>OZ025294.1:293138161-295663711 GCA_964019185.1 Maratus speculifer | reverse complement strand
CCAATAATAAATTCCATGACTCAATAAGGGAAGTTACGTCTTTTGCCTCTCCAATATTTCCAGGTAATTTTGAAATAATATTTCGTGCTAAAGTTCGAAAATTTTGACGAAATTTTGTTTTTTTTTAAAATTGTCTTTCCGTCTTTTTCAGTAAAACAATCATCTGTATTAGATTCAACCGCATCATCTTCATCAGACTCGATTTCTTCTTCCGACGATGTGTCATGCTCACTAAACATTTCATCGCAATCAGAAAATGCATCATTTTCTTCGATAGATTCCTCATCCGTCGATACTTCTTCTAACAATGTGCGTAATCGTTCCATTTCTTCATCATACGTTAATTTGCGAGCGATATTGTGCTTCGAAGTCGATGCACTTCAAACACGAAATGTGAGACATGTTTACTGGCGTCAGGCCTGAGAGATCCGAAAATCAAGTTTTCCTCCGAAAGGAATAAAACAGAATTCCGAAAACACTTCCTTTGTGTCGAAGGTCACATTGAACTCAGCTAGACTGGGTGCGGCCCATTTCAGCATTAAAGGGTAGGGTTTACGGAACTTTAAAAAACTGTTCGGGCCTCGGAAGCCCGGCACAAGTAACGCCGGGTTAAATAAGGTTAACGAAACCCGCAAGCATCTTTCTTCAAAAAATCATTTTCCGCATTGATCGTTGCAAATTGTTTTCTACACCGAAATTAAATTGTAACTCATGCGAATCCATATGATATACAAACTGGAATTACTTCTTTTATCCTAAAATAACTTGTTTGTGTTGATGAAGGGACAATAATAAAGATGGAAAGTGGCTGTATATAGCAAAGGATGCGGTTATGTTTCCATTGATCAAGATGTTACGACATGTAATGTCCTTAACAGAGGAGAAATGTCTGATAATGCAAAGAATTAAAATAATGGTGAAGAAACAGGCCGATGAAGTTAAGACACCAGTGCCAACTCTGTCTCATGCAATTACGGAATCTGAAACTGTATGAACTTTTATACATGTATATGAAATTACAGAAAACGACCAGAAAAATGTTTTATATCTTGAAAATTTATTTTTTGATTTAAAAAAAAAATATGAACAAAAAGTCAAATAAAATTACTGGTTTTAAAAAATAAATAATAATTTTCTGTAATTTAAATTTATTTCTTTTTGTAAGTAATTTTTTACAATTTAGTAAGTAACAAATTAGCATTTATTAGTACATTGTATACATTTCATGCATTAGTAATGCATTAACATTGTGTTTTTTCGTATTTTGAAGTTAATCCGCATTTATCGTTTTTTACCGCACCCATTGAAAAACAATGGATCGAAGTTCTACTGTAACACGTTACTTATTAACTTAAAGAAATTTAAAATTTACCTAGAATGTAATTTAAAATTACTATTGATGAAAAGATTTGCATTTTGACACAAAAGCAAAAATCAATGCACAATAGAAGATATATGTAGAATAGCCAGAAAAAAATGACATTTTTCTGATTTTCAGGGTAATTTTTAATTAATTCGGACATAGAATATGTCCGAATCCATTCACAATTCAAAGACACATAAATAAAATGGATTAAACATTGCAATACGATTTGCTTTGTAATACTTCTAAAATCATCGGTGTGTTTGCAAATGAAAGAAATAATTCAATATAATCGTATATATCGTAATTTCACGCTTTAAATTTTCAGAAAATATTTACAACAAAGCTTTGTATCCAAAAGAGATCATTACTGTAGCTTTTCCAATATTCAAAATTTTATAGGGGAAAAACAAAAATGTCATTGATTATCCGTTCACATTAATAAATTTTTAAATATAATAAGTAAACATTTCGTTTTTCATTTTTAAAAATAATTTATCTTTAATGTTCAATTTCAAAACTTATTTAAGTAAAAAAAGAATAATTATAAGAATTTCTGTAAGAAATTATTTTTTTATTTGAATTATTGACTTTGCTCAAGGATTGTGCACCCATGTTTGCGATACTGTAAAAAAAGAAGATGAAAAAGTTCACAAATACTTTTTAAGAGCTTACAGATGTTAATTCTTTTAGGAAAATTCTGTGCAAGTGAACAAAAGGGAAATTTTAATATAAATTATATTATTAAAATAAAATGAATAATACTTGAAATAATGAGCTATCCCGATCAGCAATTAATCCCTAGACGAGTTGCCGATAACTGCTCTTAAGCGAAGATAAGATTGGGTGGAATCCGATCCAATACTTACGACGCCTATCCTCAGTATTGTAATAGAAAAAAAATATTTGTGAGAAATCACTTTTCCATACTGATGTTCCATAGTTTTTCCATGTTGCTGTTACTGGATTTTTGCTAAGCAAAAAGCCAATTTATGAAACATTTAGCCCAAAATCAACTTTTTTGAGTTAACAGTTTCAATTATTATACTATAGTTTTAGATGTTGTAATTGTATAGCATTCCCTAAATGAATTTTATAAATAGCGTAGTAACATTCTACATCATGAAGCAAAATTTAATTGAAATAACAGAAGTTTTCTTAAAGAACGATAATGAGAGATTTTATTTTGCTACTTTTTGATTTTCAACAAACTGTCTCGTTCTCCAATCTTAATCCGACAACTAAGATGAATGACCATATGGTTCAGGACAAAATTCTTTTGAAGAAGATCCTACACAGCTTATAAATATAAGTGAACCGGTCTTCTTTTTTAAATAAAGATTTAAATTTTCGCATCAATCATGATGCTATTCATGCAGCTGAATTACTCTTTCGCTTTCCGATGCTGAAATGGATACAGTTTTCATATACACTAGAAGAGGACTTAGTTCTCTGGTTCATTGTCAGCATCAATAAACTTTATAATTATTGTTATAATGCATAGCAATCATAAACATTTCGATTGATTTGAAAAGAAAAATTATGTTTGTGCGCGATATTTATTTATTTAATTATTTTTAGAGTAAAAAATCAGGTATTTTTTGGAACGGCATTCCCATGCGTTCCCGTCCAATTACAGCACTGCCTATCTTAAAAAAATATCCAACCGATTTTCATGAAATTTGGAATCAATATTTACTAGATTATGCCGAAAACTTATGACACATAGTTTTTTCCTGCATTTAAATTTATTGTTTTAGAGAAATGGCATTTTTTTAGCAAATTTCTATTTTTCAGAAATCTATTTTTCTGAAACTAATTAATTTTTATTTTAATGTCTTCCACGTATTATTTTATTTTTATACTGTATCACAAAATAGTTTTATAAAAATAACTAGAGTATTTTAAGAGTTAATGAAGTTTTATATGAATATAATTTTTTTACATGCAAAAAATTTAGACACTTCTAACTTGTGTGAAGTTTTTCATCAATGCGTAGAATTTCATGAAACACACGAATTAAAGGATATATGAAGACATCAGAAGCGAAGGGGCACAAGTGGTAAAAAATTTATTTTGAGTAATTTAAGTTTAAAGTTAATTGACGTTAAATTTGAGCATCAATAAATATTAACTGAATTGAGATAAGGGACTTCCGTTTATTTCATTCTGCTCTTTTGAGCTCTTATTTCAATAACTAAAATGAGTAGAGTAAATTTTTTATTAAATTTAAAATTAATCAATATTTTCGGCAAAAGTAGTTTATCTCTTGAACTCACCACTTAATTAGAAAATGAATCATGTTTCTTCACCTGAAAAAAAGCATATTTCCAGGTAGTCTGAGTACTTTTTCTAATTCCGCGTTAATTTTTTTCAATTTGTCACTTATGCCTCTCGGAAACAGAAGTCCTCATATAAATATTGGGTAAAATTTATTTAAAGATATTAAATGAATATAAAATCTAGAACAAAATTAGTGTGAATGGTCATGGCGTTCTAGTCTTTTCTTCTTGTAGCCCGACTACTCTTTGTCAAGACGATTTCATAGCACACTGGCGCATTTTTCAATCATTATTTCAAATTTTCCTTAAATAATTTCCTCTTCAAATCTCTCTCTTTTTTTGCTACTTCCTACTATTTGAAATAAATATCGATATGCTTTTAGTTGATACTATAGCACAATTTTTACATACAGATTTAAAATTATCACAAATTACTCAGCCCTTTCTTTAAAAAGGTTTAATACAGTGTCTCACAAAAGTGATGAGACACTTGTGCTTTATAAAAAGAAACTGCAATAAAATAAATAAACAAACATGTGCAAACATTTTTTGGGTGTGTTTCATATTTAAAGTTAGTAACAATTGTTACATAACATACATTTTGTCAAAATATTAAAATATTAATTTAGTAAAAATACAATTGTTCAGAATGGAGCAAAAAATGGCTCACATAAGTGATGGGACACTAACTTTTCCATCAAATATTTATCCAAAAATTTTACTTTTTAAAAGGTTTTAATATTTTGTTGGATTTCCTTTTACTTTTAAAACATGATTTAATCTTTTTTAGGATGGATTCGACTAATTTTTTTGTGATTTCTGGAGTGATTTTACCCCATTCTTCTTGAAACACCGATTTTAGTTGCTGTTTTGAAGAAATGGTGTGTTTGCGAATTCTTGATTCCAATTCTTGCTAAATATTCTCTATGGGATTTAAGTCTGGAGATTGTGGTGGTGTTTTTATTATTTCAGGACAGTTATATAGCAGCCAGAGTCTAACGTTCAGAGCAGTGTGCTTGGGGTCATTGTCCTGGTAGAATTTAAAATCGTTATGAAGGTTCAATTTTCGTGCTGATGATTTCAAATTTTGCTTTAAAATATCAATATACTTGTACTGATCCATTATACTGTCAATAAAAACAAGATTACTAACTCCATCGGACGACATACACCCCCATACCATAACTCCTCCTCCACCATGTTTTACTGTTGGTACCAAGTTCTGTTTGCGAAATTCTTCCCTGGGTTTTCCCCACACCAAGATTCTACCGTCAGAACCAAATATATTAAATTTACTCTCATCAGCAAATATAACTTTATTCCAGAAATCAGAATTCTTATTTATGTTGGATTTTGCGAAAGCTAGTCTGAGTTTTCTATTCTTTTCACTTACGAAGAATTTTTTCCTGGCTACTCTACCGTGATATCCAGCAGATCGAATAACCCTTCTAATAGTCTCAGGATTAACAATTATTCCATATAATGCTTGTAAATCAGCAGCAACTTTTGAAGCACTATTTCTTGGATTTTTTATAATATTTCGAACGATAATTCGGTTTATTCCATTGAATAGCTTCGATGATCGGCCAGGTCTTCTTTTATCCTGAATCATATGATTCTTTTTATATCGTTTAATGATATTGAAAACTGTTGAACGACTCAAGTTTACTGTTTCAGCAGTTTTTCTAATAGATTTTCCACGTTCAATATGCAAATTAATAACTAATTTTCGAATTTCAGGCGAAGTTTCTTTTCGTTTAGTATTCATGGCTACACAAAGCTAAAAAACACAAAAATTCCAAAACAAACTGGAGAGAAATACTGCAGACGATTTTATAAATTATTGACAATTGCTTTTAAGTAAAAATAAAGCCCCAAAAAATATTTTTATTGCTTATTTGAGACGATTTTTGTTGTATATATAATGGTGTCCCATCACTTATGTGAGCTATTTTTTTCTCCGTTCTAAACATTTGTATTTTTATTAAATTAATATTTTAATATTTTGACAAAATGTATGTTATGCAATAATCTTTACTAAATTTAAGTATAAAACACACCCACAAAAATGTGTACATGTTTTTTTTAATTTACTTGATTAGTTTCCTTTTGTAAAGCACAAGTGTCCCATCACTTATGTGAGACACTGTATGTGTATGTTACAGGCAAAAATCTAGTATTTGAATAAACATTCGGTACAAATTTACAATTCTTATTGCCCCGTGAATCTGCCTTCATTGCAGTAGTTTGTATGCATCTCTTGAGCAACAGTGAGAATTTTATCTGTTTGTTAAATGAATGCTATATTGTTTAAAAGAACATTTCAAATATAAGTTAAAGAACTTTGTAATTAGAAGAAAATTCTCTCTGAATTCATCGCTACAAATCCAATAAGGTACAGTTATATGTAATCTGAATCAACTTTATAAGTTTCCGAATACCACCTGGTCGATGGATGCCAATATCTGGAAAGAATTCTTCAGAATAAAAGATAGTTTGTGTCAAAAAGTTAGGAAAGAAACAATGTAGACGTATATAAAATATAAAATATATTAATCTTTACTCATAACCGCTATTCGCATAAAAAGTATTTGTTGGTAAATTTATTGCATTTTGCATTTTTAAGTCATATTTTGGTATTTTTCATGAAGGATATAAATTAATTAAATTAGAAAATAAATGCCGAATTCACATTTATAGCATTTTAAACGGTTCAATCTTTTATTGTATAGAAATTTGTTAGCCATATCGAATGAAAATACTTTTAGCATTATGCGGAAAGGTGTTTTCATATAAATCAATTAAAAAAAGAAATAGCTTTTTTAAAATAATCTTTATAAATTAAATAAATTTTCTGCAAAATAATGAGGAATCTATTAAGAATAATACGTGTTGTACAATTTCACCGTTAAACCATGTCGGACCGGAATAATTACCGCAATTAGCAGTTGTTTGCAAATTCTATACAACAAAGTTACTTTAATCTACGTGGGCACATACCCGAATATCATAATATTTAATCATTGCTACTGTTTTTGATACCGAAATTTATTATATAATTTACAAATATCATTTATGTGTGTGTATGTGTGTGTGTGAGTAAGTGTTTGTATTGAATAAAATATAAAAACATCTTTTTCTATAGTGCTTCATTTTTCCGAAAAACAAGCAAGAACTTATCGCAAAGAAAAAAAAATCAGATGTGGTTTCATTTTTTCTTTAGGAAATAAAAGAAATGAATAATTCATAGAAATATCATTTTTTAAAAAGATCTGTTTTAGTATCGAATTATCTGTTTACAATTTATCACTTTCAAAAACGACAACTTGTAATTTCTAAAGGAGTTTGACATTTGCTGCTTATGGGTTTCATTTTCATATTGAGAAAAATAATGAAATGGACACCGAATTATTTTATTTCTTATATGAGTAATTTATAAAATATTCTATATGTCGTTTTATATCTTGATGGCAATTTTATTATTGGTTTACCAATAATGAAGTGATCTGTTTTCAAAATTCATGAATTCTTGATAAGTGAATAAACGATGTTTTAGAACCACTGTAAAAACATTCCTGTGAAGTTTATTTTTCTGTTAAGGTTTGCAACTAATGTTCAATGAAAAAAAATACATCAGTGAGAAAAAAATTCAATTTATAGTATACCTGTTTAATAAGTACGTTTTAATATGAATACAGACTGATAAACGCTACCTGTAGACAATATTGACAATTTAGGTTTCGCCGTCACAGCGGCATATGGGCCATTAGCTGAATATTTAATAGACCCTATGTTTTTTACGTTTCTTGTAAAAAAAAGTAATATTTGTATTCCATCACTCAAATTGAAGCTAACTATGCTATAGCTGATTAATTTGGCCAAATTATTATTAGTATTCACAATTAATAAAAATTGATATTTGATTTTCTATATTTGTATTGCTGTTAATTTTACTTGCTGTCTTTGTGTAAAATAAGCTGAATTTTTAAAACTAACAAATAAATAAGCTACCTTTTTCTCTCGATTAACACTGGATCATATTTTTAGAATTTAACACAATTGCCAAAGTATTGGAATTGACACCTATTCAATGGTCCTGTATTGGTTGAATATACAATGTGTTTTACTACAAGATCGACAAAAATGCAGCAAGTGTAGGGGGCACATAGGCGACACGGAATTATATAGAAAACAGGTTCTAAAATATCGTATTTGCGAGTTATGGTACAAACAAATGTTGCCATTGGACTACTTATTTAGATTCATATTTCTTGATCGACATCACTTTTTGATTGTCATATTAATTAAGAGAAAATATGAAGAATTTTCCAATTTCAACGAATGATTGCCTCTTAAGAAATCACAATAAAAAAAGGAACCCCACTGTCAACACTGGTATAAAAAATCAAAGAAAAAAGAAAGAAACAGCAGCACATTAATGAGAAATGAAACTTTTTATTATAATGTTTCACTAGAGAAGGTGGTCGAAATTGAGACTAAAAATCGTCAGATAGACTTGATGGCGACCGACTGTTTCTTCGGTTGAATACCTCATCGCTCGAACACCTGTATAAGCCGAGAGGATAAACCATATACAAGGAATTCATCTGGACGGTAATAAATTCTCAACGGCACTACTATCAGGCCTTAATATTTATTAGAAAATTAAGAGTGTATTAAAAATTTTAAATTCTAAATTTGAATTATTTTTCAGGTAGAAAAAAAAAGGTGTTTGTGTGACTGTAAAGAAGAAAATTCGTAAATTAATATATAAATAAAATTTTAAGTTCTATGAAAACTTCAATATTTCACTTTCAATTTTTATCAACACTAAAAAGAAATATTTTGTCTAAAGCTGACTTTTAAATTTCAGAATATGAAGTAAAAGAAATATTACTATTACCACACAGACATATTTTAGAATGTGTTTTCTACTTCGAAAACCAACCATGTTAAGGCATTCTTTAGGAGAGTCAATTTTTTATCACAGTTTCAGAGCAATTCACGAACAATAATTTGACATATTTTACTGTCAATATTCGAATATTTGAAATACACTCAAAATTATAATTCATTTTGTCTGATATAAATACAATTTTTATCAATAAATAATGGAACAGTAATTTATGTTATTTAAAAATAATGCTTTCTTAAATATGAATGTTTGCCGCATACTGCATTTTTAACCTTTTTTAACAATAAATAGAAATTTTGACGTTCTATGTGCATAGTTTAAATTTTTAATTGTTATCACTCTTATCCATTTGCACTAACTCAAATTGACTATAATTCGATATGTCTATGTGCAAAACGGATCGAAAGGGGGGGGGCAGTCAACTTATATTCTTGAATTTACCGTACTTTGTTCTAATGTGGGGAAACGTTGTAATGTGTATTTTCTATTTATGTAAAAATTGGCGTTTCGTCTGTCTTTTATCTTCCAATGTTATCTTCCAACGCACATTCAAGCAAGATGATTCAAGAAAATCAAAATTCTGTTTGCATATAAAAAAACATATTTTTTATATCTGAAATTAAAAGAAAATGATGCACAGAAATATTTAATACGTATTAATAGAAATGCACATTCTATATCGAATATTTAACTCTGCCAGAAATTTTAATTGGAAAACTCCAAAAATTTCAATCGAAGGGTGTGATAAGTGTCAGCAAAAATTACATTTATTCTAGAACAAATCATTAGAAAAATTTTCACGTCATCATGTGTATATATTTGAATGAACGTTTTTGAATCACAGTATGTATTTGAAATTCTCTGTTGTGTAAAATGTAAAGATATGCATAATGTAAGTAGACATTTATATTTAATATAAAAACAACCTACTATATTTCAATTGTATTTTAACGAGTTTATTTATATATTTGGACTTATATCTTATTGATACATTTATTATTTATTATGTTATAACGTGTATATGATTTATTAATAACATAATTAGACCCTAGTTATAACGTAGTTAGACCCATTTTTGCAAGGATAAATCATATTATGAAGCATCAATCCGTTCACGTCAAAGAATATTAATTAAGATTGATCTGCTGTTGCGATCGTTTTAAAAGAATCACTTATTTCAAGTTCCAAACAATGACAGTGATTGCTCATGACCTTCCAAGATTAATAAATACAATTCGTCATTTAGATTTTATAGACAATTAGTCATTTCTTTCGTGATTTAGATCAAAAGGAAGTGGATTAAGAAAAGAGAAATGACAAATTAATAAAATTTTTAATGCAGCTCTTTGAGTTAGTTTTTATGTAAAATGAATATATGCACTAAAAGAAAAAAAGAAAGTGAAAAAGAGAAAACATAAAAGGAATACAAGTATACAAATGTGTTATTTTTTCCTTTGTGTGATTGCTAACTCCTAAACTGAAAGACATACAATAAAAATACTTTTATAATTCGTTTTTCGGTCATCTCATTAAATTTGCAATTCCACTTGGAGCAAGTAGATAAAAATATATCTATAACCATATTAAGTAATACTTGAGTAATTGTAAGGCGTCACTGTCTAAAAGTAAATATTCTACAAAACGTTTAAACCAGGAATATTCATATTAATATTCCTATTTAAATTTCACAGATTTCATGCGTTTTAAAATAAATGAAATATTACAAGTTTTATTTTTTTCTACGTCTTTAGGTGACCGCAATAATAATAATAATAATATAAGAAGGGATTCATGTATGGAGTTTAATGGAGATTCGCTTTGCGAATTTGAAGAAAATAGGTCTAAAAATACCTTATGTTAATCAAATAAAAACCTCTTTTTACTAAATAAATTATTCTTAAGCTATATATTGAAAAAAAATGGGTGGATATAGTTCATGCCCATCCACTAAGAAAAATTGCACAAATTTTTGACAGATGGCAATGTTCACATTCATAGGTAACAACTATTTTATTTTAAATGTCGTCATCTGTCTCTAAATATTTTTATTAGGTTACGAATGCTATTCTATTTTAGAAATCTTTTGACAGATTGTCAGTGTAAAGAAACGAACAAAAGAGGCTTGTGATAGTTTATTTATTTAAATACTTTATTTAGTTTATTTATCTCTGTTATTTAAATACTTTTTAAATAACAAATTGTTTATATATAAAAAAGAATGTAAGATATTTTTTTAATTTAACTTTATGTTTATCACACATCCAAAATAAGTGAATATTCTAATAAAATAACAGATGTACGCCTTCATGGAGTACATAAATATACCTCCATTTATTTAAAAATAACAAAAAAAGTGTAAAAATTGTTAGTTTTGTAAGTTTTGTAATTGTTAGTTTGAGTAAGAAAATGACTTTTTCTCTTTAATAAAAACTTAAAAATACGAATAGTTCAAATCATAAAACAGACAATATCTTGTTCAAATCTGTAAAGATTATCGCAGCACGATCTCCGAATATTTTTCATTTGAATGATTTTTGCATGCAATCTTTTAACTTGTTACAGATTCTGTGCTACTAAATAATTCTAACTTGAAATATTACTTTTTCCATGTTACAGGGATAAATATATGCATTAGCAGACATAATATTACACGACGTAATACGTTAATAATTCTTCAACTTAAAAAAGATAAGTCATTTTTCTCACATACATAACCATCCAAATAATCAAAGACGAAGCTCGTTGCCTTTAATATTGCAGCTTACATAAAATGCTTCACTTGTTTTTATATATAAATGTGAAGTTCGTGATTGAGTTATAATTGGTATACAATTCACTGGAAAAAGTAGAAAATATAAGCTTTGAGATATTTTATTTGAGTGTATAACATAGTAGAGATTTGTTAAAAATACTTTTTTAGAAATTATCGTCAATAAATTTATAGTTATAAAGGGTATTGAAATGTTTTTTTTATTTGTTAAAAATGGGATATGCTATTGAAAAAGGAATATTCTTTTATTTCAACATGCTTTTCATTTCTGCATTGTTGCTTATAAGTAAGTTTATATTAATATGTATTTTTAGAACAAAATTTGAAAAAAATCAAATTTTATTTCATAACAAACGTCAAAACAATAATACCATTTTGTTAAAACAGAATAATTCCATTATACAGATACCAATAGCGGTTCAGAGAAGTCATTGTATGAATGCAGCTTGCAATTTGACATTGTCGAAACATACCAGTAATATCATGTCTGTAAAATGTTTTAAATAAGTGTATACTATGCTAAGATAAGCATTTAAAAGTTTCGTAAAAAATGCAGAAAGCACCATCGTGGTTCAACTGAAAAAGATTTAAATTGTCCGACTTGTTGATAGTTTTTTAAGCGTGTTTATTAGGGATGTATCACAACAGATCACGAAATAAGATTCAAATACATGGACAGAATTGCGGCCCAAGTTGGTTCTGCACTGGATTGACTGGAGACAATTATTCAGATGTGTTAAAGCATGTACTTCTTAAACCTTACAGGAATTGCTACAATCAATGAAGTAAAGTTATTTGGACGTATTCCTAATCAAAAGTCATAAAAGAAATATATGGAATATATGTGTGGTGCAATTTACCATACAAAGGATCACTGATTTCTAAACAACATAATTGTGCTATTATGAGCTACATTAGAGTAGCTCATCAGTAATGTACAAAAAACACTGAATGTAATATGAATGAAAATGTGCAGTGTGGTCAAACTAATTGCAATTTTACCTTTTTCTGCAAGTGGGAAACGCGGACAAAACAAGTAATTTTACTTGTTGTTTATGGGCTGGTAAAGGGAGTCCGGTACATACAAATCTTAAAATTTTCTTTTAAAAATATTGTATTAAAAAATATCTGTTTTTATGCTTATATAATGGCAGTTAAATCATGTTTCTATCTTAATTTTAAGGGAAAATATTATTTTTTTTTTGTTTCGGTTTGTTTTAAAAAACTTGCTTTCAAAGAATGGTTGTCATAGAAACGACTTCTTGTGAAAATACGTTTTTCTTCAGGATGGGTTTTTTCACAATTTCTGGGATTGAAAATGTCATAACTCGAGAACTGTTCAAGATAGATGCTTTAAACTTGGAAGATGTCTTATTTTATTGTTTTACTTTTATTTTGATTCAGCAAATTTGAAAAAAATACTTTTGAAAATATGATTTTTGAAATAAAAGCTAAGATTTTTAAAAATTTTAATTTAAATAGTTTTATTGTTTAAAAAAAATCACATTTTTAAAAACACTGAATCGAAATTAAAATGAAAATATTTAGTGCGTTTAAATGTAAAATAAATAAATAAATAAATTCTACATATAACATTTTTAGTTATAAAAATTTTCAATTGCTCCATTTTTTATTAAATTTTAAATTATTTCTTTGTTATTATGAGAGGTTTTATCATGTGATTTTGTTTACAAATAATATGGTTCACCATCATAAAAAATCTCAAAATTTTAATTCAAAGAATGAAAATTATTTAAAAATGTGTTCTGGACCCCCTTAAGGTACAAGGAACACCCTGCAGATTTAAATATTCTGAATGATCAATTGTTATTCTGGATTTAAAATTTTCATGATGAATGCGTTATACACACTCCCATTTTTAAAGATGACAATAATTGTGTTCATAAGTCTGCATGCTTCTTTGACAAAAACTCTGATGCTCATGCACTTTAACTGTGTCATTCACTCATATAAGATCATTTCCTTGCGATCTTGTCATGCCTGTCACGCAGCTAAAAATCGTTTTACTTGTTGGTCACCGTTATTTTCAAAAAGCTTTCTTCGCTCTATTCAACTGATGAGATATCTCAGATAAATTGAGTCACATTTTTCCATTCTGAAATAGTAGTAAACAAAAATCGTTGTATGTGACAGGCATGACAAGATTTTATGGAATTAGCCATAATACAAATCCTAGAGATTTATGTAGAACAGTTTGGGACAGTGAAGAACACACAAACAAAATTATTTCAACAATTTTTATATATTTTTATTCTCAACATTTTCCACATGGGTGTCATCACAGGCAATTAATTGTGATGGCACCCATGTGGAAAATGTGTAATCAAAATAAAAGTTTTAATTTCTCCGATCTGTATTGGAATCAGAGATTAGTGCACTGACTCTGTGTCATATGCAAATTTCCTCCTTGCGCCCCAATCTATTGGGGGGGGGAGGATTCGCAGAACAGTTTTTTGTGCGTGCAAAACATGTCCGTTTCTTGCGATACACGTACGGTTCCAACGCTCTTTAGGGTTTTCGCATGCGCTGAGTATTTTGCGATGAAAAAAATGGGTGTTGCGATTGGAAACTTTCGAGTTTCTGTAACTATAACCGTAACCGTGAGCGCCATTTTGTTTCCGTTCACAGAATCTCGAGCTCATACTTCTGAATAGCTATATCTGAAATTTCACCTCGATCGGTTGAGCGGACTGGTCGCTAGAGATCCATATATCGGTAAAGTTTTTTATGACCACCCTGTATATCATGCAGTTTATTAAGTATGGACACATATATCCCTATATCCTACCTTAAAAAATTCGTTTGAACTTCGGTTCAAAACTGTTTTGGATTTTTTTTTTCAATAAGAAAGTAATAAATCCTCATAGGCAAATATAGATACACACACACATATATAAGATTAAAAGATAATTTAAACACATAACATAAAAAAATATATATGAAATATCTGTGCCAAACATTCAAACTGCCTAAAATGTAATTTTTCCTGTATGCCAGATAATACAATCTTTTATTTCTTTGGTTCAATTATATTTATCCATGTTTGGATAAACAGTTATATGATACGAAAAGTATCATCATTGTTTCCAACTATTTCATGTTTTGCGTAAATAGCTCTCAAATTATTTTAAATTTTTTCAACCTGTTTAAAAAAAATAATACACATGTATTTTTTATTTTATGTGATATATTAAAACATGGAGCATGAAACAATAATGAATAAGAATTTAACACCATCTTCTAATTTTTCTTTGAAACAGTAAGTATGCTTTTTGTTTAGAAGAACAGACAAATTTTCCACTTAATAGATACAAATATTTTATTTCAAGTTTACGAGTAAATAGCAAGTTTCAACTGTAATTTTTTTATGAATGTTAAATGACAAATCAATATTTACAGCTTTTTATCGCCTCATTACTCAAAAAAATTATTCAGAATTTTCAGGTTTTTATCTAAAATATTGAAAACAATTTTAATTTTTTAAAGACTTTAATTATTAGAACGAATGTATAGTTATGCGTATTTTTTTAACAATAAAATTCTGTTTTCTCTCTATAGAGAATAAATAAATCCGATATTTTTAACAAATCACACAGTTCAAAAAACTTTTTTCTTCTAGAGAAGAATATTTACTCACTGCAATATATAGTCGTCTGAAACAAAATTTCTTTACTTTTTAGAATTGATTTCCGATGTAACTCAAGTGTATACATAGTTTTAACAAGAGTGTGATACTTTAATAAATAAACAGTAAAATGCGAGTATTACTCGCGCTCGAAGAGTTCTTTAAAAAATATATACGATTTAGTAACTGTATAATATTATTGAAAGCAATCTTTGCTAAAAGAATCATAAAACTTTATAAAAATCTGTACAACGCACTTTTGTGTATAGCTGTACGTATTAGAAAAACATAAATACCAATATAATAAAATTTCTAAAAGATATAAAAATGCGTAAATAAAATTTGATATTGCTATTTTCCATAACACTTCATTTAATGTTATTTTAATCTGTTTTCTACTTTTCTTTCTTTTTTATGAACTAGATTGAGTACTGAGAGTAGACATAGTGCATATTTTAACTTCACTTGAAATCTCACAGAACCAAATTCTACTTAGTAATAGTCTTTTTTTTTACAGTGCAGCTAAAAAAAGTTTAAACTCCACATTGTTATAAGCGCGCTTCGAAAGTATGCTGTAAATTTCTAACACCGCCATGGCCCTTACTACGAGTTTCCAGATACGTTTAATCACTAGAAGGCCATAAATTTTAATCAATGTTTATAATTTTTGTATACCTTTTTATAGTAAAATTTCTGAATTTGCCATATTGAAAAATGATTGTAAATCATAGTCTAATGTAATGTTGCAGAATAAAAACCGTGTTTATTGTGTACAGATCAATGTCGGATGTCATTTGAATTGACAATGAGGCGAATTTTGTATCATGATTATTGTTGTTATTTTGACTGGAACCGAAACATGTCAAAAGTGTTTGTTTTTAATGCATTGTGAACATTCTAACCCAGTGTATCATATAGGATACACATGTATACTTTTTTCATGCATATAAATAATTAAAAAAAATGTGAATGGAGCCTAACTAATATCAGAACTAAACGAAATAACAATTTGTGTCTTACACCACGTTTTAATATGATGTGTGTTATATTGAAATGACTTGCAGCAAAAATGTACGAAATATGTAAAAATACAACCGAAATAATTTTTATAAGTATTAAAATATTGTTTTTTTTTTTTTTTTTTACCAATAGTAATAAAACTTTTTAAATATATGTATTTTTCATGTTTTAATTGCTTTTACCATGCAAAAAGAATAAAATAAAGTAAAACATTCTGAGAACTTGACAGAACATGTGCTGTACAAGCCCCCACGTATCATCAAATTTTCGCAAAAAACATTGCAAAAATGATTTATTTATTTTTTCTTTTTTCGCTCTTCAATCTTTCTGAATTATTAATTTGTTAATATAAATTCAAAACTGAAACAAAAAATACATAAAAATAAACCATGGAATCTCAAGAGGTTAAGTCCAAATAAATATTTAAGTGTCTTTAAAATAAATAAATAAATAAATAAATAAAAAATCGTAACAAAGCGTTTAACCAAACTGCCAAATAGCCTCTCTTTTAACTGAAGTAAAATAATACAAAATAAGTAAATAACTTTTAAATGGGATAGTTCACAATTATTTGAATTAAATCATTGTAGAGACATATTTCCATTAAAAAAAAAACCAAAAACCATAATGATTGTTTTTTAATAATTATTTAAATGGTCATGTTTCATGTTTCAAAAGGACTCTGATTAGATATCAATTTCACTTTAAGAAATAAAAGAAATGAACAATTAAAAAATATTATTTTTCAGCTTATTTTTTTTGTTTCAGTATCGAATTATCTAATAATAATTTATCTTTTTCAAAAATGAGAACTTGTAATTTCTTGAAGATTTTGGCACTTGCTTCTTATGGTTTTCATTTTTACACTGTGCAAAATATTGCAATTGATACTGAATTCTTTTTTTTCTTAAATGAGTGTAATTTATAATACGTTCTATAAATCAATTTATATCTCTAAAAAGATTGTATAATTGGTTTAATTTAAATGAAATGAGCTATTTTTGCAATTGATGAGTCCTTGATAAATAAATAAAGAACATATCACAATCATTTTAAATAAAATCATTGCTTTTGTAAGATATTGCAACTGAAGCTAAGTGAACAAAAAAGATCTTAGTGTCATTTTCCTTTTTGTCGTTCACAATACTATCTTAAATATACTACGAGGAACTGAGCAAACTTTGGGACATTTTTTTCATTTAAATAAAATACTTAATCATGATTATCTTAAAATTAGAACTATTTAAATTGACTAAATTATTTAACCTTACATTGAAGCAGAAACAACATATTCCACGTGCTGTGATATATATATATATATATATATATATATATATATATATATATATATATATATATATATATATATATATATATATATATACTATATATATATACCGGGTGTCCCAAAAATGACTGATGGATTTAAAAATTCAATAACATGCAAACGGTGACAGCTGTTTAAAAAATTTTTGCAGGAGGGTTATGTATAATGTCAGGAGTTTTTTACCGTAACTTTTGATTTTAGTTCGAATTTTAAGCAATAGATGGCGCTGACGGCGATCGAAGGCTAAGTGATCAGTGCTGAGTGAGGTCAGTTTCAGCGTCGACCTGGGCTTCAATTGCCGTCAACACTATCGATTGTTTGGAATTCGAACTAAAATCAAAAGTTACGGTAAAAAACTCCTGATATTATACATAACCCTCCTGCAAAATTTTTTTAAATAGCTGTCACCATTTGCAAGTTATTGAATTTTAAAATCATCAGTCATTTTTGGGACACCCGGTGTATATATATGTATGTATATAATTGATATCCAAGCAATTCCACAGAAAAGTCTAACTTTTGAAAAAAATATATAGTTAATTTAAGGATGTGATTGGAAAATTTTATATTTTTATGTTCTTTGAGCACTTTTTATATAAAAAACATTGTAAATTACCTTTCATAAATAAAATTACCATTATAGTCTTTCTAAAGTAACAGTATTGCACCAGTTACGCATTAAATGTTATCAGTTACATATGTTTAGACCATTTTATATATATATTTTTAATTTTTAAATTAATTAAAAAGTTATTTTTATAAGTTTTTGTTACTTTGTATTCTTAAAAACATAAAATTGCTATTTTTTTTAACTGAATAAATAAAATATATATATAAAAATTTTCATATTTTTATGTTATTTAAAACCATTTATATAAAAGCATTGTAAATTACTACACACAAATTTAGTTAAGCACCATCACAGTTTTTCTAAAGTGATAATATTACTTCAGTTACGCAATAAATGTTATTTCAATTATATATGTAAAAGCCATTTTTCTTTTTTTTTAAGTTCATAAATTTTTAGTTATTGTTATTACATTTTGCAGCTTAGTGTTGTAAAAAACATAAAATCTTTTATTTTAATTGGATAGTTTTAATAAAAATTTAATGAAGGCAGAAATTATATTGGTCGATTCTATTTTACATAAGTTATATAATTTTGAAATGCAATTTTTTAAAACTAAAATAGAGATATTATCTGCAAATATTTAGCCATAATGACTATTAAAAAACCACAATTGATCATCAAGTGCTACAATGCAATTGATCATCAATAATATATTTTATACTACAGTAATCATTATCAAATAAATCTCATTTATAGGAATTTCCGAATTTAAATATTTTCTAAAATTCTGAAAGAATTTCTTAATAATTAGTTTTGGATTGCATTCGAGCAGAATAAAAGCAGATTTCACGCATGATTGAATGTTTGAGGCGTAAAAAAGATTTTTTTTAAATAAGTATACTTATTATGAAAATATGATGTCAGAACTTAATTTAAATAAAATTTATTGAAAAAAGCATTACAAGAAATATTTCTCTTTCTTCTCATCTAAATTTTCTATTTATTTTAACAAAGTATTTTATCACAAAATTATAATACTGCGCTCCACTTCGAATTAATTTTAATTTCAGTAACATAGAATTTAATTAAAATGAATTCATTTGCCAAATGAAAATTTAGCAATGTATTTAATGTCTCATAGATCAGTAATATGAATTTTCGTTGCCGATTTACTAAAATTGTTTTACGCATTGATTTATTTAAATATGTACAATCACTTGAGCTAAAAATTCACGAGTAAAAAATATGAAAAATAAGTTAATGTTGTAACTCATGAACTACATGAACGTAAGTTAAATATAGGGAAGGTATTTTTTTAAATTATTTAGATTTTTTTTCAGAGGGTCTGTTGTACGTTAATTATATTTTTTAGAAGGAATTCTTAATTTACTGAAAGATAAATAAAATAAATGTCAATTCTTTTACAACACATTCGAATCTCAACTAGGCACTAAGTTCCAAATCTGAAATTATGTTGTAAAATTTAATGTTAGACCATGTAACATAACATTATAAATTAATTATTAAATAATTCAAATTAATATATAATTTTGTCAAATTTTTTAGAATATTAATGATTATATTGATCAGTTGAAGCATATAAAACATACATTTAACAATCTTACACTAGCCATCAGAATTAAAGGATAATAAGTAAAATTTTGCTGATTCAGTTAATGTTGCAACCGAGGCCTAATTAATAAATTTTTCTGTTAATTAAACACTATTAAAACAAAATTACACTTCCGTGCATACTTTAGCATCCTAATATTCAAATTAGGTGATTGTCAATGTTATGTGCAATGGATGTGTATTGGAATTCTGGAATGTTGTGTTGTTTAAAGCGAATGCGGTGTCTGGGAGGGATTAATATTTATTAGTTATCGCTCAAAAGCATTTTTTAAGTGGAGGTCAAGAGTGACAAATAAATGATAATACCGAGGGAGATCGATAAATGGGTGACTTGAAAAAAATGTTGCCCAAGAAATGAATGTTCCTCAAAGTGTCATATAAGAACTTCGATCTGCTTTTTTTGTACTGGATACGATGATAAACAGCTTAGTAAAGAATGATTAAGAGCAACGACTGCATCGCAAGACCGTTTTCTCTCATTTTTAGATCAAAAACACCGCAAAGTGACAACAAGAGATTTGATTTGAGAGCTTCAGGCTGCCATAGGAACTCTTATTACAAATGCTGCAAGAATGCTTAACGACGGTGTACTGTATGCTAATCCCCTTGCCTTCTGAGGTCTTCACATATTTTCCGTTTTGCATATTTATATGTATAAACAGACATTAAATTTCATTCATAATGTTCTTGTCGAAGCATAAAAAGAGAGAATCTACCGCCGTATATTCCGAGAATATATTTTTAAAGACCACCGGAATTACGTGATGTTCGAATGCACAAATGCTGCTGAACGAAAACAGCATTATGACGTTCTAGTGGTCTCTAAAAAGTCACGTGGTTTTGCACCAAAAGAGCCTGCCTTTTAAATTAGCCTTGATTTTATAAAGGGATGAAATAAACCTGAATTTCAAGAAATTTCACATAACATTTCAATATGTTAACTCATGATTTATATATTATCATTTTATATTTATCCTGATCATTACAGACACTTTAAAAACAATTATGCATAATATTGAAGAAAACTGTCCAATTAAAATGCTTCTGTCTCATTAAAAATTAATCTTAAGTGCAGTTTCCTTTTAGTTTAATTAACTCTTGCAAAATAAGCGTATTAAAATAAATAACCTCATTTTCTGTAAAGGAAATCGATATAAGTCACTTAATTCAGGAAAATAAGATGCTATGGAATAGTTTAAAAT
Organism: Maratus speculifer; assembly: GCA_964019185.1. NCBI lineage: Eukaryota > Metazoa > Arthropoda > Arachnida > Araneae > Salticidae > Maratus > Maratus speculifer. The sequence continues at coordinate 295,642,983 of OZ025294.1, read as the reverse complement.
CAGTTAAATCAGTTTAAATCAGTTAATTCCAATTTTGGCATTTGAGTAGTTCAAAGCTTTTTTTAATTTGATTTAGAAGGTCGCAATTGTTTCGTTGAAGCTTATAACTTTTTTTCGATTAAGATTATATTATTAAACCTTTTAAAAAGAAACTTTAACTGGCATACTACTTCGTCTACAAAATTTTTGTTTGAAAAAAAATGCTACATTTAAATGTAAAATAATTGTCTCAGTTTTCTTTTCGTAAACTAATAATTGTGTAAGTTTCTAAGTCTCCAGTTTATTTCAAATGTATTAAAGGCATTATAAATGTACAGGGTGGTCATAGAAAAACTTGGCCGCTATATGGAGCTCTAGCGGCCAGTCCGCTCAACCGATCGAGGTGAAATTTGAGATATAGCTATTCAGAGATATGAGCTCGAGATTCTGTGAACGGCAACAAAATGGCACTCACGGTTACGGTTGTAGTTATAGAAACTCGAAAATTTCCAATGGCACCACCCATTTTTTTCATCGCAAAATGTTCAGCGCATGCGAAAACCCTAAAGAGCATTGGAACCTTACGTGTATCGCAAGAAACGAACATGTTATGCACGCACAAAAAACCGTTTTGGGAATCCTCCCCCCCATAGAAAAACCTCGATTGGTACCGAAGGAGAAAATTTGCATATGACACAGAGTCAGTATACTAATCTCTGATTACAATACAGATCGGAGAAACTAAAACTTTTATTTTGATTGCACATTTTCCACATGGGTGCCATCACACAGCCCAATCGAGTTTTTTCTATTGGGGGTGGGGGGGGAGGATTCCCAGAACGGTTTTTTGTGCGTGTACGGACATGTTATGCACGCACAAAAAACGTGGACAGGTTCTTGCGATACGTGACGTGGACGTATCGGACGTGGTTCTTGCGATACACGTGCGGTTCAAACGCTCTTGAGGGTTTTTGCATGCGCTGAGCATATTGCAATGAAAAAAATGGGTGTTGCCATTGAAAATTTTCGAGTTTCTGTAATTATAACCGTAACCGTTAGCGCCATTTTGTTGTCATTCACAGAATCTCGAGATCATACCTCTGAATATCCATATCTGAAATTTCATTTCGATCAGTTGAGCGGACTGGCCGCTAGAGTTCCGTATATCGGCAAAGTTTTTTTATGACCACCCTATATATATGTATATATATATATTACTTTTTATTTATCCATCATACGTGGTATAGAGTAAATCTTGCAATTGTTTTAAAAATCGAAAAAATATTTATGAGTTTACATGTTTCAGACACTTGAAATTCCGAAAAACATATTTTTTTTTTTGGGGGGGGGGGAGGAATTGCCGTCCATCTGTCTGCATGTCTGTCTGCCTGTCTGTCTGTAAACGCTGTATCTCTCAAACTTTCTTTGTTGAATATATTTTAGAATTAATTGAAATTTAAAAGGTCAAATTATTTTTGTAATTAATTGAAATTTAAAGGGTCAAATTATTTGTTTATGACATATCATACGACGACGCATATATTTGTCATTGAATATACTTTAGAAACTTGTCCATTCTTAGAACTTTCTGTAAATATTTCTCAAATGCACCAATATTTTGCCTGAATCGTTTTTTTTCATTATAATGAACAAATTTAACCCCTTTGCAACGGCAGCCTTTTACGAAATGTTTAATGTTTTGTTAGGTTTTTAAAAACAGAAATTTTTGCCCTATTAAATCCAGAAAATGCTCCGATTCAGTAAGGCAAATTTTACAGTAAAATTTTACTGGCGGGTATAAGCAAGGATTCTTAAGCCTTTTTTCGTACGTGTCGCTCATCCCCAAGGGGTTAAAGGATGTAAATATTAAATTTAAAAACTTAAATATTAAGTTCCACCCTAATATACAATCACATTTTTTAACATTCTTAAAATAAAGGTAAGTAATATTATTGATCTGAACAACAGGTTAATACAAATCATATATCAAATTCACTAAATCTAATGGTTTCAATTAATCTCTGGTAATTTAAAATTAGAAATTATAAAAATAAATGATTAAATATTTTTATGAGATGCATTTTTACAATTGAAATCTGTGAAGAATACAAAATGTATATAAATTCTGCATTACAAAAAGAATGACTTTTTAACTGTAAAAGGTAAATTTAATGATTTAGTCTTTATAAAGCTTATTACATAAATCCATTCCAATATTCATGAAAGATAAGTTATTGACCAATTAAAGTACGTTTTAAGTCGTAAAATATGTAAAGCACTGCTGTCGTTTTGAAGAAAACGAAATGAATAATTTTGACAGACGCATAAGTAATTTTACGATTAAAATATTCAGAATACATATACAAAAAATATCGTATTAGACAAAGATCTTTACCGTATGTCTTTTCAAACATTCGAAGTTTTTCTAGAAAAAAATGAAAACAAAACTCATTATTTATGCTGCAAACAAACAATTATTGTAAAATTACTAATTTTTTTAGGCAACTGGGATTTTTAAAACTTTTTGTGTAACAGCAAAAAGAAAAAAGGCCACGTAGTAAATAAACTTTTGCACCATAAATAAAAAAACTATAAAATTACAATTTTTTTGGAATCTTTGATTCCTAGAACTCCGTCTAACTGTAACTCGGGTTACATAAAACCTTTTAATAAGCTTACTGTAATTTTAGTACATTCATTTCTAAAGGTTTCGAAGGTTTTAATTTATTAAACATTTAAAAATAAACTAAAACATTTTCAGTCATTACACGGTCGTTATCAATGGAAAATTAAATTTTTTATGTGAATTTTAATTATTTAAATCAAGGATAATTTAGCACTAGTATTTTGAGTTTAAATTACTAAAATGTAAAGATGTTCTTCATGATGTTGTGTAATAGCTAATTTCTAAAACATACACTAGAACTGCAAGACGTACATCAAGAAACATAATTTGTTTTCTTTATAACTCGTTTTTCAGTTTCGAATTAATTTTGTAATTCGATATAGAAAAAGGAGAAAAAATGAATGTACGAACATAATAAGTAATACTAGGGAAATTACACAGAAAACATTAATATAAAAGTCTCAATAATCTCTTAAAGTTTTAAACCGCATATACATATTAATACACATAGTTCAAATTCCACAGGTTTCCCTAAATTCTTATCAGGTCAATAATTGAGTTACGAGTTACTTATTTTTTACAGATTTATATCAAAATAAATATAACAATGTTATAATAGAGGATTTAGTTAAAAACATTAAAAATACTTGTTTTGTGGGTTTGTAGGTATATAAATATTTAGCACGCATAGTTGTCATTCAATCCGTCCTTCCATCTGTCCGGTCGTTCGTTGGCATTTAACAGAGCAAAACTATACAACTGAATCGTTTGAAATTTAAAATGTACAATTGTTCTCTTATTTTTTTTCAAGTCATTTAAAATTTTATAAAAATCGGATGTATAATTTAGAAACAGGGGCAATTAAAAGTATTCCGCTACATTACGGCTAATGTGAGTAAATAGATAAAGTGCAATTTAGTGATGTCACATTCTTTTGAAAATTTGAAAGCGTTCTAAAATATTCTTAAATTGCGATTTTGATGGAAGTTCTGGAAGTAAATAACAGATTAGAAAAGTAAAAGTTGCGTATCCTTATAGACATTCTCTGATTCTATATAGGCTATATACTATGCCGATGCCACTACCATCTGGGGGTATGCAGGAATAACAAATGTCCAAAAAAGTCTTAAAATATTAGCCAATTACTTTTCTGAGGAATATTAGGAAACTGCTTAGAAACTGAACCAAACTTATTTCAAAATTAACTTTGACAAAGTTATCGTGGAAATCAACTTTTCAATATAGTCATTTTATGTTAGTGTCACTAGCTATAGCGAAATAACAGAAAAGAAACTTTGGTTTTTACATTATAGTTAATTTTAAAATGTAAATGCATACTAAGAAAATCGTTTTTAAAAAATCAAATACTACAAATGGATACTGAAAAAAGCTTATAAATTGAGAATAAAAGTTTCAAAATATTTTATAAATTATCATTTACTTAAAATTAGCTTTAATTCTTCTTATTATTTTAAATTTCATTTCGGAATAATGCTGTGTAATACTGAAATGTAGTCAAACTGCGGCTTAAATGGAAATATTTAAATTATTTCTAAATAAATACTATTTTTTCTAACAAAAAATCAGACATAGAAATATCACTTGGCATATTTCAATTATTACGTAAGAAACGCCGCGTGGTTTGTATCTAATAAAGATGTAAAATGAGCGGGCCAAGAAAAGGATATTGATTTTCAATGACATTAATATTTTAATTATGGAAACATATTTGTAAAATACAGAAAATGTTACTTCCTACATATATGTGTTTTATAAGGTATAAACATCAATTAAAAAATAAGAAAACTAGAAAAACATATTTCTACAACACAGCAAAAATCCTGTTACTTTGCATACATCACAATTCGACATGCCAGGAAAATGGCAATCTCAATTGTAAGTTTTTAACTATTTTTTGGTTTGCGTGTTATTACAAATATAATATAAAACACTCCTAAGAATATTTTTTATTAAAATGTAAAAAAAGCATAAATTGCATTATAAAACATTTAATTGGAGTTTAATTGAGTGGATTGCAATTTTGGTATTTTGTGATATTCCACCATTAACAATATGACAAGAGAATTTAAACTTTTTTTACAGGCTTAAATATTCATAGAGTAAATCAAAATTTAAAGATTTATTTATTGTTTACTGATTTAGAGGACTATTTTATTATTAATATAATTGTACAAGATTCTGCTACGAAAAATAAAATATATGTATTTTGGCTTCATAATACGTTTTATTTTTAGTCGAAGAATATGAACACTGAAGAAAATATTTCAAAAAAGCTTTACATGAGTCAACTAAAAAGATACTTTTATTTATGATTTTTTTGTATGCTTTATATAAAGAAAACGGTTGTACAAAGTTCCTGCACATTTCTAGTTGACTAATAATATTCCAAAGTTATTGACTGGCCGGCATGCATACATTTCAAGCTATGGATTATAATAATAATAATAATAATAATAATAATAATAATAATAATAATAATAATAATAATAATAATAATAATAATAATAATAATAATAATAATAATAAACCTGCCGTCTCTAAATGCAGGTGGATGTACATTTCGAAATTAAGTACTAATTTTACTAACAAAAACTAAATCAAGATTAGAGGAAATTCAGTTTGACAAATTTATCTGACATATTCTGACGGGGTTTTAATTTCATTAACCTGTAAAACCTGGATTTATTAGATTCATGTTTAAAGGATGACATTTTCTTTAATTCCTACTTTTTAAACGTATTTTTTCCCTATGAGAATTGGTCCTATAAAAAAATTTTCAGTAAAAAAATCGTAGGTAATATTAAAAAAAATAATAATAAATTTTAATGGATTTGATGTATTGAGGATTGACTAAATTCTGATTTTTTTTCTCTCAAAAACGCTATTTTACTCGTCTCTTTCTTCAATAAATTTTTGGAAACATAAATTTCTGAACATTTTTATAGAAGAAATGAAATCTTTAAAATAATTTGATATGTATTTTAATTGAAAAGTTTCTTTTTTCATTATTCACAAAATCTTGCCATATTTACATTTCCTTTGTCTGATTTTTTCAATAACGAACGTGACGCAGATTTTATGCTCCTTCATTTTTTTGCACCAATTCTAAAGACATTTTTTGAAAACTATAGAAGTTATCGTGTTCATAAAAAACGATACATGTATATATACATCATTAGATAGATAAATAATATACACATAATAATTTATACTGAAGGTGGATTTAGATTCTAGGTGTCATAACCATGGTAGGTCTGCAGAAATTACGATATAGGGGAGAAGGTAATAGACAGTATTTCTTAAGGTATCTACGTAAACGCCACGTATCTACGTAACTTTTTCCTCTGATTATTTCTATTCGGTGACAAATATTAATATATCTTGGAAGATATTAAACGAATTTTCATAGTAAAGTAGCATAAATGTAAGGACTTAGCAGTAATTATTTATTATTATTATTATTATTTTAATAATAAAATTAAGCTTAAACATAAGAAATTTTCAGACATTTTTCAATAAATGATATATTTATCACAGGAGCAAAATAAGTGAAGATCCAATAAAAAGTGCTCCTTTTGGAATTTAAGTACAAATGTACTTCCATTTATTTAAAAAGAAAAAAATGCCACCCTTCATAAAATAAATTGAAAATATGTGTTGTATTTCATAAAATCTGCAAATAAAATAAAATAAAATAAAATAAAATAAAATAAATAAAAATAAAATATTTAAAAAATAAACTATCTTGTATCAAAACAATTATAATTTTTGTGGAATTTTCTACTTATATTTAAATGCGAATGATTTTTGTATCCAATATCTTAATTCGCTACAGATTCTGTGAAAATAAATAATTCTAAGTTGGAAATAACATTACTTTCTAAGTTATAGGGATAAACAGATTATGACATTACATGGTAGTTTCATAATTTTTCGGCCTGAAATAGCTATAAAAGATAGAAGAATGTATTTTATTCACCTATACAGTCAATCTAATAATGAAAGTGCTTTTATATTGCAGCTCACATAAAATGCTTTATTTGTTTTCAAACGATACACATGAAGTATGTGATAGATTTAAAATTTATATAAAATTCAATGTACCAACACTGAAGTTAGAAGATATATCAATCTAATTTATAAAATAGTAGCGATTATTTCAGAGTACTTTTTAGAAAATTCCGTCAGAAAATCCATATTAATTAAGGTTACTGAAATTATTTTTCATTTGTAGGCTTTGAATTTTGTTGAAAATGGTGACAAGATAGGGTTGACAATAGTTGTGGCCGAATATATACTCCAATTTTTACACTGAAATGAATATCAGAGTCTCATAATTGATGGCAGTGAGAGCTACTAAAATGCCCAATAGTCATCGTTTCACTCAGATAATTAAAGTGGCTTTGGAAAAATCAAATATAAATATAAATCAAATATATTTTAGTTTTAAAAGTGCATTTTTTTAGAAATATTTTGTAAGATTTTCTGAGATTAAATACATACCAGACATTTAAGAAAATGGGGTTAAGTAATACAGACATAATACTGGGTTCTTATGTCAGGCATAATAATTGTCAAGTAAATGTAACTATGTGCTATAAGTAGAAAAGTGGCATGTTGGGATGTTTGACATAATCATTGCAATGGAGGATTGACCAGATGGTCAAAGCTATCTTAATTAAACATTTTTGAGAATACTTTTATTGTACACTGCACATGATAAAAGGTTAAGTGTTATAGTACTAAAATAATGAAAATTTATTCTGTGAAGCTACAGTAAAATGAGGTGATGGAACGGATCACGTTTTAAATTCATTAAAAGATGCTCTCAAAAACTATTTTAGTATCCGTTGCAAGACAACATTTAATGAAATATAAATTAAAAAGCTGAAAGGTATTTTTACTTAATTTAAATAGCATTTAGAGTACATAACTACAAAAGACAAGATTAGACAAAAGCAGCAGTCTTAAGATAATTTAAATATTAATGCTTCGGTAAAAAGAACATAACACTGATTATGGAAAAAAAATATAACATTAAAATAATACAAAATTAAGGAGGCATGTAAACAAATTTCACATAGAATTATACATTGTGTTGAAGCCAAAATATATAGCAAGTAGATTTTTGTTGTCAGTGAGAGGAGTCATGTCGAGTGTCACAAAAAGTGGGAAATTAAATCACATTTTCCCAAATAATTTTTAATAATAATCAGACCATGTAGAATAAATTTATTCTGCGTTTTTCAACTGTTTATATTTCACTTAATAAATACTTCAATATAAAATAAATTGGGTCAAACCTTCCATTTAGGAGGAGCCTTGAACCATTACTTTTCATGAATAAAATCAATCATTTTTCAACTCTGTTATATATTACATTTATGGTATTGTTTTATTTAAAAAACTGATTGTATAACGAATAAAATGATGGAAGAAACTTTATTCTAGGTTCAATATATATATATAAAATAATAGCAATAAAAATTTTATCATTAAATAAATTTAAGTCAATTTCCTCATTTTAATCTAGTTTTAGAAAATCAATATTCTCAATTTTTGGGGGGTTGTGTATAGGGGGGGGGGGCATTGCTGAATCATTATTTACATTAAAGGCCTGCATGTGTTGTGTTAATCTCCAATCTTCTACTTGTTTAGAAAAGATATAATATATAAATGAACTAATATTTGTATTTTAATATTAAAAATTAGTGCATAATTATACATATAATGTAAACTTTCCAACAGGAGACTGTACACAGAGTTTTCACTGCGCTCACCATATCGAAAAATTCCTTCATTTGGCACTTAAATGAATATTCGGAATTGTCAAATTGCGAGCACTCAATTTTTGCTCTCTGTGTATGCTAATATAGTCGAGGTTTTTACATTTTCAGTCGCACCGTGCCATTTTTATTGCTCGATTTAAAGACATACTGACTCAATATCAGTTCAGTTTAGCATAAGAAGAAATAATTCAATACATATTTCTCTATTAACAGCTAATTGGTATTTATGCGCCGGCAATCGCGCTGGTAAAAACACCAAAAAAATTACTCGTATTAAGAGCCAAACCGAGAAAGGTTTTGCTGGAATATGGTGTTGAAATTCGCAATTTGCCATGCTGTATATTAGTTGTTCGTAAAATATCAATGGCGGATCATTGTTTTATTTATATTTATTTTTTATTGGTTAGAGTCGAACTTTTAGTGTATAATTTCACGATAGTAAATGAAAGGTAGCTATTTTGAATTTTTATTTAGAGTTTTAAAAGAGTGTCTAAAACATTTACCCATTTAAAATATATATTTCTCTTTAACAATTTCGGTATAGGATAGTCGTATTTCTATTTTCTTGTTAATTACAAAGCATTGGGTTATTTAACAACATATTCGAAAGAAGAGATACAATAAATATTTAAAGATAGATTTTTCATAATTTCTAGCCGAATCTATTTTGCTAACATTTATTTAAATTTGGCTGCTTTTTTTTCTTATTCGCCAAATCACCAATGATGGTGAAAAGCCAGCGAGAACTCAGACCATTCGTACTTATATTTATTTACATTCATATGTATAGATTTTACAAAGAATATTTTGAACATTAGTATGAAATACATGTTATCATATCTAATTCACTAATAATAATAATAATAACAATAAAATCTTATTTGACCCGACTCTTTTAGAGTTGGAATAAAATCAGATTTCCCGATCTAATAAAAAATTCAGTTTGTGTATATTTTAAATCTGTAATCTGCCAGTAAAGTTTATTTTGGCGCGCCAGAGGTTTTAGCATTCAATGGAAATGTATTATGCTCTATAAGGCATCTGTATCAAAAAATAAAATATTTCTCTATGCCGTAACATCATATTGAATTTCAATTCGATTGCTCGAATTTTTAACAAATTAAAAAAGGTATAAAAAAATACATATCTACAATGGGACGCGGAATTGCGAAGCTTGATCATTTGAAAAATCCTAATTAGCGTCATATTGCTCAATATGCTTTCATTTACTGGAAAGAATATTTGTATGTTTATAATTTTATGTTTGCATGATAGGATTCATTTAATTCATAATATTTGTTTCGCGAATTCTAACATGTATACTTATTTAAAAATGTATGCCACTAAGATTAAGACGATTCAAATGCAATTATAGTTCAGAGTTTTTTTTAAATTAAGAACAATTTTAAAACAAAAACGCATTTATTAAACGTGACCGATCGTATATATAAAAAAAATTTGCAATTATAACACATTTTTAATTATTTTCAATAAAATATCCTGTAATATTTAATGATTTACATTTCCACTAAATATTCAAACAGTTAAGTTAAATATTTATTTAAATTCTGGTCATATCTCTCATTATTTTATCAAAACTAAATAAAAATGACCGTTTTACAAAAAGGACAAATATATCTCTATTTTTCTATTTTTAAAAATTCTTTAAACATCTATAATAGTTTTTTTTATACTTAGATAACTATTATCCATAAAATATTCCTTCTCAAAATTTTCTGACACATTTCTTAATTATATTTTGAGAAAAAGCATCCAACCGATTTGCAACTGCATTATATATTAATTAAATTTTAGAATTGAACATTAAATTATGACATCAAAGACGTGTGATTTCCCAAATAATTTATACGCAACCAATATGTAAGATATTAAATACCAAAGACATTCTATTTGAATTCTGCTACGGTAGGTTTTAATAACTGCATTATTTTAAATTAAATTGACACAATGGATTACCTAGATTTTGTATAGGAATTATTTGCATTATAAAATTGCTTTACAAAACTATAGTTACATAAATAATAATTTTTCAAACTATTAAGACAATACAAAAAAGCATTTCTAATGCACTTTTTCTTCTGTCAATACCACAAAATAATTAAAATGTGAGGGAATTTTTACTCTTATTTATTTATTTATTTTTTTTTTTGCTTTTATTTTTTTATTATTACTTTTATTTTTATTGCTGAGTTAAAATAATGTTCTGGATGTAACAATTCGGATAATAACATCGAATATCATACGGATAACAATGAGTCCTGATGTGCTTCAGGAAATCGCCATGTAAACCATAATATTGCCACAGGCGGCTTGTTTTAAGCCAACTGTGCATCCGTGAGCTAGGGTTTCCGTTGGAAATCGGCGTACTTGTTTAATTTTGTTGATGTGATGGACCAGAAAACGTGATTCCTCGCACATGCAACTTCCTTCTTTAGTTCTATCATCCAATCCCGTTGTTCCTCGGTCCAGTGCTAGCCAATATTCATTTTTGGTCAATATTCATTTTTGCACGCTGCATTTTGTGTTCAGAAACTCAGTCTAAGCGCCACATTTGTAGTTGATAAAGATTTTACCAGCTGTAATTCTTTAGTGGAGGCAAATAATGCATAAACATTTTAGGAATCAATGCTCCATGGGCCACAAACCCCTTTCGGTGACTTGTCGTTTCATCATCCATACGCCAGTTCCAATATACGCTCACAGTAACTGTATGTAAAAAGTCCGCCAAACGTGCCATTTCTGATCGTTCCTAGTATTTTTTTAATCAAAATTAGATACATCAATTATTTTTTCCTATTATGTCGTTAAACACATTACTTTTTCATAACCTATGCACGAACGCTTTATATATTTCAACATAAACCGCACATGCGATGTTATATTTGTTGCGACGATAACGTTGCGACATCGCTTAAATAAATATGTATATATAAATAATCGTTCAGCACAACTAAAATAAAAATATATACATAAATATGCGTATAAAAAATTAAAGTAAAGTTTTAAATTTATTTTATTCATTGACTATAAACAAGTAGTAATAATAAATTTAGGTTTTAGAAAAAGATAAAAGCTATTTTTTTAGCATTAATTAAAGCTGTAAACTTTACGACTTTACAACGTTTCGGGAAAATAATGAATGGATTTTAAGAGGAACACACGCATAGAGTTTGAAATTCTCACCATACAAGCTTCAGACAGTTGACAATAGCAGAAGCTATAAAACACGAGCCTGGTGCCAATTCTGACATAACAAGCAGGGAGCAACAGTGACAGAATTTACAACCTCGAGCCCAAAAAATTTACGACTCTCGGTGTGTGGTCATAAATATCATCCGTGGGAAGAAGGCTGGTCACTCAGAAGAGAATAAAGGGGATGGTATTCCTACTGGACAGAAGGGGATGGTCTTCCTACTGGACAGGGGACCAATGAGACTCGGAAGTGCAACTGCCCCCAATGAAAACGTTTACAAGGAAACCAATAACAGAATAAAGAAAATGGATTGGGAGTAATAAAAAAAAGCTCTCTCAGAGAGAGAATTTTAGCAGATTCAGAAGGTATTTTCGTTCTGACCAGTATGTCGTCATGAGAAAAGGACTCCGAAAAGAAAATCATCACTACGATGCGGATGTTAAAGTGATTTTTTGGACTTAAAAAATACAATAGGGAGTTTGTGAATAAATGGCAACCAGAGCTCACCGGACGACCTCCCCTCAGCTAATTAAAAGGAAGCAGTGCTTCATGGCGAAAAGGATACGCCTTTTTATATAAAGACTTTGTGAGTGCAAATGGACGTCTATAATTAAAGCCTGACAGTTCTGACAGACATTCACGATTGGTGCTCTGAATCTCCAACAAACATTTATAAGTATTGCCCTGCATTCCGATGGACAGTCGTGAATTTTGCATCTTCAATCGTGCTGCGTGAGAGTGCTGCAGTTTGTTTTTTTAATGGTCCCTTCCGTGGAATAGCTGCCAACTGCTCAACAACGGTGAGAAAAAAATCTTATGTGGTGTTCCTAATTTTTAAATAATCCTTTGGCTCATTTTTCAAAAAAAAATTATTATTAAAATTTAATTATTATCTAAAAATTGAGTAAGGAATTTTCAAATAAAAAAAAAGAAAATTAATGAAAATTTAGGCTATGCTTTTTAGTTGTGCTTTGAGTAATTGTATAGGTTTATGATAATATAAAATGCAATAGAAAGAAAAAAATATTATTATGAAATTGATATTTTAGAATGGTATTTTGTTATTGTGCTTCTAATTACTAAATTGATATTTTCGAATGGTATTATCTGATTGTGTTTTAATTATGAAATTGATATTTTCGAGTGGTAATTTTCTTATTGTGTTTCGAATTATAAAATTGTTATTTTGAAATAAATATTGGTATGTATATATATATCCTTGTTTTCTTTGACATTTTCTTTTCTTTATTTCTCTTTAAGTAAATTACTAGATGCAGATTCTTGATTATAAAAATAATTTTTTTTAAGACAGTTATTTTCAATACTCTTCTTATCTCCTAAAAATCTTAATTTGCAAATTTAAACGTTAAATAAGCCGATCCTATGTTATTGAAAATTTATTTTATTTAGATTATTTTAAGGTTTTAAATTATTTTGATTGGTAATACCCAGATCATTCTTTCACAACGCGGAATGGGGTATTATCATTATGTTATTTTTTTACTAACCACTATCCTTCATGTACCCAGTATGTGGCGTCATTTTCCTCACCACAATATTCTTTCTGGGGAAGCTCATTTATAGTTGGAGGGGGGGTCATTAAGTAATTGTTCTTTGGTATATATATATATATATGTGTAAATACAAAGAGATTCACATGTGTGTATTTACCTGAAGGCAGGATATAGCACTTAAAATTTGTGAAATATTTGTGCTAAATGTTCAATGTTTATAAAATATATTTTTTCTTGTATGTATGACAATAATCTGGTAGTCTGTTATTTATTTCGTACTTATAAGCATCCATGTTTGGATAAATAACCATCATGCGAAAAATATCATCATTCTTTTTCAGTATTTAACGTTAAAGATGTACATAAAACGGGGTGTATCGGAAGACTTTTCAACTTTAACGTACAAAAAGAGCAACTACTGATATTTTAGTTCTTTTGTTTTTTTACTAGAAACTTCGGTCTTGTTCTGTTCTTTAACTTTTAACCAAAAAAGAAAAGAAATGGTTTATTTATATATATAATTTTTTAATGGTATTCCGATTCACCCCACAGGTAAGTGTGATTCGGAACAAATCTTTATTTTTTTCTATTCAAACATTAACAGGATTGATAAAAACAGGCAATAATGATAAGGGAGGAATAGGAATATGTAGTTACTATCAATCCAACCCTGTATTTTTAATACAAGTAAAGGTATGACTTTTCAAAAATTAGAAAACCATTTCGAACCCAAGAAAAATTAAAATTTATTCTAATAAAATGTTTTTGAACTGAGAAAAGGGAAATTTAGTCAAATTCTGCCCTGTACTAAGTTATTCTTTATTGTAGTCATTGGGTAAGTGAATCTACTGGGTGGCCACAATCGGTGCATGTATTAATACGATCTACTTCTACGGCCTAATCCTCATCGATCAGTACTGTTTGCACAGCTCTCTTTTAAATTTATTTTCCATTTTGAGTTGATTTTATACTGTTCTGGTTGGCAGAATTTATTTCTCTGTAATTTTTTCAATAACTTGTCATTTTTTTTATTTATTCTATTGTGTAATCCATATCTGTTAGATTGGAGGTTGAATTTTTGTTTATCTAAGTAATTTTCTAGCATCTTTAAACTCTTTAAGTATTTGGAACAAAAACAATATTGTTATAATACATATTTATACATATATTTCCAGATATGACATGAAATTATTACTATATAGAAAAATAAACGATGACACTAAATTTGTTCTGATTCACCTCGTAAATCTGAAACCTGTGATGTTACAAGAAATTTTCTTGCTTTTTCATTATGTAGTTTAGAAATACGTGGAATCTGATACAGCACATCGTTTACAGGTTTATCATTATTTGAAATAGCCTACTCTTAGGTTTTAATTACGAAAAATACTTGAATTACATACAAAGTTTTAAAGACATTGAAATTATGATGTTTTTGAGGATCCACTTGCAGTTTTTTGTATACCCCAGTAGTGGTGTCAATATGGTAAAACTGAATTTTCCAACTCTTAATGATTTACAATTAAAAATACCACCACGGATATTTATATTGAATTTATATATATGACCGGGGAGTTTCGTGACTATTCACCCCGCTGTTCCCACTCAGACCATTTTACGGTATGACTAAATTTCATAACTTGTGTGAACAAGTTTCTTTTAAATGTATATATACAGGGGTTGGACAAAAATATGGAAACACCTTTAAAAAAACACGTTTCCTTGCCTAATATATTGTAGGATACCCATTGTTATTCAAAACAGCTTGCAGTCTTCTCGGAATGGATAAATAGAGTTTCTGTATGTTTGCCAAGGGAATATTGTACCATTCTTCCTGCAAAATGGTGGCAAGGTCAGATAACGATGTTGGCGGTAGACAGCGAGAACGCACTTTCCGCTCCAATGTAGAACACAAAGATTTGATAATATTCAGGTCTGGTGACTGTGGTGGCCCGGGGAGATGCGACAATTCATCCTCGTGCTCACTAATCCAGTCCTGGACAATGTGAGCTGTGTAAACGGGGGCGTTATCGTTTTGGAAGATACCATCACGATTGGGGAACAAAGTTTGTACCATTGGATGGATTTGATCGGCCAAAATGTTCACATAAGTCTGAGCAGAAATACTTCCTGACAGAGTTATCATGGGGCCAGAAGAGAACCACGATATGGCTGCTCAAATCATCACCGAACCCTCGCCATGTATCACTCTTGGCAACAAGCAGTCTGTATTATAGGCTTGAGATGGCGTTCTCCAGACGTAAACTCGGCCAGAAGAGGGAAAAAATGTGAAAGAAGGCTCATCAAACCATATTACTCTCTTCCACTGCTCTATAGGCCAGGCTTTTCCTGTTACGGGCATTAGCATGACTGATGAATGACTTTTCAATTGCAGCACGGCCAGCAATTCCCTGTTTATGAAGCTCCCTTCTAATTGTTTTGGTACTCAAAGAGTTTGGTAACATGACATTCATTCCAACAGTAACTTTTGCAGCTGTGATCTTCTTATTTTTCGCGGTAATCTCATTTAATGATCGTCTGTCACGATCATTCAGCACACACTTTCGTCCACGCTGTGATTTAGCGGATGATGTTTTTTTTGCATTTCGAATATACGGAATAGATCTTCAACACAGTACCTTATGAAACACAAAAAACCTCGGCTGCCTTCCTTACGGAAGCACCCACCATACGCGTGCCAACAATTTGGCCATGTTCGAAGTCTTTTAACTCTGACATAATGCAATGACAACCTCACATAACAGTGCTCCAACAACGACCAAACGGGGCAGCGATTTTTCGAAGTTGTATAGGTGGCGTCAGTAGGCGAATACGTTCATTAAAATCAATCTTTCTTTTCAAACATGCATTTCAAAAGGTGTTTTCATATTTTTGTCCAACCCCTGTATATATATATATATATATATATATTATTTGAGTTTTATGCGATATTTTAAAGTATGGAAGACGAAAAAATAAAGGAATCAATTTTTAAAACATACCTTTTGAGCTTCTATTGAAACCGAGGACCCTATTTCAATCGAATCTTCGATAATTCCATTTATTAGATACAAATTTCTTTTTGCGCAATTTTAATTCTTACATTCATTTAAAAAAGTTTTTCAATTAAAGTTAAATGATAAATCAGTATTTGTGATATTTTTATCAGCGCATTATACGAAACATATATAGTTGAATTTTCAAATCTTTGTCTAAAACTCGGAAAACATTTTATTTTTCAAAGAATTTTCTTATTAAAATTAATGTATACATATTGTATGTATTGATTGAGGTGCTGATTTTTTTAAAAATAATAATATTCTTTTTTTCTATAACGAAACTGGAAAATTGAATATTTTAAACTCGTAGCACAATTCAAAAATGTTTTTGTTATGCTAAAACTATTCACTCACAGCTTTCTATATTTTTCTGCAACAATTATTCTTTAGTTTTTAAAATCGATTTCCGAAGTAACTTGAAAGCTTTGTTAGAAGTAACAAGAGTATGGTATTTTAACAAATGAGGTTTTCTTTCCTATTTAAAATACCTTTCTTTGAAGTATGTGACCTTTAAAACAAAAAAATAAATAAGTAAATGTACTGGTGTGAAACATATTGTAAGTGAAAAACAGGATTTTGAACATTTTACACTAAAAAAAATTCAAAACAAAACAAATCATCATGCTTATATATAGTATTTTATTTTTTTCTATGAGCCTTAATAGTAAGTAATTGCTGAGTTTTTGTTATGTTTTACCTTTAAAGAGACATAATAGTTTTTTTTCTGTAGTTTTAATATATATTATTTCAAAAACCATTAAATATATGACTTTGTAGGAAAGATGGACTTGTAAATAAAAACTAGATATTTTAAATCAGATTTTCAAACATCATGTCATATCTTAAAATACAATCTTGTTGTAATTATTGATGTAGTTCATATCAAAACAACATTACAAAGAAAAAATCATGTCATGTTATAAAGTAAATTAATGATAAAAATTTTCATTTAAAAAAAAAAAAAAAAAAAAAAAAAAAACAGATAAACAAATAAGTTATTTTCAGAAAAAAATCATTTTCAATTAACATATTAAAAAAAATGTTGCTTCATTTAAATAAAGTTCTTCGTTTTCAACTACAGGGTCAGGGTTTTTACAAATAAATCATCGTGGTTTGATACGTTACTAAGTGCGAAATAGGAAACGTATATGTTTCCATGACAACCCAAACGAGAAGGCATTAACTACTGTTTCATGTTGCGTATGGTTGCCATGGCTGCTGAGCGAATGTGATATTCAAAATGACGATTGGACATCAGAAAGCGTTTTGTGTACTAGAATTTTCAAAATGTGAATTATCTATAAACGTTCGGAGAACATTCCGTAATACTAAAAAAAGCCACCAATACGACAAAGCATTCTGTGATGGTATGAACAGTTCAATGAAACTGCTTGTTTGCGTAAAAGCAAAAGTTCCGACCTATCAAGCGTTACTGAAGAAAGCGTGAACCAAGTTAGAAAGGTTTTCAACCGTGGTCCCAAGAAATTGAACTGACGAGGATTTGAAATTAAATGAGTAGGCACTTGCGATCATCGATGCGACTATGCTGATGTGTGGAACGAACTGAACAGTCGCCTTGACATTTGCCGTATCACTTAAGATGCACATATTGAATATCTGTAGTATGAAAGTCAGTCTTCTATAACTTGGTATATTTTCATGTATAATTCATCGTTGTAACCCAATAAACTGAAATAAACTCTTCAGAAACCCAATGATTATTTTATAAAAACGCTGTATTATAATAGAATGTCTGATTACTTTCTTCTAGCTTTACAAGAATAAAACATTGTATTCGTAAAAAAATTTCGAATTCCGGTTTTCAACGGATTTACACGTTTTAATAAGAAATTTCCAATAAGATGTTTTTAGAAAATGTTTGCCTGTGAGTCAGTCAGTCAGTCTGTATATTAGTCTGTTTGACATAAGTTTATGGGCCATCTATCTTAAGAACTAATGCACGGAATTGCACAAAACTTTATATTCAGTTAGACATTGATATAAACTGGATCTGTTTAGTTTTTGAAGTATATCGTCTAGTAAGTGGCGCTACTATGCTTCCTTTTTCACGATTCACACAATTGCTACATCTCAAGAACTAATAGTCTAATTTTCATAAAATTCCAGATTCCGTTAGTACTTGATATAATATGGTTTTGATTACGTTTTTGTGTATATCGCCCAAATAGGTGACGCTGCTAAGCAGCATTATTAATGGTTATCTTATAATTCAATCTCAGGAACTAATGCACGAATTATCATAAACTTCAGATTCAGTTATTCTCACAATAGCCCTATCACATGAACTAACACGCGAAATTTCATTCAACTTCAGATTCCGTTTGTCCCTGATACAAATAAATATTCTTTAGTTTTCGGAATAAATCCTTTAACAGTTAATGCTGCTATCCTTTTTTATTCACGATTATTGCAATAGTTCTATCGTCCAAATCTAATGCACACATTTTCATCGAACTTCAGATTCAATTACCCAATCATATATTTTTGTATTCTTTAGTTTTGGAGTAAGACGCTCAACAGGTGGCGTTGCTATGGGGCATTATTTATGATTATCAGAATAGCTCTATCTTAGGCATTAATGCACTTATTTTCATTAAACTTCAAATTCAATTAACCAATGATATATTTTAGTGTTTTTTTTCGTTTATAGAGTAAAACACTCAACAGGTGACGCTGCTATGGGGTTTTATTCATGATTATCAGAATAGCTCTATCTCAGGAATTAATGCACGAATTTTCATGAAACTACAAATTCAGGTAGTCCATTATATAAATTACTATTGTTTAGTTTTTGAAATAGCAGATAGTGCTTCTATCCAGTTTTTAAAGACTTTTTGGGATAATTCCATCTCAAATACTATTACTCGGATTTTCATCAAGTTTCAGAGCAGTTAGAACTTGAAATAAGTTGTTACAAATAAGATTTTGATGAAAATTACCTAACGGGTACGCTAAAATGTTTCATTTTTCTGAAAGTATTAACCTATGAACGTCTATGACATAGAAGAAAGTTTTAAATTTGCCACATCCGCCTAGTTGTTTTTTTAATACAGGCATAAGTATTAAAAACTTTATTATAAATATAACATTATATTATTATATTAACATGAGATAATATTATATAAATTTCATATTATAAATATAACATTTAGTAAATATTATAAATATAATATTTACTAAAACTTTTAATGGTACAAAATGATTCTTATGTCGCAAAGACATAGACTCAAAAGCATCAAGGCAAAAATCTTTTATAAAAGTGAATGTCACCATCATCATCATTATCAATATCACCAATGTTAGAAAAATATTGAATATTATTTAATTAAAACAAATTATATTTTGAAAGACATATTTTTTTTTCTAATATTCTAGAAAAAAATATGTTATGCATTATGAATGCATTTATAAAAATGCTCTAAATCCATTGAATTGATTTTTTTTTCTTCGAGCAATTATGTTTTATATATAACAACACGTATTTAACATGATTAATCGAACAGCTGTTACTTCAATTTCATCCACGTTATTTAATAGTTAATTAATTCTATAAATTTCTCTGATGTTTCTTAAGTAAAATAACTAAAGAATATAGAAGTTAACTTCTGAAGTGTGTCAATTACCATTTTATTTATGAAATAAGTTTTAAAGTATAGTTACTACACGACAATGTTATGCATTTCTTAAAAACTTTAATGGTGTATTTAGAATAATTTATATGCTTTGAAACTTTTAGTTTTTAGTTCCAACAAAACATGAAAACATAAACTAATCAATATGCTAGGGCCAGCTAATCAATATGTCAGATACTTGCACAAAAAACTTCAGTTTGTCAAAATTCAAGACTTTAGTTTCTAGATTAAAATGTTGTAGAAAAGGGAATTTGTGCATACAGTTAAATTTGTTAACACGAACCCGCTTAACTGAATTACTTTTAGCACGAAACTTTTCGATTTTTTCATCCATTTACATGTAATGTATTTTGAATTTCGATAACACGAACAAGAAGTAGTCGACTGGGGACACTGTAATACTTACCCATCATGGAAATGCATGTTAGAAAATAAAAGTTGTGAAAACTATTCATAAAAAGAATTGTAATTCCAAACCAAATTTTAAATTTAATTATTTTTAATATATATAGTTATGCTCTATTAACGGATAGTTGATGAACCAATTTCGACAAATTATATAAAACGCCAAACTACTCAAGTAGTACTGAATTCAGTAAAAGATACATCATTATAACTCCAAAAATAATAATCATATTAACTAACAGTTTCCTGCGTTAAATTACGCGTCTCATGTCCAACTAAAATATATCTTTGAATTGAAATTTGAACGAAATGGTCAGGAAAAATCAAAGAGTGTGGAAAACAGGATTACAAATATCTCGGCAACTAATAATCCGATCAATTTTGTTTTTTTATGCAAAATTTGTGTTATTTTAATGTCTTTTACATCCGTTCCCTAAAATAAAAAAAGGAAAATTTTTGTATACCTTTCATCAAAAAGCATATTTCAAGAATTCGAAAAAAAATAGTTTCGGATAATCAACGTTACTGATATTAAATAGGCTTCTCCCCATTTTAAGTACATACACAATTTCAAATCTTTATCTCACTTTGTTTGGGAGCTAGAGCGTTTATAGACAGACAGATAAACTGACTGACAGGGGGCGGCATTTTTTTTCTAAAAATATGTTTTTAGGTAGTGTCTGAAACGTGTAAATCCGTCAAAAAATATTTCGATTTTCAAAAAGATAGCAAGACTTACTCTATACTAATTATGATAGGTAAGTAAAACAGTTCCCACTGAGTGTTCGTGTTAATGAGCTTTTACTGTAGTATTGAAATGAATTTTGCATAAAACATCAAGGACTTAACTGATAGTATATAATAACGTTAAAAAGAAGGAAAAAACAAACAAACTTGAAGACATGCTTTTGTTATACTTTCCTCGCGTTTTTACGGCATAACACCACTGGCGATGCAAAAGAAGATTCGATCGGCGTAATGATATCATCCGTAAGCATTTTCTGTATATGGTAGTCAATTATACCTTGCTTTACCTTGTCATAAAGATATGGTTTACTAGCAACGGGTGTGGACAAACCAGTATCAATTTCATGCAATGCAACATGCGTTAAACCCGGTTTATCTGAAAAAACTTTGCCAAAATCAACCGAAAAC
This sequence comes from Maratus speculifer, assembly GCA_964019185.1. NCBI lineage: Eukaryota > Metazoa > Arthropoda > Arachnida > Araneae > Salticidae > Maratus > Maratus speculifer. The sequence continues at coordinate 295,621,568 of OZ025294.1, read as the reverse complement.
TTATTAAATGCTTCTTTCTCGACTCCACTTAAACCAGACTCCCCACTTCCGAAATCAACCGACACCGAAACAGACTTTTTCTTACTTACATTCTCATCATTATTTACGATCAAAAATTTTTAAGAGAAATCCAAACTAATTCCTCTATCTTTCATGTAATCTAAGCCGACTATACAATGCGTTGTTAAAAAATCCAGCACACAAAACTCCCAACATGTCTTAACGGAACGAATTTCAAACTCTATATCCACTGAACCTTTATGAACGCACGCTACTCCTTGCGCCGAATGAACCCCCAAATATGACCTCCTCAACTTTTTATACAAAAAGTAATTACGATAAATATCATACGAAATGAAAGACTTCTCCACTCCTGTATCGCAGAGACTTCTAACAACAATACCATCGAAAATAATTAATAACTCGGGTAACTGCATCGGATTGATAGTCACACTATTCACATATACAGAAGGCTTTTCCTTTTTGACCTGTGACTGCATACCTTCCGAAATACAGCCACCTACCAGTTTAAGTGCTCCGACCTATTAACACTTCTCCTTTGCACTGAACAGCCCCCAGATTTCTCATCCAAATTTAATCGCTTTACTCATGAAGAAAGTACATTCCTTTCACGAACACCCCTCTCTGACCATAGTCTCTATTCCGCCTATTTCTAACAACATTTCTGTCATCGCCTCTAAAATTACTAACACCACCGAAATGTCTATTACTATTACCAGCATCTGACGCATTTCGACTAAATCCATAATTACCGTCACTATAACTATTACTCATTACTCGCTGTCCTCTCTCAATTTTCTATCCCCCTCATTTCTCAAATGGTTTCCATGATGGGTCTCTGTCAAGGGCTACGCGATTCCTATTGATCCGAGGTGTGCCGAGACTCATACTTCAACAACATCTGATGAATTTCAGAAGATTTTTTTGGTGACCTGAGATCAATATAGTCCTGCACATTTGTATTAAAAAGAGGAAGAACTATGTCTAATAATTCCTCAAACGTGACATCCAAACCTTATTTACTTTTCAACTCAAGATTATGTAGATAAAACTTTGAGGCCAGTTCATATATGTTTTGTTTATTGCAACAAAATTCTCTGCGTAAAATAGTTTTGTCCTTAACAGGAGGAAACGCTTTCTTTGATTCATCAACTGTCTTTTATAACCGTTTAGTCTCATCACTAATTAGAGATTTTCCTATGTTATCTTGCCAAAAAAGTGCTTCGCTATTTAGCGAGTATTTCAGCATTATGTACTTATTCTTCTCCGGTATATTATTAAATGAATTATAATCTTGCAGTTTCACTAAGAATTCGTGAACATCACCTTCACCAGTAAAATACCTCGTGGGACAATCTCGCAATATTCGAAGTTTCGTTGGGCGCCATTTGGGCGTTACGTTGGGCGCCATTTATGACGTTACGTTGGGCGGCATTTGTGACATGTCGGTCGAATGAGGACATAGTCTATGCAAAGTTAAAATGCAAAAATGTTATTTACTGTATTTGGAAAATGGGGAGTGGAGCAAATTTCAGTGTTTCTGACAATTAAACATACTACTATGAGATTAAACTTTAGTTCATACTCCCATTTGCGACTAATTCCAGCTCAAAATACTAACCCGGCTCTTCTCTTCAGGTCGCGGTCTACTTTTACTCTAACCTGTAAATAAACAGCCCGTGGCTGCACAAATATCTTTATTCTCAAACAATCACAGTGCTGAACTAACTCTTAACCAACTCGATCGCGGAGGCTCTCTGTCTTCACACGGCAATTCTGCTATTCTTTGCTGGAGGCTCTTCGGCTCACTACGCCACGCACACCACTTACAGCTTTTATACTTTGCAAACTGAAGACGGAGCTAGAAATTTGCATAAAACTCATAACCGCAGTTAACTGTACTGACAAGAAGATAGTTAAATTTATATATACAGTGTTAAAAAATCCAATTTTAAACTAGCAGACAATATTTAAAAACATGTTATTATTTTTTTATTGTGTAGAATTTAGTTTCAGGTAAAATAGGAACTACATACATACAAGAAATATTCAAATTTTATATATTACAGAATACCTCTCTGTTATTTATCTGTACAATATTTAAAAAATTGTAAACAAAAGAATTTGTACTTGATATCAGAATATGAATTTTAAATTTTTAAAAATCGCACGTTTTGAAAAAAAGGAATGATTATGAATTTTAATTTTAATTTTTTTTCATTGTACGGATAAAACACTATTGTAAAACTGAGACAACGAATACGCTACATTTTAAAAATACTATATGGGTAATTTAAAAAAATTCATGCATAGATATGGATAAAATAATGAATAAAGTATAAATTTGAAAGACTTATTTTCGAAGTACTTTATTTAATAGTATGCCATTTTATATTAACTTAAATTATAATACATATTTTTAAAAAAATCTGCATTCATTTTTACGTTAAAACAGAAATAATTTTTTAGTTCAGCATTTAAATCTGTAAATAAATTGTCGATTATTTTCAATATGTATAACAACTGCAAAAATGAGAAAAATAAAAAAAAAAGTTTGTGATTAAATTCAAACTGTACATTTAAAAAAATTAACAAAAATTGAATTAAGATCAATATTTTATCTAAAATTTTCTATTTAACCCGCGGTTAGTCGCGCGTCGGTCTTTTCGCCGCTCGAATTCTTTGTCTGCTGATTAACCCATCTCCCCTTAGAATTACAATGGTGAAATGCCGCGTAGCTGACCTTCACTGTTCGACCTTCTGCCTAGAGAAATTACGAGTCATTCCTACGATTTTTCATGCTTTTATTGTATTTTAAAGTCAAATTCGGTCTGATTGACCGGCATGCGACTACTCACGTAGCCGATGTTTTTTTCGCCCTAGTAATCTTCTTTCCTACTCCCCCGAATTCCTCAGAAGGGGGTTTCTTGGAATCGGGGAGTCCCGTTTCCTCTTCCTCTCTCTTTTTTTTCTCTTTCTGCTGATAATATTTGACTTCTGAAAACTGTATCTTAATGATTCTGTTCTAGGGAAAATTGTGAACTATATAAATATATAAATATAAACTCAACAACCTAATTTTTTTATATAATATGTAAGAATAAGCAAGGATAAGTAATAAAAAACCGCTTACTTTGTTTTTTAAGCATATGAATATTGCGGGAATAAATTCTCAATTTTTCCGAAAAATACGCGTAAAATGGTTGTGTTTAATTTAATAAAGGACCATAGAAATAAAATTAAAAAAAAAATTCGATCTGCGAAGACTGAAAGATGTAGTTTTTGCACAATAAAGCAGAAAAGAAGGCAAAACAAATTTGTCAACACTGTAGTTTGTATATCTGCAAAGAACATACTTACAATATATGTGTCGAGTGTGCTAAATAATGCGAATTTTCTAATGTGGATTACAACGTATGCAAGTAAAAAACTTTAATTTTTTTGAAAATTCAGGTAATGTTTATAAAATACAAAAAATGGATAACTACGTTTCTAAAATATGTTTGTTGCTAATATAAATACTCATTATTGAACAACGCCATAGCAATTCTTTTTTTTAAAACCCGAATTTAAAGAGTGCCTAGTGCTAAGATCTAATAAAGTTAATTTTCTTGGCATTTAATTTCAGAAATCATTTTTCATTAATAATGTTTTTCTTTTCAAAAGCGAAATTCATTGAAATTGAATTATACTTTGATAAATATTGTAAATAATTACAAAATAATATTTACTTAAATTAAATGTTACATCTTTTTAATATTGATTGGCGACAAAAATTGAAACATTGTCAAAATCAATGTTGACAGTCCCCCCCTCCTCCCCTCCAAAAAACCCGATTTATCTATATCAAATATAATATCTACATTTGAAAATTTATTCAAAATTTATTCTCTTTTAATTCGATATTTATTGTATCTTTACAATTTCAGTCCCAGTATATAATAATTTTTACCCCTTTTACAAATTTTGAAAAAATAGTTCTTAATACATTTATTATTTATTTTCTTATTTTATATTATTCATATATTTTCATTTTGTGCATATATATTTTTCATTTAAAAAAAAGAATAAACGAAAAGAAAAAATATATAAAATAAAATAAAGAAATGAAATGTAGCTACTGCTTTTATGTTACTAATTACAAAGAATGGATTATTTTATCTGCTTTTTTTTTATATCTGTATAGATATGGTAATAAAAATATTTAAGATTTATTTTTTCAACATTAATTGGCCCCTAGTGTCAGTCCACCGTTATAACGAACTTCAGTGCGTTGCTGCTTTTTTAAAAAAAAAATCTGTATCACAATTACAATGTTATAACTGAAAGTATCTTTTAATTCGTTATTCATTGTATCTTCAAAATTTCAGTCAGATTATATAGTAATTCTTATCTTTTTTACAAACTTTGAAATAAAAAAAAAAAGATGAAACGAAGTTATTAGAAAAAAAATATTATATATGTATTACTTTATATTATTCATACATTTTCATTTGGTGCAAATATATTTTCTCATTTGAGAAAAATTACTGAATTATAAAACCTCTAAGGTTTTACATGCAAAAAAGAATTACGACGATACGAAGAAGATTTAGGAAAAGGAAAAAAATATGAAAAGTAGCTCCTGTTTTTATGTTAATAATTTAAAAAAGGGTTATTTGCTCTTCTATTCTTATATTTACGTCGAAATAGTAAGAAAAATTATATTTGAGATGTATTTTTTCAACTTCAATTGGTTCCTAGTACCAGACATACGTCAAAACTAAACTGTCCTTTCAAAAAATATGTATCACGATTTCAAATTTTCAAAAAACTGAAAATATTTTTTTATTCATTATCTATTGTATCTTTAGAAAATTATTCAGATTGTATAAAAACTTTTATCATTTATATATATATATATATTTTAAATAATTATTAAAACATTTATTTAAATGCTAACCAAATATATACTTAACGTAAATGCGTACTAATCGATATTACACGTATCTTTTCGTTTTCAAGCAATACTTTCCTCTTGAAATCCCTGTTTTCGATCTTTGAGGAACAACGGCACATTTCCTCTGTTTCTTCGGCCAAAAGGGAACGGCGGCGAATAGACCGAGCGCGACTAATCACGTTCGAAAAAAAGCCGCGACTACTCCCGGGTTAAAAACATTCATGAAGTTGTACAAAAATTGTAATGCTGGATGCTTCCACAGATCCTACTAGCATGCAACTTATATATTTTACGGAATCTATTAATACGTGACTGAGCTCTAACACTAGAAAATCCGTGAATTAAAAATTGCAATTCTAATTCTTGACTTAGAAGATACCGAATGATATGTAAAACATTCATATGTCGGTATACATTCCGCAATCTATGTAACTTTTTTAAAATTCTAAAATATGTTCATTCGTGTTTAGTAAAATCTCAGATAAAAATATAATAATTTGAAAATACGTATAAATGAATGACACTTTTAATTTGAATAAATTTAATTTGCAGATAACTGTGATAAAGTAGTCGAGCAAAATTCCGTTACAAGTGGATAAAAAAAAATTATTTTCCATTTTCAAATTTAATTATCACTTAAATAAAATTTATTTTATGAAAATTAAATAAAGTATCTTAAAAATCAATTAATAGAAACGTGAGTAATTTTTGATATTACTTCACCGATTCCTATTACTTTAATTTCATTTAAAGATGAAAGTTTCTCAAACTACATTTCCTCTGATGTCTGGAATAAATCTTGTTATTAAAATAAAAGATTTAAAATTCTTTTGAGTTGCAAGTTAAATTGCTCACGATTCTATCTTAAGTTAAATATTAAATTAAAATAATTCTTTGTTCTATAGAAATATAAAAATCATGAAAAAGAATGCATTAGTAAGCATTATAATTTTAGAATTATATTAGTTATTCAATAATACGTGACATTAGTTATCCAATATTAAATCTAAGATTAATATAGCGAAGATTAAAATGCTGAAATATTTTTTTTTATTATTATCACTAACAACTTTGATTGATGTTAGATGCAAAATAATATACCGGGTGATCCAACAATCAGGACGAACTTCAAAAATGAATAAATCAAAAACGAATCAAGATACAAAGATACGGTTTGCACCAAACGGATGTAAAAGAAACAAAGTTTTGTGTAGTAAAGAAATAATAGTTTTGTTAGCGACCAACAGATGGCGCTATAATGATTTAATGCACCAAAAGTGTATTTACACATGAAAAAAATGCTGATAACATACATGTTAGTTTAATTACAGTTAATTAGTACTACAGTAAATGTTCAATGCGCTGTCCATCATTCAGAAGTACAGATGTGAGGTAAGGCACATCACCGTTCACAGCATTTAGTTGCATTTCTTGCGTTATGGCAGATACATTTTAACGGATGGCATCATTCAGCGCTGTTAGTGATGCCGGTTGGTCGCGGTACTCTTTTGACTTCAATAATCTCCACAGACAAATGTCCCAGGGTGTCATATCGGAAGATCTTGGAGGCCATGCGCGATTACAGTAGCGACTGATAATGGGACCCTCCCTAAAATATTGAGCGTAGCAGGTGTTACACAGGCAGAACAATATCAGTTAGTGCTCCATCTTACTTAAAGATACTAACTGCTTGAAGTGCCTGTCCTACTTGCAATTCAGAAAGACAACAACGCCATCTGTTATTGTCAATATAACTATTTTTTTGTAGCCACACAAAACCCGGTTTCTTTTCCATCCGTTTGGTGCAAACTGTATATTTGTATCTTGATTAGTTTTTGAATTACTATACATATATATATATATATATATATATATGTAATAATAAAAAAATTCCATCATTTTCTCGTTTCGATTTCGTTCTAACTTCTTATAACATACTTCCATTATTATTTTCCATAATCTACTAATATTTCATTATCAACTAAAACTCTTTTTTCTTTATTTCAGCATAATATATTATTTAGTTTCCTAAAATGAACTAAACTGTATAAATGCCAATCAATTTTAATCCATTTCCCCTTTTTAGAATAAAGAACATTTATCAAAAGCTTTAATTTTGTTTTATTTATTTTTATTAAATTATCGTTTGTCGGCAATTCCAAATAAGTCCACGCTTGGACTGTTCAATTCTGTTCAATTTTGTGTTCTATTGCGAGTGTTGAATAGGGTGTATCACGAAAAAACTTTTTTTTGAAATTCAAAATTTCAAGTGCATAAAAAGTTGTTAATATCATCACATATTTACCCGGAAATAGGACTCCCGGAATAAGGATGAAGTTTAAATATTTTGGACAAAAATGTAGTATTTTTTTTTTCATATTTGTTAAATATATGAATATAAAGTAATTGTTCTTTTTTTTTTTCAAAGTACAAAAACATAAAGTTTAGATAGGCATTTGACATTAAAAAAATTTTCGTTAGCAATAATTTTCATAGCTATTACCTTATGAATTGTCGAACATGGATGGAATGTTCTTCAAGACGCTTAAAAGGCTAAAAGAATTGAGAGGTTGTATTATCTGATTTCGTTTATATCTATCTAATTAAAAATGTGCAATAGAGTACTCTATTTAAATTATAAAAAAAAAGATTTTTGAGTTTAATTGATCAAAATAACTATTTTCTAATAGTTTAAAATTTTAAAATACGATTGATAAAAAAATACCTTTAACACCTGATTTAAATAAGCAGCTACAATAAATAATATCCCGAAAGAGAAAAAAATTCTATTTCTTTTCATTCTAAATCTGATATTTTAACGTAAATAAAACATAAATGTTTATTGTACTATATTAAAACCCAATATAAAATTAAATATGAATAAAATTTTAATTTCTTAATATAAAATATAATGTTTTGCAATACAATTCATGCGTAGTAGAATGATAATATATACGTATGTTATAAAATATTTTTATGTCTATAACGCTTGGTTGGAAGATCAATAGTAAGATTTTGGTTAAATTTGTGTAAGGAAAATATTTTATTAACTAAAGTTTCATTCATTCTAATATGTAGCTTTGTACACATACGTCACTTTACATAAAATATTTGCTAGAACTATAGTAATAATTATCATAGTAAAAAATTTATATTAAAATCTTACAAATCGATATAAAAAGCAAAGGAGCAAGAACGAGGTACTGACATATCCTTAAAATAGTGAAGCTTCAGCTGCAACTTCTTTTGAAGGATTCACTACCATCACGAAAAACTTCCGCCAGTAACATTAATGAGAAAATGTCTCTTTAGTTAAACGCATAACTAATCGAAAATTTCAATCAGAGATAATGGTAAAAACTGATATTTACTTTCACTGTCAGAAATTTACTTCGGCGGCAGTAGTTCCGCTACATTGTGACAACCAACTGAGACAACATACTTTTTGTGTCTGTGAAAAGTTTAGAAAACTTGGTCGAACTGACAGCAGTAAAAATAAATTTGCCAAAAAAATTCGGTACTACTAGGTTATTCCGTCGACCAAAAAATTATCGCCAATCTATAAGATTAATTGCCAATAATGAATGATCGTGAATGTCACATTCAATGACATTAAATACGATTCACGTGTTTAAAATGTCATTAAGTGATTTTTATTTCGACTTTTTATTTCTATTTTTAATAATATTCTACCAATTGTTTGTTTCTTTCGTTATTTAAAATAAAATTTATGTCAATATGTATAATATGGCTATTAGTTTGGCGATTTGTATAATTTGGAAAAATTGGTCTACGGGATAACAGAGTAGTACCAAAAATTCTTTTTTCATTCTTAATAATTTTCTACGATAATTTCTTTTTTATGTTTTAATATATATATAATTTCAGAAATCATATCAATAATACATGAAAAAACTAGTTATCAAATAAATCCCTTTGGTTGGAATTTATAAATTTAATTGTTAACTAAAATACTTAAAGAAGTTTCTACATAATTAATTTTCTTAATGCATTAGAATGCGATGAAAGCAGAATTCCGAGATGACAATTTTGATACAGAAAAAAGGATTTGTTTGACTAAGAAATAATTATAAAAGTATGATATTAGGACTTAATTTAAATGAAATTTATCGAAATTTTGATTAAAGAAATATTTTTATATATATTCATCCGTCATTTCGTTATTTTAACAAAGTGTTTTAGTGGAAAATCCAACTAATATGTTATAATAGAAAGGAATTTCAATTTCAGTAACACCGAATTTAATTAAAATGCATTCCTACGCTAACTTAGAACTTACCAATTTATTTAGTGTTATATTAATCTGCGTTATGAATTATCTTTGTCAATTCTATAAATTTGATTTGCGCATTGTTTTAATAAATCAACATTCTGAGTTGAACGAAAATATTCACAAAGAATGTGAAATATGGGTAAATCTTGTATTTCATCAAATTATGAACTAAATGAACAAATTAAGTATCGAGATGATGTTTTTTTAAACTATTTATTTCCAGTATTTTAAGAGATTTGTTTTACAATAATTTTTATCGTGGATTTTAACGAGACCATATAAGAAATTTATTTTTCTGTAGTAGATAAATGTTTACCTAAAATATACACTATTTTTCATGACCGAAAATCAATAATGTATTATTTCTATGTAATTTGTAAATTATATAGCATAAAGCTATTTTCATCTTTTTAAAAATCGCATTAAATTTTTTATAATTGAAATCTTCAGCAGTCGGGCTAAAAGTTTCGAAATTCTTCATTAGTCGTATTGGTACAAGATTACACTTGGTGTTACTACCAGAATATATATTTGCATCAGCCATTATTCTCATTGATATAAGTAATCTAGCAATAAAATTTCATTGTAGTGTATGTTTCTATACATTTTGCAATTATAAAATAATTTCGCTTGAATTCGTTATTTTCGTAAAATCTTATTTCCTTAATGGTAGGGTATTGATTCTGAATTTCATAGATGCAATTTATCCTGCTGTGCTTCAGTTGCGAATAAGTGACACAACCTTAAATGAAAACAGAAAAATTGGAGATACGTTTATTACTTAATTATTTTTCTTTGTTATTCTACATTTTGTTATTCGTCCTCTATATAAAAACAAACTTTATATGTTATTAGGAGCGTCTGGTTGTGACAGCTTCGTATTCTATAGGAAAACTAAAATAGTCATATGTCATTTCAGATGAATGCCTCTAAATGACTTAAATTTTGAAAAAAATTTCTTCATATTGGGTTTCGTTTTGGGTTCTAACTAATATATTTATGATTATAGATGAATAAAAAAAATAAGTTTCTATTGCCATTGTTTAATTCTGTTCGGTACATAGATTGCGACAAGATAGAGAATGCAATATCGGGACAAGTATGACTAACGATTGTGCAAGAATGCGAAGTGCCAAAGTCTGCAAAAAAGCGACACTAGATTTAGAAGCAAGTTTAACTAGTTGGATGTGCCAATCCCAAAACTTTCTTCTATCTCGTACATACATTTTAATATTAAAAAAAATAGTTACTCATTTTAATGCTTTAATAATTTTAATTCAATACCTTACCAACTTTGATTTTCATCCTAAATTTCTGCTTCAATCAATTAATCGGAGTAAAAACGAATTTCCATCTCTGCACGAGCTGATGAACAATAGAGTGATAAGCAGATTTTTTTTTTCAAATTCAGGGAGGACATACTTGCCTTACCAAAAAATAATCATATACAAAATGTTTAGTTCGGTTCTAGAACTAACTTCATACACTTTTATTTGGTGCAATATTGAAAATGGCATAAAATTCGGTATTGCAGCGCCCCCTTCCGGCGGATTTTTTTCAGATTCAGGGCGATCCAACTACCCATAGCCATACACTTACACAAAAATTTTCGTTCAATTCGATGCGTAACTTCATATACTTTTGGTCGGTACATTATTGAAAATGGCACATAAATCGCGATTGCAGCGCCCCCTTCCGGCGGATTTTTTTCAAATTCAGGGAGGACTAACTAGTAATAGTCATACAAATACACAAGAAATTTGGTTCAATTCGATGCTTAACTTCATATACTTTTGGTGGGTAAAATATTGAAAATGTCACAAAAATCGCGATTGCAGCGCCCTCTTCCGGCGGATTTTTTTCAAATTCATGGAGGACCAACTAGCCATAGTCATGCACATACACAAAAAATTTGGTTCAATTCGATGCATAACTTCATATACTTTTGGTCGGTAGAATATTGAAAATGGCACAAAAATCGCGATTGCAGCGCCCCCTTCCGGCGGAATATTTCAAAACTGTAGGAGGACCTGCTTGCAACAGCCAAAAACATTCACAAAAAATTTGGTTCAATTCTATGCATAACTTCATATACTTTGTGATGGTAGAATGGCGACATACAGACACACACAGAGACACACGGAGAGACAGACATTTTGTAAAAACATGTTTTTTAGAATCTCTGACCCCTAAAACGTGTAAATCCGTCGAAAACCGGAAGTCGAAAAAAATTTCGATTACAATACTTTCTTCTATTGAAAATAGAAGAAAGTAAAAATAACGGTTCCAAAGCCTATGTATATACACATATGTATATATATGTAATAAATATATGTAGAATTCGACGGTAATAAACTATGTTGCATAAATTTTAGGAATTCTCAGCAGCACGAGCAGAGTAGTCGCTTCGACAGTTGGCGAGCAGTAGAAGAATTTCATTGGGGTATTTCCCCATTATAAAAACAGACACCATAAGTCTTCAAGTTCTTTATTGATGAACTCATAAATTAGGTAAACTCTTCCCCGCAATCACCTTAGCACACATTGACACTACAACTTTCGTTATCTAATCCACATCATCAGGTATTCTAATTCAGCGGAGAAATGAAATGTGCGTCTTGGTAGTTTAAAGGGCAATCGTATTCTAACCTCCTAAAATGCCAAATGAATATGGGGCATTTTCATGACAAACTAGCTCCCTCCTACTCCGCGTCAATCATTTTAAAAATCCAATTAGGATGAACTCGAGTCTCAACGAAAAAAAAAATGATCAGTTCTGATTGGTCTTAGGTGGCGGTCCTCGGCAGGAACTATATTTTTTCCTCGGAAGTAACAAGCTCTTTAGCAACGCGTATTAACACCTGTCACGCGATGTTAAATAAAAAATAAAATTAAAATCCCGGGAATATTCCAGAAGGTAAAAAGGTTACGAAATACCTCCCGCCGTTTTAAGAAGCAAGCAATAATTTATTAATAAATAAAATAAGAAAAAGAATTTTAGCTGTTACAAGTTACGAAACTAAGATTGAAATATGTTCCACAAATTTAGAATTGAAGCTAAGAGAGAACAAAAATGGCGCAATTTTTTTTATTACACATATATATATATACATACACATTTAAATGTATTAACTCTCCAGAAAGCAGAATTACTGGATGACCTGAAGGATCTAAACTTCTTGAAAGTTCTTTTGGTGTTCAAGAGTGCGTCACTAGATTTAGAAGAAGGTTTGAAATTAATGGTCCAAAAGCTTATTTTTAGCCTGTGTCAATACATGTCTAATACATAATTATGCTGCTATAAGCAGAGACACTATAGCAACGCTGTGGAAGTTGTCTTCCACACAGTCTTCCTGGAATAAAAGTGTGTGTTGAATCCGAGAGACATGGAAGAGTAAGTTTTTTGATGACGACAGTTCTTTATTAAAACTTCAGTCAATCATGTAAACTTCTTTAAAAATACCTTCATAACAGCATTCAGTTAATTACTATTCAGAGTAAACTTTGTTGAAAAATGATTAAGAGAATCATAAAAAATATTTCTTTAAAAACAGTATTGAATTTTATTACACCGGGAGCTTTTCAAAACTAACTTAAGTTTAAATTATAAATAAAATCATTCATTTAAAACATCATAAATAAGAAACTAAATATCTTGTTCGAACTTAAACTATAATAGCTTAAATCATAAAAACTTGACGGAAACGAAAAGAGAGAGAGAGAGAGCAATGAAGTCGATCAGGGAATGGCATTTATACTATCTCAGGAACGGAACGGGACGGGACGATTCCACTTCTGAAAAAGGGAAGGTCTAAGACTAGCCGATTACGGAACACCTAATGCCATCTATCGAAGCCTCATGTCGAAACTTTAGTTAATTTATGTTTTAAACTCAAATTAGCCATAAGTGACAAGTAAAACCGGCTGATTAACCAACACCTATATACAGGGTGTTTCGCTACCAGACCGACCAACTTTGAGAGATGATAGTAGACACGAAGACAATCATTATTAAATAGGAAACCATGGGGCGCAAACTTTTTGTGTAGGAGCTAGGGGCCATTAAAATTTAAGGTCCAAAATTTCAAATTTTGATAAAAAACGGGAAAAAGGTCGATTCGTTTGCGGTTTTCATTAAAATTATCCTTTATATCACGATTTTTTAGGAAAAATCGTGTTTTTCCTATTAGTTACGTTCAAAATTGTCGACAGAGGGCGCTTAACACTTTAGAGTAACGAACAACTACTTTTTAAAGTTATTTTGTGCATGTGGTTGAAATTATTCTAAAGTTTAGACTTTAACTTAAATTTTAAGCCCATAGTCGGAAACATTGGGATCGGGTAACTAGCTAAAATTGAACTGTGAACAGAGGGGGAGATTTTAAGTGCTCATAAATATTGGACAAACAAATCGATTTCGTTGCGGTTTGCGTGTAAGTCATTCCCTTGATAATTATTTTATTCAAAATGACGTACAGTTTTGGTGTCCTCATTTTTTGATAGAGGGCGCTTCCCACACGTCTCTGATATTTCAATGGCATTACTCCTGGTTGTTTTTCTACCAGACCAACATACTTTCAGGAAGTGTTAGGGGTACAAAGACGACTCGGAATCACATAGGATTGTAACGTTGAAAATGCCTTTTTCCAAGTTAGGGTTAAAGGAAGCAGAGAAAATGTAACAGGAACAGCAGAGAAAGAATTACACGTTAATGTGACAGAAAATAGTTTATTTAAAGGTTTTACTAGAAAAGGTGTTCGAAATTATTACAATCAGAAGCAGTCCGGCAAGTTTAACAGCGACGTTAGATGGCGCCGCGGTTTCCTTGCGGTAGATGGCACTAAATGGTAATGCGCCTGAGCAGCGATCACTTTGAAGTGATCATTCGCGAACCGGTTCCAAAAGTAGCAGAATGAATTATTTGAACGATGAACAGCACGATAGGACTCCTCCACATTTTACCAATGAAGTTTGCCGACACTTCAAAGTAACATATGGGCAGTGGTGGATAGGTCGTGGTGGTCCGGTTCATTGGCCTGCCAGATCGCCGGACCTATAATGTATGGACTTCTTGTGCTGGGGTCAAATGAAAAATTGGGTGTATGCGATTCCCGTAACATCAGTTGAGGACCTCGCAGCTGGTATTTCTGTATCTTCCAGAAAACTATCAGAGATGCCGGGAATCTTTCAGAGTGTGAGGAATTCCACGCGACGCCGCTGTCAAGCATGCTGGACTACTTCTGGTACTTCTTCTCATTGAAATAATTTTGAACACTTTTTGTAGTAAAACATTTAAAAGAACTGTTTTCTGTCACATTAATGTGTTGCTCTTTCTCCGCGGTTTTTGTTTTCTTTTCTCTGCTTTCTTTAAACGTAACTCGCAAAAAAGGCATTTCCAACTTTGCATTCCTATGTGATTCCGAGTCGTCTTTGCATCGCTGGAAGTATGTTGGTCTGGTAGTAAAATACCCAGGAGTAATGCCATTGAAATATCAGAGACGTGTGGGAAGCGCCCTCTGTCAAAAAAAGAGGACACCAAAACTGTACGTCATTTTGAATAAAATAATTACCAAGGGAATGATTTACACGCAAACCACAACGAAATAAATTTATTTGTCCAATATTTATGAGCGTTTAAAATCTCCCCCTCTGTACACAGTTAAATTTTCGCTAGTTACCCGATCTCAATGTTTCCGATTTTGGGCTTAAAATTTAAGTTAAATTTTAAACTTTAGAATAATTTTAACCCCATGCATAAAATAACGGTAAAAAGTAATTGTTCGTTATTCTAAAGTCTAAAGTGCCCTCTATCAACAATTTTTGAACGTAACCTTTAAATTTTTTTTCTAAAAAAAAATCATAATATAAAGAATGATTTCATTGAAAACCGCAAACGAATCGACCCTTTTTTCTGTTTTTTTTTTTTTTTTTTTTATCATCGTTTGAACTTCTAGACCTTAAACTTTAATGGCTAGCTTCTACAGAAGACGTTTGCTCCCCATGGTTTCCTATTTAATAATGTTTGTTTTCATGTCTACTATCATCCCTCAAAGTTCGTCGGTCTGGTAGCGAAACACCCTGTATATTACGGTGTATCACGAAAAACTCTTTTTTGAAATTCGAAACTTGAAATTGATAAAAAGTTGACACTATGTTCACATATTTACCCCCAAAAATATTTTTGAAATTGAAAAATATTTAGGTCTCCCGCAATGAGTGTGAATTTTAAACTTATTGGCCTAAAATGCAGTTTTTCGATATTTTTAAATATATGAATATAAAATAATTGTTTTTTTAAGTACAATAACATATAGTTTAGATAGACATTCGACACTTAAAACATTTTCGTTTCTGTCATTAATTTTATTATCGTCCCGAAATCTAATTAAAGATCTCATTATTTTACCGATTATCCAAGGTTTTCAATTTATTTTGTGGATGGTTCTAAATTTGTTCCAAGTAATTTTTTACATCTTCAAACCTCCAGATATCATGCAAATAAAATATATATTAATTCTTAATTAGCTTATTAGTCACTTTCTTTTGACTCATGACATTAGCAACAATTTTTAAAATATCACACACACTAATAAAAGCAAAACTTAGAAAGTTTAGTATTTGAATGGAAAAGGTTACAAATACAATAGTTCAGCATTATATTGGAAAATTATTATTCAAATAAAATCTCATTGACTGTTTATCTTAATAAGTTATCTTGCTGAATATAGAAGATCCATGTTCAACATGTTTTGGTTACGTAACTACAGACAGTGGTTCTGAGAAAGACGTATTATCATCAATACTAAAATGCATGAAATGTAACTGCATTCACGAGACAACTATTAAAACTCTTCGGCGTATTGCATGACAACAAGTACTGGTATCTCTAATGGATAAATTGGAGTGAATTAATGTACTTTAAAGCACATAGTACAAGCAATGAATTGTTTGCTTCATTTAACAAAATTACCTCTTAGGAACTTTTAGTTTTCATAGATAGTTCAATGATTTTAGTGGTCATATAAGTAAAAGTTTAATGAACTGTCAAAAATTACCTCCCGTGAAGTATATCAAAAGTATTTTTCTAGTATAGTATTTTTCTAGAGGTTGATGAGATAGATTTGAGTACGGATTAAAAATATATATGGGACATATATCAAGCTGCACTGACAGTAGAATATTTCCACGAATTGGCAAGCAGAACACCTGGATACGGTTCCCGTGCAAGATGCCTGACAATGGCAAACAGGATCTCATGTTTATTGATTGCGTCAATTGATCTAACTCCACAACTGAGAAAACCAGCTCAACTTATCATAAACAATTATGCCCCTCATAGGCAAACATAAAATATCAACCTAGTATTATTTATGCATTGCAATACTTTTTTTTAAATAGCATACTATATCAAGTATTTAGAAGATTAAATTTAAGATTGTTGTTCAATCACCTGTACGTAGAAATGCATTTACGAAACATCCAGAACACATATGTTAATATTATTTAATTCTCAAAAACATATGAGATTTCTAGTGAGTAAAAAAGTAGAAAAATCTTGACAAACCGAATTCACTGAAAAGAGAGTTTTAAAAACCACCACAAGTTAATTATGAGGCAGAAGACTACATCTATCTTATTGATTGTTAATGTACTAAAGTAACGGAACCACTTCTCATAACTAACTTGAGCAAACAAGAGATTGATTGTTGATTCAGTAACTAACAATAGAATTAAATAAAAAAAAATCATATACACACAAGCAGTTTAAACAATTTTATAGGAGGTTACAACAGTGTTTAAATATGTTTGTGGTTTTAAAGTTCGAGATGGCTTCATTGAGTCAAGATTCCTAAAAAGAAAATACACTCCAAAGTTTGAAACGAAGCGTCACTCACATCAATAACTACAGCAGTCTAAGAAGAAAGAACAAGTAAAACTTTTCTCTATAGCATTAATTCACTAATTTTTTTTATTATAATAGTAAAAAACTTAATTTAATGTTTTTTAATAAGCATTATTGTAATTCATTTCATTATAAATTATACATCTCAACCAGCCTAAACAAAAACTTTGGTCGCAGGTTGAAAAAGCTGCTTACACTTCTGATGCACTGCCTAAAACCATCAAGATAAGTTACCAGGATAAACTGACAATGAAATCGAAATTTATTTTGAATAAAGATTTTCAAATTCATTGTTTAAGTATAGTATTTGTAACCGTTTTCATTTAAATATTACACTTTCTAAGTTTTAATTTGTGTGTGTGTGTATGTGATATTTTAAGAATTGCTGCTAATGTCATGGAAAGACAAATTAGACTAACAAACTAATTTAAAATTAACGTACATTATGTTTGCATGATATCTCAAAGTTTGTAGATGTAAAAATTTACCAAAAACAAATTTAATACCATCGACAAAATAAATTGAAAATCTTTGATAATTAGTAAAATAATGAGATTTTCAATTCGATTCCGGGAGACTTTTAAAATTAATGACAGAAACAAAATATTTTTTATGCCAAATGCCTATATAAACTTTATGTTTTTGTACTTTGAAAAAAAAAAGATTGTTTTACATTCATATGTTTAAAAAATACAGAAAAAACTGCATTTTATGCCAAAAAGTTTAACTTTCATTATCATTCCTGGAGACCTAAATACTTTCAAAATAAAAAAAAAAAGAAAAAAATTAAATATGTGATTATAGTAAAAACTTTTTATCAACTTGAAATTTTGAATTTCAAAAAAAGTTTTTTCTGATACGCCCTAATTTATATACATATATATATTTTTTTTATGTATTGACCTCCCAGAAAACAGCAGTATTGGGAGGCCAGAAGAATCTAAACGTTTTGAAAGTGCCAAAATGCTACGTCAGAAAGAGTGCGCCACTGGATTTAGAAGCAGGTTTGAAAATAATGGTTCAAAAGCCTAATAATATACATATATATAAATATTTTAAATGCATTGACCTTCCAGAAAGAAGCATTACTAGAAGACCAGAATAATCTTAACTTCTTGAATCACATAAATAATTTTAACTACAGTACAGTGAAATGAGGCGGGACGGGGTTTTTTTCAATAAAAAGGATAATTCAGAAAAGGCAGTGAAGCTATATATATAAAAGACGCACCTTTAATCTGAAATAAGCCAACTTTGCCAACTGCTTTGTAAGTTACAGATGTATATTTTGACAGATTCATCTCACGTGAAATTAACAGAGTTGTCAAGACAACCAGAATCAAAGTTGACGTAATATGATATTGAATGGTAATGAGAGGAGCTGAAAGCCTAAAATTTTATGCAGCTCATTATCACACAAAATACTGAAGGTGACGCTGAGGAAAATAGTGAAACCAATTACCAAAAAAAAAAAAAAAAAGAGTAAAAGTAAAAATTTAAAGACTGCTAATAGGCAAAATTGGGGATACAATCAGTTTCTGAGAAATATATACAGTATGATTAAAAATTTATTTTTCAAATTACGTGTGGAGGTAGGGAATACATCGCAAAACCGATTTTACGTAGGAAAGTATGTTCGTAAATTTAAGCATTTGTATGTAGGAAACGCTGTGTCAGCAAAACCTTCTACTTGCGTTCCAGTCATTGTTTTAAAATTCCTAAAGCTAGTATTATTTCTTCTCCTATTTCAACTTCTCATTTGGACTTTCATTAGCCCTTTTACATCCCTAAAAAATACAAAAATATCATTAATGACCTTTATTAAACGCCTTCATTATATGCCGCCGCATATAAACGTTTATGTTAACGTTCTTCTTAATGGTGACGTATCTGGCGTATTCCTTACCTCTGCAAGAAATTTTAATGATAAATTTTGAATCATCCTGTGGAGAATCAATTGAAGAAGATTGAATCGAATGCACTTCTTTCAGACACTGATGTCACTAAAAGTGCATAGGCTATGCAGGTCTTATTCTCGTCAAATGTGATGCTTGTAGGTAAAACGCTTCATTTTTTATAGTATTAAGCACATTTGTATATTTCACTGCATACTTGTCCTTCATGGATTGTGCAAAATTATGCATTCAGGAGGATTAACTTTTTGAAAAAAAATACTCAGTGTGTTTTTGTTAATGAATGTGTTTTATAAGATGACGAATTAATTTTTATGTTAGCTAAAGAATCTTAGATTATATTTTCTACAAATGTAGCTTAAATTTGTAGAAATATTGGTATTTAATAATATGCATTAACCTAAATTTTTGGAAGCGTACTCAGGGTTCTTATGAGTCTGTAATTCAGACCAGAAATTTCTTCGATACTAATGTTTTCTTTGAGAATATTTGTTCTTAAATAAGGCGGCATTGTCCCTGTTTCAACCATATTTGTTTTTTAATCAAGAAATTGTGATATTAGATATGGAAACGAACGGGAGACGAAGGAACACTGTTTTTGATCATCAAATAAAATTTATTATTATGGAATTATTATTTTTCTATTCATGATTATCCATTTGAAAATATGTTGTCATGTTTTTTTGTTCTATAAAGTGAAGCAAAAATGTTTTGAATTACAAGAGAGTTAAACATGTATAACTGTTTAATTTTAAAATGTAGTATTTCGAAAATTATTGTCTAAATAGCAGAATGTATATGAAAAAAAACATATTGTGAAATAATTGAATTTGCTATTAGTAGCATTTTTTTTATTTACAGATTTGTGGAATTCAACTGGAGAGCTGCTTCTTACAGATTGTGCCTGCGCTTTATTTATTTATTTATTTATTTTTATTTTTGTTTAAAATAGATGAGACTTTCCACATGCTGCTAAGGTTTAATAAAATAATAAAACAACATTTATTTTCAAAAAAAGTTGATTCGGTATCAATATTTATTTTCACTTCTATCAAACATTATTTTAAATATGTTAAAAAATATGCAATTTGTCAGCAATGGAAATTAATTTAAATATGATATTTAGTAATTTAATAATTAAATAAATGCAATAATAACTGTGCAGTTTAATAATTTAATAAATTTAATTTTAAATTTAATAAATATGTAATTTAATTTAAGAAGAATAAATTTATATACGTAAATGAATAAAAACTCTCTTATGTTTTAACCATGGCTTAGTGTACATCTTTTAGCGATAACAAAAAATGTCACGTATTTAGTCACTATTTTAACGTATTTAGGTTTATTTATTTTAGTAACCGTAATCTTAAAGTGAGACTAAATCAAACCATTTCTTTGTACAATTTAATGACATTTTTGCAACAGATGTTAATGACAACACAAGTTTTTTTTACATTCTTTCTTCTTTGAATTGTCTTTCTTTTTTTATTTAGTAATTTTGCTAATTTGACACATTTTTTTTTACAATAAAAAATTATCCAGTTTAATCAGAAAGTCACTTATTTATTACTTAGGTTTTTGTTAAAGTTTAAAAAAGACAATTTTTTATTTGACAGACTGGTGCATTTAAAAACGCGAAAATTATGGTTATTATTCAAAGTACAATTGCTTAGAAAAAGAAATGCAATTTGTTTTTGATGTCGTTTAAAAACATGTTTGAAAATTAATATATACTTATTGTAATGATCTCGAAACACACACAAATGACTTAGGTGATTTATTAATTCTTGCATTAAAAAGATGTAAATGATCTAAAATTGCCTTCATTAATTTTTCACATATATTCGATAGTAATTGGGTTAAGAAATTAATTATTAGTTGATAACAAATGATCTTGTGCATTATTTTAGACAACTTTATTAATAATTTTCAGCATGTTTTTGAATCGTTAGACAATTTATAAAGTGTTTATTTCATTAATAATTTTAAGTATGACAGCATTTGTTAGTAGATTTTACTATTTTGCTGTAACTTAAATATTTTATTATTAATTATACTTAAAATGGAACACATGCGGATTTTTTTATTTTATTTTTAAACAATAATTATAAACATACAAATCCTTCTAAAATTTCTATCAAATTTCTATCAAATTTTATAGAAGCTTTTTATTTAAAATTTACACATTTCTGTTAGAATGTATTAAGAAAAAGCATTATATAGTATTATATTAATCCTATACTATACAATAAAGAAACAACATTAATATTCATGAAAAAATACATATATTTGTAATAATAGCTAATGGAAAAATATAGTGACTGGAAATTGTTTTTTTTTTTTCTAATAAGTGATATATTTGTCAGACAATACTGGAAATTGCATTTTAATAAAAAAATGTGTATTGCGTTTAGAGTTTATTAAATAAGATTGTTGAAAGAAAAAAGTTAATATTCCATAAAATATGCGTATATGTAATAATGACTAATCATAAAATCATACTTACTAAAGTATCAATTGTTTTTTTTCCGATAATCGTGATATTTTTCGGAAATATTGCAAAAAGCCAAATTAGAAAACGATCATTTTTATCTCAATCAGTTATTTTTTAAGCTTATTTGAAAGATATTAAACAATTTTAGGTTACCCGTAAGGCATGGTGACGTCATTGCGACGTCGATGTGAAGTCACATTGCGACTTTGTGACCATCGATTGTCGATATCATGTCACAGTGAGTAAATGTGAAGTCGTTATGGCCGTTTTAGAGCTCATTTGTGATGCCACATTGTGAAAAATGCATGACAAATTTGTGAAAAATGTATCATTTGTGACTACTTTGACATTAACATCGTGATGAAACTGTGACAAAAGGGACGTTGTGACAAAAGTGTTTTTTAAAGTAAATAACATGTTTTGAAGAATTTTTGTAATTTTCTAAAGATTTTTAAGAAAGTCACATCTCAGTCACAGTGTGACGTCACTGAGTGGTAGTATTTTGGTCACAGATGTGATGTGACCACAGTGACGTCATTGTGACGTCACTGTGACCATGCATGCTATGAGGGTAATTAGAAAATATCGAACTGTTTATCTTAATAGTTCAGCTTTATGCAGGCTTATTATTATGGCTCCTTTCATGAAGTAAGTGATATCATTTTTTAAATGCATAATGAAAAACTTAAAAAGGTGATATAGAAAATGATTCATTTGCTGAACTTTCTATGAATGTCACAAATTATGACGGTTCCTTTCATGAAGAAATCGATTTTATTTTTTTAGATACATAATGAAATACTGAAATAAAAAGTAATAAAAGTAGTGAGTAATTTTTCGCACTTTCTATGAATATCACAAATTGAAGCCTAAATAAAAAATAAGAATATTTAATTTTATAATATTAATTGCTGTTCTCTTATTTGATTTTCGTAGCATAAATTGGTACTATAAATATTTTCCATGTGTCCATAGTGAAGTCAATTATTTAATAAAAGCTATAGGTAACATCTATGATAGAATTAAAATATTTTTATAAAAAAACAGATATATAATTATGACAAATCACGATGCAATATTCCAATAGCTTAACAAAAACAAAAAATGAAACAAAATTGCGCTGTTTAAGAAATTAAAATACAATTACGTCTCATCTCCCCGTAAAGAAATGTAAAATGCATTTCAATACTGATTTTCTACTCTTCCTATCGTCAATCGAAAAATTATCCGATTTTTTAGTAACCCTGTATATGATAAAGAGATTTTTATCTATAAACAACATGCATTTCAAAATTTTGTTCATTTGAGATACATACATTTTAGTTGAAAATTTTCCTTCAGCAGTTTTCTCTAATAAGAAAAATGGTACGCCAATACTTTTGTGCGGCATTGTATATGAGGCATAGAATTTATATATGAAGAGTAGTATGTAAAAAAACTAATCAAATTTAAAAGCGCGTACCGAATTTTAAAACCATCCAGTAATTATTATGCAAATACAGTACTTTAACGGATTTTTTTTATGTGTCCCTGTAAATTAATAAAAAATGCAATGAATGCTGTGTGATAACGTGATAGTAGTGAAATTTCATAATTCAAATCAGTTTAAATACATTTGAAACTGCTTAACATCATTACAATACTCTCCATGCAATTTTTTTCATGTACGATAATGTAATCGAATTCTCTTAGGTGTCCCTGTAAATGAACCATGAATCGTACATACTCCATTTGCAATACCAAACAGACTTCAGGGATCCTAAATAATCGCATCGTTTTCAATTGCATGTAAACTCAAGTATATTTACGGGAGTTAGAGTGTGGACAGACGGGCAGACGACCAGACAAACCGAGTGCCATAGTACATTTCAACCTTGTTGGAAAGTGCTAAAAATGCAATATTTAATATTTAAGGTTATAAAAGAATTTGACATGTATTGAAATGCAGAAAAAATATTTTTTCTGTTGTCTTTTTTATTTGAAGACAACCCCATGAACACCGATTTTCTAAATCTTACTTTTTGAAAAAAACGCAATGCCCACTGATCTCTTTTTTACTGAATTTCAGATATGCGAGGGCGTATATTAATACCTCATCCGGTTGAGGATGCCGTACTAATTTAGCTGATCCGCCACACGGAACTCGATTAATCACACAGCCTGTGTCCTTTTAATGTTTTAAATCAGTTACTTGATGAGAAAATGCGGGCCTATAGGGAATCCTTGCATTAACAATCTTACTGTTGACCGTGTTTTGCATCCATATTTACAGAAAAGTACAACAGTCTCACAATACTCAGTTTTGTCAAATCGCTACTTCACCATGGGAGTTTACATAAAGCAAGAAAATATCTTTTTTCTAGCTCATAGTTAACAGGAGGGAAGTTTCTTACACATCCATATACTTCAAAAACTTCGAGCACCAAGCTCAAGTTGAATTTAGTTAATAGGATTCTATTTTATAATTTAATCAACGTTAATTTACATTTTTATACGAAAAATGTTTCACTATAGAGGGAACTGAGGCACATTGATACACCCTCGGTACTGCACACAGTGTCATTAGAGGAAGTTTCACAATAGCTCCAAATGGTGATACTAGTGCACTCAACAACATATAGAAAGTCTTGGAATGATTCGGTAGTTTTATGAAATGGGACAGGTGATTAATTGTTTTTGTTGGTCAAAAGTAAATTTAAGTTGTACAATTGAAATGGTATTATACAACTGTTCCAGTATTTTCAACCAAAAAGTATACTCTCCCTGGCAAATAAAGGTACTCTTTATAAGTTCCTCATTTTTTATTGTTATATAAATTATAAAGTGTTGGATTTGAGACTCATTTTATTCAAAAAGTCTGTATGGGGCACACTGATACAGTCTATGTTGGGGCACATTGATACAACCTAAATATTTTTCTAGTTCATTTTCTCATTACCTTTTATTATTTTTTTAACATATACTCCTTAATCCAACCATATTGCGCCAAAAATTTCTAATATTAGTTTTATTGAAGTGAAATATCTCTAATTTCTTTATATTAGAACATTTTATAGTATTATTGCAAACAGAAGACGTACGAACTTACCCAACTTCTAGTGCTAGAACAATTAACAAAAAAAAAAAGACGGCAGCCTGTAAAATCTCAAATTTCTATCGATTCTCCAGAGAAAAAAGTGTTTTCTACATGAGAAATGTTAAGTAAGAGAAACAAGCTGCAGAACAGCACAGGATAATTATATTATAAACAGAATTTTTAATATATTTATCTTTTATTTTCTGTTTATAAACCGATTTATAAACAGAAAATCTGGAAATTTTTTCACCTTTCCTAAGAAAGAAGATAATGCTGGATTTAAAGTGCCAGATATGACAAAGTTACCACAGCGAACAATCTGACAAGAAACAGCCAGAACATCAGGTCATTATACATTTCATTTTGGTTGCTTTAATATTGCTTGCAAATAAATTGTAAGCGGTTTGAATTTCTATAAATAAATATAAAATGATTTGCTAACTATTTTTCTATGATAAATATGCATTGGTGTTATTTTGTCCCATTTTCCCAGACGTATCAAAGTGTCCCGTGAGGTGTATCAATCTGCTCCGGGGATGGCGCACATTGATACAAATGACTTTCTTTATTTGTTTAAAATTACATGCAAAAATAATATATAAAACAACTACTATATATTTTCATAACACTCTACACAAGTTATGCTGACACCGCATGGAAAAATAACTTAAAATTTCTGCTTTCTGCACACCAAAAAAAATTCTTAGAAAAAAGCTGTATCAATGTGCCCCAGTTCCTCCTAGTGATATTTGGTTATTTCTTTAATCGTGATTGAAAATGTTTTAAAAAAATCATACATATAAGTAGAAAGATTTATAATTTTCGAGCAATATACATTAAAAAATAAATGCTTGTTTTATATGATTGTGTCAATATAGAAATTTTGGTATACATAGATACATTATTATTCTCAAATTTTTAAAATCTGAAAAATACAATAAATTTTTTTTGGTTTATCTTACATTTTCAGAAACTCGAAGAAAAAATAGCTTCTTTCAAATTAAGAAGACTTACCTCAAACGGAATGACATTTTGCCATTAATCTGGTATTAGAGAACTTTTTATCGGATTAACATTTTTTCTTGATGTATCGATTTGATATAATTTCTCTACAGAACTTAATGCCAATTAATACATTAACGTGATTTTTTAAAATCAGAAATGGTTTATAGTACTAAAATGGTAACTGTGAACAAAACTCTTCAGCTTACAAAACCATTTAAATATTAATATACATATAGATAGATATATATGTATCCATATATATTGCCATAATTGTTATACGTATTGAATAAACATGATTATATGTTTATAAAGTCCCGGACCCATTTAAATGTTTAATAACTCATAAAATAATAAAGATAGATTAAAATTAATACCATAAATGGTTAGATAGACTCAAAAAGTTTCATGACCCTTGTCAATGAACTTCCACCTGTTCCCCCTTCGTCGCACGGAGAATATTGAAATTTGAAGTTAGTGATATTATGTGATTGTTAGTTATGTGATTAACGAAATAACAAATAGCATATCCGACGCAAACTTTCCATCTATATATTTGAAAGATGTAGCTTTTTTTTTTTGTTGTTGTTTGTTTGTTTGTTTTATCATCTGGCCTAAGCCTTCTATTGAACAGATTTTCATGATTATATTTTTTTTTTATTGAAAACATTACATTTTAACCATCATATGCCCACACTCGGTATTTTTAGAAATAATCTCATTTTTATATTTTAACTTTAATTTTAAAAGTTGTTTTATGAAATTTCTTTACATTGGTGAGAATCAGATTACTTACTTTGTTAAAGAGAAACGGAAAGAAAAATAATGATCAAATCATTACTAATGGCATTATAGTATTACAATTAATAATATTATTATTAATCTTTTGAAAAGAAAATGACGTCACAATTTAAAAAAAAGCGGTTTTTTTATTTTATTCCGCTGCTATTGAGATTGAGCCACTCATCTCAGAAAGTTTCTCTGGATGAAAATGACATCATAGTAAAAATGAATGTCTATTGTATGCAAAATGTATAACTGGTAGATGTGATATCAAACGTGGGAAAATATTTATTAAAAATCTACGCACTTTAAAATAGTTTAAAAGTAGTGTAAATGTCCGTCCTAGGACAGTGGGTAATACTTTTATTTTTCACGTAAAATTTGAAAAAAAAAATGATAAAAAATTGACAATATGGCAGCGTTTAGATGAGCTAAGTTCGTCTAGCTTATATTCTAATAAACACACTATTACCATTAGTAATTTTGGGTGAACCAGGCTTTCCGCCTAATATATCATAGCAAGATTAATGTCTTTTTAAAAACAAAAATGCAAGAAAAGTGCTTAATTATAATAGTCTGCTGCAACTATTGAAATTATAGTAATAATCAATACTATTTTTATATAACACTTTGAAATTGTATTTTTATTGTCTCCCCCCAAAAAATAGTATATTGATTAATAAATAGGATAAATTTTATAGTAATAAAACAGTCTCAGTGCGTTTTAAATTAGTCAAAAACACTTCTAAGTCAAAGTCGAAAGTTCTATTTTTTTTTTTTTTTTTTTTTTTTTTTTTTTTACGATTCTATTTAGTTTTTAAATTATTGCAATACAAAGAGGAATCAAACATAGTTAATGATAATTTTTAACAGCTGTACAAAACTTTTAAAAATAATCCTAAACGAAAATCTTATTTTATCCTTCTTTCACAATAAATGGTAAGTTTGTTAAAAAACAGCAAACAACGCGCCGTTTTAACTTTTTTTTTTTTTTTGAAAACGAACTTCAGAGAATTGATTGTAATCTTAGTGGATCAAAAGCGGATAAAAGAGATTATATATTGTGCTTTAGGTGGATCTTGTCCATTAAATTTATGGGGGTGGGGAAATCTGCAATCTCGAAGAACTTCCTCCAAAAAAATATTGAAGACATTATTAAAATTTTCTTCATGTTTATTGGTGTTTTTCTTCTGTATTCCACACTGTTTCCACGTGTGACGGGCTGACACCAGATAAATGAGTAAAGATGCGACAGTTTCAGGTGACATCCAGTTACTTGGTTTATTTTATTTTTTATTCAATGAATCACTTACTAAAGTGAATGAAATCACTACCACAGAACTTGATTTATGCATTGTTTGCTTACAACTCGATTTATTAACTGCGTAAATAAATGAAATTTTGTTAGTTTTGAATCTTTTATGGAAAATTATGCTGAACAGAATGGATGTCAGATAGGAAAAAATTGTATTTAGGCCGATAACATTTTTAATACAAATCTGAGATCCAATGAAGCATAAGGTAGCTCCATCTTATCGGATACTTATAGATCAATGGTATAAAGAATACGGGGAGCTTTCTAAGCTCTAGAGTAAAAATTTGGAGATTTTTAAACCTATTAAAAGGTCATTTCGATTCATGTGTAGAACAGCTTTTCTACACATCACTACTATTTAAAAAATGGTATTGTATGCTCTAATAAAAACATTTATGTTTATATAAAAATATAGTGTTTTTGGATAATTTTAATGCTTAGTTTAAATTTTAACAACTTATAAGTAAATAAATATAGCTAAATATATAAGCGTCACGAACCTATATTTTTTCGTTTTGCATGGAATGTTTCTTCTTTAACTTTTATTTTTTTATAGTTTAAATGGAACATTTCTGCAATAAAAAAATCTGCAAAAGAAAAGGGACATCTTAACCAACTCTATTCGTTTGACAAATAGATCAGCATTATGAAACATTCAGCTTTTTCAAGTACAAAATATTTCTTCGAAGTATTTCATAGTACTCTGAAACAATTTCCTTCTAGCTTGTGAAATCGATTTTCGAATAAAGTTTAAAAAAATTGTATTAACAAAGGAACTGTCTTGGTATCTGAAAAATATCTTTTGATATTTTTTAGACTTTAGTTTAAGGAGCAAATTAGAATTTGTATTATAAAATGAAATCAAATAAAAATGAAGATAAAAGCAGTCTAAAAACAATTGCATTGTTTCAATATTTTTTAAAGAGTATGTAAAAGACCACAAACTTATGCTGCAAATTATAAATAACTTGCTTTTACAAAATTAAAAAAAAATGTATTTGAAATAGCTGCACTTTGATTATTTTTGAATTATTTTGGATTTTGTATAGCATTAATGATGAAAAGTTTTATTTTTTTATTTTTTTCTTTCTTTGAAATTCTATTTATAACAAATTCATATTACATTTCGGCATGATCAATTTCAAGAAATTCATTTTTTTCACATTTTCCATTATTATATACACTTATATAAATAGTAATAAATAAAATATTTTATTAGGCGATTATTTTATATTTACATCTACATATCTGTATATATATGTAAAAAAAAAGAAAAAAAGGAAAGAAAAGCATCGAAAAACACATGGGAAAAATTGAAAGTGGTGAATCCATTTTCATTTTTAAAAAAATGTTTTCAAATTAAAAATTTAACAAATTTGTAAATTTTCATCTGCATTCTAATACAAGGCAAATTGTTTTATTTTTTGGTTGGCGAAAGGGAAAGACTTTATAGCACAAAGTCGTCTAAAAGTGAATTCAAATTTACAAATGAATAAGAAATTCTAATATTTATATATAAAAAAAACTGTCGTATCGGAAGGTTTGTACCATAATATTGCTAAAGAGTAAACTCTTTTTCGTTGCGAATTAACCCTTCGGACTCAGGTGTCTCTTACACAAATTTTATTCGATTAGCACCATTCTTTACAAAGAAATTTTTTTTGCAGTAGACAATTTCAAGGGAAATTTTATCTTCCTTTATCACTGGTGACGAAAAGAAATTTTTGAAAGGAAAGATGATGTCTCCACAGCGGATACTAAGGTGTGCCAAGGGTTAAAATAGGTACCACAAATCAGTATAAACACATTCATGTTTCAAAATAAAAAAATTCCTCAGTTCAATTTGGTTTATCCCATAATGCTTGTAAGTTTATAATTCTTTAAGTAATTTTTAATACTTTAATTCAATTTTTAGTACCTGTATATTTCTAATAAAAATTAATTTTAAAAAAATGAAATTTGTTTTTACAATGTCAGAAACTTCCGACAATTTCACACAAGTCATCAAAGTGTAATGGAAATCATATTTAAAACAACGCTGTTTCTTTTCATAAAATATTAATAAAATGTTCATTTTGAAGGCACTTATTAAATTTGGTAAGAAATTTTTTCTTAGATTTTTACACAATTTTGCACCTTTTTCTGTTTATTTTACTTGGAAATTCAATGTACATTATAAATACACTTATAAAAAGTTTTCATGAAATAAAAATCTGAAGCAAAATTCCGCCCCTACTGAATTTAGTCAGCGGCAATAATGCTTTCTGACAATTAAGGTGAACAATAATCGAAATTAAATTACATCAATTACAGAAAGATTAATATTTTCATAGAATTATACTTAATTTTATGATTTTTAATGACTGATTCAATTGAAGATATTTATAAAATTATAGTCAATTTTCAAATTGTCACTAAAAGTGTAACGAAGGTTTAA
Organism: Maratus speculifer; assembly: GCA_964019185.1. NCBI lineage: Eukaryota > Metazoa > Arthropoda > Arachnida > Araneae > Salticidae > Maratus > Maratus speculifer. The sequence goes on along the minus strand of OZ025294.1, from coordinate 295,591,388 downwards.
TAAACCATAACTTAAACAAAGTTTTATCAAAAGTTTAAGAATCACTGGAAAATGGCAGTACTATGAGAATACAATATTTTGATATTCTGCACAGGATCAAAAATAAAGGAAATCATAATAAAAGCCGTCGGTAATCACTTAGTAATGTTAAGAATGAAAACAAAAATCAGTTCAATATTTATTTTTCATTTTATTTTTATAAAACAATGGGTGGAATCATGCACTTTCTTGCTACACTGCTGAAATCCGAAATGCTAACAGAGTTTCTATTGATTACTTTATTATTTGCATAAATGAGCTATTTGAAATGTAATTTATGAAATTACAATTAAAGCCTTACTCTAATTCTAAATCAATCCATTCATATAAATTCAATGTAAACTAATTTAATTTTTCAAAATGAATGCATCTTTTGAAAGATGAGGATTTTATATTTAAACCAAGAAATTTCTAAAATTTTTATTTTTATTTTTATTTTATTTTATTTTATTTTTTTTATTTTTTATTTATTATTTTTTTTTTTTTTTTTTATTTTTTTTTTTTTGTATGTTAGTGGAAAATGTTACGTTTCACAAAATGAAAACTCATAGTATGATTTAAAAAATAATAATAATACTGATTTCATTACAAAAGACAAAAGTCGAACATTTGCAACACCAAAAAGTTATATATAGTTTAACCTGAAAAACAAACGCGATAACGAAGTGGGTTCTAATCTGTAACTTTTTTTGCCATTCCCTGTTCTGGTTCTGGGAGCCAATTAATCGTTATAGTAACTGTCAACATAAGCTGAAAGCAATTTTACAGTTGGAATAAGTTATTAATGTGCTTCGTTCCGTACAAGGATGATTGCTTCGCATTTATTACGTTATAATATTATATGTAAGAATTTTTCTAAAACTTTTTAATCATTTAGTAGAAAATTTTGTAAATATTTTTACAATTTAGTCAGCAATGACATAAAAAAGGGGTAAACTGAACATCTAGAATAAAAACTAAAATTATCGTATTAAAAGATTTTGGTATTTCCTATGCTGAAATTGCAAGACAATTGTGTGGCTCAGTGACTATAACTGGAGCCCGAAAGTGTTGTTTATTATATCGATAGGCAAAGTCAATAAAAACAAAGCAGGAAAAGGTGTATCTACAAATAACAGAAGAATAAAAAGACTGTGTCCAAGATAGAAGAATATCATCAGCGGCCTTCAAAATTAACAGAGTGACACAGTGTTTCTGTCAGTTCAAGAACATACAAGAAAAGTTTATCATATGTTGGACTAAAAGGGAGAAAAAATTCCGCGAGAAAAGCTATTTCTCAATTCAACAACAGTGCAAAAAAAAAAAAAAAAAAAAAAAAAAAAAAGACAATAATGGTAAAAGGATGATCAGTCGTCACAAGTTATAAGGATAGAGAAAACTAAGATATTGTTATTAGATAGTAATGGGCGAAAATATGTAAGGAATAGCATAGATGGATAACTATATCGTGGCTGCTTTCACGCAATTGTGAGGAAGGAAATTAGAGTTATGATTTCGTCATGTATGTCAGCAGATGGTCTTAGTCGCATTCATGAAATGAATACAAAACTAAATTTAAGAAAATACATTGACACTATCCTAGAATCAAAATTGACACTTTCATTAGGTATATGTTGAGATTTTGAACACTTTTTTGACATACATAGCTGGCGAGTGTTTTTTTATTCTATTAATGTCTTTTTTTCCAAAATATTTTTTCTGGTGTATTTCTCCAGCAGTACTAATAAAATATTAATACTAATGTTATTTGCAGTTATTTACAACGTTCTTTTAGCGTTGGAGTCGGATTTGGTTTGATAAAACAACGAGACTCACTTCTTATATCTACTGTTCTTAATACTCATTTATATGAATAATTAGTCGTTTGTGCTTATGCGTAATTATTATTATTTCTCATTAATATCAATATTGCATAAAGTTGTTGTTTATGTTTCACACTGAAACTGATATTACTATCAAACTGTACAAACTCTGTTTTTCATGATTAAAATGTGTTAATTTCTGTTTTTTAATATAGCAATAAAACATAAGTTATATTGAGCTATTAAAGCATATTATGTTAGAAGATGAGAATATTTCAAATATATTTATGGAGGTAAAATCATTTTTTCTTGTATTATACAGAAAAATAATTTAAAAAAAGAGTTCAAAGCACAATGAAATTTATATATATATTTAATATTGTAACCTATTTTCAGGAATTAACCAATCTTAAATTCATCATTTATTTCCTCACTTTTTCTTTGCTCTTTAAAAATGCCATTATTCTTTCCTTTTCACTTTTATAAAGTCTGCCAATTCCATTACATTTTGACAATGCGGTAGTAAAATATTTCTTTTCGATGTATTTCGATCTTTTATTTGTATGATTTTGGAAGTTACCACACGATAAAAAAGAAAAATTATAAAGTTATAATATTTTTTTCTAGGAAATTGGGATTCCAAGAACTTTTTATGTAACTGCAACAACAAAAAGTTATATAACAGATGCAACTTTGCACTGTAAATTAAGAAAATGTATATAACGTTACTAAGATTGTTTTAGAAGTAACTGGGGGGGGGGGTTACAACTTTTTATGGAATTCACAGATAAAATATTAGTACGATTACTGTAATTTTATCAATTTTTCCTGTAAAGTTAAAGCTTTCTGTAGCTTTATAAAAACAAGTTTTGTAGATTTATACCTTTTTTTGTTGAGTGTGCAGATAAAAATTTTGTAAGCAAACAGATTTCTCAAAATTTACATCTGTATAATTCCAGATTTTTTTACAGTGCATAACTTTGAAGATATGACTGTAAAATTATAACCATAAAATTTTTCCAGAGGTATTCATTGAGCCCAATCTCGGGGCTTTCAAATAATCCGCGAACTGAACATCAATATTTCTTAACAGAAAATTTCATGATAGATTTCTACAGAATTTTCATTAGAATTGACATCCAAAGGTAGCTTCTCGACAATTTGCAAAAAAAAGAAAAAAAATCTAAAAAGAAAATTTTTCTGAGAAAATTCTGATGCTCTGTTGGCGGACCGTTTGGGAGCCCTGTAATCTGTGAGTTTTTATCTGCCGTCATTTTGAATTTGACGCTTTAATTAGATAAAATCCGTTTTTAGTATTTATTTTTGTTTTTCCTCGAATTGATTTGAGTATAAGACCAATTTTATTAATTAGGAACAAAACATTTTCAGAAATTTCATCTGTTAAAAATACTCACGTCTTTAGAGTTATATGTTTTCAATTTTTTTTAAATTGTCGTTAAGAGATTTATTATAAATTGCCTTGTTCATTATTTCGAAAGGGCTCTTTCTTAGAGTGACGGATATTTCAAAAAATAAATTGAACCCCCAACTGTTTGATTCTTAGTCGGTAATGTACTCAGGATTTTTGCGCTCGCCCATGAAAATGCGCGATTTTTGCGCTCGCCCTGTCATGACTGCAAATTATTTTATTTTCCCTATGTAATGTCATTGAAAATAGGATCATATGAATTATTATCTTATTTCATTAACCGTATAATATATTTCATCGCTGTTTACGAAAATAAAATAATTTCTGTAATGGAGTAATTGCTGGGCATTTCTTAAGGCTAATCTTATCACGTACTTTCTACACATATGCATATGTTTGATTTCTGAAACACGGAATGCAACTAACATCAAAATTATTCTTAATTACTCACTTCTTATTTATTTTATTATTAATGTAATTTGTTTCATTGATTTTTTTTTTCATACGTATTAAAATACTTAAAAAAAAAGCAATTAAGACATTTAAATAAATGTGACCTTTATAGTAAATAATATAAAAATACAATAAATATTTTCATAGTATTTGCAGACAATCTTTTTTCACCATTACGAGAATTTTTTTTTTTTTTTTTTTTTTTTTTTTTTTTTTTTTTTTTTTACAAATAAATAAAATAATGTAAAATGAACTAATAGTGTACAGTTAATGTAGCTAATTTTTACTTAACTATTTTTAACTCAATTTTACTTGAATTTTAATTTATTTTACCTGAAAATATCAACCAATAACAAGCAGCTGAAAAAGACTGCATTTTTATGCCCCATAGAAACGAGAAGGTAGAAGAATAAAGGTGATGGGGAAAAATAGTTTTTTAGTGAAAGCATTTTACGTGCTCTAACGCATTACAAGAATTTTTTATGATCTAAAAATATCAAAAATGACTCCCATCATTATATTGAAATGAGGTAATAAACCTTTATACTGAGTCATTTAATGGTCATAACTTTTATAGACTTTTTTGAAATAGGTCAATATATAATGTATTTTTCCCAAAAAAGCGTAAATTGTATATTAATTTTATGATTTAGAAATGTCTTACCTTACGTCTTATCAGAAATTATTTTCATTTTACATGCGTTTACATAAGATTTTCAAGTTAAAATAAAATTCTATTTGCAGATGTAGATAAATTTAAATAAGAATGTCAGTTAAATGAATTATTATTATTATTATTATTATTAATATTATTATCACTATTCTTTGTAAAGTATGAAATTATATTCAATATCTAAATGGTATTTCTAGTACTTTTAATAGCTTTTATATGTATAAAGCTAATGTTATTTTTTATATGTTATTTGTGTGCGGACTTTGAATTATTAATGATAAACTGTGACCAGAATGATATTTTGGAATAATATTCCTATTTTTTTAATATCAATATAATGAGAAAATTTACAGTGTAAGCGTGTGAATGTATGACAAAAAGTCATTAAAAACATTCAACCTAACATTATGCAATTGTGATAAACGAATAGTTTTATCAATTTATGTAGTGGTATGTATGATTGGTATGAGTGGTGTGTATGGTATGCACAGAATACTACTAAAATAATTTTGCGTTTGCTATGAAAAAAATTTTCGTGCAAAAATCTAATGCAAGGATTTGCAATTAATATTCAATCAAAGTTTACAAAAAAAAATTATATATACAAGGTAGTTTTAATCTAAGCAACGTTATCGGTGTCATTCGCCATTGAGCCAAATTTCGGGAAAGTTCTTCAGTTGGCGATTAAAACAACAACATTCTCGCCAAATTGCTAGTTTTTAATTTCTGATCAATTTATGTGTTTATGTATGTTGTGTATCGATACAGTCGATATTCATACCTGCATTACTGAACGACTAACGTCGCTTCGCATGAATCGCACCTTGCCATACACCACTCTTAAAGATACCGATTCAACAAAAGTTCCATTTAACAATAGTCAGAGACACCGAAAGGATTATGCGATAGGTACTTAATGTTTGCCAAGTAATCACTATTTACACAACGAGCCCGAAAAAATAACACAAATAAAATTACTCTCTTCAAGTGCCATATAGAAAAAAGTTTTGCAGGGATGTGATTTTGAAGTTAGTCATCTACCACACAATTTATGTATTTCATGCAAAGTATCACTGGCCGGTCATTTTTATCGATTGGTTAAAACTCGAAATTGCATACATTTTTTTATCGATATTTTCACAATGGTGAATCAAATATAGCTATTTTTAATTTTTATTTAGATTGTTCAAAGAATATCGGAAAAAATTCCAAATTTAGGAGATATATGTAGTATTTTATATAGCGGATAGTCGAAATTTTATTTTAATGTAAGTACAAAAAATTAGGTTAGTTTAGAACATATTGATAAAATGGGATACAGTAAAAGGTTAAAGATATATTTTTAATAGTTTCATGCGAAATCTATTTTGTTAACATTTATTTCAATTTGTCTAGTGCTTTTTATTTCTTATTCTCATATCGCTAATGTTAGTCAAAAGTCAACGATAACACTGAATATAAGTATTTGGAGCTGGCAGTAGCTTCAATGAACGACTTGAATGTCCACGCATTTACTATTCGAAAAAAGGGGGGAAATTGGTAGTTGAAATAAGCGGCAATAGATGGAGCTACAAAACATGTCTGTGCAAACTGGCAGAAATGATCGCTTACCGATTTTGCTGATGTTTAAAACGGAGTTTTACAGATAGGACCTCTAGCACTATCTATTGGCGGTTATTGCTGAATAATATTTTGGGACTATTAAGAATAATATTTTGGGACTATTAAATAAATATTTTATTTATTTCATTAAAAAACGAGTAGGGTTTGAAAACATAATACGTGAAAGGGTTTTACAAATAAATTATGCTCTGAAGGACTTAAGAGTTTTCGATTTATCGGAATTAGTTCTAGTACTCTTATTAGGAAAACATTAAAGTAGTTACCAATAAGCTTAAATCAGAAAAGAAACTAAATATTTTAGAACATCAATATTTGAGGAGATAAAATTAGTTTTTAGAAATAATGTGGTGTTTTCACAGATCTACTATTAACAAAAACATAAAGTTAGGTACAGTTGAAAGCTTTTTCAGAAATGCTGAATTTTGAGAAAAAAAATATTGGAAAAGCTGAATTAACATCTTGGTTGTGCCTCAGGACTGAAAACAACTTTTTTTATAAAACGTGTCAAAATTTAAACAAGTGGGTTAGTGTGGTAGCAGATCGCACAGAGGGTTTGGTTTAACATTTCTTCCAATACAACTCATCCTACACATAAATAATAAATCCAAATTATTAATTTATAATTATTAAATTCTTACTTAGATAGTAACATCAAAAACGTTTACTTTAAAAATAATTTTAAAAGGAAGTTATTTAAATAAACTAAAAAAGTTCAGGTCAAATTATTTATAAAAATCCGGAATTCTAATTTTAGGGGGGGGGGGGGGTCATATAAAAATTTTAGCGGGAAGAAAAAAAAAATTCAAAATTTCTAAATGCGAAATTTTTTTTAATTATATTTAAAATGCTAAATCATAAATAAATCGCAAAAGCTTTTTAAATAGAAAGAAAATTGTATTAAAATGATATAATGTATGTCAGATGAACTAAACCTAATAATATAAACACTTAAATTGACTAAAAATACGAAAATGCTTACTATTATATCCATCTTAGTATAAAAATTTCAACTTCCAGCATTGGGGACCGAAATCAGAATTTTTTGTTTACTAGCGATTTCTTTTACTTCCAAGCTAAGATATGTACACGCAAAATCTTGAAATTAAGGTTCTCTTTTAAAATTTAAATCGTAAAAAGCAAAACAAAATTAATTGTTAAAAAAATTAACGAAATTAAAATTATATACTTTTTTTGAAATTTTATGATTTGTCGTGTAAGACATGGGATATTCAGCTGTAAATAAACAAAATTTGAAGTATCTGACTTACTCAGATTTTGTGCATGGACTCTGTGACGGACGGACAGACAAAGAAAACATACCAATAAAATTTCTTCAGTTGAACGGAATCCTCAAAAATAATTTCAATATGGTAGATAGCTCTTAAAAAATAATTACTTCTATATAGAAATATATATATATTTCAAAAAGAATTAAAGTATAATTCCTTATATGGATGAAGCCCAAACTCTCTCATCAAAATTTAAGAAATATCTTAAAACACAATAAAATTTACAGAAATAAAATTTAAAAGGGAAATAATTTCATAACTTATAATACCTTGAATTGTTTTCTACATTAACAATAATAGTAACACTTGCAATAGAAAGCCAAATGTGAATAAACTTCTTCGGGTTCTGCAAAAAAATTGAGTGTTTAATTGTTCAAATTTTAACAAGTGCTACAGTAGTTTCTAGCAGTAATTTCTGTAATATAAAGTATCAGTAATTTTCTTGAATGTGACCCGGAAGCATTCTAAAATAATCTTTATATATTCATTAAAATTTTTGAAATCTTTGTGACGGTTAACAATGTCATTTGGTAACAAATCCACATGATAAAACTTTTCACACATATATATATATGTGTGTATATGTATATACACTATATTGCCATTGATTATGGGACACTTGCGATTTTAGACATTTTACTAAATATCTAGAAAAATACATGTGGAATCATCTCGAAACTCTTAGTGTATAAATATAATAGTATACGTCATACATCTCCGTGAAGATTTTTTACCGAAACTCCATAGGGGACCGTCAACAAATTAAAAAAGAATGAATATCTTTTGAATAACCCTGTCAAAACTAATGTAGCAAAAGCGCTCAAACTCTAGATTATGATTGAATGCCTTACTGTAATACACTGTGTTCATTTTTATGCAAATAGCATGCATACTCGCAGAGTAATTAAGGTTTTTATAAAAATGGTCCCAAATTTTTCCAAGTTTTTTCCTTATAATTTTCAGAGTTCTTAATATAAAATAATATTTTCATCAGAAAATATGACAAACAACATTGCACACAGTATCCTGTAATCAGAATTAAAAAATAATGAAAATTGTATGAAAAATAAGTAGGTTTACTAAATAATTTTTTACTGCGCATGCGTCAAAGATATCAAAATTTCATTTGCATATTATGTTAGCTAAATGTATAGAGCAACTTTTGTAAAAGTCTCAAAATTATAGCTTGAAAATTCTGAAAGTAATCGTCTATAGAAAAAGGGCAAAATCCGTTCTTTCCAAAATGAAGCAAAAAAATGAGGGATTTTATCCAAAAGTAGTCGTAACATCCCGTATTGTGTATTCTATATTGACACTAATCAATGAATATATGGATACAACCCCTCTTGTTTTTGCTTCATTTTGAGAATAACGGATTTTCAACTTATTCAATTGACGATTATTTTCAGAATTTTCACGTTATGATTTTGTGACTTTCACAAAAGTTGCTGTATACATTTAGCTAACATAATATGCAAATGAAATTTTGATATCGTTAACGCATGCGCAGTAAAAAATTATTTAGTAAACCAACTCATTTTGTATACAATTTTCATTATTTTTTAATTCTGATTACAGGGTACTGTGTGCAATGTTGTTTGTCATATTTTCTGAAAAAAATATTATTTTATATTAAGAACTTTGAAAATTATAAGGAAAAAACGTGGAAAAATTTGGGGCCATTTTTATAAAAACCTTAATTACTCTGCGAGTATGCATGCTATTTGCATAAAAATGAACACAGTGTATTACAATAAGGCATTCAATCATAATCTAGAGTTTGAGCGCTTTTGCTACATTAGTTTTGACAGGATTATTCAAAAGATATTCATTCTTTTTTAATTTGTTGGCGGTCCCCTATGGAGTTTCGGTAAAAAATCTTCACGGAGATATATGACGTATACTATTATATTTTTACACTAAGAGTTTCGAGATGATTCCTCATGTATTTTTCTAGATATTTAGTAAAATGTCTAAAATCACAAGTGTCCCATAATCAATGGCAATATAGTGTATATATATATATATATATATATATATATATATATATATATATATATATATATATATATATATATTTTAATTAAAATATATTAAAAAAGTGGAGTAGTTTAAAATCGTTATAACTCGAAATATTATTTATATAATTTCATTTTTTTTTTCATCCAAATAAACATAAATCTATAAGGTTTAATTTTTATTCAACATTTTTATAAATATTAATTTATGTAAAAATTAAAAATATTTAAAGTAAAAACATGAATAAAATTAATGTAAATTTAAAGAAAAATAATTTGTTAAAGGTACATATTTTTTTTTTATTATTATTTGCAATCATGAAGAGAAATGGATTTTTACAAGGATTCTTTTCCGTAACAACCATTGCTTGAAAGCAAAATTATTAAACAAATTAATTTATTTTATGTTCATTTAAGATAGAAAGATGATTTAAATGTCATTTTAATCCAAAAAATGCACTACACCTTTTTAAAGAAATTTGTAGATCTTTGTGTCTCCGACTCTCTTAATATATATCTAAATATGATAATTTATGTAGTCGTAGCTATTCTTTTTAAACGATAATATTTGAAGAACATGAGTGTAGTATAAATTAACGTCGTTATGTTCGTACAATTTATTTTAAAAGAAATATTGTATAGTTAAATAATAAAACTTTGTAAAAAAACATCATAAAACAAAAATATGCGTTTCGGGGAGCAAATTTTTAAAATTCGTCATCAGCCAATGTAAACATGTATCTGTAATAGGACACGTCATAACTGAACAGAAAGGACAAAGAGAAGATCTTAGAAAAAGGAGCACTGATTGAAATCTAAACACCAATAATCACAGAAGAACACATGCATAAGAAGAAAATTTTTCAAAAACAGTGGAATAAAAATAACGAGAGAAACGAAAATAAAGAACATATTCAAAATTAAAAGTAAAGAAAATTGACTAATTAAAAATATAGATAAAATAAAAAGGAAAAAATTAAATTAAAGAAACCAATATATATATATATATATATAAGTGGTGTACTGATATTAAGAAATATATTACAATATATTATATATGTAATATAAATACATTATATGTGTAATTTAAAGTTGAAATTTTGAAAAAAACCACTTGGGTTTTTTCAAGTGGTTTTTTTTAGGAAAAAGCCACCCGGGTTTTTTGGGTTGGGCAAAATCATAACAACCCTGTATTATGGTTGCAATTGATAATTGTAAGTTTATCCGTATCAATATTCAATTACAGTTTAATTATTTTTATAATATTTTTTCTTTAAAATAGATTTTCCAATGCAATTAATATATTGATAATTCTATTATGGTCTTATTATTTATCTAATACTTTTCATTGAATTGAGTTCTCATTTGCGATTAATCGGGCAATATGGAAATCATTTTTAGGTCTATCCTGATTTCCAATCAGAAATTAATCGCAATTAATGGGGCTATTTAGCATTGCCCTTGATAACGAGCTAAATACCACATTTCTAATTTTATTCCAAATTCTGACAACTCCTCTGTTTGATGTAATTTGGCATTAACAAGTTTTTCCAGTAATTTATGTTGATTTGTAGTATTATCTAATGGTTATATGTGTATATATATATATATATATGTTACCAAAATAAAATGAAAAAAGTCAAGAAAAGCAGGAGAGGAATTGCAAAAGCAATTCTCAACCTGAAAATGGAAAAATAAGTGATGAGAGATCATGGATAAAATATCGGCATTTTAAAAAACAATACATGGTTCTAGAAAATACAAATGAGAGGGAGAGACAGGAAAAAAATAATAAAAAAAAACTCCTTTCGTCTTCTACAAGTGCTAATCTGTGAGTGGTGCTTACCTTTTAGGTAGCAACTTTTATCGCACACTTTAATATCGGTCCTATTTGCTTTTTCTGTTTATTTGTTGTTGCCTTAGTCCTTTTCGGCATCGTGTATTGTGTGTAGGTTAGTGTCTGCCTGTTAAAATGTCCTACCGGAAATGAGTCTTTATTATTATTATTATTATTATTATTATTATTATTATTATTATTATTATTATTTATGCAAAGTTTTATTGTTTAATTGTGATTTACCACCAGTTTTTTTTTTTCATTTTTATCGCCAACAAATTAAATTATTAAAATCTCCAATTTAAGAAACATACAATGAAGGTGTTTAAATTTTTTTTCAAAGAAAAATAACTTCAAAAGATAAATATTTTAAAACATTCATAAATTTCAAATACTTTGATTTCAACAATTATTTCAGTTCAACAGCTTTTCTGCGTCGGTTACAAAACTTCTTATATTTTATGCCAATCAATTATCACACTAATGATATTTATGTAAATTTCACTTATCTCAGATACTTAATTGTATTTTTGAACAATGCATTTTCTTAATTTATTCAAATGGAAAACAGGGTGATTTGCCTGTTGTTCATGAAAATGAGATGCTTTCACAAGAAATTTAATTATAACTTTATTCTCTTAGGGTTTAAATCAAATGAAATTTATTGAAAATTTCATTAAATATATGCAGTTGTGTTGTTATTGGGTCATTTAGCATTTACTTTTTTTAGAGTATGTTTGCTTACAATTGAGCTAAATACAGTAAATTTACTTGAAATTTATTTAGTTAGTAAAATATAATGTAGAAATTCATTTACCGTCGTATGAAATTCATTCACTACTCTGAGGTTCATATATTAGCGTACTATGTAATTTGATGTTATTAATAAAGATTTGTTTAGTAGCCAATTTCAAGAAATTTGCAATTAGGCTTTCTACAAAAATTCATAAATCAAATATAATAAATTTTAAATAATTATTAAAAAAAATCATTCTACATCTTTGTTCTTAATGTCTTTTTAACTATTTTATTAGTTAATAAGACTAATTTTCAGACATCATTAGATTTTTTTTTTTTTTTTTTGAAGTCACACATCTATACTCATAAATGTAATTAAAAATATTTTAATCTCGTTTCCAAAATTTAAAATAGTTATCATTTTAAAACAATTTATATTATTTAATAGACGTGTTACAAAAAATATTGAAAACAAATAACATAGAGGATCTGATAAGAACCATAATAAAGATAAATATACAAATCGTCTCATGGTGAATAAGAATGACTCTAACACATCTCTTCAAGTAATATAAATTGTTTTAAAATGTTTACATAAAAAGTGAAGTTTAAAAAAAATCAATGGATTTTATAAATTTTATTATAATGTTGTATTTATGTTTGTCTTTCTATAAAAAATGCATTAAAATAACATATTTACAAGTACAATAGGCTTTACAATATTTTTTGAAAGTGGCTGTAGTTATAAAAATCTCGGAATATAAAAAACTTTTCACACGACACTATATAGGGTGAGTTTATTATTGATTCTGATTTATTTTCAACAAACGTTGGTTTTCTTAAAAGATTTATTTTAAAAGAAGACTTACATATTTCACTTCTTAAATTCTGAAAGTGATACATATTGTACATTATTTCTTGTACAGCTACAAATGTATGGTCAATGAAACATGGGAATAATACTGTACTTCCTCTTTAAATAGTGTATTTAAAAGTTATAAAGCTTGCAGGTATTATTTAATATTCATCTGACAATTATCATGTTTACTCCTGTAATAGTATCACATTTTTTTCGAAAGCTTCACTTTAGAAGTCTAGCTGCAAATATTATGCGTGGAAATCTACTACATAATATGGTACAATCCAATTTATAATTGTAATACGATACTAATTTGCCCCACCAGTTGACGAGAGTTCCTGACCTCCAAACTGGTAGGCGGTAGATGCTGGGTTTGATCACAATCGCGACCGTCAGCCTAACAGTTAGAAGTTTTCCGTGGTTTTCTTCGAACCTTGGATTTACTTGCGTAAATGCGGGATAGGTTCCCTTTTAAAGACCTTCACGGAGGTCAGCCCTGCCCTTAAGGACCTATATCCCTCTTGTAGATAATCGGCAGTCATAAAATAAACCAAACCAAACCGATACTAATTCTAATACATTAGAGGTGGTCCATAAATGCTGTCACACTTTTTTGAATATATTTTCCCTCCTCCCCTCTTTGTCACAAATTGTCACGGTTCACTGTACTCCCCTTCCCTTCCTTGTCACATGCCACGCTACATTATGTATACATATGCTTGCTGTTTAGAAACAAAGCACTAGTTATAGATCATATTTCAAATTGTATTTTTAAATTTGAACTGTGTATTTAAATGACTTTTGCAAGAATAACAATAAAAGTTATTTGTTGACTTATTTTGCATTAAATACGATTAAGGTTTACAGCAAAAATCATATTTAATATGCAATAGTAATGCAGTATTATTACGAAAAAGCAATTGATACCAGTAGTATTTTGGAATTTGAAATGGAATTTAACAGTATGTTTGGCTTTAAATTTTATTTTTAGTTTATGAACTTGCAATACTTTAATTTCAAACTAATTCTGATATTTATTCTGCTGAATTTAATATTTTTATTTTAATCAAAATGTTTAATGTCACATTTCTTTATACCCCCCACCCACTCCCTTGTCTCAAACTGACAATTTCATGAATCCCCCTTCCCCTCCAAACATGACATCATTTATGGACGGCCCTGTACTGGTATATACACTGGGGTCCAAAAGTTAAGCATAATTGGTAATTAAGTAAGTAATGAAAGAAATATAAATCGAAATGTGGTGAAACTCCAGGTGTGTAAACAAAATAGTACGCGTCATATATTTTCGTGAAGAGTGTTCCCCTAAATCGAACAGGGGACCGTCAACAAATTGAAAAAGAACGAAGATCTTTTGGATAACCCTGTCAAAACTAATGTAGCAAAAGCGTTCAAACTGCACATTATGATTAAGTGGCTTATTGTAATGTACTGTGTTTATTTTTATAAGGATAGCATGTATACTCGTAGAGAAATTAAGGTTTTTAAAAAACAGTCCTAAGTTTTTTGCTTATAATTTGCAGAGTTCTTAATATAAAATAATGTTCTTTTCTGAAAATATGACAAACATCATTATACATGATACCCTGTCATCAGAATTTACAAATAATAAAAATTGTATGAAAAATGAGTAGGTTTAGTAAACAATTTTTCATTGCGCATGCGTCAACGATATCAAAATTTCATTAGCATATTATGTTAGCTAAATGTATAGAGCAACTTCTGTAAAAGTTTTAAAAACATAGCTTGAAAATTCTGAAAATGATCGTCTATAGAATCAACTCAAAATCCGTTATTCTTAAAAGGAAGTAAAAAAATCATTGGTTTTATCCAAATATAGTTGTACGTGCAATATTGTGTAGGCATTAAACAACGGAATATGGATACAGCCCCTCATCTTTTTCCTTAATTTAGGGAATGAAGGATTTTGATCTCATTCTATTAACGATAATCTTCAGAATTTTTAAGCTATGTTTTTGAGACTTTCACAAACGTTGCTCTATACATTTAACTAACATAATATGCAAATGAAATTTTGATATCGTTGACGCATGCGCAATGAAAAATTATTTACTAAACCTACTCATTTTTCATACAATTTTTATTATTTTTAAATTCTGATGACAGGGTATTGTGTACAATGATGTTTGTCATATTTTCAGAAATAACATTATTTTATATTGAGAACTCTGCAAATTATAAGCAAAAAATTTAGGATTGTTTTTATAAAAACCTTAATTTCTCTACGAATATACATGCTATCCTTATAAAAATAAACACAGTATATTACAATAAGCCACTTAATCATAGTGTGCAGTTTGAACGCTTTTGCTACATTAGTTTTGACAGGGTTATCCAAAAGATCTTCGTTCTTTTTCAATTTGTTGATGGCCCCCTGTTCTATTTCGGGGAAAACTCTTCGCGAAAATATATGACGCGTACTATTTTGTTTACACACCTGGAGTTTCACCACATTTCGATTTATATTTCTTTCATTACTTACTTAATTACCAATTATGCTTAACTTTTGGACACCAGTGTATATTAATATACATATAACACATTATAATAAAATTAGTAATTTATCAAATTTTTTCCGGATTATGTGTTGTTTATTAAATAACATATTCCTTTTAATGGAAAAAAATAAACATAAAATTTACAAAAAACATTGTGAAAAATTTGCCTAAAATCTTTCAAAAATAAACAACTTTCACTGAACGTATTACTATCACTATTTAATATAAACGGTGTCATAAAAATAGAGTGACCTTTGAGCATATCAATGGGAATGACACAACACGTGAATCAATTACCAGTTCTAGTTCTGAAAGTGCACATATTATATATGATATAATATGTATATTATATTATAATATACTGGTAATATTATGTTTTCTAGATAAAAGTTAATTACACGATTGCAACTTTTATGCGAAGTAAATTTTTCGATGATTTTTTCTTTTTCAAAACGGAAATGAGACTATTATATGAGTAAACACGATTTTGGATTTTGCGATTACTGGATTTTTGCACCTCATTAAAATCACGCGCAATTTGTAAATCAAAAATATTTTTCTGATTGGTTTATTATTGAAGAAACATGTCCCTTATAGTTATCATACTTTTTTGGTAGCATTTAAAAATAAGAAAAAGAGGAATCTGCATCATTTTTCTAAATTTCCCAGGTTATTGCCAACGAATTTGATTTGTGCCATGCAGAAGTGTCCAAATTTATGTTCCAAAAGTTTTATGCTTATTGTGTATTAAAACTCACAAATGCTTGCAGCAAATTACATATCAAAATGTTCACAATTATAACAGAAGGTTGTTTTCAACATTATGTTTAATTAGGTTCAACTATTTTTTTAATTGTATTAGAAAAAATATCTATATTTCTTTTAATAAATCATTTCCTAAATGAAGCATTTCAATTTACGACTTTAAGTCATTTTAACTCGTAATAAAAGACTCAAAAAATGAAACCATAAACACTCCAAAATTTTCCGATCTCATTCATATATTATATTGAATTTTAAAAGTAGTAGTTTGATGTAGAGAAACACAAAAAATTTAATTCCTTTAAGATAGTCGAAACTATTTTATATAAATTAAAAGCTTCTAGAAATGGACTACTATAATTTATCTTATACAACATTTGAATTTCAAATTTTAATGTATAAGACTGGAGACAATTGTGGAACAGTAACAATCAAGGTCAGATATAAAATAAAGAGTTGAAATAATCAATATACATTAAAAGCATATGTAACAAAAACATAATCTATTGTTGCCTGCGTGAAAAGAAAGCAATCTATATTAGAGGCAGAAAGTTGTGCGTACGAAATAGACATATTAGATTCCAGTCACGTGGATATACACGTATGAAATTTTATATATATATTTAAAGATTATATATTTTTTTAAAATGCAGATTTAATAAAAATAGACGATTAAAATGAAATCCATTTGTTCCAGAAAAAAATTGCAGTGCTTTTATATTGAAAATGTTCAAATCATATTAACTAAAGATATTAAATAAATTTAAAATAATAAGCAAATAAAATATCTTGTGAAATGAATGTTTTTTCTTAATTAAAAGAAAATCCTGAGGTTGAAAAATATCGTTTTCAAATCGTATTTCTTACAATCTCTCAGAACACTGTTTCACACAGAATTCTTTCTTTTTTTATTTTATTTAAGTAAAGTTATTAATAGGTCATTCTTTGTAAAATGAGGAAAAACGTAAAAAAGAAAAAGCCGCGGCCGCATAGGAGCGGATTTTAATAAAATTTATTAAACAATTACAATTCATATTCAAAAACAGCTCTGCAAAATATCTAGATTAAAAATAAATTATTTCAGCAATTTTGGATATTAAAAAACTTGTGATATAGAATGGCATTAACTTTTAGTTAAAGGGTCTTGCTAATCAACAGAAGATTGTTAGTCCAATCCCCGGTGCTGCAAGTTTAAATTTTCATATTAAGCTGAATTTAATTAAAAGAAATGTCGTACGTTTTGCCAATTGTAAGCATTTATATTGTTAGGGTTTCGTTCATCTGACATTAACAATATTTTTTGGAATTCGAATTTCTTTCTAATTTAAAAAATATCTGAATGTCACACTGTTTCAGAATTTTAAATTTTCCGATTAGTATTTTTCGTTTAAATAATTTTTTCAATTTTTTAGAAAGATAAAATTTCATTTATGTCTCCGCTTACAATTTCTTTTATTATTTCGGATTTCAGAAAAAAATTGGAATTGTAGATTTTATATAAAAAAATGATTTTAACTGATTTTAAATGATTTAGTTTAATTAAAATGTATAATTTCCTCATGTAATTATTTTAAAATTAACTTTATTGGTGCTACCATCTACGTAAAAATTTAATAATTATAAATTGATAATTTGGATTCATTAGTTAAAGGGAAAATTGTTTTGAAAGAAATAGTAAACAAAATCATCTGTGCAATCTGTAATCACATTTACCCACTTGTTTAAATTTAATAAAGTTCTTGGGTGTATAAGTTATAATAAAAAAAGTTGCCGTAAGTTGTACAACCATAAGAAAACATAATTCTTCTAGGATCTGAACTCTCAGATATTTTGAATTTTACTAATTTCGGAGAATTCTTGAATTGAAAATAGATATAGGTATTTCAGTACAATAAATCTTCGCTACAAAATGAGCTTAAGTTTAGTTGCTATAACAATTTAATTTGCTTTGAGAAATAATGAAACACATTTGACTTTCAATAATTATGTTCAACAATTATGACTACAAAATTTAAATAAAATTTAATATATTTTCCTAAATAAATGAAAAAATCAGCGAAAAAAAAATATTGTCAGTTTTGCACAAATATAATAATATTTTAAAACTTGAGAATCAGAGCCGCTCATACATATATATATATATATATTTATTTATTTATTTATTTATTTATTTATCCATATTTATCTATCTATATATAATAAGAAATATCTATCTGCTTTACTGCCTCACCGTGGATAACGCGGAAATTATAAAATCCAGGTCCTTGAAATTTTTGTCATGCACTGAGAAACATTTGTGCAAACGTTACTCCGTAAAATTGGTGGCAGCATTGCTGTCTCCAGTTTTATAGTGTATTTTAACCGTTAAAACCGGTATAACATTGTCATGTTACACCAGTAATATATGTTTAAATTACACCATTGCATATGTGAAAACAATTACTCCATGAAACTAGAGGCAGCATTTGCCACCATTTTTACACCAATTGCATGGAGTAACGTTTCCACATATGTTTTACAGTGTGTGTGGATGCTAACACAGGAAATTGAACTTCGCAGCCGTATTTTTAAATTTCGATCTAGATTTTTTAAATTAAAACTTACTATTTAAGAGAATATATGCAGTTTTTCACCAACCACCGAAAACGAATCGACCAAATTAGAGGCTATTTGCTGCTCGCCACCAAATCGATGTAACGAAGCAGGCAGCAAAAGAGAGCAAGGGGTAAATAAGAGATTTAACGACTGCATTTCTCGGCTGAATGCCAACAACAAATCACACATGGATTTGTTATTTTTTCCTGTTTTGATGATTTCATTTCTCCTGATTGATTTACAATCGATCTTCGTGTTTTTGAAAAACATTGTTTTTTGTGAATTACAACTAATTAACACTTTACGTATGTTATTTTATTTCAAATTGTATTCTTTCTTCGTGTTTAACGCGGGCGCCAGGCAAATACCTTCAAAGCTTAGGCCTAATTCAACGATTTTTTTATATATATATAAGTTTGAAGCATTCAATAGATAAAAATTAAAGTTTTAAATCCGTTCTTGGCTGACTAAGCATTCTCTAATTTGGAATTTCCAAATGAAAAGTATGGAAAGATATGTTAAATAATAAAAGAAAGCCTGTTATGTTTGAAATTTCACAACCTTTTCCTGCATCTCATCTGACGTATAACCTTTAAAGTTACAATTACTTCATCTAAGTAATTCTTGCAACAACGCACAAATAATAATAATATTTAAATTCAAAATGTGTAAAATTCAAAATAATGACATTTTAATCAAATTTTGTGCCAGAAATGCATATTAATAAAAAGTTGTTTCTTAAAAAAACAAAGAATAAACAAAAGCATACTGATATTGAAGAATATTAATTTCTTAACAACATATCTTATTTTTAACAAATTTCAAAAAAATATTTCAAAACCATTTATAGGTATAAAATTATTGACGTTAATTTCTAAATAGTATGCTTAAATAATCACTACTATGTTATACAATTAATTGAAATGTCTCAAAGCTCATGTTTTCTATTTTGGTGCACCGAGTTTTATACCAATTTCAACTCTATCACGTACATTATCTTTATCTTTTAATAACAAGTGAAGCATTTTATGTGATCTGCAATATCAAGCGTAGTGAGATTCATTTTTGATTATTAGGTTGACTGTATACGTGAGAAAAATGATCCATCTTTTTTAGACATTTCAAGTTGAAGAATTATTAAAGTATCATGTCATGTCATATTCTGTCTGCTTATGTACGTTTATCCCTGTAGCATAGAATTTTTTTTTTTCAATTTAAAATTATTTAGTATCACACAATCTGTATGAGTTAAAAAATTGCATTAAAAAAAACATTAAAATATATGAGGAATCTTCTACGAAAATATTTATTATATGATGCAAGATATTTTCTTAGTGAAAAATATTATGGTGTCTCTTCCATTTTTTAAAGATTTTATAAAAGAAAAAACATGCTATTTTTACTAGATGGAGATTGACAACTTTTATACTTAAAAGATATATATACTTTTTAATAAATGGATGTATATTTGTATAAACCATCAGATGGTGCATATAATTATCTTTATTACAATCTTATCTAACTATCTTTTTTACAATCACTTATTTTGAATGTTTGATAAATGTAACATTTAATTAAAAAAATTACTTTATTTGATTTTCTTTTTTATATATAAATTGAATTTTTGTATTAAAAAAAGTAATTTTATCCAAGTAAATTTAATCCGGGACAACTCGTTACATGAAATTTTCTCTCATCATCGTACCTTTTTTCAGGCTCTTATTTCAACACCTTTTCCTTTTAATTAAAAATTCCAAATGTGATTTCAATTATTTTATCTCTTTTTGTGAATAAAAGTACTAAGGCAAAAAAATGGTAATATTAAACGAATATAAAATAAAAGAAAAGCAATTGAGCACTGTGAGAGGAATTCTCACTAGCGAGTTCTCTCGGGTTAAAAGTAAAAATTAAGTAAGAGTAAGTTAATTTTTTTTCTTTGCATTAATTTACAATGACAATCTGCCCAATAATTTCTAAAATATAGTAGCATTCGTCGCCTAATATTTAGGGACAAAATACACTCTTTTTAAATTTTGAGTTGCACGCATTGCTTTCTGTGAGTAATTCGGGGATTTTCTTAGTGAATTGGATATGTATCGATTTTATCGATATAAAGCGTAAGAATAATTTATTTCATAAAAAAAGATGTTTTCATTCGATTAACGTAAAGCAATTTGTGAGCTATTTTCGCCAAATTCACAAAGGATTATCAAATAAAAGCATATATTTTTAATATTTATACTTGAATTCCCTATATTAATATTATTTTTACTATTATTGTTATTGTTATTGTCGGCAGTCAGCAAAAAGTAAATAAATCTTGAAATATTTGATTTACTCTTAAACCTATGGAAATCTATGAAGCTTGAGCTAAGATTATTAATATGAAAATTCCTCGTTTAAATGTTTTGTAGAATATTTAGTTTAGACAAAGGCAAGGATAACACTTTTTTTATTATTTTTTAATCCTATTTCTTTTTCTTTCTTTCTTTTCATACGTGTAAGCATTTTATATAAAAATTAAATTAAAGAAAAACGTTAAAAAGTTTATTAATTTTGCTTTCGCTCTTTTTTATCTATCTTCCTTTTATTTGGAATCTAATCCAAAATGACGAATTGTATTTATTCATCTTTGTCTCTCATGAGCAACCAATTTTATTGCTTGAAACTTGTTTAAGAGATATCTTTAAGTGATCATAGCAGTATATCAGTCTTAATTCATATTCTTTGACATGAAAAGATTGTTGCTTCATAATCTGATTTATTTATGTTGAAATGGTTCTAACGGATAAATTATCAAAGATATTTTCGTCAAAAGTAATAATTCATTAATCTCCGTCACAAGAATTAAAGTAAATGAATGTTATAATATAATATATAAAAAATATATACATAAGATATAAATATATGGACATAAATATATAAAAAAATATATAGATAAGATAGAAATATATGAACATAAATATATAAAAAAAACTTTGTAAATATACCGAGATAAAATCGAAATATGGAATATTGCTTTTACATTAAATGAAAATGCCTACTTACATTTGCTTTACATCATACATTTTACATTTCACACAACAGAGAATTTTTAATTTACACGTTGGCCGTTTTACTGTGATTCAAAAATATATACAGGGCATTCAAACATATATACAGGATGACGTGAGCATTTTCTTATAATTTCTTCCGGAATAAATGTATTTTATACTGACAATTATCATGCCCATCATCTGAAATTTAATGGATTTTTTTTCAATTAAAATTTCTGGCAGAGTTAAACATTTGGTATAGAGTATATCTATAGCTTTCAGTAATAACCAGGTAAAGCACATTTTTAATATTTTGAGTAATTAACGTTTAAAGTTTTCAAAAATATATTTTTATCATTACTTTTATAAAATTGATTAAAACTTAATATTTTTACTACATTCAGTTTAGAGATAAGAACCTCTTTTTTTACCAAAATAGTTATATAAAAATGGTTTTTATTATTTGAGAACCAATAAAAAATGTAATTTTATCTGGTTATTGCTGTTTTACATTTACATTTAGTAAATGTAAATAAAATAAAATTTTAATACTTTTTGCATATATTTAAAAAATGTAATTATTAGATGTATTTACTAAAATATTGTACATTTATTAAAATAAATGCTAATAAACTTACATTTTAATAACCTTTATCAAAATATTAAAAATGTGGCTTACCTGTTTATTACCGAAAGCCACAGAATTATAGACGATTTAAAGAAATAAATAGAAATATTATCTGGTTATTACCGTCACTTTATCCACTTACCCAATTATTACTGTTTTTTCAATTTTTAAATGAAAATTTAAAATCGCCCTATTACGGAAAATATTCGATTTTCATTTTTCAGTAGTATGGCAGATGAAAGTATTTTTTTAAAGCTACATTTTCCCAAATTATCTCAATTTTTTTAAAAATGTGCCTTACCTGATTATTACCGGAAGCCACAGATATAACTCTCATATTCAGCTTCTATCATGCATGTGAAAAATAAAAAGGTGCACTGTTTTCTTTTAATTTCAGCTATAAGCATTTAAAAAAAAAATAAGTTTACCAAAATTAATATTTCTTGCAATGTGAAAACAGAGTCATTGATGTTTCTTGAATCATCTTGCTGGAATGTGTGTGGGATGATTCCACGAGAAGATAAAAGACAAACGAAACGACAATATTTATTTAATTAGAAAATACACATGACGAATTCCCCCCCCCCCATTAGAACAATGTATGGTTAATCCACAAATGTAAGTCGACTCCTCCTATTTGGATCTGTTTAATAAACATCACATACCGAATTATAATCAGATATGGTTAGTATGAATGGATGAGTTTGATTACGATTTAAAATTTAAAATATACATATAGCACTTTAACATTAATTTTTATTATTACAATAATTTAGTTTAGAAAAACTAACATACGACAAGCATTCACAGTAAAGAAAAGAATATGAGATTTAAAGAAAAAAATTACTGTTCCAATATTTAATGATAAAAATTGCGTTTACACAAGACAAAATTAATTATAATTTCATGTATAATTCAAATTTTCGAATATCCACAATAACATTTATTTCTGCATTGAACCTTAATTATATTGAAACGTAGTTGGTTTTGGAAATGGAAAACTCATTCTAAAATATTGTTGTGATAATACTAATATACTATGTGATAATAGTATTTTTTTTCAAAATTCTGAAATTGGGAAGTCAGCTTTAGAGAAAATATTTCTATTTTATAATGATAAAAACTGAAGACGGAACATTGAAGTTATTATAGAATTTAACACTTTATTTACATAATTATATTCGAATTTTCTTCTCTTCAGTGACATAGACACATACAAGTCTCTTCGATTTATCAAAAAAAAAAAAAAAAGTCAAATTTTGAATTTAAAATTTTTAATACATTGTTAATATTCTATAAAATATTTTGGATATGGAAAAAATATCTTCTACATAAACTATTATGAAACCATAGTCTGTGCTAAAACATACTACGTCGAAATTATAACTATAATTCATTAATAGCGGCGTCGCTTAGAATTTCACTCATTCAGGTAGATTTCCAAGCTTGTTGCGTATTCTAACGTTGCTACAGATAACTGAGTGACGAGTAATTCAAATGAAGGAACAGCGAATTTCTGTTAAGTCTGTCTGACAACTTCTGGTCGTAAATTTCTAGGTTTATTAATTCTAAGGTTTACTAATGTGTTTTTTACAGTCCCATTTGCTTTCATATCTTTGAGTGCAGGAAAACACAGTGATAAACCTATATATGCAGTTCCTGTTCTGCCTAATCCTGGAATTTTAGCCTTTAACTTTATTAGACGATGATCTCACCCCGGAGTAAAATTTATCATTTTATTTGCCAAAGATTTTATAAAACCATAAAAGTAAAATGTTACATGAGTCTTCTTAAAGTTGTTTAAAGAATTAGTTTTGATTTAGTATCATATATACATAAAGGGCAACATCCTCTTTTCTGCAAAATATTTCTTATTAGATTTAAATAAAAAAAATTCACATTACTTCGCAGAATATTTCAGGTTTTAAACTGAAAAAGAACAAAGAAAATGGCTGCTGAAAATATACGTACTGAAACATAAATGCTAAACATGCATACAAAATCACTCCATTAATGGTAAGCCAATTAAACAAATCCTATCAAGATATAAATAGATATATATAGCGTTTTATAAAATACATTCCCATAAGAAAAATAAGAGAACGCTGTCAACTAAAATATTTTTCTCAGCATAAAAATGAAAATCATAGGCGTCAAATTTCTCAAGAAAATACAAGTTTTCGTTTTTGAAAGTTATAAATTATTATCATAGAATGTGAAACTAAAACAGATTAAAAACAACATGAAATGTTCTTGAATTAATCATTTCTTTTATTTCTTAAATGGAAGATGATACCGCATTTGATTTCTTTCTAACAATGTGATATGTTTGTTTATAATTTTAGGGCTTTAATAAAATAAAAAAGTGAAATTTTACTTTATCTCATAGATAAAATTCTTTCTATTTTTATTTTTATTTCTTTTGAAATCTCAAATATAACTCTATTAGAATGACAGCACATTAAAACATGATTCAATATATAAATGTATACGTAAAAGAAACGTTTAAATACCTATTTTTAAAAAATGTTGTAGTTCTAAAAAATGAAATATATCTTTCCAATAACTTTGTTCAAGTACATGTGGTCTATCCCATTTAAAAATTATATCCTTACCTTGTTTTCTTCAACTAAACTGTAAAAAAAGGTCGATCTACTAAAAAAATTTTAGTGATCCATGCAATAACTAAAAAAATTTTAGTAATCTTACTCGGATACAAGAAAATCTGTAAGAATAACTAGAAAAAAGCTAGCAACGAATAGAGTCAATAGTTTTATATTTTTAATAGCTATTACTAAAATCCACTTGGTGTGGCCGTGATAGCCTAGTGGTTATAGCACCGAACTCCGGGCTGAAAGGTCTCGGGTTCGATGCAGGACACCACCAAATTATTGTTTTTTTTTCAGTTTATTTTAAAATACTTAATTGTTTTTAATTGAATATTATGAAAACACCTTTGTACTTTTCGTAAATGCTAAAAATATTTTCATTCGATAATGTAAATAAATTACAAATGCAATAAGCGATTGAATCTTAAAAATGCAATAAATGCGAAATCGTCATGTAATGTTCAAATTTAATTCCCTTTCTTCCTGAAAATGCCTAAGTATGACTTACAAATGAAAAATTCAATAAATGTACTAACAAATACTTTTTAAGCGAATAATTATTATGTGTAAAGAATTGTATATTTTCTATTTAATACATTTCTATATTTTCTCTTTCCTATCTTTTTAACAAAACTAACTTTACCTCTTTTTTCTGACGAATTCTTTCCGATTATCCAGTATCCCCCGACTGATTGCAATTTCGAAAACTAATAAAGTCGATTGATATTACGTATAACTACACTTAACAGGTTAATTACAGAGAATTTCAGAGAGAATTTCATTCTGATTATGAAATGTTTCAATTATTCTTCGAAATTTTCTTTTAAACGATGTAGCATTCATTTAACAGACATGCAAAATTCCCACTATTGATCCAGACATGCAAACAAACTATTGCATTGAAGGCAGATTCACATGTGAGTAAGAATTGGAAATTTGTATCGAATATTTATTGAAAAAGTATTTTTATGCACGTAATATAGATATAATAAATCATTTTTTAAGTGCTTAGTTATTTCTAAAAATTTTAAAGAGGTATGTAAACATTATGATATAATATCAATTAAGATCGTATCACCGTTATTTCTAACTGTAGGTAGTACCTAAAAATGAGATAGAATTGAAGAGAATAGTATATTAAAAAATTTCAAAAACGTAATTGTTGAAAAAAGTGCAAGTGGGCGATGAGATCGTCTCGACAAAGAGTATTAGGTATAGCGTAAGACAAGACTGGGACGCATACCAACTCACACAATTTTAATTCTATTTTTTATACTTATTTAATATATATAAACAAATTTTATCTAATAGTTTGTATGTGGATCCTAGAAATCAAGGGGGTTAAGTAACAAAATTGGAAAAAATGCACTAAGTGCACAAACGACATGTGATTAGGCTTTTTTCTTTCACGCAAAGAAATATAAGTGATTGTCTAATTATGTGCTGCGTTCAAGAGATAAACCATATTTCCTGAATACTAATCATCAATAATTAATTATAAATTTAAAGAAAATTGTACTTTCATCACACTTTTTGAAATTAGAGTTCAGATACCACAATGAAACATTCACTCAATTATTATTGATGTTCAAATTTAACGTCAATTATATTTGAACTTCAGTTATTCAAAATCGAATTCTTATCTCTTGTACCTCGCGGCTTCTGAGTCCTACAAATATCCTTTAATCCGTGCGTTTAATGAAATTGTGCAACAATTTAACACATGTTAGAGGTGTCTCAATTTTTTGTCATGTACAAAATTGTGCTGTTTAGCTAAAAGACTCATTATCTCCTTAAGTACTCGAGCGATTTAAAAAAAAACTTTTTTTAGAGGGAGATACAGTATAAATATTAAATTATATGCAGCAGGGATTAAAAATAATAAGAATAATTAGTTTCGGAAAAACAAATTTATGAAAAATGGAAAATTGTTAAAAAATTGCCACTATTCTAAAATAAAAAGTTTAAAATGCAGGAAAAACTATGTGTCATAAATATTGAGCATAATCCAGTGAATATCGATTTCAAATTTCGTCAAAATCGGTTGGATAGACTTCGAGATAAACGGTAGTAAATCTCGCATAGTTCCCATAGGATTCCATCCAATCTTATCTTTTGTGAAGTGCATTCACCGGAAGTTCGTCTTGCGATTATTTGCTTCTAGAGATGGCTCATTATTTGAAGATTTGGCATGTATTATTAATTTTATTAAAACAATATTATTTATTTTGAAATCTGTATAAATTTTAATTGCGCGAAATTTCCCCAAAGAATTAAAATCTATAAGCTCTTACAAAAATAGCTGTGTACTTTATACATCTCCATTTTTTTTCCACCCAGGGGGATACCTTCTTTAGGTATTCACGGGCTTCACAACCCCGGGGCACCTGAGTGATCTGCCTCTTTTCCTTTTCCGCTTACTCCTCTTTTCTTCCTTTCATCTTTGTTTCACTCTCATTGTGGTTTCCTTTTCGGAGGTGAGGGCAATTCTGTATGAGCCGATATCATCCTGTATGTCGACTCATGGAGAATTGTAAACCACCCACGTGTTGGCCGTGCGTGGCGACCCGTGTCCCTGGAAAGGGGGATCCTGGCAGTTGAGGGAAACCAACACACTGCTTTGGCCTCTGCTTCAGGTAGACGGGAGGTGCATATTGGTCCCGTATGTACCAATCGGCTGGTCAGCTGACTTTTGTCACTGGCTTCAGGGATCAAGCGAGCGAGCAATTACTAGTCATCTCGTTAAGGGTGGAGACTGACATAGGATTGTCTTGTGACCGTATAGGCCCTGGTTAGCACTGGTGCATGAATGTTCATCCCCTTGTTGGGCTCGGTAGTGGGTGGTGCGGCCAGGGTCCGAATTATTTTTTCTCCTACTATGGATGGAAAAATCTCTAATTTAAATAATTCTCTCCCATGTGGAGAGCAACAAATTGTGCAGAATTCATCGTTTACTCGTTTCTTTGAAATCAAACGCACCGATAGCCTCTCAGATAATTCTTCTAAAAGAACTTCACCTTTTCTAATCGCAAAAACCTTCCAATCTGTTTTTGGTGACGTCACACTCTCAAAAAATTGCAGTCTGGGGATTTATTTGTTGCGGTCTCTTCAGCCAGCCAATCGCAGTTTCTGGTTAATTGCACTACAATAGGTTCTTTTGCTGTTTCTGTTAAAGCTCATCAAACTCTAAATACTAGCCGTGGTGTAATATCTGAACCAGAACTTTTACTTTCTACAAAAGAAGAACTCTTGGAAAATTTGAAAGATCAAAATGTCATAGATGTAAGGCGAATAACAATTCGTAGGAATGAAAAAGTGCTTCCACAAAGCACATCCTTCTGACATTCAATAGTCCTAATCTACCTACAAGAATAAAAGTTGCCTATCTAAGTTGTCCTGTCCGTCCTTACATACCTAACCCTCTCCGTTGCTTTAAATGCCAGCGTTATGGTCATAATAAAATCAACTGTCGTGGCAATGTTACCTGTACTCGTTGTGCAGAAGTCGGCCACGACGATAAATCTTGTGAAAAATCTGAACGCTGTGCAAATTGTAAAGGTGACCATACTGCATACTCTCGCTCATGTCCAATTTGGAGCCGTGAAAAAGAAATTCTTGGTGTAAAAATCAGTCAAAATCTTTCATACCCAGAAGCTCGAAAAGTTGTTGAAACCAGAACCCCATCTATAGGTGTTTCTTACTCTAGTATACTCAAGCAGCAATCAAAATCCATAGGACATATAGGCACTCAGACAGAACCATGTAATCTACCCGGTACCCCAAAGAAAAAAACATGCGATTCATGTTGTTCAGTTAAACTTCCTGCAATCCCAAAATTAGGGCGCTGGTTACCGTCTTCAGAACTTGTTACTATTCTAAAGTCAATTGAATTCCAAAGTAAAAATAAGGCAACTATATCCAATAAAAAAAAATCCTGATCCTTCTACTTCTAATCTCCTGAAACCTGTTACTAATCAAAATACTAAGGCAGTTACACCTAATAAAAAAGTTACACCCATTAAAAAAACCGTTGATCAATCTGCTTTGAATAACAAAAAGACAAATTCTTTTCAGACAGTGAACCCAAAATTAAAGACAAAAGAAAATACGGCTCTTCGTAATTCTCACCAATGGCAAACTGTAACAAAAAAACAACGAAAACCAAATTATGACCCATCTGTTGCTTATTTGAAAGATCCAAAAAAACTAAACAACTATGTGGAAGAGGCTATGGAAGAATCATATGAGTCAAGTGAAGACGAAGGGAACATTGTTTATGAGGAATATGTGCCTGACTGATCTTACCACTTACCTTTTTAATTTCTGTGTTGTTTAATTGCTGTCAACAAATGTCATTGTTTTTACCGTTTTTACTATTTCTTGTCACATATCACTATTTTATTGTTCGTATGATTGTAACTAATTTTTTTATGCTTTCTATTTTGTCTTATTGACTGGTTATAATTGTATTACAATTTCATGTATCATCATTTTGCTTTTACCTTTTTACTCATGTCTATGATAGTCTTTTAAGTGACTTTTACATTTGGTATCTTTTAACGTTTACCTTACTTTTATTTTTATTTTCCACTTAACCTTGTTCTTGGCGCAGCATGTCCCTAAAGGGACCTTGTGCCAAAAAAATCCATACAACCAACCAACCAACCATTTTTAGGTGCGTTCGTAATTATGTAAATACGTAGCACCTATTGTTGTCGCACAGTCCGTCCGTCTGTCTGTATGTCCGCATATAACAACGCAAAAACTACCCAACTGAATCGTTTGAAATTTAAAATACATAATTATGATAAATTTGTCGAGTCATTTTAAATTTTATGAAAATCGGATGGATAGATCAATTACAGGGACATTCAAAAGGATTCCGTCACATTACGGT
Organism: Maratus speculifer; assembly: GCA_964019185.1. NCBI lineage: Eukaryota > Metazoa > Arthropoda > Arachnida > Araneae > Salticidae > Maratus > Maratus speculifer. The sequence continues at coordinate 295,561,562 of OZ025294.1, read as the reverse complement.
CAATAGAGAAAAAAGTTTTAAATGCATTTTAATCGTTTGAAATTTAAAATATATAATTATTTCGTAATTTTGTCGTGTCATTTCAAATGTTATGAAAATCGGATGCATAGATCAATTACAGGGACAATCAAAAGGATTCCGTTACATTACGGTCAATGGGAAAAAAGTTTCAAATGCATTTTTATGATGTTACACTCATTCGAACATAATAGAATTGGCATGAATCTATGAAATATATACTAAAATATGAATTCTGTACAATCTGTGATGCAAAGAATTTTTCTTTTTAAATTACAGGGCCACACAAAAGTATTACACTATATAATGCTATACGGGGAAACATGGTTTGGTACGTGTTTTAATTATATTCAACTATTTCACATTTTATACGTTGCTGAGGTGTAATAAAAATTACTTCCTGCATAGTTACAGAAACGTAAAGATTTCGACTACTATACTGTATCCGGAGTACGCTCTGCTATATCAGCAAGATCTGAATATTTTTAAAACTTCGTTATCGTACGAACGCACCTCATTTGCTACGTTCACGTGCAATTTCCAACTTGTATTCTCTATTGGCGCATAATTGGTAAATAACACACGAGCAAAGAAAATAATTCAAATTAAAAATAATTTTTTAAAGAATTATTTATATTTATTATATTTTTACTTAAATAAATTTAGAAATAAGCGTTCAAAACAAATTATTTCAAAAAAAAAAAAAAATAAATGTTTACTTATTATATTTATAGACTTATTTAAGTATGAGTGGGTAGCTAATGAAATTTTTCTTTTTACCACTAACATTTTGAACGATACCATAAAGATCTCTTTTTCATACTAAACTTTTTTGTAAATATTTAAAGCTTGAATTTACCTAAGACTCATATTGAGTTATTTCTTACACCTGCAATCACACCAATAATTTTAAAAGTTTTTATAAACAAATCGTACTCAAATGCAACAATCAGTTATTTTTGTTTATGAGTCTTTTAATTGTAAATGGATTTTTATGACAAGATGTATATAGACTATATTCTAAATTATTTAAAATTATCCTGAAAATCAGAAAAATGTCAAACTCTTATACTGGATATTCTACATATATGTTCTATTCTCCATCGGTTTAACTTTGTGTCAAAATGCTAAGTTAAAAAAAAATGTTTAGTCTACTATTTTCTGATAACTAATTTTAAATTACTACACATAACTTTTAAATGTTACTTTAAATTAATAGGAAATGTTCTAACATTTCCCAGTTATTCACTTCCATAATATTACTTTAATTCTGTTTAGGAATCTTAATGAATGTAAAAACAAAATAAGTCATTCGAAATCTATTTAAAACAACTTGAGTGAAAATCGTAGACAAAATCTTTGTCTGAATGAGAAATTTGCAGAGATAATAAATACAATCCTTTATAACTTCCTCCAATGTGTTCGATAATACGTGGTTAAAAAATTACAATAAAAACATAAATTTTTAAACAAAATATTATAAGATAGGATTGCTTCCATGATATAAATTCACGATGTTTAATCATTTTTAATTTTTTTTATAAAATTTGAAATTGATAGATTTTATTCAATCGTATAAAATTTGTTAAATTTGGTAAGATAAATCGTTCCATTTTTACCGACAAAAAGAAAATTTGATATACAAAACCTAAATTTGTTAATCATATTTTTAAATAATATAAGATAGGATTGCTTCCATGACATAAATTCACAATGTTTAATCATTTTTTTAATGAAATTTGAAATTAATAGATTTTATTCAATCATAAAATTTGTTAAATTTGGTAAGATAAATCGTTCCATTTTTACCGACAAAGAGAAACTTTAATAGACAAAACCCAACTTTGTTAATAAAATTTTTGTTAATCATATTTTTTAATCAAATTCCCGAAAGACTAGCTAAATGGTAAATGTAGTAAAATAAGAGTAAAATGTTTATTTTGGTAAAATAATTGTATGGTATCACTCACTTCAAAAATCTTATTACTTAAATCGTAAATTTAATATAAAAATTATTAGAATATTCACCTCACTGCCCTTTTTTTACTTGTAAATGTTAACTATTGAAATAAAAAATATTTTAATCTTGTAATGAAAATAAAGGTGCACTGCAAATTACTTTGATCGAGAATTAAAGAAACCACATATTGAATTGAGGAAATCTCTGATACTTAATTCATTGAAGCAGATAAATACTTGCACAACATAAACAGTAATAAAAAAACAATTCACTTGCTTAAATACAGATGCAAGAGCATTAGGAATCAATACTTCAATTACGTGTGTTAAATTGATTTCTTCTACATAGGGGATAAATATTTTTACTTTCAGTTATCCATTGTTAAATTAAGTGTAAATGATAGTGAGCTTATAATGATTTCTTAACTTTCCGGCAGGCGTGCCGTTGTCAAAAGTACAACATTCGCTTTCTTTATTCTTTAAAACAAAATTTACGTCTGATTTAATATTTTATAACGAAATAAATCTAAGCGTATTGCGGAATACCTTCATACATTTTGAGAAGAGAAAACTTAAAATATTTGTAAAATTAAAACAAAACAGCAATAATTGAATGTTTTATTCCTGTTATACAGTTTACAACGCGCACTTGTTCATGTGATGAAAATTTGCGCGACTGGCGAAAGGTTAATGAAACACCATTATTTATATTTATTCATAGTTTTAGATAGATTGGTATAACGATCGTTATACTTTCTGTTATTAAATATTTTGCACTTATGCAAAACTACTTTTTGGAATTACATTTATATATTTGACCCCTTTAATGAAGAATCCTGAGAATTTATTTCGAAATATACTTTTTAAAGATTAAGTACACTGTAAAACATTTGAGTAATGTTACTCATAAAAACTGGTGGCAGTCAAGCTTCCATCTGTTTTATGGTGGCATAACCGATGCAACCGGTTTAACCGATATAATCGGTGTAACATTATACTAATATGTAATGTTACACCAGTAACACGTGTTTAAATTACACCACTATATAAGTGAAAAAAATCACTCCATGAAATCGGAGGCCAAAAAAATCCAAATTTTATGGAGTAACGTTACGTATGCTTTACAGTGAATCTATTTTTATTAACTTACGAGAAATTTAAATTAGACATACAACTTTCTAATGTATTCAAAAATTCTTGTATTCAAAAATTAGATTTAAAAAGTACATTAAAGCAATATTACAAATATATTTATCTCTTTAAATTGCAAATAGTTTTAATTTATTAATATTTGTAACAAAAAATGGAAATAAATATCTATAAACATCTTCTAAAAACGGATAAGATGATGCTTGTAGAGTTTTTGCTTTAGGAAAAAAAATAATACATTATTATACATTAAAATGTAGTTTCATCTAAATATAAAAATGCATGGAAACAACAATTTTGAGTTCTGAATGATAGAGTCTTTAAAATTTATTTCCACAGAGTTATTGTTTTACCAATAAAAAGTTATACGTTGAAAAAACAATTGTTTGTTTCTTATTTAAAGAAAATATAGCTTTAAGGGTGTATTTGGATTCAAACTGCATATTTTCCGATTTATTTTTGAATTCATTTTTGCTCTCAATAGCACCAAACTTTGAAAATCTCTTATTTGGAAAGTACACAAAGTGCCGTGATGGTCAATTCTTTGATAAATGCAGAAAATATTGTAAAAAAAGCAATCAAAAACGACATTTCGAACCGATTTTTCCGAAGCAGGAGATCTGAGAACGAAAAAAAGGGTCCTACTGAGATGACAATTGTTTATAAATCAAATTCTAATAAATTGAGCTTAAAATGACATTACACGGCACCTCATACATCCCTTCAAGAATCCCCTCAGCAAGTTTCATGCTTCTACTTTTAAAAATGTGTCTGAAATTGTATCGGAAAATTTTGAGCTGTTGAAGGTGGAAAAGCGTTTTTTCGAATACACCCTTAAAGAACCCGAATAATTAAACTGTAAATCACTGGCTCATTTCTAAATATACGAAAGCATCAGAGTTTCTTAAATGCTTTATATTGATTTATATTACATCAAAGGGGAATGCTATTTATTTTAATATGTTTTTTATTCAACGGTTAATTAAACTAAATTAATTCTTCATTTAGCATAAAATTTTAATGAAACAAAAACAATTAAATTGGATATATTTTTTCCATTTTAAGTATAATTATCTTTATAACATCTATAATGAAAATGATAAAATATATATGAAATAATAAGACAATTTTCTGTAATAATGTATCAGTTCTCGTGGAATACCATCTTTGCTATAAGAATAAGTCTTTTTCTTTGAAAATAATAAACAGGCTCAACAGTTGTCGTTGTAAACCATGCATTTGTGTTCCTTTTGGCAGTTTCTCCAATAAAAGGCAAGACAATCAGTTTCTAATCCTTTATGATTTAGAGCACGACCATAAGTTATTCCACAGATCACCATTCCACACAAATTAACACTAGACAACTCGCTCTTAAGACTGAATCATCTCGACGTTCGAAGTTATGCCAAGATGAGACGGGCCTCCTAACATTTGAAAGATTAGATGCATTCTCACGCTCTTGAAAAACAAAATGAGTCTCTCAAATTCGAAGCCAAAACTAGCCCTTCCCCTTTTTCAAGTAAGAAATTTAAAGATCGATTAGGATGATTTTCAACGCAAAGATAACCCAACTCACCATCTCCTGATGGTAGATGGGCGTGACTAGCTGTAAGAACTTATTATCTAACAGCGTAATAGCACAACCTGCTCACGCGCAAGGCGCAAGAACATCCCCCAGCAGACGATTAGTTAAATAATAAAACAAAATTAAAGTCTCGATAAATGTTCCAAAAAGGAAAATGGGCCTGTGTACTGAAAGAAAGATTTCGCAATAACGCTCCCGCTCTCTTAAAGAAAATAATCAATATATTATTACTAAGTTAAATAAAATAAAATAAAAGAACTTTAGCTGTTAAAATATTACTATATTACGGAAACTGAGAATAAAAGTATGTTCCATAAAACGTTAGAATTAAAAACTCAGGGCGGGCAATATGGCGCAAATTTTTTTTAATTTATTACACACACACAGACATATATATATATATAATGAGTTTGTATATTAAATTTAAAAATGGAATTTATTTAAAAACATGTGTTTCATGTATTCAGATATACTCCGCCACCTATAACTAAAATCTCAGTGTCCAGAAACTGATGTAAAGTGAAGTGCTTTTTCTGTTTTTATTCTAAAGTTGTGTTTGAGATCTGTGCAGACGATAATGCAGCAGTGAGCTGCTAATGAGTCATTCTTTTCAATAGAGGGATTTTAGTGTAACCAGTGCCTATGGAATAATTGTGTAATGTGTGCATTGAATTAACAACAAGATTTTTTCGTTGCCTTCTAAAATATATTTTTTCTGCATTTAGAAAAATAATTGAATGTATGTTTATTACACAGAGTACTGGAATCACAAAAATATGTTTAACTGCTCCGTAAATTCTGTCATTAGCGACAAATTGATGGAGTACTGTGGCTTACATAATCTAAAGCGAAACATATAAAACATTTATTTATGATGACATCTCTAAATACTTTTCTAGAATTTAAATCATGTACAGTTCAATACCTATCAAAAGGTGTTCTTCACATTTTTATTGCTGGAAATGCAATAAAAATAATTAAATTATTTTATGAAAAATACACAATTTTTCTTTTACAAAATGCTATACGTATCAATTTGGGGAACATAAAAAGCAATTATTGTCTTGGACTATTATAACAATAAATTTTATTTTGCAATAATAGAAGAATGATGAAATATTAAGACTTTGATTTGATTGGACATGATGATCTTGCTGGAGTTTATGAAATACCTTATATTACTGAAAATGGTGTCTTAAATTATTACATAGGCATGACTGGGAGAAAGTTTGGAATTAGAAAAGGGGAGCACGAATCTGATATTAAATTTGGACGTACTAACACTGCCTTATCAAGAACATATTTAAATGAGGAGATAAAAATATTGTTTAATCAAAGTAAATTATGTTTCATATCTAATTGTAATCGTAAATCTATTATAAGAGAGTCCATTGAAATTTATACGCGTATTAATCTGGTTTGCAATGATACCGTTTCTTTTATTATTCCTAAGTTATGGTTAGAATTAATAAATAAAATCCTCGTGAGCGCTTGAATGGGATGAACCAAGTTGGAATTTCTTTTGATCATGGTCTATTTTTATTTTTATTTAATTTTTTACAATAGCGCGCGTGTTTTTTGGTGTTTTTTTATATCTCTTTGTCGCGTGTCATTTGTATTGACCGTGAAATAGTTTAAAATTTTCATTTTTAGTTAAGTTTTAGATCATGGTCTATATTTTAATTTAATTTTTTGCAATAGAGCGCGTGTTTTTTTTTGTTATTTATATCTCATTGTCGCGTGTCATTTGTATTGTCCGAGAAATAGTTTGAAATTTTGTTTTACTTATATTATGACTATGGAACTTATTTGACGGTTCCGAAACATGTCAATGTATTTTATTTTTACTGTAACACCTTTCTTAAGAAAAATTAAAATTGTTATTAAAATTAAGACTTTTTTTGTAACTCAACATTGTTGGATGGGTGGAAAACGAAAATTGTATGAAGAAATCGACGAATAGCTTTTGTTTCGACATGTTATGTGTCGTAATTTCTAGCTGGGTACAACAAATTTTTATTATATGATCATTTTTTGAGATATTTTTATTTTCAATGAAAGGACGAAATATTCTCCCTCCTATCAATTAAAATGTTATGATTGTCTCTCGATTGAAAAGAAGTTTCTCATTTGTTCCTAGAATTGTGTGTGTGGTATTTTAAATTTAAAATTTTTATCTATTTTTTGTTTATTATTATTATTATTTGTCACGGATCAAAATATCAGATATTTTAAGTTATTTTACGTTGAATATAGAAAACTTTAGATTTCCATATGATGGGTGTGTATAAAGCCATCTTTGTTCTCTTTTCAAAAAATGAAGTAAAAATAAATGAATTTACAATTATGTTTCAAATAAGTTTCTTCATGCACACCTATTCAGAGTTAGTTTTCAAAGCGCTTTATACGTTTAAAAACATTATAACGTGATCTTAAGGCATATAATTTAGATCTTGTGCAATCAGTACATTTCATTTACTTGTTATGTTGTAGAGAAAAAAAGTATGCATTTGAAAAATGACTTTTTGATGTATACAATGAATCATATAATGCTATCAAAAACTTTAATGAACCTTAATTTTATAATTTATTTATTTTATTACTTTTTTCATTTTTTTCTGTATTTATGTTAAATTGTTTTTGGCAATAATTGAATGTACTTTTTAGTTAACATCATACTCCTACAAAAACATCAAACTAAAAAGTTATACACAATTAAAAAAATATTTGCCATATTATTGTCTTATTTGCCATACAATATCCATACATTTTAAGAATACTTAGGTTTCCAAATGTATCACTGAAATGATTGAGTTTTCTGCATGAATAATTCTTCGTGTAAATTAGTTTAAAAATAATAAGGAAAAGTATGTAATAAGTCATGAGTCAAATTCTGTGAGTATTCATTCATTTAAATTAGCCTTGTATGACATCAAAATCTTACTGTCTTAAAATCTCAGCCACAAAATACCTCAAGTTGAGTCGACATACACTCTTCTCACGAATTGAAAGTGAGCTTCTTATACAGAGTTGAAATAACTCGCGTGAAAGAGTTGTTTTTAAGCAATTTATATCAAGATGAGCTATTTAAATAAGAAATTTAAATCAAGATGAGTAAAATGTTTAAAAATCAACTCATTCACGAATTAATGGATTACAGCTCTTACCAGAGAAGCCAAACCCTGTCTTTAGTTTAAACACTTAATCGACGTACCCGAGACATTCACGGGCTGCAAGCTTCACGACTTTTATTCAGAATTGTTCGATTTCCACCAGTTTTATAAAATAGTGTAATTGGTTTTGTTCTGGTATTATTTAACTTGACATTAAATAAGATGAATATTTTTTAATCAAAAAAGTAGTGGCAATAATGAATTTGAAATTTTAAACCGTAATTTTATGCGATCATTAAGGAGTTAAAGAGTGTATGCAAGCCAATGCCACTAAAACAAAATTAACATACTCCAGACTGGGAGCGCTGTACAGACGAAAACATTTAAAATTGTACAGTTGCTTGTTATTGCATTCTTTCTTTTAATTGTTCCAGAATATTACTAAATGCTTATCCGTTAACAGGGATATATAAGATGAATTTAAATAGTAGTTGTTATAAGTTGTTATACACCAATGAATGCTCCAACGCATTTGAGTTATTTGTAAAACAATTTTAAAAGCGTAAAAATGTATTTTTGAATACGAGTAGAGAATAAAACACACAGACTAATTACAAACATTTACGAATTTGTAAACTCAATTTGTATATATATTTAATAAAACGCGAGATTTAATGTTGTCAAATTAAATTTCTAACTAATAAGAAAATCATTAATAATTTTAAGCTTATAAAAATTAAACACTCGAAAGCCATTAGTTATAAGAAAGTATTTTTATCCATCGCAGAATCCAAGTCTAAAAAAACGATCTCTTCGTTGTACGACACAGTTCAGAGTAATTTTAAATTATGAACATTTTAATTAGCTTGTTGATACAGTATCTTTTAAAAATACTTCTTTGTTTAAAATTTTAATCTTACAAGTAGGCTTTAGATTCATTAAGAAACGAATCTTTTGATTTTAAGTAAACTGTATTTATATAAAGGCATTTTTATGATGTAATAATAAGTGTATATAATAAAATATATAATAGTGTATATAATAAAAATAATACTAAAATTATTATGCACACTTAGTTTATATAATAAAAATAATACTAAAATTATTAACTAATTAGACTGCATAAAAATCTTTAATAAGCCATTTGAATGTCAATGTCTAAACATCTTATATCACTCAATTTATATTAACATATATATATATATATATATATATATATATATATATATATATATATATATATGCATCACCAATATATTATAAAAGACTGTTGCACTATACTGTTTTCAGAAATCTTATTTCTGTCATGTAATAAAATAAGCAACTTAAAAAAAGTTAAAACTTCATTTTCAAAGTTAAAAATTCATTTTGCTTTGTTAAGTTGAAAATGTAGTGATCTAAATAGATTGACATCAATACTTATGATAGATCATATGATGCCTCCAATAGGTATAATATTAAGTTTAATGAAAATGTACGCATTGTTTCATACATTTTCCTTTTCGCCACAACCGGCTGTTTTCCTTTTATGTTCATCTGGAAGTGCGGCACATGCTTAACTACTTAAATATTCCAATCCAAAACATTTCTCTAATCGCATGCATCTCCAAAATCACTACCACAGTGCGAAAATTCATGTTCGTCATGAGAATTCTAAATATAGGAAATTCTGTGCATTAGATTTTGAGGTACATCATCGCTAAAATCGCATAGATTCTGCAAAATGCAGGATACCATCGCCAGCTGTTGTTTGGTTCAATAATCAAAAACATATGCCATCATTTTACTTATTCTAAAGTTTGAGGAAATGCCGTCCTTTACTTTTTGAGATAGAGGTATTGCTAGAATCAGGATAAATTCAGCATAGCAGACCTAATTGCTGAACTAAATACCAGCAACAATTTGTGTTAACATCAAACTGAATTTGAAGTTAGAAAAAAAATTGTGCATTAGTTCTTGACGTAGAGCTATTACGAAAATTGCGAAAAATACAAGATAGTAGCGTCACCTGTTGGGTGATTTACAGAAAAACATTATCATTACCAGTTTTATCAAGTAATGCCTAAATCAGAAATTGGAGAAAAATTCGCTAATTACTTTTGGAGGTCTAGCTGTGGCAAAAATCATTAAAAAACAGTCTAAAACAGAGCCAACTACGGGGAAGTAACACCAAAGTGGAATCAGCAACAACTTGTGTCAACGTCCAACTGAATCTAAAATTATAAGAAAAACTGTGTATTATTTCTTGAGACACAATCATTTCTTGAAGACATTAAATCTAATAGACAATTTTTTCCAAAACAATCGGCAGCAATATTTATCAATGTATTCCTGAATCTGAAGCTTCATAAAAATTCCTGCATTATTTGTGATCTCTTTATAAGATTTCGACTGTTGTAGAAAAAAAAAATATAGTTAAAATTTACTCACTGAACAGTCAACAGTAAATCAGTATTGAAGGGCTTCTTTTTTGAACTCAACTTCACACACAGACAGCTGGTTGACCATTTTCTTATGAGTCACTGTGAGTAGAAAAAGGGGTACCATAAGACAACTTAATATATAAATGACAATAAAATAAATCAAAGTTAAAAAACTTCGACTTTATTGTGTTGTCGAATTGTTGACAGAAAAATTAAAGTTAAATGAAACCCTCTGATCGTCTTGAAAATAGGTAAAATTTTAATGTTGTTTTCTCTTTATTTTGTTTTAAATGCTCAGAAAATGTGATTCTTTAAACATTATGAAAATAAACTTAATTACAAATATAAATGTAACTTCATTCTTCATTGTACTGAAAATTCAATAAATGTATAGAATTATATTATCTAAAATATTGCTTATTTTATAGTGAATCCTGGAGCTTAGTGGATGGATATTACGTTGGAAACACTTAGAGGATTAAATCAGGGAAGAATAAGGTTTAAGAATTATAAAATTCAAGTTATATCAAATAATTTAGACTATAGCTGTAGTTATAAAATCCACTGTTGTTTAGAAATAATACTCATCGTGATTTGGCGGAATAAGCTATTAACGAGGCAGAAAAAATTAACGCACAGAGATCAATAAGTACACTGCACTGAAAAAAATACTAACTTCACTTCAAATAAATAGGTAGGTTCTTTTAAATCCCTTAACTAAAAAGACGAGCGATGCGAATAGGTCAAACAACAAAGCTGATCTACAAATTCTAATGACATTTTAATAACAATTTTAATTTTTCTTAAGAAAGGTGTTATAGTAATTACTATAACACCTTTCTTAAGAAAAATTAAAATTGTTATTAAAATGTGTATATAAAAGGTGAATATTTTAAAATCTGATGATTTAATAATCAATTGGATTTAATTAACTTTTCATCATAAATTCTAATGACAATTTTCTAGTAACTTTTTCTCATTTTGTAGTTGACGAAAAGATAATGAATCGTTTCAGTAGCGAGAAATTATTGCTTAGATTTTGGAGCGGTTTTGTAAATTAGAATTATAGTTATTAAAACTAACCTCTTGTCTTTCCATCTATATGCTAAGATCTTTAAATAGGTTTGACCACAAAAAATAAACTAACGCTCTTAAATTCTGAAAGGAGACTCTAGAACTCTCTAGCAAGAGGAACTAGAATTTATTGCGATTACATGGAAATATTTTTTCCAGAACCGCAATTTAGACTATAGCTGCCAGAAGCATGATTTTCCCACAGTGTACACCTAAAGTTTTACCTCACTATCTATTAACAGAAAAAAAAAAAATGATTAATTATAAGCAAATAGAAATTTCAGAATGTATTTATAAAAAATTAAATTTTAATATGTATGTTTTATTTTATTTTTATTTATAGTTTATATATACCAATAAGTTTATTTAAAAAAAATAAATCCGTAATACTGTGCAACTCTAAATGTAAATAATAATAATAATAATAACATTATTTTATCTACTTCTATGAATGTTATCACAAACAACTTAATCAAATTACAATTATTATGTTTTGCATTATTCAAAACTTCTATGAGATTTACTGATTGATAATGATCTGATTAACTTTTTGGAACATTAAGACAAATTTATAATGTTTTAATAAACTGTTTTGCCATACCATTTTCTTTTTAAAATATTACATAATATTTTTTAATGAAAATCTTCAAACAATCTATTTTTCTGTATTTATTTCATTCTGTAACAGATGCAATTTATTAAATTTTTTAAAAAAATTATCATTTTTACTTCTATTTTATTTTTTTTTCTTTTTGTAATTCTTTTTAAAATTATTTTTACTTATTTTCTAAATTTTTATTGGAAAAGTGAACAATTGCATATTCCTTTTATCCTGGAACATTTAATTTAACATGTAACAGGTGAATTTTAATTAATTTTGCATAACATTGTATTTATTTTCATGATCCTTAAAATTCTTTCGTTCAGAATAAGATTATCAATATCAAAAATAACGTTAGATTATGTCATGAAATTTTCTATTAATTTTAACAAAAGAAAAATGAAAAAGAAGTTACAACAGTTTACGTTACGAAGAGATTGTGGCTTATGTTTTTTTAGTAAAGAATTAAAACTTTTTTACATTAACTAAGTTATAACAAATCAGAAAAAATATCCAATAAGAAATAGAAATTTGTTTATGTAGTTATATTGTCTACATAAACCATTTCGAAATTATTTAAAGGCAATTTTGCAATACCTTTAATACATTACACAACAATAAATCACATAATCGTATCCCCCAATAATGCACTGAAAATTATACACATTTATACAGCTTATTACACCACATTAACACTATATGTACATGCACTATATTTTAAGATAAAATAAATTTCTAGCCGTTAAGTATTTTTATGAAGATAAAGAGATATATTTTTTCTCTGACTGATAATGAACTTAAAAACACAGATATACCATTTTTTAGTAAACACATTTGAAGATTTAACACTGCAATCCTTAAATAACGAAAACTTATATTTTCAAAAAATTTAATTAAAAATAAAACAAAACTGATGAATAATGATTTTACATATTTTTTCACTATTTATTATATATGTACTTTTTTCAAAAGTTTATATATATACATATATATATATATATATGTATATGTATATATATATATATGTATATATATATATATATATATATATATATATATATATATATATATATATATATATATATATATATATACATATATATATATATATATATACACTATATTGCCATTGATTATTGGACACTTGCAATTTTAGACATTATGCTAAATATCTAGAAAAATACACGAGGAATCATCTCGAAACTCTTAGTGTATAAATATAATAGTATACGTCATGCATCACCGTGAAGATTTTTTACCGAAAGTCCATAGGGGACCGTCAACAAATTAAAAAAGAAAGAATATCTTTTGAATAACCCTGTCAAAACTAATGTCGCAAAAGCGCTCAAACTCTAGATTATGATTGAATGCCTTATTGTAATACACTGTGTTCATTTTCATGCAAATAGCATGCATACTCACAGAGTAATTAAGGTTTTTATAAAAATGGCCCCAAATTTTTCTAAGTATTTCCTTATAATTTTCAGAGTTCTTAATATAAAATAATATTTTTTTCAGAAAATATGGCAAACAACATTGCACACAGTACCCTGTAATCAGAATTATAAAATAATAAAAATTGTATGAAAAATGAGTAGGTTTACTAAATAATTTTTTACTGCGCATGCGTCAAAGATATCAAAATTTCATTTGCATATTATGTTAGCTAAATGTATAGAGCAACGTTTGTAAAAGTCTCAAAATTATAGCTTGAAAATTCTGAAAGTAATCGTCTATAGAAAAAGGACAAAATCCGTTGTTTCCAAAATGAAGCAAAAAAAATGAGGGATTTTATCCAAAAGTAGTCGTAACATCCCGTATTGTGTATTCTATATTGACACTAATCAATGAATATATGGATACAACCCCTCTTGTTTTTGCTTCATTTTGAGAATAACGGATTTTCAACTTATTCAATTGACGATTATTTTCAGAATTTTCAAGTTATGATTTTGTGACTTTCACAAAAGTTGCTCTATACATTTAGCTAACATAATATGCAAATGAAATTTTGATATCATTGACGCATGCGCAGTAAAAAAATTATTTTCGTAAACCAACTCATTTTGTATACAATTTTCATTATTTTTAAATTCTGATAACAGAGTACTGTGTGCAATGTTGTTTGTCATATTTTCTGAAAAAAGTATTATTTTATATTAAGAACTCTGAAAATTATAAGAAAAAAACTTGGAAAAATTTGGGACCATTTTTATAAAAACCTTAATTACTCTGCGAGTATGCATGCTATTTGCATAAAAATGAACACAGTGTATTACATTAAGGCATTCAATCATAATCTAGAGATTGAGCGCTTTTGCTACATTAGTTTTGACAGGGTTATTCAAAAGATATTCATTCTTTTTTAATTTGTTGACGGTCCCCAATGGAGTTTCGGTAAAAAATCTTCACGGAGATGTATGACGTATACTATTATATTTATACACTAAGAGTTTCGAGATGATTTCTCATGTATTTTTCTAGGTATTTAGTAAAATGTCTAAAATCGCAAGTGTTCAATAATCAATGGCAATATAGTGTATATATATATATGTATGTATATATATACACTATCTACCAATCAGTGTTTGAAGAATTTCGATTTTTGACATTTTCTCAAATATTTAAAAATATACTTCGAAATACAAGAAGGAAAAGAGCTTTTATTCTTTTCTATCACAGATGTCAAGATACTTATTAACAGAAATATTGTATTAGATATTGTATACATTAAATGCAAATTTTTTTCCTAAAAGTCAGTTAATAAAAAATGTCAATTTGTGGAGAATCCCTTATCATTCAGACGTTTTTAGAGAACAATGTAAAAACAGCTTACTTATAATAATGATATCTTTTTGAATTTTCACGATATTTGATTGGATTTTATTTATAAGTTACTCCATAGAATTGGCTGTTAAATGATGTAAAAGAATCGTTTTTATCGTTCGCGCATGAGAAGCTAAAAATTATTTCTTAAAACTACTCATATTTCATGAAATATTTAATATATTTATATTCCAATTGCGCTATAATTTTTCTAATAGATTTTGCCAATATTTCTGAAATTTGCATTAAATTTGGTCAAAAATCCAGCATGACATAAACAAAAAACATACCAGAACTTTTTAATTTTTTAAAAAATATATCACTCTTTTTCCATGAATATACATGCTATTCTTACAAAAATCAGTGTACATGTTGTGCAGTATCCACATATTTGTATTCTGCAGCGATAAATCGTTTCGTGAATTTTCATGTACAGGGTGAACCCAAATATTTCTGTTATTCTTTAATTTTTGTCGGCCCCCTAATTGCCCTGCTTATCAAATAGATGTTGATAAATATGAGGTCAGACATAATATTCATAATCCTGAAGTTTCAGAAGAATCCGACAAATATATTTTTAAATATTTGAGAAAATGTCAAAAATCGAAAATTTTCAAACACTTATTGGTAAATAGTCTATAATAAAAGGATATTGGCAGGTTTTTCTGATAGAGTACGAAAGTAAATACAAATTTCACTATATTACAATGAGCTTAAACATTTTCCAGAAAAAACTGTTTTGTTGTACACATACATCAAGATATCTATATGTGATGTTCAATATAGCCGCAAAAAAGTTAAAGATTAAGAATATACATTTTCTTATTGGTATGTAACACAATTTTCATATTTTATAGTTATATGTTGTTATTATTATTATTATTATTATTATTAAATATTAAATAAACAAAAGTAAATTAATTTAAAATAATAAAGCCGCAAAATAATAATAATAATAATTAGGATAAGCGAAGCGAATCCTGTACTAGACCACTCAAATTACATTTTGTCGTACACTTTAGAAAAAGAAAACTATTCAATATTTTACCTTCAAATTAAACACAATAATAAATTATGATCTGTAGATTTGCACAATATAATTTTTTTACAGTAAAACGTTAAATAATTTATTATTTTAATTAATTTATTTTACATGCATTTCCAATACGGACGCATTTTAGCAAATAAATAAAAATGAAACGCGTATATTTTCAGAAAAAATACATAAATCATGGAATAAGTAATTATGGATAAAATCATTAGTTTAATAAATAAAATATGTTTTCATTATTCAGCAAATTCGTTTCCACAGATGACACTTAAACATTTTAAAAAATTGTATTGTGGATTTTTTTTTTTTTGTAAAGTGGCAACAAAGGAATTGTAAACAAATAACATTAATTGTTAAATTTGTTATATAAATGAAAAATTAAAAGAATTGAAGCGTGAAGTTGTTGCCTCGATTCAAGCTCTTTATAAATGTACGAAAGCAAAGTTGGCCGATTCAGAAACGAGAAATTGACTTTAACCATTTCTTACTTTATCATTTGGACCTAAAGTAATGTTACGTTCTTATTTGTGACAAGCGTCTGGGGGAGAGCGGCTGCTAATGGTAGAACTTTCACTAGCGTCTAGATCCCGCCCCAAACTTTGGCTCTTATCACAAATGCACCCAAGAAATTCCCCATGCTGCCGATAATTTCCGTTTTTTAAACGGACGGTATGGTTTTTTGACTATATGGTTTCTTGATTTCCGTTTTTTGACGATACTACAAATAAACAAACAAACAGGCACGGAGACAAACAAACAAACAGACAAACATACAAACAGACAGAAAACAAATAAACAAACATACAAACAGACAGAAAAACAAACAAACAAACCGACAAACAGACAAGCAAACAAAAAAACAAACTAAAAGACAAACAAACAAACAGACGTAATACAAACAAACTGACAAATAAATAAACCGACAAACAAACAAACAGACGTAAAAACAAACAAACAGACAAACAAACTCACAAACAAATAAACCGACAAATAAACAAACAAACGGACAGACAGACAAAAACAAACAGACAAACAAACAAACGAACAGACAGACAAATCAAACAGACAAACAAACAGACAGACGAACAAACAAACCGACAAACGAACAAACAAACAGACAGACAGACATAAACAGACAGACGAACAAACAAACCGACAAACAGACAGACAGACAAATAAACAAACAAATCAACAAACAAACAGACAGACAAACAAACCAACAGACAGACAGACAAACATCGCTGGATCCCCGAAACTTGCTGTGCAGGAAACAATAAAATGCACGAAACTCGCCAACGCCGCAATCACTAACGTGTGTATGTGCGCTGCGCTCACATTTAAACAAAAGAAAACATCGCTTGCTCCACGAAACTCGCTGCGCAGGAATCACTAATATGTATGAAACTCGTCAACGCCGCAATCACTAACGCGTGTATGAGCGCTCTGCGCCCATTAAACCGAAAAAAAAATCACTGGATCCACGAAACTCGATGTGCAGGAATCACTAAAATGTATGAAACTCGTCGACGCCGCAATCACTAACGCGTGTATGAGTGCTGCGCGCCCATTAAACCAAAAAACATCACTGAATCCACGAAACTCGCTGTGCAGGAAGCACTAAAATGTACGAAACTCGTCAACGCTGCAATCACTAACGCATGTATGAGCGCTGCACGCCCATTAAACCAAAAAAAAAAACATCACTGGATCCACGAAACTCGCTGTGCAACAATCACTAAAATGTATGAGACTCATCAACACCGGAATCACTAACGCGTGTATGAGTTATTACCCCTATTTAAATAAATAAATAAACACTGGATTCAAGAAACCACATCTTCCGTTTAAAAAAGGGAAATTATCGGCAGCATGGGGAATTTCTTGGGTGCATTTGTGATAAGAGCCTAAGTTTGGGGCGGGTCTAGACGCTAATGAAATTTTCTAAGTCCTACCATTAGCAGCCGTTCTCTCCCCAGAGGCTTATTTATTTGTGGACCGAAAAAAGTTTAGTGAACGAGACTTTAGACTTCGTTGCACGTAATAAAGAAAATCACAAGCCACCAGACCAGACATCGCGAATAATCATGGATAAATTTGAATTCTACAATAATTTAACTTATAAGAATTGGTGCGTACCAATTCCCCCAATAATTAAATTCTGGAAAAATAGAAGCATAAATTGCTCAAGGAAAGAATTTTTTCTGCAGTTAGCTTTTGCTGTTACAATTCATAAATCTCAAGGTTTAACATTAGACGAAGCAGTTGTAAATATATAGGATATATAGACACCAGTTGGCTTAAAAACGTACGTAACGTTGTCGAGAGTGAAAATTCTTCAAAATTAAGCATTCAATAGAAATTTTCCTTACGAAAAATTCTACAATATCAAAAATTCTGACACATAATAACTAACATGTATAAAAACGAAGAAATTAGAAAAAAGAAAGTTTTCCAGCTAAAAATTCATAGTATGAACGAGAGCAGATTTCAAATATTTTCCCAGAAAACTGGATTTTGACGAAGTAACTTTCTTCAAAGTCTCTTCAAATGTATTATTCTAAAATAGCTATCAAAGATTATTTGATGTTAATTACAAAGATTGGAAAGATACATATTTCAAACAACTTTAAAAAACACCAGTGGTTATTGGAAATTGTAAAAACATCTTTAAAAGAGCTTTTAGTTGAAAATTTAAAAATATTTTGTAAAAGTTTGCTTCGAAAATATTTTATTATGCCAGTCTTACATCATAAATAAAAAAATAAGTGCGCCAAAACATAAAATAAAGCTTTTGTTTAATAAAGATGTTAAAATAATATTAAAAAATATTTTTACTTTCAAATATCTGTTTTATAAAAAAATACTTCGCGAATCCAAACAAAGCATGGCTTTTGTTAGTTAAAGTTTATCATCGCATAAGTAAACTAGTCGTTGGGGGCCACCGTAATATTTACCCATTATGGCTGTAACATAAAATATGAAAATAAAACATGTGTAAATTATTTTTATAAAGCTTTGTAGTTCCAAAATAACATTTAAACAATATTTAAATGTTTTTAGTACATATTAGTGTTCTATTATGGAATTGTGAATGCTACATGATTTACCCGTCAACTCCTTTCGAGAAATTATGTAAATCGCTAAAGTACTCGCCAAATTATACAAATTGGTATTTTTTTATTTTTTTTTATTTTTACTTACCCATCATACGTAGTATAGGGTAAGTCTTGCAATCGTTTTGAAAATTGAAAAAAATTTTTGACGGATTTACACGTTTCGGACACTGGAGATTCCGAAAAACATATTTTTAGAAAAAAAATTTTACCGTCCGTCCGTCTGCGTGTCTGTGCGTCTGTCTGTCTGTCTGTAACTGCTCTATCTCCCGAACAAATTGAGATAGAGACTTGAAAGTTTGTATGTGCTTAGTATGTGAGAATGGGACGAAGCCTATTGAATATCAGTAACCTCGATTATCCGGACCTATTTTTTCCGGACTCTCAAAAAACTCGTTCTGATGAAAGGTATATAAAAATTTTCGAATTTTTTTATTTTAAGAAATGGACGTAATAGGCAATAAAATAACACAAATTTTGCGCATAAAACAAAGTCGATCGGATTATTAGTTGTAGAGATATTTCTAATCCTGTTTTCCATATTCTTTGATTTTTCATGACCCTGTGTTTCATTCAAATTTCAATTCAAAGCTATCTTTCAATTGGAAATGAGACAATTAGATGCAAGAAACCGTTAGTAAATATGATTAATATTTTTGGAGTTATAAGGATGTTTCTTTTATGCAATTCAGTGCTACTTGAATTGTTTGGCGTTTCATACGATTGGTTCATGAGAAATTCATTAAAAGAGCATAATTATATGTTAAAAATACTTAAATATACGTTTATATTTTGTTTTGGAATTGTAATGCATTTTATAAATTGTTTACATATGTTATGTTTTCATATATTATGTTATGCATATCCATGATGGGTAAGTGTTACTATGGCCTCCAACGACTAGTTTTTCTATTAGTTTGTGTTGTAAAGCTAAATTTTGAAAATCTTGTAGGCAAAATACACTTTATACTTCAGAGTAAAACATAAACTAATTCTCGTACGACAAGGCAGTTTAGACCTGAATACTCATGATCAAAAGTTGTTTTAAGGGTGTTCTTAAATCAAAAAGGGCGACTTTGTGACATAAGTTTTATTTATTTATTTTTTTTTTTTCGAAAAGCATGAAACTAGCAGATGTTGTTGTTCAGAAACTGTCGAATAGCACTCACAAGGAAGGTCTCCATACTGGGCATACTCAGATTTTTTTGAAAAAAATACTAATTAAGCTACTCATGTATGTAATAAAGGATCAATGAAAATTAGCGGCGGAATTACAGAAGAAAACATGTAAAAAAATAAAATACTTTCGAATATTTGGCGTATAAAGACGAAAGTATCACGCGATTTGGCGAGCACCACTTTTCCCCGCCAAAAGCAAACGATTTTAATGCAACTGAAAATTTTTGGATTTTTAGAATCCACGTAAATTGTGTTTGATAAACTTAAACATAAACAATGAGAGAGTTTAATATATTTTATATATTTAAATTACATATGTATATATTACTTACCCAACATACGTAGTATACGGTAAATCTTGCAATCGTTTTGAAAATCGAAACAAAAATTTGGCGGATTTACATGTTTTGGAGACTGGAGATTCCGAAAAACTTATTTTTAGAAAAAAAAATTTGCCGTCCGTCCGTCTGTGTGTCTGTCTGTTTGTCTGTAACCGCTCTATCTCACGAACAAATTGAGATAGAGACTTGAAATTTTGTATGTACTTAGTATGTAAGAATGGCACGAAGCCTATTGAATATCAGTAACATCGATTATACGGAACTATTTTTTTCGGATTCTCCAAAAATTCGTTCTCATAAAAGGTACATAAAATTTTTCTAATTTTTTTATTTCAAGGAATGGACGTTAAAAGCAATAAAATAATACAAATTTTGCATAAAAAACTGAAGCCAATCGGATAATTAGGTATCGAGATATTTGTAATCCTATTTTTCACACTCTTCGATTTTTTTTAATCGCGAAAAAACAGATAAATTAAGAGTAATAAAAATACAAACAAAATGTCGAATTAGAAGTCACTTGCTGACGCAAAAAGCACGTGTGTCGTGTTTAATGGCACGTGAATGTGACATGAACGATAAGCCATTAAGCCGATTGTCATTTAAACTTATAATTTGAGATAGTTTTTTTTTTTTTTTGTATAAACAATTTGTATCGAAAAGTGTAAAAAAAGATACTTATAACGTTAAAGCAGTAATCGAATTAACTAACGTTTTACTACGTCGGATTTAGTGTCTCATTTCCAACTAAATATATCTTTAAATTGAATTTGAAGAAATACATGTCATAAATAACGATAACTGTGAAAATAGGATTACAAATATTTTAGTAACTAATTATACGATCTATTTAATTCTTTATGCAAAGTTTTTTTTTATTTCATGCACTCCTTAAATTAAACAATTTGGGAAACAAATTATATAGGGGAAAGGGGGGCACGTTTGAACTGGGGGCACCTTTGAACACTCTAAATATTTTCCTTCAAATAAATTATTTAAAAAAACTTATATGACAATACATTACTACTGCTTCAAGGGAATAAATATACAAAGCTGTACTATTTTGTATGAACAGTACTGTATAAACAAGATATGTATTTTTTTCCCTCTTGAATCTAAACTTAAGAAAATAAAGTTGTAAGATTTTTGTTTACAAACTTCTATCCCTAAAATTTTAATTTATTGTTCAATGCTTTAGAAAGATGTTCGCTTTAGTTTATCAGCTTTGTTTTATTCAAATTCTTCAGCCGAACTGAGTAAACCGTTGTAATGTTGAACTCCATGTGATGAGGCACCATTGAACTAAAAAGTTCGGGCACCATTGAACAACAAAAAAAACAGAATAAACTGGTGATAAATAATAATTGAAATAAATTAAAGAGAACACTTAAAACTATGAAATAAAGAATTGTTAACTTATATAAATAATTTTATTTTTTTATGTGAAAAGAGGTGAATTAAGAATGTCAAAGAACATGGACTTATACTGTTAAACAATTCCCCTTACTCCTCACATAGGTTCCAACCTCTGCACGTATCAGTGATGGGAACTTTCAAATCTAAATTGAATCAAATCTAAACACATTTATTGGATAATTGCAAATCCTGGATACAAAATAATGATTCATGATTTAACAGGTTTCCGGACATTATTTCGGGTTTCCGTAACGGATAAAACAGAATTTTATATCAGGTCTCTTAAAAAAAAATAGCGAATGAAAAATTTTAATTTTCCAGAAGCATCAGATATCACATCGGTGTATTTCAAGGATATTGTAAAAAAGTTTTCACAACCAAACACAACTGGAGGAACACTTTGTGTTTTATCAACAATGAGTTTTGACATCAACTTTGATGGATTTAAGTTTGGTTAAATAACAAAATAATTCGTAATTTCAACAAAATGTAGTATTTAATTTTATTCCTATTACTTTATATTTCTGAACATATGTAACTTTTTATAAAAACTCTCAATATTTTCATATTTTATTCATTTGTTCAAAGGTGCCCCTTGCTTGTTCAAAGGTAACCCTACATGAGGCAGGTTTGAACAAAAATCTTTCAACTTTTTAAATCCTCACAACTTATTTAATTTCTTTGGAAAATGTTTAATTTATGGTTCATATAATAAAGCAATGCGTTGCTTTTATCATGTAATATTTAAAACTCAATAAATATAGTTCAAGTAAGAAATATTTCGATTTTCTGAAAAAATGTTCAAATGTGCCCCCCTTTCCTCTACTTTAATTAGAACGAATAATTCAAATATTTTCGGATAATTGAGGTTACTGATATTCAATATGCTTCATTCCATTATTAAATATTGAGTATTCACCAAATTTCAAGTCTCTACCTCAATTTGTTCGGGAGATAGAGCATTTCCGCTGGGGATTTGTTTAAATGAGAGGAACGTGACATAAGGGTTCGAACTGTAATTGCGATATATCCGTACAATGTGATATTTGTTATCAGGGCCAAAGATAGCAATTTCAATGCATGAAAAACGAGGAATTCATTCCAAAATCATTTATATTTATTTTTCCAACGCCAAACAAACATTCTTATAAATATACATTCGAAAAAGCAAATATATGTAACACAAAAAATATTAATGTGGATTATTTTTTTCATTATGAATGTCTCGTATATTTAACGCTTTGAATGCTACGCCAGTCATAGCTGCCAGACACTGAACTTTTCGTTTAGGTCGCCTCAGTCACTGGTATCAGGCAGCAAAATATATCATTTAAAACGACAAAGGCATATATTGCTTTATGTAATTATTATATTATTATTATAATATTATGTAATTATTCTTTTATTATATTATTATTATGTAATTATTATTTTATTATATTACTTGTTTTTATTGATATTATATTATTATTATGCAATTATAATTATTAAAATTCATTTAAAAATTAATTAACTTTTTTATATAGAGTATTACATTCTTAAAAAAGTGACGGCTTAAGGCGCACCAGTAATCACAGAAAAAGACCTGGATGATAAAGTAAAGTCTATGGGAGCGTTTTCAAATATCTCGCTCAAATTTAAACATTTTTACATGTTTTTTTGCATAGTATAGGTGAGGATGATCCACAACCGGCCTAGTTTTTACTTTGTCAGTTTTTGGTTCATATTAAAAAAAAGACTTTGAATTTCAAAAATGGTTTCAACCGGTTCTGAAATTGAAACTATAATAATATAAAAACTGTATAAAGCAAAATCGAAAAAGTGAAAATTAGGCCGGTTGTGGATCGTCCTCAGGTATCCTATGCAAAAAATCATGTAAAAATGTTACAATTTGAGCGTGATATTTCAAAATAATGCCCCCATAGACTTTACATTATCATCCGGGTCTTTTTCTGTGCCTAGTGTCGAGTCTTAAGGGGCCTCAGGGGCCGAAAACCTTAAAAAATCGATTTTTTCATGATCTAGTTTGATTATTGAATTAATTCTTTACTCAATGCAACAAACCGCATAAAAATATTTGCATTTTTACGGAGTTATAAGAATTTATGTATCAACAATTTCATAGCTCAAAATTTCTCAAAACTTCTTTTCTTTCATTTCTCAAAACTTGATTTTTGACGACTAACACCAAGATTAAAAAAAATTATTTGATGGAATGGCTTAATTTTTTTGCATGCATATAACATCATTATCTATAGAATGAATTACTATATTTTAGATAGTTTAATTTTTTGAGTATTTTTAATGAAAAAAAGCTGTATTTTTTAGGGTTTTTTAAAGATTTCAAATTTAAGAGATTTTTTAATAATGTTTTTTAAGTGATACTTATATTCTTAATTCATTCTATAGATAATGATGTTATATGCATGCAAAAAAAATTAAGCCATTCCATCAAATAGTTTTTTTTTAAAATCTTGGTGTTAGTCGTCAAAAATCAAGTTTTGAGAAAACGCGACTTAATGTTGAAAATATATGGGTGCGGCTATGAAAGTGTTGATACGTAAATGTTTTTAACTCCGTTGAAAATGCAAATATTTTTATGCGGTTTTTTGCATTGAGTTAAGAATTAATTGAATAATCAAACTAGATCATTAAAAAAATCGATTTTTTGAAACGTTTTCAACTCTTGAGCCTTCGTAAATGGAAAGTTCAGTGCCAGGAACCGGTGACTGGTACTCACGTAGCACTGAACGTGTTGATTTCAGAAAAAAGACGTGTAATTTTGAGAAATTGTAGCAATTTGAAATGAAAATATAATTTGACAGTAAAAAGAGATTTTATATAAAAATTATATTTAAACAAAACATTTCATTAATTTTATGAAAAATGACATAACAGATCACTTTGTTATTTTTTTTTATATTTTAATCATAAGTATCTTACAATTCTAAATATTTAACGAAACAAAATATTTTGCTAGCAAAAATGTTTTTCAAGTGTCGTTGAATTTTATTTAAAAATGTATAGCAATAATGATTTACAAAAATTACGAACAAATACATGTATTTTCATGGAGTTTATAAATTCCATCACCAGCTAAAATACTAAAAGATATTTCTGAATAATTAATTTTCTTAATTCATTCGACTGGAATAAAAGCCTATTTTCCAGATGACTGCAGTTTTGATACATAAAAAATTACTTGCATTACTAAGATATTTCATTATGAAATTATGATGTTAATCTCAATTTAAATAAAATTTATTGAAATTGTTATTAGAAGAATTTTTTCTTTTCACCCCATATCTCATTTCCGTTTATTTTAACAATTTTTATCACGAAATTGAGAGGATGTGTTTCATATCGAATAGGTTTCAATATTAATAGCCTAGAATTTAATTAAAATGGATTTCTGTGCTAACTTAAATCTGTATAAATTCGTATTATAAATAATATTTTTCAATTGTAAGTTTACTTTGCAAATTGTTTTATTGAAATCAACATACTGAGATAAAAAAAAACTGGTTTCAAGTCGAAAAATTCACAAATAAAAATATGAATTATAATCTTAAGTAAATTCGTATGTTTCGTTGAATTTTATTGATAAAAACGCTGTTAATTCTTCCCCCAAAAGACCCTAAAAATGATTTGAATTAAAAGGATGTTGAACCAGCACTGCCTTTTAATTGTACAAATTAAAAGGTTATTAAAATATATTAAAGGTTATATTAAAATTTTGCATTTAAATAACTGAGTTTACGTGAAATGAAATATGAAAATGATTAATGAAACAAAATTAATATTTTAACATTTTCCAACACAGTTAGAAAGCGATTAATTCGGTTTGTCTCTCCGTCTGTCCACGCTCTATCTCCCGTAAATGTACAGAGATACTCATAAATATTGATAAAGTTTATTTAGCTTTGCCAATGCATGTTTGGTACTGTATATAAAATATGTAGTTCATTGTCAGCGGCACTCAAAACTATTTCATAGATTATAGTATGTAGGGAAATATTATTTGCAGAATTTTAATGCGATTACATTATTTTCGATGTATTAAAACTGATATAAAACACTGAATCTGCTATGGTTAGTTAGATTTAAACATTCATAGCATTTTTTATTCATTTGGAGCGATACAATAAGGAAATCAGTTACTGTCTTTGAGCAGTAAATGCTGAAGTGTGCGTTTTAAAATTCAAATGCGCATTTTAATTACTTATTTTTGTTTGTATGTTACTTGTATGTATAAACTCCGTATCTTATTTACAGGGCTGCACAAAACTATACACGTATATTCTCCTTATTAGACGATTTTTTAGAGACTATTTATTTGAGATTTATTAGAGACCTTTATTGTTGATGGGTAATTTTAAACTGAATACTTAACTGAATTAAATTTCAGCGTACATGTTGCCAATAGGTACAAATCTATGTGTCATATATAGAGCTGCTGAAAATAAAACCAGATAATTTCCCTTATTGTAGTGGAAAAAACTTGAAACTAGGTTTCCAAATATGTTATCCATATGTTTGAATCCGTTATCCGTATGTTTGAATTAGACATAATATTTAATTTTTTTAATGGTGCGGTTTTGTTACATTAGTTTTAATGTGATGAAAAGTGATTCATAACCTCTGCTTAACTAATGTTTTTTCTTTCTTTTTTATTTTTGGTAACAAATCTTTTCATCCACAGATTTGCGTTTAAAACTCCATTTTTTTCTTTAAAATAATTTGTTTTATCCAGATAGAGTTTAAAGTTAAAAAACATAATAAAAGTAATCTTAGCTATATAAAAAAAATATGAATGGTATAACCTACAAATGAAGAGTTATTAAATTATTTATTTAAATAGCATGCATATATTTTTTTATTTAATGATAATAATTTTATGTAAGTTATTAAAAAATGCTGTTTTAAAAAACTGTATTATTCAGGTAGAGTGAGCAACTTTGCTTAACAAAAGTATATAATAAGCAAATAAATAAATTAGTAAATATATAAATAAAAATAAAAATAATCATGCGTTTAGCTAATGTTTTTACATGTGTATTTATTTTAGCAAAAGTAATCTCGATATGATAGAAAATAAAAACATTTTCTGATATAATTTAATGATATTTTTGATATAATTTAATGACAACACAAGTTTATTTCTTTCTGCTTTTCTTCTTATTATTTTCTTATAATTCAATAATTCTGCTTCGTCGTCATATTTTTTATTGTATTTCTTATTAATTGATATTTTCTTTCAAAGAATGTGAAGGAGATCGTCTGAGACTTATTTATTATATAACTTAAGATTCAGACCCATAAAGCACTCCAAAACATATACAATTTTACTAAAAAGTCATTTATTATTTATGTAATTGTTATAAATTAACAAATACAGTTTTTCATTTTAAAGGGTGAGGCTTTAGAAAACGAGCTGACAATTTTTATTATTTAAAATAAACAATTATTTAGAAAAAGAAAATGGAATTTGTGCTTTGCTGAGCAGATATTTTATTGAAAGACATATTTGAACATAATTGCATGCTCATAATACTTGTTTTGAAACCCATACAAAAGAAAAAGTACTTGGTATATTTATTCTTGACATAAGTAGAGGTAATTGATATAAAATTGCTTTCATTAATTTTTTTTATGTAACCGGTAGCAATTATGTTAAAAAAGTAATAATTGTTAGTTGATAATAAATCATATTTTATGGGGTATTTCAGAAAATTTTATTAATGATCTTTATGGAGTTTTTTTTAATCCTTAGATGTTTAATTAAGTGCTTTATAAAATTTTAATTAGATTAAAAAATTAAAAAAATTTATTTTTCTTTTTTTTTGTGGCAGAATGATAATTTCATTACTAATTATACATAAGTTGCACATACTGCAGGTTAGTTATTTTTAATTAGAGCTAATGTTAAATGATGTTTTACAATTGTGCAATGAATTTTCTTATGACATTTCCTACAAATGTTTAAAAATACAAGCATATTTAAATTAAAT
Organism: Maratus speculifer; assembly: GCA_964019185.1. Classification (NCBI taxonomy): domain Eukaryota; kingdom Metazoa; phylum Arthropoda; class Arachnida; order Araneae; family Salticidae; genus Maratus; species Maratus speculifer. The sequence continues at coordinate 295,533,703 of OZ025294.1, read as the reverse complement.
TGTGTAAGCAAAAATATTATATATTCCTAATAAACAAAACACACAAAACAAGTAAGAAAAATCATTCGTTAAACATAGATTAAGAAACACTTCCCACCACTTCCTGAAAACTTTAACAACACTGCGTTATTTCGGGAAATAAGGAGTTACTGTCCGTTAACATATATGTGTTCCAATACTTTTGAGCAGCCCCCTATTTGATCTGTGGGTTGCTATATACACAGCCTGGCTATTGATTATCGTTCACTTGCGATTTTACATATTTGTTAAATATCTAGAAAAGTACAGGAGGGATTATCCTGAAACTCTCAGTGTATAAACAAAATAGTACACGTCATACATTTCCGTGAAGATTTTTTCCCGAAACTTTTTAGGGGACCGTTAATAAATTAAAAAAGAATGAATATCTTTTGGATACCCTGTCAAAACTAATGGAGAAAAAGCACTCAAACTTCAGATTTTGATTAAATGGCTTATTGTAATAAACTCTGTTCATTTTTGTGTCGATAGCATGTATACTTGTAAAAAAATTAAGATTTAAAAAAAAAAACAGTCCCAAATTTTTCCAAGATTTTTGCTTATAATTTCCAGAGTTCTTAATATAAAATAATATTCTTTTCTGAAAATGTGTCAAACAACATTTCACATAATACCCCGCAATCAGAATTAAAAATTGTATGAAAAATGAGTAGGTTTACTAAATAATTTTTCACTGCGCATGCGTCAACGATATCAAAATTTCATTTGCATATTATGTTAGCTAAATGTATAAAGCAACTTTTGTGAAAGTCTCAAAATCATAGATTTAAAATTCTGAATGTAATCGTCTATAGAATAAACATAAAATCTGCTGTTCCCAAAATGAATAAAAAAAATGAGGGATTTTATCCAAATGTAGTAGTACGTCTCTTACTGTGTATTCTATATTGACACTAATCAATGAATATATGGATACAACCCCTCTTGTTTTTGCATCATTTTAGGACTAACGGATTTTCAACTTATTCTTTTGACGATTATTTTCAGAATTTAAAAGCTATGATTTTGAGACTTTCACAAAAGTTGCTCTATACATTTAGGTAACATAATATGCAAATGAAATTTTGATATCGTTGACGCATGTGCAGTGAAAAATTATTTTGTAAACCTACTCATTTTTCCTACAATTTTTATTATTTTTAAATTCTGATTGCAAGGTATCATGTGCGATGTTGTTTGTCACATTTTCAGAAAAGAATATTATTTTATATTAAAAACTTTGCAAATTATAAGCAAAAATCTTGGGAAAATTTGGGACTACATGCTATCGGCAAAAAATGGACAGAGTTTATTACAATAAGCCACTTAATCAAAATCTGAAGTTTGAGCGCTTTTGATACATTAGTTTTGACAGGGTTATCCAAAAGATAGTCATTCTTTTTTAATTTATTGACGTTCCCCCATAAAGTTTCGGGAAAAAATCTTCACGGAAATGTATGACCTGTACTATTATTTTTATACACTGAGAGTTTCAGGATAATTCTTCCTGTATTTTTCTAGATATTTAACAAAATGCCTAAAATCGCAAGTGAACGATAATCAATGGCCAGGTAGTGTATAACTGGTTGAAATTTCTCCTTCAGCAATTTATAATAATAAAAAGAAGCAACTTGAGTGCTTTTCTTCACACCTGTAGTTTACCCAGTATCCTTATTCAGCGCCAGTATTTTGCTAAAATTTAGTTCAAACAAAAATACTCTTAAAACTACTTAAATCAAATTTCCAGAAATTATCATCCATAGGTGACCATGTATCCAATTCTTTGTGTGATCCTGTATATCATTTTATCTATATTAAACAAACATTCCTCACTAAACTGAAAGCAGTTGAAAATGCATGTGACATTTTTTAAACAGGAGCCATTAATATTATTTTCAATTTTCAGCATGTTATGTCACATGAGTCCAGGCGAGATAAAAATTAAGTAAAATAATAAACGTAGAAACTTCATTTAATTCCACAATTGCTGCTCCAAAAGATTTATTTAAATGCAATTATATGCATAAAGAAAATGTTCTTTTTTTCCGAAGCAATGTTCCATAAAAACAGTCGTCTAGCTTTTAAATCGTTGAAATCCGAAAACATCGAATAAAAAAAATTCTATCCATCTCTGGGCCTCTTCACTCAAGTCAATAATAAAAAGCTTCCAGAACTTTCGGTAACCTCTAACCATGATTTCCACATGTAATAATAATTCGTGTCCATCGTCGAGATTAATTCCGTTCAGACGATAATTTTTAATTTAAGAAATTATTATTTAACTAATTTATAATCGAACACTGACTTCGATATCTTGCACACGATATTTTGAAACGAAGAAGAGAAAAGAAATGAATTTAATGATACGCACAACATAAAACGTTGAAGGGGGGGGGGGATAAATAAATAAATATAAATAATGATATTTTTGAAAAGTATGGTTTTGTAATAAATTTAATAAGACTTTCTTACGGAACTTTGTTAAAAGTAAATTAATATAGTATAAAGGTTAATTTTGGCGAAAAAAAAATTAAATTTGTAATATGCATATAAATTTGAATTTGTTCCACAGCGTGTAACACCTTTAAAATTCTTTTGAAACGGTTTTTTACTCTAAGGCGTAATATTACGGAAAATTTTTGACTGTCTCTGATAATAAACTAATCATGGTAGGAAATTCATTTTCAATGGGGTGTGTGCTGTCAATAACTTCTAAACATTACATTACAATCAAAGTAAATTTACGAGAGTTAGAGCGCAGACTGACGGCAAGACCGACAAACGTCCAGACAAACCGAAAGCATAAACACATTTCAACTTTGTTGGAAAGTGTAAAAAAGTACTTTAATCTTCAATGAAAAATTGAAATATTGTAGCTTAATAGCGAAACACGGACTAGAAAATTTTTTTTTTCTAATAAGCCATCCAATTTCCAGGAATTTTGAAAAAAAAAATCTAATAAGAAAACGAACTTTTAATTTTCAATTAGATTCACACTTTTCGGGCTTGACCGTTTTAGGATAATCTTATTTAGGGTAATTCGAAAAAAAATAACCGTTTGCCGAAATATCTCTGTTTTAAAATCGTTATCAATAAAAACAGTTGATTCACTGGTCAGTGTGCTGAAAATCCTTAACAGTGTTGCATTCTGTGTACGTTTGATGATTATACACACGGAGGAAATTGATCGATCGAGATGTGATAGTTCTTAAAATCGGTTTGCAGTATGAAGGTTGTTATTGCTAAAATTTAAATTATCATATTTACATAACATATTATCATTTAAATAACATATTATCATTTTTAATCAAAATTTAATTCATACATACAGGCTACATGTTGATAATGAATAACAATTTGCAATGATAAAAACAAAAGAAAAGGAATATAGGCTTGAATGTCAGGCCCGTCATGTGGTTCTGCTTGCGCCTGACGTAAAGGATTTCGGGGTTATATTTTAGTTGTCACGCCAAGACATCATACTTCATCCCTATTCTTTCTCTTTACTTTATTGTGATACATAATGTATGCATGATAGATGACTATCTTTCGTTTTTATTTTAAGGGTACGTTTTTCTGTTTTCTTGCAGGCGCATCCATAAAATCTGCAATCTTATCTGGTGTTTTTGCAGTAAAGTCAAAGTATTAAAGTTTAATTATATAGGTTATTATAAAAAATAAAGCGGAAAATTAAAATGCTTATAATACTGTGGCGGTCAAAAAATTGGCGGCCAGCAAAAATTTTTCAGTTAATTTGTGAGTATACACGTTTGAAGAGGAATCTCAAAGTGAAACTTATACATTGTATTGACATAATAGTTAAGAAGTTACTTATGAAGTAACATGTGAATATCAATAAATTTAATTGACAAAATTAAATACAAATGAAAACGCATGTTCTCAAAAGTTTTCGGTCACCTTTCGAAGTTTGGTAAAAAGTGGTTCTGTAATAGAAAACTACAGCGATCAACAACATTTACAATTAGTATTTTATTACCTTTAGTAATAAGTGCTACGGCGCAGCAAGGTAACATTCATACAATCAAAGGTTAAAGATCGTCAATGGTACGTTTTTTCTACACGTCTTGCAATTTTGGGGAAATTTTGGCTGAGATACGGAACTTATAGTTCCGTAGACTTTTGTCAACTTCTTTCCCAAAATTTTCTATAGGATTCATGTTGGACGTTTGGGAGGCCATTTCAAAAACGAAATTTATTTATGCAAAAACCATTGATTGTCGAGGCTTGCATACATTATTGACGTTATCATGTTAAAAATAGTTTTGGCCAAAATTTTTCCCCTAATAAGGTAGCAAATAATCTTCCATATATCCTTATTCAGTGCATCAATAATATTGCCGTGGATTTCAAATAACGGACCGACATTTTTGAAGAAAATACTCCGTAATATACTGTATAACGTGTCCTCAGCCATGCTTCATTTTAAGAATAACATAGATCGAATCATTTCTTTTGTTGTTAGGTCAGCGGACGATGTGTCATCCATCACATCCAAAACTTTTTCGAATTCGATTCATGGAAATATAGTACTATTATCTAGTTTTCACTTGACTTTGTGTTCAGACTTTGTGTTCTTTGGAAAACGTCAGACGGGTACGTTGATGTTTTTTTTCTTTTTTTACCTATGAAAATTTTTTTAACATCGACTCTTCCAAAAAGTTTTGTATCACGTCAGCATCATGACACGATAGACCAACTTATTTCAGCATTATTTTCATTCCGTAAATCGCAGTATATTGCAACGGAATTTTCATGCGGATTATCAATTGTTTTTTTCCTGCTAATTCTATCCACAGGAATAGTAATTTTCCGGGTTCACCTGGACCATCTCCTTGTCCACGCGGTCCATGGCCATTTTTATATAACTTTTTAAATATCGTTTACAGTCGATTTTACCGATCGATAACTTTGCCGCAATATCTGGAGAAGATTGGCCTTTTAGCGACAAACTAATCACTCATTTATGAACAATAATTGTTGAACTTTTCAATTTTGAATTCAAACTATGCTATACACATTGAATCATTCATTTAACACAACCAAAAAACACTTTACCGATAGAAAAAACTAAAGAATGATAAGTGGCCGGAAACTTTCGCACACGCAAACTTCGAATTCTATCCCTTCGCATATAGCATATTCAGTATCCAATCAAAATGATCACGTGGTCAGAGGTCATTCACATATTCCTAACATTTGAAGCAATTATGCTTCTTCTTTGCTGAAACCTTTTGGTAAATAAATCGAAGAAACTAACTGGCCGGAAATTTTTGACCGCCACTGTATATATATATGTAATTTTACTTGGATGTTTATTTTTTTCAAAACTTTTGAGTAACTCGTGCCATTATTTTGTAAGTTGAATGACTTTGTATCGTTACAAATAAATTTCAACAAAAGTAGAATAATTTTTCCTTCTAAAGAATATTATCCATCTATTATAAGAGAAATAACAAAGGGTTTAATACGTAAAAATTCCATATGTAACCATAAAAAATCATCCAGCTTATCAAAACTGTAGAAAGTATTACTCAGTGTTTTCGGAAATAGAAACAAACATCCAAGTAAAACAACAAAATAACGTGCGTCGCATGAAAAGCGGAATGACGTTGTTTCATTTCCATGCATTTTAGACCGTGCTATTTGAGAATATTACTGTTATTTGTTTTGAAAAAACTTCGTGAAACATGTCAATAGTTAAAAATAGCAATTTTACAGTATTTAAAGCCTTATTCTTACACAATTTTAGCAATTATAGATGGAATCTATATTCCTTGTTAATTGATAAGCATTCGTATAATTCTGAAGCAATTAATTCAAAGAATACAATTAGATGTAAACAGAAGTTTTAAATGTTTCTTTCAGTTTAATGCTTCCAATTTTCATAAAATTAATTTTACATTAGTGATATTGTATTGTCTAAGCTCTTGACGTTAACTAAGATTAATTTCTGCAAATGAATTCTAGCAGAGTTTTATTCATGATCTAATACGTGACTTTTCCGATTATTGCTGAAACTGAAGTACATGAATCATTATTCATGAGAAAAGCTCAATCATTTCAAGGACACAATTGAAAACCTAATTATGCGTAAAATGTATGCATTTTGTAACAAAGTAAGATAACATTAAATATAGTTTTATATTAAATGTACTTAATTTGATATTTTGTAATATTTTTGGGAGTATGACATTTGCAAAAAAATTATAATAAATAAATATTTAATTATTAACAATAATGAATTTAAAGTGTGTCTGAATAAATGCTTGAAAAAAAAAATAAATTATAAATGTAATACTCATTACGGTTTTTAGTTATTCTTAATGCTCCTCCAAATACATTTCCAATTGTTAAATTGTATTTTTTATGTACAATATAGCGAAAAAATGAAATATATCACTTGAACAAGTTCCAAATAATGTCTTAAGAGGCTACTTCAGTGAAACGAAAGGAGCTGTATGATGTTGTTGTTAGCCGTACGTTAGCATTTTCGTTAAAGGCGGCGGATGATCGTAAGAAAATCACATAGTTCATAAAGAGCGTTAAAAAAACCACAATCAGATGATGAGAGAATTAGTCCTTTTTTTATTGAAAGTTTGATATCGGGGAAGAGGTACACAAAACAGGGGCTGGTGACCGAAGTCTCTGACAACAAGACAAGTTCACCGGATCAGTGACAGGCGCTAAGAAAGGTATTTCAGAGATGAAACACAGAGGCTTGGCGTGAATATAATTCACCAAAATGCAATCATTTTGCGCCATGCACAAGGAAACAAACGAGCGTTGGCTACTAAAATGTTAGCCAAATAGAAGCGGTGATCATATCAATTTGAATTCGGCAGGGTAACAGCTTGAGGTTACGAAAGGTTTGTTGTTTCAGAAAAATGAGTTTTAAGAAGAAACAGATGAAAGTTCTGGAAACACTGATATAGGCAGGGCAAATTAACGAATCGTTAGTTGCTAATACAGGAAAAGTTGACTTAGTTTCGCCTGTAAAAGAATAATGCAGTAGAGAAAATCTGTAGCAATTACACTTAGATAAACCTAATGGTCAAGATTATAAAGTGCAATGAGAAGTTCTTATGAGAAGAATGTAATTCAGACGCTATTTTTAATCGTGTCTCAGGAACACTATCAAATAAGGAAAGCAGAGAAACCAAACTGTATCATAATTAACTGACAGCTGCATATTATTTCTAACTGCTGCATATCTGTGATAAAGTATCTCAAAGTAAACTGATAAGACAAAATTATATATATATATATATATGTATATATATATATATATATATATATATATATATACAGAGATTAATTGTTAAGGGGCATGATAACATGAAAAGTTTACCTCAAATAAGAGGGGCAATTAGTACAAACGATTTCATTTTAAATATTAGTTTAAATATTAAATTTTAGGCTTAAATTTGAAATTGCTCAGGGAACATAACGTATTCAAATGAAAATTGGAGTGAAACAGCGGGGGGGGGGACAAAACATATATAACGGAATAATCGTTATAAGCTGTTCGCTAATACTAATCCTATGAAAAACAATTACAAAAATAGCTCCATTGCATATAAATATTTTTATTTTATTTTATTTATTTATTTATTTATTTTCATTTATTTATTTATTGCATTGAGTAGTTGAGGCCGATATGCACAAAGGCAGTTGTTCGCTTTTTTCTTTTCGTCCACAAGTATTTTTAATAATAGCATTTTCATTTTCGAAAGCGTTTTATAAAGTAAAAACACTCTACTTTAAAAGATCTGCCATCGAAATAAAAATAAATAAAAACGGTGTGTATAGAGATTAGCCTCGATTATCCTGTGCCCACTTCCCTCACCCCCAAAAAACCAAAGCATTTATATTGAAATGCTTGCGAAATATGCATATAAATTTCTTCTACAGGATTAGCATTAGCGAGTGGGCTCTTTCGCGTGATTGAAGTAGCCGCTTAAGTGGCTTGTACTTATTAAATTAGACGAAAATTAACAAAAACATTTAAAATTTTACATCTCCAAAAATGTTTTTAGCATAAGAAGGAAAATTTGACTCTTAATTAAACAAATCAACCTTTTTAATGTACTACTTTTAGAACCAGACAATAATTTTGCAGAAATTGCGTAATGTTGAAATTAAAATATCTCTTTTTTGGACTCTGTCATCAGTGCGCGCTTGATACTATGCCTAAATATACATAGATTGTTACGAAATTTGCTATATGCAGGGTGAATCTAAACTCTTGGGCAAAATTTAAGGGGCGATAGTACACATCAAGACAAGAAAATTTTCTATAATTGACTTGTAAGTTTGTTTCGAGTTATAAAATAGAGAAGTAATTGTTTAACTTATCAATAAATTTTCATCTTTATAAATAAATATATTTCGATGATACACAAGTTACAATTTTAGACTTTTATCTTTATTTTTATATCTTTTAAAAGACAAGGAGTCCTGGGTTAATAACGCCAGGTTAAATTGTATATGAAGAAATCAGGAATATGACACTACGGATTGCGCAGAAGCGCTCTGAATCATTTGAATCACACATACAAAGAAAAGATAAAAGTTATGTTGTTTAATTTATCAACCTTATCACTGAAAGAAGTAAATTAGAGTCAATGTTTCATCTGATTTTTACGAGGTACATTCTGTAATGGGAAAACTTTATATTTATTTTGAAACACGTTTTTGTATATTTATAATGTATTTCATGTACTTTCAAAATAATATGGGACATATGGATGTGTTTGCAAAGTAGCTTGTATTTTAAAATATACTCCAAAATAAGTATAACGGGATTGTAACATAAACCACTTGCGTTATTACTCCCGTTAATTGTTTTCAATGGTGAAACTACATCCGAAAATGCCTTATTTTATTTTTTACTTTTATTTTTTTAAGCATGAGACTATTATTTTCTTTAATGAAAACGAAAAAAATAAAGTTAAACTTGTATGTCTAAAATGCTGATATTCTCTTTTCATGACAAAAAAATAAAATATCAAATGAATATTACTGCATCCTAACACAGAAAATAATAATAAGTAAGAGCAACAGTTTGTGAATTCCTAGGTTTGTAGGCTTGGCATCTTTTGAATAGTACCTTCAGAACTCGGTAATAACGCCAAAAAGCATTGAGCAAGATATCCCGCCACAACATTATATGTATGCATATCTGCTAAAATATATTTACTTGTATACATAGTCAACAGGTACATGTGTGAAATTCTTTATTTGTTCGAAACAAAATCTAAAACAAAGCCGTATAAGTTAGTAGAACCTTAACATGACGTTATTACCACATTATATCTTGCAAGACACCTAAGACGACGTTATAATGCATTTAAATGCATGGAAGCGCTATCAGAAGATATTTTGAAGTTATGCGCAGTAAAAAACTTCTATACTTTGAAATTATATAAGATTGAAAAATAAGTTAATAAGAAATAATATGACCTGTTTTCGCAGTACTTTTGAAGTAGATAATAAAATAATATAATAAGCTTAAAGTATATCATGTTCTCGAAAAAAAACCTATCTGAGATATTTGGTATTAACAAATAATAAAATACTAACACTTAAAAGTAAAATATACATACAGTACATTGTAAGAACAAAAAACAAGCTGTTTTAAAATGAAGAAAAAAATAAAATAAAAATAAAAAAGATATCCAGAGAGCACTAAAAACATTTTTTATTCATATCTAGGAAATATTTTTTCCGTTCTTTGCAAAGAAAAAATAATATAGAAGACAATAATTATATGTAAGTCTATTGGACGCAAATAGAATAATCATAGTATCAAACAAAAGAAGCAAAGAAAAAAATATATTTAAAAAAAGTAAGAGAATTTTTTTAGCCATCCACCCACGTTTAGTTACAAAATTTTTTTTTTTACAGGCTTGAATAATAAGATAATAAATTCATTATTATCCTAACCCAAGACTATAACTACTTTTTATGTTCCACAAATTAAATCTAATTGTGTTTTGTAAGCGAAAAAATATGTTTTTTTAATTAATTTTAATCATTTTTCAATTAAAGTGCTTTAAATATTTTGACTAGTAATATAATTTAAATTAATTTATATTTCCTTTTGTTCTAGAAAAGAGCACTGCTCAAATAAGAATAGTGCAAGACAGACATGTATCAGTAAAAAATTAAGAGTAATATGTGTATCAATGTGCAACCAAGACACAAGAAAATTGCAAGAGAGCTTTTATAAATTCAAACGTTAGATAGAATATGAAAACATGGTTTATAGCAATAGTTATGTTTGATGTAAATTAATATAAAAATGTGCTGTTAAGGAATGATGCAATGTATTTGATTTGGTGTGTGGTATATATATATATATATATATATATATATATACACGGTTTTTTCGACCGTACAGGTATGTATAACTCCTTAAAATGCAAGAATAATAGTTTTAGATCTTTTTTTAGCATTAATATGCGTTTATCGAAACCGCATCGCTACTAGTACAATTTAGATAATAAATAATTCAATAATAATACAAACAAAAATAAAAAATAATACAAAAGGTGGGAATTTCTTTTTAATGGGTCAGACCATAGGTGGTTGAATAAAATTATAGTAGAAAAATAACGGTATTCTATTTTTTTTTTTTTTTTTTTTTTTGAAAATTATGAATTTTTTTAAAATAACATTTAAAATTTTCTTTCATATAATTGAAAGATATACAGGGTGTCCGAAAAGTCTGGAAACGGTCGAATAACTCGAGAAATACATATGAGATTGAAAAACAAAAATATACGTGTTAAATATTTTTAAATAAGCTACTCAGTGATACCAAATTTGACCTTCGCAACCGACCCCCTGGGGGTCAGAGGGGGTCCAACTTTGAAATCATAAATTATAACCCCCAATTTTTATTGCAGATTCGGATTCTACGGACAAAAATACGTAACTTTTGTATTTGATGTTTATTTTGAATCCTCGTTTATCACGGTGTTTTGAGCATATTAAATCCATACATATTTCGGTTTTACCAACCAGGTTTTGCCTGATTGGCCAGAATTTTGACGTCAAATTCCTCGTCTTTTGCAGGAATAGTGGTTTCTTGAAAATCACCCGCGGCGATTATTTCGTTAATGCCACACTGTTAAAAATTTCACTTATTTGCTATAGCGTCACTCCACAGCTTTTATAGAGTATCTCTTTTATGACCAATGAGAATGCTCCATAACACAGTAAAGTAACCGTTTTCTATAAAAGCGGTGGAGTGACGCTGTAGAAAATGAGTTAAATTTTTTACAGTGTATAGGATTTTTTTATGTTTTTCTCTACAAAAATTCATTGAAATATATTAATTTGGTTTTCTATTTGGATTTTTATTTTATCCAGTAAATGGTTTCTAAATAACGAATGGTTTCTAAATAACGAATGGTTTCTAAATACGGCTGATGTGGGTGTATGTTTTTTTTAATTATTTGCTGTAGCGTCACTCCACAGCTTTTATAGAAAACGGTTACTTTACTGTGTTATGGAGCATTCTCATTTGTCATAAAAGAGATATTCTATAAAAGCTGTGGAGTGACGCTACAGCAAATGAATCAGATTTTTAACAGCGCAGCATTATCGAAATAATCGCCACGGGTGATTTTCAAGAAACGCTATTCCTGCAAAAGACGAGGAATTTGACGTCAAAAATTCTGACCAATCAGGCAAAACCTGTTTGGGAAAACCAAAATATGTATCGATTTAATATGCTCAATTACACCGTGATAAACAAGGATTGGAAATAAACATCAAATAGAAAAGTTACGTATTTTTGTTCGTAGAATCGAATCTGCAATAAAAAATAAGGTTATAATTTAAGATTTCAAAGTTGGACCCCCTCTGACCCCCAGGGGGTCGGTTGCAAAGGTCAAATTTGGTATCACTGAGTAGCTTATTTAAAAATATTTAACACGTATATTTTCGTTTTTCAATCTCATATATATTTCTCGAGTTATTTCACCATTTCCAGACTTTTCGGACACCATGTATATATATATATATATATATATATATATTAAATATTTGGATGATTGTTATGTTCTAGTTCTAACTGAAATACAGCTCATGTTATATATAAAACAAATTAAAAAGATTTTGTTCTGCACGATAAAGATTTTTTTTCTTTTTTTTAAATCTTTTAAAGCCCCAAAACTAATAGGGATAAAAAAATATCGTATTTTAGAAAAAATTCAGATGAGGTATCAGTTTTCCTTCAGAAATTTGGGGAAAAATGAATAATTCAAAAATATAGGTTTTTTATTTTATATTTATTCTGTTTATCGAATTATCTAATAATAATTTATCACTTTTTTAAAGGGAAACATGTAATTTTTAGATAAATGTGATATTTCCCGGTTGTGATTTTCGTTTCCTTTCTTTAAAAAATACTGCATTTGATACCTAACAACTGTCTTTTTTTATGTATAGTGTAATTTATTAAACGTTATGAATGTCTATTTATAACTGGACAAAAATTATATATTTCGCATATTAATAAAAAGAGTTGATTTTACTACTCTCAAGTGTACTAATTTTTTGAATAAAATTATATCTGTAGTATGATTTTACAAGTAATACAATACAAAAAACAACCGTCCCGTTAATTTGCCAAGCCATGGATTCCGGTAAATAACATTGTTGTGACAATTTCGATTCACTTTCTTTCAAAATACAAGCTGAACAACTGAATTTTAGAACTGAGACAATGAAACTGATGTTTGTGCAAGATTCCGATTTCTGCACTTCATAAATTTTTATTTGCATGTGAAATTTTATTCATCTGTTTTTGCTACACTTTAAATTAAAGATATTTTATTTTACATTGCTTATCAGGGTAAATATTTCAGTAATTTTGTTAAAATCAGGTGCTTCCTTAATTGTTTTGAGCTGTGTATTCGTAGATGTCTCCACCAACTTTTCTTTATTTCTAGATGTCAAACAGATTGTTTAAGGTACATTACTATAAAATGTACCCGTAATTATCAATATTTATTAAAAAATTACCTCTAATGACAACTGTTACTGAAACTTACCAACGTTTACAATTATACGTGCTTTCCATTCGACAGTACACTGTGCAATAGGGTGGAGCGAAAAAAATTATTTTTTAAAAATCAAAAACGAGTAGGTGCCAAAAGTAGCCTTTATACTAGTACATCAACTGTGTGAAATTTTACCGCTGAAAAAAAATGGCTTGAGTCTGTTCTTTTGCTCCAAATTTCGAAATTTTGGGTAAAATTTGTCATTTTTTGAGATTTTTTTTAAAAAATTAAAAAATTCCTACAAAGCTGGTTATTATTTAAAAGTGTTTTTTAAACCTTTATATTTATGTTCTTAACATATTTAAACTATAAAACAATGTATTTATTCCGTATAGCTGGAGCAAAACAGACAACTTTTGGTAAGAAAACGGCATTACCACTCTATTGGAACATACAATGAATTGTTGTTTTTAATACAGGTCTTCTTTTCAAAACTATCTTGGACATACGTCGTGGAAATGGCTATATTTCATAAACCATCCGTACCAACTATTCGATCATCTTAGTACAGTGTTTATATATATATATATATATATATATATATAAACACACAGTCATGGCAAGCGAGGGAAAAAAGAAAATAAACAAATAAATGTAGAAGATCCAATAATAATTACTCATTTGGCTGCTGTAAGTTCATTTATTTAATCCGTAATCATGAGTAAGGGAAAAGCTCCTTTTGCAACTTTCCCTAACCAAAATATCCAAAAAAAAATATTCCATCATTTACTTAAACCAGCCGTACTCATCCAAGAAAGAACCAAGATTCTTTTTTTCTCAACTCGAAGCTTCCACATTTTAAACTAAAAATAAAATTCTGGAACATTCTGTAACCTCCAACCATCATTCTTTTTTGTAAACAGAATTCTTGTCCAGCTACGAGACTATTTTCCACAGACGATAAATTTATTTAAAAAAAATATTATTTAACCAATTTATAACCGACTCAGGATTTTAAATATCTTAGGCAGACGATTTTTATAAATGATTAATTTTAAGAGAAAAAGAAAAGAAATGAATTTATTAATTTATTTACAATAAAAGGATACACAAAATAATTAAATACATCTAAAAATAACTCACTAATAAGAGGAAATTCTCAAGAGGATCCTAGGGGAGACAAGAACCCCGAAAATTATCCAGGCAATTAGCAACCGACGTTCAGTTGTCCCTGCAAGTTTTTTTTCTTTCTCTTGTCATCACTACCAATAATACTTAAAGTCAATGATCGCATATTTGGGCCGCAACAAGATGAATGGCAGTTCGTCGTGGCGCTCCTATTCCTTATTAAATCCAATTCGAAATCACCAGGTCTCAAAAATTTATTATGATGACCAAAATATCAAGCTTCAGAAATTCAGGAGAAGTCAATTATCGGCGCGGCGATTCACAAACCTATCATCATTTTGTTCCACAGCCCATTCCATTAGCAAGCTGAAAATACCATATAGACTGTCCTTCAATCAAACTTCGGCGATAGCATGCTTTTCTTCGTTCCATCGCAATTTTCTTTAAATATCATTCATTAAAAAGGCAGCTCAGATAACAATCCTGTCCGACTTTTCGATTAGTTGTGACGATTTAAGGAGAACTCGAATTATTTCCACTGGTTAAAAAGAAACACACAGTCATGGCAAGCGAGGGAAAAAACAAAATAAATAAATAAATGTAGAAGATCCAATAATTAGTCATGGGCTGCTGTAAATTCATTTATTAAATTCGTAATAATGAGGAAGGAAAAGCTCCTTTTGCAAAAATTCCATCATTATTTCAGCGAGCTGTCCTCATCGAAGAAGCAACCCAAGAAATCTTCTTTCTCATCTCGAGACTTCCACCTTTTTAAACTAAAAAGAAAGTTCTGGAACATTCTGTAACCTCAAACCATCATTCTTTTATGTAAACAGAATTCTTGTCCAGCTACGAGATTATTTTCCACAAACGATAAATTTATTTAAAAAAAAATATTATTTAACCAATTTATAATTGACTCAGAATTTTAAATATCTTAGGCAGACGATTTTTATAAATGATTAATTTTAAGAGAAAAAGAAAAGAAATGAATTTATTAATATGCACACATCAAAGGTTGACGTAGGAAAAATAAATGAATAGACAAAAAAAAAATAATGATATTTTTTTAAAGGTATGGGTTTGGAATAAATTTAATAAGACTGTCTTAAAAAGGATTGATAAAAACATAGAAGAAATTGGTTTTATTTGGAATATTAAGAAATAAAGTTTAATTAAGAATATTTTTAATTTAGAGCCATCTTTTTAAGTTTACGCATACTGGAATAATGTTTTTTAAGGCAAATTAAGAATTTATATCGTCTGCATAAAGATTAACAGATTAGATTTAGAAACACGATTTTAATTTAATAATTTGAATTAAGTACGGAACATTATTATAAGAAAATTAAGATAGTATAAAGGTTAGTTTTGGCGAAAAATTTTTTAATTTGTAATATATATATATTCATTTGTGATTTTCTTTACCAAAATTTGGCATGTTTTCGATGCATTCACCTAGTTTATCTGTTCTTTGTATCCACATGCTACTGTGACTATCTTAATGTATATTTTTACAGCTTATACAAAAAAATGACAAGCAGAGTAATGTACGGGAATATTATTAAGGAGATCTATTCGGCCATCTATTATCTTTATCAAACTTACATCCAGTTGATGAAATTGATTGGAGGTTCTGTTACCACAACATTTTTTCAGGCAATTATATTTTTTTACGTAATAACCTTCTTCAAAAATTATTTCAGGTATTTCATCTATAAGTATGCCATCATTTATTCTGCTTTTGCATTTTTTATATGTTGAGAAGCGAGCTGTTTAATGTGATTTCTGGTGATCGTCAGAGAGAATTGCAATGGGAATTTGTCCTGCACGTGCAGAGCAACCGTTGATGTAAATAACATTTTTTGCATTAGTTTTATGCCGTTTTCTAAGTGTTTTCGTAGCCAGGTAATTTCCCATTAACTTTTAGATCCCCATTTTATAAGTGAACAATATTTGATGGTGAACTGTCCTGGGCATAAACTTATAATGCATAGTACTTTTTGAAAGAATGTACAGATTCTAATCGACTATAAGTATTCATTTAAATTTAGGAGAATTCTACTTGTCGCCGTGAACCATTTTGCATTGGGTAAACTTAGAATTGTGTATAATAATGGATCATATGCTACGTCAACTCCAGTGAATTTCCTCTGCGTCGAGAAATCGATGTAAAACATTATAATCTACATGGATTCACTGGATCAATAAAAAAAATCTTTGTCTACGTACTATTCAATGCCTATTGCAATTTTTTATAAAATAGATAATAATTTTTAATTTTTTTTTTCAAATTAAGTAAAAGATACTCAGAACAGACTAGAAATTTCTGTCGGAGATTGCAAAGCTAATTCATAAGGAAAGTTATTTCTCAGAAGAAATGGGGAATAGGAATTTAGAAAACATCTCGCACAAAAAAAAAAAAAAAAAAAAAAAGCCCATAAAGCGAATACATTTTTTCGCTTTATATAAGCACAGATTGGCAATCAGAGTCCATAGATTCACTCACAAAATATATAATCAAAGCTTATACGGCGGGATATTTTGTACCAAATGTAATACACATCTAAAGAATAGGTCTAAAAACTTATTAGAAACAACACAGGAAACGACATAAAACAAATACTAAAACTTCTTTCGAAATATTGTTGCTTTACACGGAAATTTTGTTTGCAATCCTCTGTGACGATTGTCATAATATTAAACAGCTAGCTTCTCAAAATATATTCAATGTAATAGGTACAGTGAATGATGACATACTAGAAATTGAATTCAAACAATCAATTTTTAGGCATATCATTATATATAAATGTAATCGAGTGAAAAAACGTTGTGGTAACTGAACTCCCAATCATAATGTATTAATTGTATGAAAATTTAATGAAGATAATAGATTGCTGAATAGGTTCAATTAAGAACATACCTAATATATTACTCAGCTTCCTCTTCTATTATGCAAGGTATAAAAATATACGTGCAGCAGGTCACACCAGTAGCATCCGATGTCAGTTGAAACAAAGAGGTAAAACTACTTTGATACATAGAAAACTTATGCCCTTCTTCGGGGAAAAAATAACAATTCAATACAAAAATAAAACACTAGGCCTAGATTGCAGGGTTGCTGAGACGGGTGGGATATGAAACGCAGCCACATCTACGAGTTATATAAAGAATAGTTTTGAACATTTCGTTGTATGCTCCAATAGAGAAGTAACGCTGGTTTTTACCAAATGTTGTCAGATTTGCTCCAATTATACAGACTACAGATATTGTTTTATAGTTTAAATATGTTAAGCAGATAAATATAAAGGTTTAAGTAACACTTTTAAATAATAACCAGCTCTGTAGGAATTTTTTAATTTTTTTGAAAAAATGTCAAAAAATGACAAATTTTACCCAAAATTTCGATTTTTGGAGCAAAAGCGCAGACTCAAGCCATTTTTTTTCAGCGGTAAAATTTCACGTAGTTGTTGTACTAGTATAAAGGCAACTTTTGGCACCTACCCCTTTTTTATTTTTAAAAAATAATTTTTTTCGCTCCACCCTACTGTGCAATAAAGAACTACGCAAACTTAAAAAAAAATTACACATTCTTTTCTAAAGCTCTAAAATATTTCTGTACTTTAAAAAAATCATATGTATGATATTCAATTTTGGTAAGTACACTCATAATTTCCATATAATTAATTTAGATTATCACTATCAGTATCGAGGTCATAAAAAGAAATTCACATATTATTAACCAAAGCTCTTTAATTATTGAATACAATCAATTTATATCATTATACAATCAATTGTTTCTGTCTCATCAAAAATTTATCTTAAATGCAGTATTATTTTAGTTTTATTAACTGTTGAAAAATAAGCGTATTAAAGTAAGAAATATTTCCCTCTCTGAAAAGATATCGACTCGACTCAAGCAAATTAGTATTTCAAAAATTCTTATGCTGTGTTTATCTGGAGATAAGCCAGTGATTTTCAATTTTATAATTTGGGTTGTTTATTGTTTTCTTTCATTCAATTCAAAACCTTACAAATGTTCAATTTAAGTTTCTTTTTACTTTTGTTTAAATACATGATTGTATTCTGGAACTGAGTCAAAATAAATTTTACTTCAATTTAGGCATGAAATGTTTGTTTCTAACATTTGTAGATATACATAAAATTATATTATCATTTCAGTTTCTTTTCGAAAATTGACGAATATATAAGCGTGTTCTCTCCAGTTTAATTCATGTGTGTTATACATATATTTTCTTTTTACTATTTTATTTATAGATACGCATAAATTTAAAATAAATATAATTTATGTAGATAAAGATGTATGTAGAATTATTTTGATGCAGCATACAGGATATATTAAAAATCACAATAACATTAAATGCTAACGTGTTTGCTTTTCTTTAACTGTCTTTTAAAACAATAATAATTTATGAAATTGACATAATTTGTTTTTGATTATGCAATATTATTAAAAAATAATGCGTTATCCTGTCTTTATGTGTTTTATAAATTAATAATACTTCATTAAATAACACAAAAAATTGTTTTCTTTATACACTTACAAAATTCTTTATTAAAGTATCCAATTTTACCTATTTAAGTCCATAATCTCCTTTGGCACATATTGCTAATAAAAGAATATATAAATAAACTATTACAATATTTGTATTTTATTGAGGAATTATAATAATCTCAGTATCATTTCCACTTAAACGATCGAAAATTCCACGTAAAAAAACACATATTTCGACTCCGTGTAGAAGAAAACAATGTAATCCATGCAGTTGGAGTACGAAATCCTAATGCACTTGCATCTGGCTATGAGCCAGTGAATTTGATTAACACTTCTGATATTTCTGAAGACTTCATATATTTCACTGAATTAAGTATCAAAGACGTGGTCCACTCAATGCAGGATTTCTTTAGTTTCCAATCAAAGTAATTTATATGAAACCAATATTTGCAATGCAAGATTAAAATATTTCTCTTTTGGTAGTTAGTATTCATCAGTAAGAGAAACAGCAATGGAGCGAATGTTTTGCGTGATATTTAAGAAAGTGATTCGATAAAAACATTTATATTCTTACCCCTCTATTAAAAAAAATAGTAACTTTCTCTGTCACTGCCACTGATAAAGAACCTTTTGTGACGTAAGGTTTTTCTCCGGTAATATTAAGAATTTTAATGCACACAAAAATAAGAAAATTGGCGGTATTATAGAAGAATTTCTGATAAGTACGCTGTTGCAGGCAATCTCTAAATCTAATAATTGTTTTAATAGATATTTAATGTTACAATTGGTCAATTAAAAAAGTTGTATAGGAACAAAAAATATACATAGGAATTTAAACATTTTAGATCAACTTCTACAATAGAAGTTTCCGAAGTGCAGTATTTATTATTATTATTTTTTAAATTTTGACTCATTTTTTGAGTATTTATTTCCATATTAATTTAAAATTTTCACCACTTTTAGAGAATTTTTTTATTATTTTAGAAAATATTTTTATTTTAAATTGTTGTCAAATGATAAAAGAATAGTTTTTCCTACAAATTAAGAAAAAGAATTCCATACGACTATCACACACACACACACAAAAAGAAAAAAAAACTTTCAAATAACAATTAAATAATTAAGAGTTAAAGGTGGGAAATACTAAAAATTATAAAATAAAGCTACATTATATCTGAATATTAAAAAAGAAAGAAAATTTTAAAGTAATAAATTCATTAAACTGCGTTAACCGACTTAAATAGAAAAAAACAAAGTCATATTTAAAATAGCCAAATAGTAACAAGAATAATGAATTCCTGCCGGCTCGGTCTACAGGAGGTAGGTAGATTTCGAAGTCAGGTACAAATATATCCAACAAAAACTGAATCAAGATAAGAGACAAAACCAGTTACATCAGCAAGAATGAGGTCTAGGGGCCTAAACTTTTGTGAAAATTTTAATATAGACGCATATATATATATATATATATATATATATATATGAAGGGTCCCAAAGAGACCAGGAATTTATTTTGTATACTAGCGGCCTTCGCCCGCTACGCTGGTCGGTTTATCTAAAGAAATCTTGAAGAAGTAGTTAGATAAGGTTCAGACATACATTAAAAAAAAAAAAAAGCAAGTCGATCATTCAAAAAACGTTGGGAAATATCAAATATTTACTGTAATTTTTTAAGAAAAACAAAGTTTCGAAAAAAAAAATTAAATCGAAAAAAAAATTACACTGACATATTAATGCAAGGAAATTTTCCCAGAGAGAAAATTCGCTTTGAATACAATATTTCAAATTCTTTTAATTGCTTATAGGCGTTAATGCCAACATAGTGAAAAAAAATTCCATGCTGGGAATCGAACCCGGGCCATCAGTATGGCGCACTGACGTTCTACCAACTAAACCACATGGAACGACAGCCAGCTTGAAACTTTCTCATACTTAAGTAGACTGGCGAAAACATAACGATAGCGCGTTTTAAAATCGCACAGTGACATCTATTGGATTTTATATGTACTAAAAAACGTTATGTACTAAAAAACGTGAGCAGCGCACCTAATAGTTTCTTTTGTTTCTTTTTGTTACTTTTTTGTCTGTTGTCCGATTTTGATGAAACAAAGCCTATACACTGCCCGGGAGTGTGCATTCTTCATTAGTGAAAACCGCATAAAAATCCATTCAGTAGTTACGAAGATAACCTCGAACAAACAGACAGACAGACAGACAGACAGACGGACAGACAAAAAATTCAAAAAAAAATTTTTTGTGTTTCATTGGTTTTCTTTTATCGCCCTGACTCCATTTTTGTCAATTATCTTCAATGTACAGACACACCGGGTCCTACTGTTTTATTATATGTATAGATTTGGGTATAAAATAATTTTATAGTTATCAAAATCTTGAGAGTTAAATAAAAATGAAAGCAATTTGAATCATTTTTAAAGAAGATGTACCAAGGGCCCTAAGAAAACGATTAATATTCAAAATTAGTGGTGTTGAAATATAGAAAAAAAAGCTAGCGAATCGGAGCGTTTTTAAGGGAGCTATGATGTGAGACACTGTCCCAACTGACTGTTAAAACCAGTGCTATAGCATGAAAATATGCTAAAATGTTTTAGTACATAGCACTTTAGACTTTTAATTAGTCAAAATTAATCATAGAGTATGAATTATTCGTAGGAATAATAGTTTTTTAAATGCATCAATTGATTGGGTAAATGTTTATAAAAGGGCCCAGGGTCTGAATAAAATTATCAGGGCGTTTCTCCTGAAAGAAGAGCCCAGTATCCAACTTTAAAATTTTGCACTGAGAAGGTGAGAAATTTAGGGAGAGAAAAAAAATTGGCACACAAAATGATCAAGGGGACCTGAGCTGGGCCCTATGATTACCTAGGGGGTGTCCCCAGTGTCTTATATGCAATGTAAAAACTTGAAAATATCTAAATAGAAAACGCATCCCAAAAATTAAGATAGAATTTAATGGAAACAATTTATTAACAATTCGTTGCCCCAAAAACTTAAAGCGACCCTAAAACGTGCCCCAAGCGTCCAGGGTCATAGCTGAAAAGTTAAAAGGAATAGCTAAATAGAGAAAGGTCCCTCAAAACGAAGAAGATAATCTGGAAAGAACGTCAAGTTATTAACAATTTGGTGCATAAAAATTGTATGGGGCCAGGGGCACAAGTTCTTAATATATTTAAAATCTGAGCCTCGGGTGCATCAAGACCTATCTTGGACAATCTTCACCCAAAATTCCAGACGTCTCGTGCGTTAGATTTTGCTAGCCATCGCAGACACACACACAGATAGAGCATTTTGTTATTTTATTAGTGTAGATGAATGACACACTCCAATTATTCAATAGGAAAGTTCTTGAAATGCAAATCAATATCGTATGTCATTTTCATTACATCTTAATAAGGATAAGTCAACAATGTGTATTAGATGGTCATGGATAGAGTCTCGAAACATAGGCTTAACCAGAATTTTTAATATCTTGCCCAGAATTTTTAACCTGAACATGCTGGGTACAAGGAATATCTTATATAGTAAAACCTTCTAAAACGGAAGTCTCTAACACAGTTTTAATTTTCGTTTTAGACAGGTTTTTATTTTAGAGAGTATAGAGAATTTAGAGAGTATAGAGAATTATAGAATTTAGAGAGTATTGTGTGATATTTCTTTTTAAAAGGGTCCAAACGCAATGTTTTTAAAATAAATGTGAATGGGTCTGCGTAAGCGGCGGGAGGGGGGGGGGTGCTCGGACACCTGGGCACCCCACCTCGTTACGCGCATGCTAAAGCATAGCTCCAGAATCCTATCTAGATCACCTGGAATAGGTTTAAGAAGGTACTTTAGACACGAGAAAAGACCGATTCGCAAATACGAATTCAATGGAAGAAATTTAAAAAAAAAAATATTTTAGTATTTGAATAGTATTTACATATTTTGAAATTATTTTTTTTCTTTTCTTTCCCCATTTTCTATTAAGGCTGCTGTTCACTCATTTCCCGTATTCTCCTCCGTTATATTAAGTCTAAGGGCGTTTGATGTAATTTTATATTTAAAATATCTCTTCAAAATATTAATGTTTTAAATTAACGTTTTCAGTGTTACACGAATAACATGTTATGAATTACACGTGTTATGATTTGCACGAACGTTAACAAAATCTGCAGTTAGTTTCATTTTTTAGGTTGCATATTGACACAACGACTAACGAGTTATACTTGAAATTAAAGATTCTTTTCTTCGTAAAATGTACGGTTTGCAATAGCTTGAAGAATAAAAGATACCCTCACAACCATGCATTTTGTTAAAAATGTTCATTTCCATTTTTTTAATACTGCAATGAACAAAATACAAAACATGTTTTCAAATATATTGTTTCATTTCCCTAATAAATAAATAAATAAATAAATAAATAAATAGAAAATACATATTTTTTTCGACCGTACAGGTATGTATAACTCCTTAAAATGCAAGAATAATAGTTTTAGATTTATTTTTTTTTTTCAGCATTAATACGCGTTTTTCAAAACCGCATCACTGCTACAATTTAAATTTAGGTAATAAATAATACAAATAAAAATAAAAACAATACAAAACGTGGGAATTTCTTTTTAATGGGTCAGACCATAGGTGTTTCAATAAAATTATAGTAGAAAAATAACGGTATTCTTTTTTTTTTTTTTTTTTTTTTTTTAGAAAATTAAGATTTTTTAAAAAAATAAGATTTAAACGTTTCTTTAATATATATATATATTAACCGGGTGTCCCAAAAATGACTGATATATTTTAAAATTCAATAATTTGCAAACGGTGACAGCTATTTAAAAATTTTTTGCAGGAGGGTTATGTCAGGAGTTTTTTTACCGTAATTTTTTATTTTAGTTCGCATCTCAAACAATAGGTGGCGCTGACGGCGATTGAAAGCCAGGTGATCAGTGCTGAGTGAAGCGTCGACCTGGCCCTCAATCCCCGTCAGTACTACCTATTGTTTGATGAGATGCGAACTAAAATAAGAAATTACGGTAAAACCTTTCCTGACATTATACATAACTCTCCTGCAAAAAATTTTTAAATAGCTGTCACCGTTTGCAAGTTATTGAATTTTAAAATTCATCAGTCATTTTTGGGACACCCGGCATATATATATATATATATATATAATATATATATACACACACACACACACACACATATATATATATATATATATATATATATATATGTATATATATATATACATACATACATACATACATACATATATATACATTTATAAAATAATTGGATGATTGTTATGTTCTAGTTCAAACTGAAATATGTTTCATATAAAACAAATTAACACTAGAATTGCGGCAGCGGTCATTTTGACCGTAAATCCAATTTAACGTATCATAACTTTTTTAATTTCCTGTTTATAGTCTGGATATTTTTTGACTTTTCCTAAAAACGCAAGAACATTACATAAAATCTTTTTTATTCAATTTAAATATTTATTTTTAAAAATATTAATATGTATACCTAGAATTACGGCTACCGGTCATTTTGACCGTATCTAGAAAATTACACATTTCAAGTTATTTTCTTCACATTCATAGCTGTTTCCGCTATTCTAATAGATAAGCAGGTGCATCTGTGGTGAGGGGAATGTTCTTTTGTGTATTTCAAAGCATTATTTGTTAGGTGGGAAAAGGGGAGGGAAAGGGAAAACACCTGTTTGACATCTGTTTAGAATGGCTGCGCGCCTTCTGACTGCGCATTTCTTTTATGTAAGAAATATTATTTTTCAACGGATACAAGTATATTGAGCTGCATTTCGTTTCAGTGAATGCCAGCGTTCAGACTTGCTTATTGTATTTGCTTTTTGTCATGGCGCGTAGAAGTGTTGGTAGAAAATATCTAACAAAAGAAGATGCGCTAAAATTTTTTGAAAATATTTCCGATGATAATTCTGATTCAGATATTGAACCTGATGAAAAATTTAATATCGAAACTATATCCAGGTTATCTGACGAAGACTGGATTGTTCCTTCAGGAACAAGTGAATATGATTCCTCTAATGAAGACTCTTTTCAGAAAACACCAAATGAAAATGATAATTTAGATCCAGAAAATGTTCCTTTGCCTGCTGCTAGTACAGATTCTAGAAATGAAATCAGTGGTAACAGTCAAGATGAAGAAGGTAGTCAAGACCCACCAAATAGAACTAGAAAACAACTTAGACGTACCCAATGTGAGGAAAACAAAAATGATGAAGAAACAGCAAATGATGGTTCAATTTGGATAATAGGAAATATTTCGACTAATGTTACAGGCAGACGCCCCCATCAGAATGTCTTACGAGAAGTGTCTGGGCCAACGTCGCATGCAAAAAGAAAAATAGTTGATGGCAGTGCGAGTAGTGCATGGAGATTGTTTTTCAACGAAAAAATATTGCGTCATATTCAACAGTGCACTGAAGAAGAAGCTCGTAAAAAATCCCAAAATCCAAATTGGTCTTTTTCACTCAATGAGTTAGACGCTTTCATATCACTGCTGTATGCTCGAGGAGCTTTGGCTGCAAAAGGACTTCCTATTTTAAGTTTGTGGTCAAAATCCTGGGGTTCGAAATTCTTCGCTGAGATAATGTCCAGGGATAGGTTCTTGGAAATTATGAAGTATTTGCGCTTCGATATGAAGTCAACTAGATCCGAAAGGTTGCAAACTGATTAATTTGCCCATATTTCGTATATTTGGAATACATTTATCGAAAATTGGTTGATGAATTATAAACCGGGGGAAAATATTGTAGTGGATGAACAATTGTTTCCTATGAAGACACGATGTCGATTTATTTAGTATATGCCTAAAAAGCCGGACAAATTTGGCATTAAATTTTGGCTTGCTACTGATGTGCATTCAAAATATTTACTGAATGGATTTCCGTATTTGGGTAAGGATGAAACCAGGCCCTATGGTAGAACGGTTGGCGAACATGCAGCTTTCCGCTTGATTGAACCTTACTACAACACTGGAAGAAACCTGACAACGGACAGTTTCTTTACATCACTCAATTTAGTAAAACAAATGAGAGACGCAGGAATAAGCTGTGTTAGTACAATAAATCGTTCAAAAAGAGAAGTACCTAATTCTTTCAAGAAAACAAGAGATGTGCTGTATTCTAGTAAGATTGCTAAGCATGAAAATATAACTCTTACGTCTTATCAAGGAAAGAAGAACGAAAACGTCTTGCTCCTGAGTAGTTTACATCCAACACTGGAAATTTCATCTAATGAAAAACAAAAACCTGAAGTTGTAAATTTTTACAATGCGACCAAATATGGAGTTGATGTTTTGGACCAGATGGCCAGAAAATATTCTGTGAAGTCCTCATCCAGACGTTGGCCAGTTCAAGTTTTTTTTTTAACATTCTTGATTTTGCAGCTATAAATGCATGGATTATTTATAAAGAGACGACTGGAAATAACAACTACAGCCGACGTGATTTCATTTTAGATACAGATGATGGATACAGTGGGATACACTTAGAGGAGCTCAGAAAGATGTACGTTTCATCAAAAAAACCAACGCTTTCTTCTTGTAACCAGTTGAGAATTGATGCTTGTCCCACTCCATCCCGTAAACGTAAACAATGCCAAATAAATACTTGTAAAGGCAACAAAACTCAGAATATTTGTAAAAACTGTAGAAAATATGTTTGTGAAACCTGTAGAAGTAAAATTAAGAAGTCAGTAATCTGTGTATACTGTCAAACCGAATAATGTAAGTAATAAATTTATTTAATTTTAAATAAAATCAATTTGTATTTAAATTTGTTAAACAATAACAAGTTTTTTAAATATTGAATTTTTTTTTTATTTTTTAACTCTTTGTTATACTAAATTAGCATTTGTTTACATTTTTTTATCTCATTAACTTTATAGTTTACTTATTAAAAAAGTATGTCGTATATTTACAAGATTTAACTTACATAATACTAACAAAAAATACGCTTTTCCATTTATCCAAGAGTAGCGGTCAAAATGACCGGTGATCGTAGTTATAGGTATACGGAAAACGCCGTAATGCTAGTGTTAAAACATGTTTAGATTTTTTTTAAAATCTTTTAAAGCCCCAAAACTAATAGGAATAAAAAAAAAGTATCGTATTGTTAGAAAAAATTCAGATGAGGTATCAGTTTTCCTATTGAAATTTAGAGAAAAAAAGAATAATTCAAAAACATAGACTTTATTTTATATTTATTTTCTGTTTCTATTGATCGAATTATCTAATAATAATTTATCACTTTTTTAAAGGGAACCATGTAATTTTTAGATAATTGTGATATTTCCCGGTTGTGATTTTCGTTTCCTTTCCTTAAAAAATAATGCTTTGATACCTAACAACTGTCTTTTTTATGTATAGTGTAATTTATTTCACGTTATGCATATCTATTTATAATTAGTTATAGTTATAGTTAATTAGTTATAATTAGTTAGTCGCATGTTAATGAAAAGAGTTGATTTTACTATTCTCAAGTGTTCAATACGTCAACAATGTACATATAACTAATTTTTTGAATAAAATTATATCTGTGGTAGGATTTTACAAGTAATACAATAAAAAAAATATTATATATTTCGGTGGCATTTTTTGTTCTCTTTCAACATCAAAACGAAATATCTTACGAAGCTTTATATAAATGGACTTCACCATACTAAGCAATTTCCTACAGAACCATATTAAATGGTCTTTATCTTTAAAACTATAATATATAAAATTTTAGAGATAAATTAACATAATATAAATAATTAACAATTAATTTAAAACTATAATAATAAATATTTTACAGAAAAATTTGAGTTTATATGATGCTACGAATTACTACAAAGTGTTTTTATTTTAATAACTTCCAAAGCTTTTAGCCAATTTATTTAAAAAAATTACCTTTATATTTATATAAAAATTATTGCAAAATGAGAATGTTTTCTTGTATACTCATCTTTTTTACATCATATCAGCAAGCATTCTTCTAAGCATAAAATATAAAGAAGTACGTTGTATTTTTATGATAATAATAAAAAAAATTACTTTTTAATTTACTTTCTAAAAATTGTTTTTTAATACTTATTTATGTCCTACAAAAATATTTAAAAAACTGTAAAATTAAAAAAAAAATGTTTCGTTTTAATACACTGTTTATGTGCATGCTCAAGCATAATTTCAGAACGAATTCTGAAAATTTCTAAATTTTTAAGAAATATTTTTATTTTTATGGTGATACAATTAGCACTATTTAAAAGCGAGGAGTTCGAATCACGAATTTGCCCACTAAATTTTACATAAATACTGTGGCTCTCAATAATTATTCGATACGTAGAACGTTATAATAAAAGAGAGATGTTTCTTAATCTACGAAAATATATAATAATCACAAACGGAAATGTGTAATAATCTCTTATGATTCACCCACGATTCTAAAAAATGCCCCTTGTCTTTAGAAATCCCAGAAAACAACTTATTTTCGAAATTTTACGAACAGTTTATATATATATATATATATATATAATATATATATATATATACATGGTGTATCTAAATTCTTGGGCAAAACTTTAACGGGTGATAGTACACATCAAGACAAACAATATTAAATAGGAAACTAAGGGTCCAAAACGTTTTCCAAAGGCGATAGCCGCCATTAATGTTTATGGTCCAAAATTTCAAATAATCATAAAAAACAAAATGTGAATATTGTCTAGAAAATAAATTATAAAGATAAATTTAAAAAAAATGACGATAGACGGCGCACTAGAATTTGGAGTAACGTACAACTAATTTTTAACGTTATTTTTTGCATCTCATTAATTTTTTTAGAAGCTTAGACATAAACCGAAATTTTGAGCTGAAAATCTGAATCGTTGGGAGTGGTTTGTGAGGGAGTGACCTTTTGTCATAAAGGCACTCTAGTGTTTCTGAGATCGTGACGTCAATAATTTAACATTTTGTAGGCGTAAAAGCGACATCTATCCTCTCTTTTACTTTAACTTTCTAGAGTGTGTGTGCTCTTTCGAATTTCGCAGTTAGCTCGTGGTTGTTAGTAATATGTTAATGTGAAGTATCTCAGTTTGCAGCATATAAAAGCTTGGGGGTGAGTTTGGGTGTGTGTGTCTGGCATTAGCCAGCAGCCAGCGAGTGCGGACCTCTGCCATTAGACAACGAAGTGGATGATTGTTTAGCGAAGTGCTGACGAATAGAAAGTAGCAACGGCCTCCAGTAAAGTGGAAAGGAGTTTGGATAGTGGATTCAAGAGTCGGCCGTGGTAAGAAAGTTTAATAGTAGTTCCATTTTAATTATTGGTGAAATAAAGAATTACCTACAGCCACGGGCTGTTTAACTAA
The DNA here is from genome assembly GCA_964019185.1 of Maratus speculifer. Classification (NCBI taxonomy): domain Eukaryota; kingdom Metazoa; phylum Arthropoda; class Arachnida; order Araneae; family Salticidae; genus Maratus; species Maratus speculifer. The sequence continues at coordinate 295,504,628 of OZ025294.1, read as the reverse complement.
GCTTTGTTCAGCAGCTCAGCCAGGAGACAGTGTCAAGTGTTAGGCGGTGCCACGACTGAGCTAGATTGGGGCCTGTGAGTATGATTTTAGCTGTTCATAGTGTTCTCAGTGTGTAAAATTTTAGACTTGCTCCACTTCCCTTCGGCCATTATCACTTGAATAAACTTTGTTGTTTTAACCTAAACTACTGAGTATGTCTGCATATAACGTTACAAACGACACCCACCGTGGGTTCACCGTTACAAATAGCGCCCACCGTGGGTTTAACGTTACAAATGGCGCCCAACGAAACATCGGACATTATGAGATTGTGCCACGTGTGTATTTCACCGGTGAGGGTGATATTAGTGAATTTTTAGTTAAATTAGATGATTATATTTTGTTCAATAATATACCTGAAAAAAGTAGATACGTAGTGCTTAAATGCTCGTTAAAGGGCGAAGCACTTTTGTGGTTGGAAAATATAGGAAAGTTTTTGATTAATGAAGAAGCGAAAAGATTTGAACAAACTGTGATCGAGTTAAAGAAGGCATTTCCTCCCGTTAAAGATAAAAGTATTTTGAGAAAAGAGTTCTATTGTAATAAGCAGAATATTTATGAGTCGGCGTCAAAATTTTATCTTCGTAAGCTTGAACTAAAAAATAAATTAGATTTAGATATCACATTTGAGGAATTGTTGGACATTGTTTTTCCTCTTTTTAATCCAAATATACAGGACTTTATTGAAGTTAGAGCACCGAAGAATTTTGCAGAGATGCATCAGATATTATCGAAGTACGAGACTCGGCATAGCTCGGATCAACGGGATTTGCGTAGCCCTCGGCAGAGACCTGTCACGGATAGTAATTCGAGAAATGAGGGGGAACGTAATTTTGTGAGAGGGGGACAGCGATTTCCGGATAATAATGTGCGTAATAGAAATGATGGATTTGGTCGTATTATGTCGAATACGAGTAATGGTAATAGGAATGGTGGTGGTGCTAATAATTTTAGAAGTGGTGAGAGAAATATGTATGGAAATAGACAGAATAGTGGTTATGATCGTAGTGGGGGAGTACGGGACAGGAATGTTTCTTCGCAAGTAAGGAGATTAACTTCGGATGAGAATGTTGAAAATAGGTCAATGCAAAAGAGATGTGTTCAGAGGTCGGGTCAGTTAAACTGGTAAGTGACTGTATTTCGGAAGGTATGCAGTCACAGGTCAAATCGAAAAAGCCTTCTGTGAGTTTAAATAAAATTACTATTAATCCGGTTGAGTTACCTGAAGTGTTAATTGTGTTAGATGGTATTGTCGTTAAAAGTGTCTTCGATACAGGGGCAGATAAGTCGTTCATTTCTTTTGATTGTTATCGGAAATATTTTTCGTATAAGAAGTTGAAAAGGTCAAGTCTTGTGGTTCAGTCAGCACAGGGAGTAGCTTGCGATAATAAAGGTTCAGTAGAATTGGAAATTGAAATTCGTTCGGTTAAGACATGTTGGGAGTTTTGTGTGTTAGATGGGTTAACAGTGCATTGTATAGTTGGTGTGGATTATATGAAGGATAGAGGAATTAGTTTGGATTTCTTTAAAAAGTCGTTAATAGTGAATAATGATGAGAATGTGAGTAAGAAAGAGCCAGTTTCAGTGTCAATTAATTTGGAGGAGTCGGGGTTAAGTAAAATCGAGAAGGAGGAATTTAATAAGTTTTTGAATGAATTTGGAGAGGTTTTTTCTGATAAACCGGGTTTAACGCATGTTGCGTGGCATGAGATTGATACTGGTTTGAAAGCACCTGTTGCTAGTAAACCATATCGTTATGATAAAGTTAAACAAGGTATAATTGATTATCATATTCAAAAAATGCTAGCGGACGATATTATAATGCCAATTGAGTCTCCTTTTGCATCTCCAGTAGTGTTATGTCGTAAAAATAATGGGAAAAGTTTAGATAATCCCGAGGCATATAGGTTTGCAGTAGATTATAGAAAGTTAAATGCGATAACGCAATACCCTCAGTATCCTATTCCAGTAATTGACGACATTTTGGCTAATATAACGAGTACGAATTATATGTCAACGTTAGATCTTACGTCGGGTTATTTTCAGATTGCAATGAAGCCGGAGGACATACCTAAGACTGCGTTTATTACTCGGGACGGTTGTTTTGCTTTTAAGAGAATGAGTTTTGGTTTATCGGGAGCGCCGGCAACGTTCCAGAAGGCCATGAATAATATCCTTAAACCTTTGCTTGGTAAGGGTGTCTTGGTCTACCTGGACGACATAATTATAATGGCAGCTACTTTTGAAGAGCATTTAAGATTGTTGAGGGAAGTATTTACGTTGTTAAGAGATGCTGGGTTAACAGTTAAGTTAGAAAAATGTAAATTTTTGAGAAAGGAGATAAAGTATTTAGGAGTTAAAATTACGCGTGATGGTATTAATATAGATAATGAGAAAATTGAGGCAATTACGTCAATGAGTCCCCCCAAAAATAGTAAGGAAGTGGCGACATTTTTAGGGATGGTGGCTTGGTTTGCCAAGTTCATTCCACGTTTTTCGGAGTTATGTGAACCGTTGTATAATTTAAAAAGGAAAAGGGTTAAGTTTGTATGGTCATCAGCGGCTCAGAGATCGTTTGAATTATTAAAAGAGGCAGTAGTTTCCCCTCCTGTTTTGGCTCACCCCGATTATTCATCTCAGTTCGAAGTGTATTGTGATGCGAGTGCAGTGGGGGTTGGAGCGATGTTAGCACAGAAAGGTCGACCTATAGCGTTTGCGTCAAGAATTTTAAATGCAGCGGAAAGGAATTATTCGATTACGGAAAGGGAGTGTCTTGCAGTAATTTGGGCTTTGAATAAATTTCGTTGTTTTTTCACTAATATACCGGTTAAAGTCATTACGGATCATTCAGCTTTGACAAAGTTAACTAATGGAAAGGGTTTGTCGTCTCGTATGGTCAGATGGTGTTTGAAGTTAGCAGAGTATAATGTGGTTATAGAACATAGGGCTGGCAAGGAGAATGCGGTAGCGGACGCTCTGTCACGAAACCCGCATGGTGGTTTAGAGGTCACGGAGGAAGTTAAGTGTTGTGCATTGTCTTCATTGGTGTTAAGGTCGCGAGAGCAGTTGATAAGAGAACAGAAGCAAGATGAAGAGTTTGGTAGCTTGTATCGATATTTGGAAAATCCTGATGATGTCCCGAGCGCAGATGTGCCTATGTTTGAGAAGTGGTCCCAATCTTTTAAGCTTATCGATGGTCTTCTTTTTTATTCTAAAATTGTAAATTCACGTGGTGAATTAAGAGTTTTTATTCCGGCTAGTCTTCGTAAGGCCATCTTGAAAGAATTTCATGATAATCCATTAGCAGGTCACTTAGGAATCAGGAAAACTTATGCTCGAATTGGTGAATCCTGCTACTTCCCTAAAATGCGGGAAGCAGTGCGCGCTTATGTCTCCAGCTGTAGCACATGCCAACGTTATAATTATAAAAATGTAAGTCCAGCTGGCAACTTAATTCCTATTAAAGTAAATTTTCCTAATGAATGTGTAGGTGTAGATTTAATCGGTCCTTATCCATTGTCTAATCCTAAAAGATATAGATTTGTACTAGTTATAGTTGATTATTTTAGTAAATGGGTAGAGTTAGTCCCCCTCAGGAAGGCTTCTGCACCTGCAGTTGCCGATGCATTTTTCGATAATTATAATTCTAAATATGGTGCACCAATTAGGGTAGTGAGCGATCATGGCCCTTGTTTTATTTCTGATATATTTAAGGTCCTGTGTGAGAAGCTGGAGATCGATCATTCTTTTACTGTTCCGTATCGACCTCAGTCTAATATGGCTGAACGTGTAAATCGTACATTAATTCAAATGATTTCTTCTTATGTTGGTTCTCATCATGCAAATTGGGATCAGTTTCTTCAGCATTTTGCGTACGAACTTCGTACAGCAGTTCACGAGTCAACGGGGAAAACGCCTGCTGAATTGTTTTTGGGTAGAAAAGTCATTACTCCATTCCAAAGGTTAGTTATGGTGTCGGATGCGGAAAGTTAGTACATGTGTCAGGATATTGAGAGGTTGGTTAAGGAAGCTCAGATTCAAATGGGAAAAGCGCAAGAAAAGCAAGCTCAGTATTATAATATGCGTAGGAGGGAGTTAGAAGTGAAAGTTGGAGATTTTGTGTTAGTAGAAAAGCATTGGTTAAGTTCAAGTCGTCAAAAGAGAGTAGCTAAGTTTGGTCCGAAGTTTGTAGGTCCGTTCGAGGTTTTAGAAGTTCGAAATAATAATTTGGTTTTTGATGTCAATGGTGAAAGAATGACGGTTAATTTGGATCAGGTTAGAGTTTATAAGTTTAGAGAAAATGGTAGTGAAGGTTCTCATGTGTCGAGTGGTGTTTCGCGAAATTCCCGATCCAATGAGTGTCCCGAGTCCAGCACTTCTTCATCTAATTCTTTTCATCAATATTCAAGAAGAAAATTTGGTCAAACAGCTCCAAAAACTGTTCTTGAAAGTCGAAAGCCTAGCAATCCGAGAGCAAAGTATGATAATAAAAATAAGAGAATTGTGTCAGATACATCGGACTCTGTGTGCCATAAAAGACAAAAAATTATAAACTGTCCAGTTCCTCCACCTACTAGACAGCAACCTCACAAACATACATTATCTAATAGTTCACCATCTTCAGTGATTAATCCCCGGAAAAGATTTCGTATGGACACTCGACAAACTGTTAAAAGGACTTTAAAGTCGGAATTTTTGCCCAGTAAGAAACAGCGTAGGTCTGGAAAGAAACGTGGTCTAGGATCTTCAGTAACTTCGTGTGCGTCTAGGAAGAGGAGACAACTCTCAGATTACCGGCATCAACAGTGTGAATCTCGCCATGGAGTGACCCCAGCAAACCGGCCAGAGCAGAGTCGTCGAGCGGAACCTACAAGTATCCCGCGGCATCCATTCCGAACCAGGCTGCAGGCACGACAGTCAACTGTGGCGTCACCGTACAGTTCTGATGACGAAAGATCCTTCGTACAAGGTTTCTGGGACAAGAGGAGAAAACCATCCTGTAGTATGAAGCCTGCCAGCAGCGAATCATCTCTATGATTGGTTGATAATGTTCTTTATTAAATTTCTATTAGAGTGCATATATGTGGTAGCAATGTGAAAGAATAGAAAGCAGAAAGACTGTTTGGTACTTTTTGGCCATTTTTGGAATTTTTTGACGGACTCACGATTAGTGCTTAATTGTGTTCAAAATTTGTTTGCAAAATTGTTAGTTTTATGTATGTTTGAGATTTTGGTCTTAACTGCTTTTAAAAATTCTGGATCTATTGTTAAATTGTTGTGTTATTTGTTAAAAATGTTACTATATTGTTATATTGTTCATGTGTTATAAAATGTATGTTAATGTATGTTTAAATTTTCAGAAAGTACAGATAGTAATTTGGGTTATTTTGTACACGCGCCGCGGTTCAGACGCGCACGTGTTTTGCGGTCAAGAAGTCCTTGACACGCGTTTCTATCTCTTATACTAACATTTAATGAATTAACTTTCTTCTTATCGTTCGTGTTTTATGAGTTGCGTTTTGTACTTTAGTTGGGAATGGTTTCCGCAAGTTGCGAAGTTTTAAGCCGCGTTTGAATTTGAAATTGTATTGTATTAAAAATTGAATGTTAATGTGATTTTCTTGCAGGGAAGTATACCTGTGTTATGTATTGATTCTGCTATTTTTCTTTTAGTTAATACAGATGAAGAGCATGATGACGTCATTTTGTAAATTTTTGATATTTGATTGTTGCATAGGCACAGCGATATGCCGCTTTACGTATGTGCCCCAATTATTGTTAAAGTGGAGTTAAGTTCTGAAGAATTTTGGGAGTTAGTTCATTGGCTAATGGGTTTGGAGGTATTACGTAGTAGCAGAGTTATTTTAGTATGAAGTAATTGTAATTCTAGATGAAGTCGGAATTTGGATGAGGAAAATTTTTGCGCATTGGGTGTTTTGGACTTGGTGCGAATTCTAGTATATTAAAAGTTGTGGAGAAATTTTTGGTAAAGTTATAGTTGTATTGCAATATTGAGGAAAATTTCGGAAGTTTAGTATTTTGAGAAATTTTAGCACTCCCAGTGGAGTGGGCTGTTTTGAAAGAAGTAATTAGTTTTGAAAATTTTACGAGTTTTTGGGAGTTTTACGGAGGCTATTTGTAAGATAGAAGAATGATTGGATTGAATATGTGAATATTTGAGGCAAACTGAGTTTTTTTTTGGTTGTGATGGGTTAAAGTTAATATTTTAAAAGTTATGTTTCGGCGCTAAATTTCACCCATCACTGTGTTTTATTACGGCTCGAAATTTATAACAAGAAAAAGTTCTGGGCATGCATTTGGCCCAGCCCTTTTTCTCTGCGGAATCCGAGGGGGGGTTGTGAGGGAGTGACCTTTTGTCATAAAGGCACTCTAGTGTTTCTGAGATCGTGACGTCAATAATTTAACATTTTGTAGGCGTAAAAGCGACATCTATCCTCTCTTTTACTTTAACTTTCTAGAGTGTGTGTGCTCTTTCGAATTCCGCAGTTAGCTCGCGGTTGTTAGTAATATGTTAATGTCAAGTATCTCAGTTTGCAGCATATAAAAGCTTGGGGATGAGTTTGGGTGTGTGTGTCTGGCATTAGCCAGCAGCCAGCGAGTGCGGACCTCTGCCATTAGACAACGAAGTGGATGATTGTTTAGCGAAGTGCTGACGAATAGAAAGTAGCAACGGCCTCCAGTAAAGTGGAAAGGAGTTTGGATAGTGGATTCAAGAGTCGGCCGTGGTAAGAAAGTTTAATAGTAGTTCCATTTTAATTATTGGTGAAATAAAGAATTACCTACAGCCACGGGCTGTTTAACTAAGCTTTGTTCAGCAGCTCAGCCAGGAGACAGTGTCAAGTGTTAGGCGGTGCCACGACTGAGCTAGATTGGGGCCTGTGAGTATGATTTTAGCTGTTCATAGTGTTCTCAGTGTGTAAAATTTTAGACTTGCTCCACTTCCCTTCGGTCATTATCACTTGAATAAACTTTGTTGTTTTAACCTAAACTACTGAGTATGTCTGCATATAACGTTACAAACGACACCCACCGTGGGTTCACCGTTGCAAATAGCGCCCACCATGGGTTTAACGTTACAGGTTAGGCAGCACAAACTGAACTGTGAGGTGAGGTTCAAAGTTCAAATGAACAGAAAAATTGGTCAATTCGTTTGCGGTTTTCTTTGAAACAGTTCTTTATGTAAGTATTTCCTTGAAAATCAATTTTAAAGAGAAATTTCAAAAAATTCCGTTAGAGGATGCCTCAAACTTTAGAGTAACCAACAAATATTTTTAACCGTTATTTTTTGTATCTAATTAAATGCTTGCAAAACCTTTGACTTAAATTTTGAGCTCAAATTCTAAATCGTAGAGAGGGGTTAAGAAGCGCAAACTGAACTCTATTCAGGAGTTGAAATATTACACTCCCCACCCCTTGAACACAGCTCAATTTTCTGCTAATAATTACTCACAACGATGCAGATTTTGAGCTCAAAATTCATGATTGAACTTTTACAAGCATTTATTTAGATACAAAAAATAACAGTTAAAAATAGTTGTTGGTTACTCTAAAGTTTAAGGCGCCGTATAACGGAATTTTTTTAAAACATATATTTAAAATTTATTTTCAAGAAAATACTTACATAAAGAATAGTTTTAGCGAAAATCGCACAAGATTCGACTAATTTTTCAGAATTTTATAATCATTTGAATATTGAATCTCCCCACCCCCATTGAACACAGTTCAGTTTGCGCTACTTAACCACTCCCAACGATTCAGATTTTCATCTCAAAATTTTATTTTATGTCTAAATTTCTAAAAAAAAATTTAAGAGATGCAGAAAATAATGGTAAAAAATAGTTGTATGTTACTCCAAAGTCTAAAGCCCTCTCTATCAGCATTTCTTGAATTTTATCTTTATAATTCATTTTCAAGATAATACTGACATACAGAATAATTTTCGTGAAAATGGCAAATCAATTAACCAAATTTTCCGTTTTTTTTAATCATTTGAAATTTTAACCTCAACCCACAGTTCAGTTTGCGCTACTTAACCACTCCCAACGATTTAGATTTTGAGCCCAAAACTTAAGTTTTGATGTTAATCATTTGAATTTTTGGACCTTAAACTTTAATGGCGCCTATCTCCTTCAGAACACGTTTGAGACCCTTAGTTTCCTATTTAATATTGTTTGTCTTGATGTGTAATATCACACCTTAAAGTTTTGCCCAGGAGTTTAGATACACATAGTATATATATTTAAGGCCGCGGTAAGTTTCGGAAACGATTCCTAGAAGTTTTTACCATGCATTAATGAGTTTTCTATCCCTGAAAAAATGATTTTTCAGATTTTATCAATTCTTAAGTAAATGTTTTCAGCTGCATAACTGAATTTGTTTTATCACTTACAATAAAAGAATGTCAATATCCATATTCATGATAATGATGTTAATTTAAAACATCTGTATCTTAAACATTTCTGTGTATAAAAATATTTACCCGAGAATTCATAGCATAAAAAAATTATATTCCTGTTTCAGGATATTCTTTATTATTATGAATGTTTCCGAAATGGACGGGTAGCTAATAAAAAAATTATTTTTATAATTTTTTTTTTTAATTTCTAAAATAAATTGCTTTTAGGATTTTCAGACAAAGGAAGGCTTTTTGGAATCTCCGGTAAATGGGAAGAGATATTGTATAATTTCATCTTGATTACTGTACATTTTTGTAGATTAAAGAACATCCGTTTTTTTATAATTTATCTTGCTAGAATCAGTCTTAAAAATCGAAATATGGATAAAACACATAGTCAACTCAAATCTTAAAGTTTCTGTACTAAAGTTTTTGTATTGAAGAATTATAGTTAAAATTTCCCTATTTAAAAGTCTTTTGCAATAAAAGACACTAGAGACTATACTCTAGACACTATTTAATTAATATCCATAATTAAACTGAAAATACAAGTTTAAGATTAATAACAAAACAAAATGCAGCGGTATTCAAAATCGCAGCTACAGTTTAAAGATAGTAATATTGCTATATTTGCAATTATTATTAAACGAACTGCATTCATTCATAAAAACTGTCAGATATATCAATGATACGAAGTAATCTCCCAATTTTTACCTAGTGTACATAAAATATAATTTAAGGGATTTATAAATGACCTGAGTAAATATTTCTTTTGATAAAATCGCAAATGATTTAATTCTTCAAAAATCTTGTGTTAAACAGGTTCAAAATAACTTTGAAAAATAAAATTCTGATTTGCCTTTTCTGTTAGTTCAAACTACTTAAATGTTTGCCCAAGATAAGTTATCTCAAATAATCTATTGACTTTCTAGTGCAGTTAAATTTTAAGTCAAGTATTACGGTTAAATAAATTAAATCAAATAAATAATTTCGACCTTGTTTTAAATGTAAACAATATGGGCTCGTCAATGCAAATTCTAAATATAAAAAAAATAACAGTTTTAGAAATATTTAAAAAATAAGTCATAACACATTTCATTTAGACGCTAACTTTAATTAATCGAAAGATAAAATAAATAATTTATCCTGGGTTAAAGAGTAGTGTGTCTAATACCCACTAATCTAACATACATTAATTAAAATATTGTTTGAAATACACTGTAAAAAAAAATTCAAGAGGTTACTAAAAATTTCTTAGTAAATTTGTATTCCACAGAATTTTTTAGTAACGATTACAAGCTTTTTTTTTTGTAAGTGAAACAAACATTTCTTTTGTAAACTGAACAAAAGAATTTTTTATATAACTAACTTAAAACTTTTTAGTATGAGCCACCAAGCAAATTTTAGTAATAGCTCCAAAATTATTTTCAGTAACCATTACGTGTGCCCAAAGGGCAGGAGCCTCTTTCAAGCGCATCCAGTGGGTAAAAAGATTTTCGTCAAAGCCGCAATAGATGGCAGCACCAAACATTCCTACCTACTCTATTTTGACATGTTTCTAAAGGTGAGGGAAAATTCAGAGGTAATTACCCATGGTTACTGCTACGGCGGGATTTTCATAATCCCTTTATACAACAAGTAATTACATTGCATACATTCGGTGCACATTGGGAGCCGGCCAGCATCGAACCCAGGTACTCTCAGTCTGGAATTCGGTGCAATGACCACTAGGCTATGTTGGCCACACCAAGCGACTTTTAGTAATAGCTATTAAATATGTAAAACTATTAACTCTTATTCGTTGTTAGCTTTTTTCTAGTAATTCTTACAGATTCCTTGTAACCGAGTAAGATTACTAAAAATGTTTTAGTAATTATAAGGATTACTAAAATTTTTTTACTAGATCGACCCTTTTTTTACAGCGTATAATGGATTTTTTATCTTGTTCAATCGGTTACTTTAAATTGTATTTAGTGTTTTGTGATTACATTTGAATAATTCAAATCTACATTTTTATTAATATATCTCCACTAGACAAATTTATTTCTAATTTCTTGAATTTTGCACCAGTAATACTTCTACTAGTAATTATGGAAACACTACAGGGTGTTTATAAAGTCCCGGATCCATTTTGATGTATAATAACTCATAAAATAATGAAGATATAAACAAACTTATGACATTTATTTATGGAATAACTCATATACAGTGTCTCACAAAAGTGATGGGACACTTGTGCTTTATAAAAAGAAACTGCAATAAAATAAATAAACAAACATGTGCAAAATTTTTTTGGGTGTGTTTCATATTTAAAGTTAGTAACAATTATTACATAACATATATTTTGTTAAAATATTAAAATATTAATTTAGTAAAAATACAATTGTTCAGAACGGAGCAAAAAATGGCTCACATAAATGATGGGACACTTACTTTTCCATCAAATATTTATCAAAAAATTTTCCTTTTTAAAAGGTTTTAATATTTTGTTGGATTTCCTTTTAATTTTAAAACATGATTTAATCTTTTTGGGATGGATTCGGCTAATTTTTTGTGATTTCTGGAGTGATTTTACCCCATTCTTCTTGAAGCGCCGATTTTAGTTGTTGTTTTGAAGAAATGGTGTGTTTGCGAATTCTTGATTCCAATTCTTGTCAAATATTCTCTATGGAATTAAAGTCTGGAGATTGTGGTGGTGTTTTTATTATTTCAGGACACTTATATAGCAGCAAGAGTCTAACGTTCAGAGCAGTGTGCTTGGGGTCATTGTCCTGGTAGAATTTAAAATCGTTATGAAGGTTCAATTTTCGTGCTGAAGATTTCAAATTTTGCTTTAAAATATCAATATACTTGTACTGATCCATTATACTGTCAATAAAAACAAGATTACCAACTCCAGCGGACGATATACACCCCCATACCATAACTCCTCCTCCACCATGTTTTACTGTTGGTACCAAGTTCTGTTTGCGAAATTCTTCCCTGGGTTTTCTCCACACCAAGATTCTACCGTCAGAACTAAATATATTAAATTTACTCTCATCAGCAAATATAACGTTATTCCAGTAATCAGAATTCTTATTTATGTTGGATTTTGCGAAAGCTAGTCTGAGTTTTCTATTCTTTTCACTTACGAAGATTTTTTTCCTGGCTACTCTACCGTGATATCCAGCAGATCGAATTACCGTTCTAATAGTCTCAGGATTAACAATTATTTCGTATAATGCTTGTAAATCAGCAGCAACTTTTGAAGTACTATTTCTTGTTTTTTTTTTTTTTTTTTAATATTTCGAACAATAATTCGCTTTATTCCATTGGATAGCTTTGATGGTCGTCCAGGTCTTCTTTTATCCTGAATCATATGATTCTTTTTATATCGTTTAATCATATTGAAAACTGTTAAACGACTCAAGTTAACTGTTTCAGCAGTTTATCAAATAGATTTTTCACGTTCAATATGCAAATTAATAACTAATTTTCGAATTTCAGGCGAAGTTTCTTTTCGTTTAGCATTCATGGCTACACAAAGCTAAAAATCACAAAAATTCCTAAACAAACTGGAGAGAAATACTGCAGACGATTTTATAAATTATTGCCAATTGCTTTTAAGTAAAAATAAAACCCCAAAAATATTTTTATTGCTTATTTCAGACGATTTTTGTTGCATATATAATGGTGTCCCATCACTTATGTGAGCTATTTTTTGCTCCGTTCTAAACATTTGTATTTTTACTAAATTAATATTTTAATATTTTGAAAAAATGTATGTTATGTAATAATCTTTACTAAATTTAAGTATGAAACACACCCACAAAAAATGTGTACATGTTTTTTTTAATTTATTTGATTAGTTTCCTTTTGTAAAGCACAAGTTTCTCATCACTTATGTGAGACACTGTATTTTCCTTTTCAGGTTTCAATTTCTTTACTTTTGTAAATATCGTCTGCGCGTGTAGTTAATTTCAGATAATTTCATTTTCCAGTCTTAATATCTGTACTTTTCTATATATTGTCTGCTTAATAATTGCATTTTTCTCTCTTTTGTTTTTGGCAACTATTTCAATGTTATGTTTACTTTTGATGCGTTTGTTCCATGTTACTTTTGTATGTGATGTTTTATTCCCCAAAGATTAATGTGTAGTGTGGACAAATGCAGGACCAAGTCATTGGTCCTCTCTTTTTTACAGAAAAGACTGTCTCATCAGTCGTATAATTAGACAAGTTGGAAAACTTCGTATTTCCACGTCTAAAAGAAGTTCAGCCACATGTTTTTTTTTTTTTTTTTTTTTTTTTTTTTGCAACGAGATGGCGCACCATCTCATTAGGGTACCATTGTTAGTACTTCTTTGGATGACCCTTTTCCAGGAAGATGGATTGGGCGAGGAGCTCCAATTCCTTGGCTACCCAGATCACCTGATATAACGCTGCTGGACTTTTTCCTTTGGGGATTTTTAAAGGACAATGTTTACAGAAGGAGAGTGTCAAACATTGATGACTAAAAAGCCAGTATTACAACCGCAATAGCCGCTGTGGATGCCGACATGCTTGCCGCTACCTGGCGTGAAATTGACTATCGACTTGATATTCTCCGTGCGAAGAAGGGTTCACAGGTGGAAGTTCATTGACAAGGGTCATGAAACTTTTTGAGTCTATCTAACCATTTATGTTATTAATTTTAATCTATCTTTATTATTTCATGAGGCATTAAATATCAAAATGGATCCGGGACATTAGAAACACGCTATACTTTTATCAATCTTTCAAATCTTACTGAAATCCTATGCGTAATGAATTTTTTTTTCTCTTTGGTGTTTGATGAAGATTCTTTAGTTTGTTTCAAAAGTTTATTATCAATTAGTCGTGTATAGAAGAATATTTTTAATTACTTGTAGATTTTTTAATCAATGCGAGTTTAAAACAGCGGTGGCACTTATCCTTATATGTTCATATGGCTTTTCTTATGAACATATAAAGATACAAGCGCAGGATACAGGAGTTTTCAAAAGTTTCATATTGACATACTATGATAGCTCTAGCAGCTCTTACATAGACACAAACTCATATAGGGCCAGATACAAACACATTTAACTAGAATTTAAAAAACAACGACAAACAACAACAAATGAGCCGTTTTTAGAAAATAATTTTTGCTGTATATTAATTTTAAAAAATCGGCTTGTAAATAATGGATAGTTATTGTGAAATAAATAAAAATTCTGATTTCCAGTGATTTAATATCTAGTTTTTGGAAACATCTATAAAACAGTACGTAAGTTAAAACTGATTCTTCGCTGGTTACAATGGGAATAGATGACATATTTATAAATTACAACAGAATTTCTAGGGAAAAAAATTCATAGAAAAAAGTAAACTTAAAACTGAAGGTTAAGTACTGCATTACAATAACGATATGAAATGTTTTGAATATCATTTTATATTTTTCTAGATTTTTTCGCATTTAAATAAAATTATGGCGAGATTTTTCGATTTTTTTCCTTAGAAAACATGAAGAAAGAGTAGGTGATATAGAATATTAACAAATAAATTATAGATAGTACGCTAAGAGCAACGGAAGAAAATATATGTGCACAATCCCTTAGAAAAATTGTATTCTATACTTTTTTGGGGTGACATGTTACGTATCCAATAATTTTTTTACAAGTCTGTCATAAAGAGATTAAGTAAAAAAACCCAGAATTCAGAAAAAATAGTAAATAATAATTCCAAAAAACATATGTAGTAGAATGATATAAATTTAATTTATTATGTTTTTATTTCATCAGTAAAATGCGTATTAGTTCATTCACTAGTTTGTACAGGATATCTATTTATAACTAAATCAGTAGTTAGATTAAAATTTCGGATGATATTTGTTAACAAACATTGGTGACGTAGAAACATAATTCGTTTAGCCCAGATAAGTTTTCTATTTTAACGACTGTCAAGTGAAGGCTTAAACTAAGGAATAAGACAGCTTTTAGTTGAAAGGAATAATAATTCACAGTAGAAAAAGCTTATTTTTTTGTAAAAACGCTCTGTGTAAAGGCTCATTTCATTTTGTGCATATACTTAAAAAACAAATCCTCTTTTTTTCTAGGCTCTCTAAAACATTAATATCTTATATATTTTGAGAGATTTGAACCACCCTAAATTTTACAAATTCTCGGTTGTGTAAAATGCTACACGAAAATAAAATCAGAAAATTAAAGTAGACAATCTTTCAAAATTTAAAAGCAAATCTGCATATTTCAATTGATTTCTAACAACGGTATGCATATATTTTTATTCACGCACACATACATATATGTATAATATGTGTGTGAGATTTTCTGCCCCACAGCAATGCACAATGCTTGGGCCAGTTCGTGAAATACCATTTTCAACCATCACTAAAACTTAGGATGTATAATTTGCAGTCAAGCGCACAGTGTTAAGAAATGGAATGAAATTCTTAAAATTTTCCCATTAAAATCTCTCATAGACGACGTTCATTTAAACACAATTACCAATCATTTGCATGATAATGAAACAATTCCATTAGGCGAAGGTTTGATCTCTGTATCAACATAATATGTCGCCATAGAAAAACATAAAGATGATCTTAAAAAAATAGAACTTCGCCATATTCAAACAATTTCTCTCCGCCAAGTGACAGGTATTTATTTAGCACATAAAAATGCAGAATTGTTCACTACGGTGCCAATATAACGAGGTTATATCCGAACAGGCGCTAGAACACAGAATTTTAGGGCAAAGATCTAAGTTGCTAAGTTAGGAAAAAAGACGTTAACCAATGCAAAATTTTACCCTGCGAAAAAAAAAAGAAAAATTATCCCAGACTCAGAGAAATAAATTATGCAATCAGTCCCTTTGGCTTTGGGAACTCTGGTTAGCCTTTAAATCTGAGTAATCGAACTATATTTTAAAACGTTATCAAATGAAAAAATAAAAATAGTAGATGGTATTTTAAAGATATAGGTGCATTGACAGATTACTATTTTTAGAATTAAAAAAAAATAAAGTAGCCGTAGATTAAAAATATGTAATATAAACAATATATTAAAGGCTATAAAAGAAAGGGAAAAAGTTAGATATTCTTAGACCTTCGAGTTATTTAATTTCAATTTAAGTCGGAAAAATTTGATTATTACATATATTTATATATTTATTTAATATCGATATTTATTCTTTTATTATGTGATAACATTTATCCCCTTTAATACTCATAACGAACATTAGTAATTTATAACTTCTAACGAAATTCTGTTGCTAATTTATTCTTTATACGCCTAACAGCATACATAAATCAGCTTACCAAGCAACAATCCTTTCATGTCAAAAATGAATAAAAATAAAGAGTGATGTACTGCTGTGAACATTTGGTATCATCTCTTAATGCAAGTTTGAAGAAATGAAATATATTATATGGGACAGGACAGGGTAAATAAATGCAATTCTTTATTTATTTTAACAATAATATAAATATATAATAAAACAGAAATGAAGAATTATTAATTTTGTAATGTAAAACTTTAAGTTCTGTTTTATGTAAAATTGTTACATGTATGAAAATACATGTAATAAGGAAAAGAATGAAAGTGAGAGAGAAAGGGAAGGAAAGAGACAATTTAGGTATTCTTATCATTGGCTAGAAACTTACTACTAAATCATATTTTCAAAAATGAGAGGCATGGGAGAAAAAAATTTAATACTAATTTCATTACACTTTTTAGCTCAAAGGCTATCAAAGCCTAAGAGCTTATGTGCCCGTCCGTTGTGTATGTGCGTATGTGCGTAACGCGATAACTGAAGAATTCAATTTGTTCGAAAGTTTATTTTATTAATATTTTACTCAACTCAAAATTAAATACTCATATCTGGTTTTAAACAGTTTATTCTCATGAGAAAATTCTTCTCAGTTCTTTCGAACATTAATAATTTCACAAAACACAACTCCAATAAAAAACCGTAACATTTTTTTTTCACATAACTCATTAAAAAACATTCTAAACAAACTCAAAACAAAAAGAATATTGTTTCACACAGCTTAGGTAAAAGCTGAAGAAATAAAACAGATAATGTATCTATCACAAATTATCGTTTGCCCAGAAAACTTTTTACATTTTGAAATAATTAAATATATTTTGGTTGCTAGGTGACACAGCCAGTAGAAATTAAATAGCATTTTATCAAACATACCGCCCCTCTTGAAACCTCTGAGGGGGGTTTCAAACTAAAACACTGCAATTACAACCATTGTAAAAAATATAAAGAACAATACAATTAAATACAATATAAATGAGTCACAGTTAAGTTAAATTTAAGCAAATATTTAAACAATTTTACATAATACATAATAAATAAAGAAATTTTACAATAATGTACACTTTCTTATAAAAACTGAATTACTTTTCAAGAGGTAATACAGCAATTTTGGATACTGCTCTTTTATATATTCCATTTGGGGTTTTTATATTTACAACTCTTATTCTATTATCATTACCAAAAAATACTTCTACAATTCTCCCTAATAACCATTTAGACACTCGAAGATCATCTTCCTTTATTACAAACATATCTCCTATTTTGAGGTTGTTTTTTGATATCATCCACTTATGCCTTTGCTGCAATGTACTTAAATAACTATTTTTCCACTTTTTCCAGATGGTCTGAACCATTTTAGTGGTCTTTTGCCATAAGTTTAGTCTATTATCTTCAATATTACTCAGGTCAGATTCAGCAATGGCATTAAGTGGGCGACCAATAAGAAAATGTCCCGGGGTCAAGACCTCCAAGTCATCAATATCTGTACTCAAGGGAGTAAGCGGGCGCAAATTTAAGATACCTTCAATTTGGACAATTATAGTTAACATTTCTTCATAAGTTAATTTAGAGTTGCCCACAACACGTTTAAAGTGATACTTGAAGGACTTGACTCCCGATTCCCATTAACCTCCAAAATTTGGAGCTTTAGGGGGAATAAATTCCCAAGCAATACCTTCAGATATCAAGTAATTAGTAAGGTTCTGGTCTGGTTTGTTTACCAATTCATGCAACCTTTTAAGCTCTACATTAGTCTTCACAAAATTGCCTGCATTATCACTGAAAATTTTTCGAGATTTGTCTCGTCTGGCAAAAAACCTCTTTAATGTTGCAATAAAAGCCTCAGATGTTAAATCATTGACTAATTCCAAATGCACTGCCTTTGTTACCATACAAATAAAAATACAAACATAAACTTTATGATAAATGCCTTTACGTTGACCTCTATATCTAATCAAAAATGGACCACAGAAATCAGTTCCTGTGCAATTAAAAACAAAGTCTACATTTATTCTTTCTTTTGGGAGCTCGCCCATAATTTGCTCTAACAATTTAGGTTTGGCCCTAAAGCATGTAATACATTTATGTACAATTTTTCTACAAATAGCCCTACCGTTTAAAGGCCAAAATTCTCTTCGAACACAATAAAGTAAATTTTGTGGTCCTATATGTAGATATTTTTTGTGATAAAACTCGATAATTAATTCTGTTAATTTGTGTTTAGAGGGCAGTACAATTGGGTGTTTTTGGGCATAATTTACCGTGCTATTTTGGAGACGACCTCCAACTCTGATTAAATTATTTTTATCCAAGAAAGGATTTAATGAAAGTAATCTACTATTTTTTGGTAACTCCTTACCCTTAGATAACAATGTGAATTCAGAACTGAACTCTTTTTCTTGAACAGATTTTATGATAAACTGCTCAGCCTTCTTCAATTCAGCAGATGTTAGCTTACCTGAATACCTTTCTTTTGGCTTCTTGACATTCTGAATGAACCTGAAAACATAGCTAAGAATTCTTATTAATTTAGCATAATTATTACTCAATTGCAAAAAATAGTCAATAAAAAATGAACAGTCTGATATTAAAAGTGAAGTCTCTGAAAAAGTCTTTTTAAGTTCACTTCTGTATAGATCCTTATCATTTTGCTCAAGTTCGACAGTATTTAAAGAAGGTTCAGTTTCTTGTGTTAGGAATAGTGGACCCTTCCACCATAAGTTACTCTGGAGAAGTTTGTCTGGATCTACACCTCGTGACACAAGATCAGCAAGATTATCAGAAGAAGCCACATGTCCCCAATGACTGATTTCAGAAAGATTCTGAATCGTAGCCACACGTGATGACACAAAGGTTTTTAAGTCACACGGCTGTTTTCGAATACAACATAATACAATAGTACTATCTGAATAATAGTAAACAGATTCTTTAGGAACTTTTAAGGTTTTGGCAACCTTATTCATCAATTTGGCCAATAAAACTGCACCACAGAGCTCCAAGCGAGGAATAGTGATTGTTTTGATTGGTGCAACTCGACTTTTACTGCAAAGCAACTGAGAAATTTGCTCTCCTGAAGAATTTGAAGACACAGCATACAATGCCACACCGTAGGCTTTCTCAGAAGCATCTGAAAAGCCACAAATTTTAATTTGCACTGGATTATTTGTAAAAATGTATCTAACAGCACTTATATTATTGATGGCTCTTAATGATTCTAAAAACTGCAACCAATCATCAAGCTCAGCTGTAGGGAGATTTTCATCCCAATCAATTTGCAGTCTCCACAGTCTTTGTAGGAAAATTTTTGCTTTCGTCACAACTGGTCCAAGTAGACCCAAGGGGTCGAAAATGCGAGCAATATTTGACAGCACACTTCTTTTAGTTACCTTGGTTTGCTCACTGAATGATACACTAAAAGTAAAAGTATCATCATTGGCATTCCAGCAAAGTCCTAGTGCCTTAGTTTTACTCATATTTTCAAAAGTGTAATTCTCATTTTTAAAGGCTGGCTCCATTAATTCTGGATGGTTACTAAACCATTTATGTAAGTTCATGCCACACGTATTTAATAGTTGAATAAGCTCAATTTGCAGTTTCTTAGCCGATTTTAGATCAGCTGCTCCAGTCAGGACATCGTCCATGTAAAAGTCTGATTGTACCACACCAGAAGCATACGGAAATTGAGATTCACCATCCATACCAAGCTGTTTAAGGCAGCGCATGGCTAAATAAGGGGCACTAGTTGTGCCATATGTGACTGTACATAGTCTGTAATATTTCATCTCACCATTTACAGAATCTTTCCACACTATGCGCTGTAAATCACGTTGACTTTTATCGATAAGTATCATGCGATACATCATTTTTACATCTGCTGTAAATGCATAGCGGTGTGTACGAAATCTAAGTATTATGCTAAACAAATCATCTTGAATGACACCTCCATTCAGCTGTATGGAATTTAGGGATTCTCCTGATGAAGTTGCATGTGAACCATTAAAGACAACTCTCAATTTTGTAGAACTTTTATCTGGGCGATAAACAGCATGATGAGGTAGATAATTCGCATGTATTGGCTCATCTGTTTTCTCTACTTCCTCCATATGGCCTAACTCTCTATACTCTGCCATAAATGCGCAATATAACTCTAAAAGATTTGGATTTTTGACTAGCCTATTCCAAAGTGAATTTAATCTATTTTCCGCAAATTGCTTTGATTCTCCCAAAGAACTGGGATCTTTTTTCAACGGCATTTGTACTATGAATTTGCCCGTTATATCTCTCTGATGTGTGTTTATAAAGTGGGTGTCGCATGCTAATTCTTCTGTATTTCTCAATGGTGTACTTTCTTCTACTCTTTCAATTTCCCAAAATTTTTTCATTTCGAAATTTAAATCTGTTTCAGTAATTAACCCACAATGTATTTGTTCTTGATCGTTACAATCGTAAACACTCCCACTTACTATGCAACCAAACACCGTATTTTGCAGTATTAATTTAGAATTTGGTAGCTTCATACGACCCACCTTTATCAATTCTAGAAATACTTCAGCTCCTAGCAAAAGATCTATTTTCCCTGCTCTATTAAATTCAGGATCAGCAAGAATAATAGACTCTGGAATTCCTAGCTCTGAAATATTAATATATTTCGAGGGCATAATTTGCGAAATCTTTGGTATGATAAGGAAATCTAACTCCCGACTATAATCTCCCGAATTATTACTGATCAAGGCAGTAGTTTTATTTTTTACCGCTACAGAGGATCCACTTAAACACGATACCGAAATATTACTTTTTTCTCTTCGAATTCCTAATCTTTCAACTAACTGCAATGTTAAAAAATTGCTCATTGAACCATTGTCCAATAAAGCACGCACCGGAACTTTATTTCCGAATTTATCTCTCATATAAACAATAGCAGTGGAAAGAAGAACTGTTTTAACATTATTCGATCTCACATTTGAAGTACCAGTGAAATTTTGAATTTGGTTATTTAATTCAAATGGTATGGCGTCAACATTTAATGTTGGTTTACTTTCATTCGTCGACAATGCATTTGGCACTTCCTTTTCACTATAATTTTTTGTGTTTCCCACCGCATTGGAATTTCTCTCACGCCTATCAAAACAAAGAAGTATATTGTGGCGTTTATGGCATTTTGAACACGAGAATGTTGAATTACATTTTTTGACGCAGTGGAATTCTGAAAGACAGTTAAAGCACATATTGTTTTTTTTCACAAAATCTACTCTTTCCTGTACATTAAATTTTTGAAATTTGGGACATTTAAAAACACTGTGATTTTCCTGGTTACATACAACACATTTGCGCATATTTTTCTCATTTAAACTCGCAACCATGGATGTTACCTTTGAAAATCTATGCTTTGTTTGGCTTTCGTTTTGAAAATTTCGCTTTGTATTTACTTGTTTGGACGCACTTAGTGTACGCGCGTGGTCTCTCAAGAATTCTAGCAATTCAGTTAAACTCGGTAAATTATCCCGCTTAAGATGTCTTTCCCACCACATTTTTGTATTTACATCTAATTTTTGAGCCAAAATATAAGCAAACATAGTAGTAGAAAACCCCTCAACTTTTTGTTCTAAAATCTCTAACGACCTAATACATTCATTTGTTATATCTATTAGATTTAATAATGCTGCTGGGGACTCATTCTGAATAACAGGAATATTTAAAAAACGTTTTAAATGCGCGTAAACTTGTTCTTTCGAATTTGAAAACCGTTCTTCCAAAAGCGACCATGCAACTTCATAATTAGAATCCACGATTGAAATAGATTGAATTATACGAAAGGCATCTCCTCTGAATGAAGACTTCAAATATTGTAATTTCATTGCCCCTGACAAATTAGAATTTTCATGTACAGTAGCCTTAAATGTATCTTTGAAAGAAAGCCACTCATGCAAATTACCCGTAAATACAGGAAGAGTTAACTTTGGCAATTTAATGTTATTATCAGCCTTTGTGGCGTTTTCTAAATTAACAGTTTGCACTTTCATTTTTGATAACTTTTTTGTAAGTTCAAATTCCATTATTTCTAAAATTTCATTAATTTCTTCGTTTTCCTTAATAAAATCCTCAATTTCATCTTCTTTACTTATCTTATAAATAGACTCAAATAACTCAGAAAAGTTTTTCTCTAATTTATTCCGTTTCTCCTTTATGAGAATTAATTCATTTAATTCTAGCTCAGTATTCGATAATTTTTCTTTTAATTTTGTCAAGTTTGTTTTGAAAATTTTCTTTTTTGCTTTTAATTCTTTCATACTCATTTTTAATGAATAAAAATTAAATGGGTGCACTTACCCCTCTTGGCTCTTTAAAAGATGAGTTCTAACATCGAAGAAATAGCAAAACAGCACAAAATATTCACCAGTTATCCTTCAATCATTGACGTAGAACAACTCGCTGATTTTTCTCCGTAGAGACGGACCATATAAAGAATTCAATTTGTTCGAAAGTTTATTTTATTAATATTTTACTCAACTCAAAATTAAATACTCATATCTGGTTTTAAACAGTTTATTCTCATGAGAAAATTCTTCTCAGTTCTTTCGCACATTAATAATTTCACAAAACACAACTCCAATAAAAAACCGTAACATTTTTTTTTTTCACATAACTCATTAAAAAACATTCTAATCAAACTCAAAACAAAAAGAATATTGTTTCACACAGCTTAGGTAAAAGCTGAAGAAATAAAACAGATAATATATCTATCACAAATTATCGTTTGCCCAGAAAACTTTTTACATTTTGAAATAATTAAATATATTTTGGTTGCTAGGTGACACAGCCAGTAGAAATTAAATAGCATTTTATCAAACAATAACTCATGATAAAATTATTCGATACACTTGAAATTTTGCATATATGTATATTCTGATAAGGCGCTTCCCTGATTAGTTTTTGGAATTCATTCGAAATATATAACAGGGGAAAGGGGGCACACGCCCCTCGTCTTAAATTATATAAATGGGTTTTTCATGCAGAATTATCAGTTTTCGATCGAAATTTAGATGTAGGATCATTTTGATGAGACACTTCCGTTATTAGTATTAGGTGTTCATTGGATAAGTATAAAGACGGGGAACGGGGGGGTTCATGCCCCTACTTTTGATTGATAACAATGGTTTTTTCGTGCAGAATTATCAGTTTTTGTTCAAAATTTTTATATAAAAAATCATATTCCTCATTAGATTAACGGGTTCAATGATTAAGTATAAAACGCGGAAATGGATGGAGCTGTCCCCCCCCCCCCCTTAATATGTTTTTAGAACGGAATTAACCATTGAAAATATAAGGCTGTAATATACAATTAGTATGAGTAGCCTGTGAGCTCAAACCCATCAGTTTAACTGGGCAATAATCTTTTTTTATATAATCTCTATAATTTTGTAACTTCGGCGACAGCAATTTAATTCCGTGAAGAAATCAAGTAATATTTGGTAACACAAAATAAATAAATTCTTATTAACAGTCACAATTTATCTTTCAATGAATTACATAAATGCTCATAGAGTCAATCAAATAATTAAAGATTTATGTTTTATGCTGATTTGGAATGGTCATTCCAAAAACCAAATAAATGAAGTTTGTTTTCCAAATATGCATTTTTTTGTCAACAATGCTTATTAAAGGTACATCTATGATCTGGTTAATAGTTACATAAGACATCGTATTCCTTTCTCTTCAAAACATACCTTATAATTTTTGTATGACTCTTAACATTTACATGGGGGCTCGGACAGCACATGTTCGAGAATACATGCTGAACTGGACAGATGCTGTCCGAGCACCCACGTAAAGGTTAAACGAATTAAGTGTTTTTTTGCATGCAATATTAGATGACATTACAGCCATAACTTTCTAATTTAGGCAGTCTACCACTCCATGCTTACGAAAACAAAACTTTTTAAATTATTTTTAAGGCAAACATGGGTTCATTGTTTGTGTTCGTATAAAATCTCTTAAAACAAGTAAATAGATATTTTACATTTATTTTGAAGGTATGGGTGACAAAGGAGTAAATGAACTTTGCTCAAAAATGTAGCATTATACTGAAAATATTCTTTGACCACATACTAAACATTCATATCTGTTTTCTGGGGAAAATAAAATCATCATGATGTTGAGATTTATTTAGAATTCGACTGACTCAGATGATTAAGAAAAAAAAAAGAGTAGCAGTGTTTTTCTCATGGTCTCCATTTTTAGTAACTGTCTGCGATTTCGGAAAAACAAGAAACTTACTCCCATGAAAATGATTTACGTTTGCACAATAACGAATTTTATAAATATTCAGTTTTGGTGCAATAGTTTTCGATCTACTATGCAAAAATGAATACATACAGAATTTATTACTACTATATGCATTAAATTTGGTCATACGAAAACAGTATGATTCCGTCTTGGATGTGACATAATCACCATAGCAACCGAGAATCATTACCTATCATGGCATATTTCTAAATTAACTTTCGAATACATGGATTTAATAGAATAATCAACATGGCAATCTAGAATCAATACGTATTATTGGATACTATTGAAATTAAATATAAGTGATAGGATTCTACACTATTTCTATAAAAAGTTGTCAAATAACACCATTTGGATTTTAACTAAAATTACTTTTAAAGCTTAGTCATTTCTCCACAATTAATTTTTTGGCTTTTCGTACGATATATGTTAAATTAGTTCAGCTACGTCATTTTCCTCCAGCTCATCTTGGATATAAAAAATATTTAGTATACTTTGATATTTAATCCTTCAATTCCGGTACTGAGATGATACATGATTTTTTGTTTTTATTCGTGAAAAAACTGCCATATTGAATATAAAAAAATTTTCTATACGCCAATTTTTATCATTACTCTTGTTGCTTTTGTTGTTGTGAAAATTGAATATTTATACACGAGACTGAAAGAGAGTTCTGTTAATAATATTAATTTTTTCTTTGATTTTTCAGTAAAATTTTAAAACAAGAAAAAAATATACTTTTCAACAGTCGTTCCTGTTAACATAAAACCTGCATGATGATATATATTTTATATTTTGTAGATTGTTGAATTAAGCTATAATTTATAATCTGATAAAATAATCTGTAATAAATGAGCACGAATGCCATAGTAAACATGTTGCTGAAATTAGCTTTATTTAGGTGATAATTTGAAATTCCAAAACCTTTGGCAATTATTTGCATTAAAACACAGTGTATCAAAAGGTACGTTTTGCTAGAAATAGCTATACAGAAAATCGCTTGAGAAATAAAGTTGTTTGTTGCGATGACAGTGTTTCGATACATGAGACTTAATGTGAACTAAGTTAACAATGTTGAAGCATATCACATCGAAGACTGCAGGTTCTATCAAGTTATAAAGTTCGCATTGAAATATCAGTTCGAATATTAATTTCTAATAACGCAGTAAATATTACTTAAATCAATTAAATTAACTTCAGATTAAAAAAGGATATCTACATTTATTTACAAAAAGGAATATTACTTATTACTCGCATTCTGAGAGTTCAATTTTTACCGAACAACTCGTTTCTAAAACATTCTACTTCAGAAGAATAAAAAATCGTCTGTCAAATAAAAACAAAAAAGGTTTGTTGCCAACAGCAACCAAGTGACAAAAATTGGTTTTCGAAACCAAGGAGGCATTCATAACAAATGTTAACACGTTTGATTTTGCAATGAAATTTTATTTTTAAAATTTTCTTCAGGTTTTAATCTGAAGAAAAAATATTTTTTCAATTTCGCTTCTGTTGACATAAAACATTTGTGATGATACACATTTTATATTTTGTAGATTTTTAAATTAAGCTATAACTTATGGCTTGACTAAATAATGTGCAATAGAAGCACATCAATCTAATAATTAATATTTTGCTCAAATTAGCTATATTCAAATAATTTGAGATACCAAAACTTTTTCAATTATTTGCATTGAAATGCACATTTTAAACATTTTATTCATTTATGTCTAAAAGCACATTTTGTTTAAAAAAAGAATATATAAAACCGCGGAAGAAATATAGTTAACAGAATGAATAACACTGTGATTAAATGCTTTTCTTTTCTTTTTTTGTTTTTTGTTGTGTTTTAATAAAATTTTGAAATGGCTCGACAAAATTCAGGAAAGATTGTATACATTAAATGTCAAGTCATTCATTTGAGTATTTTTCCGATGTTGTATACGACACATTGAGGAACGCTGTAGACGAACTCTGCAGGTGATACTCAGTTATATAATTATGAACGCATAAAAATTTCTTCTTATCTCTAAATATTTTTTATGAGTTGATAAATGTTCCTACAGTTGAAAGTTGTTGGGTAGATTTTCACTCTAAAGCAGATAAAAAAATGTTTGTGCAATAGTTTTTTTAATAACCTTTTAAAATTAAAATTCAGTTTACATATAAAGGAACTTTCAGAGAAATAAGTGATAAATTTCTCGCATATGAAAAATCGGAAGATTTTAGTAAAGAAATTACATGTGACACCTTGTGTAATTTATAAGCATCATTACGCTTATTAAAGTAATAAGAAGGAAGGGGTAAAAATGAGCTCAAGTTTGCATGTGTGTATCCCTCAGCACAAATTATGGGAGGTGCTAAATACTAGTGGTTTGGACTGTACATGGTGTTTTTTACTAAGGGTGATCAAATGAAAAGGTACGAAACGCCCTAACTACCAAACCGGTTGAAATTTTAATATGCCGCTTAGGAATAAAGTAGTGAGACATCAAGAGAAGCAGGTTGTGAATATACGTAGGCGGTTGTGCATGAAGGGGGAGAGAAGCAGACAGAAAGTGAGTTCCGTCCGAATGACGCGGCAGTGCCAGTGAGGCCATCATGGCTTTACCATAGCAAATTCCGATGATTAAAGAGCAGCCAGGTGTCATAAGATTTCTCACTGCGTCAGACTTTGATCAGACACTTTGCTGCTCATTAATCATCGGATTTTGCAATGAGAAAGCCATGATGGCCTCACAGGCACAGCCGCATCAATCGGACGGAACTCACTTGCTGTCTGCTTCCCTCCCCCTTCATGCACAAACGCCTAAGCATGTTCACAACTACTCTGGATACTCCAATCGCATCTCTCGATGTCTTACTACTTTCTTCCGAAGCGGCATATTCAAATTCCTACCGGTTTGGTAGTTAGGGCGTTTCGTACCTTTTCATTTAATCATCCCTAGTATTCATATGTGATAGCTTAGAACAGTTGGAGTAATTCTTGTAAGTAGTGTGGGCGCAGTGTGAGTTATTGTGCGAATTAGTGTTTATTCTTGACTACAAATTTTTGACAGATATTTGAAATAATTTTTTTTCATGTTTTTATGGTTAATTAAAAATATATTCACAGTGATATCTGATAAGCAGAAATCTTGAGTTACGTTTTAAAAGCACGGTTTTAGTCACGCAGCCCTTTAGATTACATGCGAAACTGGTCATCTTTCTTAGTTAGGGTTGGTGCAAATATGGACATCATTTCTTGGTTTAAATAGGGCTCCTTTTAAAGAAAATCTGTTTTTAAACAATCTTTTCTTCTAAACAGCATACATTATTTACAGTTTTCTACCTTAAAATCATCAATTATAAACATTAAGCATATTAAGAGAATCACAACTCATGAGCAAAAAGCATAAACATTGAGCTTTATCACAGGATCACCAAACAATAATCATTTGACCCAAACGATTGATAAAATTTTTCTGAAGGACACATCCTTGAGTTTTTCTGGGATAAGGGAACGTTTAGTCGGCGTGGGTGAAAAAACCAAGGGCCGATGCGATTGTATTTATCGGACTCTTCAGATTGAGTCTATCTTTTAGTAGATAGTGATGATGATATCAACATGGTTATCGATGATTGGAATAAATCAGTCTCGAATTATGCAGTTTATTCTCTGAAGACACTAGCAAAAGATTGTGGGTTAAATGTGTTATCTGCCAAATGTGGGAACTCTCAGATTGTTTTAAGCCTGAAAGAGCTAGTCGTGTAAACGATTTATGTAAATATTTTTCCTGTAATAAATAAATTATCTACCACTTTGTACTATTTTATCTTCTATTGAAATTTTTAAGCAGTTTTTGTAACTTGTTTGGAGAGGGCACTTATTTGCATTTCATTTCATTTTCCTGGAGCTTTTTTAATAGATGTTCGTAAATCTGCTTTTTTGTCTTGAAATAGTTGATATATTTCACTGATATGGATCCTCTCCATGATATTATATAAAGGCAAGTGTATTCAAGTCAAAAGTAAAAAATGATGTCCATATTTACATCTTTTATTCTAATATTAATAAAAAATATCACAAATTCTTTAATGAAATAAAAAAAAATCTTTATGAAATCATGGTGCTATTTTCTAAAACCTTTAAAAAATAAGTAAGTAAAAACACCATATTCGGTCACAAATAATCTCTCAGGTGTCAGAAAAATGAAGCTATTTGTAGAATTATCCGCATATATTTTAATGCAAATGGTTTTGTTATGCCATGTTTCATCGCGCTACTGGTTAAATGACAAAAAATAATTCAAATATAGAAATAAAATAGCTTTCATAGTTATAGATATAAAATATATATAAGCAAACCGAATATGACATGACATGATGCTTTAATATTTCTTCAACAAGAAATGACTACAAAGGATTGGTCATTGAATTTTACTCACGTATACAGTGAACCTAATACTCAAAGATCAAGCTCAAATGTCTTTAATATTGCAGCTCACATAAATTGCCTCACTTGTTTTTAAAAGATAAAGATGAAGTACGTGACAGAGTGAAAATTGATATAAAATTCAATGTACCAAAATAGAAAATATAAGCTTTAAAATATTTCAATGAAGTCTAGTAAGCATTAGTATAGAATGCTTTTTTTGAATTTCGGTCAATAATTTTGTACTTAGATAGTGTATTGAAATTTATATATATAAAAGATATTTTTAATTTACAGGTTTTGGATTTTTTTAACTCTACAAGAAAAAAATTATTGGATCCCTGAAAATTTTCGAAATCCGGTGTTCGGCAGGTTTACACGTTTTAAGTGTCAGAGAACCCGAAAAACATATTTTTAGAAAATGTCTATCTATGTGCTTGTCTGTTTGTGACAAAAAATTTTGTAGGTGCTCCATCTCAAGAACTCATGCACGGAATTTTACAAAATCTTAGATTCTGTGAGACCTTAAATATTAAAATAAACTATTATAATTAAAATAAACTAGATCTGATTAGTTCTTGGTGTATATCGCACAATACGTGGCGCTGTTATACTGCATTGTTTAAAATTTCTACAATTAAAATATCTCATGAACCAGTGCATGGATTTTCGTAAATAATTAAATTTAGTTAGTACCTGATGTGATATATTTCTGATTATATTTTGGTGCAAATTGCTCAACAGGTGGTATTGTTGTGGTGCATTATTCGCGATTATCGCAATAGCTCTAACTCAGGAACTAATGTTTGAAATTTCATCAAACCTCAGATTCAGTTGGTCATTTATGTATAGTAGTATACTTCACTTTTTGAATTAAATAGCTCAACAGGTAGCGGTGCTACGCGGAATTATTCATGGAATTATTCCTATCGCAATAGCTCTATCTCAAAATCTAATGCACGATTTTTCATAAAACTTCAGATTCTGTTAGTATCTGATACAAATTAGTATTCTTCAGTTTTTGGAGTAAATAACTCAACAGATGTCGCTTCTATCCAATTTTTTACGGTTTCTGGGATGACTCTATGCGGAATACTAATACACTGATTTTTATCAAATTTCAGATTCAGTTAGAATTTGAAATAAATTGTTGCAGATTAGATTTTGGAGTAAATTAACTAACCGGTGACGTTGCTATATTTTATTTTTTGGGAAATATTAAGTTGTATAAGATAGAATAAAGTTCAGAAATTGTCACATCTGACTAGTTTAAAATGATTTAAAATTTTAAATTATTAATATTCGTAAATTTTAAAATGTTTTTCTTGCACAAAAATCGTTGCGCATTTCCAAACATTTGTTTTAACTTGCATTTTTAGCACAATCAAACTGATTGGTAAAATTATTATGCGAATTAAATATGTCTCTTTCAGCGAAAAATTGCGCAGGCTCGGAATCAAACCCACATACTCGTCTTAAAAGGCTTTAACATTTAAGCTACGTATTTTATCTACGTACCCATCGTTCTATGGATTTGCTTTACCTGTGGTCTAAATGACAGACTGAGAGCCGACGTTATGACCTACAAGGTTATCTGGCAGAAAAATGCTCACAAGTCGTCGTGACCAGTTAGCTTAAACGGTAAAGCATTGGCTTTGTAAACCACGTATCTGTGTTCGATTCCCGGCTTGGGCAATTTTTCGATCAATGGGAAATATTTAATTGGTATTCGTTTTAACGTTTATACATTATTTGCCAAGACTTTACTTCCTGTTTGAATGTTATGTCAGTTTGCATGTCGTGTTTCAAAATTTTACACTTAAGTACTCAATACAAGTTCACTTGACATTTAAATGCCAGGTGAACTTGCAAAGAATATTATAAGGAAATTCAACATGACAATGTAGGACATTTTCTCATATTTAAGGGGTCTTGTACCTTTTAAACGGGATGAAAATCAACAAAAACATCCAAAGTTCGATTCAGTGTATCTTTAAAACTTTCATACATATTAACATGAAAATTTCACCGTTCAATAGAAAAGATTATGCTTTTTAATAAACTGTCATTAAACATTTAATAGTCTTTCATATAATATATGCATTACTGAAATTTAAAAACCTCTATTTTTTACTCCGTCGTGCCTTGCGCGCATCCTAACGACTCTATAAATCAAAATTTTTGCATATATATTTTTTTTCTGTAAAAAAAGAATAATGTATTTTTAAAATGAACTACTCTTAAATAAAAATTATTTCATTAACCTTGTAAAAAATTTCTAAATAAAAAAAATAAAAATTTTACATTTTTTAATAAATAAAATTATTCATAACTAAAAATTTTATCGCTATAAATACATAAAAGTAGTTCATTTTAAGCATACGTATGTACTTATTAACTAAAAAAATTTCATAACAATTCATTCATATGTTCTCAAGATATCAATCGCGCAATGTCTAAAAATGCAGTTTTTCAAAAACCCTTTCCAAACCTTTTAACTTTTGTAGTTACCTTTGATGGGGATGCATCTTATTTTTGCTATAATTTCAGTTCAAATGGGAATTTTCGTACGCGGTTTGTTTTAAAATTTTTATAATGAATTATTTTATAATAATTAATGAAAACTGAAAAATCGAATTTTTTAAGCCTTAAAAGGTACTAGACCGCTTAATAAACAGCAACTGTGCGTCAACGTGTTGTTTGGGAAAATATCAATTAAAAAGTAGATTTATGTTTAGAAGTTCAAATGCAAGTTCACCTGGCATTTAAATACCAGGTGAACTTGCAAAGAACATTATAAGGAAATTCAACGTGGCAATGTAGAACATTTTCTCATATTTAATAAACAGCAACTGTGTGTCAACTTGTTGTTTGGAAAAATATCAATTAAAAAGTAGATTTATGTTTGCAAAGAGTAATGTCTCTTTATGTATTTGAAAAACAATTGTTTTCAATTTTTCGAACTAAGTAAAATATAAATTAATAAAGTTTAAGTTTTGCAATATTTCTTAACAATAGTTATTTAAAACATTACAAAAATATACAAAATTGTTGAGGGTTATGATTTATTTATATTATTGTATTTAAAGTAATAAATATAATATTCTATTATAGTACATTAAAAAAGAATATTTATCTTTGCAATTTAAAAAAGAAACAATGATTGACAATGGTTTTCAAAATTTTGAACTTTTTACGTACTTGGGGTCAAAGGTCCACATGTTTAGAACTCCATTTACTAGCACCCTGGTGCATAAATTTTAAGATTTTTTTACTATCATTTTTTAAACCTGAATAAGTAGGAAAATCTGTTTCAACATTTATTTCAAAAAAAAAAAATTGTTGAGTAACGAAAAGCTTAATTTAATAAAGTTCACATTATATATCATGGCTTATTGCTTATAAATAAATACTGTAATTCTATGGATACTTATATTGTTTAAATTTTTTCTCAAATTATCTAAAGCAATTATAGAAGTTTTTAACAGAATTTAAATTTTATCTTCCATTTAAGATACGTATTTTTATCAGTGGTGCTTTTTGTGTTTTTAATACCATAATTAGTTTATTCAGCACTATAACTCTGATTACAAGAAGTATTGAAAATATTTTTTCTTTACCTCAAATTGTTCAGATTTATCACGAGAAAAATCTCGCATAGCGTCAGAATGGACTATTCAATTTCAGTTATTGAAAAAAATCCCTGTCGGCTTGATCTATAGGCAGAGGTAGGTTTCGAAGAGTGCTCATTTCAACAACAAAAAATAAATTTGATTACAGATAAACCCAGTGTAACAACTTTATTTGTCCTCTTTTGAAAAATTTTTAATTTCATTTTCTCTTAGAACTGGTTTTATCAGAATCATCTTAAGCTAAATTCGGATCAAATGCCCATTTTTACAACATATTTTGAAATAATTCTGACTTTATTAAAAAATCGGCTAATACAGTACATTATATAGTTCCTAAATAACAAAAGACTGTCAATTGAATGCGTTTCAGAGCAAAATGGAATTTAAAAATGAGATATAAAATAACCAATTTTGAATACAACCTCAATTCATAATCATGATAGCTTCGGGAAATTTTGCGCGAAATGCTCACTTTGACTGCATTTTTAAAAATATATTCAGCCTTTATCAAAAAACTGACCAATACGGGACATTATATAGCTCCTATGTAAGCGAACCTGTCAATTGGATGCGTTTCAGAGCAAAACTAAATTTAAAAATGAGTCAGAAAAAACGCAATTTGTTATTTCAATGCTTCCTCAAATTTTCAATCACGATAACTTCTCGAAATTCTGTTCAAAATACCCCTTTTGGCAGCCTTTTTTTTAATATATGCTGTCTTTATCAAAATATTGACCAATGCGTCACATTATACAGTTCCTAAATAAGAGGACTTGTAAATTGGATGCATTTGAGAGTAAAAATGGATTTAAAAAATTAGTCAGAAAAAACACAATTTGTTATTTGAAAACTGGCCAATGTTTCACATTATATGGTTCCTAAATAAGAGGATCTGCCATTTGGATGTGTTTAAAATAAAAAATGAATTTAAAAAACGATTCAGAAAGTAAGCAGTTTCGATTAGAGTTTTTTTCTCCAACTCCAATTTTTGTTTAATTTATTTTTGCAATACGAATTGGTCCTATGAAAAACTTGTCAGTATAAAAGTTGTAGATATTATTGAGAAGATGTAAAATAAATTTAATTGGATTTGATAGCTTAAGAATTGACAAAGTTATGGATTTTTTTCTTTTTCCAAACCCCTTTCGTTTTTAATTTTTTTTACCAGTAGGAGTTTGTCCTATCAAAAACTTGCAAATACAAAAATTTTAGATAATTTTGAGAATATTTATAAAAAATTTAGATGGATTTTATATCTGGGAAATTGACAAAGTTATGATTTTTTTCTCCCAAAAACCCTATTTTTTTTGCCCCTTGAGCCCATTTTTAACTTTATCAAAAATCTGTCATGCATTAACTTTTGGCCCATTATTTAGAAGTAATATGAACTTTAAACTGATTCGATATCTATTTCCATTAAGAAGTTATGGGTTTTTTCTCTTTTCACAAAAACGCCCCCTATTTCGACCCGCTTGGTCCGATTTTGTCCATTAACGAACTTAGCCGAGATTTTATCCCCTTTGATTTTATGTATCAGTTTGGTGGAGATTCGTGAAGAATTATAGAAGTTATCGTGTCCATAAAAAAGTGATATATATATATATATATATATATATAAACAGGTGCGATTGCAATAGGTAGTATTTCATACGAAATCTACCTAATATTTCATACGAAATCTACCTAAAAGCGCTATTATATGCACAGAATTTTATCTATGTATTACAAGTTTTATTTAATTTAAATATGTTGTGTTCCACGCATTCTAACATGTATGCACGCTGAAGGACAAAATTATTTAATTTAATTCAGACATAAGGTATTATTCAGCGTTAAAAATGCATATATATATACATATACACTGTTAAAATGGTGACACATTGCACCTTTTAGGGGTAAAAAGCTTGCCTCACTGGTGACAAGCCTAAAGGAGTCAGAATGGCACCTTTAATTAGGGTGAAAAGATGGCACCATTAATTCAGTGCCCAATAATAAACAAAATAATATACATACCGACGTTTGGCTCTCGAAGGATTCGAACCCACAACATCTAATTGTAAGCCCAGCGCTCTAACCGCTCGGCCATCCAGCTCACCTTTAAAGTCTCCCTGAAATGTTCAAATGTCCTGAAATTCAAAGGTTGCTTTATATAAAAAGCTCGCCAAAAGTTGGCCATCCGAAGTTCTAAGCAAAATCGTGATAGCCCATGATAGCCCAAATCAAGATATGTTACAGTCTCGACTTCGAATATTATGTCATACGGTAAATGACATTTGTGTTGTAAATATTGATGTAGTTAATATCTTAGAAAACAATGGAAAGAAAATTCATCTTATAAAAGAAAAAAAATAATTCATATGAACTTCAGTTTTCATTCTTTTAAAATAACGAGATAAATTTAAATAGTATCATTTAAAAAATGCATTTGTTACTAATATACCAAAAAAGTATAGTTAGATTTAAAAGAAATTCTTTCTTTAACATACTAGCATAAAATAATAATTTCTTTTAAAATACAAATATGTATGTATATAAATAAAAGAAACATGTTTGTTGTTTTTTTTTTTTTAGAATACGGTACGTTAATTTTGTTTGAAAACTCACTTACTGATATTAAAAACTGAATGTTTGCAAATTTAAATACAGATATTAATGATCACCCCTCCGATTTCTGAAACAATACAAACTCTAATATCTTAGCATCCATATTTGTAGGTGGAAAATCAAAGCTGCTTGATAAAGTTAAATGAATGTTTCAATGATAAATTTAACAACTAAAATTAATTACATCTGCCAGAGTCTGGGGTCAGGTTGGGATAATTATGTATGACAAGGGGGTAATTGTGACAACCTCCATATTGGAGAAAATTGTGTGCAGTATAATTTTTTTCATGCTTAGATATTTACCTCATAATGTTTTTTTTTTTTTTTTTTTTTTTTTTTTTTTTTTTTTTTTCATTTTAGATATTCTGTATCCCTAGTCTGAAGCATTTTGATATCCGAATATCAATTTGAAACAAAGTCTACGACAATTTTTCATAAATTGATTTATCAGTTTAGAGTTCTAATGATCACAATTTACCCCAAACATATGTGTATAGGAAAGCATATAAAGAAAATATATTGGTCAAAATTACCCCACTTGTGGACTTCATTACACCAAACTTTGTAATTGTGAAATTTTCATAGGGTAATTAATAACTTTAAAATAATAGCTATTAAACTTTAAAATTTAAAGAGTTATTCTTAAAGAGTCAAAATTACTTACTATGAAGTAATAATATCACTTTACTAAATAGAAAAAAAATAACAATGTTGAAAATGTAGAAAGTGGTCACAGTTACCCCTCCTGACATTACTATTTTTAGTGTATTTTTAAGAATGTTAATTAAAAAGTCTCTAATTGAACATGACGTTTTGTAAATTAAAGAAAAAAATACGCAGTACAAAACTAAATCCTTCAAAATTATGCAGGATGAAATGGAAACGTGTAAAATAACATTGGAGACCGTCTAAAATTTCGATCTCGTTTTTAAGGCGAAAATGTGAGTTTCACCAAAAATGCTGTTTAAAATTTGGCTGGAATGAAACTATCTCTATTCCGAAAATATCCTTTTTTACTTCGACTTTTTTACACAATTATTCAATAATCGTGTTATAAATTAATCTAATATTTATTTTCATATGCAGTGTTATTTTCAGTTTGATTTATTAACCTTCGATTTATTCTATTGAGCGGATCGAAAGTGCCACACCAGATTATGTGATCGTTAAGGACTTCCAATATTTGTCGGGGATGGCTCAGTAGAAGAGCGTTGGCGGCTTCATCCAATACATCCCTGGTTCGAATGTTGGCCGGGATTTTTTTAACCCTCTTGAAAAATATCTGTTATTACTCCTTCATTTGACCTGTAACGGTTCAAATGATACTATTAATTATAATGATTTTCGTCGTTTATATTTACAGTCATGACTGACTTAAGATTTTAGCCCAAATTATGAAGATGCAATGCATATGGCATGCACCTTCTGTGTACTATATGGCCAAACATCACAGGCCACATCTTTTTACTTATTCTGTTGGCGATAAAAAAGTTGCTCTATACTTTTAGCTAACATATTATGCAAAATACATTTTGATTGCGTTGATCCATGCGCAATGAATCATTATTTAGTAAACCTGGAGATTTTTCAAACAATTTTTAATATTTTTTCAAACTTTGAATACTGAGTCTTATGTGTAATGCTGTTCGTCATATTTTCTGAAAAGAAATTTTTTTGATATTCAGAATTCTGCGAATTATAAGCAAATAACTTGACAATATTTAAAACTGTATTTATAAAAACTTTAATTTCTCTACGAGCATACATACTATCCTCATAAGAATAAACAAATTTTATTACAATGAGTCACATAATCAAAATCTGCAGTTTGAACGCTTTTGCTACATTAATTTTGACAGGGATATCCAAAAAGTCTTCGTTCTTTTTCAATTTGGTTGTCTCTTCTAGGATATCGGGAAAAAATTCGGGTCAGATTTGTGCTATTTTGTATACACACCAAGAATTTCAAAATAATCCATACGTGTTTTTCTAGATTTTTAACCCTTTCGGGTTCAAATTGTTTTCCATTTTGAGAACAAAAATAATTTTACTTACACAACACTAATAGGAATTTTGTAAATATACTTACTGAAGTTTAAACATTATCTCATTGACTAAAATTTAACGAATGAACTTATTTTGTGTAATATTCATTTCATATGTATTTGATAATAATTTAAGGAAGAGTTTTCAAAAACAGTTGGAAAATGAAATGTTACAACAAGATTTGAGAGGATATTGCAAATTTTTAATATTTTTTGCGTTTTACCACACATGACTGGTTCAGGAAAGTAATTTGTTTTTTTTTTTTAATTTTAAGAGTGAAATATATGCATAAATTAAAGGAATCACCAACGGTTCAAAGAGAGTTGAGTAAATTATTATTTTTATTATTATTGCAAAGGGCCGAAGTATAAATGGAATCATAATAAGAAAGGCATCGCCATATACTATTATTTCATTATGTTGAAAGTAACTCAGTAATTGTTCAAACAAAACAATACCCAATGAAAAGACATGTACTATTAATAGTACACGAGACCCGAAAGGGTTAAGAAAACATCTAAAAGTGGCCGGTGACCTTTGGCCATATGGTGTATTTCATTACAGTTTTTATCGTGCTCTATGTTACAGACTTAAGGGTAATAGAATTTTTTTTGTTTTAAACAGCAGAAATATTTCTAATACTTCGAGAAATATCTAGTATGACAGATGATCATTTCAAATATAATTATATAAGATAAATCGAGGTGTGTATACCTAAAAACAAATGATAATTGTATAATTAGAAAATCATTCTTTGTTACTAATTAAGTTATAATTTATATGAAGAAAAAAGTTTTGTGCCAAAGGGTCAGTCACCCAATCTTAGCCACACACATAAAAAAATAAATAATACTGCCCAGTTAAACTGATGGCATTGAGCTTACAGGCTACAAATACTAATTGTACATTAAAGCCTTATATTTTCAAGGGTTAATTCCGTTCGAAAAAAAATTAAGAAGGGGAAACAACTCTCCTCTTTCCTCTTTTTTTATACTTAATCATTGAACTTCCTATACTATCAAAGGCATGCTTTATAATATAAAAAATCTATATCCAAAATTCAGAGCAAATGAGATAATTCTTAAAAAAAACCCATTTAGCATTTATATAATTTAAAAGGAGTTATCCCCCTCTTTTATACTTAACCATTAAACTTCCAAAACTATTCAGAGATTTGAACGAAATCTCAAAATTCTGCTTGAAAAACTCATTTATATAAATTAAGGGGGGGCATTAGAACCCCTGTTCCCCTTATTTATACTTATTCAACGAACACCTAATAACAGTCACGGAATCGCCTCATCAGAATGATCCTAATTTAAATTTTGAACGAAAACTTAATTCTGCATGAAAATCCCATTTATATCAATTAAGGGGAGGGGCATGAGCCCCCCGTTCCCCCTCTTATACATATCGAATGAAATCCAAAAACTAATCAGGGAAGCGCCTTGTCAGGATATACCTACATACAAAATTTCAAGTGGATCGGATATTTTTATCACGAGTTATCGCGTTACGCACGAACGCACATACGAACGTACATACAGAACGGACGGGCACATAAGCTCTCAGGCTATGATAGCCTGTGAGCTAATAATAATTATGTACTTAAGTTAAATAAATACGTGTAATAAATAAACTTATATGCATATTTAATGAGTCTGCATAATTAATAAATAATTATGAATGTTTACGCATGCATATATTACTTTTAAAAAAAAACGGGGGAAATTTCGTTCAAAAATAGATAAAACTCGGAAATTCTTTTTCGGTTTCTTTTTCGGCCTTAAAACCAGTTTAATCGATCTTTGGATAAAATTCTTCTTTAACTTTTGTCTGTGAAACAGGACGTATATTTTATTTTTGAGAATACATTTATATTTACCTGAAGATTTGTAAGATATGACTTCTGTGTCGACAAAGATGAATAACACAAACTTTTATCAAAATTTTTTTTTATCTGTAAAAAAATTCTCATTG
The DNA here is from genome assembly GCA_964019185.1 of Maratus speculifer. Classification (NCBI taxonomy): domain Eukaryota; kingdom Metazoa; phylum Arthropoda; class Arachnida; order Araneae; family Salticidae; genus Maratus; species Maratus speculifer. The sequence goes on along the minus strand of OZ025294.1, from coordinate 295,465,894 downwards.
TTTTCTTTTTGGAATTTTTTATATATTATATTTATTTTTATATGGAATATTTTGTTCCTATCAAACAGTTAATGAATGGTATTATTGCACTGAATGTTCATATGTACATGTGCACTGTTAACCTGTACTTTAATCTTAATATTTCTCCACAAAAATAGAAAACGATTTCGATAACTTTTTTAGTGAAATTTTCTGATACAAATTGATTAAAACCAAGCTCTTCATTTTAAAATATTATAAAGAGAGAGAATACTACCTTAAACTGGGGAATTTTACTTCAAATTTGGAGTTATGTATATCACTGCGAATTTTCAATGTACTCTATATTAAGAAACATTTTTTTCGTTTAACATGTATTCAATGTGATATTATTTATAAATGAATTAGATACCTTCATTTAAGAGAAAGTATGCTTGGTTTCATTTATAACGGTCAATTATCTATTCGACGGATATGGGCGCTACAAGTGGTGACCTTTGTGGCGGTCTTACTCGTAAAGATAATGGCACCTAACCCGTATCTACGCAAAAAAATCTATGGTTCTAAAAAAACCATGAAAACCCCCGAACGATTAGTTTTACGGAGGCAACTAGGTTCGAATACAACTCCTGCCTTCTACCACCTTTTAGTGCAAAACCTCTTGGTTAAAGCTAGAGGGAGAAATTGTGTTTTTCTTGTATGCAGTATTTATACAAAATTTTAAAATGATTAATATAATGTGTCATTTTTTGGTGTAACAGGTGTTAAGTTGGATGACCTGTTTCTTAAGACTTAGTAAAATACTCAAAAATATATTATGTATACGTTTTTTTATTAGCATAGAAAGAGCTGGACAATTACACTATGAAATGTCAAAAAAACTTGAAAAATAAAATAACAAGATTACTAAAATTAATATATATATATATATTAGAACATAAAATATATTGGAAAACTAGCGTGATTAAAAACTATACAAACAATAAAGTAAAGATAAGAAAATCAACGTTTCGATCTTCAGTTAAGATCTTCATCAGGAACTCGCTATTATACTGCTTTTGACCAGAGTAAAACGTCTTGAAATTTAAAAGTTCAGTAGCGGCTTCGCCCGCTACGATGGTCGGTTTACACGGGCAGACGGGCATTAAATAGTTAAATTGTTAGTATTAAATAGATTAATACTATTAAAATGCATACCAAACAGTGTCTCAATATATATGTATGCAATAGAGTACTTTTGTGTGGCCCTGTAAATCAATAAGAAATATTACCACAGTTTGTACAGAATATGTATTATAGTATATACTTTATAGATGCATATCAACTTTATTATGTTATTAACAACATTAAAATGCACTTGAAACTTTTTTCCCAATTGACCGTAATGTATCGGAATCCTGTTAATTGTCCCTGTAATTGAACTACGCATCAGGTTTTCATTAAATTTGAAATGAGACTACAAAATTATCAAATAATTATATATTTTTTAAGTTTCAAACGATTCGGTTGGGTGGTTTTTGAGTTGTTATATGCGGACATACGGGCAGACGGACGAATGTGCAACTCGGGATCCCGGGATTTTTTCCCTTCAATGCAAAGCAAACGCAACGTTTCTCCGTTTTCGGGATCAGAGGAGATAGCGTCACGTACATAGATACATGCGGTCGGATTTTAATAGTGTCGATTATATTGCCAGTCAGTTGATGCTTTAAGAAATCATAATTACTAACATTTTCTAACATCATTACTATCTTATTAACATTTTTTTTAAACTCAAATGAATGAATTACAGAATGTCATTTTTATAATTTTAATTTCACAAAGTTATACCGAAAATGCCAAGCTTGAAATTTAAAGACAATAGATTTTTCAATTGTTACCTTTATTGCAAAGTTCCGCACACATTTTTTAACAATCAATATCTGACATGTGTAAAGAAAAGAACCCTTCATTTTGATTGTCTTTTTTAAGAGTAAATCCTTTGGGAGAAATATCTTTTGTTCAGACATAAGCTTTAAAGAATCTTTTTCACATAAAACAATGATTTTCAACCGACTAAAGCTATAAAGACTATATATATATGTATATATATGTATATATATGTATAAGTGTATAAGTATGTATAAGTATGTATATATATGTATAAGTGTATAAGTATGTATAAGTATGTATATATATGTATAAGTGTGTCATAACAAAAGAACCAGGGTAAAAAACTGATTTTTATCATGGTGTGATTCTATTTCAGATGTAATGAGGCACATTTAAATAGGACAGTATGTAATTTATTTCAAATTTTATTAAAAAACAATAATTTTATAGTTAGAAAAACGTAAAAAAAAGTTTTTGTATCGTCGCTACATTTGTTTTATTAGAAGTATTATATTTACATAAATCGTGTTAAAAAATGGGTGATGATCCTTGGACAATCTCGTTATTAGTTGTTTTTAGGTGAGAAGAGAAAACTTAAGTTCGATGATGTGATTAAAACCTTCAAAATTATCAGGAATATTTTAGATGCATTTTCATTTTATTTATTTATTTATTTATTTTAACGATAACATCAGCTTATGTCCACTGTGCAATAATTTCATTTTATCAAATAAATAAATAAAATATTTTGTTGCAATTACAAGTCACACATCATATGTAAAGCACACATGTAAAGTATTTTAAATAAAAGGTTACAGAGAAAATCCCTATAGAAAAAATTATGCGGGTAATTTTTTTGAGACACTTTATATTTCGACAGGTTTTACTATTAGTTATAGTATAAAAAAGCATAATGTCTCAAAAATATATAAAATAATGCAAGATTTAGGAATACAGAATATGTTCATAAAATACTCTATGACTATTTTTTTAAGATATACTTTTTAATTCCTTACGCATTATGTCATGTAAGTTATATTTAGAAACGTTTTCTTCGTGTTACGCTTCAAATAATCAAGTAAGTTTTTACAATAATTGTTCATGCTTACATATTATCCATAGCCTAAAGATAAACGCAGAAACAGTAGTAAAAACACTTTACCGTAATCCTTATTTTTAAAAACCCAAATATGTATTATTTTATAGTTAATAGTATGTTGTTATTTATTTATTATGTTTTATTATTTTGTGTTGTGCTCAGTTTTATATTATTTAGTATTTTTAATCGTGTTATTTCTAGTTTTAAACGTGATGGAAAAGATTAACGACGTTAGTAACTAATAAAAATCGTTTTTTTTTTATCTACGTGCAGTGCTTGCATGATTCTTTAATACAAAATTGTCTAAAACATAGCATTTGATTTTGAAATTTGGCAATGCATAGTATATTCATTTTAAAGATCTGCAGAAAAAAATAAGACATGAATAAGGGGAAAACTTTAAACGAATATTTCCGCATCTGTTTTTTCTTTTTTAATGCCTCAAAATTAATATAAATTATACTGTAAAAATATCTGTGATTTTTACAGAAATTTATATGATTACTAAGATTTTATATCTACAGTGATAAAAACAGATATTAATATAAAAAATGGATTTTGAAAAATTACAAAAATATGTTGTTTTATAAAATAATCTACTAAAATTACAACAACCTTACTAAATTTTTTTGTGTGACCCGGGATGCAGTTGAATAAAAAATTATAGGCATCTCGTTTTCGTAAAATAGGGGAAGATGGGGATACTTGAGCCATTTCTTGAATTTTAATTTTTTTTAATTTTTTATATTTTTTTAGAATAAAATAAAATATTGAAAATGAAAATTTGATATTTTTTCTTCAACTAAAAACCACTTTCAATTAATTTTGAACTATTTTCCTATGTATAATAAATGTTTATTTTTTGTTTTACTTCGTGGCTCAAGTATCCCCATGGCGGGGATACTTGAGCCATAGTGAAGGGATACTTGAGCCACTAAGGAAAAATACCTACAAAAGTAATTTTTTTCGCTTTATTTTTGCACAAACATTTTACAGAATGATAAATTATGAAACGTAAAGTCCTTCAAAACCAATTGAGAAAACAAAGCTAGTAATACGATCATTTTTCGTCGTTAAAACTGGTTGTCGGAGGATAATTTCAACTTGAGTTATAACGACGGTAGAAACATCCTCAGTTCAGAGCCATTTAAATTTGGAATCTGCAAGTCTTCGGGCAAATTTCCTTTTCAAAATATTAAGCACTTATCCAACAAATATTTTTACAGTTTTCTTTCTGGCATATTACCGTTTTAAAAAGTTATTTTAATTTAATGAAAGTTAAATTGAAAACTATGTTTACATTTATCTAGACAGGCTATTTTGTTAGTCAAAAAGGAAAAATAAAATAGACATTTTCATTTAAAAAATATACATTTTTAAATATTTTTAGATTGTTATTTTTTTAAGAAAAAAAATAATAAAATGAAAAATTATTCTCCCTTTTATCCAGAAAAATATCTATTAGTGAATATAAGGATGGAATTTTATTTTTTGTTTGTTTCACCCATGTTTAGTTTCTAGTGGGGATGGTTGAGACATGGCTCAAGTATCCCCACTCTCATTGGCTCAAGTATCCCCACTATCACTATTTTTGTTTCCCAGAGTTTTACTAAATAAAGCATGCAGCTATTAGAACTATTTTAGACTCAAAATACAATTGAAATTATGCTTATTGAATGTATGTATATAGTTGCAACTTTAAACAAAACTTTGATTACAAAAAAACAAAAAAGCCATGCACCCAAATATTTACTTCAGATAGGGAAAAGACAACTATTAATCACTATATTTTCAAAATGGTACCAAGATGTGTGATTTCTTTTTTACATGTTCAGAACTATAAATATGTTATCATATTGGCAGTTTTAGAAAGAAAAATTAACCAACTGTAGAGATAACAGGGGTGGCTCAAGTATCCCCTATGCTCAAGTATCCCCACTCTCCCCTATTCTTAATAACAATACAGATTTTTTGATTTACAGTGCAAACTTATGTCTGTTACACGAATTTTTGATAGTGTTGTTACATAAAAAGTTCTAAGAATAACAGTTTCATAAAAAAAACTTATACATAGCAACATTATACATTTGTTTTCCGTGTATAAGAAAACAGTGACATCTCGTCAAAAAATAATTGCATTTTTTACTGTTTACTTCTTCGAGTATTCTAAATGACTTTTCCAAAATAACTTCAATACAGGTATTGAGTAAATCTATCAGTTTCAGGTCTTTTAGATATATATAAATATTTAAAAAAAAATAAATTTTCATATTATGTAATACGAAATCAAAATTTCATATTTAACTGAAGGTCTCTTCAAGATTTATGTGTTCATATTTTTAAATTTGAAAGGGAAAAAAAATTACAGCTGATTTCGGAATATAAATTTTAAATTAAAACATATTATTCTTTACATGGAAAATGTGTTTTATAAAATTTAAACAACGAATACGTTGCGTTATATTTTGTAAATATTACAGTAAAATTATATTGGAAATTCCAAGCATACAAAAGGACCAACTTATTGATAAAGAATGGAATTTGAAACAAAAGCTTGACAAACTAGTTTATTTTTAAGTATTTCATTGAATACTAACGTAAATTAGGAGACATGTATTAAAATGGCTTTAATGTATAATTTTTTAACAGCGTAAAATTTTCGAAAAAAAAAAGGATTTAAAATTGGGGAAAATATATGCTTATGTTTTAAATTGGGGAAAATATATCTTTATGTTTTAACTCACTGTTTTTCTTAATAAGTTATGCATGGATTAAATTGGGTATTCCACATATATTTTGCTATTTAAGGATAAATTGTCTTGGAATAATAACTCCAAGTCGGTTAATAACTCAAGTACTAATATTTTACGCAATTATGAAGGATTTTCTAATATGGCTCTTACATGTTCTGCGCAGAATTGCTGTGAGTAACTTGAATCTTAAAAAAAAATATAAATAAAAAAAAAGCGCTGAAAGTTAATTTGTTTCATTTCTAAACCTCATCGCTGGAAGAAGCACATAAGAGTCAATGCTCGATATAATATTTGTGAGGAAAGTTATGTGATACAAATACTATATATTTATAGATTTGTAAGTGAATTTCAAGCATTTTTAAAATGTTATGGAAGATTTGGAATGTGTTCTTGAGGTAGTTTGTAGTTCCAAATACGCTGATCAGTTAGTATACTGAAGTAACAACAACATCCAGTGGAATTATTACACCAGTTGATATTCTGGAACATAATTTCGGTTGATATTCGGTTCTAGAACAACAATCGAAGTGATTTTGTTTTTCATTTATGCACGAGAGAGCATTTTTTTATTATTACAAACCAAAATGGATTAAGAGAAATGTGTACGTACTATGTGCTGCTTTTTTTATGTCAGAAGAATGAAATATCAAATTAATATTACTGCATCCAGATATTGCAGTTAATAGTAAGTAAGAGAAATTATTACTTAAAATTAATTTAATAAACTACTAAATAAATTAAAATAATTTAATAACAATTTAATTTATTTTATGGTGTTTTAAAGAAGTTATTTTTCCCATCATTTTTAAGAGAAATTTATGGACTTTTATATCTGTATATTTTTCATCTTTAGAATTGAGCAATTTATATACCATTATTCCATCTTATTTTATATCATTGTTTGCATGGCATAATTACCCATATATTTGTTTAATAACGCTAACTAGCTTTCAATAAATCACGCCATTACGTCTTATCATGAATCCACATAAAAAAATACACATTTTTGTAAACCCAGTCTGTATTTTCCTGTATGAAATCCTATATTTGTTTGAAAACAAAGGAAAAATAAATAAAACTAAGCCGCAAAAATTGATAGAACCTTAACGTAACGTTATTACTCCAAGACATGTTATATAATGTTCGGCAAATATTGAAATATTGCATGTATTCACTAATGATGATAGCACGCAAATACGTTTTTAGAAAGTACAGTGCACGCAAAAAAAAAAAAAAATATCTTGACACTTGCGATTGTATTCGTTTCGTTAAATATCTAAAAATATAAATGAGGAATGAATGGGAAACTCTAGATAGGTAAACAAAATAGTACAGGTCATATATTTCGTAAACATGTTTTCAAGAAATCCAATAGGGGACCGTCAAATAATTTTAACGAAAACCTTTAGGATAATCCTGTCAAAACTAATGAAGCAAAAGCGTTGAAACTGCAGATTATGATTAAGTGGCTTGATTGTATTACGCTGTGTCCATTTTTTAGAAAATAGCATGTATACTCGTAGAGATATTAAGATTTTTTATAAAAACGGTGCCAAATTTTGCCAAATCTTTTGCTCATAATTTGCAGGGTTCTTAATAGAAAACAGTGCTCTTTTTAGGAAATATGAAAAATAAAGTTGTACATAACACCTTGTTATCAGAATTAAAAAATAGTAAAAATTTTATGAAAAATAAACAGATATACTAAATACAGTTTTACTGCGCATGTGTGGACGCAATGAAAATTAATTTTGCATGATGTTTTAGATAAATGTATAGAGCAACTTTTGTGAATGTCTCAAAAAGCTAGCTTGAAAATTCTGAAAATTATCATCGATAGAATAAGCCCACATTGCACGCATGCGCAATGAAAGCTTATGTCTTAAACCTATTCATTTTTCATACAATTATTATAATTTTTTTTAAATTCTGATTGCCTCTTATTATGTATAATATTGTATGTCATATTTTCTGAAAAGAACATCGTTTTTTATCAAGGACTCTGCAAAATAAAAACAAAAAAAATTTAAAAAGTTTGGGGTCGTTTTTATAAAAACCTTAATTTCTGTACGTGTATACATGCTATATTCATAAAAATGAACACAGTTTATTACAATAATCCGCTCAATCATAATCTGTAGTTTGAACGCTTTTGCTACTACGCTAGCTTTGACAGGATTATCCAAAATATCTTCGTGGTTTTTCAATTTTTCGACGGTCGGCTATGGGATTTCGCGGTAAAACCTTCGCGAAAATATATGACCTGTACACATTTATTACACATATTTAACACATATTTAATGCATATTTTTGATTACACATACCGTATTTATTCGTGTTTTGGGCGCACGCGTGCAAAAAGGCTCACCCCTACTTTACTAGTAAAAATGGCGATTTCTTAAAATCTCGTATATAACACGAATCAAAAATTTGATACGCTAATGAAGAATGAACAAATGAATTTTAGTAAAAAAAAAAAAGTCGAAACAAACATTACACCAGACAGAAAACACGCCGAAAATGCATTTTTAGACTTTGGGTTGTAAGAGAATCACGAGAAATATGAATGAGTGACGGTAAAGAGAATTGGTAATTAGCGTTTAGGTAATGTCATCAGCTCTGTTGTATAAAAAAATACAAGGAATGAAATAAATATGCAGTAATACTTCAATTAAGTAACATTTTCCGAGTTTTAATATCTTCTTTGAATAATTTCTTGTTTCATATGTATATCGTTCGACTGCATCCAACAGTAAAAAATGATTCCGTGTATAAGGCGCACCTAGAACTTTTGCCCTAATTTTTTGGGAAAAAAGTGCGCCTTATATACGAATAAATACGGTATTTAACAACATTTCTAAAATCGCAAATATCAAGATTTTTTTGCTGGCACTGTACTTACTACTGTTTGAGTCTTAAATAAGTGATTCCTTATAATCGAAAATTGCAATTTTTTTCATTTTGATTTAGCTGATACATAACGATATTTGGTCACTACGAACATCTAGTGCCAGATATATGTAGGGTTTTTTTTTAATATTTCTTAAATATATCCAATGAGAAATAAAAGTACATAATTATATAAATATGTGCATGAAATCAGAAACAATTTTTATGATTTCGATAAATTAAATTTGTGAAAATTTAGATAAAGTAGTCGACCAACATTACAAGTCCTTAGTCACGTAACTTTACCTTTTTGTATAATAAATTTAATGACCACTTGCATGAAATTATCTTTATGAAAATTAAATAAAATATTTTAAAGATCAAATAACTGAATGATAAGCAGTTTTTCAAATAAGTTAATGCATTACTTTAATTCTGTTTCATTATAAAAAGCTCCTCGAATTGCATTTCCTCTGATGCATTTTTATTAAAATGAAAGATTTTTATTCTTACTGAATTGTAAGTTTAAAGTGAATTTCATTCTCTTTCAAATTAAAAGTTAAATTGGAATTCTTTTTTTTCTGTAAAATATACGAATATGTGAAAAGAACTTTGTTAATATACATACTTTTTCAAATTCAATCTTTATTATATTACAATTCGGATTACACTTGAATCACGTTACAACGCATCTCAAGGAGCAGTGATTAAATTTACTATAATAAACAAATGGTTGCAGTGCATATTTTTATAATGGGACAGAATAATAAGATTTTATTTTAGAATCCAAATAATACTCAATGAAATAAAACATTCGTTAATGTGTTATTCATTGTAACGAGAGTCATCTGTATTTAAATGTACCGAATTATTTCAGATTGCAAAAAATCTTTTCCACATGCAGTAAAGTATTTTTTCTTCTAATTCAAGTTAACGAAAATATATTTATAGTGCAATGGAGATTATCAAGAAAATCTCTTTCCATGGAATTCATAAATTAATTCATTAACTAAAATACTGAAATAAATTAGTGAACAATTAATTTTCTTAATGCATTGGAGCGGAAGAAAAGGCCATTTCACAGATGATTGTAATTTTGAAATATAAAAACATTGTTTTTACTGAGCAAATTTCGGCCCCACCAGTGGCCGAGAGGGTCTGACCTCTTAACTGGTAAACGGCAGGTGCTGGGTTCAAACCCAATCGCGGCCGTCGGCCTAACCGTTCGGAGTTTTCGTGGTTTTCTTCGAACCTTGCGTAAATACGGGTTAGGTTCCCTTAGAAAGACCCTCCACGAAGGGCATCCCTCCCCCTGGGCCTATATCCCTAGCGTAGATAACACTGATAAACAAATTTTAACGAATTTTCGATTTCTCTATATATTTTGGGTGTTTCTTATAGATTTCAAGATGCTGAAAAAGAATATGTTTGTAAAAATTTTCTATCACCCTCCAATTTTGAGAAATTTCATTAATACGTTTTGGAGTATGTAGGCATTGTATAGGCATTATAATTATATTATATTATTCTCATTCATGTATTTGATTCACACAAACATTCCTTTTTCTTATTAAAACGATAGAAGATACAGCAAGAGAGTAGAAATAGATGTCCCCCTAATAAATTTTATGTTAGCGACCTTGAACAGACAGCTCTAGCCACCCACACAGTATTTGACTTTAACGCAAATCCCTGACAGTTGACACTTATCTTTCGGGGCAAATATACTACTGTTTCTTTGTTCTGTAAGACTTTTTAATTAAATTTTTATTATAATTATCATATCTTCCTCTACAATATGTAAAACATGTCTTTTGGATGCGTTAATGAACCCGATTCTTTTTGCTGTGTGTGCGGGGAGCTAACTTTGAAAAAGCATCGATGCGCCTATCATATGTACTTTGGATGTAACGTAGTTGAACGAGATAAGAAATAAGCACCTCGTTCTTGTTATACACAACGTGCTACAAACTTCCGGACGTGGATGAAAGGTACAAAAATGTGTATGCTCTTTGCTATACCCATGATATGACACATGCCGAAGGATCAAATAACTGACTGCTACTAATGTATTACAAAAATTAAAGGATTCTTTGCAAGAGGTAAACATAAAATTAAGTACACGAACTTAGATTCAGCAATGTGACCAGCATTACATAATGATGATTTAAAAATACCGAAACCTCCAGAGAATTTTACATATGATGATGCAGCAGTAGAAATGGAAATCGATGAAACTGAAACTTCCTCTACATCTGATATGAACTATTCTCCTTGCATAAATGAAGAACCACACCCAATAACTCAAAAAGAATTAAATGATTTTGTGACAGACTTAAATTTATCAAAGAAAAACTCAGAATTACTTGATCAAGATTGCAAGGTTGGAATCTCCTGAAAAACAATACAAAGATATCTATTTATCGAGATTGATATAAGAAATATTCAACATTTTTTAAAAGAAAAGATGACTTACGCTACTGTAATGATATAAGTAGTTTAATGTCTGCTTTAAATTGTCAATATAACACGGAACAATGACCTATAAGAGAGCACCCACAGCTAAGACATTTACAGCTACATAAAGTATGAAATTTCTTATTAATATCATTTCTTTTTACAAAAAAATCTATATTTTCTAAAACTTTATAAACAATGCATACTTTCAGTGTTTTAAATATTAATTTTAAGCTTTATAAATGTTTATTTAAAATTTTGTCATTATTAAAATACCAAACGATAAATTTCATAAGATGTATGTGTTGAATAAATACTACAAAATTGAGATTTTCAGGATTTTGAATTTTTTAAAAATCTGTGAGTGATGGAAACTTTTTAATGGCATATTCTTTCACAGCACCACCTGAAATATAAAAGTCACCACATACTTAGTTAGAAAAAGAAACCTTGTTTATCAATGTAATCGGCCGACACAAAATTCAACAACTACTGAGCAAATTTCACTATGAAATTATAAAGTTAGGATTTTATTTAATTGAAATTCATTGAAAATATGATTAGAAAAATTATTCTTCATTAAATTTATGCATCATTTTCGCTTATTTTAACAAAATATTTTATTATACAATCGATATAGTGTGTTTTACTTGGAATAGGTTTCACTTTCAAGAACATTGAATTACATCGTATTCATTTGCCAATTGAAAATTTAGCAATTCATTTAGTGACAGACAAATTAGTATCATAAATCATCTTTGTTGATTTGCTAAATGTTTTTAGCATTTTAGTTTAGTTAAACACATTTTCTGAGGTGCACTGAAAACTCATTCTATTTGAACGTAACTTAAATACCGGGCAGATAATTTCTCTTTACAATCATTTTGATTTTCCCAGAAATTATAATTTTCTGTTGTACAATTTATTTATATTTTCGAACGGATTATTTATCCAAAGATATTTCTAAATTAATTTTTTTATATAATTTTGTATTGAAAAATGCATTAATCTCCAAAACTAAATTTTTAAATTTTGCAATTAATGTATGTGAAAACATAGAAAAACTTTAAATTTATTTTCTTATAAAAAATTGTAATATAATTTTTCCATTAGACACTTCCGTAGACGGAATACACTACTAGAAAAACTGCACTAATTGGATTAAGCGATTAAGCTCTACTCTGTATAAACACATTATTCTCAATGATATAAATAATTTAATAATAAAATTTAATTGTATTTACTTTTTTTTAATTTTTTGTTTACAAAATAATTTTCTTTCAATTTGCCACTTTCAGAAGCTTTATTCTTAGTTGTGGTACTGTAATTTCTCTGTACTTTAAACAGCTAAAACAACAGCTTCAAACAGCTTTTCCTAAAATATTCTTAATGACCTTAAAGACGTTTTGATTTATAGCGCAAACTTATAACATTTACATGCATTTTTGTAGTTGTCGCTACATAAAAAAGACTGAAAATCCCAGTGTCCTAGAAAGGATTAATTATCATTAGAGATTTTTATCATTGTGCATAATAAAGCAATCACATTTCGTCAAAAAATAATGTAATTTTTACAGCTTTACTTATTGAAGTATAGCAAAGTTTTACAGAAAACAATCTCATTGCAGGTATTTAAAAACTGTATAAATATATCAATTTTGCATCTTTACAAACACAATTATTTTGAGATAAACGAATTTTCGTATAATGTAATACGAAATTCAAATTTTATGTCTAATTAAAAGTCTCTTACTTATGTATGTGTTTAATATGTTTTAATTTGGAAACAAAATAATTTACAACTGATATCAGAATATGAATTTTAAATGCAAACATATTTTTCTATATATGTTTTACAAAATTGAAACAATGAAACGCATTGCATTTTGTAAATATTACAGTAAAACGATTTTGGAAATTCCATGCATACAACCTAATCAAATTATGGATAAGGAACATAATTTGAAGTAAAAGCTAATCGAAATGGCTGATTTATAAGCATGTCATTAAATACTATCGTAAAGTTAAGTAAATTAGAACATATAAAAAGAACAATGCAGTGCAACCATTTTTAATGGTATATGAAAATTGCAAATAAATAAATAAAATAAAAATAAGAATAAATAAAAATTGAGGAAATTTTTTGTTTAATAATTAAACTAGCTATTTTTCTTTATAAGGTAAACCTGAATTTAATTACGAATTTCGTATACATTTTGCTATTTAATAACATATCATGGAATAATAATACCAATTGGGTAATAATTCATGTACTATGTTATACGTAATTATGATGTAATACTTCATTTGACACCTACAGGTTTTGTGCACTTATCCCAAAAAACCACTAGAAATTAATTTATTTCATTTTTAAACCTCATAGGTGGAAGAAGCCCGTATGCCAACGCTCGATCTAAAATTTTGGAGGAAAGTTCTATTATTCAAAGATTTATATATATATTAAGAAACTTTTGTTTGTTGCATAAATTTGTAGTGTATTTTACGTGATTCGACTACTTTTGCGTACTTGTAGTGTTTTTTACGTAAAATTTTTGATGTATTCATAAGATGGTTTGTAATTTGAGTTTTACTGAACAGTACCTGGTAATAACCCCATCCACTGGTATTATTACTTCGATTCTTTTTCAGTGTTGTAACTATCTTGGAAGAGGTTTTTTATGTACGCATGAGAAAGCATTAATGTTCAAAACCAAAAAGGATAAATAAAAATGTATCCAAAGTTTTTCTTTTTAAAATCAGAAGAATGAAATATCAAATAATTATAACGACAGTCTGATATTAATAAGTAAGAGAAATTAGTCAATTTCTAGGGCTAAAGTTTGTATCTTTATAATTGTACACATTCCAGGCCATTATTCTATCTTATTTTATAGTATTTTTTGTATCGCGTTATTATCCATACATTTGGTTAATAACGCCAAATAGCATTGGTTAAGAAATCACGCCATTAAATTTTATAGATACACATTTGAAAAAATATTTTTTATTGTATACATAGTAATATGTGGCTGTATTACGTACTATATTTGTTAGAAGCAAAAAAATTAAGCCGTGAAAATTTTCAAAACCTTAACGTGGCGTTATTATTTCAAGATGTCTTACATAATATTGTACACACCTTGAAATATACGATTTCGAAAAGTAAACTTATACAGATTTTGATGAAATATTCGACGAAATTTTCATTACAATCCTTTAATAGTATAACTTCATCTTACTTTATTATAAATCTTATGATCATTTCAATGAAACTCATTTAATGAAAATGAAATAGAATATCCCAAATATCAATTAACAAAATGTGGGCATTTTCTTAAAGATGTTTCATCTGACCTGTTACTTTAATTATGTGTTATAATAAAATACTTCTCGAACTGCATTTTCCCTTATATCTGTTATAAAATCTCTTATCTATTATCTCTTTATTAAATGGAAGATTTAAAATTCAGCTGAGTTGAAAATTTAAATTGAATTTCATTCTGCTTAGAATTAAAAGTTAAATTAAATAAACACTTTTTTCCTGTAGAAATATACGAATATTTTGAAAAAAATGTGTTGATATATTTTTTTTCAGTTTTGATGTTTATTATCTTACTATTCGGACTACAGTAAAACGAAGCGTTGGAACGAATTTTTGAGGATCAGTGTTTAAGTTTGCTATGCTAAGCAATTTCCTAAAGTGAATACTTTTTATAATGGGGTAGGAATTGATTTTTTTTTCAATCGAAAGAATTATCAATCAATTGACCAATTCGTTAAAGTTCGTTGTAACGAGAGTCCACTGTATTTAAATGGGCCGAATTATTTCAACTTGCATTTGAACAACAAATATCTTTTCCACGTGCCTAAAAATATTTTTTTTAATTCACAGCAAAAAATAGATTTATAGGGCAATAGATCAAGAAAATCTCTTCCACTGGAATTTGGAAATTTAATATTTAAATGAAAGAAGTTATTAAAAAATTCATTTTCTTAATGCATTAGCGCGGAATAAAAGCCCTTTTTAAGAATGGTTGTAATTTTGAAATAAAAAAAAACAATTTGTTTTACTAAGAAAATTTCGTTATGAAACTATGAAGTTAGGACTTAATTTTAATGGAATTCCTTGAAAATATGATTAGAAACATTATTTTATTTTTCTTTCCTCATACCCGTCATTTCCGTTTTTTTGACAAAATACTTAATCACACAATCGAGATAAGGTGTTTCACTTAGAAGAGACTTCAATTTCAATAACATAGAATTTAATTAAAATGTATTCATTGCGAAACTTAAAAGCAATCTAGAAATTCGTATAATTTCATGCAAATCAGTGTTAAGAATTATCTTTGTCGTTTTACTAAATTTGATTTCTACATCGATTAAGTAGATAAAGTTTCTAAGTTGCTCTGAAAACTCACAAACAAAAGAACATGAAATATAATTTAATTATTTGGGGACGAGCTACACGTATAGGTGCCGTAAATAGGCTTAAGAAACCGTGTTTATCACCATCAGTAAAATTATACCGTAAATTTTGTCTTATGTAATCGGAGCATTTTCTGGATTTAATAAGTCACAAATTTCGTTTTTTCTGTAAACCGGTGACAAAACATTAAAAATTTCGTAAAAGGTTCCCATCGCGAAGGGGTTAATGGTGAATCTTGTTCTGTTATGTACAACTTAAACATAGCTTAATTATTGATAAGATATTTATTCTTAAAATTATTTTGGTTTTCCTAGAACATTTATTGTACTGATTTTCAATAAATTTATTAGTTCGAATGGATTCTTTTTGTCAAAACTCAAAGATATTTCTAAATTAATTTTTTTTAAATAAATTTGCATTGAAAACTGCATTAATCTGCAAAATTAAAATTAGATTGCTATCTAGTTTCAAACAATGTATTCATGACATAGACATTCTTTTCTTATGGAAAATTGTATTATAATTTTTCATTAGATGCTTTAGTAGTCGGACTACACTACCCAAAAATCTGCACTAATCGGATTAAATTCGACAGTGTATAAACACATTATTCACAATTATATGAGTAGTTTAATATTAAAATTTAATTGTATTTACTTTTTTTTCATATTTTGTTTTCAAAATAATTTCCTTTCAAATCGCCACTCTCGGAAGCTTTACCTCCAGTTGTGGTACTCAAAGTTCTCTGTATTTCAAGCAGCGTGAAATCAGCGTGTTTCTGCGTGCCCAGCTGTTGCGCTTCAGATACAAATTGGGATACAAAATAGATTTAAATTGAATGGAGAAAGGTAATTTGAGGAATTAGTTTTTTAACGCTGCCGTATTAGATCAAAATTAATGTAAGAAAAAAAGTGATACATCGTGAATATAGCTACAAACGTCAGCGTTACTATTTATACAGAACCTACTCTGTAAAAAATTGCTGCAGTAATTTATTGCAGTAGCGATTCCAGGCAATAACACTAAAAATATATATATATATATATAGATTAACGGACGTTGCCTTTTGATAAACGGATTTAGTCCGCAAAACATAAAATTTTTCGAATGTTGACGTTTATCTGTAAAAATATACTTTTCCGTAAATTTACGGTAAAGTGTCGGAAGTTTACATTTTGTTACAGTGTAGTAATTAGAGTTATAATATATAGAGAAAGAGAAAGATAAATAAATATATATATAAACAGATAGATAAATATATAATCCATAAAGATCTCTGCATTTTTTGTAAAATTTTATTGCTGTTATAAATAAAAGAAAAAAACACACATTTCTTGAAAAAAAAGTGTTACGTCTATCAGTAAAAAAAATTTTATACCCCCTATCTAAACTGGTAACTTACACTTCTTTATTCATCAGCTGCATAAATGAAAATATCATATGTGAACCTTTTATTGTCGATATTTCTGACCTTGCAGTAAATTTAGGTACAGGATAAACACGTCATCTTGGATGCAGGAACAACATTTAACTATGCAACATTTACTATTATGTGAATCATAAGCATTATTCCAGTACAATTTTAATACATTTTTGAAAACGAAAATGAACATTTAAAAAAATATATTCAACCATAAACAACAAAATTTTGTTTCAACTTGTTAAAACATATATGAATATAATTCTAATACAGCTGTTTTGAAACTACTCTATATTTTAATATAATAATGCATTTTAATTTTCAACTTTGTGAAATCAAACTACCAACTGATGGACTGTAAGATAGCCAAGAGGATGGTGTGATGCCAAGCAGATGAACAAATATACATTCTAATGACTTTTGAAACATTATAGAAAATATTATATAAAACTGACGAATTATAATACAAAGGTGTGCAAAAACTTGAAAAGAAAAACATTCTATAAAATCACAAGACGAAATGTAATATTCTATCAATCAAAATATATGAAAATACCAATCGTATGAAAACATGGCTTACTGGGGGCAAGAAAACAGAATGGTAAATATACAAGTCAACTGCAAAAATCGGTTTTCACGTGATTTCCACACAGATACGACTTAACAGAACGATTGCATTTTAATATGCGAATCAAGCTTTAACAGATTCTATAATATTAACTGTATTTCGATAAGTTAATTGTCTATGTGCAGATTTCGGATCTATATAGATTTAAATAATCAATATATAATACGTAACTTTACGTCATATAGAATTATATTTAAAAAGTAAAAGATAATAATTGCATTAAGTTCGAAACCGCAACGGTGATCCACTGACTCTAAGACCCCGAAAGTAATCCTTTCCGCTTTTTTATGTCTTTTATTTTATGATGTTCTGTTTAATGTTGTTTCGTTTGAAAATTTGATTTTTTTCCCTTTTCCCCTGGTTTCTGCTATTGTCAGCGTAAGGGACGTGGAACGGACTTACTGAAACGCCGCTCTCTTTTTCGCGGAGGTAAAAATAACATAGTGGAATGGCAGTTATATATGTTTCTCTTACAAGTCCAATCGAAGCTACTGCTACTTCTACTTTCAGCTATTCTAATAATTATAGACTCTCCAATTTCAGACGAAGGGACGTATTTGTATGAATGGAGCAACTAGTAATAATAAAATTATTCTCTTTTGATAACCGCGAAATGGCAGGCCGAAAGCATTTAGAAACTTTAAATAAAATATATATTTTCAACTTATAACATCTACATTAACTTTTATCACGTGTGTAAAAAGTTCATACCGGGTATTTTGCGATGTCATTTACTTATAGTAAAACAATTTTTTCCGCAACAATTGCCGCCATTCTTAACGCTTAGTTATAAAATTTTCTCTTATTTATGTTAAATTTTCATGGTCTGCTGAAAAAAAAAATGTCTTCAGAAACTTTTATTCGGTTTTTAGATCATAATTTTGAACGATTGGACATTATGACAAAGTTAGTATTTAAACTATTGATTTCAAACGTAGAGCGAAATTGCTTGAGCTATAATCATCCGATAAGCTATTAAGTTATACAGCCTAATTTCTTGAATAACATGACTTCTGAGAAAGTATTTTGCTCTTAAAAATGACTGTAAAATTAAATACATTTACATACATTGTTAACTATGAATGATTGGTGATATTTATGCATTTAACTGGAAAAAATTAAAATCCTGTTTATTTATCTGAGTAGAATTGTAACCAAAATAAGGCAAAAACCTAAGCGATTAGATAAAGGATCTGTTACATTTTCGGAAATTATTTATAACACAATAATTTCTTTTTGGAATTATTTTAAATTAGCGTAATCTATTTTTACTTTCAGTTGAAAATTCTACGCAAGGAAATATGTGGTTCGAAGAAAACAACGAAAATCAAACGATTAGGTTCACGGATGCGATTAGGTTCGAATCAGGCACCTCCCGTCTAATACCTTTTAGAGCAGAACCTCTTAGTTACTGGTGGAGTGAGAAAGTTTGCTTCATGTATGCAATATTTAAAGAAAATTTTAAACTGATTTATCTAATAAAAAACCAAGTGAATAAAAAACATGTACATTAAAATACATTTGTTAGATAAATGTGCTACTTTTTGGCATAACCAGGTGTGAAGTGGGATCACCTGGTTATTAAGGTTTGTGAGATACTGAAAAAATATTATGTATACTGCATTATTATTAACATTTGCCATTCTAAGCAATGTTTACTAATAAAATATTATTAAAAAGCAATTTAAAAATTCACCTCTATAAACTATTATAAAATTCAAAATAATGAATTACAGAATGCCATTTTAATAATTTTAATTTCACGAAAATATATCAAAAACGCTAAGATTGATATTTATAGATAATATATATTTCTATTGTTTCTGTTATTATTAAAATCTGCACACATTTTCAACGATCAATATCTAACATCTGAAAAGAAATATCCCCTTTTCTCTGCCTTCAATGCCTTTTTTAAGGATAAAGGCTTTACGAAAAAATATCTTTTGTTTAGACATAAAGTTTTAATGAATCTTTTTTCACAGAAAACAATGGTTTTCAACCCACTAAACAGTAAATAGTATATACAGATGGGGGACAAAATAATACGAACACCTGTGAAATAATGGAAAATCTTTATTAGTACGGGTTTGGTCTACCCTTTGACTGAAGTACAGATTTAATGTTACCTTTTATAGATGTATAAAGGTCATGGACAATATTTGAAAGTATATTAAGCCATAACTCTTGCATAATGGTCTCTAATTCCGAAAGACTGGATGGAGGAAGAGATTGAGAACGAAGTTTGGACTCTAAATCTTCCACTATATGTTTAATAATATTCAAATCCGGAGACTGAGGGGGCCAGGAAGATGTTCAACTTCACCGTCAAGTTCTTCGAACCAAGGTTGAACACACCCTGCAGCGTGGATAGGGGCATTGTCGTCTTGAAAAAGTGGTCGCTCTCCACGGAATAAAGTCTGGACAAAAGGGCGGACATGATCCCCATGACTGGTTAGATGGAGATTGGATTTTATCCTCTCATGCGGAATAATAAGTGGCCCAAGGCCGCGCCAAGATATCGAACCTCAGACCATAATGGAACCACCCGAATGCTTCATATTCAGCATCAGGCATTCAGGTTTAAACACTTCTCTGGGTGTTCTCCAGACATAAACGCGTCCAGTCTTCTCAAATAGGGCGAATAACGATTCATCTGACAATAATTCATTTGGCCACTTCTGTGGGGACCACCGTTTGGGATCTCTGCACCACTGAAGTCGCTTAAAAGCAATAGTTGCTGTTACCAAGAGTTTTTGAATTGCAATCTGCCATTAATGCTAGCAGAATGGAGTTCCTTTTTGACAGTTTTTATTGAAATGGGATCCTGGAAATGTCTGTCCATTTCGGATGTTATCTCGGATGACGATTGCTTGTGCTTTCGGGCTATTATGACCTTCAAGACTAGTCTCTGCCTATCAGAAAGCTTGGACTTTTGGCCCCTGTTACGCTTTGAAGACGTCGTCTTACCCTTTGTCGTGCACTCTGTCGTAACTGCTGTACCGTACTGCTTGTACCCCCTAAAAGTTTTGCTGCTTCCGTAAAAGGTGCTCCACTTAAACGCGCTCCAAAAATCATTCTTCTTTGGAACTCTGACAGGTCTGACACTTCAACTTATTACATAGAGTTCGATTGACGCATGCAACACAGGTAACTGCTGTTGAGAGAGTGATACCTTCCTCTTCAGGCTCATTAGGTGGCAGACTTCTGTTGCAGGTGGTGCGGCCGTACTGCAGGTGTGAAATACGTCCTATTTTTTCACAGCTGTTCGTATCATTTTGTACCCCATCTGTATATATCTATGTGTGTCATAAAAAAAGATCTAGGGTTAAAAAATTTGATTTTTTGTCATAGTGCGGTTCTATTTCCGAAATAGTGAGACACATTTAAATAAGACAGTACGTGATTGATATAAAATTTTATTAGAAGACTATCTTGTTGTATAATTAAACAAACACAAAAAAGTTTTTGTAACTTTGTTATTTTTTTTTTATTAGAAGCATTATATTTTCATGAATCGTGTTCTAAAAGATGGGTGATAATGCATGAACAATTTCGTTGTTACTTGATTTGAGTTCAGAAGTGAAATCTTAAGTTCGATGATGCAATTAAAGCAATCAAAATTATCAGGAAATTAAAAAATGCATTTTAATTATTACTTTTTTTTAACAACAGTTTCAGTTTATCTCCACTGTGCATTAATTTCATCTTAATACCCCGTCATGCAAGCAATTACAAGTCGTATGTTCCACGTCAAGCACAGGTGTGAAATATTTTAAATAATATGTTTGCGAGAAAATCCTTATGGAAAAGATATGCTGGTTAAAAAAAGAGCCATTTTATATTTTGGAAGATTTTAGTGGATCGAATCTTCAATTATATATATACATAAGTTTTATTAATATGGAATATGTTTATAAAACTCTCCATGATGAAAATTTTTTGAAATGTTAGCATTTTTAAATTTTTATGCATTTCATTGTGTCGATAATCTATATTTGGGAAACTTTCCTTCATACTACGCTTCAAATAAAGGACTACGTTTTTACAATAAATGTTTATGCTTACATACTGTTCATCGACTGAAGATGTGAACACAGAAGCGGTAGCAAAAACCCTTTACCTTAAAGATTTCAATTCCAATTATTTTTTTAATTTTTTGAAAAATTACTTTTGCGTTAATAACATTAACACTAGCTAATCAAATAGATTAATTAGTGTTTAACGAATATTTCACTGTCTGGAAGATAACGAATGTAGTTGCTTTGTGTACTATTCAATTAAAATTCATATGACAATAGGATAAGGAATATTTTTTGGAGATGTTTAGAAAATATTTTATTAATAAGATTTAACTTATATTATTACTTTCTAATGCTAATACTTCTTGTGCTTAATTACATATGAATCTTTAATGGAAATAAAATTTCTTTTAACTTTAAAGCGTGTACTATATGTTTTAAAAAAAGTATCTCAAACGGAGCAAAGAGAATTAAATAAATAATATCAATTATTATTATTACTAAATCCCTAAACAGAAATGAAATCATATAATAAATTCACAGACATATACTAATATTCCTACATGCAAATAATACCAAAAGTATGTCTTAGAAGAAAATAATACATTAACAGACATGTACTTTTAATAATGCACCAGACCCGAAAAGATTAATCTTTATTTTTTCAATTATATATAGATATATATATACAGGGTGTCCGAAAAGGTCGGAAACAATCAAATAACTCGAGAAATACATAAGAGAATGAAAAACGAAAATATACGTGTTAAATATTTTTAAATTAGTTACTCAGTGATACCAAATTTGACCTTTTCAACCGACCCCTTGGGGGTCAGAGGGGGAATTTTGACGTCAAATTCCTCGTCTTTTGCAGGAATAGCGTTTCTTGAAAATCACCCATGGCGATTATTTCGATAATGCAATGCTGTTAAAAATTTGATCCATTTGCTGTAGCGTCACTTCACAGCTTTTACAGAATATCTCTTTTATGACCAATGAGAATGCTCCTTAACACAGTAAAGTGTTAAGGAGCTTACTGTGCTCCTTAACACTAAGCTCTGTTAGTGATAACTGTTTATTTATATTAGCTCTATTATAGAAAACTGTTACTTTACAGTGTTATGGAGCATTCTCATTGGTCATAAAAGAGATATTCTATAAAAGCTGTGGAGTGACCTTACAGCAAATGGATAAAATTTTTAACAGCGTAGCAATTATAGAAATAATCACCACGGAGAATTTTCAAGAAGCGCTATTCCTGCAAAAGACGAGGAATTTGACGTCAAAATTCTGACCAATCAGGCAAAACCTGGTTGGGAAAACCGAAATATGTAACGATTTAATATGCTCAATTACACCGTGATAAACGAGGATTCGAAATAAACATCAAATACAAAAGTTACGTATTTTTGTCCGTAGGATCCGAATCTGCAATAAAAAATGGGGTTATAATTTAAGATTTCAAAGTTGGACCCTTTCTGACCCCCAGGGGGTGTTGCGAAGGTCAAATTTGGTATCACTGAGTAGCTTATTTAAAAATATTTAACACGTATATTTTCGTTTTTTAATCTCTTATGTATTTCTCAAATTATTCGACCGTTTCTAGACTTTTCGGACACCCTATATATATATATATATATATATATATAATGTTTTATTTAATTGCATTGTGTTGCATTAGTTTTGTATCATTTAGTATTTTTAATATTGCTAATGTCTGGTTTTAAACTTGAATTGGAAAGATAAACAACATTGGGAGTTAATAACCATTTTTTATATATCTTCAGTGCTTTTATGATGCTTGAAAACAAAATTGTCTAACAGATAACATTTGACTTTGATATTTTGCAATGTATAGTATATATATTTTTAAATCTTCAGAAAAAAAATGAATAAAGGAATAACTTTAAACGAGTATTTTGCATGTGTTTTTCCATGTTTAGTGCTACAAAAATATGTAAAGTACACTGCAAAAAATGTGTAACCCTACAGATGTAAATCTACAAAAATCTGTATGCTTACCGAAAATTTCTGTATACTGACAAAAAATATCTAAATATACAAAACTATTTTTTTGTAAAATAACGGAAATGTGTAGCTTTAGAAAATAATCCATTAAAGTTATAGTAATCTTACTAAAAATTTTTCTGGGACCCGGGATTCAGTTACATAGAAAGTTCTAGGCATCCCAGTTTCCTAAAATATTCTTAATAATCTTACAGGTTTTTTGATTTAAAGTTCAAATTTATATATTTTGTACGATTTTTTTTTTTTTTTTTTTTTTTTTTTTTTTTACAGAAAAAAGTTAATACTTTGTTTACTGGAGTTGTGGACCTGCTATGGTGTTCCAAAGTGAATTTTTCAATACAAGGGCTGCCGGCACTCTGGGAGACTTCAAAGGTGAACTAGTATTAGGCGACTGTCACTCAAAATTAGTGAGCTATGTGGCTCTTTTTTTGTTTTAAGAGTTAGCAGTCAGGCTTGAATGCCCTATGCTATGTCATTTTTGTGCTGGTTGGTACCATATTGCCTTTACATTCGCTGTTTTTATTTATTTATTTATTATTTTTTGCATACACTAGTTGGTGAAATGGCATCGAAGTGTAGGACAATCAAACGTGTTTGGGATGCTCTATGCGCCCTTTTTCAGGAGTTTATATTTAACTTCGTGCGTAGAGCTCTGGAATGATCTTAGGTTTTCCACCAGAGTTTCAAAATGACACCATTTCGAAAAGCATTGTTTCGAAATTTATTTTCCTATGTTCACTCCTCAATTTAATTGGAGGTTACGTGTAGTGATTTCACGTTGCTTTGGCACTCCTCAAGCACCGCGATGTCATGTCATGTCAGAAAATATATATTTTTAGAGTGCTTAAAAAAGCAGTGATATTGCGTCAAAAAATAATGGACTTTTTGCTGTTTTACCTCTCATATTACAACAAACGTATTTCTGAAAAAAAAACCTTCAATACATGTTTTCAGAAACTGTGTAAATCTTTAAATTTCGTGTTTTTTAGAAAAATAATTATATTGAGATAAATGATATTTCATAAATTTAATTCAAAATTGAAATTTTATATCTTACTGAAAGACACTTTTTATTCATGATTTCACTATTTTTGAATGTGAAAACAAAAGAATTTACAGCTAATATCAGAATATGAATTTTAAATTTAAACATATTCTTTTTTACATGGAAAAGCATTTTATAAAATTGAAACAACAAATACGCTATGCATTACATTTTGTAAAAGCTGGAGAAAAACATTTTTGGAAAATCCATGCATATAAATGGGACAAATTATGGATAAAGAATGGAATTTGAAACAAAATCTTACCGAAATTGTTTATTTTAAGGTATGTTATTGAATGCTAACTTAAAGTTAATTAAATTAGGTCACATATATAAAAAGCTTGATATGCATCCATTTTTGAATAGTGGATAATAATTGAAAAAAAAATCCTGGACTTTATTTTTGCCATTTAATAATAAGGTCCACAAGGGTAATAACGCCAGAGTTGTTAATAACTAATGTACTACAATTTTATGTAATTATGAAGAATTTATTCATATGGCACCTTCAGCTTTTGCGCAGAAAGGCTTTCAGTCATCTGAATCACAAACAACCACTAAAAATTAATTTGTTTCATTTATAAACCTCATCGCTGGAAGAAAAACGTAGAGTCAACGTTCGATCTAAAATTTGCGAGGTAATTTCTCTGATACTAAGACTTTATATTTATTAGAAAATACTTCGTTCATTACATAAATTTCTTGTGTATTTCATGCACTTTCAAAATGTTATAGCAAATTCTAGATGTGTTCTTAAAGTTGTTTGTAATTTAAAATATGACAGTGAGTGTACAGTAAGTATACCGGGCTAATAACGCCATCCACTGACATTATTACTCCGATTGATTTTTTTCCGGTTTTGGAATTACATATGGAGAGATTTATTTTACACGAGAAGCATTATTGTGATTATTCAAAATTAAAAAGGATAAAGAGAAATTTGTATGTTTCAAGTGCTGTTAATTTTTTCATGTCAAAGAAATGAAATATCAAATTATTATTACGGCATCCTGATTTCGCAGTGAATAATAAGTAAGAGAATTTTGTATATTTCTAGAACTGTAACGTTTGAATCTCTAGAATTGGGCAAATTTACATGTCGTTATTATCTTATTTTATAATATTATTTGCAAGCAGTTATTACCTGTATATTTAGGTAATAATGCCTATCAGCATTGGTCAAGAAAACACGCCATTACATTTTATGAATAAATATCTGCGAAAATATTATTTCTTGTGTGTATAATAAATATGTTTCGGTATCAAATTCCATACTTGTTTGAAAAAAAAAAAATACAAGCCGTAAAAATTGGTAGAACCTTAATGTGGCGTTATTACACAAAGACATATGTTTTACAAATGTTAAAATGTTGCTTTCATTTACTAATAATGTTAGCGCAGAAATTATAATATTGTTTCTGAGAATGTACTTGCTACTTTTTGAGCTCTAATATAAAATATTTCTCATAGCTGAAATTTATAAAGTTGTATTTTTATTTAAGTGCAAAACGAAATTTCGGTCACTACAAACATGCAATATCTGATATATGTAGATTTTCCTTTTATTTTCTTAAATATATTCTTTCATGTTTGCTAATCATCAGACAGATAAATACATTATAATTTAAATATGTTTATGAATTCATAATTAATTTTTATGATTTCCATAAATTAAATTTGTACAATATTTTATGAAGTAATCAACTAAATTTTGATTACAAGTACTTAATGACATAACTTTATCTTCCTTTATTATAAGCCTAATGTTTATTTTAATGGAACTCATTTAATGAAGATTAAATAAAATTTACCAAAAATAAATTAACAAAAAAATAATTAATTAACAAAAAAAGGTAATTTTTTAAAGATTATTCATCTATTCCTTTTACTTTAATTCTGTTTAAGTTTCTAGAAGTACATTTCCTCAGATGTCTGTAATAATTCTCTTTATTAAAATGAAATATTTAAAATTCTACTAAATTATAAGTTTAACTTAAATTTTCTTCGTTTCAAAGTAACGGTTAAATTAAATAAACTTTTTTTCTGTAGAAATATACATATATGGGAGGAAAAAAGTGTTGATATATGTTTTTTAAATTTTAATCTTTATTACCCTACAATTCGAACTATAGTAAAATAACATGGGAACGAATCTTTGAGGATCAGTAGTTAAATTTGTTATAATAAAAAATTTCTTAAAGTAAAGACTTTTATAATGAGACAGGATTTTTTTTAAAGATGTGTCATCGATTCTTTTACTTTAATTCTTTTTCATCATCAAATGCTTCTCGAACTGCATTTCTGTTATAAAATATATCTGTTATAAAATCTCTAATCTATTACCTCGGTATTAAATTGAAGATTTTAAATTCAACTGAGTTGCAAGTTTAAATTGAATTTCATTCTATTTAGAATTAAAAGTTAAATTAAATCAACCTTTTTTTGGTAGAAATATACAAATATTTTGGAAAAAATGCGTTAATATATATATTTGTTTCAATTTAAATATTAAATTTAACAATTTAATTACTTTACAATTCAGACTACAATACTATCGCTTTAGAACGAATATTTTAGGATTAGCGGTTAAGTTTTTCAATTCCTTAAAGTGAATATTCTTATAAAAAGTAAAAATATATTTTTTAAAAAATCAAAATAATGATCGATAGACTGAAAAATTCGTTAATTGTTATACATTTTCACTTATGGTCTACTGTATTTAAATAAACCAAATTTTTTCATTATCTTGAATAGTTGAACAGCAAATATCTTTTCCACGTGCCGTAAAATGTTTTATTTTCTAATTCATAACAGAAATATATTTATAGCGCAATATATCGAGAAAATCTTTCACTGAAATTTAGGGACTTTTTGATTTACACTGAAAAATTACTATGAAAATGATTAAGAAAATGACCATTATTTGGAACAATCTAGCCTCAATTCTTTCTTTACACCATCATAATTTTATCAAGTAGAGTATACTATGGGTTAAGAAAAAACTTTTATTAATAATCTTTTATTAATAGGGAAAATAAATATTTTACATCAAATTTTCTTTAGTGATCCTTAAAATTACAATCAATACATGAAAGGTTAACGGCATTTTTACTACAGAAGTTAATGACAATAGAAGTTAGTTTCTTTATTTTTCTCCCCCTTTTATTCAGTGCTTTATCTTTTTCGACATATTTTTTATTGCATTTCTTGAGAAGTATTGTTTTTCAATGTATGTGAACGATATTACCTGAATTGTTTTACTTATATGACTGAAGATTATTACTCGAAAAATACTAAAAGGATATTCAGTTTAATGAGAAAATCACATGATTATTATTTATGTATTTCTTAAAATTTAAGAAATGCAATCTTCTATTTAAATTTATGTTGCATTAGAAAACGCAGAGAAATGTTTATTCTTGAATGTACAATTATTTAGATAAGTAAGAGAATTTATTCTTTACGGAGAACAGATTTCATTTGAAAATAATTGTTTATTTATTGTTATTATCTTGAAGCACACACAAAACAAAAACTATACACGTTATTAATTCTTGAAACGAATGAAGTAATTGATCTAAACTTGCTCTCATTAGTTTGTCTTTTATAATTAGTAGTAATTATGATATGAAAATAATGCATATTAGTCGATAATAAATTATGCTATGTAATTATTTAAAAAGCGGTATTAATGACCTTTATGCAAGATTTTGAATCTTTAGAGCAGCTATTGGACTATATAAAAAATTCTTGTTTTATAAAAAAGATTCAATATGAAAAATGTTTTTACTACATTTTATTCAAATTGCCCAACATTAATATTTTATTATTTATTAAATTTAAATTACGCACATTTAAGGTATCTTTTTATTTTTCAACGATTTTATATCAAACTTATAATTATAGAACCGCTGTTATGTTTATCAATAACGACTGTATTATGTTAAGTTCTATACTGCATAATTTGTAGCTACTATTTCTTAAAAATACTTTCAAATTCAAGAAATACACAAATCAAGAAAATCTTTTAAATCTGATATATGCTTTACATTTTATGTTTTTTATGGCTCTTGCTGTAATGGTTGGGGGCATTATGAAATATATATATATATACATATATATATATATATATATATATATATATATATATATTATCAAATCATCGAAAAAAACAGGGTTTTTGAGAGAAACAAATTCGTAACTTCGTCAATTCTCAAGATATCATATCCAACTAAATTTTATAAAAATGTTCTTAAAATTATCTAAAACTTGTATTTTTACAAGTTTTTAATAGCACCAATTTTTACTGATGAAAAAAAAAAATTAAAAAGAAAGGAAAAAGGGAGATGGAGAAAGAAAAAATCTATAACTTAGTCAATTTTAAAGCTATCTAATCTAATTAAATTTATTTTACATCTTCACAATAATATCTAAAAATTTTATGATAACAAGTTTTTCATAGAACCAAATCTTATAGCAAAAATACCTTAAACAAAAACAGGATCTGGAGAAAAAATCCCTGAAATCCAAACTGCTTAAATTCTGACTTATTTTTAAATTCATTTTTTATTTTAAACGCATCCAAATGGCAGATCCTTTTATTTAGGTACTATATAATGTGACGTATTAGCCAGGTTTTTTTTTTTTTTTTTTTTTTTTTGATAAAATCAGAGTATATTTCAAAAAGATTGACAAAATGGGTATTTTCAACAGAATTTCCCGAAGCTATCATGATTGAAAAATTGAGATATTCAAAGAACAAAATTGGATTTTTAAATTCGGTTTTGCTTCAAACACATCCTATTGAGAGTTTCCGTTATTTAGGAACTATAAAATGAGCCATATGTGTCAAATGTGTCAGTTTTTTGATAAAATCTAAATAGATTTTTTTAAAAAGCGGTCGAAGTGGACATATTGCACAAAATTTCCCTAAGCGGTCAAGATTAAAGAATTGTGGATGTATTCAAATAACAATTGGTTATGTTATTACTCATTTTGAAATACAATTTTGCTCTCAAACGCATTCAATTGACAGTTTTTTGTTATTTAGGAACTATATAATTTGCGCAATGGTCGATTTCATAAACTCAGAATATATTTCAAAATATGGTGTCAAAATGGACATTTGAGCCGAATATCGCTTAAGATTATTCTGATAAAACCAGTTCTTTCGGAAAATATGAATTAAAATCTTTTCAAAAGCGGCCAAATAAAGTTCTTAAGAAGACCATCTCTAATCATATTTTATTTATTTATTTATGTTGAAATGAGCACACTTTGAAATCTACAGGCGCCTATAGGCCAAACCGACAAGGGTTTTTTTTTTTTTTTTTTTTTTTTTTTTTTTGCATTTGGAATTATAATTGAAGCATTGGCTATCTGAGCTATAATCATTGTATTCTATATTTTTATAGATCGATATATAAAATATTTGTACCCTATATGGACAGGGCTCTCAATATGGACACCCCTAATATTTTTAAAGGTAATAATTTTGATCGAGAAATGGCTCAACATTTTCGCGAAGAAAAGCAGTGGAAAAGATAATTAAGACTGGAAAGTGTACAAAAGCACGCTGTTCGCCATTTAGGAGGAAACTTGTTGTTCCTAGATGTGCTGATCTTAATTACTTTTAAGCTTAAATTCTTATTAGTTATGGTAACAGTACATTAAATGTTGAAAAGCGGAGTATTTTAGAAAGCTAATAAAACATATTTTCGATTGTTATTGCATATTTTGCTTAAAAATATTTTCCTTATTTATTTATTACAAGATTTAGTAAGTCTACGCCCGGTACCCAATATGGACAGCTTATGTCCCCATCGACTTTAACTGTAAGAAAGAAGAAAATTCAACTTTACCAAGCAATAAATTGAAAAGGCATCAAAGTGGTAAAATCTTTGTTCAAGAAGATGCCATTTGAACAACCCACAAAAACTTTCCTCCCAATAACCCTTGCAGAAAAATAAAAAGAAGCCCCCTCCCAGTAGGATATCTGTTGGTGAAATCGTAGGTACTAATGGTATGACTTCCTCAACAAAGGAGAGCTGGTACTGCTTCTTTTGCAATATTGATGCTTTTTCAAACATGCGGTTATGCATAACATGCGACAGATATGTTCATGAGGATTATGTGGGACTTACTGACCATGGTGAAAAAGTTTCTATTTGCCCATGATCTGAGGACTGAGTCATAACAGATGTAAATTCGCAGACAGATGCAATAAAGCTAAGCAAAACCAACAATATTATTTCATAATATTTACTAGTAACTAAGGGGCTTTGCATGGGTCTTCAAAGGGTAAAAACCGAGAATGACCTTCCTTTCTAAAATGCATATTCTGAAGATATTTACTGTCCCCCTTCCTCCTCCAATTATTTAAGTTACATTTTTTTATTCCCTCTCCTCCAAAATCCCTTGGAAAAGTGGCTTTTCCATAGACACTGTGTAGAATGTCAATAAGGAAACACCTGTCCATAATAGGGACGCATTTTCAGAAAGAATCACGTTTTGAGCACCTTATAGCCAGAACAACGATTGGCGCGGAGATGAAGTCAATGCTAGGCACCCTTTCTTGTTTGTGACGTCAAACGCCTAGTGAATAGCAACCCTTCCTTCTGGAAAGAAATCGCTCTTATTGTTCATTTGTTTTTCCATAAATGTTATGTAGCAAAGACTATACTATCAGGAAACCGTTTCACCGTTGTTTACGATTAAAACATAGTTTAAAACAAAGAGCTTTTTTTCAGATTAAAATGCTTTAAATTTCACAAAACATCTAAACATAGATTTTTTTTCTCAATTCAAAAATATTATTTCCGTAACTCGCTATGTTCGAAGAATTTGAAAAGTTTATTAAAACCAGTTGTAAAGATTCTCTTGTAATAAATATAATTCTATTAATCATATGTTTTATGACACATTTGAGCTTAGTTTACTTTGTGTTTGGCGAAGCAGCTAGCTGAACGTTCTCGATTTCGCCATCTCGCTAAGGCTGGTGCTCAAAACGTGATTCTTTCTGAAAATGCAATAGGGACGGGTAGTTCCTTATATGGACACTTGTAAACAATTTTTTGTTTTTATCATTTAAATTAAACCAGAATAATTACAAAGTTACTAATTTTAATAATGACAGTCAATAGTTTAAGGATAGTGGTCACATATTTTTGGAGTCCTATGACTTGTACATGGGGGTGAAAAAAATACATTTTCCTTAAGGTGTCCATATTTGGTACAGGTACCTTATATAATATTATTTTTTATTGCTTTGCATCAATCTTCAGTGGTTCTGAAGTTACACGTGGGGTACTTTTGTACCGAAGAAGAATATAATTCACTTATTGATTTTTTTATAACCTTACTTTACTTAAATATAGCTGAGTTTTTTGGCTCTTGAAGAAACCCAGTAAATGAATTCACTTATTCTTATTTCATCGAAATATAATTGTTATTTATGTCTGACTTTGAAAAATACATTCAAGACACTGGACCAAGAATATACGAAAATTTTATTACAACCCTTTGATAACATAACGTTGCTTACTTTATTATGAATATCATGAACGCTGAAATGAAACTCATTTAATGATAATTAAATAAAATAACTAAAGATCTGATAAAATTAGGAATTTTTTCCTACTGTTTCTTTTTCTTTAATTCTGTTTCGTCTTCAAATGTTTCTCGAGAAAAATTTCCTCTTATGCCTGAAATAATTCTATTTATGAAAATGAAAGATTTAAAATTCTAATAGTAGTATGTTTAAATTAAATTTCAATATATTTCAAAATAAATGTTAAAATAAATCATCTCTTTTATCTGTAGAAATATATAAATATGTGAAAGAAAATATGCTGATATATTTTTTTTCTATTTTAATCTTTATTACCTTACAATTCGGGCTGTCGTAAAATCGCATTAGAACGAATCTTTAGGATATATGGTTATTTTTGTTATACCAAACAATTCCTTTATGTGAATGTTTATATAATGTTGTAGAAATAGATTAATTTTAAATTCGTTAAAGTGTTATTAACTGAATTAAATGAAAAATTTGTTAAAGTGTTATTCATTGTAATGAGAGTCTACTATAATTGAAGGAACCAAATTATTTCAGCTTGTGTTTGAATAGCAAATATCTTTTCAAAGTGCCGTAAATTATTTTTTTTCTAAATCGTAACAAAAATAGATTCATAGCGCAATAGATCGAGAAAATCTCTTTCACTAGAGTATATATAAATTTAACCATTAACTAGTCTACTGAAAGAAGATATTGAACAATTAATTTTCTTAATTCATTGTAGCGGAAAAAAAGCTTGTTTCACGGGTGATTCTAATTATGAAATATATAAACGATATGTTTTACTAAGAAAATTTCGTTAGAAAACTATGAAGTTAGGACTTATTTTAAATGAAATTCATCGAAAATATGATTAGAAAAATTATTTTTCTTTCCTCTCATTCGTTATGTTCGTTTATTTTTACAAAATATTTTGTCACATAGTCTAGATAATGTGCTTTGTTTGCAATGGACTTCAATTTTAATAACATAGAATTTAATTAAAATGAGGTGATTTGGTAACTGAAAATTTAGCAATTCATTTAGTTTCATATAAATGAGCGTTATGAATCATCTTTGTTGATTTACTAAATTTGTTTTCCACATTGATTAAGTTAAATAAAGTTTCTGCGGAAAATTCATAAATAAAAGAACATGAAAGATAACGTTGCATCTCATTATATTATGAATTACATTAGCAGAACTTAATTACCGAGAATAAATTATTCTTAATATTATTTTGATTTTTTTACAAACGTTTGTCGTACTGTTTTTCAATTAGTTTATTTTTCTTTGAATAGATTATTTGTCAAAGCCCAAAGCTATTTCTAACTTAATTTTTCTTTAATACATTTGTATTCAAAAATGCATTAATCTTCAAAACTAAAATTAGATCTTTCAAATAATGTATGTGAAAACAAAGAAAAATTTTGATTTTTTTTTAATAGAAAATTGTACTGTAATTTTTCCGTTAGTCATTTCTGCAATTGGTCTAAACTACACAAAAATCTGCACCAATCGGATTAAGATTTACAGTGTATAAACACATCATTGCCAATGATATGCATAATTTAACAAAGAAATGTAATTTTATTTATCTATTTTACATTTTTTGTTTATAAAATAATCTCATTTAAATTCCTCACATTCGGAAGCTTTACTTTCATTTGTGGTACAGTAAGTTCTCTCTATTTCAAACACGTGAATTAACCTGCTGCGCTTCAATTACGAATTGTTCATACAACCTGAAATTAAAATAAATAAGAGGGGTGTATTTTCAGGATTTAGTTCTTTTTAAGGCTGCTGTGTCAATTAAAAACTAACACAAGTAATAAAGGTGGTAGATCATGAATGTAGTTACACTCGTCCGCGTTAGGATTTGTACTATATATATATATATATATATATATATATACATATATACATAATATTGCACAAAAACATAATTTGCTGAACAAATTAAAAAAAAATTATTTCCTACACGATTTAAGCCCAAGAAGGGACAGATATTAAGATAATTGATTTAGTTACTTCTACATTTAATATTAATTTATTGAAAAAAATAAGTTAAACCCAGTGAAAATTAAAAAATAAAAATGAAATTCAAACAATATTTGCTGAACAAATTAAAAAAACAAAATTTATTTCCTACACGATTTAAGCCCAAGAAGGGACAGATATTAAGATAATTGATTTAGTTACTTCTACATTTAATATTAATTTATTGATAAAAATAAGTTAAACCCAGTGAAAATTAAAAAATAAAAATGAAATTCAAGCAATATGATACTTAAATACCATAGATCTCAGATTCCGCTCAAATGATATCGGAATAAATCTAAGCCTTTCCTTGAACATTTGCTTTTTAGATTGTCTATTCATTTTGTTTTCACTTGTCATAAAGATAATACTAAAGCTGCAATACAAAAATTTGCAAGTTGAGTTTGGCAAAAAGTCTTAGATTTATTTCGATATCATTTGAGCGGAATCTAAGATCTATGGTAATTACGTATAATATTGTTCGAATTTCATTTTTATTTTTTAATTTTCACTGGGTTTAACTTATTTTTTTTTCGAAAAATTAATATTAAATGCAGAAGTAACTAATCTTAATATCTGCCCCTTCTTGTGCTTAAATCGTGTAGGAAAAAAATTTTGTTTTTTTAATTTGTTCAGCAAATTATGTTTTTGTTTAATATCTCAAGTTTTTTAATAACTACTGCATTCAGATGAACTCATTTCAAAATTAACTGAGGATACCATCATCAGGAATTTTTTTATGCCATATCGTATCACCACAATTACCGATGTAATTTACCCAGGACCGTACCAAATTGTATGCCTCATTTCCAAATCGTTAGTTTTTTTACTTATGCAACTGAAATCTTTACAAGCTTCCTGTCTTGCTACCAAATATTTCAAAATCTCTGTTTCATTTCCAATATGACGTCATAAATGTGCGCCTTTTAATTCTTAAAATCAGTTTCACGTTTTACTATGTAAAAAGTCAGATGTCACTTTTCTCCTGGGTAATTTTTTAAAAAAATAAATTATGGGGTCATATTCGACAAAAAAATCTATTCTGTATACAGGAATGTAGTGGAGGGTATAAGGGGGTACCCGCCGTATGCCTTCTGATTTTTTTAAAGAACATCGTATACCTTCTGCTTCGCAAGAAAACTAATAGTATCTACACTCTAAGGCATGCCCTCTGCCTTGCGCGTATACGCTCTGCTCAGAGGGTCCGCTCTGAGCAGCTGTATTTTTTAAGACTACATCACTGTCTGTATATAACTGATATTTGTACTTATCAATCAGTATTGATACATTGCGTAGAAGTACGGATCTAGACATTCGCCTCTAGACAATATAATATACCTCCAATATAAATACCTCAAGACATAGTATCAATAAAATGTATTTATTTTTTTACTTTATGTATGACACTATATTTATTTATTTTCTGTATTTCTTCAGTTAGAAAATTCTTGATAAATTAATTATTGTTTTAACTGAAATTCTGCCCAAACTTGGAATTTAACTTCGACAGAATTTTAACAGCGAAAAATAATCAAGCCGCCAATCAAGGCTTTGGTTAGGGTCAGTGGCGTAGTCATAAAAAATCAGAGGGTATACATCCTTCAGAGGGTATAGATCTTCAAACAAGTTCACAATAAGCAGTGGGTATACGCTCAAAACAGAAGGTATACCATAGAGTGTATAATACTATAGCTTTCTTGAGAAACAGAGTGTATACAGTATACCTTAAAAAATCCAGAGGGTATACGACGTATGACCCCGTATACCTCCACTACATTCCTGGGTAGGTTTCAACGTAGAAAAGTTGGGGACAGATATCATATATGCAGCACGTTGTACGATTGGAACAAAATGGCGATTATGTGTCTCACATGCTAACTCGGCTATCATTGTATACTTATTATTAAATTGTTTATTTTATTTTACTGTCTTTTTTTAATGATATAAATTGTTTTGTAGTATAGTTATTAATATACTTTTTTTTATTTATCACTATTTATTTTAATAATACAAAATAATGTAAAATTATGCATGTGACTGGTATTTAAAAACGAAATTTTCGTCAAATTGGTATAAAAAATGCTGCAACGTGGTAA
Organism: Maratus speculifer; assembly: GCA_964019185.1. Taxonomy (NCBI): domain Eukaryota; kingdom Metazoa; phylum Arthropoda; class Arachnida; order Araneae; family Salticidae; genus Maratus; species Maratus speculifer. The sequence goes on along the minus strand of OZ025294.1, from coordinate 295,429,582 downwards.
CTACATCCTGTCCCAAAAGTTTAGACAATCAATAAAATTTTCATTAACATAAAAAGTAATACGGTACAATTGAAATTCGTGAGATTGGTAATAAATAAAAGAAATTTTGCTGATATACACATATAAATTATAATCAAAAGTTTCAAATTATAAAAGTTTTATTAAAATATGTAAAAATATGTTGTCCCAAAAGTATAGACAATTGTAATATTTTTGGATTTTACATTTATATTAGTAACCTAAATCTTACATTTGATATGAAATTGTACTGCCACGACTCTTATAACATCAAATACACATTGTTCCATAGAATTAATTAAGCACTGCGTTACAGAAGAAAATATTTCATACCATGCTTTGTATATTGCTGTTTTTAAGTCATTTATACATGTTTATTGCTTAACACTTTCACATATTTTACGAGATAAGATCCCCCATAAGTTCGCCAAAGGGTCTCAAAGTTCTGGCCAGTCTAATAGTGTGATATTTCTCTTCCTAAATCATGTTTTGATTGATGTGGAGATATGGATGGATGCCCCGGTCAAGTCAAGGTGCCTGTCTGGTCCTGCTAGCAAATTCATAATTGGCAGTCATTTAGTACGCAAAATATTCTAATGATCCTCTGATTTTATTTTTTTTGTCCAAAAATTCTAGAAATGTTTGGCCGTTGACAGAAATCCCTCTCCAGACCATTACGGATTCTTCGCCTGGTTGCTTGGCTGAAACAGTTCTTGGTCTCCGCTTTTTGATCAAATAAGAAAAATTGATAACCATCAGGGCCGTGTAAATTTCATTTCTTTTCATCACTGAAGATGAAGAAGTCAGACCGTATGACACATTTTTCTAGCCCTATTTAGATGTGCATCTTTATGCCACTGCTTTTAACAAGATTTTGCTTTCACTCTCCTGTAAACAATATTTATCGAAGTTTTAATCCTTCTGTATACAGTATTTTTTGAAATTCTGGAAAATGATAAAATTTTATGTACAAATCATAAGTAAAAACAATCGTAAATTATCTAGTAAAGATATTTTTAATAATATTCTATCATCGCGTAACATTTTTTTTAGCTCTTCAGACTAATTTTCTAGTATTCCATGATCCACTTGATCTCAAAACTCTATAATTATTGCTCAAGGATTTCTTTATTTTTATCGATATTTGTACAGAATTTTATCTTTGCGCTTTTAAATGTAAAACCTTAATAATTTCATCTTTAGAAACTTCTTTAAAACGTGACATTTTTATCAGAATGTGCAGGAAATGTCTTTTCCGAATCACAAACTAAACAATACATTGAACTCATTTGATTTCTTAAAATTTCAATAAATTATTATTTTTAAAATACAGCAGATGATATTTCAATCGAAGGGAAATACTATTCAGCATTTACAGGAACACACAAAAATAAAAATATCTTACTTTGTGAAGAAAAGTGTAAAAAAAAAGCACGTAATGCTGTATTGTGTCTATACTTTTGGGGCAACATATTTTTACATATTTTAATGAATATTTTATAATTTGAAACCTTTGATCGTAATTTATGTGGGTATATCAGCAAACTGCTTTTATTTATTACCTAACTCACAGACCTTATTACTTTTTATGTTAATGCAAATTTCATTGATTGTCTAAACTTTTGCGACAGGGTGTATTAGACATCTGTGCCAAAAGATTGAGCGTTATGAATGTTTCAAATGTGTTTACATTTTAATATTTCATACAGATAATGAATCAAAAGAGTTTTATAAAAATATTAACTTGAAATATATAAAAAACAGCTCTTTTCAACAGAAACTCTTTGTGATATTTTAAAAATTAAGTCGTGTAGTGTGTTTTAATTTTAACAATCATAGGATTAATAAATTTAATACAAGTTAATTCAAAATTAATTTTATTCAATGATTAATTGTTTGTAATATTACAAGTTTAGGCGCTATTTTAAAAAATCACCAAATCGGAAATTAAAAAAAAGTATTTGTAAACACTATTGTTTATATTTGTTTACATTCGATTTGAATGTTTAAATTGATAGAATTGACTAATTTATTGCACTGCCGAAAAGTATTACGCCATGTAGTCGTTATTGCTGCGGTTTAGCCTTAATAAATGCCAGGACTTGAGTTTGAAGGCCTAGTTCTTCAGATTTACTAGTTTCATTACATACCAAGGATGATGTACTATTATTTTTAACTATTATTCTTTAATACTGTTATTTTTGAAGACTTTTATTTATCTTAATTTATTTTGATTTTCCTTGAACATATAAGGAGGAAAAACTTTAAAAATGTGGCATAGGTACAAAATCCCGGCACAGATAACGTATACGCACTTGATTTGGCTCGATTTTTTTCTGATGTCAATGTGTCAGAAACCTCGCTTTCAAATATTAGTTACATATATATTTTCTATTATTTTGAAGAAACAATAAATAGAAAAAAGTTTAATTTACTTATTTTCTAAATTTCTTCAACTAAAAATCTTCCTGATCATTAATCAATGTTTGAAAATGTCTTTTTATTATAAAAATCATGCTTCATATTAATTACTTTCTGAAAATGATTCTTATCTTGGTACCGAATGTTTCAAAATCTCCGTATCATTTCCAATATGGCGTCTAAAATATGCTGTTTTAAATTCTTACAAAAAAAATCTTTTTTATTTTTACTTTTCAATGACGTAAAAATATTTAAATACTGCAGGAAATAAGTCCATTGATTTCTAGCTCTTTTTTTGATTGGAGGAAATTTTTTTTACTCAATTAAGTGCTTCGAAGAAAATTTGTGGCAGCGCGTACAAAATGTGGGAAAATGTCTAGTAAATAACTCGTTCAATGTTAAATTCTGTATTAAAATAACATTAAGGAGTCGCACTGGAAATAAATAAAACATAGCACTGCCGTGCTATGCTTTAATATATCGATATATATATATCTATACCTACATCTATATCTATCTATCTATCTATCTATCTATATATATACATATATATATTATTTTTATTTTATTTTAATTTGATTTAATTTAATTTTATTTTAATTTTAATTTTATTTTATTTTATTTTTTCCTTTCATGTTCAATGTGCTATAAGTTATTATATTTAATGGTTCATATATTGTAATAGTATTAATGGTTATATATATATATATATATATATATATATATATATATATATATATATATACCGGGTGTCCCAAAAATGACTGATGGATTTTAAAATTCAATAACTTGCAAACGGTGACAGCTATTTAAAAATTTTTGCAGGAGGGTTATGCATAATGTCAGAAGTTTTTTTTACCGTAATTTATTTTAGTTCGCATCTGAAACAATAGGAGGCGCCGACGGCGATTGAAGGCCAAGTGATCAATGTTGAACGAAGCGTCGACCTGGCCTTCAATCGCCGTCAGCGCCACCTATTGTTTGAGATGCGAACTAAAATAAAAAATTACGGTAAAAAGACTCCTGACATTATACACTCTTGACATCATAGACACTCTCAAACCTGGTCAGTGGCTAATTTCTAAACCGTTAGTCATAGGTATATATTTCCAATTGCAAAAGTGCTTTAAAAGAGTTAAAGAATTGTTTTTTAAGTGATTTAAGTCAAATATTTTTTTTGCTAAAAATTACGAAAATTACATTTTTATACGGTCGCCTGGTGCGATAAGTGTTATTTAGTACAAATTTTCCATCCCTCTAACAATCAACACAAAAAAGATCCTATTCATCTAACACTAAAATTGACCGAGTTATGAAACTTTGAATTTCACGACTTTAAAAACTTTTCTGTAACTGAAAACACATGAGTTGCGCTTAGCTTTAAGGGAACGTACGCTAAGTGCTTCAAGTATTATAAAGGTCATCCATTTCCCACGCTATCTAATGGCTAATTCCTATACCGTATGTCACAGACGTATAGTTCCAATTACAAAAATGCTTTAAATGAGGTAAAGAAGTATTTTTAAAGCAATTTAATTGAAGTTGCATCCACCATATATGTTTTACGGTAGCGTTAATTTTAATTAATTAACTTCTGAATCGGTTAAAATAATTAAAGAACTGAGTTTCAAAATTCTCTATTTCGACAAAAATCAGATTTTAGGAAATGAAATCGTGAAAAACCTTTAAATGCGTCCATTGGTTTACATTATATATTTGGAGATTATAGTGTTACATTAGTACAGATTTATATAGACTGATAGAGAAAACAAAAGCGATAAGGTGAGTTTTGAAATTAACATCCTCAATTGTATTTTTACATATGTTTTATTTTGTAAGGAAAGGAAATGAAGATGTTTCTTTTTATGATTTTATTTTAAAAAGGTGTTTTATTTTGATAAGCTTTTATTTTACTTATGACTTTCTTAAGTATGTTTTCAAAGTTCAAAATTTTTATTCAAATTTTAACTCACTTCCAAATATCTGATCGATGTTCGATTCGCAAACTTATTTATGTCAAATGACAATGTATTATTAATATGATTTTAGGTGCTTACCATTTATTTATTTTATAGGAGTACACGAAATTTTATTAGGTTACGAAGATAATAGATCATTTTGTAACAAATTGTGCTTTTCAAAATGTAATTAAAAAATTCTCTGTTATTTTTAAAATTATATTTGTAGTACAAGTTGTATATTTTGCATTAATATTCAAACATCAACATATATTTAAAAATAATATTGTAAAAATTATTTCACTCTCAATTTTAATGTTAAATTTTACATCTGACGTTTATTTTTATTTCTTGTAATTTTGTGACATTCCCCTATTTTGCTGCAAAAAAGCATGCTTCAACTTTAAGCAGCTATTACTCGGTCAGTTTTAATCGCAGAGGAATGGGACTTTTTTTGTCTAACTTACTAGAGTAGTGAGAAAAATTTAATAAATATCATTTATAGGACCGGGGGACCGTATAAAAATTTCATTTTCATAATTTTTTACTAATTTTCTTTTTACCTAAATCGCATAAAAAACAATTCTTTAACTTTTTTAACACGTTCGCTGCCGCTTACGCGAAGATGTGATGATAGTTAATTCCGCACTGTAGAAGTTGTTTTTTTCCAGAAGCCGATACTCTTTTCATAACAAAAAATCAGTGAAAGATTTTCCCGCGCCAGCGCGTTTGTATATGGGGTTTGTATATGGGGCGCTATTGGGTATCATGCCACATCACGCAATGGCGCATGAGTGGGCCTTTAACGTAGGCGCAATATCACGCACTTGTGCGTGAGCGGCAGCGAACGTGTTAAAGCAGTTTTGCAATTGGAACTACATGTCTACAACTAACGGTTTAGAATTTAGCCACCATATACCTGCCCACCGTTTCTATTCAGAGTGGACAATCCTGTATAGAAAGTCTTTTGTGTTGTAATTGTGTTCTTAATATATTGCAAAAGTGTTACTGTCTAGAAATGTGTTCTAAAAATAGTGTTGTTAATGGTGTTGATAAAAATTTGTTCTTACAAGAGTGTTGCGTTGCACAAGACCACCAAATTAACAACACACTGCATAGGCGACATTGTTTAGAATATTATGTGTAAAACAGTTTCGAAAACATTTCTACATGGTTGCTTTAAAATTACGCAATTTTAATAATGAATGTTTTGAAATATGATTTGAAAACACATTTTCTTCTCTTTAATTTTTAACACTTTTTGCAAAATATTTTTTTTGGCGCAAAAAATGCGCAATACATTCACAATACATTCAAAAACGATGTTAGTTACAAGTGTTATTATTATGTTCAATTTGTGATGCGAAAGTGTTTCTCGAATTTGCCGTCATGTTAAAGTTTTAACAAGGTAAAATTCTTTTATACACTAATCAGATTTATGGTACCGTTGATAGAGATTCATGCATGGTGAAATATGATAGTGATACACTGAAACGAAATTGTAAATTTACGGTACTTTATCGTGAATAATCCAGTAAATTTACGGAATATGTAACTTTTGTCACATAAACGGTCAACTTCCGTTATTGTTTGTGTTTTACGGCCAAAAAACGCTAATGCAATGGGAATGTCCGTTGATGTAGGAATAAAGTCCGTTTTTTACGGACATTGTCTGGAATCTCTGCTGCAATAAATTTCTGCTGCAACTTTTTTACAGTGTACTATATCCAGGTACTGGTACTTTGCAAAACATATCTGTAAAACTATTTTATTTTTTCTAAGAAACTGGGCATCCTAGAACTATTTATGTAACGGTAACAGCAAAATATTCACGTAACCGATTCTGTTACATGATATTTTGTTGTTACCGTTGTGAAATGTTCTACGAATCTCTTAGAAAGTTTTTTTTTAGTTACTTTAGGTTTCCCAGAAAAATTTAATAACTTTACAACTTTGTTTTTCAGTGTAAAATTTAAATAAAATAAAGGACAGCCTTTTTTTAAGCAATTTTAAAAGTGAGTTCCTTTCCCTAATTAGAAGCAATAATTTGAAATATATTAAAATATGCAACATAATTTTGCTTTAATTAAAAAGAAATATATACATATATTTGTACACAATTTAAAATAAAGCTATTTCAGGCCGATTTAGCAATCATTTTTGAGCACTAAAAAAATTACATATGTTAATCGGTCTTTTCACATATTTTGTTATTTTCAGAAGTACATCAAAATATATCAAAACATTTCATGAACAATTTTTATCTTTATCTATGGAACTATTTATCAAGAAATCGCTTCATCTCAATAATTATCTTCCGTCAAATCTGAAGATGTATTGGAATATTTAAATTATAATAATATGAAATTTAGTATGTATAATAAATAATAAATAATTATAACAATGTGAAAATATTTTTTCTTATTCAAATTGATTAAATATACATGTAGTTATATTTATTTTTTGAAAAACATTTGCAAAAATAATCAGTTTAATTAACAAACAAATACTCTATAGAAATGTCACACCATTTATACAAAAAAAAATCTAGTTAATTATATTATGAACTTCTGTGTGGATAAAAAAATTCAGCGAACAATTATTCATATGCTTTTCTTTTAAAAGAGAAAACCTATACCTATGAAAATAATTAAGGAAATTACCATTTCTTAAAAATACCTATACTTGAATGTTTCTTTATCCTATTAAAACTTATCAACGGGAGTTTATTTTGTGGAAAGAAAAAAATATTAATGGACTTTTATTAATAGTAACAATAAATATTTGCCATGAAATTTTCTTTAGTGGTCATAATAGAACCATCAGTACATAGAATGTTAATGGAATTTTTACTACAGAAGTTAATAACAATACAAGTTTTTTTTTTTAGTTATTTCTTTCGCTTTTATTCTGTGTTTTTTCTGTTTCGAAATTTTTTTTACTGCATTTCTCAAAAATAAGGTTTTCAATGAATTTGAAGAAGATTGCCTGAATTGTTTTACTTACATCACTAAAAATTACGTTTCGAAAAATTGCCTAAAGGATATTTAGTTTAATGATAAAGTCACAATGTTATTATTAAGTATTTGTTAAAATTCTATGAAATTCAATTTTCTATTTGAAATTATGTTGCATGCGAAAACACAAAAAAAAATGTTTTTCTTGAAAATACAATCATTTAGAAAAAGGAAGATAATTTATTCTTTACCAAGAACAGATTTCATTTAAAGATTCTTTGTAAATAATTGTTTGTTCATTCTTACTATCTTGAAGAACACACAAAAGATAAACTAAACGTGATATTAATTCATGAATAGAAAAGAAGTAATTGATCTAAACTTGTTCTCATTAATTTTTCTTAGTAGTAATTATGACATGAAATTAATAATTATTAGTTCGTAATATATTAAGGTATCTAATTGTTTACAAAACGTTATTAACGATCTTTATGCGTGTTTTTGATTCCTTGGAACAATAATTAGACCATTTAAATGTTCTTTTTTATTAAGAATTTTAAATAAGAAATATGTTTTGACATATTTTATTTAAATTCCTCAACATTAATAATTTATTAATAACGAGACTTAAATTGCACACATTCAAGATTTTCTTTTAATTTTTTACGATTTTCCTTAAATAATTTAATTGTGAAATTACTGGTACGTTTTTCACTGACAACTGTACTTAGATTAAACGCAATGCCGAATAATTTGTAAATATCATTTCTTAAACAACAACAAAAAAAAATAATACAGAAATACTTCCAAATAAAAAAATACATATTTCAAACATATGCTTTAGGTATAGCGTTTGTTTAATGATTTTTGTTTTGCATGTCATTTGGTGTAGTGATTGAGGACATATTAAAATACCCAGTTTGTTTTTTAGCAAGTATAGCTTTTCAATACCAATATAACAAAATGCCGTTCATCTGAAATTTAAAAAAATCTCTTCTTTACAGACAAAAACTAATTACTTTTTTACATAATTTAATTCTTAAGAAATTGTAGTATCTGAAAATACAAACAATTCATAAAATTTAAATTATTGTCACTTCGTAAATTAAACTGGTCTAAGAATTAAAAAAAAATTTCCTTTTTAATCACTGACAGAAATACTTCTCTATATAATTTACAAGAAAAGGGTATAATATTATTTTTATAATAATATTTTAGGTATTAATATGCATCCAGCCTCATGTAAAATATTCGAAGAGATAAACGTTATTTTTCATATCTTTAATAGATCATTATGTATATACAGGGTGTTTCAAAAATGACCGGTATAATTGACAAATCAATAAAAATTAAACGGGCAGAAATTATCCAGATCACCATGTATATTGAAATGCTGCGAATTTAGTGTAAAATTTTAGCAAGGTAGCTTGAGTAATGAGATTGGCTGTTATAAAACCCTCACATCGCTCATGCCCATAAAAGGCGGATTGAGAAGGACTGTGTTGCCAGCTTGATACTGTGATCTTCGACTTGAGTATTCTATGGTATGTGTGGCAGAATCAATGGATGAGATTTTTCCCCTTTCGAAATCAAATGTCCAATGACAGCCGAATAAATGTTTACGATAAGCAGCAGACAGGTAAGTTTGATTTCAAATCAATTTTCGAACTCACAATAATTATTAGTATTGTTAACGCTATCGGAGATCTTTTAGAAGAAAACGGAATGCATATTTGTTGTTACATCAAAAATGCTGTCTGAAAAATGTGAACCAATCACACATATAAAAATCATTTTAAAGAAACCAACACAGTGATTTATCTGTCTCTTATATTATTTATCTTTGAGGCGGCCTTAAGAAATATTTGATGGTAAAATCACAGGACCTCAGCGTTTTTGTGGCTCGTTTGGTGAAAATAAGGCTGGTTGCGAATATTTTCTTGTAGTTGCTTTTATCAGAGTTCCGATTCCACATTCTATACATTGGCCCAGAAAACTGGACAAAATGTCAGAAATGCCTGCACGAAATTGCCATTGCTATTCGGCTGGGTCTTGTTCCTCAGATCTAGCTAATCGTGACACGTAATCAATATTTCATTCTTGGTAGCAAACAGGTTCGTGATGCTGTATATTTCATTCGAAAATCGACCGAAGATCTCATCAACATTGCCTTATTTATCATGACAGTATACGTACCACTGTGGCTCAAGATGAAGACAAGATCTTCAATAGTTGAAGGTCCTAAAGTATTTCTGAATGCATAAAAATGCAGAAGCATATTTACAACAATTAAAGAAGTGATGACGAAAGTACTTCAAAGAAATGCTTTCTTTGTTCATCCAGAACACCTTCCCATTTCAATGGCAGTGGAGGTTAATCAGCACGTTTGAAATCTGGAGACTTTGTGGAGTACTGAAATCCAAACACCCACCCAAAAAGGAGAAACAGGTGAGAAATTCTCTACATCTGGCCATAAAGTTTGTCACTAATTGTTGTTATGACAATATAAATTAGTCTGAAACCAAGATTAGCTGTCGAACATTTTTTATAAGCATTTCTACAGCTGATATTGCAGACATGGTTTACTAGAAAAAAAATCACATCTTTTTTTTTTAAATCTAGCATACAAAAAATGTCGTACACATGCCATAGAGTACTGTAAGACGCAATTAATAGAGGCTTGAACAAAATTTTATGAGCATGAAGAACATGATATTTCCATCAAAGCAATCCTCGCTTTTCGAACTCACGTGCTAAAATTTGACACTAAATCAAAATTTGCAGTACCTGAATCTGCATGTAGATCTGTAAAATTCTCCATGCCCACAATACGGATGTTTGTTTGGATAGAGTGTGTATTTAACTCGAAATGTATCCATCGTCCCGTGGTGAGTGGTGACTTGATATTAGAAGGATCGGTTTAAGAAGAGCTACTTTCTGATACCTTCAATAAAAATGGGCGCATAGGAGTATTTGTATACACATTTATCTTCAATGCATAGATCTTATCTACAAAAATCCCTGTCGGCTGGGCCTATAGGCGGAGGTAGATTTCGAAGAGTGCTCATTTCAACAAAAAAAAAAAAAATATATGATTAAAGATAAACCCAGTTCAATAATTTCATTTGGACATTATGAAAAATTTTTAATTTCATTTTTCTGCAAAAACTGATTTTATCAGAATCATCTTAAGAATAATTCAGCTCAAATGCCCATTTTGACAACATATTTTGAAATAGATTCTAAATTTATTAAAAAATCGACCAAAACAGTACATTATACAGTTCCTAAATAACAAAAAACTGTCAGTTGAATGCATTTGAGAAAAAAATTGAATTTAAAAATGAGTCATAAAATAACCGATTGGTTGTTTGAATACATCCTTAATTCTTTAATCATGATTGCTTCGGAAAATTTTGTGCGAAATACTCACTTTGACAGCATTTTTAAAAATATATTCTATCTTTATCAAAAAACTGGCCAATGCGTCACAGTATATAGTTCCTAAATAAGAGGATCTGTGAATTGGATGTGTTTGAGAGCGAAAATGGATTTTAAAACGAGTCATAAAAAAACGCAATTTGCTATGTGAAAACTTCCTTAAATTTTCAAATCACGAAGACTTCGGGAAATTCTGTTCAAAATATCCATTTTGGTAGACTTTCTCAAAATATATTCTGTCTTTATCAAAAAACCGATCATTGCATCACATTATATAGTTCCTAAATAAGCGGATCTGTAAATTGGATGCATTTGAGAGCAAAAATGGATTCAAAAACGATTCAGAAAAAACGCAACTTCTTATTTGAACACTTCTTTGAATTTTCAGTCACGATGATTTCGGAAAATTCTGTTTAAAATACCCTTTTTGGTAGCCTTGTTTGAAATATATTCCGTCTTTATCAAAAAACTGACCAATGCATCATATTATGTAGTTCCTAAATAAAAGGATCTGTAAATTGGATGCGTTTGAGAACAAAAATGGATTTAAAAACGAGTGGGAAAAAAAACGCAATTTCTTATTTGAATACTTCCTTCAATTTTCAGTCCCGATGATTTTCGGAAATTCTGTTCAAAATACCCCTTTTGGTAGCCTTTTTTTAAATATATTCTGTCTTTATCAGAAAATTGACCAATGCGTCACTTTATACTGTTTCTTAATAAGAGGATCTACCATTTGGATGCGTTTAAAATCAAAAATGAATTAAAAATGAGTCAGAATATAAGCAGTTTGGATTTGAGGTTTTTTCACCAACTCCTATTTTTGTTTAATTTCTTTTTGCTATACGAATTGGTCCTATGAAAAACTTGTCAATATAAAAGTTGTAGATATTTTTGAGAAGATGTAAACTAAATTTAATCAGATTTGATATATTAAAAATTGACGGAGTTATGGATTTTTTTCTTTTTTTAGCGCCCTTTTTCTTTTCGTTTTTAATTTTTTTCATCGGTAAAAGTTGGTCCTATCAAAAACTTGTAAATACAAAAGTTTTAGATAATTTTAAGAACATTTACAAAAAATTTAGTTGGACTTGGTATCTTGAAAATTGACGAAGTTATGAATTTTTTTCTCTCTAAATCCTTGTTTTTTACGCCCCTTGAGCCCACGTCTAAATTTATCAAAAATCTGTCATGCATATAATTTTGGCCCATTTTTAAGAAGTAATATAAACTTTAAACCGATTCGATATCTACTTTAATTAAGAAGTTATGGCGTTTTGTCGGTTTTCACAAAAACGTCCCCTATTCCGACCCCCTTGGTCCGTTTTGCCCATTAACGAACTTAGCCAAGATTTTATCCCCTTTGATTTTATGTACCAGTTTGGTGGAGATTGGTGAAGAATTATAGAAGTTATCGTGTCCATAAAAAAGTGAGATATATAGATAGATAGATAGATAGATAGATAGATAGATAAACTGGTGCGATTGCAATAGGTAGTATTTCTTACGAAATCTACCTAAAACTTGTGTACAAAAGAAACTTATATACAAAAACGTACAAAAATAGATTAGTATATTTATTGCGGATTAATTATGAAAACTACAGAATTAAAAGGATCTGTAAATCAAATTTTTCATCTCTCTGTACACTCTTAAAACGAAAGAGTGGATTTTGCTTCTCAGGAAAGAGCTGTAATTTATTGAATCGTGAATGATGTGTTTTTTAAATGCTTTAATCTTTTCGATTTAGATTGATTATTTAAATAACTCATCTTGATTTAAATTGTTTAAAAACAATTCACAAACTTGAGTTGTTGAACTCTTTACGAGAAGCTGCTTTTCAAAACGTGAGATGAGCGAATTTCGGCTCAACTTGAGTTATTTTTTGGCTGACATTTTAAGAGGGTATATTTTTACAGAAACTAGTTTCTTAATTCTGTTTTTGTTTTGAAAATAAATGAAATAGTGTTTTAAGTTACACCGAAATAGAATTTTAAATCTTCCATTTTAATAATCAAAATCATTCCAGACATTTCAGGAAATGCAGTTCTAGAAAGTGGTTCGGGAATTTAAGTAGAATGAATAAATGAAGCTTATTTTAAAAATTGTCCACCTTTTAGTTATTTGATCTTTAAAATATTTTATTTAATGTTTTCTCATTAATTTCATTTAAATGATCTTTAAATTTAGAATAAAGGAGAATAAAGTTGTTTTATTATTTACTTTTAATGGCATTTCGGTCGATTACTTTAATCCAGTTTTGTGCAGATTCAATAATATAAAGTAATTGTTGTCATTTACTTATACACATTATTATATTTAAGTGAGATTATTTTGTCCGATATTTAAAACTTGAATGAACATATTTAAAACATTTTATGAATATATTCATATATTATGCGTTACAAGTTTGTAGCGTTTCATATTATCTTTATGCATAAGCCAAATCAAATTTTAAACTGCAATTATGAATTCAGAGTAATTGCTTCAAACACTAGTATGCGATTTCTCACAAATACTAATATAATATATATTCTACTATGATTATTGAGAATAAGTAGCATTTAAATTTTCGCACAATTTTATATACATTATTAAATGTCAATATTTCTTTAGGAAAAAGTATTATAGTTCAGACTCTGTTTAATAGGAACAAACACTGCGCTTAATCAAGAACGTTTTTTACACTTTTTCATGTTTTTTGAAATTATTATACACAATAAAACAATAAATGATTTTATTTATAAATTTCAAAATTGAAACTTAAAGAAGCTATTTTGAAAAGTAATATAAAAGGATTATTACATGCATATTTTTTCAGTATGCTTATTCAGTATTATAGTTTAAACATGCATATTTATTTAAAATATGTATAACATTTTACCTAACTTTATGTTATTTTACAATGACGTACGATTAAATAAAGCATTTCGACTAACATTCGTTTCAAATCCCTTTTTCTATACATTATTTTATCCATTTTAATGCATAGAATTTTAAAATGCTTTTCTGTAATATTTATAAAATATAAGAAAACGGTTTCATTTTTTCAATTTTATAAAATCCATTTACCATACTGCAGAAAATCTTTTTAAATTTAAATTTCATTTTCTGAAATCAGTTAAAAAATATTTTGCTTACAACTTCTAAAATAATGAACACATAAATAAAGAAGCTATTTCCAGTACAATATATAATTTAAATTCCTTGTTATATATAACTTGCTTCTGTTCAAGCATCTAAACGAAAATTGAAATATAAAAATTAGGCAATTATTAACATTATTTAAACTCATTTCTACTTTACGTTACTTAACAGACAATCAAACTGACTGGTAAAGTTATCATACGAATTAAATATTTTAAACTGAGCGAAAAATGGCCCAGGCCGGGAATCGAATACATATACTTGGCTTACAAGGCTAATGCTTTACCGTTTAAGCTAACTGGGCACGACAACCGGCGAGCATTCCTCGTCCAGATAACCTTGTAGGTCATAACATCTGTTTTGTCATTTAGACAGCTCAGCAGGATAGACCGCAGGTAAAGGAGCTCCATAGTACGATGGGTCCGTAGATAAATTACATTTTTAACACAATCAAACTGATTGGTAAAGTTATCATACGAATTAATTATTTCCAACTCAGGGAAAAATTGCCCAGGTCATGAATCGAATCAAGATACTTGACTTACAAGGCCAATGCTTTACCGTTTAAGCTAACTGGAAACGACAAATGGTGAACATTCATCGCCAAGACCTTGTGGGTCATAGCATCTCGTCTGTCATTTAAACAGGTCAACAGAATGCTGAATACTTGAGAATACAAAAAATCGATTTTCCTGGCAGAGAATTGATTAATTCAGTATAAATGCTGCTATGAAACGTTTCCATAAATTGCGGGCAGCTAATAAAGTTTCATTTTCTAAATTCTTCACTATGTTTTGGAAGTAAATTGTTTTTCAATGTTTCTAAAAATAAAGGAAAATTTTTAGAAATCTTGGATGATTTTGAATAGGTTATTATATATTTGCGTTCCTGATTATTGTAAATTTTTATGTATTACGATACATTGGTTTATCTGCTACTTTGTGATGCAAAGTAAAAGTTCATTTTTTGTGTTTCCTATATGAAGATATCAAATAAGTTCATAAAATAAAAGATTCATAGAAAACTTTGTGTAAAAATCAGGTCTGGAAACGATGATTAGAGCAAAAATAAACGACATAATTTCATTTATTGTTTTCAAAGTTAAAGACACAACTAAGAGTGCATAATATCTATATATGCATATTTATACATATGATGATCATATATATTTTACAGCTTTTAAAAACAATGTAAATGCAAAGATTTTTTTATTTTAAAAAAATTACAAGTGCTTACAAAATAATTAAGTTTTTTTACTAATTAATTTAATCAATAAAAAAACTTTTTTTTTAAACATTTGTAATTTTTTTATTATACATCTTTGTCCATAGAGGTGTCACATCTTACAAATTGGTTTTTATATATATGTGTGTGTGTATATTTAAATTTATATTTATACATAAATCATTTAAAGTAATGTATTTTTGTGAAAAAACAGAGAATAACCCTACTAATAATGCAACAAATTATTGTAAAAGAATTTTAGTAATAAACGATTGCATATAAAGGCTACTTTTAAATGCTGAACATAAAATTTACATAGGTATCCATGAACTTAGCAAAACGAGCTTAAACATTGTTTTTTCAAAAGCAATACCGAAAAAACGATTTTCGTGAATTTTGGCGAAATATAATTTTTTTCACGTATGAATATGTCATTATTGTAATTCTATATTTTAACCTCAATATCAACATTTCACTCTATAATGTGTTGCTACTGTTGCCAGGAAAAAATGTTCAATTAAAATGAGTAAGATACAGGGTGATTCTAAATTTTTTTACAATAAAAGAGGGGTGATAGTACACATAAAAAAAAAAAAACAATTTTAAATAGGAGACCAAGGGTCCCAAACCAGTTATAGTGATAGTAGGTCCGATAGTTTTAGTGAAAACCGCAAATCAATCGACCAATTTTTCCGTTTTTCATAATCATTTGAAATTTGAACCCTCTGAACACAGCTCAGTTTATGCTAATTAACCACTCCCAAATTCAGATTTTGAGCTCAAAATTTAAGTTTGAGTCTAAGCTTACGAAAACATTTAATGAGATGCAAAAAATACCTGCAAAAAATAGTTCTTCGTTACTCCAAAGTCTAAAGCGCCCTCTATCGGCATTTTTTGAAATTTATCTTTATAATTTAATTTCAAGAAAATGCCGTCATAAGGAACAATTTTAGTAAAAACTGCTAATCAATCGCCCGATTTTTCCGTTTTTTTATGTTTATTTGAAATTTTGTTCCCTAAATTTTAATGGCGGCTATCTTCTTTGGAAAACGTTTGGGACTCTTGGTCGCCTATTTAATATTGTTTGTCTTGACGTGTACTATCACCCCTCTTTTATTGTAAAAAAAATTTGAATCACCCTGTATATATATATTTCAATTTATACTTTTCTGCACATTATATAGGGCTTTTAAACCATTTTTTGAGATACTTTAATCATAATTAAAAATTCACCAGGAAGACATTTTTTTAATAAGAATTTGCAAAAAGCAGCACTTAATAAATATAAGTATTTTGAAAAGTCGGAAGTGATCATTAATAAATCGAAAGTCATCATTAAAATACCTGAATTAAGACTGAAAGAATTAGTAAAAAATTAAATACTATAGATTCTAGTAAATATTATTTTAAATACTTTTTTCTGTCTTTTAAAAAAATTATGATTTTTATCACGCAACATTTGTTTTACTATGCTAATTCATAATGCATTTTCCTAAACGATGCATTTTTTCTTTATTTCGTTTTGTTACAAAAATGAAAACTCAAATTCTTAAGATTTATTTATGTATTTCTTACTATAATTCTGTCTATCAAATCTGGAACATTATTATGTAAAATATCTTGTTTTGATCTTTCCATTTTCGCGATGTAGCGAAGTTATTAATTTCAATTTGTTTAAAAAATTGTTTTACCTATACACTTTTAATCTCATTGATTTAAAAAAACTGTACGTAAAACAACTTTTATTATTTTAAGAAAAAGACATAGAAAGCACTAAGCAACTATGCATTGCTTCTTTCTGCAAACTTTTTAAAAAATTGACTTAGTGTATGTGCTTAAAAATTTGTTTTGTTTCAGATCTTGTTTTTTAAATTCTGTTGTGTGAAATAATATACTGATAAATTCATGTAAAAAATCTACAAAATTTTTCAATTAGTTTAAAGTGCATTGTTTTCTTTTACAGTCTCTCTCTTTTTTTTTTTTTTACAAGACTTGGATTTAAAATTATCTTAAATACAAAAACAAACCCTTTTTTGCCAAAGTATAGTTTTTGTCAAAACTATACTTTCAAGTTACTTTGGAAATCGATTTTAAAAACTAAAGAAAAAATGTTATAGAACTCTGCATAATTGCTTGAATGGCTATTCACTCCGTAAAGAAAATCTACTTTGAAGTTTGCGATTTGTTAAAAATATTGATTTGGTCCAGTTTTATTATAGGAAAGAATCTTGTTTTAAAAAATATATACATATAAATTTATTGTAATAAAACAACTCTTTAAAATTTAATAATGTTTTCGAAGTTTTTAATAAAGGTAAGAAAATTTTAATATAATTAATTCTTTTCTAAAATGCATTGATAAAAATACATAAATATTGATATATAATTTAAGTTTCATTGAAAAACTCTTTTTAAAATCGCTTTTAAAACTCTCATTTTTTTATATATATAACATTTGGAAAAAGTGCCTATTGCTATAAAAATTAATGTTTCTGGTTTCAGAAAAATATCATAAGATGGCGTTAAAATTCTAGTTTATTATTATTTTCTATTTGTATGTATTAAAATTCCATAAAATTAAAAAAAAAATAAGCCGGTGAAAACAGCTAAAATGACTTAATTATACTGCTAGAAACTTGTATTGATGCATAATGATGATATTATATTTTCTCATGATGACTGTTTAACCTTACATGAAAAATGTCATTGTGAAAAAGAAACAAAATACTGCAATATTATCACACATATCATGAAAAAATATTTCATATGCATTGTTTTTTTATTTTACATATTTCATGAATTTAAATTATCTGTTACTGCAAATATACACTGCAGGCCAAAAGTTTGAGACCACACTAAATAATACGAGAAAATAAGCTAAAACTAAAAAAAAAACTTATTGACATTTTCGGACAAAAAATTAATCATCACGAAATATACATCCTGGGAAATTAAATTAATCTAAATATAAATAAATTATTAATCGTTCTTTTTAAAATGTATTTTTAATGGTAAAAATAACGTAATGTGGTTTTTCATTGAAAAATCCTCCATTGCATTTGATATCTCATTTTACTAGTATCAGCATATAAGCAATAATTTTTAAATTTTGTTTTATGGTATATTACTCCAGCTTTCATTTAAATCCTTCCATCCTATATGTGATGAGAGTCGTTGACCATGAACTATTTTATCGAGATCTTCCATAAAAGTTATATTGAATCGAGATCAGGACTCTGAGGGGCCACACTATGATTTTAATGCATCTTCCACTTTTTTGTCTTTCTCTAAGTAACCTCTGCTTATTTTCGATCTACATTTAAAGCCGTCATTTTGTTGCAAAGTGAGCTTATCGCCAATAAAACTTAGCAATGACATTTGTCTCGAGAGTTATTTTATATTGTTTTTTTTTTTTTTTTCATTATTCCTTGTTTTCATACTTGATTTTCAGTCCCATACCTTAAGAAATAATCCCAGAACATAACAGACACACCCTTATGCTTCGAAGATGACAATACACAAGTTGTCAGCATCTTTTTTTCGGCAAATAGGCGAACAAAATTCACCTTTTTGTAACAGATATTGGATTTTTCCTCCAAAGAACATTTAAAAAATATTTTCCTATCCAGTGTCGATAGATAAGGCTCCACTAGATTAATTTCTTCTCATTCTATGTTTTAATAGTAGATTTTCGGATGTTAATGTGGCCAATTAAATTAGCGTCTCTCAATCGTCTGTTTACCAAAGTGAATGATACAAAATTGGATAGAGCATTGTTTACTTTATCGTGAATTTCTGGTACTTTAAGGACTCTATTTCACTTGCTGGTAATACAAGAAATTATCCTCGCGAAAAGTGATCGGTTTCGGCCTTCCTGAACATATTCGATCCTGATTACTACCCGTTTACTTGCACTGAATCGTTGTGAGATGAACACATGTATTCCATAATTTTTACTGAGCGACAATCATACGTTGAGATTTCTTTTCATTATGTTGAAAAAAGGATGAAAAACTGTTTATCAATATTGATTTCCTCTTTTTATCTCTTTTACTTACCCATCATACGTAGTATAGGGTAAGTCTTGCAATCGTTTTGAAAATCGAAAATTTTTTTGACGGATTTACACGTTTTAGATAGTGGAGATTCCGAAAAACATATTTTTAGAAAAAAAAATTTGCCTTCCGTCTGTCTGTCTGTCAGTCAGTCTGCCTGTAAACGCTCTATCTCCCAAAAAAATTGAGATAGAGACTTGAAATTTTGTATGTAGTTAGTATGTAAGAATGGGACGAACCCTATTTAATATCAGCAACCTCGATTATCCGGAACTATTTTTTTCGGACTCTCGAAAAATTCGTTCTGATGAAAGGTACATAGAAATTTTCGAATTTTTTTGTTCTAAGGAATGGACGTAAAACGCAATAAAATAACACACATTTTGCATATAAAACGAAATCGATCGGATTATTAGTTGCCGAGATATTTGTAATCCTGTTTTTCACATTCTTCGATTTTTCATGACCCTGTATTTCATTAGAATTTCAATTCAGAGGTATATTTTAATTGGAAATGAGACGCTTAATCCGACGCAGTTAATTGTTAGTTAATAGAATTATTATTTTTGGAGTTATAAGGATGTTTCTTTTACGCAGTTTGGTACTACTTGAGTAGTTTGGCGTTTTATATAATTTGTCGAAATTTGTACATCAGCAGTTCTTTAATATAGCATTACTATGTATATTAACAATATTTAAATTTTGTTTATGAATTGCAATGCATTGTATAAATAATTTTCACATGTTTTATTTTCATTTACATATCCATTATGGGTAAGTATTACGGTGGCCCCCAACGACTAGTTTAAGACGTTTTGACAGAAATAACCTTACAATCAGAATAAAGAATAGTCTATCTTAATATAAACGAAACAAATTAACACTGTAAAGAAATCCATTAAATTTACAGCAAAAACTGCTGGTAGCAGTGTTGTCTGCAGTTTTATCCATAAAACTTATAGTAAAATTACATGCAATAAAAATTTACATTTAATTTCATTGAAAAGTTACGGCAAAAACTGCTGACAACATTGCTGCTAGTAGTTTCTGCCGTAAATTTAACGGGTGTTTTTACAGTGAAAAAGAATTAAAAAAATAGTTAAATAAGAGGCCAATAAATGTAAAAAACAAGTTTAAGTGAACACCTGGGAATAAATAATAATTAATCTACATGACTTGCTTATAATTGGTATTGATTTATGTTCGGAAACATTGCATTTATTTAATCCTTTCTTAATGATTAAACAAGAAAATTTACTCTCAGGATATACCAGAAGGGCGATAAAAGAAGAAGTTTTCAATATATTTGTAAATGTTTTTCGAGTACTTAAAGATAATAAAAGATTTTTCGAAGTAGTCTCAAACTTTTCGACTATATTGTATGGGGTATTAATGAAATTATCTTCTTATTTGATCAGATCACATGAAAGCATGCGCTCGAGATCTGGATTATTTATAAAAGATAGAACTTTCACAATCACTATTACAGTGAAAAAACTGAAAATGTTCAATGGCAACACCTACATCCGTTGAAGATTAATCAATGCAAAACAAAAACATAAATGACGTTGGAATAATTCACTAATGATGAAAATTGAAGGCGTTAAAGCAAGAAGAGCCAATTCTTAACCTGCCCTTGTTGATTGACAATTCTTCCGAAGGGGAATGAATGCGGGAGATTGTTGATAAAACTGAAAAACATAAAATCACTTTAGGAATCTGTATAATTTCATGTTTCATGGCTTCTTTTAGTTCTGTCAAAACCCTTGATTTTAATGCGAACGTTTTCGATTTTTTTTTTATCCCCAGAACTAAAAATACATCGGTAAGAAATAATAAGATCTCGGTGTCCGCGAAAACTCGAAACTACTGCATTCTATCACCCAAATGTTGTTTCAGAACTTGTCGAGAAACATGTGCTGAAGTGTGGAACAGCACAATATCGTATTCATATAGAGCCATTAACGACATTTATTTGCAGCAATTTTTTTAAATTATGAAACTCTGCAGCATTGTTATTTTTGAGTTATTGTAATGGAAAACGTTTTCGTACAGATACGTTTTCGACTTTTTTGAAAAAGTACGACCCAGAACGAATATACTGGTGTGATGGTGTATCGCACAATCACTGTGGCTTCTCGTATAGACGTTGGTGTCATAACATGAAGGTTGTCGATAGACCAACAAATGCAGGATTCTGCGTTCCCAGTTATCGAGAAAAGTGACTCATCCATTTATAATGGCCGCACAATTTCCACCTACTATCTTCACAATAGCTGATGACAAAAACTATTCCCAAATTCGACCAGATCTCAACTCCAGAGCGTGTCTCCAGACCTCAACTTCTGAAAAATCTAGATTTGCAAAAAAAAAAAAAAAAAAAAAAAAAAAAAAAAAAAAAAAAAACTTCCATAGAGCACAGCGCAAATCTTTGAGAGTTATAATTTTCGAAGCGCAAATTGAGCATAACATTTATTCCAAACTCCAATGGACATGCTCTAACCATGTCAAGCAATTCCGTAAAATCACAACAGCAATATAGTGTCGTGGGGATCATGGGTGTTTCAGCACGATATGCAGGGATAGATTCAGCATGATAGATTCAGCATGATATGCAGGGTGTTTCAGCACAGCGGTTAAAAAATATTAGAAGATATAGAGTAGACATAGACGATCGAAAATCATATAGCAACGCATGGTTGGAAGCCCTTTACTGGAGTAGTAGTGACGACACAAAGCTCAAGAAAGGAAGGATACGAATAGAGTTAGAAAACATATTTATTATTCTTACTACAGCAAAAGAATAAGAAATAGCAACAAAAAAAAAACAACGATCGTTATCAAAGATGATGTTTGAAATTGTTACCCTTTGTCGTGAGGAAAGTGTCACCTTTCTGGCGGATGGAAGTTCTAATGTTCTCGAAAATACCCTAGGTGTCCTGGCTTCCCGAACAATTTCGCCGATGTGTAAAACAAGTTCCCCAGCACCCTTTAATATTATTATGGCATTTTTTTAGTACTAAATCGAATAAACATTTTTTTAACTTGTAGGTGTTCTAATTTTTTGTGTTTTGGTGTCATCACTATTGTGCTATGCAAGCGTTCCAAACCATCTATGTGATTTATCGTCTTATATGTGTACTCTATCTCTCCTGAAATTGTGTAACCATACATATATGTATATGTATTTATAGGGTGGATTGAATTTCTTTTTCGCAATTTCAAAACCAACTTATGCGGAAAAGATGTTCAGATGTTCTGATGTATTTAGATTTATAGAAAAATAATTTTTAAAAAATCATTTCAAATTTTAATATTGCAGCAATGGCGTCGAAATTTCGAAAAAAAATGAAAAAAAAATTGTCTTGATTATTTCGGACTTAAAATAATTGTTTTAATAATAGCACTAGTTTACAAATTTCAACTTTTTTTGTATACCCCGAAAGAAATGAATGTAAATGTATTAGTCTACCTTCCTTAAACCTAAAAGTGTCAACAGAAATTTCCTATCACGTCGCAGTTTTCTTTCTACAGTAAATTGTATTTTTAACTACCCAACGTGTTGACGACAGTTTAATGTGCTTTCATTCGCTACAAACAACAAATATTGTGTTTCGGATTGAATTAAAATGTCGAGTAGAAAGTGTAAACAAAGTTCTGATCGTTTTTGCTATGATTGTGGACAGTTTATATTTTCAAAAAAAGAAGAAAAAGCGAATATCTTCATTACTTTGGATTTCTTGTTGCAAACTAAGATAAAAAGTGGCTTCCTCATGTGTTTTGCAAAAGCTGTAAAATTTTTTTACTTCAGTGGTCATCAGAAGAAAACAAACACCTTCCATTTGGTTCACCAATGCTATGGAGAGAACCTAGTAATCGTGAAAATGATTGTTATTTTTGTGTTACGAAGACAATGGAATATAATACAAAAAAATAAGTATTATATATGCCGAAGATCCGCCTGTTACTAAACCCGATTTAAATTCGAAAGATCTACCACGTCCAGTTTCTCCCGGTAATTCGAGTGTAAATATACTAGGGGATGACAATGAAAGTGATGTTGAATTCAAATTGACTTCTAGTGATTCTGACGAATTATCTCTTCAAGAAAAGACTCCATATTTAATTAACTAAGCCGAATTAAATGATCTTATAAGAGATTTACAATTATAAAAATCTAAAGCAGAGCTGCCTGGTTCTCGCCAACAACAATGGAACTTATTAACACTAAAACATAAAAGTTACGTTGTCTAGAAACAGAAGCAAAGTTTACTCAGAAGTTTTCAAAAAAGAAGGTGAATATTGTTATGGGATGTACAGATGGAAGTAAACATGTCATTAAAGATTCATTTCCTCCATTTGCATCTGAGTTTTTTCCCTAAAAACTTAGGAAGTATGAGTGACGAACAAGGGTAAGGATTTCACCAAGATTTAAAGGTTTTTTAGGGGATTCATTAGGGATTTTGGGATAAAAACATACTAGAAGATTACTGTTGGTCCATTATAAGACAAACTTATCCAAATAACTAAAAAAAGGCAAAAATCAGCCATTTTTAATTTTTTTTTTAAATTAATACCAAAATTATGTAATCCAGTTAAGTAAATAAATATTTCTTAAACCAGATGTGACAAAATTTTATTATTATTTTTTCTGGATAGCTCTATCTAAATAAACAACAAATTAACAATTTTCAGCTGGGTTATAAAAACCGTGTAAACTAGCGTAATCAAAACTTACATATGCGGAAAAATTGTTCTATTGTAGGGAGATTAAGATAAAATAAAGAAAAGAAAATTCAAAATTTAATACTGCCACAAGGCGGTCGAATTTTACACATTAGAGTTTTTTATGGGTAAAAAGTCAAAGTGGTTTTTGTTAAGTAAACCATACATTTTAGTACTTTTTAAAGTTTTTTGCAATGAAAAGACACTTAAATAATTACCAGAAAGATTTCTTTTTCTTATTTAAAAAAATAATTTTATTAAGTCAAGAATTCTAAAAAATCATCTTAATTACATTGGGCAATAACGTTCGCGTTCGGTGTTGAAATTTGGAATGAGTTTTCGTGATTCAATCTGATTTCGTATAAAACCGACTCTTCTATGTGGTCCACGAAAGATGCTTCTATGACTATTTTGACCATTCGTTCCGTAGCTTCAGTATGGCAAAGAAATCCCTTGAGAATACTTAATATTGCAGCCGGAATGATTGCTGGATATGTTATTGCTTCTGAAATCATGGCGTTATTTAATTGTTTAGTTAATGAAGGTTCCGTGACATTTTCCTACATAATAAAATCGACATAATCTATTGCATTAAGGTTAAAAGATGGTAAGTTTAAATACGGATATTATTAATTGAAATGGTTGGGTTTGTAGTAGACCGTTTGACTTTTCGCGCTTTAGAATTCTTCAAAGGGGTCCTGTCGTCGGCTGAAATTAATATCAGAATATTTCCTTTCCTTATGACCAAAAACCCATTAATCTGATAACAGGATCTATGAAGTCTTTCAGATCACATCAATAAATCGAACGATTTATTAATGCTTCACAGATTACTACGGCTTCGTTTTGATCTTGAATCTCATTAGAGCTTAGACGTTTACGATGAGCATCGTTAATGTTACTAAAGCATCAGATGGATTTTTAAAAGCTAGATAGAGGCTGAGAACTCTGATTTCACTTTAGTACACTTGAGTAGTTAGCATTACCATTTCTTTTCGTGTGGCTTCACAAATTTCCAATAGGTGCAGTTGATCAATACTTTAATCTTTCTTGTTAGTCATTCCACACAGAGTACATTCTATTGATATGAATGAAATTATAGGTAGTTTTTCACTTCTAGCCAACAATTTTCATATCACCAGCAAAGTTTCTGGGCCAATTGGTAGTTCCATCCACCACATGCGTGAAAAGATTTCGTAGTGTTAGCCCATTTGCATGTAACAAGCATACAAACCACAGTACTGAACACTTCAGGAACTATTCTATATTTCGAATGCCACCTCCTTTGAAACCAGTATTAAGAGATGTCCGTCCCAACCGATCGCAACCAACTTTGTTACATCTGTATTATTGTCATCGCATGACAAATACTTTACGATGTGTTTTCCAATGGCTTGCGCTCTTCTGGAATTTACAGATACGTGGCCGACGTATTCGGAACCAGGTTCTTTTACCAAGATTATGTGTTCTATATTATGACTCTTTTCTGTTATTTTCTAGTGATATAGTCCTGTGATATACGCCCTCAGAAATATACACCAAACTGGATATTGTTGTAATATTTTACAGCTGCTTGAAACGGTAGAGTGGCTGTTGCTTTTGTTCTCTCAAGACGATTTTTATTTCTATCAGCAACGTTCGATACATCGCATCGTGAGATAATGTCCTCATCTTGAGACGCAGTTGACACAATGGCAGTGCCTGCTTGGTCAGAAATTTCAAGATGGCCCAATGGTTTAGCTACGTCTAGAAATTTCGTAAGTACAGCTGTGATAATTATGTCATCAGTGCTTTGGACTCCGCTTACAATAATAGCTGATGCTGCAGAAAATTTATCGTGATCGTCCACACGTCGGTACAATTTACAATTTCGTTCAAAATTTCAAACCCTTGTAGCATTTATAAATTTTTTAAAGTATTTTTTAAACTATTTTTCTCTTAATATCCATACATTATAATATTTTTTCAGCATAAGTAAATTTTAATTTACATTAAAACAATTATTTTGAATGAAAGACCATCTAATCAAAATTAAGTATTTTTACGGGGTTTTTTTTTCAAAATTTTAGCCTTCTTGTGGCAGCATTAAATTTTGATTTTTATGTTTATTATTTTTTGCTTTTTTTGGCATAGGTAGTGTTTTATTACAATTAAAAAAATTATTTTAAGTCAAGAATCATCTAAACAAAATTAGGTCTTTTTTCAATTTTTTTTTTCGAAATTTCATCTTACTTGCGGCAGCAATAAGATTTAAAATTCATTCTTTTATAATTAATTATATTTCTCTTAATTTCTATGCAATAGAACATTTTTTCCGCAAAGGTAAGTTTTTCTTGTTATAACTTTATTTTTTAAACATTGAACAACGATTCACCCTAATATATATTTATAG
Source organism: Maratus speculifer (assembly GCA_964019185.1). NCBI lineage: Eukaryota > Metazoa > Arthropoda > Arachnida > Araneae > Salticidae > Maratus > Maratus speculifer. Next base: position 295,403,244 of record OZ025294.1, on the reverse strand, counting down.
CTTCCTGTAATAGCCACGTAAAGAACATTTTTAATATTTTGAGTAATTAACGTTTAATGTTTTCAAAAATGTCTTTTTATCATTACTTTTATAAAATTGATTAGAACTTAATAATTTTTACTACATTCAATTAGGATATAATTAGAATTTTTTTTTTCTTTTTGCTAAAGTAGTTATATAAAAATGGTTTTTATTAATTAAGAGCCAATTAAAAATGTAGCTTGTAACTAGTTATTACCGTTTTACATTTATTTTTAGTAAAAGTAAATAAAATTAAATATTTATTTACATTTTCAACATTAATTTCGCAACAATTAAATTAATTTTTTTTATTTTTTATGATATTATATTTTTATGTTATTTTTATAGTTATAGACGATTTTAAGAAATAAATAGAAATCTTATGTAGCTATAACCGTTACTTTATGCACTTTCCAGATTATTACTGTTTTTTCAATTTTAGAAGGAAAATTTATAGTAACTCTATGACGAGAAGTAATCGATTTTCTTTTTCAGTATTATGGGAAAAGGAAAGTACTTTTTTAGAGCTACATGTTCCCAAATTATCTTTTTTTTTTTCAAAAATGTGCCATACTTAGTTATTACCGGAAGACACAGATATATGACTGTATATTCTTTCTTATTTTAAAATAATGCATAAATATTCTTTTTCAATCGAAAACAAAAACAATTTATTCATATAGGATGTAGGTATGTGTACACATTTCTAATATTCTGTAACATACACTTAGCAATTGAACAATATTATCTTTAATTGCATGCTATAAAGTTAAAGGATATTACATTTTTTCGTAAAAGTTAATAGTTTGCATTCAAAAGGAAATACATGTTTTTTCAAACAGCTTATAAACACGCAAATTCAGGAAATGAAAAATTTTTTGTCGAAACATTATTCTGATTCGGAAATTCAAAATAAAATAGTACAAATCGCTGTTTACTTTATTTAAATCGAAAATTTAATAAATCAAATGTGCTTTAGAAAAGAATTATCAATGTTTTTTATCAATTTATTTATCAATTGTGATACTTCAACTAAAATTTAATAAAATTTATAAAATTTAATAAAATTATACTTAAAATTTAATAAAATTATACTTAACTAAAATTTAATAAAACATTTTTTAAATGCAATTAATTTCATTTCAAATTATAAATATTTCATTTATTAAATTACGTTCAAAATAAGGCAGTCGTTTAGAAGCGAGCGTAGCAAAATTTTAGCAAAATATCTTTCAATGTACAACATAGTGGTTACTTTGAAATTATTTGGGAACCACAAGGGTCTTTTATTTCTTAATTTTACTTTAAATTTGTAATTAAGTTATCAAAATGTAGCAGAAAATTACTTAGATTATAATTAAGAAATATTTCTCATAAATTTCAGTGTACGCATATTCTGCAGTTAATTATAACAGTTATTTTTTGTGTTAGAAAGTAGTGCAAAACGTTCAAGAATGTAAAAAAGTTTAAAATCAGAAAGATATTAGTGTCTTGTTCCATAGTTATTTTCTTTTTTTCTTTGATATAACCATGAGAGTTTTAACAGATAATTAAGAACATATTTAAGAAATTAAGATAATTAACGGATGTATAAATATTTAAATATTACAAAATATATTATAAAAATAATCAAGAAATGTTTCTTAATTGCAAATTTTAATTTTATGTAAAAGTTGCAAAGTTTATTAAATAAGCTTTTAATATAAAATTCCTTCCATATTTCAATATATTTTTTTTTCTAAACGAAGCATTACTTCTGTATTGTCTTAGATATTCCTTCAGTCTTTTTTTTAAATTCAAAAATGTTAAAATTCAAACAACAAACACGACACATAAACTAAATTAAACTTATAATAAAAGAAAGAATATGTTGCTATACGATCCATGAAGGATCGAGCCTTACAGCTACCGTCAACGATTTCTTGTCCCTGTTCTCAAGTTGCTATAATACTTATGTTCTGGAAATATGATCAGCATAACTCGGGATCATAGTTTTTTAATTTTCTTCGGAGTGATATATTGACTCAAAAAGTAGTAAACGCTGGGTAAACCTTTCATCAGTCGGATGCCGATCCGAAATGTGACGCACAAACTTGCTGACGAATGAGACATTCGGATTAAAACTTATAATGCATAAATGACGTCAGTGCAAACGGCAGTGCTTTTTCAAAATATGTATGTATATCGACCATTTTCTGAAAGTACTTTGACGCTAATGAGTAAGTTTCCCACTAAAAATAATCTTAACATTACCTGAAAAAAATATCCAAATTATGAAGAATTCTGTAGGAATTTCGCATATTTAGCATTGAGTTTTTTTTATGATATTCTTAGAAATATCTACAAAATGGGACAATTTTCTACAGATTTTTTATTTTTTATTCATTTATTTATTTATTTATTTATTTATTTTTACTGGAAGAATTTTCAAAAGTCTTCCAGTCAAGTAAAACGAGTGTTTCTTTTGCAATGAAAATTATAAAGATTGGACTAGATATTGTGTTAAAAAAGCACCACTGAAACATTTCTATATGTAAAGATGGCGATAAAATGTCCAGTTTGTTAAAAGAAAAAAAAAATGTAGGTAATCTTTACTTAAAATCTCTTCGCTACTAGTGTCCACATGAGCGTGTCCTTGGAATTTAGCTCATTGTAATGAAAATCATGCAATATATCTAATATTTATTTATAAATTCATATTTAAGACAGTTTAAGCTTCGAAATAAATCCAACATATTTCAGCACTGGAATTATTTTTATGAATAAACCGTTGGTTGGAAATGAGATTTTGAAAAAAATGTCGTCGATTCAGCGACAGTGTAAAAAAAGGTAATATTTATTTGTATTATAATTTTATTTCGTATGTTATAATTTTCTGTTTTGTTACAAATATTATAAATGTTCACAAGATAATTTCTTTTGTTTCTTTTTCTTTTATATGTACTATTTTTTAGGTATATCTGTGTGGACCTCAGTATTCAAAGACTATAACTAGGATTACATCAAAGGATTTATTTTATTGGCTTCAGATAGAATAATAATAAAGTCTACCTATACTTAACCCTTAAACAGAGGTTCGGACAGCATCTGTCCGAGAAAGCACGTAATCTTGGATAGATGCTGTGTGAATCCCCGTATAAAGGTTAATTAATTCACAATATTTTTTTCAAACAAAATATGCAATCTAAACTACACTGGTGTCCAAAAGTTAAGCATAATTGGTAATTAAGTAAGTAATGAAAGAAATATAAATCGAAATGTGGTGAAACTCCAGGTGTGTAAACAAAATAGTACGCGTCATATGTTTTCGCGAAGAGTTTTCCCCGAAATCGAATAAGATCAAATGAGGGAGATATAAGATCTTTTGGATAACCCTGTCAAAACTAATGTAGCAAATACGTTCAAACTGCACATTATGATTAAGTGGCTTATTGTAATGTACTGTGTTAAATTTTATAAGGATAGCATGTATACTCGTAGAGAAATTAAGATTTTTATAAAAACAGTTCTAAGTTTTTTGCTTATAATTTGCTGAGTTCTTAATATAAAATAATGTTCTTTTCTGAAAATATGACAAACATTATTGTACAGAATACCCTGTCATCAGAATTTAAAAATAATAAAAATTGTATGAAAAATGAGTAGGTTTAGTAAATAATTTTTCATTGCGCATGCATCAACGATATCAAAATTTCATTTGCATATTGTGTTAGCTAAATGTATAGAGCAACTTCTGCAAAAGTTTCAAAAACATAGATTGAAAATTCTGAAAATGATCGTCTATAGAATCAACACAAAATCTGTTATTCCTAAAAGGAAGCAGAATATCAGGGGGTTTATCCAAATATAGTTGTACGTGCAATATTGTGTAGGCACGAAACAATGGAATATGGATATAGCCCCTCACCTTTTTGCTTCATTTAGGGAATAAAACATTTTGATCTCATTCTATCAACGATAATTTTCAGAATTTTTAAGCTATGTTTTTGAGACTTTCACAAAAGTTGCTCTACACATTTAACTAACATAATATGCAAATGAAATTTTAAAAGCGTTCACGCATACGCAGTAAAAAATTATTTAGTAAACCTGCTCATTTGTCATACAATTTTTATTATTTTTAAATTCTGATGACAGGGTATTGTGTACAATGATGTTTGTCATATTTTCAGAAAAGAACATTATTTTATATTAAGAACTCTACAAATTATAAGCAAAAAACTTAGGACTGTTTTTATAAAAACCTTAATTTCTCTACGAGTATACATGCTATCCTTATAAAAATAAACACAGTACATTGCAATAAGCCACTTAATTATAATGTGCAGTTTGAACGCTTTTGCTGCATTAGTTTTAACAGGGTTATCCAAAAGATCTTCGTTTTTTTTCAATTTGTTGACAGTCCCCTGTTCGATTACGGGGAAAACTGTTTGCGAAAATATATGAAGCGTAATATTTTGTTTAAACACCGGGAGTTTCACCTCATTTCGATTTATATTTCTTTCATTACTTACTTAATTACCAATTATGCTTAATTTTTGGACACCAGTGTAGATTAATTACATTTTAAATATTTTTTGATTAAATGTTTTTTTAATTTTATATAAATTTTTCAATTTTAGTGAAAGTATATAGATACATTAGAGGCCATAGAACTAGATATGTAATGTTTTTTTATATAGTTTTATAATTATTTTTATATAATTATATTTATAAAATATTCTTTTGAGTAAATGATACATGATACTAATAATAATGTATTGAAACATTTTCTTTTATTGTCCATAAGATAACTTCTGAGTTTTTTTATTCTAATATTATTAATATGAATACATGTAGCATCCATTCTCAGAAATTTCATAACTCAAAAATCGGGCTTTTTAAGCTATGACTACGTGGTTTTCTTTCCACCATCAATAACCTAAATTAGAAGATAGAGAACATACAATCGAGCAATCAAGAAGTAATTATGCTTATAACATGGCCAGTGAACCTGCTACAGCCTGAAAAAGATTTTCAAACTTTCTGAGAAACGAATTTTTTTTTAGTTGTGACGCTTTTCTAGAAAAGGTATGATATGTACTTTGTCTTCTTTTGTATTCTTTTTAAACTACATGTTGGGGATTCAATCGCTATTTATTTTATAAGTACACTGTAGGAAAAAAAATGTTGAGTTACTAAACTTTTTCATGAAAACTGGGATTCCAAGATCTTTTTCTATAACAGTACTATTAAAACTTGAACTTCAAAATCGATCACATGATTTTTTTTCTATTATTTTTGAATAAAAAATTCTAGGATTCCAAGTTTTCTAGAAATATTTGGATTTTTTTTTAGATTTATAGATTTATATAATTTTATAGATTTCTTTTATAGTGTTTATAAAAATATATCCTAATATTGTTAAAATTATTTATTTTCATCCAATCATTAAAATTTATTATTTTCATCAAATTGTTAAAAGTAATTATTTTCATCAAATTGTTAAAGTTAATTATTTTCATAAAAATAAAGTTTAACCACCAGTTATATTGAACTTTTTGAACACAAATTTATATCCCATACAAAAGAAAGAGCGCAGGTACGTGAATAATACAGTAAGCGATATTATGTAAATTACATGCAAGCATATTCTCATAGGTGCATTGAAATAGACAATAAATTAAGGACGGATAAATTCATTTTTAATTCAATATGAAAAAAAATTTAAGCTTACCTCGATCTAAACATATTTAATTGGACCAAAAAAAAATCCGTTTTCTGATTGGTGTTATTTTTCTCAATATGTACCTTCAAAACAAAATATTCTAGGTTTAAAAAAAAACTTGTTCTGTATATTAGAGATGGATTGGTATTTGATTTGTGTATATATGAATGTTAGAAATTGCAAAATTTTCGCAGATAATACGCAAGATTTTTTTAGGTAAGACTATTACTAAATTATTGTGTTAATGTTTGTACAAGATTCTAACCGTACAATTTACACAAGCAGACTTTTTACTAGCTTGGATTTTTGCAGAATGCCTTTTGCAAAACAAATATATTTTTACACAAAAATTGAGAGCTAGTAAAAAACAGAAAAAAAGATGATTAGGATGAGATACTTAGAAATGATGAGAAGATTTGAGTTTTAAAGTTCCAAGATAACAAACCAGATACATTCCTAACAATATATATTGAAAGTAAATCAATTCTTACATACTTATGATACCGGAAAAGAATTAAGAAAAGGTAAAAGTAAATAGCTAGCTGCAGCAAACATGTACACCATACTTATGGGCGATTTATATTTTTATAATCGAAATCAGTAAACGCATGATGTAGTGATTTTCATAGTGGAAGGAAACTACATGTGCTTCACCAGGTCTTGACCTTCCGTTAGTACTACTTCTTCAACTACGAAAATCCCTATCCTGGGATACCAATCTGCGTGACAGCCACATTTTTAAATACACATTTTGTATTCTACGATAGATTTCACTATCACTCACATTTTCTACAGCTAAAAATTGCAAGACTATGCATTGACACCGTTTAGTGGCATCTGTGATGTAAATTATGCCTTTTAACGTGTTCAGACCCGTCTGGTTGGATCTGACGGTATGGCATGCGTTCTCAGTACTCTGAGCCATCCATATATAAGGGCATGCACAGTCATTTGGGCCACCCACATGTATCTAGCGATTTGTAATCGCTGTATACATTAAGTAAGGAATAATAAAATGATGAAGACAAAAATACATCATTATTAGGATACAGGATGTTTGTGGCTATATCTCTGATCACGTATGTGGGTAGAATTAATATATCTTCACATAGATGTAGGCTATGAGTAAATCCAAGTTCTGATTAAGTAGTTTAAATGCTAAAGAAACAATTAAAAGTTACCTTACTTATAATATCCAAATATAAATTAAGTAGCCTGTGTATGAAATGTAATATTTAATTTTACTTTTTGAAAAGCAATTATTTTGATTTTTTTATTAGGTAAAAAACATAGCAATAAAATTCAAGTTTCTAAGAAACTTCTTAACAATAGGTTGCGACAAAAATTATTTTAAAATTGTTGGACGGTACTCACATAAATAATTTAATACATTTAAAGCAATAAACATAATATCAAATTATTTTATTTTTATAAAAGTATTAACTTTTGCAATTAGAAAAAATATTTAGAATGATTTTCTAAAATTTTGAACTTTTTACAAAATTGCATCTCAAGTTTCATATACGAGGACCTTTATTTAATTGAACCCTGGTGAACTAGGTTTTTAAATTATTTTATCATTATAATTTTAGAAGCCAAAATAGGTAAGGAAATCTGTACTAACATTTTTTTATTATTTTCTGTTCAGTAGTGAAGAGGTTAATGAGGGAAAAAACAGAAATATTTAAATAGTGAATTCAATATGTAAAGAGCAACTATATGTGATGTGCTTTTGTTAGACAGAAAAAAACTAAATAAACATATTATGTATATAATGGCATTTTACATTTAGCAAATATTTGGAAAGTTATTATTCGTCATACTTTCGTCGCATTTCGTTCCATTGCTTGCACGTTAAACAGCCATATTCTATACTTCAAAAAGGCAGGCAATTTAGCTCTTTTGCGAAAGTCGGCATGCCTATATACGATGATCTTTTCTTAGATATTGTCACGTCCACACTCATGTATATATGTATTTTAATGCAGTATGTTGTAGTTTCAAAATGTATTACTGAGACCACGTTACAAATATGATTAGAAAATAGCATTTATAGGTCCTTTTCCAACATGACTCTCTGAATGTTCTCTGAAACACTATTAGCTATAGTTAAATGGAATCATTCTCTCAAAGCTTAATTATTACTATTTATTTGTTTGGTAATCTTCTATAAACTATTTGTAAATAAAACATTGAACATTTTTTGGAATTTCTAGTATATTATATGCATCGATTAACAGTTGTTTCAGTAACAGTTAATCTATAATCTATCACCTTTCAAGCCCTCCTCTTTCGGCGCTTCAGTACATCGAATTTAATAGTTAACATGCATCTGTTTTAAGTTACATTTTTTTGCATATTTAGTTCAGTTTTTATCTCTAAAACTACTCGCATTTTTATTCGCGGCTCTCATAGCTTGCGTAGCTTGAAAATTCAGACTGCAGAAAGATGTAAAATTACATTTATACTTCTTTCATTTTGCTACCGCACAAATTATTTGTTTCATGGAACACTTTTGTTATGTTTTGTTATGTTACAATATTTCATCTCATTATGTATCTAACGGTTCCTCTTTTTTTCCAGCTGTTTATATTTGAAATCAAGATGTTTTAGGTAAATTTGAAACGCACTTTAAGAGCAGATAATTCTTAATAATGTCCCTTACCCCAAGAATTTACTTGTCTAGAACTCTAAGCGTGTACAAATTGGAAATGTGCAAGGATTAGACCACAGACTTTTTTTATCGAGCTAAAAACTTTGTATACCTCTGGAAGTCGCCAAAACCCTGTATGATCGCGATATTGTATCACGGCCAGTTCTGTGGAATCATACTGTTGATCCGCCACATTTGCTTTCAACTTCTTTTCTGAACGAAAAGCATGTTGAAATTTAAGAACGTTAATTTAGTAAGAGTGTATTACTTTTTCATAACTGGAAATAAAAAACGTATTTCCAATAACATAATAAATTTCACAGCCTTTAAATGTAAAATCATTTTGATACCCTTTATAAGTATCGAATTTTCGACCGAAATTTTAAAAAGCATTTTTAAATAAAGCCTGTTATGTTGCATTCTCAAATGAAATCTCTTAAAGCTTGGATTTTCTGATTTGGTTCATTGAAATTTATATCAATTTTAACTCTATCACGTACTTTATCCTTTAAAATCAAATGAAACCTTTTACGTGAAAAACTATGTAAGGCATACTAGATGCAGAGAAAATCTGTGAATATTAGGTTGGTTGGATACGTGACTAAACTACAGCGATCAATCTTTTGAAGTCTTTTTAGTTTAAAGAAGTATCAAAGTATTATTCCATATTATGTTTATGTTTTTTACGTGTGTAAATTTGAAATTAATTTATTTTTAAATCATAATTATTTATTATTATATAATGCGTAATAAGTTAAAAGATTGCATACAATAACGACTTCGGTAGATAAAGGGTTAACTTGTTACACATTATATGGTATTAAATAATTCTGAAATAAAAAAAAATATTTCAAAGTTACACTAATAAATAACATAAATAAACAAAATGTGGGCTAATAGTATACTTTAATGCTTCTTCAAAAAATTGACTTCAAATGATTGATCGCTTCCTTTTACTCACGTTTGCAGGCAACCTAATAATCAAAGATTTGCTCTCACTCAAGGATGTATTTATCATTGCCTTTCAGATAAAATGTTTCAATTGCTTTTAGAAGATAAACTACGTGATAGCGTTAAAATTGATATAAATTTCATTGAACTAAAATAGAAAACATGATATGTAAGAGATTTTATTCGAGTATGTAACAGATTAGGCTTTATTTAAGAATGCTTTTTTAATTTCCCGTCGTAAATTTGATACGTATAAAGGATACCGAAATGATTTCACATTTAGAGGCTTTGAAATTTATTACATTATTGGAAATACGTTGTCTCTTTTCGAATAAGAAAAAAAGTTATGTACTGTTAAGAAATAAATATTCTTAAATTTCAACATGTTTTTAATTCAGCACAGAAGTTAAGGCAAAAGTGGCGAATTCACAGAGCTAGGCAGGATACAATATCGCCAGAATAAAGGATATTATATATATGTGTGACATTTTGTTAAATAGCTAGAAAAGTACATGAGGAATTATCCTGAAACTCCAGGTGAATAAACAAAATAACTCATATATTTGCGTGAATATTTTTCCCGAAATCTCATAATAAAATTGAAAAAGAATTGAATTTTCTAAAGAATTTTGAAAAACGTTTTCAAAGACTTTAATTAAAACATTTTTCAATTCCAGAAAACTTATAAAAATAATAAAAGAACTCATATAGTATGTCACAAAAGTAATATAGACAGTATATATATATAATATATTCATGTATGAAAATAGTAAAAATTTTGTAGAATGATCCGCATATATTTCATTGAAAGATGTTATTGCATGCAATCCTTAACATGATACACATATGATATAATATAGTTCTCAGATAAAAATAAATTAATTTCAAAGTTACACACGTAAAAATCACAAATAAACAGAATATGGACTAATACCATATTTTGATGCTTCTTTAAACTAACAATATAAATTGTTTAAACTAAATTAAAATATTTACATAGTTATTTAATAAATTGTTGAAAGATTTTAGAAGGATTAATTAAATTTGGATTTACAGGGATTTTGTGCAATATTTAAAAACCCACTCAAATCTTTTATTTTTAATTGTTTTCTTAGTATTTTGTAGAATTATAAAATGTACAAATTTGAAGATCTTCCAATATAAATATAGAAATACTTCCGAATTGAAAAATCCCCATCCCCCTTCCTCAGCGCTAAGAAAGCTGAAAATATACAAATCTAAAAGGAATCATCCTTTTAAAAATATTTTTGTTTTCTGTAACCAATAATGCTTTAGGAATAATATAAAGTAAAGTATCTGTAACTCATTCTAAGCAGTATTACAACTAATTGGCTTATTAAAAGATGGTGCTTATAAGTACCATCGGTAAACAAAGGGTTAAAATTCCAGTTGAAAATTCAATACTTATAAACAGTATCGAAATGAATTCATGACTGTTTTTAAATATCTAGAAAAGTATATGAGGAATTATTTTGAAAATCCAGGTGAGTAAACAAAAGGACACAGATCATACATTTTCGTGAATTTTTTTCCCGAAACCCCATAAAGGAATTGAAAAAAAAAATTGGATTTACTAAAAATTTTTGAAAATGGTTTTCAAAGACTTTTAATAAAATATTTTTCCTATTTCATAAAACGTATCAAAATATTAAAAGAACGCATATCATCTATCACAAATATAATATAATCAATATATTTATATAATGTACACTCTTAAAACGAAAGAGCTGATTTGGCTTCTCATGAAAGAGCTGTAATTTTTTTCGATCATAAAAGAGTTGTTTTTCAAACGATTAAATCTTCTTGATCTAAATTGGTTATTTAAATATCTCAACTTCATTTAAATTGGTTAAAACTCGGGTTATTTCAACTCTTTTTTGAGAAGCTGCCTTTCAACATTGAGATGAGTGGATTTCAGCTCAACTTGAGCTATTTTGTGGCTGACTTTTTAAGAGAGTATCCATATATGAAAAAGAAAATCTTTTGTACAATTATTCGCATATGTTTCATTAAAAGTCTTTATTGAATGGACTCTTTTAACTTCTTACACACCGTATAATAATGGTTTATAATAAAAAAGAGTTATATAATAAATAATGTTGAGATGAAAGAAAAATGTTTCAAGTGTACGCACATAAAAACACAAATAAACCCAATATGGGCTAATACCATACTTTGATACTTCTTCAAACAGAAATGACCTGAAAAGATTGATGGTTGTATTTTACTCACGTATGCAGACAACCTAATAATCAAACATTTGTTCTTGATCTGGGAATGCCTCTGTTTACCATTGCCTTTCACATAAAATGATTCACTTGCTTTGAAAATGTGAACTACGTATAAGAACTACGTATCTTTTAATGAAATATATGCGGATCATTGTAGAAAAGTTTTTATTTCATACATGAATACATTATATATATATATATATTGATTATATTATATTTGCGACAGTTAAAAGATTGCATGTAATAATGAATTTAGATGAAATATATGCGGATCATTCTACAGAATCTTTACATTTTTCATACATGATATTATATTTATGATAGATTATATGGATTGCTTCAATATTTTTATAGGTTTATATTTGAAATCAGGATGTTTTGGCTATTTCGGAAACGTACATTTAAAAAATAACAGATGGTACCTAACACTTCTTTATGCCCCAAAAATTTGCTTGTCCTGAAACTCTAAGTAGTGTACATTGTGAAAATCTGCAGGCAATAGAGCTTATAACATTTTCTAATGTTTTCTTAGCGAAAAACTTTGTCTGCATTTCACAGGTGCCAAAGCGTTGTAAGCTGGCGATATTGTGTCACGCCAAGCATTGTGAAATTAATCTGTGAATCACTTTTCTTTGAATTTCTGTGCTAATCGAAAAACATGTTAAAATTAAAAAAATTAATTCCTTAACAACATATAATGTTTTTCTTAATAGCAAAGACATTACGTATTTCTAATGACGTAATAAATTTCAATGGCTTTAAATGTAAAATCATTTCGTAAGTATGTGTACGTACAGTATTTCGTAAGTGATACATATCATTTCCTTTATAATTATCAAATTTTTGACGGGAATTTTAAAAAGCATTCTTAAATAAATCCTAATATGTTTCATACTCAATTGAAATCTCTTAAAGCCCATATTTTCTATTTTGGGTAATTGAAATTTATTTCAATATTAACTATTTTACGTAGTTCATATTTTCAAAGCAAGTGAATCATTTTATGTGAAAGGCAATGGTAAACAGAGGCAATCCTAGATCAAGAACAAATATTTGATTATTAGGTTGTCTGCATACGTGAGTAAAATACAACCATCAATCTTTTCAGGTCATTTCTGTTTGAAGAAGTATCAAAGTATGGTATTAGCCCATATTGGGTTTATTTGTGTTTTTATGTGCGTACACTTGAAACATTTTTTTTCATCTCAACATTATTTATTATTATAACTCTTTATTATTACAAACCATTATTATACAGCGTGTAAGAAGTTAAAAGAGACCATTCAATAAAGAATTTTAATTAAATATATGCGGATCATTGTACAAAAGATTTTCTTTTTCATATATGGATACTCTCTTAAAAAGTCAGCCACAAAATAGCTCATGTTGAGCTGAAATCCACTCATCTCAATGTTGAAAGGCAGCTTCTCAAAAAAGAGTTGAAATAACTCGAGTTTTAACCAATTTAAATGAAGTTGAGCTATTTAAATAACCAATTTAGATCAAGAAGATTTAATCGTTTGAAAAACAACTCTTTTATAATCGAAAAAATTACAGCTCTTTCATGAGAAGCCAAATCAGCTCTTTCGTTTAAGAGTGTACATTATATAAATATATAGATTATATTATATTTGTGATAGACGATAAGCGTTCTTTTATTATTTTGATACGTTTTATGAAATGGGAAAAATATTTTATTAAAAGTCTTTGAAAACCATTTTTAAAATTTTTTAGTAAATCCAGTTTTTTTCAATTCTTATATGGGGTTTCGGAAAAAAAATTTCACGAAAATGTATGATCTGTGTCCTTTTGTTTACTCACCTGGAGTTTCAGGATAATTCTTCATATACTTTTCTAGATATTTAAAAACCGTCATGAATTCATTTCGCTACTCTTTATAAGTATTGAATTTTCAACTGGAATTTTTACCCTTTGTTTACCGACGGTACTTATAAGCACCATTAAATTACTTATTATACAATTTTTTTAATAAGTCAATTAGTTATAATACTGTTTAGATACATTACTTTATATTATTCCTAAAGCATTATTGTTTATAGAAAACCATAATATTTTTAAAAGGATGATTCCTTTAATATTTTCCTTTAATATTCCTTTAGTGTATACATTCAGCTTTCTTGGCGCTGAGGGAATGGGATGGGGATTTTACATTTCGGAAGTATTTCTCTACTTATATTGTAAGAACTTCGTATTTGTACATTTTATAATTCTACAAAATACTAAGAAAACAATTAAAAATAAAAGATTTGAGTGGGGTTATAAATATTGCACAGAATCCCTGTAAATCCAAATTTAATTAATCCTTCCAAAATACTTCAACAATTTATTAAATAATTATGTAAATCTTTTAATTTAGTTTAAAAAATTTATGTAAAGGGCGTTAGAAAGTAAAACTTTCATGCATTCATAATTTGTTAGTTAAAGGGTTAAAAAGCATCCTTAAATAAAGCCTACACTATGTTACACACTCAATTGAAATTTCTTTAAATGTATATTTTCTATAGTGATTCATTGAAATTCATATCGATTTTAACTCTATGACATACTGTATATTTTACAAGCAAGTGAACTCACTCTTAAAACTACAGGTGACACATTGTACCTTTTAGGGGTGAAAGGCTTGTCTCACTTGTGACACCCCTACGGGAGCCAGAATGACTCCCTTAATTAGGGTGATTATAACTACGATTATACTAACAATAGTATATATTAGTATAATGGTTAGTATATGTCGAAACAATGACACCCTTAATCAAGAGAGCAAAAAAGAAAAATAAATCATAAAACGACTTTTGGACTGCGAATGATTCGAACTCTTAACGCCTGGTTTCAAGCTCAACGCTCTAACTATTCGACCATCGAGCTCACCTTGAAATGTTCAAATATCCTGAAATTCAAAGGTTGCTTTATATAAAAGGCTCGCCAAAAGTTAGCCATCCGAAGTTCTAAACGAAATTGGAATAGTCCATGTGCGGTGATAGTCTTCGTAGAGAGAAATTTCTGCTTTGATGCACCAGTGAAGGCGAGTTGAAGTGGAAATACACACGTTACAGAGCATGCGTAAATGACTAAGGGGTGAAAATCACCCAACGGTATGCATTGCGCGGCACCGTAGTTAGCGTTCTTCGCCCAGTGAGAGATCAAACGGCACCTCAAACACATTTTCGAGCCCGCGGGTATCAAATGGTAACACCTTTTCACCCCTGCGCTCCAAATGCAACTGGTTTATCACCTTTATTTTTAACAGTGCATTTTATGTAAAAAGCAATGTTAAATAAAGGCATCCTAGATCGAGAATAAATCTCTGATTATTTGGTTGGCTGCATACGGGAGTAAAATACAGCGATCAATCTTTTGATGTGATTTTAGTTTAAAGAAGTATCAAAGTATGGTATTAGTTCATATTCTGTTTATTTGTGTTTTTTACGTGTGTAACTTTGAAATTAATTTATTTTTATCTGAGAAAAAATTAATATCATATAATGTGTATGATGTTAAAGACTGCATGCAATAACATCTTTCAATGAAATATATGCAGATCATTCTACTAAATTTTTACTATTTTCAAACATGCATATATTATACATATTCTGTCTGTATTACTTTTGTGACAGATTATATGAGTTCTTTTATTATTTTTATAAGTTTTCTGAAATAGAAAAATATTTTAATAAATGTCTTTGAAAAGGTTTTTCAATTTTTTTTTAGTAAATTCAATTATTTTTCAATTCCATTATGGGGTTGGAAAAAGCATTCACGTAAATATATGTCCTCAGTTATTTTGTTTACTCAATTAAAGTTTCAGGATAATTCCTCATATACTTTTCCAGATATTTAAAAAAATGTCACAAAAGTATTTCAATACCCTTTATTCTGTCGATATTGTATCCCGCCCAGTTCTGTGAACTCACCACTTTTGCTTTTAACTTCTTTGCTCAAATAAAACAAGTTGGAAATTGCACGTGAAGCGTAGTGAACGAGGTGCGTTCGTACGATAACGAAGTTTTAAAAATATTACTTGTTTGATAAAAGGCTATTTAATTTTCTACTGACTTTGTCACCTAGCAACCAAGATATACCTAATTATTTCAAAATGTAAAAAGTTTTCTGTGCAAAAGATTTTTTGTGATAAATACATTATCTGTTTTATTTCTTCAGCTTTTACCTAAGCTGTGTGAAACAATATTCTTTTTGTTTTTGAGTTTGATTAGAATGTTTTTTAATGAGATATGTGAAAAAATGTTACGGTTTTTATTGGAGTTGTGTTTTGTGAAATTATTAATGTTCGAAAGAACCTGAGTTGAGTTTACTCATGAGAATAAACTGTTTAAAACCAGATATGAGTAATTAATTTTGAGTTGAGTAAAATATTAATAAACTTTCGAACAAATTGAAATCTTCATATGGTCCGTCTCTACGGAGAAAAATCATCGAGTTGTTCTACGTCAATGATTGAAGGATAACTGGTGAATATTTTGTGCTGTTTTGCTATTTCTTCGATGTTAGAACTCATCTTTTAAAGAGCCAAGAGGGGTAAGTGCACCCATTTAATTTTTATTCATTAAAAATGAGTATGAAAGAATTAAAAGCAAAAAAGAAAATTTTCAAAACAAACTTGACAAAATTAAAAGAAAAATTATCGAATACTGAGCTAGAATTAAATGAATTAATTCTCATAAAGGAGAAACGGAATAAATTAGAGCAAAACTTTGCTGAGTTATTTGAGTCTATTTATAAGATAAGTAAAGAAGATGAAATTGAGGATTTTATTAAGGAAAACGAAGAAATTAATGAAATTTTAGAAATAATGGAATTTGAACTTACAAAAAAGTTATAAAAAATGAAAGTGCAAACTGTTAATTTAGAAAACGCCACAAAGGCTGATAATAACATTAAATTGCCAAAGTTAACACTTCCTGTATTTACGGGTAATTTGCATGAGTGGCTTTCTTTCAAAGATATATTTAAGGCTACTGTACATGAAAATTCTAATTTGTCAGGGGAAATGGAATTACAATATTTGAAGTCTTCATTGAGAGGAGATGCCTTTCGTATAAATTAATCTATTTCAATCGTGGATTCTAATTATGAAGTTGCATGGTCGCTTTTGGAAGAACGGTTTTCAAATTCGAGAGAACAAGTTTACGCGCATTTAAAACGTTTTTTAAATATTCCTGTTATTCAGAATGAGTCCCCAGCAGCATTATTAAATCTAATAGATATAACAAATGAATGTATTAGGTCGTTAGAGATTTTAGAACAAAAAGTTGAGGGGTTTTCTACTACTATGTTTGCTTATATTTTGGCTCAAAAATTAGATGTAAATACAAAAATGTGGTGGGAAAGACATCTTAAGCGGGATAATTTACCGAGTTTAACTGAATTGCTAGAATTCTTGAGAGACGTACACTAAGTGCGTCCAAACAAGTAAATACAAAGCGAAATTTTCAAAACGAAAGCCAAACAAAGCATAGCTTTTCAAAGGTAACATCCATGGTTGCGAGTTTAAATGAGAAAAATATGCGCAAATGTGTTGTATGTAACCAGGAAAATCACAGTGTTTTTAAATGTCCCAAATTTCAAAAATTTAATGTACAGGAAAGAGTAGATTTTGTGAAAAAAAACAATATGTGCTTTAACTGTCTTTCAGAATTCCACTGCGTCAAAAAATGTAACTCAACATTCTCGTGTTCAAAATGCCATAAACGCCACAATATACTTCTTTGTTTTGATAGGCTTGAGAGAAATTCCAATGCGGTGGGAAACACAAAAAATTATAATGATAAGGAAGTGCCAAATGCATTGTCAACGAATGAAAGTAAACCAACATTAAATGCTGAAGCCATACCATTTGAGTTAAATAACCAAATTCAAAATTTCACTGGTACTTCAAATGTGAGATCGAATAATGTTAAAACAGTTCTTCTTTCCACTGCTGTTGTTTATATGAGAGATAAATTCGGAAATAAAGTTCCGGTGCGTGCTTTATTGGACAATGGTTCAATGAGCAATTTTTTAACATTGCAGTTAGTTGAAAGATTAGGAATTCGAAAAGAAAAAAGTAATATTTCGGTATCGTGTTTAAGTGGATCCTCTGTAGCGGTAAAAAATAAAACTACTGCCTTGATCAGTAATAATTCGGGAGATTATAGTCGGGAGTTAGATTTTCTTATCATACCAAGGATTTCGCAAATTATGCCCTCGAAATATATTAATATGTCAGAGCTAGGAATTTCAGAGTCTATTTTTCTTGCTGATCCTGAATTTAATAGACCAGGGAAAATAGATCTTTTGCTAAGAGCTGAAGTATTTCTAGAATTGATAAAGTTGGGTCGTATGAAGCTACCAAATTCTAAATTAATACTGCAAAATACGGTGTTCGGTTGCTTAGTAAGTGAGAGTGTTTACGATTGTAACGATCAAGAACAAATACATTGTGGGTTAATTACTGAAACAGATTTAAATTTCGAAATGAAAAAATTTTGGGAAATTGAAAGAGTAGAAGAAAGTACACCATTGAGAAATACAGAAGAATTAGCATGCGAAACCCACTTTATAAACACACATCAGAGAGATATAACGGGCAAATTCATAGTACAAATGCCGTTGAAAAAAGATCCTAGTTTTTTGGGAGAATCAAAGCAATTTGCGGAAAATAGATTAAATTCACTTTGGAATAGGCTAGTCAAAAATCCAAATCTTTTAGAGTTATATTGCGCATTTATGGCAGAGTTTAATGGTTCACATGCAACTTCAT
This sequence comes from Maratus speculifer, assembly GCA_964019185.1. Taxonomy (NCBI): domain Eukaryota; kingdom Metazoa; phylum Arthropoda; class Arachnida; order Araneae; family Salticidae; genus Maratus; species Maratus speculifer. The sequence goes on along the minus strand of OZ025294.1, from coordinate 295,384,882 downwards.
CAGGAGAATCCCCAAATTCCATACAGCTGAATGGAGATGTCATTCAAGATGATTTGTTTAGCATAATACTTAGATTTCGTACACACCGCTATGCATTTACAGCAGATGTAAAAATGATGTATCGCATGATACTTATCGATAAAAGTCGAGCAGTTGTGACGAAAGCAAAAATTTTCCTACAAAGACTGTGGAGATTGCAAATTGGTTGGGATGAAAATCTCCCTACAGCTGAGCTTGATGATTGGTTGCAGTTTTTAGAATCATTAAGAGCCATCAACAATATAAGTGCTGTTAGATACATTTTTACAAATAATCCAGTGCAAATTAAAATTTGTGGCTTTTCAGATGCTTCGGAGAAAGCCTACAGTGTGGCATTGTATGCTGTGTCTTCAAATTCTTCAGGAGAGCAAATTTCTCAGTTGCTTTGCAGTAAAAGTCGAGTTGCACCAATCAAAACAATCACTATTCCTCGCTTGGAGCTCTGTGGTGCAGTTTTATTAGCCAAATTGATGAATAAGGTTGCCAAAACCTTAAAAGTTCCTAAAGAATCTGTTTACTATTATTCAGATAGTACTATTGTATTATGTTGGATTCGAAAACAGCCGTGTGACTTAAAACCCTTTGTGTCATCACGTGTGGCTACGATTCAGAATCTTTCTGATATCAGTCATTGGGGACATGTGGCTTCTTCTGATAATCCTGCTGATCTTGTGTCACGAGGTGTAGATCCAGACAAACTTCTCCAGAGTAACTTATGGTGGAAGGGTCCACTATTCCTAACACAACAAACTGAACCTTCTTTAAATACTGTCGAACTTGAGCAAAATGATAAGGATCTATACAGAAGTGAACTTAAAAAGACTTTTTCAGAGACTTCACTTTTAATATCAGACTGTTCATTTTTTATTGACTATTTTTTGCAATTGAGTAATAATTATGCTAAATTAATAAGAATTCTTAGCTATGTTTTCAGGTTCATTCAGAATGTCAAGAAGCCAAAAGAAAGGTATTCAGGTAAGCTAACATCTGCTGAATTGAAGAAGGCTGAGCAGTTTATCATAAAATCTGTTCAAGAAAAAGAGTTCAGTTCTAAATTCACATTGTTATCTAAGGGTAAGGAGTTACCAAAAAATAGTAGATTACTTTCATTAAATCCTTTCTTGGATAAAAATAATTTAATCAGAGTTGGAGGTCGTCTCCAAAATAGCACGGTAAATTATGCCCAAAAACACCCAATTGTACTGCCCTCTAAACACAAATTAACAGAATTAATTATTGAGTTTTATCACAAAAAATATCTACATATAGAACCACAAAATTTACTTTATTGTGTTCGAAGAGAATTTTGGCCTTTAAACGGTAGGGCTATTTGTAGAAAAATTGTACATAAATGTATTACATGCTTTAGGGCCAAACCTAAATTGTTAGAGCAAATTATGGGCGAGCTCCCAAAAGAAAGAATAAATGTAGACTTTGTTTTTAATTGCACAGGAACTGATTTCTGTGGTCCATTTTTGATTAGATATAGAGGTCAACGTAAAGGCATTTATCATAAAGTTTATGTTTGTATTTTTATTTGTATGGTAACAAAGGCAGTGCATTTGGAATTAGTCAATGATTTAACATCTGAGGCTTTTATTGCAACATTAAAGAGGTTTTTTGCCAGACGAGGCAAACCTCGAAAAATTTTCAGTGATAATTCAGGCAATTTTGTGAAGACTAATGTAGAGCTTAAAAGGTTGCATGAATTGGTAAACAAACCAGACCAGAACCTTACTAATTACTTGATATCTGAAGGTATTGCTTGGGAATTTATTCCCCCTTAAGCTCCAAATTTTGGAGGTTTATGGGAATCGGGAGTCAAGTCTTTCAAGTATCACTTTAAACGTGTTGTGGGCAACTCTAAATTAACTTATGAAGAAATGTTAACTATAATTTTCCAAATTGAAGGTATCTTAAATTTGCGCCCGCTTACTCCCTTGAGTACAGATATTGATGACTTGGAGGTCTTGACCCCGGGACATTTTCTTATTGGTCGCCCACTTAATGCCATTGCTGAATCTGACCTGAGTAATATTGAAGATAATAGACTAAACTTATGGCAAAAGACCACTAAAATGGTTCAGACCATCTGGAAAAAGTGGAAAAATAGTTATTTAAGTACATTGCAGCAAAGGCATAAGTGGATGATATCAAAAAACAACCTCAAAATAGGAGATATGGTTGTAATAAAGGAAGATGATCTTCCAGTGTCTAAATGGTTATTAGGGAGAATTGTAGAAGTATTTTTTGGTAATGATAATAGAATAAGAGTTGTAAATATAAAAACCCCAAATGGAATATATAAAACAGCAGTATCCAAAATTGCTGTATTACCTCTTGAAAAGTAATTCAGTTTTTATAAGAAAGTGTACATTATTGTAAAATTTCTTTATTTATTATGTATTATGCAAATTTTTTTAAATATTTGCTTAAATTTAACTTAACTGTGACTCATTTATATTGTAATTAATTGTATTGTTCTTTATATTTTTTACAATGGTTGTAATTGGAGTGTTTTAGTTTGAAACCCACCTCAGAGGTTTCAAGAGGGACGGTATGTTTGATAAAAGGCTATTTAATTTTCTACTGACTTTGTCACCTAGCAACCAAGATATACCTAATTATTTCAAAATGTAAAAAGTTTCCTGTGCAAACGATTTTTTGTGATAAATACATTATCTGTTTTATTTCTTCAGCTTTTACCTAAGCTGTGTGAAACAATATTCTTTTTGTTTTTGAGTTTGATTAGAATGTTTTTTAATGAGATATGTGAAAAAATGTTACGGTTTTTATTGGAGTTGTGTTTTGTGAAATTATTAATGTTCGAAAGAACCTGAGTTGAGTTTACTCATGAGAATAAACTGTTTAAAACCAGATATGAGTAATTAATTTTGAGTTGAGTAAAATATTAATAAACTTTCGAACAAATTGAAATCTTCATTACTCTCATATATCAATCTCATAAAATTGTAAATAGTGAATTACAATTAAAACGCTCATCAAACAATGTTCTCCCTATACCATTACGTAATGGAATACTTTTGTGTGGCCTTGTAAATCAATAAGAAATGTTCTTTGTATCACAAACTATTTAAAATGTATATTATAATATGTACTTTATAGTTGCATATAAATTTTATTAATTTCGAATGAGTACAACACCATTAAAATGCATTTGAAACATTTTCCCCCATTGACCGTAATGTAAGGGAATACTTTTGATTGTCCCTGTAATTGATCTATGCATCCGATTTTCATAAAATTTGAAATAACTCGACAAAATTATGTAATAACTAAGTATTTTAAATTTCAAACGTATAAAATACATTTGAAACTTTTTCCCCATTGACTATAATGTAATTGAATACTTTTGATTGCCCCTGTAATTGATCTATGCACCCGATTATCAAAAAATTTGGAATAACTCGACAAAATTATGTAATAACTATGTATTTTAAATTTCAAACGATTAAAATGCATTTGAAACTTTTTTTCCCATTGACCGTAATGTAACGGAATACTTTTGATTGCCCCTGTAATTGATCTATGCATCCGATTTTCATAAAATTTTAAATGACTCGACAAAATTATGTAATAATTATGTATTTTAAATTTCAAACGATTCGGTTGGATAGTTTTTGCGTTGTTATATGCGGACGGACAGACAGACAGACAGACGGACAGACAGACAGACAGACGGACAGACGGACGGACTGAGCGATAACAATAGGTGCTACGTATTTACATAATTACGAACGCACCTAAAAAGGTTGAAATTTAAGAATGTTAATTTCTTAACAGTACATAACTTTTTTTTAATTAGTTGAAAAGAGACAACGTATTTCCAATAACGTAATAAATTTCAAAGCCTCTAAATGCAAAATCATTTCGATATCCTTTATAAATATCGAATTTTCGAGGGGGAATTTAAAAAACATTCTTAAATAAAGCCTATTGCGTTACATACTCAAATGGAATCTCATGCAGCTCATATTTTCTATTTTGCTTCATTGAAATTTATATAAATTTTAACTCTATCACGTAGTTTATCTTTTAAAAGCAAGTGAAGCATTTTATATGAAAGGCAATGATAAATACATCCTTGAGCGAGAGCAAATCTTTGATTACTAGGTTGTCTGGATACGTGAGTAAAATACAGTGATCAATCATTTGACGTCATTTCTGTTTGAAGAAGCATTAAAGTATAGTATTAGCCCATATTCTGTTTATTTATGTTTTTTATGTATGTAACTTTGAAATTAATTTATTTTTATTTCAGAATTATTTAATATCATATAATGTGTAACAAATTAAATATTGCACACACTAACGACAATAAAATATATGCCGATCATTCTACAAAATCTTTACATTTTTCATACATGATGTTATATTTTTGACAGATTATATATGGTTTCTTTTATTATGTTTATAGGTTTCATGTGTTAGCAATATTCTGTCTACTGCAATATACACTATTCCATCTCATTATAAGTCTAACAGCTTCTCTTGCTTTCCAGCTATTTATATTTGAAATCAGTATGTTTTGGCTAAATTTGAAACGTGCTTTTAAGAAAAGAGGAAATTATCCCTAATACTTCTTTACACACCAAGAATTTACTTTCTGGAAACTCTAAGGCGTGTACTAATTCAAAATGTGCAAGCAATAAACCACATAATATTTGCCAATCTTTTTATGTGCCAAGACCTTTATCTACCTTTGGCAGTCGCAAAAACCCTGTATGGCGATATTGTATCACGCCCAGAACTCTGAAATAAAACTATGAACTCACCACTTTTCCTTTCATTTCTGCTGAACGAAAAACATGTTGAAATTTAAGAACATAAATGTCTTAACAGTATTTACCTTTTTCTAAATAAAAAAGACACGGCGTATATCCAATAACGTAAATAAAATTAAAGCCTTTGAAAGTAAAATCATTTCGATACTCTTTATAAGTATGGAATATGTGACGGGAATTTTAAATTAGCATCTTAAATAAACTCTTCTGTGTTAAATACTCAATTGAAATCTATTGAAACTCATATTTTCTATTTTGGTTCATTGAATCAATTTTAACTCTATCACGTACTTTATCTTTTAAATGCAAGTGAAGCATTTTATGTGAAATGCAATAATAATAAACGTGTCATCCTAGATCGAGCGAAAAATCTTTCATTATATTATGTTGCCTGCATACGTGAGTAAAATGCAGTGATCACTCATATGAAGTCATTTCTGTTTGAAAAGAAGCATCAAAGTGTGGAATTAGCACATATTCTGTTTATTTATGTTTTTAATGCGCGTACGTTTGAAATTAATTTATTTTTATCTCATATTTACTTACTATCATATAATGTGTAACAAGTTAAAAGATTGCATGCAATAACGACCCATAATATGCGCATCATTCTACAAAGTCTTTGCATTTATCATACATGATATTTTATTTGCGACAGGTTATATGGGTACTTTGAATATTTTGATAGGTTTTATAAAATAGAAAAATATTTTACTTGAAGATTTGAAAATCATTTTCAAAATATTTTAGTAAAATATTTTTGTCATGTTTCTTTCAAACAAAAATGAAAATCGTTTATACGTATTCTCAAATAATTCTTTTTAAAAGTTTCAACTGCTTATTTAAAAAGCATTTTTCAAAAAGCACGACAAAACAAAAAATCCCCCTTATTTGAAAAGGCAAAAGAAAAAGTATATATACACATAATGCTTAAATATAAATTTTAAAACCTTAGATAACTATAATGATTTAACATTTCATTATCAACTTTTTTTCAGTTTTATCAATTTAGAACTAAATAAAATACTCGAAAATTTGAACCAATTTATATTCTTTGTTCCCTTAAAATGTAAATTAAAAATTGTATTTGCTTATTTCATGAGGTATATTTCCTTTCTTAAAATTCACACTAACTAAATTTTATCGTTTTATGGTTCTAAAGTTTATACTTACTCGTATATCAAATTTTCACAAGTATTAATAAATATTTTCTCAACATTGTTTAACACATTCGCTGCCGATGACGCGCCAGCGCGTGATATGGCACCAACGTTAAGGGGCCAATGACGCGCCAGCGCGTGTTGTGGGTTGATGTCCAATAGTCAGTCACGCGCTGTCGCGGGAAAATCTTTCACTGATCCTTTATTATAAAAAAGTAAATCGGCTTCTGGGAAAAACCCACTTCTACAGTGCGGCATTAGCTATCATCATATCTTCACGTAAGCGGCAGCGAACGTTTTAATGGAAACTGCATTATACCTGTTTAAAAGACTGTTGAACAGTACGGCATTTCGTCTGTCGTTCTGTTTCGTCTATCTGTCCGACCACATTCATGCTGTTCGCAAGAATACTTTCATTGCATATTTTGAAAACCATTATTGAAAATTAAAAATAAGTTTGTTTCGGGCATCAAAAATAATTGAAAATTAAACGTAGATAAAAAAAAGAAAGAAAACCACTGGGTGTAAATAATTGCTGAAAATACACAAAAATTACAAATTATTTATCGCTAAGTTTTTGTCTTAATAAATGTTTTTCTAAATATACACTTTTGAAAATCTTGTCCTAGTTTGAACCAAATTTTGGTGCTCGATGGCTGCCGCAGTATCGTGGTGAAATCTTAAATGAATATTTGGAGCTTCTGCTGAAGCCTAGTTCTAATAGTTGAAACAAGGTTGAAAAACAAAGCTCCAAATTTTGGTACGAGGTTTCACCATTTTATGGTGGCAGCTACTGAGCACCAAAATTTGGTTCAAACTAGAGCAAAATTTTTAACAGTGTAACATATACGACGAAGGGAGTATCTTGTTTAATTTCGCAACTTTCTAAAGCAAATATTTTGACTTACATGAATTTAATTAGTTTTAAATTAGTTAATGAATTTAGCAACACTTTACATAGTTACATAATTTGGCTTACACATCTAAAATAAATGCTAAGTAGTAGACTTTTAGACGCAGTTAACAGGAACAGATTCGCATTTATTTCTTACTGTTTTTATCTCGCTTTCGCTTACTTGTTTTTTTAGTATATTTTGATGCATGTATCCACTTGACTTACCGGGTACCACCATACTTTAAAATGTTTAATAATTTGTCATTTCCGCTTTTATCTATTTATTTTATATTGTTTGGAAAACCAAACTTAAAAGAAGAATTGAATATATTAATCATTTCCAGTCACGAAAAGTGGTTATAGAGCTTATTTCTGATGGTCCTAGCAGTTGATCACATTTAGATAATGTTCTATGACATATTAAGATTATTGTTTAATAAATAGATTTATTTATCCCGATATACTCTAACGAATTAGTTATGAAAATGGATTTCGCAACATTATTTTATGTTACGATGTTATAGGTAAATGTTACAAGGTAACAAGGAATGAGTACGTAGACAGTGTTATATATTTATATAATAGAAATATCACAGTATACACTATCCACCAGTAAGTATTTGCCCACATTCAATTTTCAGATATTTAAAAATATATTTGTCGGATTCTTCTGAAACTTCAGGATTATAAACATTATGTTTGACCTCATATTTATGAATATCCATGTGATAAGCTGGGCATTTAGGGGTCCGACAAAAAATCGAAGAATAATAGAAATACTAGGGATCACGCAGTACATGAAAATGCACGAAACGATTTATCGCTGTAGAATAAAAATATGTAGGTACTCTACAACATGTATACTGATTTTTGTAAGAATAGCATGTTTATTCATGGAGGAAGCATGTTTATTCATGGAGGCAGAGCGATTTTTTTTTGAAAAACTAAAAAAAAAAACAAACTGGTATGTTTTTTAAAACATGCAAAGTTTTTAACCAAATTTATTACGAATTTGAGAAAAATTGGAAAATGTAGTAGAAAAAATATAATGCAATTTAAATATAGATATATTAAATTTTTTCTAATATATGAGTAGTTGTATGAAATAACTTTTATCTGCGCATGCCCGAACGATAACAACGATTTTTTACATCATTTAATACTCAATTCTATGGAGTAACTCATAAAAAATCCAATGAAATATCGTGAAATTTCAAAAATATATTATAATAGTAACTTTGTTCTCTAAAAACTGCTGAATGATAAGGGATTCTCCAAAAATTGACATTTTATATTAACTGACTTTTAGGAAAAAATTAGTATTTATTGATTACAATATCTAATACAATATTGCTGCTAATAAGTATATTGAAACCTGTGGTTGAAAAGAAAAGAGCTTTTATTCACATTCAGAGCAAAAACTGAGAGGGGAGGAGGAGAAGAAGGGCATGTGCCAAGGGCGCCAGGACGAAAGGGTGCCAAATGTAGATTTTTTTTTCATGTATATGTTTAGCATGATACCGTTAAAATCGGCCTAGTATCGTTAAAATTTTCGCTTTAACTATTCTTTTAATAAGTATTTTCTTGAAAAAAAAAGTTAGATAAGATTCAAAAAGTGGCGATAGACGACGCCTTAGACTTTGGAGTAACATACAACTATTATTAACCGTTATTTTTTAATCGAATAAAATGCTTTGAAATGTTAAGACTTGACCTCTGAATCGTTGGGAGTAATTAAAGAACGCAAAATTGAACTATGCTCGAGGGGATCGAGGGGAGGGGGGGAGGGCTAAATTTCATCTCCTGAACACAGTTTAATTTGCGCTTCTTAACCCCAACGATTCAATTTAAGTCTAAGTTTTTGCAAGCCTTCAGTTGCATACACAAAATAACGGTTAAAAATAGTTATTTTTTATTCTTAAGATTAAGGTGCCCTCTAACAGAATTTTTTGAAACTTACTTTCAGGGAAATACTGACATAAAGAATAGTTTTAGTGAAAACGCAAACGAATTGAGCAAATTTTCCGGATTTTTTTAATAATTATTTGAAATTTGAACCTACCCCTCCCCCTTGAACACAGTTCAGTTTGCGCTACGTAACCTTTCCCAACTATTTAGATTTTGATCTCAAAATTTAAGTCTAAGCATTTGCAAGCATTTAATTAGATGCAAAAAATAACGGTTAAACATATTTTTTGGTTGCACTAAAGTGTAAGGCGCTCTCTAACGGAAATTTTTGAAATTTATCATTAAAATTTATGTTTAAGGAAATACTGACATAAAGAATACTTTTAGCGAAAACCGGAAACGAATCGACCAATTTTTCTTTTTTATATAATCATTTGAAATTTGAACCTTCCCCGCGCCCCTTTGAACACATTTACGTTTGCGCTACATAACCACTCCCAATAATTCAGATTTTGAGTTCAAAATTTAAGTTTATGTCTAAGCTTCTAAAAAAATTTTATGAGATGCAAAAAATAACGGTAAGAAATAGTTGATAGTTATTCTAAAGTCTAAAGCGCCGTCTATCTGCATTTTTTTTTAAATTTATCTTTATAATTTATTTTCAAGACAATAGTGATATAAAGAAAAGTTTTTGTGAAAACCGCAAATCAATCGACCAATTTTTCCATTTTTTATGATTATTTGAAATTTTGGACCCTAAACCTTAATGGCGGCTATCTCCTTCAAAAAATGTCTGGGACCCTTGATTTCTCATATAATATTGTTTGTCTTGATGTATACTATCACACCTCTTTTTCGTAAAAACAATTTAGAATAATATTGTATATATGTATGTTGATATATGTTCATGTCTCTGTATATGTCGGATCTAGAGTTTTTTTTTATTGAGTTGTAAAGTGTATACTGAATCGATAATAATAAAAAAACTTCGAGAAAAAATCGTTAACAATCTTGCACCTTTTACTGATTTATTAAAAGTCTTAGCAAATAGACATGATGTGGCCGTAAATGATTAAAAAAGAGTTAATTACGTAGCAATTTCACAAAGAGTTTACAGTCGTGCAGTTACATGTTTAAGCTAGAGTATAAAATACATTAAAATGATTTCCCCTTCAAATTCATAAATTTGCAGAAGCCGTAATGCGTAGGTGAAAATTATTATATGGTTATGCGGGAAATCTGTGAAAAGTGACGTAGATGACTGTTAGAAAATGTGATAGTTTGCGCTTTATATAGTCCTCAAAACTGCCAAATGCCACTTATAAACCATTAAAAATAGAAATGTAGAGATTACATCCTTGATCCTGGTTAGTCATTGTGAGATTGTCGTGAGAAAACTTCTTACAGTTCCCATTGCCGTTGGGAATCTTACATCATTTCTCCACGTAGATCACAATAAAAACGAGTTGAATAAAGTTTGTTATTTTTTATTTCAAGAATTCAACATTATCTAACTAAACGAATTCATCTGCTAAAGACATAACCATGGTTTTCAGTTAGTATTGTGAGAGGAAATAATACTGAAGTTAGCCCGTCAGTAGTCGCGTGTCGGTCTTTTCTCCGCCCGTATAACTTATCTTCTCCTACCTAACTTGTATCACATTACAAATACAACGAAGATCTACCATGTAGCTGACTTTGAAGGTTTTTCGACCACCTTAGTGAAGTAACAGGGCACTTCTGATTTTCTTTCAGGTACATTTTTAGAAACAAAGTTGAAATTAGCGAAAACGTCTATGGAACAATCACTAATGTCAGTTCATTTTTACATTTTCCAATTACTCCAGATCTCATGAATAAAATGCATAATTTGAGAAAACTACAAATTTATATATTCATTGAAAAGTCATTTTAGTATATTAGGTGAAAAATATTTCTTATTTTACATTTTTGGTATGTGGGGGGGGGGGCAGCGGCGAAAAGACCGAGCGCGACTAATGACGTTGTGAAAAAAGTTGCGACTACTCGCGGGTTAAGTAAAATAAACAACAATTTTATTAGTGAAAAAAGTAAAATTCAAATGGAAATTGGTAATCTTCCTTTTTACTTATTCATTTATTTATTATAAGCTAATGATAATGGCAGGGAAATGTAACAGTCATTGCAGCGTATATCAACTTAGCATGAATCATTGTCTCCATTTCTTTTATTTATTAATAGAAAAACAGTTTTTTTATCAATACTATTAGATACCAAAATTTCATTATTACTTGCAAAAAAATCTTTTTCCTTTTCGTTCTAGCGTTAATTCTAACGTACGATTTTCTATTTTGGGGGCGTACACGACATTATAATACATTAAAATAATACATTTTTTGTTTTATATCAATTTTACAAAAAAAAATGACCATTCTAATACCTTCCACTGGACCGTCTGAATCGTCCATGACATGTGTATCGCTTTTATTATTTGCAGACACATTCGGAAGATAAATTTAAATTATTCCGAAAATGATTTAGACGCAACCTTGTTTAAATACCGGGATGTATTACATATTTTATTACTAGATTCGTTACAGTTAATGATGTTACGGCTTATTAGAACTATTGAACTTTTCAATTTTAGTATAAAGTTTACTTTTATCTTAAAATCTACAAATTGAGATTTCGACCTCCTATTATTTACGTTTAAAATATGTTCCAATTAATTTATCTGACTAACTTTTCAGCACTATTCATTCTTTAAATTATTTTGAACGTGTTATACTGTAGATTGTTGTAATCACCTGCGATTTTATCAAATCTTAAGCAGGATTTTTGCTTGAAAATTTTTGAAAGAAATTTTGATATTTACAAATTAAAAACCAAATTAATTCCAATCCTTGATATATGTGTGTTTTTTATGGTAAGGTATAGTTAGATATGGTTAGGTCCTTTATATCCTAGTTACAAATATATATATTAGCATTTTCTTTAACACTTATCTGATTTTAATCCTATTCCAGGCAGCTTCATAAAAATTGAGTTTTTACAGTTTTATTTGTATTTCCAATTTAACTAAAGATATTTAAGGGGATTGAGATTCGTTTGGTGACCTAGAGACTAAATTTTTATGAATAGGTAAAATTTAAGTGCAATAGCTCTGTACAAATGTTTAGTACATAATGCTATGAGTTAATCTATTTTTGATTATTTTGTAATTGAAATGAACTGACTCTTGCATGACTACTACTAGACACGTAACGGATATGAGCAACAGTATTTGGGTGACAAATAGTACGAAAATTTGTCATTGGAGCTTGGTGGAAAAGCAAAATTGTTGCCATTAATTTGCAATTAATTTTCTAGGCTCAACTAAAAACTCCAGAAATTATTACATGAAATACATATTCATTTAACCTCTTTACTACTTCCGATTATTACAGTATTTTTAATTATTACTGAATTATTTCTTCTCTCGTTTGACTTCAGAGCGAGATTTTTGTTTTATATTCATTAGCTCGACTCTTAGAATTCGAAACATATTATTCTTATATCGAAATTTCATTTATATTTGAGTATCATTAATAAAATGGGACAAAACTGATGTACCCATTTGGGTACTCAGGGACTGAAGAGGTTAAATTATTTGGAAGTAACTCCTACCTGTCGTAATGCACTTCTATGATCGGCTGGAATTTCGGAAACAGCTTTTAAGGTCTATTTTCGGAATGCGTTTAATGTGGACATCCTTAAATTTTGTTAAAATAGGTCTTGTGCAAAAAAATTTGGATTACCACTTCTTTGGAAATGTTTAGTTCATTGGGAAATATTTCATATTCAATTGGCGATCTTACGAACTTTCTAAATTTCTTTCTCGTATGTGCACAGAATGTGGTCATTCAGAGTGCACTTCATCTTCTAGACATTTTCGACCGTCCCCAAAAATGGCTAACCATTCAAAAATTCACGAATGGTAAAAGGCATTATCTTAGTTAAATTTTTTCAACATTTCGTAGAGTTTTACAGCGGTTTTGCTCAGTCTGAAGCAGGATTTTTTGTTTATTCTCTGCTGCATATCGATTTCAACAACATGAATTTAACAGCAACGTTTTAATGTGTGTTTTAGGTGGAAAACCTTACTTTTGAAGGGTAATGACGTCATTGTACATGTGCAGCTAAACGATCTTCCAAATGCAATAATTTCTGAGATTTGTCGATTTCCGATTCTCGTACTTCAGTCCTGGAAAATAATGACTGCAACCTGTATATAGTGCTTATTGATAACACTTAGATTGTAAAAATTAAGTATGGGGATCACTGTAGATTCCTCATTTTTAAACAACATATGCACGAAAACCATAAACATATTTACTTAAAAAATATGAAAATAGGATGATTTGCTCTAACGTTATCACGATTATTTATATTAACAATTAATTATACGCAAACATAAAAACAATTTAATGTTAGACAGAATTGTACAAATTTATTTGTAGAAATTTGATTAATATTGAAGTATAAGAATATTCTAAATAAATATGTAAAAAAAAGAATATATTTGATATTTTATGCTTATGTTACTTGCTTTTGCCCGCTGATTTATGTATAAAAAAGAGAAACACATAAGAAAACATTTTCATTTCCCAACGGTTTTATAGTAATATAAAGGAAAATTTTGAATGATTTTTCTGAAATGTCTTTACAAATTACACGTTCTCATTTTTAAAAGTGATAAATTATTTACAGATACTTCGATACTGAAACAGATTAAAAACAAGGATGATAAAATGATATCTTTGTGAATTATTCATTTCCTTTTATTTTTAAAAGGAAAAAAAAGATGCAAAATCGGATTTCTTCTGGCATACGAGAACTTATGATGAATGTTCATTCTTAATAGTTTTTGGGCTTTGATAAAACATGAAAAGTGAAATTTTCCTTTATTCTGGAGATCAAAAACTTTTCAATTTTATTTTGAATAGTTTTGAAACATGACCTATTGCACTGTTAAATTTAGAGCATATTAATCATCCAGAAGCAAGTACTTTAATACATATATATAAAATATATATATATGTATATATAGAAAGAGATATATACCTATAAATATATGTATATAGATATATAAGTAAAAATATGTTTACTTTTTCACATTTACTCAATTACATACAAGTTTTTTTTATATGTAAAAAACACATTTTTTGTGAAATATATAACACTAGCTGACCCGCCCGGCGTTGCCCGTGTCCGTAATAATAATGCTAAAGGAACTTGAAATTTCTATGATTTTATCTGTAACTCAAAATATGTGTAAATACATTATATTAAATACGTGGCCACTGACTGTGTTAAAAATAGGTTAAAAAACTAATATTTAGCGGCAAAAATACACAAAATGATTGCAATGGGAGACACGGGAGGGAATCTGTGTCCAACGACTGCGTGTTGGTATTTATCCTTAAAAATTACTGTTAAATCACTTAACTAAATGGTTTTTTTCACATAGATATCCTAAGTTAAATATTTTGAATTTCAAACTATTATATCACTCTTAAATCAAACTATACCGTGAATGAAATCGATACTCGTTGATTAGCTAAATCGTTAGTATATAGTATTATAATTTCAGAGCAATTTTACAAAAATAAGTTTATATTTTTAATCAAACATTGTAATGTTCATTCTGTGAACAAAATCCTAACCGTAACCTAATTGTATCGTAATCATAAATTGTCTGTAACCTAGCTGTATCTTAGCAGTAACCTAACTGTAACTTAAATATACCATAAATGTAACCTGGCCGTCACCTTATCATAATCTACCCATAACCTAACAGCAACTTTATCTTAACCTAACTGTAACTTAATCGTGACCTAACTGTAACCTAACCGGAAATTAAATATAACCTGACTGAAGGTGCAGACTATTGATTATCACTAATTCTATTATTATCACAATTTATATTTTTTGCTACATACTATGTTTGTCATTTATATCTTTATATATTTATTAAAAATGGATGATTTGTGATTTTTTTGTCTTGTTTTCGTGGCTGATGTATGATGCTTGTAAACCAGTTCTACTTAGCACATCTCTCCTTTTTTTAGCATTTAAACTTATTTTGTGAATATAATTATTTGTTTAATCTTTGAATAATGTATATTTTTTTCCCTTGAAAATTCCGCTTCATGAAAACCATTTTTTCATTTTGAAACCATTCATAATATTACTTCTAAGCGTTTTATAAATTATTGTTATTTTCCTAACAATACAATTAACATATGTATCATATGATACAATTATACTCTTATATATAAATTCCATATAAGCCGAATAGTTTTTAATCTATATACATGAATATTTAAAGAAACTTACTTCATGTCTCACATCCTACTAAAAACATGCAGGATTATTTAAGACAAAACATCATACATGCGTATCGTCCCTAGATGTATTTACCGTTATAATTCTAATAAGAAATTACTCCTAAATACTGGAAAATAAACTGAATACAAAATACGGGGAAAACTAATCTCCAACTACATAAATTAAAAGGAAAGAAATATGAAAATGTTTGGGTTTTATATGTCTTTTTTAAAATTTGTTATATTTATGTAAATACTTTAGAAGCAACATTATGGTATATTATTCACTAATTTTATACATGCATAGCGTTACAATTTTTATTATGTAAAAAAATAGCTATCATGGGAATGTTTGATTTGAAGAGATTATGAAGTAATATGACGCTTTATTTTTTTGCACAGTGGAAATAGATATGCACTATATTTAAGCAGATTAATAAATATTGTTCATTATCAAATTTGTGAATTAAGTATTATTTAATGTTTCTAATAAAACGTTGAAATTTCAAATCAGCTAAAATAAATTCTTGCAAATTTGACACATAATCTAATCATTAATAACTTTCAGCTTATAAATTATGAAACTTACTCAAAGTCATTCATTATATGAAAATGTATTGACCCATCTCAAATTGCATGCATGAAATGTGAGTTACATATTAAAGAGCACAGTTTAGAGTCATTTTTTACGATAAAGATTTTAATTATCTTGTTGACACAATATCAACAACATATGCTTCTTTATGCAAAATTTTTATTTGCAAAAAAATAATTTACATGCATTATTAAATAAATAATTTTTTTTATATAAACTAGAGTATGATTAAATTTTATATATGTTACAGGCCAAACCCGATTTTAGGCCAAACTAGATTGCGTAGGCCAAATTAGTTTATCCTAACGTCCATCGGATAAACTATTTTTTCCTAGGACAAACCGGTCTATCCTAACGCCCATCGGATAAACTAGTTTTTCCTAGGACAAACTGGTTTATCCTAACGCCCATCGGATAAACTAGTTTTTCCTAGTCCAAACTAGTCTATCCTAAGGCCCATAGGACAAACTAGATTTTCCTAGGCCAAACTAGTTTGGCCTAACTCTTATAGGATAGACTAGTTTAGCCTGCTGTTTATTGGTCTGAACTAGTTCATCCTAGGCCGATCTAGTTTATCCTAAGCCAATTTAATTTGGCGTGATTTTATTAAATACAATGACCGCCTCAGCGCCAACAATCTAGTTTGTCCTAGGTTGATCTAGCTTATCCTAGGCCAATGTAATTTTACGTGTTTTTATCTCACAGGCGTCAGAACCTGAGAAATAATGGGCTCGCAGGTTCTGTATGTATGTATGTACGCATGTATGTACGTATGTACGTAACGCGATAATTCTTGATAGAATTATCCGATTTGCTTCAAATTTGGATGTAGGTTCATTCTGATAAGGTACTTTTCTAATTACTTTTGGGAATTCATTGCATAAGAAAAAGGTAGGGGGCGAACGGGAGGCTAGTCCCCCACCGTCAATTTCGAGAAATGGATTTTTCATGCAGAATTATCAGTTTTCATTTAAAATTTTAGATATGGGATCATTCTGACAAGGTGCCTCCTTGATTAGTTATGGACCTTTATTATTTAAGTGTAAAAGAAAGGGCAATCCAGGTAATCCCCCATAATTTAGATGAATGGTTTTTGACGCAGAACTTAAGGATTTGCTCCAAATTTTGGATATAGGCTCTTTCTAATATAGATTATTCTCTGAATAGGTTTGGGGGTTTAATAGTTAAGTATGAAGTGAAAAATAAAGGATTGCCCTCTTATCTAGGAAAAACTAGTTTATCCTATAGGTATTTAGATAAACAAGTTTGGCATAGGAAAAACTAGTTTATCCAATTGGCGTTAGGATAAAATAGTTTGGGCCAGGCTAATCTAATTTGGCTCAAAATCGGGTTTGGCCGGTAAAAAACATATTTTTCACTAGAATAAGTATAAATGTGTGTCAAGAGTAATTGCTTTCAACATCAAAACAGAAATTTAACATGTCCACTGTAGAGACGTGATGCATTGGACATGGAGTTTGCTTATTTTATTATTTTTTTCTGCAGACTCGTGCCATGCTGAGATCAGACTTGCATTTATTATTATTATTATTATTATTATTTGGATATTCGGGCCAGATAGGAGCTGAACATAATTTGGTTCGAACAGCGTTTTACATTTTTGAGAAATAAATTACATGTCGATATATAAGCTATTCTTGTCACGGCGTCAAGTTTTTCTTTTCCGTGAAGTCGTACCGGAAACTCGATTCAAAACGTAACTTTAATAGTGTTTTAAAAAAAAAACATCCCTTTTATGAAAAAATGGTTAACGCCATTCTTTTACATATTTTCTGAGTGAGAATGTCTGTTAATTTTATGCATTTCCAAAAAGGAATTAGTTCATAAATGTGTTAGGATATAGCTCTTTTGGATTTAAGAAAAGCCTTAAGGAATGACAGAGAAATATATTCACAAACCTACTTTTTGCTAAACAGATTCAAAAGTTATGATGTTTATAACTCTACTTTTTTTTCTTTTGTTCTAAACTACATTAATTATTTAATAAATCCCTATTTGAATATTGAAAGGTCTAAGAATCTAAATAATTTGTGTATTTGTATACATTGTGTATTTTCCGTTCTGCGAACACATCGTTATTTAAAAATACAATATAAATTTGTCCAATAAATATGTATGCAGTATTTTTTTAAAGAAATCCTAAATATATGTGAAGTAAAATCTGATTTTTTTTGTAGAAATTGAGTAGCGTCAGATTGAGCCAGACTGAGTCTCATTTCACTGATTATTGTACAGGCAGAGCTAGGGTGAACTTTTAATTTTTACACAAAGTCAAGGCAAAATAACTTTCTTTCGGGAAGGGCGGTGCTCGAGCCTCAAAATTCCTGCCCGAGCAAACCTCTAACAGTATACTATTACCCTTCAAATAAAATACATTATAAAGGGGGGATGGCAAAACCACTTTGCAAATGTTAGCAATAGAGCAGTAGTCGAGATCAATTTAAAAAATAATATTGTCCAGTTAAACTGATGGCTTTGCATTCGCAGGCTCTTTACACTAATTGTGTATTACAACTTTATTTATTTAAAGACTAACACCCTCGAAAAATAAAGTAAGGGGGGGTACCTTTTCCCATTTCCTCCAACTACACTTAAACATTGAACATTGACAAAACACATCCAATGAACCAATAAAGATCCACAACTAATCACGAAGGCACCTTGTCAGAATGATCCTATATCTAAAATTTTAAATGAAAACAGATAATTCTGCATGAAAAATCCATTTCTCTAAATTAACAGTGAGGGATTAGCCTCCCGTTCGCCCTCCCCCTTATTCTTTTCCAATGAATTCCCAAAATTAATCAGAAAAGTACCTTGTCAAAATGAACCTATATCCAAAATTTGAAGCAAATCGGATATTTCTATCAAGACTTATCACGTTACGTACATACATGCGTAAGTACATGCGTACATACATACATACAGAACCTGCGAGCTCATTATTTCTCAGACTTTGACGCCTGTGAGCTAAAAACACGTAAAATTACATTGGCCTAGGATAAACTAGATCAGCCTAGGACAAACTAGAATGTTGGCGGTGAGGCGGTCATGGAATTCAATAAAATCACGCCAAATTGAATTGGCCTAGGATAAACTAGTTCAGTTCAATAAACAGCAGGCTAAACTAGTCTATCCTATAAGAGTTAGGACAAACTAGTTTGGCCTAGGAAAAACTAGTTTGTCCTATGGGCATTAGGATAGACTAGTTTGGCCTAGAAAAAACAAGTTTATCCGATGGGCGTTAGGATAGACCGGTTTGGGCTAGGAAAAACTAGTTTATCCGATGAGAGTTAGAATAAATTAGCTTGACCTAGGCCAATCTAGTTTTACCTGTAACATATAAAAGCAGTTTTATGATTTATATGTGTTTTCACTGATAATAAAAATAATAGTAAAATGTTAAGCATAAAACAATTTAAACTAATATAATCAAAGAAAAATCCATATAATTAACAAAATCTTACATATTTCAGACGACACGATTCTGAAAAAAAGAAAGAAAACATGTGCACCTGTCACAGTTCGTTAAACAATTTCTAACATTATTTGAATATTTTTATTCAGAAATGTCATTTTCTAATTTAATGAAATGAAAATTCAAAATAAAGGGGTTCAGAAACACTTAGCTCAATTACAAATCTTTTTTTCACATCTAATTCTTCGTTGGTTCAATTTTCATTGGTGGTAAATATACGCAATAAAAGTTTTTTTTGAAGTTTTGTATGTGTTCTATACTTTTTTACTTATCATTTATTGATATTGACAATTCATTCAATTGTAAAACATATCGTGCAACTAGAACCGATTGTTTCGAAATTCGTATCTTTATATGACTATATAATAATAAATATGATAATACATTTTGGGCAGTCCTGAAGATATTTTTTTTTATTTTAATAATTTAACAGCATATAAAATAGTAACATTTTATAGAACGGAGAAACTCATAGCACAGCTCAAACTCGTTATCTAAATTTCCAATGAATAGAAATGAATTCAAATTCCTTTCAGTAGATCTATGTTTATATAATTTAAACAAAAATATAATAAAACCAAATTCGACTTTAAAGGGAAATTAACAATAACTAAATGCACATTTCAAATAAATACCCTTTGTGCACGGACATTTGACGAAATTCTTTTGTACTACTCTGTTTGTAGATTTATTTATATTCTAGAAATATTTCTTAGTACACGGAAACATAATTGAGCTGGTAAACACATGGCATTGTTAAAAAAAAAATTTGAAGATATTTACGCTTCTGCAATTCACTCCCATACAATTCACACATTGATGCAGACCTTCAACCATGTATAAAATTGATGGTATACAAATATCAATTTTATTGCCTCTGATAGTGTCCATTAAAAATTGCTGCAAACAATACAAATGCTAGTTCAATTACTTTATAAGGATACATACTCCATCCCAGTTATAAATAGAAAAACATTATTTAACACAAGCAATAGTTATTTTTATACCATAACTATTTTTTGTTTTGTGTGTGTGTTTTTCTCTGTAAAAGCAGTTGTAAGAGATGCATACTTAATTTTTTGTAGGGAATTTTATACAACAAATCTCAACACCATACATCCGTTTCGTTCAAATCGAAATAATTTAAGAGTTAATAATTTAATAATTTTAGCGTCTATCTTTAAAATCACACACACTTTAAAATCATTTACAAGAGAAATTTACTTAAAATTTATTTTTAAAAAGTTCTCGGGCGAGACAAAATATAAAAATTGTTGCCAATAGCATCCCTGCGATAATATGGTATTTTCTTCTTTTTTCAACGTGAAATGAATCAGTTGTGTTAAATAGTTACACTGCGAAAGCTTTCAGTCACGATTTTAGCAAAATTACAGTATGTTTAAGCTGTGTGTAAAGTATTCTAATTTAGTAATTAAATTTGTTTTCATATTTGCATTGCAATTGAGAATCTTTAATATCCATATAATGATCATATCATAATCATTCATATAATAATCTTTAATATCCATGTAATAATCATCAATGTCTTAAAGAAATTTTAGAATAAAGATATCCTGTTTCTCATAAATAATGTATTCAAAAGAAAGTGGTACTTTGACAGAAAATATTTATTCTTGTAGAAACTTTACAAAGAGGATTTCGATTTCAGCATAATTAGCATAACTCTACATTTAACTATAATATATGGCTTATGTACAATGCATAAACTAAGAAAAAACATTTCTTGTATGCGTGTGTGCATTTCTTTCACAGAGTTACAAGTTTTGTATAAGGTCAAACCAAACGTTTGAATTTTAATAACTGCAATAATATGATGAAAACTTTTAAAATGTTTTAAAATTTAACAAAACTTTGAAAAAAACTCTGCGTTGCAACATATATATATTTTACTAAGTGATGAATGTTTATGCTTTGATTCAGAAAAAGGTAAAACGCGGAGCAAAATACTGGTAAAATATTTAGTTATAAAGTGGCTGCGACTTTGGAAAAGTAAACTAGGGAAATCAAGTCTAAGAGAATAGCGTTTAATAGCAAATATCAATCTAAGCCGATGTTGAATAGTTATTTCTAATTTAAATCAGAAGCAGTAAGTTATGATTTATTCTGAGATATAAAAGAATAATAATGAAAAACTCAAGTTGAAAAAATTAGAATTTATGAAGTTAACATAATTTCTGCTTTGCTATAATTATACTTGCAACGATACGTTACCGAACATCATTCGAAAAATTCATTATAATATACTAAGAACATCTTCAATACCTCCGCTTTCATAAAACTTTCAACAGATTGACTGGATAGCCTCACCACCATTTTTTTCTATCTTCAATCGAAGAAAGTATTGTAATCGAATTTTTTTTCAATTTCCGGTTTTCGATGAATTTACACGTTTTAGGTATTGGAGATTGTAAAAAACATTTTTTATAAACTGTCTGTGTGTCCGTGTATACATATATCGCCATTCTACCATCAAAAAATGCATGAAAATATGCTGAGATTTGAACCAATTTTTTGTGAATGTTTTAGGCAGCGGCAAGCAGGCCCTCTTTCAATTTTGAAATATTCCGCCGGAAGGGGCGCGATACAATCGCGAATTTTTTTGCCATTTTCAATACTGTACTGACCAAAAGTATATCATGATATGCATCGAATTGGACCAAACATTTTGTGTAAGTCTATTTCTATGTATGTTAGTCCTACCTGAATTTGTTCAAAATTCGCCTTAAGGGGCGCTTCAATAGCATTTTTGTGCTATTTTCAATATTTTACCTCCTAAAAGTGTATGAAGTTATTAAATCTTGTAAACATACTCAGATTGCTCTGAAATTTTCGAAGTTATTAACATTTACCCTAGCACAAACTTTATTGCAGATGAAGTTTCTAGCATGATTAAATTATTTACAGCGACAATCAAAAATTTTCCGTTACTATGGCCTAAGGGAAAAAATCATTTCAAATGGTTTTTAACACTAGAACTATCCATATTAAGTATACACTATTTTTACCACACCCGCCAAATTGACGGATTTTTGATAATGGATATTTGATCATCGTAACTTTTGACTTACAAGGAAGGTCTCCATACGGGCATACTCAGAAAAATCTGAAAAAATTACAGAATGTTCTTCTCATATAGTTATATATGTTTATAAAAACATTTCGGCGGAACCTCCTTATAACGTCCGTAAAAAAATAATAAAAATTTCGTTTATTTGGCGATTTATCTCCGGTTGGCGAAAAAACGAAATTTTGAAAAATACGCTTTTACGCTTCGAATACATTTAAAGAAAAAAGCTTTCTATGTTCAATTTATTTAAATAAGTTTAGTTTAAGTAATTTTAGTTTTGCATTTTTACTTTACTTTAAATGTAATTTTGTCATATACGGTTATATGTACTTATAACAAAATGAAATTAATATATTTTATCATTTAAAACACAATTTAAATTGATTAAAATTGTTCCAAATTGAAAAATACACTGTTAAAATCTGCTGCATTTTGTTGCAACGCACTCCCTTGCTTGTATAGAAAACGGTTACTTGGCCGTGAAATGGAGCTTTCTCATTGGTTGGAATAGAGACATTATACCGGGTGATCCAGAAGTTTCGGGAGTTTTGAAAAGTTAATAATTAGGAAACTATGTATAATACAAAGGTTCTGTTTTCAGATATATGCTCAGAAACATGTGGGATTTTTGTTTAGAATGAATTTTTTTAAATATATATAGTTACCATTTTTAGCAACAGGTGGCGCTGTTGCATAAGATTGAATGTACCTATACCATGCGTTATATAGACACATGAGTTCATTGCGAAACTTCTTTTCTATGATATTGATGAGATTTCGTTTTAAGGGTGGTTTATGTTCAAACATTTTTTGTAAGGTAAATGAAATTGCATTGTAAGGGAAATCTGATACAAAATTTCATGAGCAACTGCAGTGTTTAGACATTGTGTAGACTATGTTTAGACACATCTTTGCATGTCGCGTTGTTTTCATATCGTACAATACATCAAGTTAAAACTGCAAAAGAATCGATGGCCATTACAAATGTGAAATGCTATGGTAAGCAAGGTTTGAGAAAAAGGCTCATTGGAAGATCGTAATAGAAACAAGTGATCCCAAATGTCTGTTACAGTCGTAAATTAGGTAGGATTCTATGCCAATACTCTGTAGAAATCACCAGTTCATGGTGAGTGCAGTAAACTTGTGATATCACGATGAACTGAAATTTCTTCTGGAATTTCTTTCTGCTCTGAGGATACTGTGCACGCTGTTTTGCATCGGCTCACAGCGGTACTTATAAGCCATGAGCCTCATGATTAAACTTTGTAACCCTTGGACACTAATTCGTTCTTTTAAATGAGATGTATCATACTATAAAAACAATACTATCAATTTTAGCGCCACCTGCTGTCAAAAAGTACAACTAACATAATATGTTTTTTCATCGAAAAAACAAATCCCACAAGTTTCTCAGCATTTCTGTAAAAACCGCATACTTCTATTGTTTATGGTTTTCTAATTATTAGCATTTCAAAAGTCCCGGGACTTCTGGATCACCCGGTATATAAGCGGTGATGTACGTTGCAGCAAAATGCAGCAGATTTTTAACATTGATGCACAAGCTACAACACCGCTAAAAATCTGTACCATTTTCTGCAGCGTCACTCCACCACTTTTATAGAGAACGGTCAATTCACCGTGCTATGGAGCATTCTCATTGGTCAGAAGAGAGATATTCTATAAAAGTAGTGGAGTGATGTTGCACTAAATGCTGCAGATATTTAACAGTGAAGTCAATTAAAATCAATTTTCAGATTCGTTAAAATCGTCTGCTTTTGGCGTGGAAATGCACTGCTCGCCAAATCCCGCGTCGCTTTTAGCTTTTCACGCCAATTATTCCAAACTATTTTATTTTTTTACACATCTAATAATGTAATTCCGCCGCTAATTTTCACTTATCCTTTATTACCTGCATGAGTAGTTTAATTCGTATTTTTTTCAAAAAATTCTGAGTATGCCCCCAATGGAGACCTTCCTTGTTAGTTAATGTAAATAAAGGAATATACTTTAACAAAAACAACATTGAATATAATAGTCTATTATTTATTATTAAAAAAACAGACAAAAACAGTTTCTATTTTGATTTATAGATTAGCACATTTGGTATATATGAAGTAATTAAGAGGCACATACTTTTCAAGTACATGTTATTTTAGATAAACACTTACCTGAAATATATTTGTTGCATACATTGTAGGTATCAATCGCTCTGTTTTTGTTGCACAGTTAAATATGGAAAGATTTGCTTTCATAAGGACTTTTTCTCAATTTTCGGCCATTGCTTTTTGTTCTTGATTTTTGGAGGAGGCTTCTTTTCTGCAGCACTAATATTCACCGGAGAGTTCTTCAAATGATTAAAATAAAAATTATTTTCTAGTCACATTTTCATCACAAGTCTTTTTATGTAAATTCCACGCATGGAATGTTGCCGAGTCCAAAATATTATAAAATATCTGCAAAAGCCATCTACAAGATCTCGATTTTACGCTATATTTGTGGGACATATGGTCAACTACACTACTCCAAATTTAGTCTCATTGTAAAACGACAGTAATTTGTTTCGATTCGAAGAAATTTTTACACATTTATTTTTGAGCTAAGAAGTAACACTTTTTACCAAGATTACTTTTGTAAATTGTTAGAAAATATTATTTTATAAGTAGAGTTTGCATAGAAAAGTGCCATGTTATCTTTTCTAACTTTAGCTATTTTCCGCAATTCTCTTTTATTTACTCTCAGAGTTATAACAAGAACTGTTCTGTCATTGTGTTTTCAGCCAATAGTTTCTTTGCAAGTGGCATACTTGTAAAAAATACTTGTTGTATTATTTTACCCACAAAAATATATTCTACAGATGCATTCAAAGGTACTCCTGGTGATCTAGGTTCGTCTTTGCCTCAATAGAGAAAAATATTTATTTGTCCGGTTTATTGAGCATAAATTGCAAAAATCTGCCTTTTGCCTTTATGGGAAACAGTTGTTTATCCACGCTTATTTTCTGATTTGGTTCGTAACAAGCTTGGCTGTTATCAATAAAGGATTTCCAAATTTCGGAAGCTAACACTCCTCTAGCCCGACTTTTTTTTTTCACTTTGAGAAGGATAATTTTAAATTTCTCGCTTCGTAAGTTCCTCGACCATACAACATAGTTATAAACGCATATAATTATTCAATTGTAATATCCCAATCATCCTTCTGTAAAACATTTCTGACATCGAACTCAGTGCAAGCTTTTATGGAATTCATCTTTCGATTATCAATTATAAGTCTAAATACATCGCTAACATTACCAAGCATAACGGTTTGATTCACATATCGAGTTGTGCCAGAACTATCCTTAAATATAGTATGTGATGGGAGTCTTTCATCACAACCGTTTCCTAATTCTTCCCATTCAGTACCGTCGACACCAATGTCTTTCTTCCGCCATTTTTTAATTTCTGTTTGGCTATCTGATTCAGTATCTAAAGATATTCACAATTGTAACAAGTATAACTGATAATGATTGCGTCATGATTACATTTACTAATTACTGACGTACCATATTTAATAGAAACCTGGAGCAAACTGCTCATGGGCGAAAAAGGCTAGTCCATGTCGAAAATGAGGAAGTCCATACATCTCGCGATGCGTTTGTAAATTGCCAAAGTCGTAATTTTAACGATTCTTGGTATAAATAGTTATAGGGCATATTGATTATGGAAATAAAGTAGGTTAGAGAATTTTTTTAGGAGTATTTAACTATTCTTACCTTTTTTTAAAAGTTGTGTCATAAAATTCTTGAACAATACATAAATTATATCAAATTTTTAAGCATGAAATTTGAAAACCGTCAAAATGACAGTCCTTTAAGTTCTAGTGTTACAGATGTTACAACCTGTCAAAAATATACTAAAATTTATATGCCTTTATGAATTGCACTAAATTTTCCATTATGTAAAATATGCGGTGAAAAGAATAATTATTATTCATTTATAGGGCCACACAAAAGAATTCAGTTACATAATTGTAAAAGGGGGGAATTATTTGGACACATTTTATTTATATTAAACTATTTTATGCATAGTAAAATTTAGATACGTCTCTAATGCTTCATAAAATTTATTTCACGAATAACACGAAGTGCATAGCATTTATCGGGACACACAACAGACTTATATTATTGATGATGGCTGATAGACGTTTGAAATGCATTTTTAATCATCAGATACATTTTGAAATTTAACTAAATGCATGTATATTATACGGTGTGTGTAAATGTTATAGTTGATATTCAGAGCTATACAAATGAGTTCGCAAAATTAACTGAATATGAGTGCAATTTACTTAAAGGTTGTTTTAAAAGAAGTAATGCATTTTTACGCTAAACTGCATTCAGTTTACTAAGAAAAATTTGTAAAATATAGATAAGGTTATATACAGGGTCACACAAAGAATTGAATACATAGTCGCCTATGGATGATAATTTCTGGAAATGTGACTTAAGTGGTCTTAAAAGTGATTCAATTCGAAATACATTTTACTTAATTACTGTGTAATAAAGGTATAACCAAAGGGCTGAACAAAAATACTCAAATGTGATTCCATCTATTATTATAAACTACTTAAAGATAAACTGCAACTTGTTGTGCGTTTTCTTGCTAAACTTATTTTTCCCATTTAATACGGTATATCTTTCAACTCAGGGTTGTTCAAAAGTATTAGAATGCATATTTTGCTATTCAGTAATACTTTATTGAAGTAATACTTTATTTTTTTAAATAACGAAATTTAATAAATATTTCAGTAAGAGTTGGAAAATGTTTCATTATTTATTACTTAACGCATGTTTTGTCTTACTTGTTATAGATAAAAAGATGATATTGGTATTCATCTAACTACTTTACATAAAAGGATGATTTAACTTCAAACTCAAGGTTTTGTGAAAAATTTACAATAAGCACTTCCTCTATTCCAATGCGTTTTCATTAAGTAAATAAAAATATATTTTGTTTTGGATATTTATACCATTAATAAAAGAGATTACTATTAAAAATAATTAATTTACAATCTTTACTAATTCACTTTAATTAGATTTTTTTATAATTATTCTAATTATCATATTTTTTTATCCTGCAGCGAAATAATTTCTTCAGTAAGAATTAATTGGTATTTCAACAAAAGATAGAAACATTGAAAATTGTAAAATAGAAAGTTTTGGGATTTTTCCTTAAAGATACGTAGAAATAAGGTTTTTAAAATTAACATGTAGAAAAAAGTTAATTGTTTAAGAATATGATTTATATCAAAAATTAAAATCTGGTTATCGTAAAAAAAAGTGAAAAGTTGAACTTATACGTAACATTCATGTTCCAATATGAGTTGCACAAATATGATTTCCAAAATAATTTTTATATTTTATGAAATATAATATTCATATAAAATTAAACTTTAAAAATGTAATTAAATTATTTGTTTGTATTTTTATTCTGAATAATCATTCCTATCATGACGCTGAAAAAAACAGTAAAAAATTATTTTTAAAAACGAAAGAATACTTTTAAACAAATAAGTATAAAATTACAAAAATATTTCAAAAATATTGTAAAACGAGAAATTTTTAGCAAATATACTTAAAATTATGTACAAATAATGTCTTAAAATATCAATATCGTTATCAGATAAAATAATTTA
Organism: Maratus speculifer; assembly: GCA_964019185.1. Lineage (NCBI taxonomy): Eukaryota > Metazoa > Arthropoda > Arachnida > Araneae > Salticidae > Maratus > Maratus speculifer. Next base: position 295,356,873 of record OZ025294.1, on the reverse strand, counting down.
GAGGTAACGTTTGATAATATAATATTTTACTATTTAGAAAATGCAAACGTACTAAGAAATGCACTGCTAAACAATTTGTTAACATTAATTTAAAGTGAATTTACTTAAAACGTTTCATCTAATTTCAAATTTTATAGATGTTGGGTGATTTTTTTTTCTGTATTATAAATTTAAAACATTTTCACTTTACAAGTGCAAAACGCTATTTTTTACATCAACATTTCCCGAATATAGCAAAGAGAAAAATTACCTTTTGATTCGATAAAAAATACGTTTAAGTGAACTATTTTAATATCGTATAACAAAAAGGAAAACTTATTCTTAAAAATTACCGTTGATTTGACTTTTCAATATCAGTATATTTTTGAGTCGTAATACTGCATTTGATGTATATATTTCATTATATTTATTTTATGCACATTTTATTGTACTTATAATGACTTATTATACACTTTTCTGATATTTCTATATATATATATATTTGGCAGATTGTGTTATACATAAATATCTTTTTATATATTTTGCAATTAATAATTTTTATTATTTTATTACGTAATACAGTAATACTTTGCCTGTTTTTAGAAAATATAATATAAAATCACAATATAACTGCATTTTAAAATGTCCTTTTTAAAATGACCCATTAAGAAACTATTTGCAAAAAATCATACAGAAAAGGTTTATTCTGGCTTCTAACACATAATTTATATTACAAGTAAATATTTAAATAATGTTCTACTTGCATAGTAAAAATTAAATTGCTATTTATCTCTTCTTTTTAACTTGCATACAAATAATATTTCAAACTCAGTTATTATAATAAAATTTGGAGATAGTTTTCTTCAAAATTAAACTGTAGAATACAGTTACTAAAGATGAACTTAAGAAACCGACATTGTATTGAAGTATATAAAATTGCATAAAATAATTTTGAAATAAGAAGATTTTAAAGTATTTAATTAAAATAAATCAGGATTATAGAGTAATTTTTGAGCACATCATAACTTTGTTAGGTCCATGATTTATGGTTTTTTATAGTACAGTAAATTACATATAATACATTGCAACAGTCTGCTTTTGTTTCCAAAATGTCTAATTCCATTAAAACTGAATACTTTCTTTGCCTTTATTGTTCCTATTTCCTGCAATAAAATCAGTTTCAAATATTCTGGGAATTTTTATTTTCTGTACTCTAAAACAGTCCTTATCTGAATTGAACAGACTTGGATTCTGGAAAATTTTTCGTCATCTTTAAAATGTAAATCCAAATTTTGATTAATTTATTTCTTAACGTAAAGCAACGTATTTTTCTATAACTTAACACTATCATGATATTTAGATCGACTTCAAAATTTCATAGGATCAATATACGAAGACGAATAAAGTTAATGTTATGTTTTACGATGGCTTGAATATTTACTCAAAATGTTGGGATTTGTAGATACTGACTTCTAACCTTTGAAGCGTCCTGCAGAATGTTCCATTCATGTTTAAAAATTCATAAAATAGCAGCTATGACAAGTATTTATATAAGAATTTTTACTCGATAACCTTACACATTTATTTATCTTATTCGCCTCAAAAAATTAGTTTTAAAATTCATTTTTGTGTTAAAAAAGCTTTTTTTTCCAAACTACGTAACGAAAAATTCCAGTTAGGGTGCTTAAAGTGTTTAGTAATTCTTTATTATATTATTATTATTATTTTATTTAAATTGGACATCTACACTACTGTGCGAATTAATTGGGACAAACATGTTTTTTTAAGAAAATTGTTCCTTTCTCGGGGATTTTCTGACTCAAACCGGTTACAACTGTATTTTCTTACAACGCGCCACTGCTCTTGACTAGTCTAAACCGGTTTGATCACGTGATCATGACTAGTCGAAAATATTTCCCTTCAGTTGCGCTTCAGTTGCTGTAAGGAGTGGTCGATTGTGTGAATTGTTTGCTTCGGATGCACATTTAAAAAATGGATATCACTCCCAGGAAAAGGGCAAGAATTGTTACCCTTTGACAGCATACCTTTATGACTGTGAGGGATATTGCTGCAGCAGTTGGAGTTGGAAATTCCAGTGTTTCTAGGATTATTAATCAGCAAAAGAATTTTGGGACATTGTCTCCAAAACGAAAATGTCGACCAAACGCAAGACCACACTTCGAACAGACAAATTTCTTGTACGAAATAGTAAAATGCATCCTCGCAAAACAAGTACAGATCTTCAGAGAGAATTATTAGCTACTGGTGTGAGAGTGGATTCATCGACAGTTCGACGAAGGCTTATTGAAGCTGAGAGATTTGCAAGAAAACCAACCAAAAACAGTTATTAACCCATGCAATGAAGAAAAAACGTTTGGATTAGGCCAGGAAATATCAATCATAGACTGCACAAGACTGGAAAAATGTTGTATTCAGCGGCGAATCACATTTTTTTGTACAAGGGTTTCAACCAAGATTTGTCAGGCGAACTGATGGAGAACCCACCAGGGAACATCATCTTACACAAACAGTTAAACACCCTCAGAAATAGATGTTTTGGGGTTATTTTACTTCTGGAGGACCTGGCAGCTTAGAACCAATTGAAGGAATCGTGAACTCTAAAAAATACATCTCTGTAATAGAAAGAAAAATTGTGCCAACGATGCAAACGTTCGCTGGTGGTGTCGGTATCTTTCAACAAGATCTTGCTCCATGCCATACTTCTAAGATAACAAACAAATTTTTTCAAGAACAGAAATTAACAATTTTGGATTGGAATGGTAATTCTCCGGATTTAAATCCCATAGAAAATTTGTGGAGCATTGTAAAGTGACGTGTGAGTAAAATGGACTGCTCAACAAAGAAAAGAATGATTGAGAATGTTATAAAAGTTTGGTTTCGTGATGGCGAGATCAAAAATATATGTTCTAATTTAGTGGAATCCATGCCAAAACGTGTACAGGATCTCATTCAAGCTAGAGGAGGACATATTTCCTATTAGAGTGCTATACAAAGCATGTAAATTAACCTATACAAATTAAACAACATTTGTAAAAATGTTTATGTTTGTCCCAATTAATTCGCACAGTAGTGTAAGTGCGACAAATACATAAAAGTATTTGTAATAAGTGCAATAATAATCAGTATTTGGTTTAAAAAAAAAACTATATGCAATAAAAAATATGGGTATGTCTGAACATGAATCTTATATAGAAAATATCATCTACATTAAATACTATTTTCAAAGAATACATTATTAAATGCTACCTTGGAAAAAAAGGAAATATTTTCTATTTTTATTAATTTATAAATTTTTAAATAAATTTTTAAATGTTTGTTGACTTGTAGATCACAGGGTATGACTATTTTTACTGATAGTTTTTTTTTTATATGTATCTTCCTATTTTAACTTTCGTCCAGATTCAAACATCTGGAGATTCTGTTGCAACTCAGCTCCATATATTTAAACTAGATTATTCTATATTAAGGTCATACTCTATATTATAAAAAATAAAAATTAATTCAAAACACAAAAATAATTTTTAATAAAATATTTAGTGAAATCTGTTGTAAAATTATTCAAAATTCATTCATTCACTTCAAAAACTTCAAAAGTGGAAGAAACATCTACTGCTGCACTCAGCCTATTTAAATAAACTTAAAAAAAAGAAAATTATGTATGCGTACCGTTTGTGTAAGTAATATGAAACTATTTTTGGCTATCAGTACGTTATAATGGTTCAGGTTGACTTTTTTATAGGAGATATCAGATTAATTGAAAAATGCTAAACCAACTTTCTCAAAATAACAGTCTCTAACAAGCATAGCAGTTATCAGTTATGTAAATTACAGTACAAAAACTCATAGAACTAGCCATATAGATTTTAAATGATATTTTAAAGACCATGCTGTTGCTTTTAAAATCTGGTAAAATAAAAAAATGAGGTAAAAAAGAGGATTGTATGGAATATATGAAGAGTCTATATAATAAAAATTGTTTTGTATTAAATAAAGATCAATTATATGATTTAAGATTATCAATGTTCCTTTACTATCTGATAAATCACTACTTAAAAAATATCACACAGAGATATTAATTAATAAAAAATGCATTTGACAAATAAATATTTAGAACTTTAGACATCGCTTTTATTAAAATCAAGGTAATATCACCTACTACCTTTAACATCTGAGCTCGTCATATAATTATAATATGTTTTGCGATGTAAAATCTCTAAAATATTTTTTATATACATTCACAGATTAATTATCATTTAGCAAAATATCAAAATTTTTAGTATAGTGTCCTTTAAATGTACACACATATAAGTAGCACAATCCCCATCCCTTCCCTACTTGCTCATGTTTGTTTAATCCATATCATGTAACCGAACCGCACGCGGTGCTGGTATCTTCCGAAGCTAATTATCTTTGCGTATCGACGTAAATGGCATGGCTTTTTTTGAACAGAATTACAGCATTAAATTCTGTCAACGATTACGTAAAATACCAATGGAGACTTTTAAAATGCTAATAAAGGTGCACGACGAATCTACTATGGTGAGACACAAGGTTTATGAATGATATCGACGCTTTAAAGAGGACTGAGAATCCATCGATGACGATAAATACGTTAGGCAACCTTCTCTAAGGTCAGACACTGGTACTTTCCGCTTGAGAAAGCACCAGCACATCAATACCAACTCTTAAACACTCTCTCTGACAAACCCGTCTATGGACGTTCCCTAAGCTCCAAGTTTCACTGCAATGCAAGCAATAATTAAAATGATATAACTCAGTTGATTTAATGGATTTTTAATACATTGTGCAATGATTAACACACTCAAGGATAACATTCATATTCGTAAATAAGATTTTTCTATAATTTTGAAAGAGTCATATTTTTTTAGCAATTACAACAAAATGCTGAGAAAACAACATTACAATTTTGCCCTTTTGCAAGACTGTCCGAGGGTTAAAAAGATTCTTCTTCGAAATTCGCACTATTGTGCTTTCATATCTCCCCTATCAAATGGACATAGCCCCGTGTGACTTTTACCAGTTCCCATCAATGAAAAACATTTACAGAGACGCCGTTTTTAATCATCAGATGCGGTGAAAACAACATCACAGGAGATCTTATGGAAGGTTGCAAAAAGTGGCTTCCTGCGTTGCTTCCAGAAGTTTTACGAACACTGGCAGAAGTGTATCGTCGTCCAAGGTGACTACTTTGAAGGTGATATGCTTCGGTGATGTAAACTATTCAGGGAAATGTTTTTTAATACCTTTCCCTGAACTTTTAAATCATACTACGCATATATATAATATTCATTAACCATACATTTACTTTCATTATTAGTAATACGACTGTTAGTTTCAAAAATTGAAAACTTATTTTTAAAATATTGATTTAATCATACCCAAAAATTAAATTGTTGATATTTTAATATAAATTTTATCTTCATACAAAATATGTATACGTATTAGAAAATACTGTGTTCATTAACATTTCAAAAACATTATTTTGAAAAATAACTCAAATATATTACAGCTTTCGTTATTGTATAACAAGTGGCAATAGCTTCAATTCAAAATTAACGTTGATATCCTCGTTAATGGTTAAACATTTGTAAAATTATGAAACAATTAATAGAAAGAACACACATACAAGTAAATGTACAATGCAATGATTATAATTTGCTACAAGTGAATTTTGTATCAGTGTTATTGGATTTCTTAAGTTTTACATGTTGAACAAGACTAATTTAAATAAATGAGTGCTTACAGAATTTAGCTCGTGATTTAATACGTGACGTTTCTCATTATTTCAGAAACTAAATTACAAGACTCATTATTCATATGGAAAAATGAATCATTTCAATGATTCATTTGGAAACCTAATTATGCGTAAAATATATGGATTTTGCGACAAGCTGTGATAACATAACAAACATTTTTAGTTTCAATATGCTTAATTATTGGATAGACATTCAATAAATCAATAATAAATAAATATCTTATTATTAATAAAAGCATTATTTTATATGTAGCTTAATGAATATTTAAAACAAATAAATTTTAAGTTTAACTCTTATTACGTTTTTTAATATTCATTATGATTCATCACCCACCTGTAAATGGATTGCCAAATGTATAGATTTATTTGCATATGTATCAAATAAAAAATAGACCGCTTGTCCAAGTTTAAAAGTAACGATTTAAACCTCATTGTAATAGACTTAAGCATAAAAATATTCTTTCAGAGCAAACTTCGTATTTCTGTACATGAATAAAGAAAGTTGAATAAAATTCAATCCAATAAAAATTTATGTGTATTCACTGCATCTTAAAATGTGGAAGGACATAAACAATTGTATAAATATTCATCATACAAAAAGTTAAAGCACTCATGAAAAAAAAAAAAAAAAAGAATAATGAATAATGAAAAATCCAACATGACCATGTAAATTTATATTTATAGGTAAGAATATGTTTCTTTCGGTCATTTCAAATAACATTAAATATGTATAAAATATTACATGTGAAAGGACATAAACAATTGTATAAATATTCATCATACAAAAAGTTAAAGCACTCATGAAAAAAAAAAAAAAAAGAATAATGAATAGTGAAAAATCCAACATGACCATGTAAATTTATATTTATAGGTAGGAATATGTTTCTTTCGGTCATTTAAAATAACATTATGTAAAAAATAAAAATCAAATATGAATTTAATGTGAAAAAAATAATAATTGTAGATTTACAAAAAAATAACAAGAAAAGACGAAGGTTATATGTCTGTAAATTAGTATTTTTACTTTCTTCTATCTTCAATCGAAGAAATTATTGCAATCGAAATTTTTTTCGACTTCCGGTTTTGGATGGATTTACATGTTTTAGACTTCAGAGATTCCAAAAAACATGTTTTTACAAAATGCCTGTCTGTCCATGTTTCTGTGTATATGTCTCTGTGTGTGTCTGTCCGTATGTCGCAATTCTACCATAAAAAAAATTTATGAAAATATGCATAGAATTGAAACAATTTTTTGTGAATGTTTTAGGCTTTGACAAGCAGGTCCTCTTTCAATTTTGAAATATACCGCCGGAAGGGGGTGCTCCAATCGCGATATTTGTACCATTTTCAATATTGTACCGGCCAAATGTGTATGAAGTTATGCATCGAATTGAACCAAAATTTTTGTGTAAGTTTATGGGTATGGCAAGTTGGACCTCCCTGAATTGGAAGATTTTTTGGGGTAACTGTTTGGCTATGGCTAGTAGGTCCGCCCTGAATTTGGAAAAAATGTGCTGGAAGGGGGCACTTTAATCACGATGTCTGTATTTTACCATCAAAAAGTTTATGAAGTTATTCATAGAAATGAGCTAAATTTTTTATGTATGATTATTTTTTGGTATGGCAAGTAGGTCCTCCCTGAATTTGAAAAAAGTCTGCCTATCATTTTATTGTCCATCGGCTCGTTCAGCGACGGAAACTCGTTTTTTACTCCGATTAATTGACTGAAGCAGAAATTTAAGATGAAAATAAAAGTTGGTATAGTATTCAATTAAAATTATTAAAGCATTAACGTGTGTAATTATTCTTTTAAATATTAAAATTTGCGTATGAGATAGAAGAAAGTTTTGGGATTGGCACATCGAACTAGTTTTTATAAGCCATCCGAATACGTTCAGTTACAAAAAAGAGCTTGAAGTCATTTTTATTGCTTTAATTATTATAAAATAAGTTTATTGTTATAATAGTCCAAGACAGTCATAATTGTTTATGGTCTACAAATTTATCCTAGTGACGATTTGTAAGTGAAAAAATATGTATTTTTTTTCTTGGGATATTTTAAGTAATTTAAATATGTATTTATCAATAAACTTCTTAAAAACCTGTGTTTATGTATTAAGTGGTAATTATTTTATATATGCTTTTCATTCATTGGTGTGGTTGTTAGTGACCGCTGCAACCAGGGATTGGCTTTGAATCCCCGCATCAGACACAGGTGTATTTGTGAGTGTCCCTTTGTAGCTATATATATATATATATATATATATGTGTGTAATGGAAAAATAAATAAATAATTATTGTGACTTATTATTTATTCTGAGTGTAATAAAGATTAGCCGAGGTGTAAAACGATAATTGCTGTATGCCTTAAGATAATGTCCACTATGGTGGTATTAATGTTTACTCGTGACCTTTAAGCGTTTTTTTCCAGTGTAAATACTCCCGGTGTTTTTTTAATTATATATTTCATAAATATTATATATGATATATTACTGTAACAAGTTACAATTATTGTCTAGGTTTACTTAACTATTTTAGACGTTTTCATGATTCTAATTCTGTATGCAATAAACGGTTATTTAATCATATTTCTAAATGCGGAATATGTACGGTGTTATAAAACGGTGGTGAAATACCATGTGTTTAAAGAAATTCGATGTGTTATTTCAAATAATAAACTCATGATTTACATATTGTTTTACATTTATCATTACCAGAATACAAATTATAAGTAATATGGCGGAAACTTTTGAATAAATGGACGCTACAAATAACAGTTAAGAAATTATATACAATATTCAAGATGTCTATCTGATTAAAGTGTTTCTGTCTGGTTTACAATTTATCTTAAACAATGGATAATTTTCAGTAAATTGACTGTTGAAGAATAACAATATAAGGATAAATAACATTCCGTTTTCTTATAAAGAAACGATTAAACCCTCTGAATTCATGCCATCCGGATGCTCTTGTATATTTGGAAATTAGCCAGTGAATTCCATTTGCATAATTTGTGCTTATTATATCTTCCTTTTATTAAATAAAGAAACTTACAACCGTTTTGGTCGAGCTTCTGATTATTTATTTTCTTATGCATAAGTTTATAACATTGAATTCAGTCAAAACAAATTTAAACAATCTTCCCGTTATAAACATCAAATCTTTGATCCCACACTTTTGTAAATTTAATGAACTGTATTATTCTTTCATTGTTTCTTTTTTTCTAAGGACGACGAATGATGTATAAACATCATCTTCTCGCAGTTTGTCTCAAGTCGTAATTATTTATTGACCATTTTAGTTATAAATACATGAAATGAACTAAAGAAATATTTTTATTAAAGTATTATTATCTTATAAGTACAGATTTTTAAATGAATAATTGTAATCTTAAAGATTCCAGAAATTCACGATTGATCAAAAATACAGCCGCTTTATACATTATTTAAATGTTATACCACAGAGTTTGTTATTTAAAACTTTCTCATGTTGCTTAGATCTACAGAAATTTTATGTTAATAATGTTTTATATTTCTCTATTTAAAAAAAATGCTTTGTTTGGAAACAAGTAAATTTTTCATAATGTCATAAACTACACACACTACATTTTCAGCTATAATAATCACAGTGTCGTTTATTTTCAAAAAGGAATCATGTATTTATATAAATAAGGAAAATATTTTCTGTGGAAGAGCGTGATTAAATGCTTGAAAGTATTATGATGGTTTTAAATAAAATTAACTCTTACCATCTATATTTGATTATTTTAATCGATTTTTACATAAACCTGAATATATTAAAGTTCATATTATATATTTTGTGTTAAAAACAAAGCGAAACTTGCGTTTTGCCATATGGTTTTATATTTATGTTTTATATTTATTTGTCATAAATTATGTTGTCAAAATTCTCCAGAAAATTGCCTATCTTTCTACATTTTAAAAAATATATATGAATAATGGTTACTAGCTAACATCATGAAGCATTATCATTCACATTTAAAGTTCTGAAAAAAAACTGTCTAGCAATTCACCATTTTCAAAGAGACTTACCTCAATTATATTATGAATCATATCTAACATATTATTGTCCATATTATTAAACGAATGGATATAAAACACAGTTCGGAAACTGTGTTCTTTAACACTTAACTGCTTGATTAAAAAAAATATATAGATGTGTTTTTCGGCCTTCATTTCTTAAATAAATCATGGAAAAATATTTAAAATTCCTATTTCAATTTACTATAATTAACGACAAAAAACAGTTTAGAGACAATTAATAACACTGAACTGTAATTGAAAGATATTTTTCTTGGTAAAATTCAATAATATTAAACACACTGGAATTTTAAGAGCTATAATAAGGAATAAATGTTTTTTCCTTACTTAAGATCAATATGCTGAATCGAAAGTTTCCAGACAAAAGAAAAAAAATCACACGTAGCAACAGTGTAAAAATGAATCTATCTGTATTCTTAAACAGCACTATTGGTGCAATCCATGTGTTTAAATTTGATTGAATAATATTTTCAGTATGTATTTTATTTGCAACATTAGGCATTTTGTTTAATATTATTGTAGCAGTATTTTAGAAGACTAAATTGTATAAGCTACGGTAAGTCATCACACGGCAATTAAGGGTTAAAAATGTGGAATGACTAACATTTTGCGGCAAATCCTTAACAGTGTTGATTAGGTCATAGGTAAAGTATGATTATGTAGCAGTTTTCTACGAATAAAAATTGAATGAAGGGTGAGTTAGGTTTGTAATTTAAATATTTTCTTCTTTGACCTTTTGCGCAGATTTATAATCTCTATATAATAAAATACAATGCAACAGATCATCCTTCGATCTTAGGACGTTATACGATCAATCGGAGTCACGTCAGGTTCAAATTCGAGATCGGTATGAGAAAACTTATCTACCTAAAAATATCTTTTTCTACCTGAAATCCCTTCTATTCATCATACTTTTTTACAAAAGAAATAAAACTAACAAAATTTAAATAATTTCCAAAGTTAAAAAAAACTTTACAGAAATCGAGTCACAAAAATTGTGGAGTAAAGTGTAAACAAGATCTGAGGTAGGGTGTTATTCGCTTTTTCAGGTTATTTTTTGAAAAAAATCTAAACCATGGAACAAGATGTCTTCTGAACCTGTTCAACTTTTGTTTATTCATGTAACGTGAGTCTTTCAGCCGCGGGTACGCAGAAGAAAGATACCAATAGGCATGCAGAAAATACTTAAAATGCCTTTCCTTAGGCTGGGGTTACGGTGCCTGATTTCAGATCAACTCACTGAAAAAGTCAGCGCCGTTTGTGAAAGAAAGGATAGACGTTTATTTTTGCACAATACATTAAAGGATAAAGCTAAAAAATGTTGTACATCTCTTACTATTTACTAGCTAGGAATTAACTAGCTTTGATTCTTTTTTGTATTGCAATATTTTGAAAACTACATAGATATTTAAAAAATAAGGTTACGAAACATTAAAATGCTTTATAAAAGTTAACCTTGAATAAAAATAGCCTTCATCGTTTGCTTAGAATTTTTATTAACGGATTTAAAACACACTAGATTGTTTTCTTTCTTTAAAATCTATCCCATTTATTAATCAATACACAATTATTTAGTGGAAAAAAGAAAATTATAAAAAAGCAATTTCGAAGTTTTCTAAACAAATCAAAACAAACAAAAACAAAACAAAACAGCAACAAAAAAACTTTACTTTTAATAAAAAAAATTGAAAAACCCTCTTTTGAATTTATTACTAGAACTATAAAAAAAGGAGAAAGCTAAGTCATTTCCAAATGCTCCACGACTCCGTCTGGCCGACGGGTGGTAGAATATCTCATCCGACACTTCTGTTTAAATTAAGAAAAAGTAAAATACAAATTCTGAACATTAAGATTCTGCCTTGAATGTATTTTTTTGGGGGGGGCAGGGGGGTAGCTTTTTCATGCAAATGTATTCAAATAACGTTCCGTCAACCAGTATATTTTCTGCCAAAATAATTCTCAAGTAATGTTGTGAAAAAGAAAATCGACAATGATAAAGCTGTATTTTAATCTCAATAACTTTTTATGATTTTTTGACACTTCATACTATTTTATGGGAGTTAAATAAAACCCGATTTATTGCATATTTGCTGTTTATTTGGTTTTAAATACATTTATAAATTTATTTCTAAAAAGTGACAGCATTTAAAAATAAATAATTGTGTGTTTTTAATTAAACATTTCCTAAATCGAATATTCTGAAATGAATTCAAATATCAACTAATAATCACTTGTCCTACAAAGAAAAGTGATGCTGTTTTATTTAAAAGTAATGTTTTAATTTTGACATTAATTGTTCGTGCAATTTGCACTAATGGTTGATAATGGAAATTATATGTTTTTAGTTACACTGATAAATAAAAATATGTGGAGAAACATAACGCATCTTTGTTTCTTAATTATACTCCATTTAGACAAAATAATTAGAAACTTTTATTTCTTTTCTGCAGTAAATATTGAACAAAAAAGTATAAAAAATAACATCAATGATAGCAGTGAATGACTACTTAACATATTATGATGATATTTCACTATAATTTTTAACTTCAAGCAAATGCAGATTGTCCCCAAATGAAATATACGGAATACATGTGTATAATGGAATATATGTGTACTCCAGCCAAGGGGTATAAATGACAAGATTGAAAAAAAAATGATCTAAGTGCACAGACGATTTGGAAATATGCTTTTTTTTTCGTTTCAGGTAAAAAAAATATATATAAGTGATTTTCTTATTATGTTCTGCGTTCTAGATATAAACCACTTTTACCAAATAATAATCAATACTGATTAATTATAAATTTAAAGAAACTTTTGCGCTACTTTTTGCACAGTTATTGAAATTGTTCAAAGACCACGATAAAACAAGCGGTATTTTCAATTTCAATTAAGTGAATTATTATTGATGTTCAAATTTAACATCAGTTATCTTTAAATTAAATTTACACAAAATTGAATTTATGTCACTTGTAACCCTTGGATTTAGAGATCATTATATATTTAATGTAATTTCGTATTTTAATTACTAGGATTTGGACAAAAAGTTAAAGTATCATATAGGTAGACGACACTTAGTGTATGCGAAATATCATTAAGTATGGTAATTAGCAGAAATTGCAACGTTAAAAGAGAAAAGCACTGTTTTTTTAATGGCAGAATGTAAATCTTTACCAACCGCTGAATGTAAACTTCAAAGGCAGTATAACAAAAAAACAACAACAAGAAAAAACACCAATCCCGGATGTTCGATTGTTTACGTGAAGGTTTAACTCCAGCGCCAATCCTTTTGCCTGACATCACACCTTTTGATTTTTTTTCTTTGGGAGTTCATTAATAATTTCGTTTAAGGTATGTGCCTATGTTCGGGGCACTTTTGTTTTAAAAAAAATATATATAAAATTTGAATCAAACTCGCTTTTTTTTATTTAAAACAGAGAACAAAACTATGAATTCATATAGTAATGGAATTTTAATAATCCCTAATATAGGAAATATTTAGTAAATTTTTGAAACATATTGTGTTTATGCTGAATATTCTATAACAAATATGCTCATTATATTTTTCCTTTTTTCAATAAAATATTATACAAACAAATTAGCTGTTTTATGAAACAAAAGATTTTCAATACCTCTTAAATTTAATAACAAAATATTGCATTTAAACAGTAATAAAAATAGTGTATTTTTCAATAAAAATAGTTGTTAAAAATTAATACACACACTTACAAGCTATACATTTTCTTCATAACATACTACAGGATAAGCAGTATTTTTTACAAAATTTTATTTCACTATCCTAAAACTTTCTCAAGAAAGGATGTTTCTCATAAACGTACACAATGAAACACGCAGTTTGCCAGAAAACGCAAATTAAGATTTTGATATAGCACAACAATTATGGATAAAGATAACAAGTTTAAAATTCATTATATTTGTAGTTGTTTACATATTTGTATTTATATTATATATAATATATTTGTGTATTCAATAATGTTTACCTTTCTGCGGATCTTTCGTTTCAGGATGCGTTTTTGGTTTATATTTCTGGCTATAACTTGGCTTCTAATTATCTGTCAATCAAAAGTATAGCATTTATATAAATGTAAAAAAATTAACTTTCATCTGAGGTAATAAAAGATAAAAATTCTCAAAAACGACGGTTTGGTAGGCAAATTTCTTAAGACACAAAGGAAACATCCATATGTGGGGGCAAGATTTTGCAAAGAAATCATTTTGGTTACCCGATATATTTTTTGAACCGCTTTCGGATAGGATTAGACTATTGTCTTGATACCCAGCAAGGAAACTAAAGGAGACATGTCGAGATTTATTAATATCTTTAAAATTTTTTTGGTGAGTATTTTTTTTCTTTTAACATTAAAAGCAATTTCTTATTTTTTGTATTCTTGCCTTAACAGTCTCAATCCTGGTGTCGCCTGGAGGGACAATAAAAAGCAATTTTAAATTACTTTAAATACTTCTAGAATGGTTAAAATTACATGTAGACTTTTTAAATAAATAAGTACATATTAGAAGCATAGATATCTTATACTATAATGCGAGCAAAAATTGTGTGTGTGTAAATTTTATTTCAAAAACGGCTCCAAGGATTTTCGCAAAAATTTGGATTTTACTATTTTCGGTCATAAGAAGACCATTGGACTAGGTCACATGTTCGAGAAAATTCCATTATTGGGTCTATTTGGGTCATAATGGGTCAGGATCAAGCTATTTATATCTACAGAAGGGCTGGATCGATTGTAAGGAAATTTTGTATACAATCGTTTTTTGGCACAAGAAAACTATTGGGATGGGTCACATGTTCGAAAAATTTCGATTAGTGAGTCATTTTTGGGTCATTATAGGTCAAGCCATTTTTAATTTAAAAAGACTGTAACGATTTTGATCAAATTTTATACTTTATCGTTTTGGATTACAAGAAGACCATTGGTTTAGGTAACATGCTTGAGAAAATTCGGTAAGTGGGTCATTTTTGAAGTCATTGTGGGTCAGCTATTTTTATCAAGAGATTTTCTCACGCAATTTTGACTAAAAATTGCATTCTATGGTTTTCGGGCACGAGAAAAACAATGGGCAAGGTTACATGTTCGAGAAAAAAATTTAATGTGTCATATTGGGTCATTAAGGGTCTGGGTCAAGCTATTTATATTTAAAGAACGGCAGAATCAATTTCATCGAAATTTTGCCTGTAACAGTTTTTTGACACGAGAAAGCTAACGGGCTAAGTCACACGATCGAGAGATTTCGATTATAAGAGTCATTTGTGGGTCATGATGGGTCATAATGGGTCATGATAAAGCTATATCTAAAGAATAGATGGGTCGATTTTAACGAAATTTTGTATACAATATTTTTTGGCACGAAAAAAACTATTGGACTAGGTCTCATGTTCGAGAAATTTCGATTAATGGGTCATAAAGGGTCATAAAAGGTCTGGGTCTAGCTATTTATATTAAAAGAACGGTAGGATCGATTTTAATGAAATTTTGTCTGTAACAATTTTTAGACACGTGAAAAATAATGGGCTAAGTCATATTGTTTGATAGATTTCGATTGTAAGGGTCATTTGTAGGTCATGATGGATTATAATGGCTTATGGTCAAGCTATATCTAAAGAGAGGATGGGTCAATTTTACCGAAATTTTGTATACAACATGTTTTGACCAGAAAAAACAATTGGACTAGGTCACATATTCGAAAAATTTTGATTCATGGGTCACTTTTGGGTCATTTCGGGTCAAACCAATTTTATCTAAAAAATGGCTCGAATGACTTTGACCAAGTTTCGCATTTTACCATTTTGAATTAGAAGAAGATTCTTAAGTTAAGTCCCCTGTTAAAGAGAATTCGTTTAGTTGGTGTTTTGGGTCATTGTGAGTCATGCTAATTTTATCTAGACAGTGTCTAAATTTTATCTGTCTGTATGTAGATCTGTCTAGGGTTTCGGGCACGAGAAAATCATTGGGTTAGGTCAGATGTTCGAGATGAGTCGGGATGGGTCAGGATCAAACTAATTAAATCTAAAAAAGGCTCACTCGATTTTATTTAAATTTTGTATTCAAACGTTTTTTCGGCACGAAAAAACTAATGGGTTAGGTCATATGTTCGAGAGAAGTCGATTATAAGGGTCATTTGCAGGTCATGATGGGTCATGCTAATTTCATCTAGAAAATGACTCGCACCATTTTGACTATAATTTGTATTATATTATTTTCGAGCAAGAGAAAACCATTGGGCTAGGACACATGCTCGCGAAAAGTCAATTAGTGGGTCATTTTGTGTCATAAAGGGTCAGGGTCCTTCTAATTACATGTAACAACGTCTCAATCAATTTTAACTAAATTTTGTAACGAAATGTCTTTTGTCACGAGAAGACTATTGGGCTGAGTCGCATGTTAAACGAAATTATATTAGTGGGTCATTTCAGCTTCATTGCCGAATGCTGGCAAGCTAAATTTATCTTAGAAATTTCTTAAACAATTTTGATTCAATGTTATATTCTACTGTTTTTGATTACCTGAAGACCATTCAGCTAAGTCACATGTATGATCAAATTTGAGTAGTGGGTCATTTGGGGTTAAAACGGGTCAGGGTACGGGAAGTATAAAGTTGGTGATATTTGACAAAATAATGGTAACATTTGGCTGAAAAATCGACAATCATAAGATTAGGAATGCCAAAACACGTTTTTTGCGCCGAATGAAAGAATGTCGCCAAATTCGGCTATATTTAGAAAAAAATATTGTCTTTCAGAATATGAACTAATTTTTTATACATTCTTCATAGGAATCGAGATGCATCGTCAAACCAATCAAAGTTGAGCTATAAAAGTTATTTGGATAGATGTCCTTTCGTTGTAAATTTTAAAATAATATAAAATTTATGAACATGTGCATACATACATAGTTTTCTTATTGATTGTTTTTATAAATAATACTTTTATAAATAACATGTTTTATAGTAATGATACAGAGAGAATGGTACAGTGAAAATACTATATCAAGTCGAATACAAAGTTAAATTTACCGAGCTCAGCTCTGTCATCTCGGTTAGTATAGGCTGATGCACGTTTGAAATTATTTTATGGTAATTGAAAATTGGTTTTTGTAGTCCCACGTAATATTTGCCTTTAAAAGAGTAATAAGTTGTTGAAATTGCATGTTTCATTTACAGACACCATGTAAAATCAATTTAACCAAATGCAATCTTATTTTGCACGCACTTTTCTTAAATATTCTAGAAAGATAAAGCAAAATTTTCATTATATATTAAACCAAATAAAAATTAATTTTGATTTGCTCCGCTAAATTACATCAATTACACGTTTGAAAATAAATATCATATGAAGGGATTGGATAAAATGCAATTCCAATATAGCGCAAATTATTCAGAAATTTATATTTAACTTTTATTAATAACGATACAGATATAGATTTTGGTATAATATTTAAATATATTCAATGAATTTATTATAATTACTTAAGAACCAATGCAATAATTGTATATGAATCTATCATTTGCTGATATGCAGATTATTTTATCTTTATGATTATTATACTTAGGTGAAATGGAATACTATCCGAGGAAAACATAATTATTATGAAATAAGGAGGCAGGAATTAAGAATCTATTATAGTTATTTATAATAAAAATTTAGTCTTGGTGATCTGTCAAGAAATATTTTTAATTTAACAGTAATCACATAGAAAATCCACAAAATTACAAATACTGTTATTTCTTAATTTGATAAATTTGTATTGATTTTAAAATTTATGTGGATAAATTAGAAAATTTGTTGCAAATATCTTGAGTGATAGAAAAAATCAAACCAAATTATCCGATGCATTGTTCCAGTTATGTAATTAGAAATGGTCTTTTTTTTACATCCATAACCTTATTTAACTTACCTATAGTTTCCTGTATAAAGATAGAGTTTTTTAATCGCTTATTCTTTGGCTACTGTATACTGTAAAAAATATGTAGACACGTGTGTAAATATTGATGGTGAAAATACAAAATTGCAATGATTCTAATAGGCGAGAATTCAACAAGTATATTATTGTTGCTTGTAAGTTTTCATGAGTTGTAAATACAGTGGTATTGATTATACATCAATGTTTGTCAACTGACTGTCGAACTTCTTAAAGCAAATAATGTAAAGAGCTAGAAATGGAAAAGTGGAAAAAATAAATCGAAGATAAAGAGTGATATCTATCTAAAATTATGCTCTAACTATTAAATTACCAGGAACATTTGATCTATTGCATTCGTACAGATTAAGATATCAAGGAACTGAATGGAAATCTTTTGGTAGTTTACATTTAAATATGGATCAGATCTAGACACGAGACATCAAACGTAGACCTTTCTTTAAAAAAAACTACCTTTTTTTTTTTTTTTTTTTTTTTTTTTTTTTTTTTTTTTTTTTGTATTTTAAATTTTAAAGCATCGTCTCAATTCCGCTATTGACTCTAGTTTAAACTGGTATCAATACAGATTTACTCCTGAAACGTCATATTTCACAAAGTGACATTTAAAAAATCGAAAACACACACAAAAGCTAAACTAAAACTGAACTGACTCTGATTCAAAAGCCAATGCAAACCTTTATATAAGTTATTAGAGCGGGAAAAAGGGATTTCACGACAAACTCGAAATTTACCAATTAAATTTTGAGAAATTACTTTTAACAAATTAAATTTAACGCGCTGAGACAAGCATCAAGTTAGTTCTCTGAGACGGTCACGTATAGTCAACTGGATTCCTTCGTTCAAACAAAAACGTCCTAATGGAATTCTGGGTTTTCGACCATTTGAGAGAATAAAAGAAGAAATATTATGCTACTGACACAATGGATTAAGTAATGGTATTTTCTTCTTACAAAAGAATTGATTTGAAATATTAATGTTTTTCAGAATTTACAAAAATAAAAAATGTTAATTAAATGTATGGAATTAAAGAAAATCTCTTAAAATATTATAAAAAGAAAGGGAAAATTTCAATGTTAAAAGAAACACACACGCACACACACACACACACACACACACACACACACACACACATATATATATATATATATATATATATATATATATATGAGTCATTCTCTAAAATTTATACAATTTCAATGCGAATTTTTCCCGTAGACAAAATTTTGTTTTCCAAGAGAAATCTTAACATTTTTAGAAATCTATCACTTACTGCAGGTAAAAATCAGCAGTGGCTCAACTGCATGCCATTTAATTATTTTATGTTTTTATTTTTTTCTGAAACGTAGTTTTTTATTAATTCAATGATGCAGATGAACTTTTTGATATAGTTTTATTTGTTTAGTGAGACACAGTATAAAAATATTTATTCAATTAGATATATAACAAAGCAGGTTTATAGAAAAATGCACAATGAAATGATTTGGAATGAATATAAAAATCTCAAAAAATTCGTTTGTCATCTGAAGTTGATTTCATCACCCATCTTTTAAATGTTATTCAATTTGTCTCTTTTAAAGCTTCCAAACTATCATTTTTCATTTACATTCAATGTAAAGTCTTGTTAGGAATTTTTCTCTGAAATGTAAATTTTCAAAATCGAGAGATTCTCGGATGTGAAGATCTTATGTTTTTAAAATATTTCCCCTGACGACAAATTTCACATCGTAAGTTTCATTTTTATTCATGTCTCGCTCGAATATTTGCATTACATTTGTAATTATTTTCCATGAATATATATGTTTTTTTTCAGTTTGATATACTTCATAAGCTAAAAAAGTTTTATGAAACTATCAATGATTTCACTTTTTAGGGGGGGGGGGTCCTGGTCATTTTTTGTAATATTTTAAACTAGCAGGCTATGCCCGCTGCGCTGGTCCATTTTTCTAAACGAATCTTGACTCAAACAAAATGGTGATTTGAAATTTCGTTTTTAAAGCAGTGTATACCATCACCTGGAATGTCCTTCCGCAATGCTGAAAACGAAGCCAGTGCCAATGACATTGCGATATTGCACTATTGTATGCATTGGACAAAATTTGGGTAAATAAGTACTATCTCTCTTGTTTTATCATTTATAGTAGAGTTTGATATGAAAATGAGATCGTTATGACAGCAGGAATCAAAATGTTCTCTACTCATGACATTATTTTGTTAGAAAGAATTGCAATGAACTCTATCAAACTCTATTAATTTTCATATCGCACATTATCATATGTTAGTTCTTAAACTCCCGAATCTGAACTTGCACTATGTGTTAAATGTTAATTAAAACTGCCACATAAACATTAAAAACAAAATTTTCTACTGTCTGTATTTCATGTATAATTTTTTCTTAGCCAATTTTAAAGTTTTTTTTTTCTTTAACCTGAATGATTGATAAATTATTTGCAAATATTTTTTTTTAAATTCGATATCATTGTTATTCCGAAGATTTTTCCTGCGCATTGCAAATATTGCTTTTTTAGTGATAGTAAAATAACTGCAGATGAAAAATAGATAATAAGGCTAAAACCCAGAATTAACGACAGCTTGGCGAATGCCTCTACGGAGACTTGAAAAGTACGCGAGTTCTGTCAACTTAAATATCCAGATAGAATTTTAACAAATAATAGGTACTACTTTATTATTCCATAGATCAATTTCGCCAAATTATACATATTGCAAAACGATTCACCATGTTATACAAACGGATATAACTTTTATTTTAAATAACAAAAGAATCAATAAATTACTAAAATAATTATGGAAATACAAATAAAACGTCGAATCAAAAAATAGTTGATAATGTAACAAACGCATGTAACATGTTTAATGTCAAATGAATGTGACATTTACGATAATCCATTATTGACATTTAATCTTATATTTTAAATGCAGCAGTTTTTTGATCGATGGGATAATTAAGTAGTACCAGATAATATAAAAATATATAAATAATAATATAGCCAATAATATTTTGGCCAGGTGTCATGTATGTATCACGTTGGCGCGATTGCAACAAAATTGTGATTTTATGGATTGCGTGGTAATCTGGTTATTGTTGTTTACTTACTAATAAACTGTTTCTTTACTTTTCTTTATTGTTTTGTTCTATAGTTATTAATTAAACTTCACTTATTTATTATTGTTTCCTTTGTAAAATCATAGAAAATAATTGAAAATAATATAATATGTAACTGGTATTTGAAAACTTAGTATTTGCCAAACTGGTGTCAGATAAAAAAAAAAAAAAAAAAAAAAAAAAAAAAAAAAAAAAAAAAAAACGCGCTAAGGTGATGCGTATATAAAAATGGAAAAAATGATTATAATAATGTAAACAAAAAAAAGTAAACAAATAATTAAAAAATTGCATTGTCGATAAAAAAAAAAAAAAAAAAAAAAAAAAAAAAAAAAAAAAACACCAAGCAGTCGTTAATTCTGTAGTTGCATCAATAGTAAAATTTCTTTTCTTCGTTTGTTTCATAATGAAAAACCATAAATTTAATAATCTCAAATAAAATAATCTGACAAATTTTCTATAATATCGTTGATGATCTAGAAGTCTCCTTAATACATAAACAAAACGGCAAAGATGTCATATGCGCCGAGTTTGGCGCGATAATTTTTTATGTTAATTTGGCGGAAACATTGTTTTCGAATACCAGTTACATGTGTATATTTAAATTATTTTATATTATTTAAATAGTAATAAAAATTAATGAAAAAAGTTTAATTAATAAGTATATAACAAAACAATTTATATAATTTATAAAGTAAATAAACATTTTATTTATAAATAAATATTAATAGTCGGGTTAATATGTCAGACAAAATAATGCCAATTTAAAGTCTATTACTTACCTCGGTGATATATAATATCTGTGCCAGTAAAAATTTCAATAATATAGTACATATGCTACTTGGCGGTGTTCAATTATCGAAGATTAGTCCAATATAATTTTAAATATTATCTAACGCAGGAAAAAATATGAAGAAAATTGAAGAAGAAATGGCTAATTAAAACAGATTTGTAAAATATTTTGGCACATATACCATATATGCACCACATTTGTGCATTTTTTTTCTTTTTTTACACAAATTTGGCGAAAACTTCGTTTTTAAATATCAATTATACATATTTTTTTAATTGTTTTCTATTATTTTAAAAAGGAAATAAAAATAAATAAATAATGTTTTGTTAAAAATTATAAAATAAAACAATTTACATCATTAAAAAAATAAATAAGAGTAAATAGTTTATTAATAAATATACAATAGCCGAGCTACCATATGAACATAAAATCGACGTTTTGTTGCAATCGCGCCAATGTGGTGCATATATGATATCTGTGCCATTTTTTTCAGCAGGCAATTTTTATTTCAAAATGTTGAATTTATCGATAGTAATAACGCGAAATTGCATAAATTTCATTTAAATTGCATAGATTTCCTTGTTCAGTTTGTAAATTTTAAAACTAATTTTCCCTGGAAGAGAATTTAACAAAATGGCGCAAAAAAAGTATGTTTGTTGATTACAATTTTCAAAATTACGGTGAAAAACTTTTGAAAAAGAATGACATTATTTTACAATATGTATGTGTGTGGCAGAATTTCACACTGAAGCTCAAATTTAAATATTTGATTACAATTTTTAAAATATTAACTTATGTTTATTGAACTTACAACTGAATACTTAAATATACTCCAAAAAAAATCTCCTTTTGGAAAAAACAACTTTATTGCGACCTAATGTTAGACATATGCATTTTTGGCTTAATTCTTTGCCGACAAAAGTAAAAAAAAATCTCACAGAAACAAACAAATAACTCACAATTACTTTTATAATTAGATCTGCCTTTCTCTGGAGTAAGTTATATACTATCGAAATTTGATAAAAAAAGAGAAAGGAAATAATAGAAAGGAAAATAAATATCGTTCAAAATTCATTTAATCAAATTTTCAAGTTATTTTTTTTATTCTAACGCAAGGATAAGTCGCCAAATGTTGCATCAAATGTAATAGTTCACGTTATTTTTTAAGCGTTACAAATATTTCTTTTATTTTTAAGATAAATATTTTTTTTATGATACCGTGTCTCATTAAATGGTTTTTCTTTATTATTATTATTATTATTATTATTATTGTTATCAATAGTTTTTTTATTATCAATAAATATTTTCTGCCTTTATTTGCAAGATTTTTGTAATATTTCTAACAGATATATCCTTTTTAATTTCTTTAGTAATGATAATTTTCGCCAAAAAGTAAGTACTGGCAACCCTTTCGTCAAAAATAACCGAAAAATACGAAATTTAGTATAAAAAATCAGAGTTATCCCTGTATATTTGTATCATAAACCTCCGCAAAAATATTTCCTATTGAATGATATAATCTGCAAAAAGATCCATCGGGTAGTTTTTGAAAACACTCGTTTGGAAGTTTCAGAACTTCTGCTTTATAATATATATGATAACAAAGTTTGGATATATATGTCAAATTTTCCTATTTCCCATGTTTTTATGCTATTCAACCTATTTATTAATCCTATCAACAATTTATTAATCCTTTTCTCAAATTTTAAAATTTTGGATGATTGAATCGTGTTTAAATGTTAATTTTTATATACAGGGTGTCCAGGAAATAACACCTTGATTTCAAAATTAAATTTCTCAAAAACAAAGATCGATAGTAATATGCGGTAAATGGTTTTTTCATTAGGTAAGCTGTAAAAATCTTATACAGAAATTTCAAACAGTGAATATTTTGAAAAAATTGCGTTCTGATTGCAGAGAATGCTTTGATTTGACATTTTTTTTGCTTTAGATTGCCTGCAGAAAAATAATTTTTCAGCTTACAGTGCAATATTTTAAAGATTTTTCGAAGTAAATTTTTAGAATTTTGAAATTTCAAAAATTTAATTTAAAAAACTATGAAATATGACACTTTAAGCCAAAAAACATATTCTCTGGAAGCAATCTAAAGCAAGAAAAATGTCAAATCAAAGTAGTCTTTGCAATCAGAACACAATCTTTTCAAAATATTTACAGTTCGAAATTTTTCTATAAGATTTTTACATCTTACCTGATAAACAAACCGTTTACTGCATAATTCTATTGATCTTTGTTTTGAGAAATTTAACTTTGAAATCAGGGTGTTATTTGCTGGACACCCTGTATTTGGATCTTGTCCTTAATCTTCAATTATAACTACTTCTTTTCATGATTTGTTAACCCAAATTTAAAATTCATAATCAATGAATTTTTTCTTAAATCTTTATTTATAATGTATATTTAATATAGATGATAATTTGTAATATTTTATAATGATTATTTATATATATGGTACAGATATATTGTAATCTTTTTTTCTACGTACAGTATAATATTCTATTATTATAAAAGTTGTGTAAGCAGTTCCCTTTCAGATAAAAATACAACATTTTAATAATTTAAGATCCACTAAAAATTAACAAATTTGTTTTAAGGACATTTTTATTTCTAGACTAGCACATGTGATAAATAGTCATATATTTGCATAGGTGCAACTGAGAACCAGTTGAAATAACAATGTGGAGTGGTTACTTGCCAAACCATATATGTCTCTCAAACCTTTTAAACACTAAGAAATAAAATCGAATGTGAATTATATATATAAAATTAATATTAAAATTCATGTACACATTTTGCTATTCATAGCTTACATTTAAATACATTATGGCTATACACTGATAATACAAATTGCAAATCTTGAATAGATAAATTATTGCTATTTATTTATTTATTTAATTATAGTCGTAATTTAAACAAGGTACACTGAACAATTAGAGTTATGCAAAATCTTTTAATTCACACTTACCATGTAAAAGCTGTAAAATTTCACAATCGGATCTCCGGTAAATTAACGTATTTTATTGGGAATCGTTTAGGGAAACATGAATTGTAGTCTTGAGATTAGTAGTGATTCCATGAACAAAAATTTATTGCTTATCTAAACACACACTACTTAAAGGCACATGATCCCGAAAATAAAATGAAGCTGTTTTTGCGAAATATATAACATCAAGTATTATACTTAAAATAGAGATAGAAATGATTGTTTTTTATTTCTTTTACAATAACTCTACACATTATAACACACATTATAAATCAAAAGAAATTAATCTTATGCATAATTTATTTTTTTAGAATTAATTAAAATTTCACATATTTTTAGAAAAATATGTTTCTTTGGTACACTTTTCTAAAAAAAACTAATGAATGTATCAGTTTAAAATTTGTTATGTTGTCAGAATAAATAGACTATTTGAGAATAATAAAAATTGATTTTAATTTTGGTTTAAAAGAAATAAAATTTAAAATATTTTGCTGAAAAACAAGGAAAATCCTACAAATTTTACAAGAAGATTTTTCAATAATTTAAAGAATATTTTCCTCAGACCTGTAATATTAAGTATGTTTAAAGAAACAAGTTTCTTATACAAATTTTTAAAGCTGAACCATTTACCGGAAGTAGAAATGTAGTAAAATGTACCAAAGCATAAAAAAACACATTTCGAAGTAAAAGAAAAAAAAAGAAAAAAAAAGAACAAAAATCATATACACGTCCACTGCATTCAAAATGTATCATTTTAAAACCTCCAAATACCACAATCTTTTAGATACGAAATAATTTAGCTCTGTTTTTTAGGACCATTAAAAAAAAAAAAAAAAAAAAAAAAAAAAAAAAAAAAATTGAACCACATTATTTCTTTTATAAACTTACAGCTTTTTTTTTTTACATTTTTACGTATTTAAAGTTAAACAAGTTGGTAACTGCATGTGAAGCGTAGCAAATGAGGGCGGTAGTGGTAACGAAGTTTTTAAAATATTCATATCTTACTGTTATAGAAGATAGTAATTTGGATACAGTGTAGTGACCGAAATCTTTTTTATGTTCCTGTAACTATATAGGAAGTAACTTTTATTATATCTCAGCAACTCATATCATGTATATAAAATGTGAAAAATTTTAATATAATTAAAACACGGCCCAAACAATGTTTCCCCATATAGCATTACGTAGCGAAATACATTTGTGTGGCCCAGTAATTTAATAATAAATGTTCTTTGCATCATGGGTTGTACATAATGTATGTTTTAGCATATATATATATAGATATATACTTTATAGGTTCATGCCAATTCTGTTGTATTCGAAAGAGTTTAACATCATTAAAATGTACTTGAAACTATTTTTTTCTATTGACCATAATGTAATTGAATACTTTTAATTGTCCCTGCAATTGATCTATACATATGATTTTCATAAAATTTGAAATGACTCGAAAAAAGTATGTTAAAATTATATATTTTAAATTTCAAACGATTAAAGTGCATTTGATGCTTTTTTCCCCCATTGACCTTAATGTACCGGAATGCTTTTGATTATCCCTGTAATTGATTTATGCATCCGATTTTCATGAAATTTAAAATAACTCGACAAAATTATGTAAGAAAGATATATTTTAAATTTCAAACGATTCGGTTAGGTAGATTTTGCGCTGTTATATGCTGAGAGACAGACGGACGGACGGACAGATGGACAGACGAATGCACTGAACGACAATTATAGGTGCTAGTTATTTACAAAATTACGAAAGATGCATTTTATTAAGCAAATAAAAATGAATTATATTTGTGGAATTATAGAGGATATTAATAATCTGTGCGAACATCATTCCTTTTCCAAAATTGATCACAGTAAAATAAAAATGATAAAATTGGAAATTTATTTTTATAATGGAGATCTGATTCTGTCAGAAAGAACCGTTTAATGAGAAAGTTGTTCATCAATCCTTCTGTGTCTTAAATCTTTATTTTAAGGAAATAGGGTCATTTAAATTTCCCATCATTAATTTTACTTGGCGGATGGTTTTTTTAAAATTATTATTAATACTGGATCAACATTTTTATGATAGAAATTGAATAATAGTCAAGAATACTATTGTATCTAGTTTTTTCCTCTTAACAAAAAGTAAATCTTATTATACTGGTTAAAATAGGTTAAATCATTTACATTTTTTAATATTTTGAAATTTCAATGCATCGTATAGAAGGATATACTTCTTTAAAAACTTTGAATTTGCTAACAGTGTGAATTCGGGTTCTGAAATATGCATATATGTGTAATACCTTTAGAAACTTTTACAAATTATCTCCAAAAATTGTGAAAGTATACACTGCGTAAAAAAGTAGAAGGACAATCGATTTTTTTTTAAATCTACTTAATTATGATTTAAATTTAGTTTGTTTCAAGGCATAATTTTATGCAATTTTGTTTGTTATGAAATGGTAAATGAATTGCTAGCACAATTAAATTACAGAAAATAAACTTACTAAAGAAGTGCAAGAAGTGTAAGACACCGATTTTACAAAAGTGGTATCGTTGTAAAGATCTCATCGTGAGCAGTAAAAAACTATTTGGAACTACCCGTTGGAAATGAACCATTTTTGAGATATCCGACACTTTATGTCACGTAACTAGTGCATACTTAATAGGGAATTGAAAAAAAAAATAGTTCAGATTTTGAGGAAAGTGGTATTTTTGGAAATAATTTTGGGAAGAACTGATAAATTTATTATTATTTTTTTTTATTCTGATTACAGACTACTATGTATAATATGAAAAGAATATTTCTTTATATTAAGAATTCTGCAAATTTTAAGCAAAAGAAATAGCAGAATTTAGGACTGTTTTCATGAAAACCTTAATTTATCTACGAGCATGAATTCTAGCCTCATAAAAATTAACACGGTTTGTTGCAATAAGCCACTTTATCATTATCTACAGTTTTAACACATTTGCTACATTAGTGTTGACAGAGTTATCCAAAAGATATGTATTTTTTAAGTTGTTGACTGTTCCCAATGCAGTTCGGGAAAAAAAAAACTTCATGGAATCATATGACTTGCATTATTCAGTTTACACTACTGGTGTTTCAGAATAATTCCTTATGTATTTTACTACTTATTTAATAAAACATTAAAAAGCACAAGCGGCCGGTCACTCTTGACCATATAGTGTACATACATGCATGAATCCATCCATACACACACACACACATATATGTGTATATATATATATATATATATATATATATATATATATATATATATATATATATATATATATATATATAATCATGACATTAACCCATTAAACCGCCAAAACTATAAAATTGAGTTTTTCAACTTTTTTTTTAAGAGTCGTTTTACCAATTTTAGAATGATACCTTTCACTTTATTATTATACCAAGAATTTCTGTCAGAAAGTAATGCAAAATTAAAAGCACTAAAATAGTGGTAGCAAAATAATTTAAGAATGAGCAATTATTTTGACTCTTGTATCAATGCATTACCTGCGGGTGGCGAGTAAAAGTAAATATTCTGCTGCCACTTTTACCTGTTAACTATACTTTTTCTTTTTTAAGGAATACAGTACTTTGAAATTGGTCAAATTATATATATCGATTTTATTTTTTATATATATATATTAGTTGAAAGCTTCTTTAACTGTGAATATTTTGATACATCATTTTAACCTATACTACTGTTGTATCGTGATATATATATATTGTAAATGTTGTTAATAGAACCATCATAATTACCCATACAAATGAAAACTTTAAATCGATTTTCCTCCCTGTTTACATTTTTACAGCTTGCTTGTTTAAAAAATACTACGGCCTTTTTCACTAATTTAGATAAAAGTTTGAATTATTTTACTTGTTCTCCATTGTGTATTTAATATAGTTGAGCATAGATTTAACATTCTATTTTATAGTTATTTTTTTAAACATTTAAATTGAGAGCTTTTTTAATTTTCTTCCCTTTTTATATCCAAGAAAGAAAAAATAAATCACATTAAATGTAGATTTTATCATACACAGTCTTATTTAATATATTATCATAAATGCGGAAAAATACGAAGAAAAATATTCATATTTTAAAAACCACTTGCGATTTAAAAAAAGTTTTTATTTTTTTTATTCCAATTTTAGTAATATAAATTCTTTTACAAGAATTTTTTCATTTATTTTATTTTATTTTTAGTATTAAGCATTAAAACACCACAAATATTGCAGTGTTATTCAAAATTGAACTAATTAATGCTTTATAAGGTACTGTATCATCTTAATAAAATGGAACATACTCCTACTCTAAATATTCAACTGAACTAAATAAAAATAGTAATGTGCAAATGTAAAAAAAAACCAATGAATTAAACTAATATCATATCCAAGATTACTACTATAAATGTCTGAGAACTATCCTTTTACAATTAGTTTCGCTATTACATTAAAAAATGTAAAATTAATTTACATAAATTATCGATAGACACATTGTAAATTAATGTAAACTATTTTCCTTTATTTAAACAAATCGTATTAGTTAGCATACTTTTGGAAAAGATCAATTTTTTTCGTTTCCTTCCGAACTTATATTAAATAGACCATTGGTATATATTTATAAAGGTTTACGTAATATTTCAGAAAAAAATATTGTTTATAGACAGGATGACACATCATCCATATAAATAATTTTTTTTTTTATCTTATGATGAGCGGTGGCTAACCTAGTGCTACAGACACCTTTGTTGTTTAGGGGTAAATTTCATTTTTTTTTCTTACTGACAAAACCTTCCGCTTGATATAAAGAAAATAGCGCGGTAGGAAGTCGTCGTTTATTTTAATAATATATATGAGAGGCGTTCATGAAAAAGTTCATTAAGTAGAAATTATTAATTGAATTTATTAACTATCTTATATATATTGCTTATATCTTCATATATTAACGGCATTTTAGTTTATTAGAAAAATCCATTTGTATGTCTTTAAGAAAATCAATGGAAATACAAATCAAGATCCTAGAAAATGTATAACATTTTTAGAATTTGTAGTTTATTATACTTATATTTTCTTTTAACAAAATAGAAGATAATTAAAAGTATCTTTTTTATTTCTAACGCTCTTTAATGATTCCAGAAATGTTTGTATATGTTGCTCTCGTATGCTATTATTCCAACTTCCCAAGACTAGGATACTGATAATGTCAAAACTAAAACCTTTTTAAATAAAAGTTATAAGAAATACGTTTATATGCTAAATATGTTGATATTACTGTAGAAAATAAGGGATTAAATTTGTAACGTACTTCTATAAGCATTATATTCATAACATTCTCCTTCATACTCTGCTATAGTGCTATATATAACATCTGCTATATATAGTACATGCTATAGTATTATAGTATATATTACCATATACAATGTCTGCTATATATAGCACCATACTCTGCTGATAATGCTATAATTCTTTGAAAACAATATACGGTTCAAAATCTTGAGAAGTGTAACATACCTATGACCACTAAACATGGCATACTCTTAATATTAGTTAAAATTATGAATATTCTTACTATTAATAAAAGATCTGAATTAATAATAATTCACATTATTTTGGCCCATTTTGAATTTTGAATGTTCTATAATGAAACCGAACATTAGTGAATTAGATACTTAAATATATATAAAAGCAAAATAAAACATGAAAAAAAGCACATTTGTGATCTGATATTTTTAACTTTCAGTTTTATCCATTTCGTTAAAATTTGAAATACTTCGTTAAAATTTGAATTACTTTGTTAAATTTTTTTTCAGGTTCTTTCGTAATTATTTAAATATGAAGCAACTATAGCCGTCTGAATATCTGTCCATCTGCAAGGATATTACAGAATAAAAAAAACTACTGATTTCATATTTAAGAGGTCAGGTTCCCTTTAAAGAAACCAAAAATCGATTGTTTAAAAAATAGCTTATAATTAAGTATGATTCTTTAGGAACATTTAAAAACAAACCGCATTCAAAAATCCTCATTAGAAGAAAAGTTATGTTTAAAACACTTTGCGCTGTCCCTATACGACTAAAGGGTAATTTAAACTTTAACGTCAATTTTCTCAAAACGACGATTTTGATCATTGCGCGCCCGATTTCTGAAAAATGGTAGCATAGAATTTCATAAAATTTTCGCTGAAGGTATTAAACGTATACAGGCACAAAATGACCTACTATTATGTTCCTCAAATTAGAAGTTTAAAATTCACGACTACTTTGTGTAAAAAAAAAATATCGATATTTCGAATTTCTTTAAAAATAACTTTTTTCTCTGGATCTATAAGTTTTATTTTTTCCATCGTAGGTCATTTTCAAAACACATTATATTTCTACTCAGAAAAAAAAATCTTGGTTTGTTTTAGCCATTCAAATTTGAAAAATCGTGCGGGCAAGGTATGCAAGTTTTATTTTTTCATAAAAATTGTATTATCTTTAAAAATAAGGTACTTCTAGGTTATCCCGCCGACCAAAAATTATCGCTAAATTTTAAGATTAAATGCCAATAATGGATGATCGTGAATCTCACATTCAATGACATTAAATATTATTCGCGTGTTTAAAATGTCATTAAGTGGTTTTTATTTCGACTTTTTATTTGTATTTTTATTAATATTCTACTAATTATTTGTTTTTTCTTATTTAAAATAAAAATTACGTCAATATGCATAATTTGGCTATTAGTCTGGCGATTTGTATAATTTGGCGAAATTGGTCGCCGGGATAATAGATAAATACCAAAAATAATTTAAAAAACATTGCATATGTCTATACTTTTATTAACAACTTTAACTAATAAAATAAATCCTTCTTAATATGCGTTTTCAATTTTATAGTCGAAAGTCAATTAGATACAGAGAAACTGCAATTCTTACAGAGGTCACTTTTTTCACGTATTTTGTCAGTTTAAAAGGTACCTGACCCCTTAATGCATATAATCATTATAAAGTTTTCTCAGGTCATTTCAATTTTGTGAAAATCGAATCAAAACTTTAAAAAGTTTTAATAAAAGTATTCTTTATTCTATTAATTCCTATCCTGAGTAATTAATTCAATGTTTTATTGCAATAGCTTATGATTCTAGACTGCCATGGTAATTACGTCAAATTTAAGCTAGAATCATATTATTTCCGTATTATTGATATAATATTAACGAATTTGAATTCATGAATTTTTTGGCAAAAATGCAAAATATATTGCATTGAGTTCGAAATATTAATAAAATTATATAAATATATATTTGGGTGAAATAGTCGTCCAGTATTCGTTCGGGATGGCTCAGTTGAAAGAGCATGGGCGGCATCAGCAAAGATGTATTAATCTCTGGTTTAAATCCTGGCCTGGACGTTTTTCACCCGCATGGAAAAATTACATCTATGTATAAAAATAGTTATAGTACGAAAACACGTCATGTGCAACGTTTGACATACACTTAATGACTAGTTCTGAGTTAATAACAATTCCTTAGATTATTAGTGTACAGCATTCAGGATACAGTTTGCTTATTTGAATGTTTAAGAGGCATTAGAAATTTGTATTATCACACTGAATATAACGAATAATTAGGTATATTTTTATGTAAAATATAAATGTGATTGCCAAAAAATTATAAAAATAATTAATATAATTGACATAAAATAAAATAAATGTAATATATTTACGTGTGCGTTAAAAACTATAAAAATTACATTGCAATAATTATGAAACGATATTTTATTTAAAATTTAACTGGAACAAAAAAAAAATATGTTGAATTTTCTGAAGAAATTTGAAAAAAATTGTTTATAAAATATAAACTTTTCGTAATAATTGTACATCAGCTTCAGCTGAACAAATTGCAAGGAATATATTATGTTAATTTTTATTATTCATTTTTAATTGTTAGAATTTATGCACAATGTGAAAATCAATTTCATTCATTGTAAGAGTCGAATATGAAAAAAAATAATTTATGTAAATTGAAATCTTTAGATATATTTTTAAATTAAAAATTTTATGCATGAAAATTTTTGAGATTGTAAAACTCATAACTATTAGCTGTATTATTTCAAGAGATATTATTACAGGTGTAATATTACCTGCAATTTCAAAGTAAAAACATTTCTAATTTATACGTGTGCAATTGTTTATCGTAACAAAATGTAATATGAAATTCTTTCATACGATAAATAATGAAATGCCTTCAGAATTTCTAAATAATATGTATAAATGATTTTCTATATTTTGCTTTTATAAACTGTAAAATAATATACGATTATATATATATATATTGTTGCAGCGTATATGGGGTTCTTTTGATCTTATGGTTAGAGAACTTCAAACTCTTGTCTCTTAGAAAAGTAGAAAATAATTTATTTACAGATCTTCAGAACAACAGAGTCTTCGAAACTCACAAATATTGCTAGATATTCAAAAATAACTGCTCAAATCTATCGTACAAGAATAGCTTTAGATCCCAGAGACTCTTTATGCAACGTCTCAACACTTAATAACATTCAAAACAACATAAATGAAACACAAGCAAACTTGCTAACAAACGCCTTGTTCACTCAATGACTGACTGGTAAATAATCACCACAACTCGCATCGCTTTTCTTCTTATATAGACTCGCAGCATGTGCGGGAAATTTCTAGAACTATCTCGAAAAATCCACGGAACAACAAACAATGTATCAGCATACCTAAGGTGGGGGGTTACCAAACAGAGTAAAGGGTTACCATCGCCAACAATCGCCAAGTTTGTCGCCAACTTGGCGATATCTCTAATATTTCGCAAAGCTGCCATAGACATTCACTGAAAATAATAGACAAGTTTGCTTGATAACAGAGACAATGTAACAAAAACTAATATCAGTAAAGAAATGGAGCTTAATAAAATTATTTACATTATTTTACAGTACAAACACTAACTATTTACAAAATTCGTAACACTACCCCCTCCTCAAAGACTGCACGTCCCGGGGAGTGCAATCCCTGAGTTAGAGGAAAACA
Organism: Maratus speculifer; assembly: GCA_964019185.1. Lineage (NCBI taxonomy): Eukaryota > Metazoa > Arthropoda > Arachnida > Araneae > Salticidae > Maratus > Maratus speculifer. Next base: position 295,323,127 of record OZ025294.1, on the reverse strand, counting down.
CTTAAAATAAATAAACAAATAAATAAATAAATAATAATAACAATAATAATAAAATTTACATAAATAAGAACTAATTACTATTTACATATTTACAAAAAGTGACTTTCATGACCATGGTCTGAAATTCAAGTTTGGAATTTCTAATCACTTTGGCCAAAATAAGGGGCTAGCCGGTTATAGTGTACGACCTTGGGTTTGGCGTGTGGCGATTTTTGTATGCGTACGACGACGTCATTCAGCCTGTTGACGACTGTATAAGGACCGTCCCAGTTTCTTTGTAATTTTGGCGACAGCCCCTTACGACGTATGGGATTCCACAACCAAACTTTGTCACCTTCGTTGAACTCATGTCCAGTTGCCTTTGTGTCGTACCGTGTCTTCATATTTTCTGATGCCAGTCCGATTCGGTTCCTCGCTAGACAATGAACCTCCTCAATCCGTGCCTGGAGTCCATCCACGTATTCTTCAGGCGACAAAGGAGCGTCAGGAGGACGGCCAAACAAAAGATCCGCAGGCAGACGAAGATCACGACCAAAGAGCATTTGAGAAGGGGAGTAACCAGTGGCTTCATGAGTGGCACTCCTGTAGGCAAGCAGGAAAAGAGGCATTTTCTTGTCCCAGTCCTGTTGGTCTCTAGACACCAGGAGAGAGAGGTTATTTAGGATGGTACGATTGAACCGCTCCACCATGCCGTCCGATTGAGGGTGTAGAGGTGTTGTTCGAGTTTTGTCCATGCCGAGTAGTTCACACATTTCCTTGAACACAGCCGAATCAAAATTTCTTCCTTGATCGGAATGGATTTGAAGAGGAACTCCGTATCTGGAAACCCAGTGTTGAATCAGTATGTCTGCTACGGTTACCGCCTCTTGATTAGGAAAGGCGTAGGCTTCAGGCCACTTAGTGAAGTAGTCCATGACAACGAGGATGTACTTATTGCCATCAGATGTTCTAGGAAGTGGACCCACGATGTCTAGAGCAATTCGTTCGAAAGGAGCTCCTACATTATAACGTTGCAATCGTCCACTGGTGCGCCTCTTTGGACCTTTACGTGCTACACAGGTGTCACATGTTCGACACCACTTCTCCACGTCACTGCGAACATTATTCCAGTAAAAACGCTCTCGAACCTTTTGCAGGGTCTTCATTACACCAAAATGACCTCCTGTGGGACTACCATGCAGTTCTTGAAGGACCATAGAAATTCTCGACTTAGGAAGTAGTAGTTGCCATCTACATGTCTTTCCATCGACAGACTCCCATTTTCGGTACAAGATGCCGTTCTTCAAATGTAAGGAATCCCAGAGAGCCCAATAACGTTTAGTTGTAGGATGGTAATGGGCCATGTCTTGCCAGCTGGGCTTCCTGTTGGACTCCTCTTTGAGCTCTAGAATTGGCTTGATTTCAGGATCAGCAAGTTGATCTTTACGCAGGCTCTCGTCACTCCACGGATCTTGCGATGATGTCGACCCAGTTGTAACTTGTCTTATTATAGGACCTTTGTCATTAAATTTCTTCTCAACCCGGTCGCAGTATCTACAATTCTCTGAGCAGGGTGTTCTTGAGAGAGCATCTGCATTTCCATGTGATGAGCCTTTTCGATGGCGTATCTCAATATCGTACTCTTGAAGCTTTTGTATCCACCTGGCTATCTGGCCTTCAGGTTTCTTAAAATTCAATAGCCAAGTTAGACAAGAATGATCAGTTCGGATCAGGAATTTTCGACCGTAAAGATAGTGATGAAAATGGTCTATGGCTTTCACTACAGCAAGAAGCTCTTTTCTTGTGACGCAGTAGTTTCGCTCTGCTTTTGATAAGCACTTGCTGAAATAGGCGATAACACGCTCCTGGCCGTCGATTTCCTGGGACAGTACAGCGCCAATGCTTTCGTTACTTGCATCCGTATCAAGTATAAACTGTTAATCGATTTGAGGATATGACAGAATCGGAGTGGATGTTAAGGCCTCCTTAAGCTTTTCGAAAGCAGCGTCACATTCCTGTGTCCACATAAATTTTTGATTGGCTTCTGTTAATTTATGAAGTGGTCTTGCAATCATCGAGAAGCCTTTGACGAATTTTCTGTAATAGGTGCATAATCCTAGAAAACTTCGAAGTTGGTGAACATCTGCTGGACGATTCCAATTTTTCACGGCCGATATCTTCTCCGGATCAGTCCTAACTCCTTCCGCCGAAATGATGTGTCCAAGGTAGGCGACTTCATTACGAAACAAACTGCACTTCGAAGGGCTTATCTTCAAATTAGCTTCCTTTAACTTTTGTAGCACCCGCCTGAGGTTGTTCAGATGTGCATCAAAAGATTTTCCTATGATTATGATATCGTCTAAATAAACAAGACATGCTTCATATGACAGCCCCTGAAGAACCGTTTCCATAAGGCGTTCAAAAGTTGCAGGTGCATTACATAGGCCAAAAGGCATTACCTTGAATTGCCATAATCCTTGTCCCGTTGTGAAGGCAGTCTACTCGCGGTCGTCGGGATGGATCTCTACCTGCCAGTAACCACTCTTCAAGTCTAAAGTCGAGAACCAAGTGTTGCCCGCAAGTGTGTCAAGAGTGTCGTCAATCCTTGGCAGAGGGTAACTATCCTTTTTTGTGACGTCATTCAGTCGGCGGTAGTCTACAGAAAATCTTGTATTATTTTTAGAACCATCCTTCTTTCTTACTAATACAATGGGAGACGCCCATGGACTTGTCGATGGTTCGATGACGTCATTTTCTTCTATATCCTTAATTAAATTCTGCACCTCTTCTTGCTGGGCAAAAGGTAATCGTCTAGGGTGCTGTTTAATAGGAGAGTGATCTCCCGTGTCAATTCGGTGTTGTGCCATTTTAGTTCGTCCAAAGTCTTCAGGTGTTTGGGAAAATAAACTTTGGAATTCTCTAATTAAACTTTCCGCAGCATCCCTTTGATTTGGATCTAAGTCCGTATTTTGTAACAAATCCTTGACTAACTTATCTGAAGATTTCTCAGAGTGACTGGAATTTTGACTTATGCACGTCACAGGAGCACATGACGCTATCACCTCTCCTTTCTTGAGAGTCCTCGTCTTATCACTGATGTTAGCAATTCTGACTGGAATGGTCTTCTTCGAGAGGTCCACCACGGATGAAGCCACCAATACTCCTGCTTGTTTGTTATGGTCCTCGGGATAATCTATATGGCCAAATCGATAATTAGTTTCATTGTTAATTACAGCTGGAACTAAAAATTCTGTTCTTGGACCTAAATTGATGTCTTCTTTGGCTATTACTGTTTGTTTATATTCAATTTCGTTATTTAATCCAAAAAGGCTTATTTCTTCAAATTTAGATAGCATTTCATTATTTTTAAAATCAAGTTTGAAGCCAAACTTCTTCAGAAAATCTAGCCCGATATATGCAAGGATCTGTTATGTCAGCCACATATGCCGTATGGTAATATTTCGTTCCTCCAAAGTTGATGGTTAAATTTTCCTTTCCATATATGCCTATCTTGTCGCCCGTCACAGTTTGCAGGGTAACGTATGGTGGAGTCCAGATGAGTTTAGATTTCAATTTCCGAGCCAAATCTTCTCTTAGTATTGTCACATTGGCTCCTGTGTCGACAATCATACGGCACTGAATTCCGTTAATAAAGCCTATCGCATATAACTCATTATCACCGCAACTCATTTTTGATATCTGGAGGATCTTCAGGTGGGGCTTTTCATTCTCTGGCAACCTCCGCCCCGCGAGATGGCCAAAATTTAGTTTCCCTGCTGACTGTTTGAATTTATCTCACGTTCGTGGATTTTGGGGCAATTTCTTCGGAGATGTCCTGTATCACCGCATCCCCAGCACGTGAGATTCTGTCTTCTTGAACTTGTTCTTCCGTATTTTAAAGCTTCAAGCTCTTGATTAATTTTCCTAATTTCTTTCAAGACGTCGATTTCAGTGTCTGAGCTTTTGTTCACCGTTGACCCTCGGACTGAATGACGATCTCTTCGGCTGGCTTGTGTAGCTGCTTCCAACTTTAAGGCAAATAGTAATGCAGCCTTTAAATCCTGCACATCTACCATTCGTACCGCTCTCTGCACTTCTGGATCTTTTATTCCGTCTACAAAATATTGCAGTGAGAGCATTTCCCGTACATTTGTTGGACAGTCAATGAATGCTAAATTTGCAAGCCGTTCAATTTCCGAGGCAAACTCTTGAAGGGTTTCACTCGATTTTTGATGGCGGCTCTTCATTTGTATTCTCGTATAATCCTTGAAGAATTTTTCGCCGAATCTCATTTCAAGTGCACAACTTAGAATCTCAAAATTGAGTTGCGTCATATCGGGCAATGTTTGCAGCACGTCGGCGGCTTCTCTTTTTAAAGATGCTGCCAGTTGACAAGCTTTCACCTCGTCACTCCATTTGTTCGCTTCGGCTACAATGGTGAATTGGGACTTGTAAACTTGCCAGGAACTCTTTCCGTCGTATGTCGACAGCTTGATGTGCACGGGAGAAGCAGGCGGATTTCTAAATTCTTCATAATTACCACTGGACGCTGAAAGCTTCTTCTCAAGACCTTGTACTTTTTTATTTAGCTTTTTATCTATTTCACCTAGTATTTTCTCTTCAACGTTACAAACTTCATTCTGAATTTTCTCTTCTACTTCCGTCAGTTTCCTTTCCATTTTCTGTTCAACATTACTAACTTCATTCTGAACTTTCTCTTCTACTTCCTCTATTTTCTCTTCTACCGAGCCTATTATTGTCTCTACCGATGAGAACTTTTCTTCCAAAGTTTTCTTCATTTCTTCTTGGCTTTTATTAACTTCCTCCTTTAATTCTTCCATTCTCTCTTGGCTTCTTTTCATTTCTTCAGCCACATCTTCTTGGACTTTGTCGATTTTATTCGATAACTCTTCTTGGCCTTTGTCAATTTTATTTGTCAACTCTTCCATTCTTTCTTCGTTTTTATTCATTTTTTCCGTCAACTCTTCTTGGCCTTTATTCATCTTTTCCGCCAACTCTTCTTGGCCTTTAATCATCTTTTCCGCCAACTCTTCTTGGCCTTTAATCATCTTTTCTGCCAACTCCTCTTGGCCTTTATCCATTTTATTTGATAATCCATTAATAGCTTTCAACAACTCATTGAGTTGCTCTTCCGTTGCTCTCGTTTTCGCCATAAGATTCCAAATTCTGACATCAAATGTTGCAGCGTATATGGGGTTCTTTTGATCTTATGGTTAGAGAACTTCAAACTCTTGTCTCTTAGAAAAGTAGAAAATAATTTATTTACAGATCTTCAGAACAACAGAGTCTTCGAAACTCACAAATATTGCTAGATATTCAAAAATAACTGCTCAAATCTATCGTACAAGAATAGCTTTAGATCCCAGAGACTCTTTATACAACGTCTCAACACTTAATAACATTCAAAACAACATAAATGAAACTCAAGCAAATTTGCTAGCAAACGCCTTGTTCACTCAATGACTGACTGGTAAATAATCACCACAGCTCGCATCGCTTCTCTTCTTATATAGGCTCGCAGCATGTGCGGGAAATTTCTAGAACCATCTCGAAAAATCCACGGAACAACAAACAATGTATCAGCATACCTAAGGGGGGGTTACCATAAAGAGGAAAAGGTTACCATCGCCAACAATCGCCAAGTTTGTCGCCAAAAGTGACGCTAACTTGGCGATATCTCTAATATTTCGCAAAGATGCCATAGACATTCACTGAAAATAATAGACAAGTTTGCTTGATAACAGAGACAATGTAACAAAAACTAATATTAGTAAAGAAATGGAGCTTAATAAAATTATTTACATTATTTTACAGTACAAACACTAACTATTTACAAAATTCGTAACAATATATATATATATATATATATATACGATTATATATATATATATATATGATTATATATATACATAAATTCGTATAATCATTAGAGTAAACTCAGTTGTCGATAAAAAAAATTAAAGAAAATAAAATAAGAGTACACTATCAATGTTACTTATTGGAGGAAATAAGATTTTGACCATCTGTATAGTATGGTTATCCATTTCAAGTTATCCAGCACTGGTCGCTCGAGCATTTTTTAAAAATCTGAAATTTTTTGTACAACAACCCTAAAATGATGGAAGTTCAAAATGACCGTTATTTTAATTTTACTATTTTTTGTTTGTGCATGGCGGCCATCTGTGTTTCGTCGTGTGCAACGATTTTCTCAGATTGTAGGATACACAAAATTGTAAATATATCGTCTTTTATTTTCCCGACTGAAATGAGTTTGCAGCATTTTGTTCAGAATAAAATAGGCTAAATGTATGGTGGTAGAATAATTTTGGAAATTAAAATTTTACAATTGAAATTTTAGCACAAAATTTAAGATTTTTTCCAAAATCTATTCGTTTGCAAGAGGAAATTTTTCATGCAAGGAAAACTGTCACACTTACACAATTTTTTATTAGGATGAGCGAAGCGAATCCTCTACTAGGCCACTCAAATTACATTTTGTCGTACGCTTTACAAAAAAAACATTCAATATTTTAACTTCAAATTAAACACACAAATAAATTATGCTCTGTAGATTTGCAGAATATAATTTTTTTACAGTAAAACGTTAAAAAAATTATTATTTTAATTAATTTATTTTACATGCATTTCCAATACGGACTCATTTTAGCAAATAAATATGAAACGCGTATATTTTCAGGAAAAAAAATATATAGTTCATGGAGTAAGTAATTGTAGATAGAATCCTGATTAATTTAATAAATAAAATGTTTTCATAATTCAGCAAAATCGTTTGCACAGATGACACTTAAACATTTAAAAACTAGTTGGATGTGTCAATCCCGAAACTTTCTTCTATCTCATAAGTACATTTTAATAAAAAAAAAAAAAAAAAAAAAAAAAAAACCTGGTGACCCCAAAGTTACCCACTATCGAATTTCCTCGAACATTTGACCTAGCCTAATGAGATTCTGGTATCCGAAAAGCCAAATTTAATTAATATTCTGAGAAAAGGAGCTTAGTTGTGCCTCATCTTGGGTAATTTGTACTAAAACCTAATAAGCATCTATTGATATCAAGACCTAACAGAATCTGAAATTTGATGGAATTTCGTCCATTAGTTCTTGAGATATAATTATAAGAAAAAATTTGCAAAACGTAGCACAGCAACACCATATCTTGGACAATTTATGCCAAAATGTAAAAAAAAAGTCTAATTATGTTATGGTGTAAAAGAATCTGAAGTTTGATGAAATTCTGTGCATTAGTTCGTGAGATATAGCTAGTTTTTTTTTTTTTTTTTTTAAACGTGTAAATTATAGCACAGCAGCACGATCAGTTGAAGGATTTATAACAAAACATAATCATCGTGTAATTATGTTATACATCATTTTGTAACAAAATCTGAAGTTTTATGAAATTCTGTGCTTTGGTTGTTGAGATATAGCTATCGGAAAAATCCTGCAAAATGCAGCATAGCTGCACCACCTGTTGCAAGGTTAATAGCAAAATGTAATCAGCGTCTAATTATGTTATATATTCTTGTGTAACAGAATCTAAAATTTGATGAAGTTCTCTGCATTACTTCTTGAGATATAGCAATCGCAAAAATCGTGCAAAATGTAGCATAGCAGCGTCACCTATAGGGCAGTTCACACCAAAACCTTATCAGCGGCTATGTATCTCAAGGTATCGCGGAATCTGAAGTTTGGTGAAATTCTGTGCATTAGTTTTTGAGATATAGCTATCATGAAAAACATGAAAAACGTGGCATAGCAGCGCCACCTGCTGGCCAATTTACACCAAAACTTAATCAGCGTCTATGTACATCAAGGGGTCACAGAATCTGAAGTTTGGTGAAATTCTCAGCATTAGTTCTTGAGATATAGCAATCTTGAAAATCATGAAAAACGTAGTATAGCAGCGCCACCTGCAGGCCAATTTTCACCAAAAACCAATAGGCACTAATTCATATCAAGGTCTAACTGAATATAAAATTTTATTAAATTTCGAGCATTAGTTCTTGAGATAGAGCGCCCACAAATTTTTTGTCACATGCAGACAGACAGACTCACAGACAGACACACAGACTCACAGACAGACGGACAGACTCACAGACAGACATTTTCTAAAAATAGTCAAAACGTGTTCAGGACCTTCTAAAACGTATAAATCCGTCGAAAAGCGGAAGTCGAAAATTTTCATGAATCCAATACTTTCTTCTTGTAAAGATAGAAGAAAGTAAAAAATTATTATAGAATTTTTTTTTTTTTTTTTTTTTTTTTTTTTTTTTTGTAAAGTGGCAACAAAATAATTGTAAACAAATGAAATTAATTGTTAAATTTGTTATATAAATGAAAAATTAAAAGAATTGAAACGTGAAGTTGTTGCCTCGATTCAAGTTCTTTATAAATGTACTAAAGCAAAGTTGACCGATTCAGAAACGACAAATTGACTTTAACCATTTCTTACTTTATCACTTGAATCTAAAGTATTTTTACGTTCTTATTTGTGGACCGAAAAAGATTTAGTGAACGGGACTTTAGACTTTGTTGCATGTAATAAAGAAAATCACAAGCCACCAGACCAGATATCGCGAATAATCATGGATAAATTTGAATACTACAATAATTTAACTTATAAGAATTGTTGCGTACCAATTCCCCCAATAATTAAATTCTGGAAAAATGGAAGCATAAATTGCTCAAGGAAAGAATTTCTTCTGCAGTTAGCTTTTGCTGTTACAATTCATAAATCCCAAGGTTTAACATTAGATGAAGCAGTTGTAGATATTGAGGATATATAGACACAAGTTGGCTTAAAAACGTACGTAACGTTGTCGAGAGTGAAAATCCTTCAAAATTAAGCATTCAATAGAAATTTTCCTTACGAAAAATTCTACAATATTAAAAATTCTGATACGCTAACATGTATAAAAACGAAGAAATTAGAAAAAAAAATTACAGTTAAAAATTCATAGTATGAACGAGAGCAGATTTCATATGATTTCCAGAAAGTAGGATTTTGACGAAGTAACTTTCTTCAAGCTCTCTTCAAATATATTATTCTAAAATAGCTATCAAAGATTATTTGATGTTAATTACAAAGATTGAAAACATGCATATTTCAAACAACTTTAAAAAACACCAGTGGTTACTGGAAGTTGTAAAAACATCTTTAAAAGAGCTTTTAGTTGAAAATTTAAAAATATTTTGTAAATGTTTGCTTTGAAAATATTTTTTTATGCCAGTCTTACATCATAAATAAAAAATTAAAATGCGCCAAAACATAAAATAACGTTTTTGTTTAATAAAGATGCAAAAATAATATTAAAAAATATTTTTACTTTCAAATATCTGTTTTATAAAATAATGCTTCGCGAATCCAAACAAAGCATGGCTTTTGCTAGTACAAAAAGGGCAAAAGTGCGTGTACTCAAACACCAAGTCTCAGATCTGGGAGTTGATTTCTCTTTGCAAGATAAATTCCGAAATTCGTCAAAAATTTTAAAAATCGCATTGTTTAGGCTTTGATATCTCTGGTGGGGCACGAGATAAAAATCTGAAATTTTTGCCTTTGATAATATTTTGTAGTAATGTTATGTACAAAAAATTTCAAGAAGGAGATTTGACTACAAGCGGAGATATGATATGGACTGGACAATACGTGAAAACGATACTGCCAAACTAATGTAACCTACTATGTAATTGTTCAACAAGACTGTCAACCTTACACAATTTTTTCTACAAATAGGTCAAAAGTGCGTGTACTCATGCACCAAGTCCCAGATCTGGGAGTTAATTTCTCTTTGCGAAAAAAATTACGAAATTAGTCAAAAATTTCAAAAATCGAATTTTTTAGGCTTTGATATCTCTGGTGGAGCACGAGATAAAAATCTGAAATTCTGGCCTTTGATAGTATTGTGTAGTAGTGTTATGTACAAAAAATTTCAAGGAGGAGATTTGACTATAAGCTGAGATACGATGATTAAAAAATGTTAATAAATACTATTATGAGTACTTTAGAAGTAATAAGATTAGTCTCATTTATTACAATATTTACACAGAAAATATCGTTTGTTAAAATCAGTTTAATAATAAATGTTTAATTTACAAAGGTACTGTATATACTCAACAAGGAATTTAACACTATTTACGAGAGATGTTATGACTTCGACCAGTTACTGTTGTCAGTCCGTCAGGCTGTTTTTCTCAAAATTTTATTTGTAGCCACCCAAGTCTTGTCATTCCTTGTTAACTTGAATGAAATTCTCTAGGTTTAATAATTGAAACCATGTCAACTCGATCAGTTGCAACGCATTGTCTGAAATATACTTTTCCTGAAATTTGTACCGAATAAAATTGTTGCAATAGCATTTCTAGTAGGTTTGTTCCTTCTGGACAAATAGTATATTAGCTTAGCATACATTCTGAATTGTTTAAATCACACAGACGCATTTGAAGAAGATATTTGTAATTAAAATTTATTTTTGTACCATAAATAATTAATTTAAAATTTTGGAGGTATGAATAATTACATAGTAGGTTACAATAATTTGGCTGTATTGCTTTCACATATTGTCCATCTCATATCTCAGCTTGTAGTCCAATCTAATTATTGACATTTTTTGTACATAACACTGCTACACAATACTATCAAAGGCCAGAATTTCAGATTTTTATCTCTTGCTTCACCAGAGATATCAAAGCCTAAATGTGCGATTTTTGAAATTTTTGACGAATTTCGGAATTTTTTTCGCAAAGAGAAATCAACTCCCAGATCTGGGACTTCGTGTATGAGTACACGCACTTTTGACCTATTTGTAGAAAAAATTGTGTAAGGTTGACAGTCTTGTTGAACAATTACAAAGTAGGTTACAATAGTTTGAAAATGTTGTTTTCATATATTTCCCATATCATATCTCAGCTTGTAGTCAAATCTCCTTCTTGAAATTTTTTGTACGTAACACTACTACACAATACTATCAAAAGCCAGAATTTAAAATTTTTATCTCGAGCCCCATCAGAGATATCAAAGCCAAAAAAAGTGCATTTTTGAAATTTTTGAAGAATTTCGGAATTGTTTTCGCAAAGAGAAATTAACTTTCAGATCTGGGACTTGGTGTATGAGTACACACACTTTTGTCCTATTTGTAAAAGAAATTGTGTAAGTGTGACAGTTTTCCTTGCATGAAAAATTTCCTCTTGTAAATGGATAGATTTTGGAAAAAATCTTAAATTTTGTGCTGAAATTTCACCTGTAAAAATTTATTTTTCAAAATTATTCTAACACCGTACATTTAGCTTATTGTATTCTGAGCAAAATGCTGCAAACCCCATTTCAATTGGAAAAAAAAAAAACGAGATATTTACAATTTTGTTTATCCTAGTATCTGAGAAAATAGATGAACACGATGAAACAAAGATGGCCGCCATGCACAAACAAAAAATAGTAAAATTAAAATAACGGCCATTTTGAACTTCCGTCATGTTAGGGTTCTTGTACAAAAAATTTCAGATTTTTTAAAAATGGTCGAGCGACCAAAAAAATATTTTCTGGACCACTTGAAATGGATTGACCCGTATAATAATATTTTAAAATTATGTATAAATTGTTGCAAGTTATGATGTATTTTTATTATTCTTTTAGGTAGGAAAAAGTATATATGCAGTAAAACTTCTCTAAAGCAACCATGATCCGTTCTAATGAAAGATGGTCGCTCCATGAAGGGATTTCTTAACGAATGTCATGTTTAAATCTAGATTTTAATTCTTGAAAAAAAGTAACAATATAGGTGAATAAAATTTAATTTTCGCATTAGGAAAAAATGTAAAAATTTAAGAATCAAAATAGAAGTTAATTTCTGCAGAATTAAAAAAATAATAATACATTGACGTATGCTTTGATGTTATAGTTACATCTTTTATAACTTTAATTTCCGAGTACTTTCGAATTTCAATAAATAAATGTAATTTTTTATTAGTTTTTTAATTATTCATTTAAATTTTGTACTGGACACATACTGACCATTTCATTAATTTCTCTATTTCTTTGAGAGTTTCCTAGCGGAAAATTTTATTAATTCGTAATTCTTCATCTCAGTTAAATCTATTGACTTAAAAAAACACAGAGAGGATAAAACACTTAGTTTAGAAGTTTGATAAATAATGCGCTCTGTGGAATCATGTTTTAATAAACCTTTTTTCAAGGGACCAAAATAAAAACAGAATTTTTTTTTTTTTCATTTTCTTCAAAAAAATTGTTTGTTCATGGAGAGAGTTCAATGGTATGGTCTCTGATTGGAAGTAAAATAAATATTCAGCCAATGGGAACAAATTTCGTTCCACGAAAAAATGGTCGTTCAGGAAGATGGTCGCATAAAGTGGTTTTACTGTATATGAATTTAACTTATCCTCTGAGTCTGAATCTCGCCTGTAAAAGATATTAAAAGACATTATAAAAATTACTTTAAATGCTTCTAGATTTGTCAAAAATACTTTTAAATTTTTAAAAAATAAATGCAAGCATATCGTTAGCAATGATTTATAGACCTCTTTGGTGCTGCTTTACACGAATTTTACACTAGTTTTTGTAATCTTACCTTATGTTTGTCTGAGAAGTGAGGTTATAAAACTACATTTTTATTGAAATAACAATAAAGTATGTATGGTATTTCTGCATTTTTTTTTAACAATCAACAAGTTTATTTCTTTAATTAAAGCTCAATTTTAGATACTAACCAAGGCAAGGCTATAAACATATTTGTTTTCCTGTACTAAAAATGCATTTTTCTATTTTGTTAGTACGAGGTAACACTAAAAATCCATAAATTTTAGGATAATAAAAACCAGTAAGTTTTGCTCGTATATGAATGGCATTTTTTTAACATTTCCTGAACCTATATCGGACAACATTTTCTTTCTAAATATAAGTTGCAATAAAAGCGGGATTCCTTAACGCCTTAACTGCATTCCCCGAACTGTATTTGGGTAAGAACACTTCGCTTCAATTGGTACTAAATGTTTTTTGATACCATTAATTTGTAACTGTATCTTTATTTATTTATCTAAATAAAAAATCTTATTATTGCTTGAATGATTAATTTATCTTTATTGATTGTCAGATATTTTTTAATTTATATAGGGAAAATGAGATGTTAAACCCCCATTTTTAATTTATGTTGTTTATTAAGGGTTTGAAATATTGTATAATCTATTTTAAGACTATGTTAATCTATCTGCATGATGTCTAGATATGTTGTTTTAACCCTTTAATTCCCATGATAGAACACGTTGTAGAAATTATCTATTTTAGAAAATCTGATTTTTCACCAGAAAATTTTAAAGCTAATTTCGGTTTATTTAAATCCGAAATGTCTGTTATGAAATAAAACCAGTATTGTTATTTTAATTTTTTAGTGGGAAATAGGGTATACGAATTAAAATATCTCGGGTGGTTATGGGATCTAGAGGTTTAAATTGCATGTGATGTGTTGATTTATTGAAGGAAAGTAAATCTTATTATTTATTTATTAAAAAATTAACGTTAATTTTATTTTTACCATGCCTACTTCTCATATGACTTCTAATATTGTTCAAAAACATACTGTTGTCATTTTTTACGTCTGGAAAACTTTACAAGTTTATTCCTATAAAAATGTCCATGTGCTGATATCAACTACACGGCTTGTAATTCTTATACTCTCATCAAAGTTACCAATTGTTATTGTATTTATAATCTAATGGGATAATTAAATTAGGAACGATCATTCCTGCCATATGACATCTCGCTAAAATAGTTGTCACAATCAGTTACAACGATGAATTTGAGGTAGAGGATATCTTTTCATACCCTATGGCAACGGTGGTATAAAATCGGTAATAGTGAAAAATTACAAAAATAGTAGAAATCGCAGAAAATTTTTATAAATGTCAATTTAATTTATATAGTTTTTATTTTATGGTTATGATAAAAAAAACATGCTTGGGTCGTTTAATTGCGTAGGAGAAAAAGGAGTGCATGTTTGAAAGAAATCAGGTCATTTCGAAATGAAAAGCCTAAGAAACCGGTATGTGAAAGAAAAAAGAATGAAAAAAGATCAATAAGTACAGTTTTCGTTGAATTCTATTGAATGCAAATTTTTAAAAGTTTTTGACAAAGCAATGAAATTGTGCTGATAATACTTTAAAATAAAATTAGTACTGCAGTAGATAAAAAAAAGCAAAAAGCATTTTAGCATTCGAGTATGATAAATTGGAGGTTTTCGGCAATTTTATTATGTTTAAGTGACACTTAACAACACGAGACAATTTACTTTTAAAGACAACTTAATTATTGATTGCCAAAATGAAGTATGAATGTGCATCATTATGTCCGTTTTGGAAGCATTACATAAATAAAATCATTCTGTCGCAATGAACTATATACTTAGTCAACTCATTCGTACTTTAAACTTAAAATAATATATACATCACCTCTAATAGATTTTATTGATTAGAAAGGTTACCGGACAATATAGAATATATATATGTGCCGTTTGAATATTTCATGTTTTAATCAGTACCAACACAGAAGTTTCTGAAAATTGAAATTTTTTGAAATATTTTTCATATTAATCAAAAACCTGCCCTTGATAGTATCATTTGGATAATTTGAGTTAAAAAAAGAGGCGACTTTGTTTAAAATACCAAATAGCATTTATAACATTTGATTATTTTTAAGTGCATAGTTTAGGATGGCTGTTTTTATTACAAAGAAGCAATCTAAATACAACAAGGCCAAAAATATTTCCATAGGTTTAACACCAATATTTAATTAATTAAATACTGAATGATTTAATAAAAGTTATTGTTTATTTAAGTAATGTAAAAATTATCAATGATTATAATATTTTTAAATTAACAACACCACGGTTTCCTAAGAAATTACCTTATATAAATATCATTGAAATCATTGTAAAAAACACCCTGTTAATATAGATGACAATATCTCATTTGTTTAATTAGCCAAAGAAATCCCTTTATTCATTCTCAAGAAATTTTAGCGATCTGAATTATAAAATATTATGTAATGCATGTATTCTGTAATGTTACTATAAAATTACCCATAATGATAAAATAAAATTACCCATAAAATCACCCATTTTATGTTATTCTTCCACATTCACTATTAAGAGCTACGATAAACATGCTAATTTCTTCAGCTGTGATTTTAATTTCATACATTCGATTATGCACTTAATTTTATTATAAACTTTCCAGTCAAGTTCCTTGTAACAAACATGAGCATAATTAAATCAGAAAGTTGAACTAATATATTTTTTTCTATTCCGGGAAAATATGAATGCAAGTTAGTTAAAGTTTTATGCTACATTGCGACAGTTTTTGTGTATCTTGGATAAACTGCATAATTTAAAATCTTAACGAAGCTTCTAATCGATCTGAAGCACTGTTTGACACAGCTATAATTATTGACTTTCTTTTTAATCTATGTAGGCTATATTGAATATAATGTCGCTAGATTATGGAATTATTTATGAAATGTTACATGCTTTAAAATATTTTATGTAGATTAAAAGTTTAATTAGTTTTTATTGCACTAACATTATGAAATATTTTTTTAGAATAGAAAAAAAGCAATAAATTAAAGAAATATGTGATAATAATACATTAGTTGATATAATGCCATCCAAACTCTGTCTCTGTTAAAAAAGAATTAAAGAATTTGTATTATTGAAGAGGCCGATAAGCCAAATAGGATTCTTTCATTATTGGCATCATATTCATTATAAATGAGGCTATATCAGTTTTAATAAAGAAAGTTGCTATTTTCATCTTTGATATAACACTAAGAAGATTGTGTTTAACAAGTCGTGGAAAAGATAAACTATTTAATAAGTTTTTTTTTATATGTATAAACATTCTTTTCAATAAGCGTTTTTCACTTTAATAATTCATGTCGCACATTTACAATACATGGGTTTAAAAAGAAATTGGAAATTGTACGTGAAACGTAGTAAATGAGATGCGTTCCCGATACAAACAGTTTTATAAATATTCAGATCAATGTGCAAAAGCTGTTGCACTCTTATGATTAAAGGCATCAATATAAATTTTTTACGAGTATATCCAGTGTGGAAGCACATATGGAAAAAAGAGATTTACAACGCTGTAGAGCATTATCGATTTAGTACAAAACACATGCTGTGGACAATAATGCGAAGAATACAGCAGTTAAAACGCACATTTTTTACTATGATTTCCTACACTGTGACATAATGGAACTTGAATAGAAAAATAAAATGATCATCATTCCGAGAAACCACGACGCCATAATGTGTTACAGTGGTATCTATGAGGATTCTCGATCAAAAAGATTGCGGTTCAAACCCCGATTGTTACATCCTTGTACTAATTGTCTTATTAACTGCGTAGTATATAAATCGTGTAAAAATATATCCTTTTTACTCTATGCAACTTGCGCTTGGTGTTCGAATTTGTTGCAGTCTGTAAATACGTACGCAGAAAGGTCATGCCTTTTCTCTAGAGACGTAAGAGACATCTTTTTTGGATTGAATGTTGAAGATTATGGCTATGGAGCGTTTTTTAAAAGCTGAATACTGTGAGAAGGTTTTATATTACTGTGCATGTGGATGCAAAGCACGACAGCAGGGTTGTCCAGCGACATTTGCCTCCAGACTCGTATTCTTTTTATGAAACCATCCTATGTATTTTAAAACGTTTATGAGTGATAAGCTACGAGACTAGTCTAACTTGATATTGCAGACAAATATTGTAGGACATGTTCAACATGCTGATGTATTAGCATACGGTTTCGTATATCTGAAATGATTCATAACATAAATCAGTGAACACTGTAGCCTGTCAAAAAGTCAAATTTGGAAAAATCTAAGCGAATTAAATTTTCACCCATACACAGTTATAAATTTTTCTCTAGTTTGAACAAAATGCTGGTGCTCAGTATCTGACTCCATAACATAGTGAAATCCCATACGGACATTTGGAGCTACCTATTTCAACTTCGTTCCAACAATTGGAACTACAGTTCAACAAGAGTTCACGAATATTGGTTCAAGATTTCACCATCTTACAGTGGCAGATATCGAGCACTAAAATTTGGTTCAAATTAGTACAAGATTTTTCACAGTATACCAACAAAAATCTCAAGGGATTTCCTTTCACAGAAATGCCCCACACTGCTGTTTATGGTGAAACATAATCATAACCAGATGTACAATTCTAACCAACATCCTTGGTAAATATAATATGGAGTGATGACTAATTCTAAATGTTTTACAGACGTGACATTTGACTTCAAATGCCCGATCGCTATTAACGTTTGCTGTGCATATTCACAATAACAAGCTGATCATTCCAATATTTTACTATGGCAGGTTAACAAGCGATCGATATTTACAACTGCTCCGGAATATAGTACCTGATTTTGTGGAGATGTGCCGTTGTTTAATGTTCGGAATCTACTCATTTTAAAATTGCGCTGTTTTCATTAAAATAAAATCGAAATTAAATCCATAACTTTTCTTCATTCTTTCCGTATATAACATACATGACATTTATACATAGTTTACATAGTTCATTTAAGTTTTTTTAGTATTAAACTATGGCTTAACAAAATCATTTTTGATTATGTTAATTTTAATGAGAATTTATATTTTATTTGACACATTTGCATAAGTAAAATTACTCACGATATAGGATAGAAACTAAAAACTAAGCAAATGGTTGATAAGTACAATAACAATGAATGAAAATATAAAAATCCCCTAATGAAAATATAAAAATCAAAGCCCCACCCCCGCATTTCGTCGTGGTGGATCCCGAGTATAATTTCCTATTCCATCAGTTTCACATTTTTTTTAACGTAGTACACAAACTTTAAACTAAAACTTCATTAAATTTTAAGAAATGTTCTTTGTATGCTTATGTTTTGTTCTTTCCTATTATTCTTCTACTCATTATTCTTGTAGTGTCATAATATTCAATGAAAAACCTTTCAGAGAAATAAATCTTTTCTTTAGGGAAAAAGAGATTTTAAAATACATTAATAAAGTAGTTTCTAAAATGATTTTTCGAACATAAAATACTGTAATTGTTTCTGTTGTATATATTTTTAAAGAAACAAGAAAATAATAAATCTAAGTAAAGAAGAATAAAAAAATTATGGAAGAAAAGATTTCCAGTTTTAATACAAAAAACAAAACAACTTTTGAAACTGCTTAAACAATTAAATACGGATAAGTTTATGTTGCATCATTCCCTGTTTTTAAACTTCAAACATAAATAAATTACAACAGGAATAAAAACTTAAAAAGGGATTTGAATATGCTGTATTCCGTATTGCAATATATCCTGAAATAAATAATCTGTTTTCGATATACTTTTTAAGCAAAGTTTGCTTTCCTTTCTTTTCTTGATTTATATATTTTTATGACAAAAAGAGAAATGTTTCCTTAAAATGGGTTTTAAAGCCAAACTTTTACTTAATAATTGTTTCTTTTTACACCTTAAAAAACTACTTAATGAAAAGTGTTTTTTCATTATTTATTCATTTGAATTTACCAAAATTCTCAAGTATTAAAAGAAAAAAAAGAAATCCGAAAACAAGCGTTAAAGTAAAATTACGAAAGACTTTTATTTAAATCTTTAAGTGAATGGTAAAATTCCTTTTAAAAATAGGAAGAATATTGATGCTGGAAAACAATATATTCAGATTACCTTTATTTCACTGAATAAATCGAATGTAATTAATCTTATTCTTTTGATGTAAAAAAGGGTTTCTAAAACAATTTTCGAAAAATTCTTAAAGTTTGCTTTTTGTGTTATGCTATTTCGGACTGAATGTAAAAATCTTTAATGTATGTATTCTCTCTCAGATGAATTTATAAGTTTAATGGTATAAATTTACAAATTTACATAGTATTGTAAGTCTTAATTTAATCAGAATATAGACATAAGTTAATTATAACAAGTTCTATATCATGCTCTCTCTGTGTTTTTGCATGCAACAACTAATCCTATTGGAATTGGAGTATTTATGAGTTACGAAAAATAATAAAATTTCCGTTTGCGTTTGAAGATATCATAAAAACTATAGAAATCTCAAAACCATAATTATTTTTCGAAATATTAGTTAATTAAATTTATAAAAAAATTTAATTTTAGTATATTTGGTTAATTTTAATTTAATTTTAATTAGGTTAGTTTTTATTTAAAGAAATTTGTTGAAAATACCGTTAATGTTACCGTTTTTACTTTTTAAGTACATAAACATAAAATTTAGAACAAAACTAATATTTCACTTTCAAAAAATTTCATTCACACTCATATAAATATTCATACATATTTTTTTCAAATTTTATAAAAAGACGCAACATTTAATGAAAATATTAAACAGTTAGCGAACTTTTTTAGCTATTTTTTATTCTATTATTAAATTAAGTCACATAAGAAAACTTATACATTTAGAGAGTTCTGTATATTTTGATATGTTTATCGAATTAACTTTAATCATTAGAAGACATAATTGAAAAAACAATGCACTCAAGTAATTCTAGTAATAACTGTCATTGCATTACACAAATATATGATTAACAGTTCTTATATAGGCTTTAAAAGAAAGGGTACATAGAGTATGCCATTTCTGCAATTACTTATGTCCAAACCGTCAATTCTCTTAAATGTTAATATCTCGGAAATCCCCTGACCGCCGAGCAAAGGAACAAAATTTTAATGTTGTTTTCTCCTCAATTTATTTTAAATCCTAATAAGAGAGGGATTTCCTGTCATGGTGTATTTTTTTTTTTTTTTTTTTTTTTTTTTTTTTTTTTTGTTGCTGTTACGTATTTGCTTATAAGCATTGAAAGTATCAATCATAACTTAATTTCTTAAAACTGGATTACATTTGTAGAATTATATTAATTTAAATAAAGCTTCAACTACAGTGAAACCTGCAGCCTAGTGAACAGATATATATGTGGTCGCGCAGTGGGAAAGTTAATTACGGTGATTGTTCTTGAAAATAACTACCAACAATGATTTTATACGTCTGCTACAATAACTACCTCCATTGCTTCTCCACACCTTTGCTGAATGCCCGCAAATCGAAATTTGTGTGTTGCTAAAAAAAAGCATTTCTCAAAAACTATGGTTAATCGACAATGTTTTCCTGCGAGGTATAATATACTATTTGTAAGTTTCCCATAATTTTAGCTTTAGAGATTAGGAAACAGGATTTGGGAAACACATTTTTGTACAATATTTTCTATGACATCTCTGAATATATAATGCCTAAAATTAAAAGGGATTTATTTTTTAGTTCCGTATTACAAAGACTTTCACATGATAACCCACTCTATAGACAAAGAAAATATTTTTATTTTCATGTAACTTAATTAGCCACTCAATATTTTTCCTATAATACATATTTTTAATACATATATATATATATTCAAATCTTATGAACTGGCGTAACAGTTAATGAAAAAAATTAAACAGTTAGTTAATTATTTTTTAGCCATATTTTGTTATACGTTAAATTAAATCACATAAGAAAACTTACATTAATCTTTACGTGTAAGGTCGGACAGCATCTATCTGAGAATACATTGTAGGCCGGACAGATGCATGTGACAGCCCCCGCGATTCTCTATAATAAGCACAAATATTAATTGTTCGGACAGTAATAAATATGATTAACATAAGAAAATATAAGAAATTAGAAAGAATTTTTGTTTTATCATTTTAAAACATGAATAATTTATCTTTTAAAAATGCTTTTTTTTATTTTACATTCAGAAACATTCATCGTCCATCAATATATATATATATATATATATATATATATATATATATATATAAACTAGTTTGTAAGAGCACCAATATTATTTTTTATGCTACTTTAGTATACTTACTTATCACTTTTGACACAGCAGTAGGAATTCCACCATACTCTCAAATTTCTTAAAAGTTTTCTTTTATAAAATCTTCAATGCGAAGATGAATCCTTACTCCTCGCAAAGGCAGCATACAGTCCAAGGGCACCATCAATTCATCACCACACAGATCCCAGTTGCTCGCAAATGATCATTAGTGATAGTTGCTTATTATATAAGAAAACTACACACCTGTGATCTTTTGAAAGCATTCAAATTTGAAGTAAGATCTGTCAGATGTTTATCTCCACTGGCATATGTTTTGTATTAATTGAGATATTGTTTCTTGACATAACATAAAAAATAATATTGACGCTCTCTACAAACTAGTTTTCTTTCTTTTTTTAAATACATTACTCGCTTAATTATATGTTCTAAAAATGCATATTACACTACAAGCAACGACAAAACTAGGACTTATTTTCTCATTACTTTTAACATTTTGACCATTGAATCTATTGAATTCATGATTGAACTAAATATTTATTATACATTCAAACACAAAGACTCAAATCAAAGAATTTTCCATAGACAGCATTTTACTTTTGAATTTTGATAATGAATTTCATCTTCAAAAAAGTAAGAATAATAAATAAATGCTTAAAAAAAAAAAAAAAAAAAAAAAAAAAAAACAGTAAATTTTTAATTTAACAAATACTTTTAAACTGATGACCTATGCTGTAAGATAAATCGGTACATACTTGTATCGATAACTTTTGAGATTAAGAAACTTTTTTATGAAACAATTTTTTAATGAAATAATTTAATAACATAATAAAGAGATAAGTTTTTTTTTTTTTAATGTTCGAAAATTATTTATTATCAAGCAAATTTATACTTGTTTTCATTTGATAGAGTTATTTCCTTTTATTCAAGAGAAATTCACTGTTTGAAAGTTTTTATTGTTTTGTTGACCTTTTTTTTTTTTTTTTTTTTTTTTTAATTGAAACAAACTGTTGATCCCAAAAGGTTTTTGTCCTGTATTTATACAAAATAATATTTAGTAGCATTTGAATTAGACAGAGTTTGAGGCGTATGGGAGAAAGAGAATAAGAAATTAAATATAATCCAAACACTTTGTAGTATAGTTTGTTGTACGAAATTAAGATTCACTATAAAATTAAAACATTTAAAATTTCAAATCAATGAGTAACCATGTAAGTTAAGTACAAAAATCACTCTACTATTATAATATGTCAAGAGAATATCAACGAATTTGAAAAATTAATTCAAAATCAATTTCATGATTAAAAATTTGTTTATAGTTATTTAAAAATAAAGTTTAAAATCACAAAAGAAAAAAACTACTAAAACATAATGTCAAATAAAGATGCACAGTAAAAAAATAACTCAAAGTATTTACTTACATACAATCCAGCTGGATATATAATCCAAATATCAGTTGTATCACGTATCTAAATTATAAACATCACATAATTCTATTGTTATATTCAGTGGTTGTTGTAAATTCTAATTGTTTTAAATAAACAAATTTAAATCTTCTTCTTAATACAACTAAAAATTCATAAAAATAGGAATAAACTATCTTTGATAGTCTGATTTAAACGAACTGAAAAACTGCTAAAAACAAAAATTTCAATAATGGCGTCGGCGTGTTCTGTTTACAAAACAACACAAAGTTGATGTTGCCACAAGACAAAATGTATCAGAAATAAAATATTTAACTCTAATTTACCTCCATATTATGTTAGTCTATAAATTGTTGGGATATAGACGTATTCTGTACATAATTTATTACGATGATCTAGTTTATGTTTTACAATAGACGTAAATTCTATGTCCATATTGTGTTGGTCTATATTATGTTAGGATATAAGCATTTGATGGATGTCATGTGCTGAACAATCCAGTTTACGTATTAGAATGGACATCAGTTTGATGTACATGGACGTATTCTGGAAGTAAAGAGCTCAAAATAGACGTAATATCTACATATGTGTTGTGTGGGTGGATACTTCGAAAATGGCTCATTTCAGATGGTTACTTCCATTGAGTTTTTTACTTCTCACAATATCTTTACAACAACACCATTTTCATCAAAATCCGGAAAACAATTTTTGCGGTCCCCGATTAAATGCACACTACAACACTTGTATGCACTAGCTACGTGACATAAATTATCGGATATCTCGAAAACGGCTCATTTCCGACGGGTAGTTCTATAGAGTTTTTCTCCCTCATGATGATATCCTTTGAACGATACCACTTTCGTTAAAATCGAGACTAAAATTTTTTGCGGTACACCATTAAGTTTGCACTAATTGCGTGACTTAAATTGAGGATATCTCGAAAACGGCTCATTTGCATGGGGAGTTCCATTGCGTTTCTTACTGCTCTCGATAAGATCTTTCCAACGATACCACTTTCGTCAAAATCGGTGACTTACACTTCTTGGAGTTCTCTAGTGAGTGTATTAATTTCTTATTCGCTTTATTTTTATCTTCGTGGTAAAACTCAATTTAATTATTTCTTTTATTTTATTTTATTTTATTTTTAATCTTTCTATGTTTGACGATTGCTGACAAAATGGAATTTGTGTCTTAAATCACCAGTCGAATATTGTCTTTTATTTTCATTGTTTTTCTTTTAATTGTTGCACGTAAGTTTAATTAAACTAGAAGATCATTATGTATGTAACATAAATTAGTAAATTAAATATATCACGTTAAAAACATGCTTATTTGTCTTTACTTGTTTTTCGTTCAATAACTGTTGACGTACCACAAACACTAAAAACACGCTAATTTGACCGGCTTTAAAAAGGTTGCGAAATATTGAACTATACAGGGTGGTTAAAATTAAACTGGCGGTACTCAGAGGCTCATAACCCCGGTTCTACTGAGCGAATAAGAATGAAACTTCAGATATATGTTATGTAGATCATGCGGCCGAGGTTTTCGTAAAAAAAAGTTTCAAATTTCGCATCAGATGGCGCTGTAGTGCTAAAATCTGATATGTTGCGGGCCGCCGTTGATAACGCCGTGGTACGCTTTGAGCATATTGTTGACCGA
The DNA here is from genome assembly GCA_964019185.1 of Maratus speculifer. Lineage (NCBI taxonomy): Eukaryota > Metazoa > Arthropoda > Arachnida > Araneae > Salticidae > Maratus > Maratus speculifer. The sequence continues at coordinate 295,299,127 of OZ025294.1, read as the reverse complement.
CAAGGTATGCACATAGAGCACACAAGTGTGTAAATAAATAAAATATTCCGTCAATCTTATTTTTGAAATGTTAACTGTCATTTTATATTGTTAAAACACCACCCAGTGGCGAAATTTGAAACTTTTCTTTACGAAAACTTTGGCCGCATGATCTACATAACATATATCTGAAGTTTTATTCGGTTCCGCTCAGTAGAACCGGAGTTATGAGCCTCTGAGTACCGTCAGTTTAATTTTAACCACCCTGTATATGTATATTTATATATTAAGAAAGGGCGATGTCCCTGTAACCCCCGATTTCCCTGGTTTTGATTCATTTCTCTTTGAATGTGGAATTTTAAAATCGAATCAGATGCTGTAGAATATCTACAGTGAAATACGCATTCTTTGCCTCTTGGTATTTTTTTGAACCGCAGCATATTTTTTTTCTCTAAGTAACGCAATTTAAATGTATCGTTTAAATATGGTGTAACTTTCACTATTTTTTTCTCTTTTTAATATTCTCGCAAAAGTACCTTTCATGTTTGAAAGGAAACATTATTTGTGCCATCATAGAATTCCCAACGATAGTTAAAAAGATCATATCAAAAAATAAAGCAATTGTCTCGTATAAATATATATTTTTTTAGTTTTAAATATTTTGCAATATAACTTGATAATTTTATATATGGCTAATATAATAAAGGAATTTTGTTTCCATAAATTGTTCAAAATCTTTCTGTGTTCATGAAACCCTGTGCATGAATTAAATATATTAATAAAGACCGAATAGAGATGCATATTTACAAGGAATACGTCACTCCCTGCTCCACTTCTTCAGGAAAAAAAATTAATGTATAAAAAAGAGGGAGAGGAAATTTCCCGCCGAAATAAATCCACTACTGTTAATAACCAATATTTCCGCCATGCTTATATATGACTTGAAATATACGATGTATCATAATATTTACTACTACCTGTAAAACAATAATAATTAGCATCAATATTATCCGAGATCTTAATAATTGCGGCCTTCATTTCTTCTAGAGATTTGAACTGTTTGTCATTGGCATTAAAGCTCTACTGAGGATACCCGACACATTTTCTCTAGGATTTAGATGAAAGTACAAGGCAGGCCATTCCATGATATGTCCTTAATTATCACAAAAACTATTCATGGGAGGATTTTTCAACGGTTAATTGGCCGTTTTCTGACTGGAAAATTTAATTTAGGGTACCAATTCGCTATTAAGTAGGCAAGAAATGGTTTTCTGTCAATTCTTTGAAATTGATAGAAAAGATACCGTCTAAGGGAAGAGCCAAATTAAATTTACCACCATAGAGAAGTTTCCTAACAATATTAATGAACCTCCGTCGTCCTGTATTTTGGAGAAAATTTCCTTTCGTTTCCACACGTCATGCCAATAGAAAGAATGGCAGTCTAAGCCATCCAAACTAATTCTATTCACATCTGTGAATAAAACAAGTTACCCTGACCATTCCAGGTTTGATGGTATTTGGCCCATTGACTCTGCGTTGCTTGTGAAAATCTTTCAAAATGAACAGGATCAGCATAGGTAGGTGGAGGCTTATTACTGGTGTTTGAAAACTTCGACTATGGTGGTAATCATAACCCCTCTTACTCAGACCGCATATGGGCTAAAATCACCAAAAATTGCCAGAAACCCATATCTTTCCAACTGAAGAGAGAATTGGTGGCCTAAATTGGATTTTCCAGCCGGAAAACAGTCCCATAACCTTTGAAATATCCTCTTATTAATGGTTTTTGGATAATTAAGGACATGCCATGGAATGTCCTGCCCCGTACCTTAATCTAAATGCCCAAGAAAATATGTAGGGTATCATTAGTAGAGCTTTAAATGCCAATGGCTGACAGTTCGATTTTGTGTCAGAACAAAAGGTCGACATAATTGAGGCCAGAGATAATATTGATGCTAATGTCTTCCATAGATTAGTAAATAGTATGTCACATCATACATCTGAAATCCTATAAAAGCATAGCGGAAATATTGGCTATTAATAGAAGTGGCTTTATTTCAGCGGTACACATTTTTTTCACTTTTTTATACCATCATTTTTATCCTGATCAAGTGGGGCGGTGGATGAGATATACCTTATAAATATACATTTCTGTATAGTCTATCTTAATGTATTTGTTTCCTGTCGAACGTTACAGTACAATATCATGGTGGCTATATTTATGTGGGACGCACTGTATATATATATACACTATATTGCCATTGATTATGGGACACTTGCGATTTTAGACATTTTACTAAATATCTAGAAAAATATATGAGGAATCATCTCGAAACTCTTAATGTATAAATATAATAGTATAAGTCATACATCTCCGTGGAGATTTTTTCCCGAAACTCCAAAGGGGACCGTCAACAAATTAAAAAAGAATGAATATCTTTTGAATAACCCTGTCAAAACTAATGTAGCAAAAGCGCTCAAACTCTAGATTCTGATTGAATGCTTTATTGTAATAAGCCTTGTTCATTTTTATGCAAATAGCATGCATACTTGCAGAGTAATTAAGGTTTTTATAAAAATGATCCCAAATTTTTCCAAGTTTTTTCCTTATAATTTTCAGAGTTCTTAATATAAAATATTGTTTTTGTTTCAGAAAATATGACAAACAACATTGCATACAGTACCCTGTAATCAGAATTAAAAAATAATGAAAATTGTATAAAAAATGAGTTGGTTTACTAAATAATTTTTTACTGCGCATGCGTCAACGACATCAAAATTTCATTTGCATATTCTCTTAGCTAAATTTATAGAGCAACTTTTGTGAAAGTCACAAAATCATAACTTGAAAATTCTGACCATAATCGTCAATTGAATAAGTCCAAAATCCGTTATTCTCAAAATGAAGCAAAAACAAGAGGGGTTGTATCCATATATTCATTGATTAGTGTCAATATAGAATACACAATATGGGATGTACTACTGCATTTGGATAAAATCCCTCATTTTTTTGCTTCATTTTGGAAACAACGGATTTTGTCCTTTTCCTATAAACGATTACTTTCAGAATTTTCAAGCTATGATTTTGAGACTTTTACAAAAGTTGCTCTATACATTTAGCTAACATAATATGCAAATGAAATTTTGATATCTTTGACGCATGCGCAGTAAAAAATTATATAGTAAACCTACTCATTTTTCATACAATTTTTATTATTTTTTAATTCTGATTACAAGGTACTGTGTGCAATGTCGTTTGTCATATTCTCTGAAAAAAATATTATTTTATATTAAGAACTCTGAAAATTATAATGGAAAAACTTTGAAAAATTTGGGACCATTTTTATAAAAACCTTAATTACTCTGCGAGTGTGCATGCTATTTGCATAAAAATGAACACAGTGTATTACAATAAGGCATTCAATCATAATCTAGAGTTTGAGCGCTTTTGCTACATTAGTTTTGACAGGGTTATTCAAAAGATATTCATTCTTTTTTAATTTGTTGACGATCCCCTATGGCGTTTCGGTAAAAAAATCTTCATAGAGATGTATGGCGTATACTATTATATTTATACACTAAGAGTTTCGAGATGATTCCTCATGTATTTTTCTAGATATTTAGTAAACTGTCTAAAATCGCATGTGTCCCATAATCAATGGCAATATAGTGTATATATATATATAGGGTGAGTCATAAATATCGAAACAATAGGCTCTCTCCTTAAATATTGGCCCTAGACCCATACTTCCAATTGCAAATTTTCTTAAAAAAGGGTGAATTTTTTTATAAGATATGTTGCAACTCTTTGGGGGGTATATTTTAAAAAATACGAAAATTAAATTTTTATGCGGCCCTTAGAGAATAAAACTTCCAATTAGAAAAATTTTTCATTATCCATTCTTGAATGGAACAAAAAAGAAATTCATCTCGATATCTTTAAAACTCAGGGAGTTATAGCAATTTTAATAAATCGTGAGGTTTCAAGGGATCAGACACAAATTGAAATGCGTGTAATTGAAGAAACAATGTTGCTGTAATGGGTCCAGGAATCATTTATTTTATTTATTTATTTATAAAGTTAGAATTTTGAATGTTTTGTGATGGTAACCCTATATAATTTGTAAGCATTATTACATTATAAGACTTTTTAATATTTTTTTTCAAAAAAATTAGAGTAAATTAAAATTGTTATAATTCAAAATATTATTAGTCGCGTTGAATTTTTTTCTTTTGATTAAAAGAAAATGTCTAATTTTCAATTTTAACTCAGTTTTCAACTTCAGTTCAATTTTAACTCAGTCAATTTAAAATAATATTTTTTTTAAAATAAAAGTATTTAAAATAACAATATAAATAAAAGAGATGCAATTTTTTGTAAATAAATCATATTTTCAAAAGTAAATTTTCTGAGCTAAAAACTTTTTTTCAGCACGTTGGGCAATTTTTTTTTTTTTTTTTTTTTTTTTTGAGGTGTTAAAAAACTATTGAACAAGCGGGACTATTACCGTAACAGAAGATTATTGACTTATGTCAGTTTAAAAATGAAAAATACTGAAATAAAAACATTTGATGCAGAAAAGTGCATTTAGTTTTAAACAAAAATCAGCTCCTAACGTTTAAATGCTTTTTAAAAGTTTCTAGGTGATTAACTCCGTTCTGAATAGTTTCGACTTCATATTTTGTTTAAGATTTGCCATTGCCACCTTCTTTAATTACTGTTTAAATGCTTCAGTTGATTTAAACCTTATTTTTTTAATACGTCGATTTCAATTTTTTTCATTGTGCAGTGACTCACAGACAAGCATTTTATAAAAATATATTTTTCGGTATCTCTGAGCCCTAAAACGAGTGAATCCATCGAAAACCGGATTCAAAATTTTCATGAATCCAATATTTCTACTTGTAAAGATAGAAGAAAGTAAAAATAGGTTTAAAACCATCATACATTTTGAAACTGAATAGTAAAAAGTAAATTTTTGAAAATATTTGTATGTAATTTATTAAAATATATTTCCAATGATTCCGTTAATAGAAGTGTCATTATCGATATCACTATATTTATTAAACTTATTGAAAACGGCAATATGTTTTTAAGACACTTTTAATGAGAGTTTTATTAATATAACTTAATTTAACAACACTTTTAATTAGTGTTTAATAAGACGGTCCGGCCAATGCGTCGTGCCAGTTACGAGGTTGAAGCCAAGGTCGAAATATTGCAGATATCTAGCATATTTCAAGGAAGTTTAAAGCAAAAACATATACGCTTTTATTTTATATCTAAAAGTTAAAGAATCCTTGTGGATCGACATTTAACAATGCGTAAATTTATGGTCGATCCCTTAATTGTACTTCAAATGAACTGATTTCGCTGAGCTCAGAGGTATGCTTAAGTGGTATAAGTCACGAATTTTGGAAAATTTTGGATTTTAATATCTTAATAAGTTACATTCTCTTAATAAGTTATCTTTTAATAAGTTACATTCTAGCTAGAATGCAAAGCAACGTTAATTTAGATATTACAAAATCTGTTATAAAATTCGAAAATTGTAAAAAAATAATAATAATAAAAAATTAGTAATAATAAATAGAAATATAAAAAAATGAATGGCGGGTGAATCGAAGTAATATATAAAAACACTTCAATGTACGAAAAGAAAAACATTGTTTATAATTTGTCCCCTTTCATGTACATTGTTTTCATTAAAAAACTACGTCAAGCAGTAATATCTTTTCCGTATTTTATGCAAATATTTGTATAATATATGCACTTTGGATATGATTTAAATTTAGTTTACTAATTACTGCTCCTTAGATTTTCATTGGTTTGATGCTGCCAACATCATGTACGAATTTTCGCAGTCCTCAGACAAATTTCGCACAGTTTTAATTTTTTTGTATTATTAATAAAATGAATATAAGGAGTTCATGGGAAATAAATACTGGAGACTGGGTATATTTAATCATTCGGCTTGCTCCCTCCTAAGACGCGTCTTCAGGGAACTCACTTGACCAAGACGTTTGTCATGTGTAGCACCTGAGGTCTAGAAATTAGGCCACGATATCACTGTTGGCTCCAGTTATCCAGATTCTTAAATATTGAGATTTTTATGATCTTAAAATAATACTCTCAATTTCTATAGACGGATACGAAAGTAATATTTGGATGTAATTGTCAAGGTTTTAATCTTCACGTAATATATTTTGATACTTTCCCTTTTTTCTCTTTTAAAATTATGTCTTTTTCTTAAATCTTAAATTTAATTGTCAGTCTGTATTTGGATTCCGTTTATTTTGTTATTTTTCTTTTATAAAATTAAGCGGTCAATATTATATATATTCCTGTATTTTTCTAATCGCAGTACATTTCGTTAAAATAAAAGAAATGTCTTTCTTTTTCTCCTAGTAAAGTTTTCGCATTTTATACACATACTTAATTTTTGATATAATGAATTTAAACAAACAGTCTACATCTGCTATTAACCGTTACTAAAGCTGTCTTTAGTTTCTGCAACATATAACATTATTCATTATTGTTTATATATATATAACATAACATTATTCATTATTATATTATGTTTCATTATTGGTACTTCTCCTTAAACTTACTATTTTATTAACGTTTATTTTCTGTCCTTCAATCCCATGAGACTTTTAGCAATTTGCAGGATTTTGCTCGTGTAGTTTTCTGTATTTCACAATCCGTCAGTTATCATTTGACATTAAATAATTCCTATCTTGCCCATTTACACCTCCACTGAGGTATAACTACGAAAAGGGAATACATTCCTCCGTTCAAACAATTATCACCATATAATATGTTATTGGCTATATTTGTGTATACGTAGTTCCGCCAACGTATGATGACTTTGAAAAAAATGTTTTCGTTTTTCATTCAGTCTTTGACTGTTGTACTGGCAACGAAAGATGTAGAAAAAATTACGTCCTCTTCAGCATAGTGGTTTTTGCCCAAAAATCTCGAAGTGTATCCAAAAATCTGGTTAATTAATAAAATTTTAAGAAATTTCTTCGAAATCGTGTGCTGAAGTGGTACTTCCTGCAGTTCTTTATTCAAATAATTAATGTCTAGGATCACTCTGATGGCACTGAATTATTATCGAAATCCATCGTTAAATATCATAGTAATAGCTTTTGGTTAGTAATAGCTTTTTGTTTGATCTTTTTAGACTCCAATTTGAGTGATGATGTTTAAACTGTCCTATTTTTTATAATTTGTTTCTTTTTTTTTTATTTAATCTATCATTCTTTTATTTTCAGTATTATTGTTGTATTGTTAAGAAGTTTATATTTTATTATTTTCTCTATTAGTATACGTAACTATTACAATGTGTTTTTTAACACATAAGATTGCATTACAAAATCAGTCAATTTACATCGATTTCAAATACATGCATTTCAGTTTACTCACTGCTTGTCAGCGAAATACTCAAACAATTTACACATTGTTAGATTATGAAATGTCGTGTTGATTTGATTGGATTTTACACGTGAATAATGCCTCTTATAATCCAGCTTAAATAATAATCGGGAAAGTGATGTATTATGTCATTAGCAAAACTCTGTAAACTGCAATTCACTGAAAATCTTGTTTCAGTGACAAAGCGTTTTCAATCGTGTATCATTAATGGACCATTAATGAAACATCGCATGAAACTATTATTGTTATTACTAATAAATATTGGAATGCTTACATACTTTTGAAATCATTTCATACTATGCAATTCATATTAAAAATTTGAGAATTTAAAATTTTAAACAACTAATAGAATCACAAATAAATTTTAAGTATTTTATTTTCATTTTTCTTTACGGGCTTAAACAATGCTACGACACATTTCACCAATTTCGGTATAACATTGTATAGAAACGTAAAAGTAAAATCTTTCTTATTTACAAATTATATGTTGTATGGTATTGTAGTCTAAATACGTGAGAGAATTTCTGGAGATGAATTTCATGGTAAAATATTAATTTACACTTTTATGTAATAGAGCGTATTTGTTAAAGTAAATAGTTCAAAATAGTCTTCCTTTTGTATAGCTATATAATTATGAAATAAAAATGCTTCAAAAAGACGAACGTTAATGTAAAATATGAGCATATCATAGAGCATGAATTTGTATACTGTTTCTATCACTTTATTTTTCAGTATATGATGACGTTCCACCATAATTTCAAAATCAGAAATTCAAAATTTGATTACATTTTAGATATAATGCAAGAGAATGTCTATATTATAATAATTAATATCTGTAGGATTAATAGTAACAAATTTACTTAAAAGTTTTATTTGGTCTAATTGGAAGAAGTTATTGTTTTCTATTTTTTCAAATCTGGCTGAATATTGAATTTCAATGTTTCATTGGACTTAGTTTATATTATATAAGGTACCCTGGGGTAATAACGCCACGTTAAGGTTCTACCAATTTTCACGGCTCAGTTTTAGTTTGTATTTTTCAAACAAATATATGATTTGATACAGCAACGCATTGACTATCTATATAAAAAAATAATTTAACAGATATGTATTCATAAAATGCAATGGCGTGATTTCTTGACCAATGCTATTTGGCGTTATTACCCACCTATATGGGTAATAACGCCATGCAAACAGAATTATGAAATAAGTTGGAATAATTGCATGTAGATTGCCCAATTCTAAAAATACAAACTCTCAGCTGTAGAAATTGACAAATTGCATCCTAAGCTATTGAAAATGTTCAATTTTTTGTGAAAGTGTAAGAAAAATAAAGGTGTGGTGTGTGTGGGGGGGAGGGGGTGGAGAATGAGGCAAAAGAATATCAGACCGTGAGCTTCTTTTTGCTTAAAAAGGACCGCTTAAATAGAATTATTAGAAATATTGCACAGTTTTAACTGTGTTTATTTGAATCAGTATTTAGGATGTAGCTCGGCCACTGTAGGGAATCAACCGGGGTAAAAATTGCAAGGATTGGCGTTATTACCCCGTTATAGTTATTGCGCTGTGCATTTTAAATTACAAATTATCTCGAGAAGATATCCAAAATCTTCAAGAACATTTTGAAAGTCCATAAAATGTACTACAAATTTATGTAATTAACAAAGTATTTCCGGATAAAAAAAATAGTCTTCACATCACAAAACGTATCTCGCAAATATTAGATCAAGCGTTATTTTTAGTTGCTTGTAAAAACAATAACACCTAAAAATGAAATAAATTAACTTGAAGCTGTTTTTTGCGATTTATATGACTCAAAATGCTTTTGCGCAGAGCACATGGGTGTCATTTACCAGATTATTTCATAATTATGCAAAATATTAGCACTTGGCGTTATTACCCCGTCTGGCGTTATTACCCCAGGGTACCTTATGTATAAATATTATCCCTGAAACATTTGCAAAATCGCCATTTTCTTTCAATTACAATTGCTTCTTAGAAAATTGACGGGAAATGACCGCATTTGTTTTTCCTAATAAAATAATTGATTTCATGATTAACCATTTCAATGTGAATTACAATATCTCCTATTCATACTGAATTTTTACTTTTAAACAAACAAACAAAAAACAAACAAAAAAAATCTTATAAAAAAAACTTAAATGAAATCGTTTGCTGTTCATACATAGAGTCATTTAATCATTTTGATTTTTCGAAATTAGTTAAAATTTTCGAAACTCCTGATTAATGTACGGGAATTAACAAAAAATTGGCCGGAGGATTTTTAGAATCAAAAGGCATTTTTTACACATTGGATGTAGTCTTTATAGCTGATTTCATATAGGTAAAAAATTGCATAAACTAATAAAATTGGAGGCGACAGCCCAGACAATCATCCCTTCGGCATCAGTACTTGGCTCCAATTCCAAAATTAATTAAAACTTGAATCACATATTAAAACAGAATCGTTTTTCAAGTCATATTTTTGTGAAGATCCTTTAAAAATTCGATTTTGGAAGTATACTCATAGGTTCATCATCGACGTTTTTTGCACTCAATTTTTTGAAAATATGGAGAATTGGGTACAGGAGAAACATAATGGTGTACCAATGAATCAACCGCTAAAATCGGGGTTTTAGGTATGTTCCAGAAAGATATGACTTGGCAGATTGCAATTTGATATGCAAATGTGTGATGAGAGGTCACACGAGAGACTCAATGAAAGGACATTGTAAAGTCACCTGGTGAATCGTCACAAAGCAGCAGTCACAATGACATGTCAGTGGAATCAAATATAGGTGTCATTTGAGACTGATAAAAGAGAATATGTAAATTCCTATTATTTCTTTCGCCGTAGTGACTGTGACTCTTGTGACCATGTGCGACCTGAATGAGATGTTACATGTAGTAGCAGTTGTGCAGCGATAGAAATTATTCGAATTATATTACTTCCTTTTGAATATTCGCGTGAAAATTATCGCATGAAAATCCCTTGACAATTGGCATTTTGGGACTAGTCCTTAAATTTTGCTCACCAGTGTATATATCTATATATATATTAAATATCCCGTGTAATGCTAAACGAAGAAATTATAAATTATGCTACGAATTTAATGGACATAAGGAATGGCAATGAAGTTTGTTTGAATTTTAAGGTTTAAAAAAATTTTATTCTACATATCTGATATGTTTAAATATATATATATATATCAACCGTTTTTATTGATAGCATTTTTTACAGAAACTCCATAATTCCCCGTTCGTAATGCGTCTGCAACTTATTGCCAATATATAGTTTAATGGAATTTTCGTTGGCGAAGAAAAAAGAATATCCTCCAATATCTGATAGCTGTAAAATTCCTGGTTATTTTTACTGGTGCATATCTATGTGAATCTGCTTTTTCTTTACTTCTTTATTTGAAAAACAAATATAACAATAAATTAGACATAGAATTTTACTTACATTTAAAACTAACTAACATTGAATCGGGCATGAAAAAGTTATGTTCGGTAAAGTGGGATACACTTCCCATTAGAATTAATTAGGGGGAGAAGGATTCCCCATTAGGAGGAAAATAAAAGAGTAATTTTTTGTATATATATAAATTTATGCTAATATGTTATTGAATATTGTATCTCTTTTTTCTACCAAAACACCGAATTTTGGTAATGTACATATTAATAAATTTTATCTTTTTTATTATTTTAATGTTAATATAGAGCAAACGATTTAAATACCAGTTTAATAATATAATCATCGAATTAAATTCAGTAAAATCTGCTGAGTTGGGAGATTAAATAGCAGGAAAAATGTTCCATTTATCGCGTATTCCTTTTACACAGATTTTTCTGTTTTAGCTTTCAGTTTGTCACCTGCTGGTACACAGAAGTGCGAATTTTCATTTAGTGGTATGTCAGTGTAAAAGTTTTAGAACCCCTGATCTAGACTGTCAGTATACAACAAATGGAATAAACAGTCTATTCAAACTGGTTGTTTATTGCATTAATAAAAGTACTGGTATACTAAGCACTAATCATCTGAATGCGAAAACTATTTGACTAAATTTTCAACGCGGTTCAGAGAAATCCATTTGTTTAGCATACAAACAGTTCAGGTTATTATCGACCAAAACACACATGATGTTGTATTAGTGCTTGTTTTTAAATACCTGAAATGGCACATGGAAAATAAAATTTATAAAGCACATTTGAATATACTGTATTATTTATAAAATAGAGTTGTCCATTTTTAGACGAGATTCCATTCCTATCTAGCACATATGCTATATTGTTAAGAAAATTTATTTAAGCTCACTAATGTTAATAGACAAATAAAAAAACTCCGCTAAAGGTATAGTTAGTCACTGATATAGAAATTGAATCAGTCATTTCACAAACGACATTCTCCCTTTCTCAGAAATGAAAAAAAGAAACTGTATTATTCTCAATTAAACGATTTCTTTAAGGCGGATGTGGACTTAAAATTTTTGTATCGATAGAACAATTTTTAAAATTAATCATTAATAAAAGTAATATAAATTAAAAATTATATTCGGAAAAGCTTGACTTATGTTGATTTTGAAATGTTTGATTCAGTTACATTCTTATTCAGTTCTATTCGGACAGAACTATACTAATCACCAAGACTAAAATTATTAACTATATATGTTTACCAAATTTTTCAAGCATTTTAACAGGTATGACGTAACACCTCTTGTTTTCGCAGCAGCCCTTTCGGAAATAAAATTTCATAAAATAATTCTAGTTTCGCTAGACATGCTTATGAATCGTAAAGAAAAATCCAATTTACCCCGTCTTTACGAATTTTAATAGAAAATTGCTTAAATTTTACAGCTTGTCGAATAATATATAAGGTACCCTGGGGTAATAACGCCACGTTAAGGTTCTACCAATTTTCACGGCTCAGTTTTAGTTTGTATTTTTCAAACAAATATATGATTTGATACAGCAACGCATTGACTATCTATATAAAAAAAAATAATTTAACAGATATGTATTCATAAAATGTAGTGGCGTGATTTCTTGACCAATGCTATTAGCCGTTATTACCCACCTATATGGGTAATAACGCCATGCAAACAAAACTATGAAGTAAGATGGAATAATTGCATGTAGATTGCCCAATTCTAAAAATACAAACTCTCAGCTGTAGAAATTGACAAATTGCATCCTAAGCTATTGAAAATGTTCAATTTTCAATGAAAAATAAAGGTGTGGTGTGTGTGGGGGGGAGGGGGTGGAGAATGAGGCAAAAGAATATCAGACCGTGAGCTTCTTTTTGCTTAAAAAGGACCGCTTAAATAGAATTATTAGAAATATTGCACAGTTTTAACTGTGTTTATTTGAATCAGTATTTAGGATGTAGCTCGGCCACTGTAGGGAATCAACCGGGGTAAAAATTGCAAGGATTGGCGTTATTACCCCGTTATAGTTATTGCGCTGTGCATTTTAAATTACAAATTATCTCGAGAAGATATCCAAAATCTTCAAGAACATTTTGAAAGTCCATAAAATGTACTACAAATTTATGTAATTAACAAAGTATTTCCGGATAAAAAAAATAGTCTTCACATCACAAAACGTATCTCGCAAATATTAGATCAAGCGTTATTTTTAGTTGCTTGTAAAAACAATAACACCTAAAAATGAAACAAATTAACTTGAAGCTGTTTTTTGCGATTTATATGACTCAAAATGCTTTTGCGCAGAGCACATGGGTGTCATTTACCAGATTATTTCATAATTATGCAAAATATTAGCACTTGGCGTTATTACCCCGTCTGGCGTTATTACCCCGTCTGGCGTTATTACCCCAGGGTACCTTATATATTCTCATTCCATACCTCTTCCTTATCTAGTACTAGTACCGGAATGCTAAAATAATGTATTATAATGTGATGCCGAACTAAAAATTTTAAAACCAAACCAAGCGGAAGAAAAAATAAATAAAATTGGTCATTATGAATTATGTTTGATTCTGGAACCTTTAAATGTATCTATTGCATTAGGCAATTTTAATTATTGATTTTCATAAATAAAAGTAGTGAACATCAATTTAAATTAATGAAATTTGATAACTGTAACAAAAATTCTAAAAAAAAATTCACTTCTAAGACTGTTTTAGTATTAAGCAATGACGCTTGATGTCAGCAGTACACATTTACTCCTGACAACAAGAGACATTCTTAACTTTTAATTAATTTTTATTTCTTATTATTTTTTAGTTCATTTGTATTTTTATATTCCTAATATGTTTTTACTAATAAATTTTGCATTTAATCATCTGTTATTCATCTATTTAGTTTGCATTCTTTTTCTGCAGTCTGACTGTTTTTGGCTACGGCACAGTATTCGAGCAAAAATATTATGATTCGAAAAGATGTTTTTAAATCTCAAGTCTATTAATAGTATTAAATTTTCTCAAATCTTAGCTAATCATCTTTATTAGTGTCTGTAACCTTTATTTATAATGGTATATAATCAGCAAACAAATAATTCTAAAATAGCTATTGAAACAAATCAACATTTAAATCAACAGAGAAAATTTACTGGAATAAGTACAGAATAATTATGGAAGTAGTCGAATGAAACAAGAGTAAGATTCTTAAGGTACTTTTTATATTTATTTTGATAAATGCTACATAAAATCTCATTTATTAATTCATTTAAATTTCTACAAAGACTTTTTCATAATATTCGGAACATATCCTATCTGTTTTTAAAAATTTATTTTGAAATTACCTTCATTTCTGGATATATTTAATGATACGAAAAATATTTAAAATACATTGTTAATAGACAGACTGTGTATGTTTTACATAAAGGGTAAACCTAACAGACAAAAAATTATACAAGGAAATATTTATTTATGTGAAATTTATACTAAAGACTGTTATAGAAGACACCAGTATGTTATCAAAAGAATGTACTCTGAAAACACAATTAACGTCCTCCTTTAAGTATGGCGATCATTATGAACAGCCCTATTTTTATTGAAATAAGCAAAATTTCTTCGAAAAAATTTATATAATGTAAGAGAGGTCATTAAATCAAACATGAAAAAAAAAGAAATTTGACGTTATATTGACTTCAAATGACAGCATACCTAAACAACTGCTAATTACATTAATTAAGAAATGTTATATAAGGAAATAACTATTTATGCCATATATATAAAAATTACTGCCATAGAAAATACCAGTATGTTGTCAAATCAATGTACTCTGAAAACGCAATTAACATCCTCCTTTAAATATGGCGATCATTATGAACAGCCCTATTTTTATTGAAACAAGCAAACTTTTATTGAAACAAATTATATAATGTAAGAGAGGTCATCAGATCAAACGTGAAAAAAAGTAATTTGGCAGTATATTGACTTCATATGACAGTATACCTAAACATCTGCTAATTATATTAATTAAGTAACGTTATATAAAAGTATATATGCATAACTAATAAATAAAAATTTGCATAACATTTGATACTGAGTTAAAAGCTTCTTAAAATAACGTTTATTAAGATTACGAATGTGTGATAGGATTATTTACATAGGGAATATATATGTATTTTTTAAAAATTACATTTATTTTCTGTTGCATAATCTTCTAAATTTTTAAAGTGTAGATGCTTTATCTCCTCCAGCATTTACACTTAATGCATAAAATCAGGTCTATTATATTAAATAAATATTTTTTAATAATAATTATAATAATTTCGTGCAATATATGTTTGTACAATATAGCGTACAACTTATAATGTGTCATGTACATCTACAAATAAATGTTGCTTTTAATTTTTATGCAAATAAAAATTAAAGCAATTAAGAATATTATGCTTTACGGATACATTAAGAAACACATTTAGATGAACAAAAGTCCACTATTTAATGAAGTGAAAGATAGAGAAACAAATTGCAATTCATCCATAATGCTATTTCTCTCTGTTATATTAAATCTAGAATTTGGTTCTCCATTTAAAGTACTTGTCATAAGAAAACATAAAAATATAATGATATAAATTAATGATTGCACCGGATATTTTAAAAGAAAGTAAGGGTTAACTTGTTAAAACAGTTCAAGCCATATACTGTTATATATCAATTTAAGATCCACAATGTTACTCTGTAATAAAATAAAATAAAATAAAATAATCTGGCAAGCGCCTTTGTTTTGATTGTAACATAACAAGACCTCTTCAACTTATTATATCTCTTAAACTTTTTTAAATTCTTTGTTTTAGTATTTATGATTTAATTTTCAAATATTTCATTATTTTTAAATGTGTATTGTTATTGTAATTTTATATTATTTAGTACCTCCTTTTTCACAAAAAAGTTTAATATTTAAATTTTATTTATAATAAAATATTATTAAATATCTCTAAACAACCCTTCAGCTTTTTTTCTCCTAATTCTTCGTTAGTAACAATGAAATCATTATTAGACTGAGCTAAAACTGATGTCAGTTCGGAAACCCTTCAATAGACAGATGATTTCAATGTTAAACATTGTTAAGCACTGTTGAAAAATATTGGTGTCAATTTATAGATATTTTTATGAGATAAGAATGCATTCCACTTTTTTAACCCCATCTTTATATCTAATACAGGGTGTATCTCAACTCTTGGGCAAAACCTTAAGTTATGATAGTACACATCAAGACTAACAATATTAAATAGAAGGTCCCAAACGTCTTCCGAAGGAGATATGCGCCATTAAAGTTTAGGGTACAAAATTTCAAATAAACATAAAAAAAAAAGAAAAACTTCTCGATTGATTTGCGGTTTTCACTAAAACTATTCTTTTTGTCAGTAGTTTCTTGAAAATAAATTATAAAGATAAATTTTAAAAAATGCTTATAAAGGGCGCTTTAGGCTTTGGAGTAACGAACAACAATTTTTTGCCGTTATTTTTTACATCTCATTAAATATTTTCGGAAGCTTGGACTTAAACCTAAATTTTGAGTTCAAAATCTGAATAGTTGAGAGTGGTTAAGTTGCGGAAACTGAACTGTGCTCAGAGGTTCAAATTTCAAATATTTATACAAAAAAAAGAAGAAAAAAAAAACGAAAAAAAAAAAGTCGATTCGTTTGCGGTTTTCGCTAAAACTAATTTTTAAATCAGTATTTTCTTGAAAATAAATTTCAAAGATAAATTT
The DNA here is from genome assembly GCA_964019185.1 of Maratus speculifer. Classification (NCBI taxonomy): domain Eukaryota; kingdom Metazoa; phylum Arthropoda; class Arachnida; order Araneae; family Salticidae; genus Maratus; species Maratus speculifer. The sequence continues at coordinate 295,282,528 of OZ025294.1, read as the reverse complement.
CGAAAAATGCCGATAGAGGGTGTTTTAGACTTTGGAGTAATGAGCAACTATTTTTACAGTTATTTTTTGCATCTCATTATTTTTTTAGAAGCTTAGACATAAATTTAAATTTTGAGCTTAAAATATGGATCCTTGGGAGTGGTTAAGTATCGCAAACTGAACTGTGTTAAAGGGGGGAGGGAAAGTTCAAATTTCAGATGTTTATAAAAAACGGAAAAAATAATAGATTCGTTTGCGGTTTTCGCTAAAACTATTCTTTATGTCAGTATTTTCTTGAAAATAAATTTTAAAAATAAATTTCAAAAAAAAAAAATCTTTAAAGGGCGCTTTAAACTTAAGAGTTACGAATAACTATTTTTAACCGTTATTTTTTCTATCTAATTAAATGCTTGCAAGCAAAGCTTAGACATAAACTTAAATTTTGAGCTCAAATTCTGTATCTTTGGAAGGGTTAAAAAGCGCAAATTGAACTGTGTTCAGGTTCTGATATTTAACCCTCCCCCTCCCCACCTCAAACAAAGTTCAATTTTGCCCTACTTAATTACTCTCAAAGATTAAGATTTTAAGCTCAAAATTTAAGTCTAGGCTTTTGCAAGCATTTAATGAGATTAAAAAATAAAGGTTAAAAATAGTTGTACGTTACTCCAAAGTCGAAGGCGCCCTCTACCGGCATTTTTGAGAAATTTATTTTCAAGAAAATACTGATTTAAAGAGTAGTTTTAGCGAAAACCGCAAACGTATCGACCGATTTTTCCTTTATTTAAAAATCATTTCAAATTTGAACCTTCTTACCCTCCCCTCTGAACACCGTTCAGTTTGCTTAACCACTTTAAACTATTCAGATTTTGAGCACAAAATTTAAGCATAAACTCTTGAAAGCATTTAATGAGATTAAAAAAATAACGGTTAAAAATAATTGTAGGTTACTCCAAAGTCTAAGACGCCCTCTATCGACATTTTTTGAAATTTATCTTTAAAATTTGTTTTCGTGAAAATACTAATTTAAAGAATAGTTTTTGTGAAAACCGCAAACGAACCGACCAATTTTCCCATTTTTTATAATCATTTGAAATTTCAACCTCTGAACACACTTCAGTTTGCGCTACTTAACCGCTCCCATCTATTCAGACATTGAGTTCAAAATTTGAGTTTAAGACTAAGCTTCCGAAAACTTTTAATGAGATGCAAAAAATAATGTCAAAAATAGTTGTTCGTTACTCCAAATTCTAAAGCGTGCTCTATTTGCATTTTTTGAAATTTATCTTTGTAATTTATTTTCAAGAAAATACTGACATAAAGAATCGTTTTAATGAAAACCGCAAATAAATCGACCAAATTTTCCATTTTTTATGTTTATTTGAAATTTTGGACCCTAAACTTAAATCGCGCATTTCTCCTTCGGAAAATGTTTGGGACCCTTAGTTTTCTATTTAATATTGTTTGTCTCTAAGTTTACTATCCCCCTTAAAGTTTTGTCCAAGAGTCTAGATACACCCTGTATACATGTGACATAACAACACCTCTGGAATTTATCATATTTCTAAAACTTTTTAAACTTCTTTGTTTTAGTATTAGTAATTTATTTATTAAATATTTTCATTTTTTTAAATGTGTATTGTTATTAGAATTTTATATTATTTAGTACCTCCTTTTGCACAAAATTATGTTTAATATTTAAGTTTTATGTATTGTAAAACAGTATTAGGTCGTTTTAAACAACTCTTCGGCTTTTTTTTCTCCTCATTATTCGTTAGTAACAATGTAATCATCATTAAACTAGGCTAAAACTGACGTCAGTTCGGAAGCCCTTCAAGAGACAAATGACTATAATGTGAAACACTGTTAAACACAGTTGAAAAATGTTGACATAAATTTATAGATATTTTTATAAGATAAGAATGCATTCCCCTTATTTAACCTCATCATGATATCTAATATACATATGACATAACAATACCTCTTGAACTTATCATATTTCTTAAAATTTTTTAACTTCTTTGTTTTAGTATTTATAATTTAATTTTCAAATACTTTCATTATTCTTACACGTATATTGTTATTAGAATTTTATACTATTTAGTACTTCCTTTTTCACAAAATTATGTTTAATATTTAAATTTTATTTATTATAAAATAATATTACGTAGTTTTAAAAAACACTTCGGATTTTTTCTCCTAAATGTTCATTAGTAACAATGCAATCATCATTACACTGGGCTAAAACGGACGTCAATTCGGAAGCCCTTCAATAGACAGATGACTACAATGTTAAACACTGTTAAGAATTGTTGAAAAATGTAGACATCAATTTATAGATTATTTCGTAGGAGAAGAATGCATTCCCTTTTTTTAACCCCAGTTTGATATCTAATGCATAAAATGTATTCATTTTGTTTAAATTTTCTTTATTCATAAAGCACGATGGAGCTCCTTGAAAATGCACGCGGGCCCCAATGGCCCCGCAGGACAAAATTTGGGAAAACCTGCATTAATCAAATGCGTCTCTTTCTTTAAAGAAATGAAAATATGAAAAACGTTTGATTTACCATAGAAAAAAATTATGGGGCAAAAGAAAATGTTCTATATTTTCTTAAAGAAAGATACAAACATAACCAAAAACTATATATTTAAATCCGGGTAAATCACCAACTTTGCTGCTTAACCATAAGTTAATTGGATATTTTTACAGGATTTATTCCGAAAGATACAGAGAAATAGACTGAGATTAAAATTTTTTGTATCTGTTCATAGAAAGCTTTCATTGATGTTTTGGCAAAAATATCAAATGTTTTACGCCACAACAAATCACTTTTTACAAATCTCATTTTATAAACCTCCGCTCAGAAACTTTTAATTCAAATTGTTTATTCTGATGATTAGAAATTTTTTAATGCAAATAACTGCTTTAAAATTTGGAAGGATTAAATTAGTTTAGAAGTTTTCTCACGAAATGAAAACAGAGATAATAAAAAATAGTGTTGTAAATGTACAAAGAATAACTCATAATTGTTGTTTCGTAAGAAGTAAAAGAATCCTAAATGTTTAACAATTTATTACGACATTTAAGACGAAGAAAGAGAGCTTTTATTTTTTTAATCTAATAAATAATGCAAGTCTTTTTGACTTAAAAATAGTTTATTTATCTAAAAAGAACACATTTTGAGAGAAAGATTTATAACTTCATAAAGATGTTACATTTTTGAATCAAAGCCAAATTTCTATCAGAGTTTATCGACTTTTAAGAACAATTTTCAAAAACTTTAAAATATATATATATCTGTTGAGATCCTATTACTAGAGCTATCTTTAAAAATTGAAATTTCGTATTATAAAAAATTATAATACGTATTTATTATTTGCATATAAAAGAATCAAGTTCACCGTTTATAAATATAATTTGTGAAAGTCTGTTGATGCTATAATTAACCGTATGAAGCTATTTTGTATTAGAAGTCGTTCCATTGTTAAGATATATCTTTTGATTGTCGTAATGCAGTTCTTTATATAAAGTTTTGTCAAACCATTACAAATTACTGGATCATTTTCTAAGTATATTTTTATTGTAAAAATATGAAAAACACCTAATTTTTAAGTATTTTATTAATAAGTAACAAAATAGTATTATCAATGTATAAATGCAGCTCGTCTCAAATGAATATGGGCAGGTGATTTTTTTAAATAACAATGAAAATAATGAAGCTATAATCAGAATAATATAATAATTTATTAAATACCAAAATATTTAATAAACGGATTTGTCACTCTAACGTCCTTTTGATCCTAATTACCCCTAAACAAATGCGTGTAGGCAAGTGTAAAGATACATTCAAATGTTATTAATTTTCCTACTAATGCTCTTGATTAACTTTTGTAATTATGAGATTTTGATGGGATAGTTATTACCATCCTTTTAAATGAAAAAGAAAAAAGACTATGATATTTAAAGCTTTGAAGAAGTGTTTTTAAATGACTAAACGCCAATATTCTCAGATGGGAATATTGCATTATTTGTAATACAAAACATATATTTTACAAAACAATAACGATGTCCTTATTTTTCCTATAAAAATTAAGTTTGATTTCAACTTTTGAAAAAAAAAATTATGTATAAGCATTTATCACACGTATAAGGAAAATGTAAATTCATTAATTTGTAGAAAAATATATTATTTGTTTTTATCTTTTTATCTTTTCTACTTACATTTTACAGATAGGAATCTAAATATTTTTGGAATTTGAGAAAATACTCAAGATTAATATCCAATAGCATATAGCGGAAAATAATTTGTTATATTTGCATACGTTGTTAATCAATAATCATGTTCGACAATGCGAACACTAAAATAACCCCCCCCCCAAAAAAAAAAACACAACAGAAATATTGTTTTAATTTGTATGCATAAATTAAAACATTTGAAACTGTAATATAGGTAAAAACAAAATTATAACTACATCGTGATATTAATTCTGGGTGTAAATGGTTAATTTGTAAGGTGACTTTTTATGTACTAAAAGCAACACATTTTTAAATAGAAAGAGGTAAAAAAAAAAAGATGTTGAAAATGTAAAAAGTGGTCATAATTGCCCTTCCTGACCTAACTCTCCACACTTTTTTCAATTGGATTCAAGTCTTTGCTGATGGCTTACAAGTCTATAACCGTTACTTGATTCTGTATAAAGATGTTGAGTGGGAGGAATGAATTGACGAATTGCCCTGTTGAAATTTCCGATTTCCTAATACTAAGATTTTCCAATTAGAAGTAGATTCCTTTTGAGGATATTTCCGTAATCCCTACAGCTCTTTTGACCATTAAGAAAAACAGTACCCGTTTTAATGTTAAAACAGAATGCGGCCTACACCATAAGATACACCCCTTCTTTGTTCACGACTTAAGAACACGCGAGGTGATAGCCATGGACCATCCCAATAGTATGTTCAGTGATGAAAGAGAGCCTTCGAAATTCATTTTCCATTCAATACATGTATTTTTCAGTCCAAAGAAAGCGCGCATTTTCATGGTACAATTTCAGCATAGGTTTCCGAATTATTTTACGATATTTATAAAAATAGTTAGCTGTAGGGATGGGGCTCATCTTGAAATAGAAAACGCAAAAGTCTTCGCAATTTCATGAATAAACTTTTTTGGGGTTGAAACTTCTCGTTAAATGTCTCGTTAGGTGTTTTTAACACATTATCAAATTTCGATAAATTTTCATACATCCTATATCTGCTACGGTTAACTTGTTTAGCAGTATGAGAAACTTAATATTTTGAGTCTTTAAACGCCTAATTTTAGCAAAATCAGCTGCCGAAAATGGAACGTTGCAAGGCATTTTCCAAATATTCGAAAAATGATAAAACAATTAGCGAATTTACATTTTTAGGTATTAGCATAGCATGTACACAACGCAGAATAGCAATCATTTTGCTATGGTGATAATAAAAGCCATTCTTTTCATTGTCTATAAATTTTTAGCACAGCTTGTTACAATTTTTTTTATAATCAGTATGTGATTTAAGTATGATATTTCAGAATTGTAATAAACTTACATTATGATTTCATATGCCATTTTCTTCGTTTTTATTGCTTCATTTTTTGTACTGTTATTTAAAAAATAACTAGTTCGTATACTTTTTACAGTCCCTGTATTATCCCGAATCGTTACGAAAACAAAAATTTTGAATTTTAGTGTTATCATGTGTCGAATCTATTTACGAACATTTACCAATAAAACCGTGTAAAACTCTCGTATATTTTCCGAATATTTTATTTATTTTAATTTTCTTTTATTTATTTAAAAAATTTTTTGACGGATAAACAGCTTTAAATTTTGCTAGCAAGATTATGTGTCAATAACCAATTTTAAAATAAAATAATAATAATAAGTTCTTTACAATTAAACCACTATTAAAAATTCAATAACAGAATAAAAACGTTTCGATTTGTGAAAAGTATTTTCCAAATAAAATATATTTTTAATTATTGTTTCTGCGTTATTCTGTTCGTTCTTTTTATAATATTTTCTATTTATGATCATCTATCAGATTATCAACAATATGAATCGCGTGCATTTTAAAGTTTTGAATGAGATATATTTTCTTAAGAATATTATGAAACTCTTTTGTAAAAATGATGTATAATACTTCAAAGTAATTAAATACGAGGTTCATTATAATAGAAAAAGTTTTATTGCAAACAAGTATTTTAAAAGTATAAAAATCGGATTGAAATATTTCTTTATACATTCTTATTAGTTAAGAAGAATATTAATCTATGAATATCCGGACAGTTAAATGCATTTATTTAAAAATACTCTAAAATGACATTAAATTCTTTTCCCATCATGTAAATGTCAAATTCTGCAAGAATTCTCCAAACAAAAATGATAAAGTAACTTATGATATTTTTGGAAGAACTTCTGCTATTTCTTAGATAAAATAATTCTATTGTTACATATAATTAAATTTTAAATTTAGGAAACATCAATATTTCATCGTAAATTGTCTTCATTTTAGAAATAATATAAAAAGTTTCCACTTTTATATCGTTTTGCGAAGATCTTTTATTGTAAAGAAAATTATTTTAAACTTAACTCGTTAAATATGAATGTAAGTTTTATATAAGGGATTTTCAAAAAATTTTTTGATTTGATTTGTAGAAACTTTTGTATTACCGTATTGAAGATCTGAGTCAATCAAAATGTCAATATTATTTCGATACTTCAAAAGTCGATTTTGTTGACTATTATTATCTTCTTACACTGTTATTCACATAATTATTTCATTAAATCCGAAACAGACAGTGTTAATATTTTTTTCGTACTCGATCATCTACCCATGATTTTTGCTAAATTAAACGTTGAAATAATGAAGATATATATATATATAATTTTTAATTTTTTTATTTAATGTATTTTTTTAGATATTTTTGAAGATATGATTTTTTTTTCAGCAACACATATTTTGTCAACACAGGAACCTGAAAAGTTACATATCAATCTAGGCTATCATATGGTGACCTTTGGCATAATCTCAGATTATATCGGTTTTGAATTCAGCTAGTTTTCCTTTGGAAGAATTGCTGTGGTGCGGATGGCGATAGAATATAGAGTTCCGGCAGGGAAAGATGATTTTAACCTTTGAAAACAAAAAATATCAAATAATCCGGAGATAAGATCTCAATTTTCTAGGGGGTGGGGTGTACCCCCGGACCACCTCCTTAAATCAACACTGATTAGATTTTTCTTGAATCTTAATGACAGTCGGTGATTCATTGAAATTAGTCTTTGTCATTCGCGGAAGTGTTCATTAATCTGACTCTCGTGAATTAGTGTATTTATATTTTATTAAACATACAAATAAGTTAATAAAAAATCCTCAGAAACATGTGCATGTTCAGTATTGTTGTAATAAACCAGATAGGTTTTTTACCTTCTTCAAAAGGATAACAGAAATTTTGGCAAGAAAAATGCCTTATTATAAATGAAAATCAAAATTTGTTTATCTGCCTTTTATTCATTAATCTGTATATTTCATTTTAAAAAAATAAGTATAAACAATTTATTGAAAGAGAAAATGTTCAAATTATTCGCATATAAAAATATAGTATTTCATTCGTTTATTTTGTTTTTATTGAATAAATGTTCGAGTGTGTAATTTTTAGGTGCGTTCCTAATTGCATTAATACCCAACACTTATAGATATAGTTTTTTTTTTCGTTCGTCTGTCGGCTTACACTACGGATAAACTATCAACCAAATAGTTTTAAATTTATTGTACGTATAAATAATAATTTTATCAAGTTATTTCAAATGTTTTGAAATCAAATTAAAACTTAAAAACATATTAGTTAATATCTTCTTTATTCAACCAATTAATATAATACGTAATTAGTTCAATGAAATCTAATGATAGCTTATGATTCTAGGTCATAAAGAAGATTATTGCATTAAATCCTGCCATGCATTCTTACTTTAATGGTATCCCATGGGACATTGATTCTATACGTGATTATATCATTTTTAAGATGGTGTCCCGTATTAAATAATAATTTTTGTATTCATGTATTTTTGTAAAAATTTCCAAAAGCTAAAACATGAAAATAAAACTACTATTGTACTAAAGCACCTTTTTTGCCATGTTTCATGTTCAATTTCCGAATTTTTCTATTTATAAGTATTTTCAGTTTTGAAACAGATTTTCAAAAGGATATTGTCAGTTCGTTTTTCTATTTAATTACTTATATCTATCTTTTGTTTAACGGGATCTCTTAGACTATGAGATTGATGTTTAAAAACATATATTAACTTATGACATATTAAATCACTTAAGAAAACATCATATTATTTTTAAATAAAAAACTGCGTTTCTTTTTTTTTAACCTAAGAAATTACATTTAAATTCTAAAAAATGTAAATAAATAAAGAAATTTATTCAAAAAATTTAATATTTATTGTAGCACAGTAGTGCAAGTTTTCTTTAAAAGATTTGTAGATGCATTTTCCATTTTCCCGATTCGAAAAATAAACATATCATTCTTCGCTAAAAGCAACAGGTATTCGATTAATATAACGATGCAAAGAATGAAAACTGGTAATATGAGGTAATATTTTCTCGTAGTGCTGGATATTTCTTATAAGAAATATTTAAAGTGTTCATTACTCTGTTTTACGCCTTACCATTAAAAATAAAAATATAAAAGTTTGTTGAATCTGTGCTACAAAAAAAAAAAAAAAAAAAAAAAAAAAAAAAAAAAAAAAAAAAACGCCAGCTTTACAAAAATGTCTTATTTAATGGTATAGATAATGTTTCGAGAATCCTATAGAGTTTTGGCCCGGTTTTTCCATTATCTAGTTTAAAAGCTATTGAAATACATATAGAATTTTAATAGAGATGTCTGTAAAGAGTAAGTGTTTAGCTTTTTCAGATGCGCCGTTTGCAGTTTGCAAACGATTAATTTTATTTAGTTTAGGAAGTTTATTAGTTTATTTAGATTAGGAAATCAACTCTACTTTAATTGTAAATAGTACATGAATTTTAATTAAAAAATTTAACATCTAGTATACACTGATGAGCTGATTTTATTATTTGTTAGATTAATTTTATTGTTCCAAATACGAGCTGGCACCAGTAAATTTTTAGTACAATTTCGATAGCATAATATACGTGAAATTGGCTGTTGATTGTTTTCAAATAAACTTGTTCTTAAATTACTGTGTGAATAAATTATTTGAACATTTTTTGAGCAAAAATACCTTGTCCCTGAAAGGATTAACAGACATTTGAAAAAAAATTTCTTCTCTACAGGCATTTCTATTGAACTTCTACAGATATATCTATAACTTTAAAACCAGCTAATAGAAAAACGAGCAACAATTCTATATAATTCTACAAAACTTTTTCTATAGTATTATAAAAGCCATTTTCGTGAAGGCAGAAGTCACTTAAATCTGAAAGAGAATTGTGTTGAATCTAATTCTATCCTTAGTACAGCCTAAAACAGTACGACAAAGTAAATGAATATTATTGTAATTTAATAACCCCATTTTCTAAAAGAGGCATTATCACTGTAAAATAAAATTAATATCAACCTGTCCTATATTATTTTGACATATTTTTATTTTTATAATATGTATGATTAAATAAAAAAAATGTTGTTTTTATTTTGAATGTATATACATGTATGGCTGTTATATGAGAAAAATCATATTTTCTTGGCATAATGTTACTTATGCATGTTCCATCAGTCTTTTTATCGATATACAATTTTGACCGCGGAAGCTGATCATTACTTTAAAATGAATTAAGAACATTAAAAATCGATTTTATTTAAGTTTGCTTACTATGTACATTTCACTACCGAAGGTACTAATGACTCAAAGTAGAATTAGCTCACATATTGTTAAGTTCAATACGTCTATCAAACAGTGAAAGATATAAAATCAATTTTATTTAAATCAGGATAATCAGATTTTTAGCAGTGTAATAGAAAGTTCAATGAAATCCATTTTTATCTAATTTTAACATGGAGAATGGCTGCTATATGAGAGAATATTCATAAATAAAAAAAAATACATAAATTTTCAATCTGCAATATCCAGTCAAGGTAATCGATAATTATATTTTTATCTTAACTTTGGCATTAATAAAAGCTTGCTATGATTTCCATTTAAAGGTACAAAATAAATTTTATTTAATTTAACGCATGCTTCTTCTTTTTACAATTCATTTTAAACTAAAATTGAATTATGTGGAATTTCTCAAACAAGATTCGTTCTTTAGTACCTACAGCCTAAAACACTAAGAACAAGAAGATCATTATTATTGAAATTTAATTTAACCTTACTTCCCGAAAGAAGGCATTATCTCTGTAAAACAATATTGATTTGAATCTGTCCTATTTTATTTTGAATTGGAGTGTGTCGTTGCTAGTATAGTAAACACCATTTTTTTACAATAATATTACTTTTATGTGTAACCACGAGCTTTTTTATCAATACATAAATTTGATCGCACAATAAGCTTATTATTTCAGAATTATGTATTAAAATAAAACACAATTTTATTTAAATTTTTTAACTACATTTCCCACCTCGAAGCGCTAATGACTCGAAACAGAATCAACTCACACATTGTCAGATTCAATAAAGCTATCATACCGTAAAACATATGAAACAAATTTTATTTAAATTTGGTTAATCTGCTTCTTAACAATGTAATATAAAGTTAAGTTAAGTAGTATGGTTTCTATATGAGATAAGAAGAAAAATACATTTAAAAATTTTCATTTTGCAATATTCAGTCAAGTTCCCTTTCAGTGTACAAAATTCTAAAATTATTTTTGAAATTTAAATTTGACTTTAGCAGAAACTTATAATGATTTTTTTAAACTTATAAAGTAAATTTAACTTAAATTTCGCTAAAAGATTTTCACGCAAAACATGAAAAAAAAATCAATCTGTTCTATCTATCTTTATTTTAAGAAAGGTTTTATACAAAGAAAAATCCCCATTTTTCAAATATGAAGGATATTTTTCTGGCTTTGGGTGTTATTAGGGTATGAGATAATTCATGCATTATCTCTTTTTTAACTTCAATCTTTGTTGCTACATGAGTAAAAAAAAAAAAATCGTATTTCTACTTGTCAATCTTAGACATGCTTTGTCTATATAAGTGTGGGGCAAATTCCGTCGTTGAGAAATTTTCTAGAAAAAATGACCCAAATTATCTTCCTTATACAAGCGTAAACTTAAAAATCTCACGCAACACAACGTTCACATCACTGTGGTATCGAAAATATTAGTGCTTCTCACTTTTTGGCAAAACTTAGGACTACAGTCCTTAGCACATTCGCTGCCGCTCACGCGAAAGCGCGTGATATGACGTCAACGGTAAGGGGCCGCTTACGCGCCAGCGCGTGATGTCCAATAGCCAGACACGAGCTGGCGCGGTAAAATCTTTCACTGATTCTTTGTTATAAAAAGTAAATCGGCTTCTGAGAAAACCTCACTTCTATAATGCGGCATTAACTATCAACACATCTTCACGTAAGCGGCAGTGAACGTGTTAATGGATAAATACTATAAATGCAAAGTACAATTGTATTGATTCTATTATATATTTTTTTGTTTTCAGAGAAGCATTCTTAAAGCAAAACATAAAAAAATAATTTTATTTAAATTTGATAAATGCATTTTTTAAAACACATGTTATCAGTATGAAATAATTTTGTGTTGAATCGGTGCTATCTAATTTTAACTTGGAGTTATGTTCAGAAAAATTCATTTTAAACTTTTAGACATGAAGTTACACACTAGGGTAAATGAGAGAGAAAACTATTCTATCAAGTGAATTTTTTATCAAAACATAAATTTGACCAAAGCAGTCTCATTCTGAATATTTGGCAGAATTTCGTTCATGGGCAGTGTGCAAATAATACCAGAGAATTAAATAAAGTTTGTGTTGTAGAACGATACTCGAATTAAAACATATGTGAAAAAATTTCCAGAAAGTAGTTTCCTGAATTTCCTGCTAGGAAACATCTAAATACTTAGTTCTTTCTCGGTTGTATTTCTTAATCACAGACCAGTTTAGACGATAAAATTGTAGGAGAAATTCCATTGTAAATGGGTTTTCTAGAAAAAGTTACCCAAATTATCTTCCTCAAACGAACATACCGTATTTACTCGTGTATAAGGCGCATTTTTTCTAAAAAATTAGGGTAAAACTCTTAGCACGCCTTATACACGGAATAATATTTTACAGTTAAATGCAGTCGAACGATATACATATGATACAAGAAATTATTCAAAGAAGATATTAAAAGTCGGAAAATTTTGCTTAAATGAAGTATTACTGCTTACTTATTTGATTCCTTGCATTTTTTTCTACAACAGAGCGAATGACATTATCTAAACGCTAATTAGCAATTCTCCTCACCGTCATTCATTCCTATTTCTCGTCATTCTCTGACAACCCGAAGTCCAAAAATGCATTTTCGTCTTGTTTTCTGGTCTGGTGTAATGTTTATTTCGACCTTTTTTTACTGAAATTCATTTGGTTATTCTTCAAATTTATGGTCCGCGTCATATACGAGATTTTACGAAATTGCCATTTTTACTTGTAAATTAGGGGTTTGCCTTATACACGCGTGTGTCCTATGCACGAGTAAATACGGTAACCTTAAAACTCTTGCACAGTAACAATGTTCATACCACTGTCATATCGAAAATGTCCATGCTAAAAGTTTTCTGACGGAAATGCAAACAAAGGTCCTTAAAAAGTTTTCGCTATTAATGTATAATAATGTTGTGTTGAATCTTATAAAATATTTTTAATTTTAGCACGGCTTTCTTAAAAGAAAATTTAAACAAATAAATGTTATTTAATTTTTATATGTCTGTTTCTTCAAACGCGCATTACAAGCGTGAAATGCTTTTAAATTAAATCTGTGTTATGTTGAAAATAATTTATTTTAAAATTTTAGATGTGAAATTACTCACTGGGGTAAATGCATGATAAAAATTCTCTCAAGTAATTTTTTTATCAAACCATAAATTCGGCCAAAGCGGCTTCATTTTAAACATTTGACCGACACTCCTTTGTGAGCAGCATGCAAATAATGCCTGAAAAATCACATAAAGACATAGTTGTGTTGAAGAATGATAATTCAATTAAAACATATGAAAAAAAAAAATGTTATAAACTGATATCTTTGGTGTCGCTTTATAAAGGAGCTGCAAAATGGACAGCAGCTTTTTTAATGAAATAAATGCCACTATGCGCCCGATTAACATATAACATTTTCTAAGATCTTCAATACATACATATAATAAAATATAGTAATTTTATTACTGTCCTGTATACTATGTATACAGTATACTTTGTGCACCACTATAATTTAATTAACACTATCATTAAAAACATCATCTATGCAATATCATGTTGCAATAGAAACTATATTAAAATTATATTGCAATCAGCATTCTACATTTATAATCTTTAACCGTTTCAAAAACGCTTGATAAATTTAATTCATGAAATCGTTGTGTAATGTCGTTGTCTTATAAATTCTTTTCATCAGTCATTTTATAACATTGTCTGGATATAAATTCGTTTTATACCGTAGTTTTTTTCATAAATGCATTAGATTATGATTTTATATAGAAAGCACACATCACTTTGAATAACGTTTATGTGCATTTTATAAAAAAAATGAATGGTGAAAATATTTAAGTAAGATAAAAAGATTTATAAAAAAATTCTATAGAAATATCTTCAGACTTCTAAAGGGTCTTTCGAATTCTCTTTATATAATATCCATTACTATATATAATTCCTCAAAGAAAAGCAACAATTAACAGCAATTTAAATCCATTACTTATTATTTGCAATGCCCATTTAAATTTATCCTTTTGGAAATTGTATTAAACTATGCGAAGTATTTAATTAAATATAATAAATACAGAAACCATCCGGGTAGAAAACCAATTAAGATTAAATCAAATGCTTCTCTCATTTATTCTCTTATAATTTTAATTTTACATTTTAAAAGCTAAGCTTTCACTTAAGCCCACGCACAATTTTTTATACTGTAAAATCCACCCGTAATAAAAAAAATGTATATGCGCAAAAAGCATTAAACTGTAAATAAAAAACAAAAATAATAAATCGTAGTATGTTAACAGCTACATTTAGCGTTTTTACTTGTAATGAATGCAATCTGAACTTGCGATTATTTTAAAACCATTTAAAAAGAAAAACGTTATATATATTTTTTACAACCATTTATAATTAGAAAGTTCTATTAAAGTTTAATACCGATTGTAAACCCCAATAGCACGTGATTTTCTTTTTATAAATGGAGATAATCTGATTTTACAAAGCTGATTATTTATAATCGGATTACAGTAAAACCCAGTTAATTCGGATTAAATGGGACCAAACCCAATCCGGATTATCCGGCGAATGAGAAAAAAATTTTAAAAAACTTACTTACAGAAAATCACCTATATATTAAACATCCTGAATATTTACTGACAGCAAAATTTTTTATTTTGTAATTACAAAATTTTCTGCTGTGCCAGTTTTGTATACTTTTGCGGGCCGCGCGGTCGCGCATCCGCTTGATCATAGTTTGTTTGTTGAGCGTAATCCCCAAATGTAATGTTCAAAATAGACCCTTACTTTTGCAAATGGTTTGTTGCTTCATTGTGGCTAATAACGTTTGGTTGATCATCATTGATAATAGGTTTTTCGTCTCAGTCACCTTTACTTTCAACTACTTCAGATTTACATAAATTGATTATTTCATTTTCTGTAAGTGAGGCGTAAACTTCATTATTTGTGCTTCATTCAATTGTTAATGTCGGTGATATCAACATCTCAATAAACATACTCACAAAATTTTCAGGTGTAATTTCCCTTTCATTCTCGCCTATTATTACTTCCATTTCAAGCTTGCTTGTTGTTCAAGAAATCACAATTTGTAGATCATTAGTTCTTGTTGTTTCTTTGAAAGGTAACATCAAAGAGTTTAAATGAAAAAGGATGAATGTTATGGAAATTTTGCCGATCGCTTCTCAAACTTTGATCCGGATTAACGGGGTCGGAATTAGCGGAGTTCTACTGTATTTGAAACAATAAACCATTGGTAATACACTAGAAACGTTAAAACGTGCTTGAATCCCCATAAAATAAAGAAGCAGAATTTGTGATGCATTTTTATGACCAAAAACAATAAAACGAGAGAATACAGTTATTTTTAATTTAACTGTAAATATTAACATCTAAACATTTATTTCAGAATTTCTTATCTATTTTATAAAATTGTAAGTAAATATTTATAATAAGCAGTGCGCAAATCTTGATGTTTCGAAATGTTATTAAAATCAATTCAGAATGATAAATTCTTGCGTTATAAAATAAATGCGTTAATGGGGAAAATATTTACGCCACGTATATCTAAAGTTCACATAAAAGAGTGATGTTTCATTTAAATTTAAATATGTTTTTAACATAAAGAATGGAAGCAAAATAATAAATTGGTAAATATTTTAAGGAAACTGCATTGCTGATTTTATTTTATGCATTTATATAAAAATGTATATCATTTAAGATCAGTAGATTTTCAGGAAAAAAATATGATTTTAAAATTCTAATGGAGATAAAGAATTAAATCCAAAGTGAGTGATCCAAAAAATAAACCTGTACTTTTTAAGAAGATAAAAAAGATTTGAATGAAAGCGTTTTTTCAAATAATTATTTTTTAAGAAACTTTCGTATATTTTTTTTGTCGTCAGCAAATTTTGAGACTTTTTTAAAAACCAAAGGCTTTTAATTTCAGGCGTAAAATATTACTTAACATTCTTTGGATACATGGTACATCAAGTTTTATGGAGCAAATGAACATAATAGTATGAAGTATAATAGTATTATTTAAACAGTAATATTAAACATTATTACAACATAAGACTTGTGACATCGATTAAATTATTCATTTGAATAGAGACAGTTAGGGTGTCACCAATTTTATAAAGTAACAACGCTATATATATGCATATATTTAAATATGCTGTCCATTAATATTTTGATATGAGTTTGTATGACAAGTTATTCGGGCATCTAACTTTTCAATATATAGCGATGAAATAAACAGTCATATTCAAAAAATGTTATGATGCTCAATTACAATGAGATTAAAAAAGTACCACGTGCTATTTAGTAATTTCGCAAAACATATTGTGTAGACGAAGCTAATTTCATATCTCAGGATCGTGATTTTTTTAATAAAGCACTTGTTAAACGATATCAATAGCATTATGTTCTAATACTTTGCAATCCAATACATCATATTTCCAATTCTATTGATATAAAGTTACAGACAATTTTATTTGTGCACTGTACAAAAAATATGTAAATCGACAAAATTACTTTTTCTAAAGCTACCAAAATCTTCTAAAGAATCTACTAAAATTACAGGAATATTACATAAATTTTATCTGTAACCCGAATTGCAGTAAGATATAAAGTTCTAGGCATACCAGTTTCCTAAAAAAATCTTTCCAACCTTACAGATTTTTTTTATTTACAGTGTAAATGTGGGTTTGTTACAAGAATTTTTTGCTGTTTAGTAACTTTGCATTTATTTTTAACAGTTCATTTTTTAATCTTATTTTTACCGTGGCAACCCTGTGTAACTCTCTGTGATAATTACAAAATGCTTCTACATTCCTTTTGTATATTATCTTAATATTTTGTAGAAAAAAGCTACAGAACCATTTGAATTAAGCTAACTGTATTATCAATAATTCTTTAAATATTTTAAGAGAATCAATTACTTTGAATAATAATTTACGAATGTTGATATTTAAACATAAAATAAATAATAAAGAAATCCTTAATTTCCGCATTTCACAATGTATTGGAATATTGAAACATTTTCTCAAATCCTAAATGTAATTTTAAAGTCAATTAGTATTAAATAGCATTGACTGCGCTGCGAATGAGGAATGTAATACGAATGAAAGCTCTATGTTTGAATTTTATGCGGCATCTTAAGTATTAAAAGCACTTGCCAGTAGTGCATATGTATATAAATTTATTCAAGCATGAATAAACCTAAAGTTTTATAACTTACCTAAAGTCGGATTTGTGTGAGAGAGTTGAAGTGGCCGTCATTTTCAAAGTAACACTTTAGTATATATTCTTTAAACCGGGATGGTATAAAATACTAAATAATATTTTCTATGGATTATAAGATTATATTTTTGCCTTTGTATTAAAATTATATATCAGAATTCAATTAAACTTACAATTTGTCAATTAGAGTTTTCTCTATATCTCTGTTATAAAAATGCATTCTTATAAATACGACAAATTAAAAAAAAACAGAACATATAATAAATTTTAATATTAAGGATTTTCTTAGAAGGTGAAATAATAAAGTTTTCCAAAATATATGTGTACAAGATGATTAAAATTAATAAAGTGTTAAATGTATCCAATTATAAAAACATTTCTTCAGCTGCAATCCAAACGTATTCCTATTTATTCTTCACTGTGTATTTTTATAAGAATAAATAGATTCATATTAAGAATTCCGCATGCCTGTGCCTATGTGTTTTTCTATGTATTCTTTCAGAAACATTTCTTTGCCTAGTCTGTTGGTTTGAAGTAGTCTTCAAACAATATGATTTTGATAGCTTTGTGAAATATACTTTTGACACATTTTGTGAAACATATTTTATTAATTTATTAAAATGAATTAAATTTATGTTAAGACAAATTTTCAAACTCTAAAGTAATACATAGAGAAGTTAAAGATACTTTCATGTGGCTATTTTATAAAATCTTATTTTTTTTAACCTCTCCTAGTCTAAACAGGATATTAGCATGTGCAACGGAAAAATATTTATAAATATTTATAAATATTTATAAAACTGTTAATCTAGTGACTTTAATAGATATATTCACTTGTTATGCCAATTTAGTACATCTGATATAGCAATTAAGTATATCTTTAAGGTCGCTATAGTCCCATCATCCATTTTTTTTAAATTAAAATGTCATTTAAAGAGATAATGCTGGACACTAAATTAACAACATTTCGATAAAGACATTTTTTAAAATTATTAATTTTACAGGATTTATTAGAGTTATAGCAATTGTGCGATATTTACCAGTTCAAAATGTTCGTAAAATTATCCGGTAGAAACTTCAAGAACCTCAGCCTTTACATTAACGAATAAATAGTGTCAAACAGTCAACCATTGGGTACTTATTTAAAGATGTAATTTTGTCTTTAGTAATCCCAATGATTAAATAGAACAAAAAAAATTAGTGGTATAAGCACGGCTTACCGCCTATTACGATCATTTCAACATAAAGTCTACGTCCAGAGCATTCATTATTTTATAAGTAGTGTGATAGTTTATTTTGAAGTATACGTTATGTTCTTGAATGTCTCAGTCTATTTATCCTTCAAGTCAGAATGACATTCTTCAAAATGATAGCAGAAATGAGCAAGAAATGTGGAATTATTGATTAAAGCTTCATCTCAAATCATATTGAAAGGGTTTAAGAAATTCGGTTTACCAAATGTTCATTCAGGTCACAATTTGTCGCATTCTTTAATTAAATCTGCGTTTGTTTCTCAATTTAAAACATTTTGTAAGCTGAAACGTACAACAACAGTAATAGAAATTAATGCTTGCATTGGATAGGTTTAAAGAAAATAAAGATTAATTTTAAAAGAGTTAATGTTGGAAAATATAAGCATCAATTCACACATATTTTATAGCAAAAGAAAACGCGCATTTAAAAAATATATCCTCTGACTGAAATGTGTTGATAGCATTCAAATTTTCTTTATTTTACTAAAGCGCTACAATAACACTTGGAAATTTACAAGCAAAACAGTTTAGAAATCGCTGCGTTAATTAAATGCACCATTTTCTTTCAACAAATGATAATTTAAGAATAGTTTGAAGTGCTACAAAAAAGTATTATGGTGCAAAATGCGGAATGTACCATATATGAACATCAATTACAAAGCTAAATCTGGGTATTTTACCTTCATGTCTATTTAATCACAAGCTAATCATATGTTTTTTTCTAAAGTAATTCCAAAAAAGACAAATAGTCTGGCAGACTACTAGAAAAAAACCCAGACAGAAACTAAAAAAAAGTAAACTTTACTGGTGTTTTGTGAAAAATATCAAGCATTTTGCACCTAAAAAATCACTGTTGTAATTTCTCTTTTTATAAACCTTTGCTTAGAAAATTTAATTCAAATTGCTTCTTTTCACATTTACAAGACATTTATTTCAAGTTACTGCTATAAATATAAGGAAGGTGTATTAAGTAATATAGTTTTCTTACATATTAAAAACAAAAATCATCTAATAAAGTATTATAAATGCACAAGGAATAATACATAACAGATGTTTTCTAAGAAGTAAAAATATTGTATAAGATAGGAACAATACGATAACATTTAAAAAAGAAAAAAAGTTTTTTATGAAATAAATAATAAATTTCTTTTGACATGTAAATTATGATTTATCTAAGAATAACATTTTTATGAGAAAATTTTATGACTTCATAAAGATGTTACAATTTTGATTCAAAGCCAAATTTTAAAAAGAGTTTATTGACATTTCAGAATAATGTTCGTAAAACTTAAAAATATATGTCTGTTGAAATACAATTAATAGAGTTAGCTCCAAAAAATAAAAATTTCTTATTGCAAAAAGTTATAATAAATTTTAAATTTACGTATTTTTATTTGCATATATATCAATGAAATTTACTATTTATAAATATATTTTGTAAAAGACTGTTGATACTATAATTAGCCATATGAACCTGTTTTGTATTTGAACTAGTTTCATTTAGGGAAACTAGCAAACCCCGCGGCGCGGCTTTACTCGCATAATAAATCGAATATGCCAAGTGAGATTTTTACGACTAATTTTTATTAGAAATAATAATATGTTTAAGAATAATTTAAAATTTTCCATGTAATCCACAGTTTGCTTAAATTTCATTATTTCACTGCATTATTTCAAAATCAGACTTAAAATAATAACAAGAACCAAAGTTAATTCCAAACAAATAATATTTTAAAAATATTTGGAAACTTTCATGTTTAATTCATACATTTCTTTTAGTATTCATTTAAAGTATTTAATTTTTCAGAAACAATTTTCTTAGTATGCATTTACACCTTAAAATTAACCATCGTTTTAAAATCCAATTTGTTTTTCAAGGGCTCTATCATCTCTTTTGGGGTATTGACTCTAATAGAGAATGTCTGTGTTGATAAAAGAGATTGTCACCATTAATTTGCTACTGCCAAGTTTTAAATCAGTTTGGTATTTTATGATATTACGTAGAAATGTAATTTAGAAAGTTTTTAAAGTTTTGCTGTTCCTACCTACTCCATGTTTTAATAGCGCCGACATAGGATAGAGATTGTCACCATTGATTTGCAACCACTGCGTTTATAATCGGTTTATTACTTTCTGTGTTTGCATAGAAATCATAATTTAGGAATTTTTACAAAGCTTCTTTCTCCTTCAACCCATCACAAATTTTAAATTTCGAATTCATTTCCGATTGTTCTTAGAGGACGTGTATATCTTATGGAAAACTACCATGCCGTATTTAAATTTCCTAGACACTTAAGAAATGAAATCACCCGCAACACTCTGTTGATAGTTTCGCCTACATAAAATGTGTGCTTAATTTGGTTATGTTTTAACAGGGTCTATCATGACTAATTTACTTTTGAAATCGGTTATATAATTGCAGAGATTGCTAACAAATCGTCATCCAGTACGTGTTTAGGACACTTTTCGTGAATTTCCCCCCTCTTTTAAATTTCGAATTTTTGGAGGAAATATTGTTTAAATCATTTATGTTTTCAAGTAATTACCATACTAATTTTCGTATTTTTACACCCTTGAGTAATAAAAAATCCCATTTTTAGAGCTCTTTTTGCTCCTGCATCCCTTTTGAGTTAGTGGCATCGACATAAGTTATAGAAATTGTTTGAAACGGGGCAAACTTCATTATTAAGATATCATTACCTTTGAAATGGGTTCGGCAGTTCAAAATCTCTACAAATAAACAAATTTTACCTCTTTATAATATAGGTATAGATATAGTTCTTTATCGTTATTCAGTTTTTTAGATAAAATTTTATTGAACCAAGACAAGTTACTGTGGTATTTTATAAGTAAGTTTTTTTTATTTAAAATCGTAAAAAAACTAATTTAGTTTTTCAAATTTTTTTAAGTAACAAAACTCAATTAGCAAAGTATTATTTTTATCTCAAATCATTACAAAAACAGACAATTTGAAATTGAGTGATAGCATATTTCGTATCTTTTTATAAACATTTAGTAATGAAACAGTGTAACACTATCGTACATTTTACAAGATTTTTTTGCGTTTATTTGATGTGTAAGATTGCAAAACAAATATATGTTTCAATAATAAATTAAAAAAATAATAAAAACTTGTTTAAGAGTAAACCATTATTAAAAATTCCTTTAAGTGAAAGTACTTTTTCATTCGTAAAAATTATTTACCGGAATGAAATATGTTTTTTATAAATGCATGGATATTATTCAGTCTTTTTATAATATTTTCTATTTATGATCCTCAATCATTATACTAACAATACGCATGTTATGTAATATAAATTTTTGAATGGGATAAATATTTTCTTAAGAATACCATGAAACATCATTTGTAAAAATGATGTATAGTACTTCAAAGTAATGAAATACGAGGATCATTATGATAGAGAAAGTTTTATAGTAAACAAGTACTCCAAAAATATAAAAAAACGGCTTTAAATATTTCTTTATATAGTCTTTTTAGTTACGTAAAATATTCATCTATGACCACCCGGAATATTAAGTGCATTCATTTAATAATACTCTAAAGTAACTTAAAATTTTTCTTATATCATTTAAATGTCAAATACTGCAAGAATTATCCAAACGATAATGATAAAGTAACTTATGATATTTTTTAACAGCATATGCAATTTCTTTGATAAAAGAACTATATTGTTACAGATAATTAAATTTTAAGTTTAGAAAACTTATATATCAGGGTTCAATATTCTGTTGTTATTTTTTAAATGATAAAAAAAAATTATTTTTTATTTTTATATGGTTTTACGAAACAATTTATTGTAAAGAAAATAATTTTAAACTCAACTTATAATATATATATATATATATATATATATATATATATAGATAAGTTATTTGCAAATATTTATTTAGTATTTTTAATTTTGAAAATCCTGCAAGGTAATTGTTTTCCACAAAAAGAGCTGTTCGCATCTGAACATATAAAAATTTATAGTATAGGGTATAGTCAGTACTAAAAACGGCAAATATCGCTGACCTCTACTCCATTGTAGGCTCTGCCATAATCTGAATTAAAAACACAACAGTAAATTCGAAAATGCATTTATTTTTTAAAAAGCAACATCGATTTTTTTATTACAGTAAAATTAAAAGTTACGTATCCGTATAGAAAACCAATTGGTGACCTTTGGCCTAATCTCAGATGCGGTGTAGAATTGGGACAATTTTCTCTTAGGTGGATTTCTATGGCTTTTGGAGGAGGGAGGCACATTATAATGTTTCGAAGGGGTTCACATTTTACTATTGAAAAGGAAAAATCTTAAATATTCCGGCGGAGAACATCCCGCTGGGCTAACCCCTAAAATCAACACTGATCAGAATTTTCTTAAACATAATCATTAATGGCAATCGACATTCATTCAGATTAGTCTTTGAAATTTTACAAGAAGTGAGAAATTTCAGTGTGTTTGTTAGACATTTAAAGAACAAATAAATGAACATCTGACAGTAACTGTTCGTAATGGACAATAATTTGTTTCATTGTTCTCTAAAATAACTAATAATGACAATGACATGTGCAACGTAAAAAATTCAAACAATGTAAACGTATCATTTTAAGCGCAAAAAGTATCATGGCACATCACAATGCGATATTCGTTTCACAAAGCGAACTTCGTTTATTTTGTAACAATGAAATGTCATTATAATTTTTCTAAAACAAGTATTACATCCACGACGGTTACCGAGCTCTAATTCTATTATGCAACACTATCTATCATGCAGAAAGATAATAATAATAACATGCATTAGCGTAACAAATGTGTCAAACAAAAGCGTTTTTTAAAATATCATTTAACTGTAAATAATAAATAAAAATATCCAAAGAAAACACCATAATTTTGGAAACATTAATGATGGAATAAATCGGATTTACTATAATACGCGATTGAAACAGGATTTTCGTCAAAATTTTGAGACATCTCTTTGGCGTACAATTTGACATCATGACATTTTGACAAAAGCGGAGAAACTCATTGGTTCAATTAGTGACTTCTGAAATAAACTATAATATACAAGGTGTTCCAGAAAGGACTCCTCAACTTTGATATGACATTATTTTGAAAGAGTGAGAGATGGAAATGTGAAACAAGCTGAATGTTAGACAGATAGATCTGGAATTTTTATACATCAATTTTAAAAAAATGTACCAATATTGGCCACGAGAGGGCACTTCAATCACAAAGCTGTGTCTTTGAAACAGTTTCTGAAAGTGAGCTGTTTGAACTCAGACAAAAAAACACATTACAATGATTTCGATATGGTTATCTTTTTCAGCAACAACATGAAGCAACCTAAAGATAAAGTTCGAAATCACACGTTGCAATGCTTCTACTGAAATGGATGCACATGCCTCACAGATGAATTGTTCAAGCTGTTCCAGCGTTTGGGGATTTTTAGAATAAACAGCGTCCTTCAAGTAACCCCAGGAAAAGAGCTTTTTACACGTGTCAGCAATGAAACAGACACGTGAATGAAATTCTGTACTTCGAATACCATTTAAAGCTCCATGCGCTTGTGCTGCTACCTATTATTCATTATTGGAACTATTTTTTTAATTAGTGTATTACAAACACCAGACATATCTGTCTAACATTCAACTTGTTTCACATTTCTTTCTCTCACTGTTTCGAAGTTATGCTATTTCAAAGTTGGGGAGTCCTTTCTGGAACACCCTGTATTTGGATCATGTACCTGGGGAGGGAGGTCACTTCACACAACATGCTCTTATGAAACGGATTTTTTTAAATAAACATTGCTGGGTGGGGCTAGTTGAGTTCAAGCCAATTGTTAGGTCTCCCCACCTGGCTTAATCTGAATGTGAATCTGAAACTGAGATCAATACAAAGAATTTTCTTTCGACGAATTTCTCGAAGATGCAAAACTTCAGCAGACACTCTGCAAGTGCTCACAGGCATTCCACCCATCACACAAAAACTAAGTTACGGACACGAAAAGTCATCTATCATGTAACAAAAAATAATACAAAAGCACACTCTTTCTTCACCAACATACACATATAAAACAATTTCAGGAGCTGGTAGATTCACTCAGCAGAGTCATCACACATGAAAACAGAATTAGTAGCCAAATTGTATTTTCCAGCTGGAAAACGACCCCATAACCTTTTTTGGATAATTACGGACATTTCGGGGAATGACCTATCCTGTACCTTCATCTAAATCCCCATGTAAAATGTCTGGCATTCTGAGTGGCGTTTTAAATGCCACTGGCAAGCAGTTCAAGTCGGCGGCAGAACTGAAGACCGCCATCATTGAAGCCTGGGATTATATTGATGCTTATGGTCTTCCAGGGATTAGTAAATAGTATGCCACATCATTTATTTCAATTTTTAAGTAAGCATAGCGGATTTATTGGCTATTAACAGTAATGGTTTTATTTAGGCAGGACACTTATTTATCCCTCTTTTTTATAGATTCATTTTTTTTTCTTTTACAAAGAGCGAGTTACAGTCGACAGTAAAATAAGTTGAGCGCTGGACCCACATCAGAATTTTACTTTTTCGCAAAACGTGAAAAAAAATAATATTTAATATCCATTGTCCCCCTAAAATTTATCAGGTATATATTATTAAACCAATATTTTGTTTTCCCAGCATTGATAATATCTCAAATGTAAAAAAAAATTTCCTTTTGACATATTTTTTTTTTAAAAAAAATTCGAATTTAGTTTCATTTGTGTAAGATATTTTATTGAAATATACAGAATTTTTACACATATAATAATTCATACATTTTATAAATAAATCAGTTTTATTTTAAAATCTGTGTAATTAAATTTGAATTACAGTAGTAATACGAAATTAAAATGCACTTATATTATATATATTATTCCAAGGAAAGAATTTATCTAATAAATTTCTTTTTAAAAATAAAACTATAATAATATATCTTATTTTCCAAACCTATAAAGATTTATTTTCCACTTTGCGTGTTATTGAGCAGTTCACATTACATGACCTTTACCGGAGAAGAATGAAACAACTTCAACGCAAACACGAAAAGGATTGATAAAGAATAAAAACATTGATAACAATGATTGTCCTATATGAATATTTAAAGGATGTTCGTGACATCACCTTGCAGAGTTGAAAGCTATTCGTGACATCAGAGCCTGATTACTAACGAGGCATTCTCTCCTTAGTAAAATTACATAGAAATTTTCGCATTGTTTAAACGCGCTTTTCAGTCAAAATTGCTATCACGAATAAGGAAAAAAATTCTATTTATTATTTCTGGTGGGAGAGTGCCCCGTTGATAATCAGGCCCTGCGTGATATCACCTTGCAGAGCTAAAAGCTATTCGTGTTTATATCGACAATGGATAATACCATAATGCAATAACGATTGTTTCGACATGAATGGGGGGACAATAAACTAATTTTGTTATTGTAACAAAGTTACATTTTGAAACGCAATTTTACCATTAAGAAATGGTATATATAGGGGGGGAATTATATTGAGGGTGTAAATATTGTATTATATTTTATCATTTGTGATTTACATAGTGAATATTTCGTGGTCCATTTCGTGGAATATTTATAATCCATAGTCCATATTTCGAGAAATTTTGGTGAGTAAAATTTATTAACTTTAAGAATTTGTCGTAAATTTACCAGTGATTTGTTATATATATATATATATATATATATAGTAACGATTTGTTAGGGATTTTTCTAAAAAACTTTTTGTAAACTTACTCTGATTATTTAGAAAATTTATAAATGATTTGTAAGGGAGGTTCTCATATTAGTTTTTATAAATGTACTAAACATTATTTAGTAAATTTGCTAGCGATATTTTAGAGTGATCACTATATATATTGCTTTTATAAAATATAATATCTAAAGCGAAATTTTGTCGATGGAGAAAATGTCGTCATTGGGAAAACAGGTAAGTTTGTTCCATGAATATAATATACATCGTTATAGCTGTTTCAGTGATGATGTCATATTAACTGACTTTTATTCCTGCATTTAAATAAACTGAACTTCTATTTATTTAAAGGACCGCGATGTGCACGAATGAAAATATTTCTATAAATTGCGCCATTTCCATTTAATTACAATAAATATTTTATGAAACTAAGGAATTTTTAAATAACTGCATAAGTCACGCTTTTATTTTTGGAAAGGATGAGTGTTTCAGAAGGTGTAAATGATGTCACATTAGAAAAAAATATCCTGTGATATAACGGTATTACGATATTTCTATTTTACATAATATCAAAAATTAATTAAAATCATTTTGTTGTATTAAGTTATTATTTAAAATAAAAATAAATAAAATGTTTTCTGCTTATCAACAACAAACACAAAAAATTTGTTCTTTTTTATAACAAAGATATCGTTTTTCTTTTCGTTGTCATGACAATAAAATTAATTTTGACAAGTTCATAGAGGCTACAAACCAATAAATAAATTAAATTTATTGCAAGTGCTATAAATGTTTAGTGGATTGGTTATGCAGTTTCCCTGTTTCTATACTAATTAAAATATTTTATTGATACTATAATTAATGTAGAGTTACCAAGAGATATTTAAACGGAGAAAAAATAAACTATGAAAATATCTTTGAATTCGTCTTCTGAGGTATTATATTGAGGGGTCTCAGGAGTCTTACTTTTTACCTGGTAGTGCAACTTAGCAACATGTCACATTTTATTTTTTTCTCAGTCTCTATTAAACATAAATGCATAATTTTTTTTAATATAGACAACTTAATATCTCTTCTATTTAAAATAATTTTTTTGATATTCTGCATTGAAATTCTACTTTATTTTTTTAATGTTTAATTTTGATTAAAAAAAATAGATTTGTATCCATTGCGCGCAGGATTCTAGCAAAACTATTAGTTCAAGAACCGCTAAAAAAGTTGATAATGGTGTAAAATTAATATATCTTGAACTTATACCTCATTTTAAAGCAATTTATGCATTTATTTATTTAAAAGCGCAATTGAAATCGAAAAAATTGAAAAAAAAAATCATTTTTTATTAAAAAATTGCCAGTTATCAATAATCAATGTAATTAAAATTCAAAATTTGAGGTATAAGTTGTTCTTAAACTTAAAATGAAGATATTTACCAAGTTTCAAACAAATTGCTTTATTATTTTTTGAGAAATGTTGCGCGCTGTCAAAGAACAATTTAAATTTTAAATCAAAATTAAACATAAAAAATATATAACAAAAACTCAATACAGAATGTTAAAGAAATTATTTTAAATAGAAGATATATTAAGTTGTCTATATTAAAAGATTTATGCATTTAAGTTTAATAGGGACTGAGAAAAAAAATCAAATGTATCTGTAGCTAAATCGCCCTACCAGGTAAAAAGTAAGACTCCTGAGACCCCTTAACTTCCCATTTAAATAATGTTTAATGTTTAGAAACCACATTAAAAAAAGATTTGTAGCTGAAGTTAAGTCCAACATTATACTTTATGAGCTGTTTTCCTTATTTTTTATTATTTTCTTAAGTTTGTGTATCTTCATCATGAAAGATTATGTTATCCCTATTTTAAGAAATGGCAATTGTTTATTTCGCTTTGTATATTATTGTGTATTATAAAACTGATATATATCGCATCCAATGTATACTCTTTTCCGTCGAATTTCGACGGGGGCAGCTAGTTTCATCTAAAATGAATTAGTAAAACCATATTGAAAAGCGTTGCGGATAAAAAAAATCATCAGCATTGTATGTTGCCATTGTCCTTTGATGGCATGTCTTATAAGTAAATAATGCTGAAACACAATCCGCCTTCTTACCCGATAAATAATGCCAATAGACATGCATTGTAACAGAAAAGCTTAACCTTCGAATATATGCAAACAGCCATCATTTGACAGGCCCATTTATTAGGGTATTTGGGTACTTACAATTTTTGTTATTTTAGAGGAAATTGGGGTGGGTGCGACACTTTTTACAAAACTTAGAAAATCAACTTTAAAACAAAAATTCCAGTTTATAGAGTGCAACATGAAACACTTTTTAATGTTCTTGAACAATATAGAAACAAAACATGCAAAATGTATTTTATAATCAAGGAAATTGTAAGTTTCAAAATTTGCCCCATAACTCACCACTAACAGAGATGTATCGAATTACAATAAAATAAAGCTATAAGGCACAAATAATCAAGTGTCGGCTAGATATATAATCTAACAAAGATTGTAGATTGATATAATGTATGTGGCACAATATAGAATTCCAGGATCTTCATAACGTAAATGGAAATTCAGGATTGTTAGTCATAGATAACATTAAAAATTATCAATTTAAATTATTTACATTTTGAAGTAAATGAATATGTTATCAATGTTATAATCAATATATTACCCTCTAAATATGTTTTCATGTTAGAAATTTACATTCATCTCATTAAAAAATGAAAGACATATCCCATTCCTCCCTTTACTAGCATGTCTCATTACTCCCCACTTTCTTTTTTTATATGAAAGACATATCCCATTCCTCCGTTTACTGGCATGTCCCATTACTCCCCACTTTCTCTTTTTGTATTAAACTTCTTGTATAAATAAAAGTACTGCTTTTAGACTTGTTTTAAATAACTAATAATATACAGTATAATGTTCTATAAATAATGAAAATATTACACCTATGGATAACAAATCATTAATATACAGAAAGTATAAAAAGTAAATTTACTTTTGATTCTCGAAATAATCTTTTATACAATTGTAAGCTTATACAGACCAACAATTTTTTTCAACTAAAGATTTGGCTACCATTTCTTCATCTAACGTGCGATTGATAAAATGTTTAGAATGATAAATAAAGAGAAAAACCTACTGTCCCATTCCTCCCACTCTCCCCTATATATGAACATTTTATTAAAATTACGTAAAACCATATTAAATACCACTTATATTTACATGTATAAAAATTATTAATTGAATTTTAACAAAATTATTATTTTTTTTTAACTTTTTTATTATTTTTATTAATTTTAATAAAATTTTAACTCTTTGAAATACACTGGCGAAGGCAGATTACTTCACGCCACTAGGAAACTATATGTTTATTGACTATATGTACTTTTCTTCATCGTAAATGTAACTAAACTTCCGTATTTGAACATCTTTTTAGAGAACCTCAATAGACCATACTTGCATTACCAACGAAACTTTCGAAAAATTCCGACAATTAGAATTTTTTTTTTCAAAATAAAATGTGTGAAAATTGACAAAATTTGTTAAAACCGAAGAGTTTTATCGCAGTAAAAATCTTACCAGCACTTTTCCACTAAATATCAATATTTTTTCACCCAGTCTACATATATCTTATTTTTAACATAAAAAAATTCAAAGAGTGTGGATGATAATATCAAGTTTTTTAAAAATGTAAAATACCGGAAGTACCTTGTCCACAACTTTCTTCTATCTCATACATAATATTTCAAAATTCGTCACCGTACCAAAATTAAAGACAATCTATGCTCATCACGGGGATTCTAACGATATGAAATTCCATGTATTAGTTATTAAGATATGAATATCGGTAAAATCACGTAAGAAATGCGCCATAAAAGCGCTTCTTGTTTAGTGATCTAAACCGAAATCTACAACGGTGACACTACATTAGCTGGTGTCAACATGTAACTGAATCTGAAGTTCGATTAAAATATTCGCGTTAGTTCTTAAGATTGGAATTTGCAGAAATTATGCAGATCCCACCCTCCCCTCTATTGTGCGAATTATGAAAAATGCAACACAGCTGCGACATATGCTGGACGATTTTACGCCAAAATATAAAAAAAACCACCAAATTATATTAAGGAGAAATTAAATCTGAAATTTTATGAAAATCCGCCATTAAGCATTCATATAGAGTTGTTGCAGAAATCTAAAAAAATGTAGAACAGAAGGACCATTTATTGAGCGATTTATGCCAAAAAGTAATCTGAATAAATTTATAACAAGGACTTTCTGAATATATTTTTTTATGGAAAGCTGTACATTAGTTCTTGAGACAGAGCGCCCACAAAATTTAAGTCGATACATACAGCCATTTTGTAAAAACAAGTTTTTTGATATATCTGGCCCCTAAAAACGTGTAAATCCGTTGACAACTAGAATTTACATTAAAAATTAATCATCGCCATTTTATAGCAGAGACAGGCTGGACATAATCTCTACATTAAACATATATATTTTAAACATTAAATTCTGTACATTAATTCTTATGACAGAGTACCCACGAAATGTGTGTCACATGCAAATAGAGTCACAGACTCACATTTCGTAAAAACGGTATCTCTGATCCCCAAAACGTCTAAATGTGTCGAAACTTTTTACAAATCCCATACTTTCTTTTCGTAATAATAGAAGAAATAAGAAATACAAAAATTATCTTTGAAAAAATTAATTGTTAAAAAATCTCTCTCTTTTTCTGTATATTTTACTGTACAATTCATATTACGTATGTTTTAAATAAATACGCACACTTGATTTTATGCAATATAACTATAATTATAGTTGCATAGCCCCTTACTGTTTGTCTAAGGTTTAAAAAACAATTTTGAAACATGAATTATTTTTTATTATTCCTTATTGCGTAGAGATCGATTACGAAAGGGACTGTGCAATTATAATTTTCTCAACTTTTTGTTAATTTTGGACTCTCTTCCCCTTTCTGATTCATACGTTATCGTCCCTTGAACACCCCCCGTTAATGATATCGTTATCAAAGTGTAGAAAATTTTGATTTCTATAATTTATTTTGCTCGAAAAGACATACAAAACTTGTTTCATTTATTTTTCGCATACTTTTATGATTCAAATGATGAGAAATTAATAAAATATCATTTTTCATATGAAAACACTTTATATCACATAACAATTAAAATAAATACTATTTAAATGAATCTTATCATACCTTTTTGTTACATAATGCTTTCAACAATAATAAAGAATTATCGTACTTACACCGAACAGAGAGGGGTGGGGAGCAGATAGTAGAAATTCATATCAACAAAACGAAGATACCATTCTTTCTCTTTTTTTTTTATACATGAAACATAAGCTTCATTTCAAATACACTTTACATACGGTTTCTCGAACTGTGATTATATATGCATACACATACGAAGAAAAATAAGAATTTTAAACGTTGGAGCATACTGTATTTTAGAGTATAATAATTTTATAATAATTTAGCAATTTTTAATAACTTTGTATTTTAAAAAAATAGGTAACAGGCTATAAATATAACGTACTATTTTTTATTAAAGACCATGTTACAAATAAAAAGAGAAACAATTGATGATCAGAAATGATATTTATATTAAACAAGTTGGAAATTGCACGTGAAGCGTAGCAAATTAGGTGCGTTCGTACGATAACGAAGTTTTAAAAATATTACTTTCATATGTCAATTTCATAAAATTGTAAATAGTGAATTACAATTAAAACGCTCATCAAACAATGTTCTCCCTATACCATTATATAATGGAATACTTTTGTGTGGCCTTGTAAATCAATAACAAATGTTCTTTGCACCACAAATTATATATGATGTATATTATAATATGTACTTTATAGATGCATATAAATTTTATTAAGTTCGTATGAGTGTAACACGATTAAAATGCATTTGAAACATCTTTCCCATTGACCGTAATGTAACGGAATACTTTTGATTGTCCCTGTAATTGATCTATGCATCCGATTTTCATAAAATTTGAAATAACTCGACAAAATTATGTAATAATTATGTATTTTAAATTTCAAACGTATAGAATATATTTGAAACATTTCCCCCATTGACCATAATGTAATTGAATATTTTTGATTGCCCCTGTAATTGATCTATGCATACGATTATCAAAATATTTGAAATAACTCGACAGAATTATGTAATAATTGCGTATTATAAATTTCAAATGATTAAAATGCATTTGAAACTTTTTTCCCCATTGACCGTAATGTAATGGAATACTTTTGATTGCCCCTGTCATTGATCTATGCATCCGATTTTCATAAAATTTGAAACAACTCGACAAAATTATGTAATAATTATGTATTTTAAATTTCAAACGTATAGAATATATTTGAAACTTTTTCCTAATTGACCATAATGTAATTGAATACTTTTAGTTGCCCCTGTAATTGATCTATGCACACGATTATCAAAATATTTGAAATAACTCGACAGAATTATGTAATAATTGCGTATTTTAAATTTCAAACGATTAAAATGCATTTGAAACTTTTTTCCCCATTGACCGTAATGTAATGGAATACTTTTGATTGCCCCTGTCATTGATCTATGCATCCGATTTTCATAAAATTTGAAATGACTCGACAAAATTATGTAATAATTATGTATTTTAAATTTCAAACGATTCGGTTGGGTAGTTTTTGCGTTGTTATATGCGGACAGACGGACGGACTGAACGACCACTATAGGTGCTACGTATTATATAATTACGAACGCACCTAAAAACAAACCTCCCCCCACCTAAAATCATAACATATTTGCACAGCTTTAATATTAATTTTTTGTTCTTAAAACAACATAAAGAGTTCATTTTTAAGGCTAATTTTACATAAAAATAAAAACTTCCTCTATGAATAATTAAAATAATATAAATAAAACAGTTTTAACAGACATGCAATTAAACTGCTGAATTAAAGATCTGAAATTATCGGAATATAAAAGAAATTATGGGAGAAACAATTTTCAGAAACGATTTTATAGTTAAAGAAATTGTAACTGAGAGAAAAGAAAAAAGAGTGAAAAAAATTGGAATTGTCCCATTTCGTCCTTTATGTCCCAATTCCTACCTGTATTCTATGTTAAACTTCTTGTATCGACATAAATGTTGCTTTTAGACATAGTTTAAATTATGGATGATATTCAGTATAATGTTTTATAAATAGAGGAAGAATTACTATATACATAAACAAGTCATTAATATGCAGAAAGCATAAAAATATGTAAAGCAAATTTACTTTTGGTTCTTGAAATATTCTTTTCCTTTTTATAATTGCAAGCTTATGTAAATCAGCTGTTTTTTTCAACTGAATATTGGAGATACGCTTTTGCTTAATGGAATACGTGACTGATGAAATGTTTATTAATGGAATATAAAGAGAAAAATGTACTGTCCCATTCCACCCCACTCTCCCTTATTACGTAAGAAAATCTTGGGTTAAGGGATTTAGGGGAAATTTCAGGTGTTTAACTTCTATCATAATAAACAAATACAGCAAAAAGAAAAATAGACATTTAAAGATTTTCAATACAACGAGTAAGAATGGGGAGAAAGATAACCATATTTTCTTTTTTTTAATCAAAGGAAGGGAGGGGATATTTCAAACGATTGATAATATAATTTATTGAAGACTTACAATTAGCGAAAAAAAATGAAAATTAATTAGGGTAAAAGACTAAATTATGTACGCTTGTAAGGCGAGGGGGGGGGGATGATGATTATTTGGATTTTATGGATATGATCTATTATTTATTCTTATAATAAAGCAACGAATCAGGATTTTTTTTAAAGAATGACTTAAGGTTTTAAACTTTATACATTGAGGGGGGCAAAGAAAATAGCGATTTATTTTTTTTCTTTGAAAGGGGGAGAATTAGATGACTTATTTACATTAATAAAAATTCACAAATAAGTAAAGTACTAATGGCCCAATGTTTATTTGATAGAATTCGACATTAAGGGAAAATAGGAAATTAGTTTAATCCCTTCAGTTTAGATCTACAATGAATATATTAAGTTTTCTCCTCATTCTAGGGGAGCGTTAGAAATATATTAGATGTACAGTTTAATACCATAATAATATCCCAAAAGAACTAACTACCAAAAAAATTGCCAATATAGGTGTTGTAAAACTTAAAATTCCGAGTAAAATGAACACTTACATTTAATATTTATGCTGAACATTAATGCTACAATTCTATTTCAAAGTTTAATCGCAGTGGTCAGGAGGTTTAACTTAAAATTAATTAGGAAAAAACTTGAAATTAATGTAAAACTTAGACTTAATTTACTGACTTTTTACCCATGTACTAGATGAACGTTAGAAAATATGCACATAGTGAAAATATACTTTTTAAAAATTATCTTAATAATATTCCAAAACAATTAATTCTATAGAAACCACTGTGAATACAAATGTCTTAAAGTTTGAAATTCGCAATAAAATGAAAATTTTAATTAATTCTATTTCAAAAAATTATCTTAATCGCTAATCCAAAGCTCTGAACTAGGATAGATCAAGTTATTCATCCTCGCTGTCTCCATTTGTTACATACGTGAACATTTTTTAAATTGTTGAGGCCTTCACAATTTTTTTGTAACTGTGTTAGGATTTTATTTTGCATATTTTGAGAATTATAATTTAGCAGTTACTCAGAAAGTAGTGCATGAATGATAGCTGTTTTACATTTCATTTCGCAACTGACACCGCTAAACTTAAATCATTGGTTTAAGTGAAAGATTTTTTTATTTAAAGACTATTTTTTTTTCAATATTCCTAAGGTTTTAAACTTTTATGAATTTAAATGAATATTCTTGTGTACTAGTCGAAAATCATTTTATTAGAACGATCTTTGTCCTTTACACAAAATATGGAAGTTTAAAATCGCGCTATTGATTGACTTTGAACTTCTCTAGGGGAAAGTCTTATGCACACTCATTTGTTCGCTTTATCCCCGCCCCCTTCCATCCTTGCACATTATTTTCAATTTCGTTAATTCTAATAGATGCGCACTGTTGTTCACTCTATGTACATCATATTAGTTGCTACACACATTTCATACTGGAAATAATAAAACATTTTCCATCATTTACAAATCGCTTTTGAAATATTCTAAAAGTTAGGAAAATATGTACCTTTTTAAACTAATGTGTTCGTAGCGGGAAAGGCTCACCTAGAAAAAGAAAAAAATATATTGCATAAATTTCTAATCTATATCGATGCGAATTTCCCACAATTAAATCAGACTTCAGCCTATCATTCATACCCCACCACTAGGCTATAAACCCGCAATCAAGAAGTTATGCCACAGCTCTCAAAATATCCATCCTAAGTAATGCACAAATAACTAAAAATCACATGTACATAATAATAACATGCACTGTAAACTGATAACCTCGTTTACTAACAGTTCAAGCTCTTGTTTAGCGATTTAAGCAATACTTTGAAGTAAAATTGTGAAAATTCAACAAAAATGTTAAATATTGGTTATCAATTTATTCAGAATTTTAAGATCTACAACATTTGCATTGACAATGTTTTTGATAAGTTTAATATTTTAGTTATTTTATTATAATTAATAAAAACGTGTTTCTCAATTATAATTTGTACATATATTTTAACGCACACCTAACAAGAATGAGAAAACTTAAGGGGGTACAGGGGTTGAAAACTTTTCAAAAAATCGATTTTTTTATGATATATTTTGATTATTCAATTAATTCTTAACTCAATGCAAAAAACCGCATAAAAAAAATTGGTTGTCTGTAAAGTTGGTATACGGGCGAAAGTTTTACGTGACAACGACTTTGAGTTGTAAAATAATTTTAATGTGAATATTCATTCGTATAGTAGGAAGAAGGATGAAAAAATAGTAACAATTTAAAACATTTATTTATACAAAGAATTATATTTAAAACATTAATTTATACAAAGAATCTCGCACTGAATTTCATATTAACAAAATTTTATTTTTACCTTTACACATACATATGTATTTATATACAAATATACATACAATAACTTGCAATACACTGTGTTTGTTAAACACATTTTACTTCATGTTTATTGATGTCAAATGTTGAATTTTGTAAACAGCATATTAAAGAATTTTTCAATGAGCAGAATATAACTAAAGTAAAATGGCTTTCACTAATCACATATCATTAGTTTTCCATAATATACCACCGAATTACGAAATAAACTACACTTATTTTCTTTGTACTTTATACTAATAACTAATACATAACGTATTTCGTCTTAGTTTGATACTATCTAAAATTCCTATTAAGCACCGCCCCTTCCTTGCAGCGAATTCACATTCACGTTCAGAAAATGGTCCCACAAGTGACCGGAAAAAGTTAAGAGAAAAGTGAGCGCGTATCGTGAGCGGAGCGTAACGTAACGTAACGTAATGTAACGCAGTTTCTTGAAGTATCTCCCGGTAAACCAATTTACAAGACGTTGTCACGTCAATATTAGCATTTTTAACGGAGTTATAAGCATTTATGTATCAATACTTACATAGCCGCATCCATATAATTTCAACTTTAAGTCGTGTTTTTCTGAATACTTGATTTTTGACGACTAACACCAAGATTTAAAAAAAACTATTTGATGGAATGACTTAAATTTTTTTTTGCATGCATATAACATCATAATCTAGATTATGAATAAAAGATATAACTATCATTTAATAAAAACAGTATTAAAAAATCTCTCAAAGTTGAAAATTAAAAAAAATCCTAAAAATACAACTTTTTTCCATTAAAAATGCTCAAAATATTAAACTATCTAAAATATATTAATTCATAATCTAGGTAATGATGTTATATGCATGCAAAAAAATTAAGCCATTCCATCAAATACTTTTTTTAAAATCTTGGTGTTAGTCATCAAAAATCAAGTTTTGAGAAAACGCAACTTAAAGTTGAAATTATATGGATGCGGTTATGAAAGTGTTGATACATAAATGCTTATAACCCCGTTAAAAATTCAAATATTTTTATGCGGTTTTTTGCATTGAGTTAAGAAAAACAAAACAAAAATCGATTTTTTGAAAAATGTTCAACCTCTGAGCCCCCTTAATACATACATTCCCCCCTCCCTAGATTTAAACTAATGAATTTAAATAATTTCCAGCTTTCTCTAACTAATTCAGAATTCGACTTTTTTCCGCCTCCTCTATCACTGGGCAAGAAAGAGCTTTAAAGACTTTCTATGTGTTCTTTAAGTTGAAAAGGGGGTGGGAGAGGAACAAGAAAATGTCATTTTCGGATTGGAAGTAAAGTCTTGATAATTTATTATGACAATAAAATAACTTATAGAGCACAGATTGTATTTTATTTTATGTTATTTTAAATAAGGCAGTTTTAAAGAGTTTTTAAATTTTGAGTACTATTACTGTGTGAAGAAAATTCGGAAGCAAAATTTTAAGGGTGAAATTCATATCATGTTATAATGAAACGAATGTGATGTAATGAATGGTTAATGCATTTTATTCACTATAAAAAAATAGTAATGAAAATTTAAAGTTTTAAACACTTTAAATTTTGGTAATGCGGAAATGAAGGCAAAAAAAGAAAATGAAATTTCAGAAAAAGGAGCAAGCAAATTTTATTTATTACATAAAACATTTGAAATTCCGTACGTGTAATAAATTCAGACGTAAAAAAGTTATTTGACCAAAATATAAATATGTAATTAACAGAAAATAATAGGAATATTAGCTTGCTAAAAACTAAAAATCAAATAGTTCTTTTTGAGTCTTTGATTTTTACTTATTAATCAAGTAGAATAGAAATATAATTCAACTCATAAAGGATAAAAAATTACTTACTCAGTAACTAGAAATTTTTATCAGTTCCTGATTCAAAATGGATGCATTTCACACCTGTTACGAACTAAAAATTGTATTACTAAAAGATTCCTTCTTTAATTCAGTTTTAAATACTTTATAACATAGATAAAAAATGTTTATGACTAAATAATTGCATGTAAATAAATATTTAAAATATAATGATGAAAACATTCTTTTAAAATCATGTATGAAACTTGAGTAATAAATATTAATCTAAAATACAGATTTCAGACTGCAGACGATTTTAAGATATTAACAAAAGAATGTTATATTTTTAAGCAAAAAGTTAAATTAATTTTCTATATTGATATTTAAAACACATATGATAAAATAATTAATAAATTCTTACCGGTGAAGTGATAGATTAGTTCTTTTTAAAAAATAATAGCAAAAAAATAGGGTTTAAACCTGTTTCAATTGATAGGCGTGTCAAAGTACGTGGTTTTGTATGTACTTAATGTGACTTAATGTAGGGTTACATTTTTAGCATCACTCCTAAAGATAATACTTCCTCTCCACCTATTTCATTCCTCCATGGGTAAACGCTTTTATTAACAATAATTTAAAACATATATAGCTAACACATATCTTATGGGAGGTTAGGCGGTAGTTTTTCTTTATAGGGGACTTAAAGAACTCAGTCAAATAAAAGGGAAATGTGTTAGATAATATGAACAATCGCGAAAATGAAATTGCAACCACTTATACTGTAGAACAACTGTAATGTACCCCAATTGTACAAAAATTATGTTGTAGTGCATTTCAGAATTCCATGTCAAAGAAAGAAAAATCATGTGTTAAACCTAAGTAATAAAAAAATATCCAACATTTACATAATACATAACTTCACTGGCTCATTCTTTTCTGAAGCTATGTATATGATTTATGTGCTTGTAAATATTCTGAACACAATGTTAAAATTTTGCTTAATTAGAAAAAGTATAACGAAAATTAAAAGTCACCTTTAGCAATTTCTAATAATAGACAGAAACGTACTTGAATTCTTTTGTACAATCCTGTATATTACGTGCAGATATTTATACGACCGCATATTTAACTTAAATTATTAAAAAAAAAAAGATTAAAATTATTGAATTCATATTTCTGGGAATCGTCTTTGCACAGGTCACCATATATTCAGTTTATTTTATAGTCCGATACATGATTTATTTAATTCTACAAACATCTCTTATTAGGTGCGTTCGTAATTATGTAAATACGTAGCACCTATTGTTGTGCTCAGTCCGTCTGTCTGTCCGTCTGTCTGTCCCTCTGTCCGTGCGTCCGCATATAACAACGCAAAAACTACAGAACCTAATCGTTTGAAATTTAAAATACATAATTATACCATAATTTTGTCGAGTCATTTCAAATTTTATGAAAATCGGATAGATAGATCAATTACAGGGACATTCAAAAGGATTCCGTTAAATTACGGTCAATAGGGAAAAAAGTTTTAAATGCATTTTTAATCGTTTGAAATTTAAAACATATAATTATTGCGTAATTTTGTCGAGTCATTTCAAATGTTATGAAAATCGGATGCATAGATCAATTACAGGGACAATCAAAAGGATTCCGTTACATTACGGTCAATGGGGAAAAAGTTTCAAATGCATTTTAATGATGTTACACTCATTCGGACATAATAGAATTGGCATGAATCTATGAAATATATACTATGCATTCTGTACAATCTGTGATGCAAAGAATTTTTATTATTAAATTACAGGGTTACACAAAAGTATTCCACTATATAATGATATACGAGGAAACATGGTTTGGTAGGTGTTTTAATTATATTCAACTATTTCACATTTTATGAATAAGATATACGTTGCTGAGGTGTAATAAAAATTACTCCCTGCATATTTACAGAAACGTAAAGATTTCGACTACTATACTGTATCCGGAATACGCTCTATTATATCAGCAAGATCTGAATATTTTTAAAACTTCGTTATCGTACGAACGCACCTCATTTGCTACATTCACGTGCAATTTCCAACTTGTTATACCAAATATGGCTGAACTTCAGGATGCATTAGTTTTTCCTTAAAATACATACGATAATTGAAAAAGCTCTTCAGCAATCTTTTCTAATAGACCATACTTTGGATACAATATCTGAGATCTGGACACAGGTTCAAAATCTTTTATACGTCTCTGTAAATGAACAACAAATGTGATGCAAATCATACTTAACTGCAAGCATATTGTAGTAAATTTCAGTATTTATCATTGTATCGATTATTTCAGTAATTTAATTACATCATGTTTGAAATAGTGCAACGCAATTAAAGTACGCTGGGAATATTTTACCCCGTAGACTGAAGTAAATAACATATTACCGAAAATATAAGTATATATAAGTATAAGTATATATAAGTATACATAAGTATAGTAAAATATTACCGAACATTTTTCTGACATCTTGTAAATGAATGTTAAAACTTTGCGCCCCATTTTCTACAGAAATTCTGTTTTAGTGAATTTCAGAAACTGATATCAATTTCAATATTATTAAAATAACCTTAATAAAATAACATTATTAAAATACGCTGCAAATGGTTTTTCTTCACAGACCATGATATATTGAAATACTTTTGAGCTCCCTGTACGCACACTTAATATATTCAATAGTAACCATGTTCTTGTGAACCTTAAAAATGCATGTAAATCTCATTACATTTAAAATTATGTAACATTATCAAAATACACCACAAATGATTTTTTCGCCTTAGACCATAATGTAAAGTCTCCTTTTGAGTGCTCCTGTGATTCAGCTATAATTGCTACCAGTTCATTTTCAATACCGCACATTTTATGGTAAATCTCAATAACATGTATCATTTTCGTATGAATCCCACTATATTTACTCAAGTTAAAACACGGACAAACAGACGGCAGACCCCAGGCACTCGGCATCCGTTATACAGATAGGTTGAAGTCGTAAACACTTTTAGACCATGTTAGAAAGTGTCAAAAAGGGGGTAGTTTCCGTAAAACGGAAAAAACTGTGTTAGAAAAATCTACTACAAAACTACGTTTTAGGTGGCATTTTTGTATAATTTGTACATATATGCTTTGCATACCATAAAACTTTATAGAAATTTATTATAAAAAAAATATTTTTAAAAGTGGCAACATATTTTTACTTTTTAAGAGCTAAAAAAATGTGGAATTAATATCCATTTACAAACCTGTTTCCAGTAATTTATTTTCTCACAATTACATTAAATATTTAGATTTTAAGCCCAAAAGTGCATTTTTAAAGGGATTTTTTTATTTATATTTTCAGAATTGAACAATTTTAAGAATTAACACACAAAAATATTTTTTTTTTATTAGTTGAGTTTTTCTTACTTTCTAAGAATGATAAAAAGTATTTTTCATTGATCATTACGTCATTTACAATATGGATAAATATGCGTTATAAATTATTAACATTTTCTAGTCATTTAATATTTAACCTTTAAAAAACTTATTTCATTTTAAAATTAAATATTTATATATATATATATATATATATATATATATATATATATATATATATATATATATATATATATATATATATATATGAATCATCTCGAAACTCTTAGTGTATAAATATAATAGTATACGTCATACATCTCCGTGAAGATTTTTTACCGAAACTCTATAGGGGACCGTCAACAAATTAAAAAAGAATGAATATCTTTTGAATAACCCTGTCAAAACTAATGTAGCAAAAGCGCTCAAACTCTAGATTATGATTGAATGCCTTATTGTAATATACTATGTTCATTTTTATGCAAATAGCATGCATACCCGCAGAGTAATTAAAGTTTTTATAAAAATGGCCCCAAATTTTTCTAAGTTTTTCCCTTATAATTTTCAGAGTTCTTAATATAAAATAATATTTTTTTCAGAAAATATGACAAACAACATTGCACACAGCACCCTGTAATCAGAATTAAAAAATAATAAAAATTATATGAAAAATGAGTAGGTTTACTAAATAATTTTTTACTGCGCATGCGTCAACGATATCAAAATTTCATTTGCATATTATGTTAGCTAAATGTATAGAGCAACTTTTGTGAAAGTCACAAAATCATAACTTGAAAATTCTGAAAATAATCGTCAATTGAATAAGTTGAAAATCCGTTATTTTTAAAATGAAGCAAAAACAAGAGGGGTTGTATCCATATATTCATTGATTAGTGTCAATATAGAATACACAATACGGGATGTTACGACTACTTTTGGATAAAATCCCTCATTTTTTTGCTTCATTTTGGAAATAACGGATTTTGTCCTTTTTCTATAGACGATTACTTTTAGAATTTTCAATCTATAATTTTGAGACTTTTACAAAAGT
This sequence comes from Maratus speculifer, assembly GCA_964019185.1. Classification (NCBI taxonomy): domain Eukaryota; kingdom Metazoa; phylum Arthropoda; class Arachnida; order Araneae; family Salticidae; genus Maratus; species Maratus speculifer. The sequence continues at coordinate 295,240,093 of OZ025294.1, read as the reverse complement.
TGCTCTATACATTTAGCTAACATAATATGCAAATGAAATTTTGATATCGTTGACGCATGCGCAGTAAAAAATTATTTAGTAAACCTACTCATTTTTCATATAATTTTTATTATTTTTTAATTCTGATTACAGGGTGCTGTGTGCAATGTTGTTTGTCATATTTTCTGAAAAAAAATATTATTTTATATTAAGAACTCTGAAAATTATAAGGGAAAAACTTAGAAAAATTTGGGGCCATTTTTATAAAAACTTTAATTACTCTGCGGGTATGCATGCTATTTGCATAAAAATGAACATAGTATATTACAATAAGGCATTCAATCATAATCTAGAGTTTGAGCGCTTTTGCTACATTAGTTTTGACAGGGTTATTCAAAAGATATTCATTCTTTTTTAATTTGTTGACGGTCCCATATGGAGTTTCGGTAAAAAATCTTCACGGAGATGTATGACGTATACTATTATATTTATACACTAAGAGTTTCGAGATGATTCCTCATGTATTTTTCTAGATATTTAGTAAAATGTCTAAAATCGCAAGTGTCCCATAATCAATGGCAATATAGTGTATTCAGTAATTATATGAATCTTATTATGTTAAATTAACTATTTAAAAAAATATTTTTTTTTCATGTTTTTGGCTCAGTTTTACCATGCTATTTGAACTACAACTGACCTCTCAACCCGCCTTACATGGATTTATTGATAAAAATAAAAATATTTATTGGTTGGAACCCTCCGTCACTCAGTTTCTAAGAAGGGAAAATGTTGTGCACGGCCAAGTCCCGGTTCAGGAGGTGGTGGACGAGGAGACACTGGAAGAGTTCCCACTGAACTGGCTTAGATTTAAAGTTATCACTCATTTCTACCTGATAACTTTGCTTTACCAACTTCCTTCAAAATATCTCCTTAATAAAATTCAATCTGACTTTAGAGTAAAAATTTTCGAAGAACAAGGTATAATTAAGCTTCATCAGACGACCTCACGTAAAAGTATTTCATTTTGGAAATTTATTAATAAAAGTCCACCACAGTCCTCACCTCCGACAAGCCCCGGCTACAGTCCGGCGTCACCTGCCGCATCGCCCCGCGCGATCTATGTTCCGACAAGCCCCGGCTACAGTCCGGCGTCACCTGCCGCATCGCCCCGTTCCATCTATGTTCCGACAAGCCCCGGCTACAGTCCGGCGTCACCTGCCGCATCGCCCCGCGCGATCTATGTTCCGACAAGCCCCGGCTACAGTCCGGCGTCACCTGCCGCATCGCCCCGCGCGATCTATGTTTCGACAAGCCCCGGCTACAGTCCGGCGTCACCTGCCGCATCGTCCCGCGCGATCTATGTTCCGACAAGCCCCGGCTACAGTCCGGCGTCACCTGCCGCATCGCCCCGTTCCATCTATGTTCCGACAAGCCCCGGCTACAGTCCGGCGTCACCTGCCGCATCGCCCCGTTCCATCTATGTTTCGACAAGCCCCGGCTACAGTCCGGCGTCACCTGCCGCATCGCCCCGTTCCATCTATGTTCCGACAAGCCCCGGCTACAGTCCGGCGTCACCTGCCGCATCGCCCCGCGCGATCTATGTTCCGACAAGCCCCGGCTACAGCACGGAAGACTCAGAAGATTCCAGAATTTCAGAAGATTCCGGAATCACCATATTTATTGATAAAATACCAGCTACTAAAGTGATCATCCGATCAAAGGGATTGGTACAGACAATTCACGCATAAAAATGTCCATGTAAAAAGTATGTATTGTATATAAGGAAATTTCAATAAATGTTTTTTAGTTGTAAAAAGGTGTGTTTTTCCAAACAAAAAAGGGGGTTGAAGGAAGTTGGAAAAGCAACTTCCTTCAACCCCCCTTTTTTTGCGAAAAGGGCTTTGCCAATCTTGAACATTTTGAAACGGATCCAGTCAAGTGATAGAATCCTAGGGGAACAATTTTTAGAATATAACTTAAACAGATAGAGTACAAGGGATAATTTAAGAAAGCATGGAAATTATATATAGAATCACCCGGGGTAAAATGGGTATAAAAATCAGCTTTTTTAATTTTAATGTTTCATAGCAGAAATATTATGAAATAAGTTCATGTTTTGTTCAATATTTTTGACATTGTGTATCTTAGGTCTAAATTAAACATAATTTGTGTTTACTTTCTTTTTAAATTTTTGTGTAAAACACTATACCTATTTTACCCCGGTGTATACCCATTTTACCTCGTGGTTCGGGGTAAAATGGGTATGCACCGGGGTAAAATGGGTATATGCTGGTTAAAGTTGAATAGTAAATTAAAAATACTTAAATACACTATAATTAATGTGTAAACCATTTAAAAGTTTTGTACTTTCATCTCTGAATCATGTGTAAACTTGGAAGGTGAGGAGAAGGGGCTTCAAAAACTCCCCACTTCAATTTGCTTACATTTTTTTCTTGACATATAAAAACACTGTTATGAAATTAATGTAAATAAGATGAGAGTACTGACAAATCCTATCCTTCACCACATCAGTTTACGCACATGCTGTGAATCGTGTTTCTCTTTAAAAGTATTTATTTAATTTAATGAAATTCAAAAGCAGATAGATATCAGCATGAATATCTGTAGGGAAAAATGAGAAATTAAATTACACTGGAAAATTAGTGTTTAATCAAAAGCAATTGATGCAGATAGGTATAACATAATAAAAATTTACATGCAAAGTGTATATTGGCAAGGACTATTGCAGCTCTGTTGAGATAGCTCTCTGGCAATTAGGATGCGTTCATATCAGCAACATAATCTTTCTCAGGAAAGATATAAAAATAATCCAGCAGATGACTTTGTTGCAAACTTCACAGTATTTTCACCTTCATCAGGGATATCAATAAGACCTGTGAATTCTTGAACAGACTTCTTTACATTAACTTTTACATGACTCAATTGCCAATCACTGGATTCATTGCAGTGAAAACCTTTGGTTTAACTTCTATTTTAGGGGTTGCTTCGATTCTTTTAACTGTTTATACTTTTTTAGACTTGCAGCTACCTGCTCTGTAGTTAAAACTTCTCCTACCTTTGCTTGTACTCTCTTGCGTTTTCTCTGAGTTTTTTTATAGCCTCGTCAGTACTAGAAAATGTGTTTTAATTTAATTTTGCGATATTTTTCTTACCTTGTGTTCCTGTACATTTAGTCAATTTGCATGTATTATAATGTCACCCAAAATAGCCTAATTTATAATATAAATGATAAATTGATGATATAAATAATAGCCTAATTTCATATAACAAAGCATAATTTCAGTTTAAAACATAAGATCAATAACAATTTGCCTTCAAAAGTTTCTTTCAACTTTTTTCAATCTTCATACATTCATACCTTGACCTATACCCATTTTACCCCATATGACAAAAACGCTATAAAATTTTTGTGAGTAAATAAATTTACTTAATTTAACAGTTTTCAGTTATAAGAATCCTTCTTCTGTAAATATCAAACAGTTTATTCCTAAAAATTTTCCTGTATATTTTTCTGGAAAACAAAATGGTTGCTAAGCCCATTATATGCATCGCCAGTTTGTTTTTATAAGGTTTAAGGCTGCGGGCACACACACAGTTTTCCGCACTAACTTCTTGCGCTGTCTTTGATCTTTCGTGTCGGCGCTTTGATGTATAAATTGCACTTCTAGTGTACTGAATCTGAACTTCAAGAGAGGAAAATCAGTTGACAGTTTTACGACTGTAGATGGGGGGGGGGGAGATAACTGCACAAGGAACTCCCCATTCCTTTGTCAATTCGTTCCTCAAAAATCATTTAGAGGTTGCTATATATTTGGCGATATGAAATAAACAGAAAATATTTTTACATTTTCGCCAAGTGAAACATATAATTGTGCTCTTTTTTTTGTTTTGTTTCTTTCAATGGGAAAAAAATGGAGGGGGGGGGGGGGAGAGTATACACAAAAAACAATGAAAACTGCATTATAAAAATTAGTCAGATTTTCTTACTTTTTCGAAACAGTATATAATTTATTTTTTATTACGTTAATTAATCTCTTATTTGGAAAGGAAGCATTATAAATATTTATTTTAATTATCAACGATTATTAATGTTTCGTAAAATTAATACCATAATTTTAGCAATTTATTATGGATATGGTATAATTGTGGTTGTGGATGTTAAATTTCCTTTCGTTTGATATTTTAATAAGTTTAAATGCTAAGGGGTTAATATTGACATTTTTAGTATGGGTCTCATATTTTTTTAGAATAATCTCCATAAAATTCTATTATTTTTAAATATATATTTTCATAAACTGCTTAAAATGGTTCTCAAATTCCTGTCAACGACACTAAATTTTATGAAATAGTTTCTGATTCATTTTTAAATGTAAATGTAGAAAACTGGCAGTTAAAACAATTTGAAATCGGATAACGTTTTATTTTTTTAAGTTAATAAATAACGTGCTGAGTTTAAAATTATTCTGGTCACGTCACGACGGCCTTTCTTTTCTTTTCTTTTTTTTTCTTTTCTTTTTTTCTTTTTTGTGTGTGTGTGTGTGTGTGTGTGTGTGTGTGTGTGTGTGTGTGTGTGTGTGTGTGTGTGTGTGTGTGTGTGTCACATCCAGAAATTCGAGTAAAATTGGACAGTATTTTCAAAAGGATATGGGTGTAAGTATGTAAGTATATAAGTTCTTTATTTTACTAATATATCTTTAATGAAAATATCCTATTTCTAATGACAACGGTAAATTCTTTCTTCAGTTTTGTAGAAAAAAAATCATTAGTTTTATTTTATTCCCTACAAATATAACTTTTTTTTATTATCATTTGGAGAATGCTTGTTGTTTTCGATCTAGAGAAGAGATATCTGAGACCTATCTGATTCATTGTGATGTCCGTATTTTAGTCGTTTTGTGATTGTCACATGTTGAATGTCCAGAAATGGAATACTTCTGTTGCCACAATGACAAAAAGTATTAATAACTACAAAAAACTAATAACTCAGAAACAAATTGTGGCACAGCTTTCAAACGAATTGCCTTTATAAGTACATAATTTTGTTTATATGACGTGTATAAACTGAAAATGTGCTATATTTAAAAATTTTCAATACCGAAAATTGTAAAATTGATATTTTATTATGATTGGTCCAGGAATATGAATGTTCAATCCATATTACTTACTCTGTTATTAAACCTAGCATTATCACTAGCAAAATCTATTTGAGAATAATTAGAATGTATGTATATTAATTTTCTAACAGAGATTTTATGCCTGCAAAACTCAATTTGAAACTCACTTCAAAATTGTTTTGTTTTTGGTTTATAGAAAAAATATTTCGTCTGATTTTGAAGCTCTTTCACGATCAGTGAAAGTAAATATATTCTTTGTCGATCCTTGCTTTCTATTTAAAGCTTTTTTCCAAAATTAATAAGGAAAAAAAATCGCATCTTTTAGAGTTTTAAGAACAATATAAATTATGGTTTTTGTAGATTTCTGCCAGTGTTGGGTACATGTTTTATTGTAATTATTATTATTTTAAACTGATTTTTATGCATAAAACAATCACTCAAAGTTGCCATGAAAGATTTATTGGGATTATTATTAACTTTTATTCGGAAAAAAGAAAATTCAAAAAATGAGAAACTTAATTTAAAAAATTAATATGTTAGTAACAATTAACTACTGTACAGTATTTTTATATCGGGTTCCGCTCTATAAAAAGAATTTGAAGCTTATTTAAGTTCGATTTTTTACTGATATTCGGTAGACTCGACTTCAAAGTGAATATTTTATATTTATTATAAAAATGGAAAAAGAAAAAAAACTATTTGAGAATAACTGGAATGCATAATAATGTTCTAACAAGATAAGCCTTAAATATTCAATTTGAAAATGAATTCTTTCTTTTTCCTTTTTTATGGGGGGGGAGGGGGGATGGGTTATAGAAAGTAATATTTCATCTGATTTTGAAGTTTTTCACGATTAGTGAAAGTAAAAAAAAAGAAACCTTGATATATCCTTTATCGATTCTTGCTTTTTGTTTAAAGTCGTTTTCCTTAATTAGTAGGAAAAAAACCTCGTGCATTTTTTTAGAGTTATAAAAACAATAAAAATTGCGTCTTTTATATTATTTCTGCCAGTGGTTGGGTTGATGTATTTTTATTAATATCAATTTAATCAGATTTTTATGCAAACAGCAATCACAAAACGTTGCCATGAAAGAATAAATAGGAGTAGTAATACCTTCTGTTAGAAAACAAATTGAAAAAAAAATCTTAAAACAATTTTTACTATATGGTATTAACACTTATACTGTGTATTTTTTATATCAGGTTTTGTTTCATAAAAAAGAATCTGAAGGTGATTCAATCTCGATTTTTTACTGGCCTTCGACAGGCTCAACCTGAAAGTGAACAATTTATATTTATTATCAAAATGAGAAAAAGAAGAAAAAATTCATTTGAGAATAACTGGAATGCATATTAATTTTTGAACAGGTTTTTTAAGCCTTCAATATTCAATTTGAAAGTGAATCTTTTTTTTTTTTCCTTTTTTTTTTTTTTTTTTTTTTTTTTTTTTGGGGGGGGGGGGGGCGTATAGAAAGAAATATTTCATCTGATTTTGAAGCTTTTTCGCGATCAGTGAAAGTAAAAAAAAAAGAAACCTTGATATATTCTTTATCGATCCTTGCTTTTTGTTTAAGGGTGTATTTCGATTCAAACTGCTTATTGTCCGATTTATTTTTGAATTCATTTTTGCACTCAAATACACCAAACTTTCAAAATCTCTTATTTGGAAAGTACACAAAGTGCCGTGAGGGTCGATTCTTTGATAAATGCAGAAAATATTGTAAAAAGATCAATCAAAAACGGTATTTCGAACCGATTTTTCCCTAGCGAGAGATCTGGGAATGAAAAAAAAGGTCATACTGATAAGGTAATTGTTTATAACTCAAATTCTAATAAATTGAGCGCAAAAAGATATCACATGGCACCTCATACGTCCCTTCAAGAATCCCCTCAGCAAGTTCCATGTTCCTCCTTTTAAAAATGCGTCTGAAATTGTATCGGAAAATTTCGAGCTGTTGAAGGTGGAAAAGTATTTTTTCGAATACATCCTTAAAGTAGGGATGCACCGAATAGGGATTTTGGCCGAATACCGAATATTCGGCTTTCCAAATACTTTTTATATTTCAAAGTTTAAATGTATAAAAATGTTATTTTTAAAAACAATTTTAGATAATATTTAATAAGAGAAACTTATATTTTGATAAACAAGAGATTTTTATAAGAACATTCAGTATTGAAAAAAAGCTGCCTTTTTTATTTAAGAAGCATACTTATGAGACTTTTTCAATTAGTAAAATTTTAAATTTCATTTCTTCAACGAATTGAAACAAACATTTTGAAAACAAAGAGAAATAATGAAAAAAAAGTTCAAGAAAAACTGTACAGTCTCATATTTGTTCGTTTTAAATAAATCAAGGCAGATTTTTTTCAATATAAAGCATAAATACTTTCAAATTAATTCTGAATAAAGGAATGTCTAGCTCAGTTCTTTTCTTATGAATAGTGGCATTTCCCATCCTTCCCATCATATCATATTTTACAAAAAACAAAGCATGTGAGTTGAAAATATAGTTATGGTGTCTTATATATTGTTAATGCAACAAACGAAAACACATCTTTAATCTAGAGTGAGATAAAATACAATGCATTTATGATTCAATAAGTTGATTATGATTATTATTATGGTTTCACAAACAAAAAATTTTCTGCCTTGATAGCTATTACTAGTCTCAAAAGTTTTCCTTTCTTGTTTAAGGACTTTTGGGGAAAGCAAGAAACAGATTATTTACTAAATATAATTTAGGAACTTGCATCTGCACTCACATCATTTTTTCCTAAGGAGAATCCTAATAAATCATAATTTTAATCCTTTTCATGGTTAATTTTCTTAAGCTAAACTTTAGAAACAGCAAATAAATAATGTAAAAACATTCTATATTATTTAAATATGATTTTATTTCTAATTATTTTAAATACATGAATAAATTGACAGTTAAAAGTAGAAATTGAGAAAAGTTTTTTAAAATGTGTTCTAAAAGGCTTTGTTAAGTATTGCATTCGGCCGAATACTTTGATATTTGCCCAAACCGAATATTCGACAGGACGAATGTTTTCATATTCGGTTAGATTTTTTTTTTTTTTTTTTTTTTTTTTTTTTTTTTTTTGAGTTATGAAAACAATAAAAATTGCGTCTTGCATATTTTTTCTGTCAGTGGTTGGGTTGATGTATTTTTATTAATATCAATTTAAACAGATTTTTATACAAACAGCATTAACTAAACTTTGTCATGAAAGAATAATTAGGAGTAATATTACCCTCTATTAGAAAATAGTTTGAAAAAATTAATCTTAAAACAATTTTTGCTATATGATATTAACAATTATACTGTGTACTTTTTATATCAGGTTTTGATCCATAAAAAATAAATAAATCTGATGGTGATTCAATCCCGATTTTTTACTGGCCTTCGTCAGACTCAACCTCATGGTGAACAATTTATATTTATTATCAAAATGAAAAATAATAAAAACCCCTAAAAGATGCATTTATACATTCGCGATTTAACGCCAAAATTAGCAACCTTTTTTCCCCCGTCCCACGAATTGTCCGAAGGATTTCTCTTCAAATGTAAGATTGATGGTTCTTTTAGGGTAATAAAAACTAGTGCTGTTCGTCTAGACCTTAAGTATTGCCAGATATGTAAGCACTTTGTTCATAATTTTAATTTATTTTAAAAATTTGTCTGGTAAAATAATAAAATAAATAAATAAAATATACCCATTTTACCCCGGCTACCCATTTTACCCCGGGTGACCCTATTCTATCTTTACAACTGCTGAATTAAAACATTTATACAATATTATTACTAATTAAACTTTATTATACTACAAAAAATGTAATTTAAGAAATTACAAAAAACCATTTGAAAAAAAAAATATATTTTTTAAATATGTTAGTTTCTACTTTATTATAATGATTTTAAGCATTTTGATTTTCCTATTCCATTACAAATTCTTCTATATGTATAGAATTACGTTAAAAAAAATATGTCGACGTTTCTGCTTTCTAAGGCGATCTTTCATACGACGTCTTTCTTCCGCTTCAGTTTTTTTCTACAGACCGGTGAGTATCCATCACATTGGGCACGGTTTAGAATTTTTTTTGCAAAAAATATGTTTCATCGGCTCGTCACTCAGTTTGGGAATTTTAAAATGTTTTTTCTTCGGCTCGCCAATCGACTTGGAAAATTTAAAATGTTTCGTATTCGACTCGCTGCTCAATTTAGATATTTCAAAAGGTTTCTCCGGTTTTGGCGGTGCCTCGGGTTCCCGACTCAGTTTGGGAATTTTAAAATGTTTTTTCTCCGGCCGCTCGTCGTCGCTCAGTTTGGGAATTTTAAAATGTTTTTTCTTCGGCTGCTCGTCGTCGCTCAGTTTGGGAATTTTAAAATGATTTTTCTTCGGCGGTCGAGACGCTTCCTCGGGTTCGCGTCTCAGTTTGGGAATTTTAAAAGTTTTCCAGGTGTCGCCTCCTCCTCCTCCCGTTTCGGCGGCCGTCCGAACGCGTTTCTTCTCCTGCGGTCTCGAAGCCTGGGGTTCGCGACATAGTTTAGGAATTTCGAAAGGTTTCGCGGGCTCTCCGCCTCCTCCTCCGCCTCCTCCTCCTCCAGGTTCGGCGGCCGTCCGAACGCGTTTCTTCTCCTGCGGTCGCGAAGCCTGGGATTCGCGATTCAGTTTAGGAATTTCGAAAGGTTTCGCGGGTTCGAGTCTCGGTTCGGGAATTTCGAAAGGTTTTCCCGGCGGTCGAGACGCCTTCTCGGGTTCGCGACTCAGTTTAGGAATTTCGAAAGGTTTCGCGGGTTCGAGTCTCGGTTCGGCAGCCGTCCCAACGCGATTCTCGGGCCGGAGTCGCGAAGCCTGGGGTTCCCGACTCGCTTTAGCAATTTCGAAAGGTTTCTCGGTCTCTCCTCCTCCTCCTCCTCCCGCGGCCTCGCCGCCGGCCGTTCCGACGCGAATCTCGGGCCGGAGGAGTCGCGACGCCTCCTCGGGTTCGAGTCTCGGGGGGTCGTCGCCTCCCGGAGCAGCAGCAACGATAGCAACGACATCAGCAACGACAGCATCATCATCATCAGCAGCAGCAAAAACAACGGCAGGTGAAGAAGGAGCGGCGGGCTGTAAGAAATCCCGGACTTGTTGTTTCCGGGAAACGGGAGATTCTCGCTTCGGCGGCGGCGGCAGTAGTGGTGGTGACGGCAGTATGCTCGATGGTTGCTCGCAGACGAAATTTTTTAACAATAGCAGGTTGCTCTCGAAGTCGGGAATGGAGTCGAAGAGACTCTTGTGGGAGACTTTCCAGATTGCATCGTCGGGAACAAAACAGTCTTCCAAAACCGAAAAGTCAATGTCCGAAACAGGTAAAAAGAACGGTGAATATTGCAGCAACGTGGCCATATCGACGAGTGGCAAAGTCGAATGAGGCAAGTCTGATGCGCGGACTGATATTTATACTATATAAAAAAAAAAAAAAAAAAAAAAAAAAAAAAATTTTTTTTTTTTTTTTTTTTTTTTTTTTTTTTTTTTTTTTTTTTTTTTTTCGTGAGAGAGATGTCCCCACTCCGTGGCTGATCTTTCTAAGGAACCCGAGTCGTATTTATCGAAAAACTCCGAACGGTCAGGCCGACGGTCGCGACTGAGTTCTGACGCAGCACCTACCGTCTACCAGTTTGGAGTTCGGGATCTCGCGGCCATCAATGAGACCATTTACCCATTCGCAAATCGCAAATCGCAGTCGGCAAAGTGCGAATTCTTTAATACTCGACGAGTTTCAAATTCTCGCTTCGAGTTCGGTGAAATGCAAAAAAAAAATGTTTTTAAAGTACTAGAGGTCATTGACCTTAACCCAAAGTCAAATAATATATTAACTCTGTGCATACTCGATGAGTTTTTTTCAAATTCTCGCTTCGAGTTCGGTGAGAAACAAAAAAAAAATTTCGTAAAGTACTAGAGGTCATTGACCTTTGACCTTTAACCAAGGTCAAATTATATAAAAACTCTGTGTTTAACTCTTTGTAAAATTGTCAGGGAATTCAATTGTAAGGGAACCTGACCCGTATTCACGCAAAAAAAAAGACGTTCGAAGAAAACCGCGGAAAACTCCGAACGGTCAGGCCGACGGTCGCGACTGGGTTCGGACACGACACCACCTACCCTCCACCAGTTTTGAAGATCGGAACCTCGCGGCTGCTAATGGGGTCATTTACATATTCGCAATTCGCAATTCGCAAATTACTAATTCTTCGACACTTGATGAGTTTCAAATTTCACTTCGGGTTCGGTGGGAAGCAAAGAAAATTGTAAATGTATTAGAGGTCTTTGACCTTGAACCAAGGTCAAATTATAAATTAACTCTGTGTAATTCGCAATTCGCAAATCACGGATTCTTCGATACTCGATGAGTTTCAAATTCTCGCTTCGGGTTCGGCGGGAGGCAAAGAAAATTTTAAATGTAACAGAGGTCAATGACCTCTGACCTTGAACCAAGGTCAAATTATATAAAAACTCTGTGTTTAACTCTTTGTACAACGTTGTTGAAGCTTACCCAATGTTAATATACCTTCGATTAAATTTGACTGGAAATTTCGTTTTTAATGTTGATTTTGAATAAATTGTTTGATTTTCAGTACGAGTTTTGCAAAATCGATAAATTATTTTTATGTATTAGTATGTATAAAAAGTATATGTTAACGATATAAATTTTATCAAAAAAAAAATATATATATATATATATATATATATATATATATATATATATATTAGAAAAAAAATGATTAATTTTTTTTTAAAAAAAAAAAGAGAAGGGTCGAGTGGTATAAAGGCGCAAAAAAAAACAAATATTTAAGCCGCGAGGCGGGAGCGCCAGCGACCGCCTCGCGGCTTAAATATTTGTTTTTTTTTGCGCCTTTATACCACTGGACCTCATGAATGAAACTCAAAGTCTAGGTCTTTTAACTCTGTCGAGTTCCTGCTTCAATTCCTCATTTTCTCTTTTCAGCGTTTCGTTTTCCTTTTTCAGCGATTCGTTTTCCTTTTTGAGTCTCGCGATTTCCCCTTCGTGCAGTTGAAGAATTTTGTCGTTCAGCAGATGGATTTTTTCGTTCAACTCGGAATTTTTATGGTTCAACTCGCAAATTTTGTCGCTGGACGCGGAACATTTGTCCGTCAGTGTTTTGACGTCCTCCGCGTGCCTCTGTTTCCATCGGGCCGCTTCCTCTTTCAGCCCCGCGTTTTCGGACTCGAGCTCCCTGTTTCTGTCGACTACGGGCTTGAACTCGTTGATCAGGGACTGTTGGTAGGGCCGGGGCGTCCAGTGGTCTTCCCCCACGACGTAGTGGAAGAGGTTGCCCGCCTGGGCTTGCTTTTCGAGCCAGGCTTCCCGAGCGAGGTATTTCAGAGTCGGGTCTCGTTCGAAAAAGAGTTTGCGACCTTTCGTGAGATGCAGGAAAAAATCCGTGGGACCTCCTCGGCGGCAGGGTCGAAATTCCTTCGCGACCGGGAGGACCGTGCCGAGCGTGATTCCGGGGATGTGTTTGATTTTGAAGCGCCATTTACTTTTGTAAAAATCCATGTCTCCCTGTACCATTTTGTCTCGCTTCAGGTCTTTGAAGGTCGAGTCGAGCAGTTCCAGGAGCCCGCCTTCCCACTGCAGGACGAGCGGCAGCCGGTAGTCTTTCGGGAGGCTTTCGAAACAGTAAAAGTGGTTCAGTTTTTCGGCGGCACCCTTTTTGTTTTCGGCGGCGCCCGAGAAGTTGCACCGGGACTCGCGCTTGGACAGGTAGCCGATGGTGTGGACGAGTTGCATGGCGGATTCGATGGGCTTGCAGTACAGGCACCTGAAGTTTCTGCGGGGGCGGTCTCCTATCGCGATTTTCGCCCACACGTCTCTCAGAAAGTGTCCGGGGGGCGAGGAAACCACGATCATGTGCCTGTGTTGCCTGAATCGAGCCTCCGGGGGCTCCCCTCCGTCGCACCAGCACGAGAACGTGAGGGTGCGAGTCCTGCCCTCGTCCCCGTCCACCGCTTCGAGAAACCCGGGAAACGCGGGAATTCGGACCATGGCGTGAAACCATTCGACGGAGTCTCCCAGTTCCAGGTACTTCCGGACGCAGGAGACGGCCCTGTCCAGGGACTCGTCCTCGAAGGTCAGGGGGTTCGGGTCGAGGGGCATGGGCCAGACGAGATCGAGGGCTCGCGGGGGCGGAGGATCGAACGCGCGGTCGAACAGACACTTGGCCTGGGCCATGGGCTTCGAGTCGAAGGGAACGGGTTCCGGTTTCGCCTCGAGAGTGGGATTTTCCGGCGGTGGTGAATCGACGGCTTGCGGTAAAGTGTTCTGTTTTAGAAATTTTCTCCAACACTGTATCATGTGATCGACGTGCTCGCGTTTCTGTTTGCTCGACCAAGAGATTTTCCCGAGGCACCAGACGCAACAGAGTTTGGAATTTAAATTGTGCGATGCGGAGCAATGTTTTTCGAATTGGATGGATACGAGAGAAACTTTACAGAGAGGGCACTGAAAAGAGGAGGAATTCCGCTTAAGGAATACCCAATAAAGTCTTAAATTTTGACAATTGTCTTTCGGCATGATGATGCGGTCGGTACGATGAGACAAAAAGTAATCCGACAGAAAAGATAATTTGGGGTACGACTAAATGAATTTATAGGTAAAAAAAAAAAAAAAAAAAAAAAAAAAAAAAAAAAAATTTTTTTTTTTTTTTTTTTTTTTTTTTTTTTTTTTAGCCGTGAGACGGGAGCATTCATAAATAAATGAAAATTTAAATCCTAGGTCTTTTCGCACTATCGAGTTCCTGCTTCAATTCCTCATTTTCCCTTTTGAGCGTTTCAATTTCCTCTCTCAGCTCTTTATTTTGATCGACTATGGGCTTGAACTCGTTGATCAGGGACTGGAGATACGGACGGGGCGTCCAGTGGTCTTCCCCCACGACGAAATAAAAGAGATTTCCCGTCTGGGCTTGTTTTTCTAGCCAGGCTTCCCGAGCGAGGTCCTTCAAATCCGGGTCGCGTTCGAAAAAGAGTTTGCGGCCTTCGGTGAGATGGAGGAAAAAATCCGTCGGACCCGGGCACGGTCGAAATTCTTTCGAGACCGGGAGGACGGTGTTGAGCGTGATTCCGGGAATATTTTTTATTTTGAAGCGCCATTTGCTTTCGTTGAAATCCAAGTCTGCCCGTACCATTTTGTCCCGTTTCATGTGTTTGAAGATCGAGTCGAGGAGCCTCGTGAGACCGCCTTCCCACTGCAGGACGAGCGGCAGCCGGTAGTCTTTCGGGAGGCTTTCGAAACAGTAAAAGTGGTTCTGTTTTTCGGGCGAATTATCTTTGTATTCCGATGAGAAGTTGCACCGGGACTCGCGTTTGCACAGGTAGCCGATGGTGTGGACGAGCTGCATGGCCGAGTCGATGGGTTTGCAAAACAGACACTTGAAGTTTTTACGGGGCCGCCGGTCTCCTATCTCGATTTCCCCCCAGACGTTTCGTAAAAAGTGTCCCGGGGGCGAGGAAACAATTATCATGTGTCTGTGCTGCCTGAGTCGTGCTTCCGAGGGCTCCCCTCCGTCGCACCAGCACGAGAACGTGAGGGTGCGCGTCCGTCCTTCGTCCCTGTCCATCGCTTCCAGGAAACCGGGAAACGCGGGAATTCGCACCATGGCGTGAAACCATTCGACGGAGTCTCCCAGTTCCAGGTACTTCCGGACGCAGGAGACGGCCCTGTCCAGGAACTCGTCCTCGAAAGTCAGGGGATTCGGGTCGAGGGGCATGGGCCAGACGAGATCGAGGGCTCGCGGGGGCGGAGGATCGAACGCTCGGTGGTCGGACAGACACTTGGCCTGGGCCATGGGTTTCGCGTCGAAGGGAACGGGTTCCGGTTTCGCCTCGAGAGTGGGACTTTCTGGCGGTGGTGAATCGACGGCTTGCAAAAAAGTATTCAGTTTTAAAAATTTTCTCCAGCATTGAAGCAAATGATCGACGTGCTCGCGTTTCTGTTTGCTCGACCAAGAGGTTTCCCCGAGACACCAGACGCAACAGAGTCTGGAATTTAAACTGTGCGATGCGGAGCAATGATTTTCGAATTGGATGGATATGATGATATCGTTACACAGAGGACAATGGAAGGAGGTGGGATTTCGGTTAAGAAAATTCCAATAACGTCTTAAATCCTTGCATCCGTCTTTCGAAGATTTGTTTTGACAAGGCGGCATGATGCGGTGGGTACGATGAGACAGAAAACAATCCGACAAAAGGATAATTTGGGGTACGGCTGAAAGTATTTATAACATTTTTTTTTTTTTTTTTTTTTTTTTTTTTTTTTTAATACATGTAAGCTCCCTCAGGAATCCCATTGCCCCCATTCCTCACACTCCAGCAGCGATGGCATGTTTATCTGATTCTCCCTGCAATTTTTGCCATTCTGACGTTTGTCGTTTGGACATGTGTTTGGTTACACTAGATTACATCATTTTTTCAAATCCGTTTTCTAGAAAGTTTACAATATATATATATATATATATATATATATATATATATATATATATATATATATATATATATATATATATATAATGTATAGAACAACTTTTTTTACAAGTTTTTTTTTAAAAAAAAATATATAGCTTGAAAAAAAATTTTAAAAAGTGTTTACCCGTTACTTCCGAAAAAGGAAGCAAAAAGTTAAACTTTTCTCTTTTTTTTATTCATTCTATCTGTGCCAACGTTGGTACTCTATTTGTCGCAAAAAATTGCGCCAAAGGTTTTAAAAAAGAAATTAGATAAACCAATTTCTTTTTAAAACCTTTGGCGCAATTTTTTGCCTTTCCCTTGAACAATCTGATGGAAAAAAATTCCGTCAGCAATATGGGAAAGATTTTTTTTTTGGTGTGGGGGGGGGGGGGGTTGGTGATGAAAAAGTTTTTTATTCCAACAGGCTTCTCAATCTTTCGTTTCTTCTGGCGATGACTTCGACTTCTAACGAGTTATAAAACTTATAATTTACGTGATAAGTCATTTTGGATTCCATGTGTTCTTCGTCTTCTTCCAGCCGAAACTCTTGCACTCCCACCAGAGGCACGGATTCTTGTTCGTTCCATTTCAGACAGCTGAGATTCGGCAAAACTCGATAAGTGATCGGAGACAGTCTCTGAAATCGCGTTTCGCAGTGACAGTAATAGGGCGCGGGGGTCATGCATTTGACGTGGAGGGTTTTGTTGAGTTTCCATTTGATTTTGAAATGAGTGTCCAAGCGCCATCGACAGTAGATGTTTTTGCCAGCGACCGGGCCGAATCTCGACTTCGCTCCAGTCGTAAAATCGAAAGTGATGGCAACCGTTTTCAGAAGCGGTCGAGTCGATCAGTACGAGTCCGTAGCCTTCCAGGCGATACATGTACATTTTGGGCGACGGTGGCGGTGGTTTGAATCCTCCTACTCCCCCCCCCCTCGTCCTCCTTCTTTTCCTCCTCTTCTAAATACTGATATTGAGTCAAGAAACTTTCGATGTTTTGAAAAAAACGCGATCGATGGACGCGCGAAAGAAACTTTGGTGCAGGACGGCGGGTTTGTAATGTCCTTCGAATCCTTCGAGGAAAAAAATGATAGATTGCGAAATTCAGGGTTTCGGGGTCGATTCGAAGACAGAAACGTTGAGTCCAGTTTCGCGTGGCATAGTACCAGCCGGGGGTCGGATTCGAC
Organism: Maratus speculifer; assembly: GCA_964019185.1. Taxonomy (NCBI): domain Eukaryota; kingdom Metazoa; phylum Arthropoda; class Arachnida; order Araneae; family Salticidae; genus Maratus; species Maratus speculifer. Next base: position 295,223,281 of record OZ025294.1, on the reverse strand, counting down.
TCAGCCGTTGCAAGTACGCGGACGAAAAGGGGACGGGGGGGACGAGAGATAAGTTGCTCGGTGCGTCAGGATGGCAAGAAATTCATCCATGGTCGTCAGCAGACGCAATTTGTCCCTTAAAGGGATGAACGTTCGAAAAAGGATGAAGAGAATGTCGACGGGTAACTCCAGCAACTGCGTAGAAGCCATGATTCGTGTCGGGGAGTTTGCTTCTTAAAAAAAAAAAGCCAAACTCTGTGAAGAAATGAAACAGGACACGAAACTTCTTTTTAAACTCTTTGCATCATGACACCGCCTTCCTCGCCGAGCTATTGGCAAAGGAATCCGCTCGATAAAGGCTACGATTAGTCGAGACGAAATGCGAGGCGTGTCATCCGATACATTCACGGCTTTTGGAGAGGGGGGGAGGGGGGAAATATTTCAAAAGTAAGAGTTCAAGAGTTCCTTTCCCTTTCGCTCGCAGTTTCAAAATGATGATGTAGGTTGAAAAAAAAAAAGAACAAAGATTCCATTACCGCCCAAAGGCAAAAGTTCATGATGTGACTCACATGCATTCCATGACAGAAATTAGAAAATCTGTTGGTTATGATAAGCAACTGGTAAGAAAGTATATTATTTAGCGGGTATTCATAATTGAATAAATTGGCTGGAACATGTTTCGGGTACGTTTTAATTTCAAGGTTCATTTTTTTTCCTTCTCGTATTGGAAAAAAAAAAATTATCGGCAGAATTTAGGAATCCTATACTTGGGTGATAATAATGAAATAAACTAAAAAAAACACACACACACAAGAAACTGGGAAGAAAGTATATTGTCATTTAGATAAATTAACAAAAAAATCAAACTTTAAAGCAAGAACAGAAAGCTTATTCTCATATTTTTTTTCATATTAGAAATTCTATTTTTTTGGGTGATAATAGTAAAAAAAAAATAAAAACAAAACACAAGAAACTGGTAAGAAAGTATATTTGAACGCGTTCCACAAATTCAGAAAAATAATCTTTAAATATGAATTGAAAAAAAAAATGAAACATTTAAATTATATATTTGAAAGTGTATTTTAACTATAAAAATCAGTAAACATTTTTTCAAACAAGGATTTAAAGAAAAAAATAAATGTAAAACAAGAAAATATAAAAAAACATATAATATTGTACAGATTTTGATAAACATTATAAAATGTGTGATAAAAGCAGAAAATAAAAGAAAATAAATATGAGAAACAAGAAAATAAAAAAAACTGATACAGATTTTGATAAAGTTTATAAAATGTATAGCGATAAAAGAAAAACAAAATAAAAAGAAATATGAGAAACTATTTAAAATGTATAACAGAAATAGATGTATAAAAGAAAAAATAAAAGAAAAAAAAAGAAATTTTGGAAACTATTTAAAATGTATAGTGATAAAAGAAAAATAAAAGAAAAACAAATCTGGGAAACTATTTAAAATGTATAACGATAAAAGAAAATAAAAAGAAATACCAATGCAAAACAAAAAAAATTATATATTATTGAAAAAAATTTCTATTATTCTTGGATTGGAGATCGTCAATGTCATAGTTTCTCTAAATCTCGTCTCAATTTCAACTTTGTGAACATCTGACTGAGATTTTGAGAAACATATGACATTGAAAATCTCCAATCCAAGAAGAACAGAAAAAAATCCAAAACGGAAAGAAAATTTCGAATTGAATCCTGAAATTAAAACGTACCACATTCTCCAAATTGAGTCAAATCGCTTATTCGATAAGATATACATATTTTGCAAGAATAAAACGCGAACTCATTGAGAATTTATATATACTATCAACCACGCGTATCTCGATTACAGCGAAACAAACAGTTAGACGAACAAACCAATTAAAAAAAATTGTTTAAATTATCGAAAAAAATGACGCAATACTGAAATTGAAATGCAATCATCACAAATGCGGGAAACTCGTAAAGTATAATGTCATAGCGTTTAAATCAACATCGATGACAAAAACATTGTTAAAAACTTTGAACCTTTTACTACATCATCACTCCGTCGCTTTTATAGAAAAACAATTACTTCATCCTATCATGGAGCAGTGTCATGAATCGAAAGAGAGATATTTCTATATAAATGCAGAGGAGTGACGATGCGGTAAAAGGTTCAATTTTTTTTTACAGCGTATTCGTAGCCAGGTTGATAAAAAAAATGTTAAATATATAATATTTCTTAATGGTGCATTATGAAATTGGAATGCAGGCATAGCAAATGTACTAAATTCATAAAGTATGACGTCATAGTGTTTAAGACAATGACTCCTCTCGACTCGATGCGCGGGATTACCGGTTCGTTGCCCTCTGGAAGCATTGACTCCCCTTCCCCCGCTACTGACAGTTCGTTGACATCTGAAGACAATGACTCCTCCACTGGTTTTTTGTCGTCAGGAATTACCGGTTCGTTGCCCTCTGGAAGCATTGACTCCCCTTCCCCCGCTACTGACAGTTCGTTGACATCTGAAGACAATGACTCCTCCACTGTTTTTTTGTCGTCAGGAATTATCGGTTCGTTGCCCTCTGGAAGCATTGACTCCCCTTCCCCCGCTACTGACAGTTCGTTGACATCTGAAGACAATGACTCCTCCACTGGTTTTTTGTCGTCAGGAATTATCGATCCCTCTCTACTTTGTAGGCGCGGGATGTCGATAAACTCGGTTCAACGAACCCGCACATGGGAGAAACACAATAAGAGACGTTAACCCCCTTCTCTAGATCGTTCAACTTTAATCGATTTTTCGGGATATAAAAGGAGGGCGAATTTGTGTTTCCAACCTCATTCGAGAACCGTCTCTTGCTCCGTATCGCCATGAACCGAGACCCTTCCAGCAAGACCGACGTGTTCGTCACTCGCGTGGACGCGGCGGGCGAAGTCGAAAGACTCCCGAACCCCCCCAACTTCGTCACCATCGCCACTCAATACCGCATCTTCCCTTTCATAATATTTCTGGAACGCGAACTGATCTATTATAAGAAATTGGAATTGAACGAGAGATATTACAAACATTTCTTAGATACGGGTAGCTACATTAAACGAATTACCCATCATGAAGAAAAACCGTGGTCCTGGACGGCGCGGAAACTTTTAAAGGACGTTAACGACAACTTGCGAAAAAATATCGACACGCGAACGTGTTTCAAATATGGAGTGAATAATTTCCTCGTTAAAGCCTGTTTCACTTTTGGACAGAGAAGTGTGGAAAAGGGCACGGTACACGTTTATCAAATCGGCGCGGTCCGAATGTTATTTTACTTTCTACGAAAGCAGCAGTTGGGAAGATTGACCATTAAATCGAAATGTTTCCCGGTGCAGGAACAGTTTGTGTACAGCAAGAGGCAGTTGCGACCCAACCACTGCTACGTGATCCCAGAAGGTACCGTTTATGTAATCTATTGCACCAACAAATCCTTCTTTTCGGTGCATATCGTCGCTGCGGATGATGTTTCCAATTTACCGTTTGAATACAGTAACCCGATCCGGGAAATCAACCCGCCGCCGCAGTCCCGACGGCTTGTTTCAGATTACCCGTTCAAAAGGCCACCCCAAACACCCATGATCGAAGAAGCCCCAGACTCTAGAGAAGACGAAGAGGACGACGGACACGTGTGTGCTCGCGTAACGTCCACGTCGAGTGACCTCGCTTCCCAACCGTCCACTTCGGCCCAATCTTTTTACAAGCCACAATTACACGACGACGAGCAGCAGCAGCAGCAACAGCAGCAGCCAACTGAAAGTGTCCATAATGATCCCGTGCTGTTACAATTCGACAATGGATTACAAATTACCGAAAATGCCTTCTTGATGCCGCCTCCTCCTCCACCACCACCACCAGCAGCAGCAGCAGCCGTGCAACCAGTGCAACAATCCGTCACCCACCAAATTATTAAAATTAATACAATTCCGTTGGTGAATGTTGTCGCGCCGGACATTGTGACTTGGTACCAGAAAAATTTTCGGTACCGACAGCTCCTGAATCCCAAAGACAGTTTTACATTTTATTTGTGTGACGATCCGAGTGAAGGTCCCATGGATTTAAGTGTGCGCGGTGGAGGAAATACCCCTCCCGACGACAGTGTTGAAAATCCAGTCGCTGAGGATCTTGAAATGTCTGTAGATGGACCACCTTCTTTACCAGCCATTGGCGAAAAAAATGGACCTTTACCGGCCATTGTAAAAAAGAAAAACAACGATGAACTGATACCTTTTTTTCCACTCATTGCAGAGGACGAACCAATATCGCCTGCTCTTTGTAATGAAGATACAATTAACTTTGAAACAATTCTGAACAATTATGAAGTTATATCGCCCCAAAATGTAAATCAAGACGATGATCCCGAAAAAGAACTCTTTGGACTATTCGCGAAGGAGTTTGACATTTAAAAGTTAGTATTTTTTTTCCTTTACTTTATATTTGTATAAAGGAAAAAACATATATAAATATGTATTTCATTTGTAAAATTATTCATATAAAAACTAGCAAAAGCCATGCTTTGTTTGGATTCGCGAAGTATTATACTATAAGATAAATATTTGAAAGCAATAATATATCTTTAAAATTATTTTTGCATCTTTATTAAGCAAAAATGTAATTATATGTTTCGGCGCATTTTAATTTTAAAATGTATTTCAACCAAATAGCTAAGAATTTCCTCAGATTGTTTATTTATGATATAAAACTGGTATAAATAAAAATATTTTCGAAGTAGAATTATACAAAATATTAATTTTATTTGTTTACAATTCTTTTATTGCCACTTCACAAAAACATAATGTAATTCTTTTAAAATTCATAAATATCGTCTGCTTAAATGATTTCACAAAATAAGAATAAATCGTGTATTTGAATTCCTGACACAGAAAAATACTTTTATAATTGAATGTTAATAAGAGAATTTTCACAAATTTTAATTCATTAAAAATGTGCTATAATTTTCCTAAAAAAAAGTATTTTATACATTTTATAAAAGAAATCATGAAACTATACATAATCAAAAGAATGAGCATAGTTTGAAAATCTGAAATCAGTTTTTGAGATATTTTATCAGAATAATGAAAATATATTTTATTTATTTATTTATTTAATGATGATTCTATAATTACTGACCCCATGATTTAAGTTTTTCTTCTGAAAACGTACGTGCTTCACTTTTTATTTGAAAAAATGCGTCCGCATTGGAAATGCATGTAAAATAAATTAATTAAAATAATAATTTTTTGAAAAGTATTTCTGTAAAAAAAATAATATTCTGCAAATCTACAGATCATAATTTATATTTGTGTTTAATTTCAAGTGAAAATACTGTATAGTTTTTTTGTAAAGTGTACGACAAAGTGTCATTTGAGTGGACTAGTAGAGGATTCGCTTCGCTCATCCTAATAAGTATATTTAAAAAAATATTTTATTTTTTCAGATTGATAATTTCTCTCTTTCCGTGACAATGTTAACGCTGTTTACCTTTTATATTTATGACTCCTAAGTTTCATAAGTCCCCAATTAAATTTTGATATATTTGCAGTACAACCAACAGTATTAATAAAAATTTTAATTTAGGTTTGCAGAAGTTTTTTTTTTAAAAAAAAAAGGGTTTTCTAAAATTTAAATTCAAAAATTCTAACTACTTTTGGTCTATAGATAAGAGTTTTGAAGTATTACACAACTTTAATTTCATTACTCAAAGTATGCAGGTATTCGATTTTGAGAACCTATTTACCAATATAGCTATTGATCAACTTTTTACTGTTTTAATTAGTATTTTTTGATATGTTTGATTTAGGTGTTGAGTTGAATATTAATAGAACTTTATTTTTAAGTTTATATCATTTCTGTTTGTGTAATAATTATGTGATTTTTAATAACAATGCTTATAAACAAATATGTGGAATTAGAATGGGAACAAACTACTCTAGTACAGCTGCAAATTTATTTTTATTGTTTGATTATTGTTTTAAACTAAAAGTTGACTTAAAAATTCTGCGCGCCCCCTTTTTTCAAAACAGGTAGACGGCACCCTCCGTCAACCTGTTTTGAAGAAGGTTCGAAGGTTTTTTTCCGTGGTTTTTTTCACCTTCGAACTGAATGCGAGTTAGTATTTTGTTCATGTTTTTCGGACCCCTTGCCACGGAGAAGGGGCATTTTTGGCACAAAAAATATATTTTAAACAAAAAAAAAGAATTGTGGAGTTGCGATAGATTAGAATATCGCAGCGGGTGGTAAATGGTGGGACACAATTCTTAAAAATAATATTTTTGTTTCGGTAAAAAAGACCCTTTCATTAAAACGAAGGGGCATTTTTGGCACAAAACATTTTTTCCAAAAAGAATTGTGGTGTTGCGATATGTGTTAATATCGCAGCGGGTGGTTATGGTGGGACACAATTCTAAAAAAAAAAAAAAAAAAAAAAAAAAAAAAAAAAAAAAAAAAAAAAATATTTTTTGTTTCGGTAAAAAAGACCCTTTCATTAAAACGAAGGGGCATTTTTGGCACAAAACATCTTTTTTGAAAAAGAATTGTGGTGTTGCGATATGTGTTAATATCGCAGCGGGTGGTTATGGTGGGACACAATTCTAAATTTAAAAAAAAAATTTTCTCCTTTCCGAATACCAAGAGCACGGCTCATTCATTTTTTAATTTTTTTTTTCACCTATTTCAATCTGTGTAGTTTATGTCTTTCAATTTTTACTTTAGCAGCTAAACATTTGGAAAATAAACTAGGTTTATAATGGTTAGAGTATGTCTCACCCCAAGATCCTGCACCAGAAAAATTTGGAGTAATCAAGTAATTTTGATCAGAAAGTATAGATTCTAGGGTCGGTAAAATTTCAAGTGTTGAAAGGCTTCTAAAAACCAAATCATTTTGATCATAATCAAATGCGTTTGAAAAAAGAATTTATAACAAAAATGATTTAATAAGAACAGATTTTTTTCTTGAAAATGTATTTTCTTTTCTACTACGTCATCATGTAAATTTTTTTCCTATGAGTGCAATGAATGAAAAAGAAAAAGATCTTATTAAAAAAACATGCAAAATTCTTAACGTCTTTCAAGAAAAGTTTAATAATGTATGTAAAAATCTATGTAATGAAATAGAAGTTATTAATAAAAATAACATAGGCAGTATTTTAATAGGTGTAGCTAATGAATTTTTTTCGGAAGGTATAAATTGGAGACTTATAATGGTTCTTTTCGTTTTCATCGGGGAATTGGTTGAAAAATGTATTAGAGAGAAGTTACCTAAGAGTATCATAGATGTAACGTACGAATGTTTTGCTAGATTAGTAAAAGAAGAATTAGAAGAATGGGTAGAAGATGTGCATTCCTCCCAACCACCGTGGTCTTCTATCCACGGTTCACATTTTTTGATTATTAATCTTGAAAAACAATCATACATTACATCAACAATTGATTTAGGTGAATTTTTTTCCATACACATGACAGTCAATTCTCCGATGAAAACAGAAAAAGCTATTAATCGGCTCCAAGCTATACCATCGGAAAACAATTCATCGACAATAGGTAATAACATAGAGTTAATAGTATTTTCATCCACTTCCTGTATTTCTGTACACAGGGTTCTTATTTGTTCAATATATTCATCTTTAAAAGCTTCCAAAATTTTTTTTATTTCTTCAAAGGCAACTATCTCTTTTTGATTTAATGTATTTATCGCATCGAATTCATAACGATCACGTATTAGATAAGAAAATATATTTTCAAGAAAAAAATGCATCCTGAGGATATCTTTTTTCGTATAACTTCTTATTACACGTTTTCTTACAAATTTTACAACAACAAAATTTACTTAAATTAAACAACTTATATTAAACATTTTTTTATGTGTAAAACTTATTAAATATTATATAAAATTGAATATTTAATATTTTAAAGGAAACAAATTATTAAAAGTATAATATAGATCCATTGTGTACAAAACTCCAAAAATTCACTCGACATAACTGAAAGTGAAAAGTGAGCAAATTTAAATCTGGAAAAATAAAACTGTTAGTTGTATCAATAATAGACAAATAATTTTGTTAAGTTTTAAAAGTGCTATTGCACGGATTTATTTAAATAAATCTCACAATTTCGTTTTTTAAATATATACAAAACAAGCATTTTCCATCCGAAAAAGTAGAATGTTTCATTTTACCGATTTATTTCCATGAGTTTAATGAGCGACACGACCCGGTTCCGAGGCACGTGGAGTCGAAGTGACCACCGGTCAGCGGTAACTGGAACACGGACATCGACAGCAAGGCAGCCGGTTTTGACTTCGAGCGAAATGGCGACTCTTTGTGACATGCGGGCACAAAAAATTGGTCAAAGTGACCACTGGTCAGCACGGACGTCCGAATACGTAGAATGTTTCACTTCACCGATTTATTTCCAACAGTTTGATGGGGCGACGCGACCCGGTTTCCAGGTGCGTCGAGTCGAAAGTGACCACCGGTCAGCGGCAACTGGAGGGGTTGGGGGGGGGGAGGGAGGGAACACGGACATCAACAGCGGGCAGCAGGCAGGTCTTGGTTCACACACACACGGGTATAAAAAGTCATCAAAGTGACCACTGGTTGTATTAAAAAATGTCATTTTAGTTCTGGCGGCGGGTACAGTACTGGCCATACGGTTTGCAGGTCGCACCAATGAAGGGGACTGGAGCACGCGAAGCACGTGAGCACAGATTGTGGACGTTTTTTCAAATCGCGTTTAATTTTTTTAGCCAGACACCCGGTATGGCATTCGTGGCCGCACCCTTGTACAGTCATCTTGGATACTCTCCTGGGGTCTTTGCAACACAGTCCTTCTCGGAATGACCACTCGTCGTCACCAACATCAGGCACTGAGGCACAGACATTAACAAAGATCGGTGTATTACCTGCCATCTCTGAGCGAAAAAGTGAATGCAGATAGTTTAAGATTCCCTATTTATATATTTAAAAAAAAAAAAAAAAAAAAAAAAAAAAAAAAAAAAAAATTTTTTTTTTTTTTTTTTTTTTTTTTTTTTTTTTTTTTTTTTTTTGACAGGTCGTGTATTCGCTAGCTTGTTCATTTCGCTTCCGACTTTCACGATGCTCGTGCCTGCTCTCTTGAAGTTCCTTTGGTATTATTGTGCCTTTGGATTACTCTTTAGTATTATTGTGCCTTTGGATTACTCTGTCAGTGGATTTCTGTGAGTATTTTATTTCGTATTATTATGTGATAAAAGTTACTTTGTTGGGGTTTGTATTTAATTAGAGTATAGGAATTTGAAAATTATTCCATTTTATTTTTAAAGGGAATCTGTCCAAATGCGAATATAAAAAGACAGTTGTATATGTGTGATTTTGCTAAAAAGATTAATTTTCTGAGTTGTTGTTTTTTAAACAATTTTATTCTGAATTATATTTAGTTAGAGGATAATTTTTTCATGTTGTTTTTAAAGAGAATGTGTCTAACGCTCAGAAAATTTAACGCGAATATAAAAAACTGTTTTTATTGTGTGATTTTGTTAAAAAGATTCATTTTTCTGATTTGTTGTTTTTAAACAAATTGAGTCAAGACTTGCTGCTGATGATGTCCATGTCTCCCCCACCCCTGTTATCCGATGCCGCTGTTAACTATAGCGTTGTATTATTGAGCATTAGAGCGCGTACATTTGGAGAGAGCCTCGAGAGCACGTCTTGCTTCGTTGAAAGCTAACGTCAAACTGACTCAAACTATCTATACCTCTCAAAAAAAAAAAAAAAAAAAAAAAAAAAAAAAAAAAAAAAAAAAATTTTTTTTTTTTTTTTTTTTTTTTTTTTTTTTTTTTTTTTTTAGATAGTAATATAAAAGGGAGCGACATTGTCTCACCAGATCAGTTGGCGTCCTGCAGCGCTGCCAGCCAACTGCTCTTCCGAATCTTTTGCTTCGCTCTCGCATCAGAGGTGTTGGAACGATACCTCTCGCCGCGGACTTGTAAATTTTTTGGACACTGGAAACCTAACGGTGCTAGCGAAGGTGTCTCGCGGAACTTGTGTTTTTTTTCTCTGATTCTCTCGCATCAGAGGTGTTGGAACGACGCCTCTCGCCGCGGACTTGTAAAATTCTCGGACACCTATCAGTGTTAACGAAAGGTGTCTCGCGGAACTTGTGTTTTTTTTCCGATGCTCGCTCTCGCATCAGAGGTGTTGGAACGATACCTCTCGCCGCGGACTTGTAAATTTTTTGGACACTGGAAACCTAACGGTGCTAGCGAAGGTGTCTCGCGGAACTTGTGTTTTTTTTCTCTGATTCTCTCGCATCAGAGGTGTTGGAACGACGCCTCTCGCCGCGGACTTGTAAAATTCTCGGACACCTATCAGTGTTAACGAAAGGTGTCTCGCGGAACTTGTGTTTTTTTTCCGATGCTCGCTCTCGCATCAGAGGTGTTGGAACGACGCCTCTCGCCGCGGACTTGTAACATTTTTCGACTTTTAACAGCGCTAATGTTTGGGGTCGGGGAACTTGTGTTTTTTATTTTAACGCTTTTTTTTATGCTCGCTCTCGCAGCAGAGGACTTGTAAAATTCTCGGACACCTATCAGTGTTAACGAAAGGTGTCTCGCGGAACTTGTGTTTTTTTTCCGATGCTCGCTCTCGCATCAGAGGTGTTGGAACGACGCCTCTCGCCGCGGACTTGTAACATTTTTCGACTTTTAACAGCGCTAATGTTTGGGGTCGGGGAACTTGTGTTTTTTATTTTAACGCTTTTTTTTATGCTCGCTCTCGCAGCAGAGGTGTTGGAACGACGCTTCTCGCCGCGGACTTGTAACATTTTTCGACTTTTAACGACGTTAACGAAAGGTGTGTCGCGGGACTTGTGTTTTTATTTTCTCCGAATCTCTCGCTCTCGCATCAGAGAGGTTGGAACGACGCCTCTCGTCGCGGACTTGTAAAAAATTCTCGGAAACTTAATGGTGTTAACAAAGGTGTGTTGCGTGACTTGTAATTTTTATTGAAATACGCATTTTTTATTTCAAACGAAAAATTTTTTTTAAAAAAAAAAATGTAACTTTCATGTAATTTGCTTTCCAAAATACTCTCTGCTTCAAAATCTCTTCGCTCTATTCCGGATCATGGAAAAGGTAAGTATTTTTTTTCACAAAATGTATCTTTCATTTCCAATTTCTTTTTTTTTAACTCAACTTTTTTAAAAACTCAAATGTATTCGTTACATTTTTTTTTGTTAGACGCACACGTATGCACGCACTCAAAATCCATTTCCATCTTTTTTTCGAAACCAGGCGCGAGAAGAAAAAGTCCGCTAGTGTCCTGGTACTAGCGGTGAAAAACATCGAGAATACTTTTCTTTTTTTTGGATGGTGGGGGGGGGTGTTAGAGCGCGATTTTCTTTTTGATCGGCTGTCGTACATTTTCATTTAAAAAAAAAATGTAATTCCTAAAATTGCTGAGCAACCCAGTCTGTGAAGCCTCGTGGGAGGGGGAGACGGGTCGGCAATCCATCTTTTTTTTTCGAAACCAGGCGCGAGAAGAAAAAGTCCGCTAGTGTCCTGGTACTAGCGGTGAAAAACATCGAGAATATTTTTGTTTTTTGGAAGGGGGGGGGGTGTTAGAGCGCGATTTTCTTTTTGATCGGCTGTCGTACATTTCATTTAAAAAATATTACTCCTAAAATTGCTGAGCAACCCAGTCTGTGAAGCCTCGTGGGAGGGGGAGACGGGTCGGCAATCCATCTTTTTTTTTCGAAACCAGGCGCGAGAAGAAAAAGTCCGCTAGTGTCCTGGTACTAGCGGTGAAAAACATCGAGAATATTTTTGTTTTTTGGAAGGGGGGGGGTGTTAGAGCGCGATTTTCTTTTTGATCGGCTGTCGTACATTTCATTTAAAAAATATTACTCCTAAAATTGCTGAGCAACCCAGTCTGTGAAGCCTCGTGGGAGGGGGAGACGGGTCGGCAATCCATCTTTTTTTTTCGAAACCAGGCGCGAGAAGAAAAAGTCCGCTAGTGTCCTGGTACTAGCGGTGAAAAACATCGAGAATATTTTTGTTTTTTTTTGAAGGGGGGTTAGAGCGCGATTTTTTTCGTTCGGCTGTAACGAATAAATTTGTGTTTTGAGAAAAAAAAAATGACTTGAACGAGAAGAAATTGGAATACAAAGGTACATTTTTTTTTTAAAAAAAAAGTCTGCTCTCGTAATTGAGAAAAATAAGAGGGAGGGGGTAAGAAGAAAGGGGGCAATTCGGATCCGAGCCATTCTTTGTGTCGTCCCACAGTGCGCGGTCCGAGACGACATAGAATGGCAAAGATCGTAGGCTGAGATGACGAGGGCTGCCCCCTTTTTTCCTTTTTTTTAACAGGATGCTTTTCGCATCAAAATTCTCTTTTTTTCGGCATTTTTTATTTCGCGTGGAGGAGGGAGGGTTTGTAAGGAATGAATTATTGCAAGTAGGTACTTTGGGGTTTTTTTTCTCAACCTCCATTTTTCTCCACTTCCGTGGTCTTTTTGGGGGAGGCAGTAACTGGTCCATGAGGGAACGTTTCCGAATATCTGGTTCCATTTTAGGTCGTTCTTGTCTCTCGAGCAAATGACTTGGGAGCCCGGTGCCGGGAACCCTGGTGTGGGAATTTCGATTCCTGCATCAGATGCGATGGACTGACTTGGATCCGCATCGTAGACACGGCTCCTTGGAAGGAAGAGCCGAGGCTCTCGTAGACCGAACATAAACGGCGGCTTTGCGGGGAGACAAGAGTCGACTTTCCTTTGAATTGAAAAAAAAAATATCTATCAAAGGATGTCGATGGCCTGATTTGAAGAACCTTAGCGACTTCATCCCTTCCGAAGCATACGAGAGTCCTAGTACGATTTAGTTACTGGACTGCTTCTGTGGGGTATGGATGGAGTTGCTGCAGACATGGTAAAGCCTGCTTCAGGTGGGTGTAAATATTCATTGTGGATGGCCCATGCTGTAGAGTCGAGGTGGACGGTTCGGAGACGTACGGGTTTCTCGATGACGGATCGGCCTGTCTTTTTCAATCAGATAATGGAGGAATGAAAGTGGAGAGGAAAGAAAACCCCGAAAAAAAAACAACAAAAAATTACTGAGTAGGGAGCGCGTGTGGGACGAGTCGAGGGGTCGCGCGCAGCAGGTGCCTCTCAAGGGAGGTTCGTAAGTCGTTTTGGCGACCTTTCGACATCGGACTGTGACGAGGGAAACGAATGAGTTTTTTATATCTACGCGCGCGCTTCTCTCTCGTCTGTCTATAACAGAGAGAGAGAGACAGACAGAAAAAAATAGGGGTAAAAAAAAATCATCGTGATCTGGATATTTCATCCGAACTCACACGATTCATTTTTAACGAGAGCAAACTTTCTGGTCCAATAAAGTATATTTCAAAAAAAAATATTGTGTCTTGTCTGATATTTTTGTGTCTTGTGTCATTTCTTTTTCTTATTCCCAAATATAGGGCGCACAGAAAAAAAAGAGTATTTTGGAAAGCCGTAGGTTATGAACATTGTACATTCAATTAAAAATGACTTTTGTTTTTTCAGCTACTGTAACATCGACAACAAACCCCAACCCATAAAAAAAAGAGTCGACTCTTCCCCCCTTCAAAACAGGTAGACGGCACCCTCCGTCAACCTATTTTGAAGAAAGATTCGAAGGGTTTTTATTTTCACCTTCGAACTAAATGCGAGTTTGTTTATCATTGATCCTTTTTTCGGCAAAAAAAAATGACCCCTTGCCACGGAAAGGGGGAGGGGTATTTTTGTGCCAAAAAATATATTTTACATAAAACAAAAGAATTGTGGAGTTGCGATAGATTACAATATCGCAGCGGGTGGTAAATGGTGGGACTAAAAAAAAATAATAATAATTTGGTTTCGGTAAAAAAGACCCTTTCATTTAAACGAAGGGGCATTTTTGGCACAAAACATCTTTTTTTTTTTAAAAAAAAAAAGAATTGTGGCGTTGCGATACGTTTGAATATCGCAGCGGGTGGTTATGGTGGGACACAATTCTAAAAAAAAATTTTTTTTTCCTTTTCCATTTCTCGACCAAAACCAACATCTTCCAAACAAAATGTTGGAAAAATGACTTGAACGAGAAGAAATTGGAACGCAAAAGTAATTTTTTTTTTAAAAAAAAAGTCTGCTCTTGTAATTGAGAAAATAAAAAACTTATCCGCGTGGAGGGGGGGGGGGGGGGGCGTAATGGAGAAAGGGGGCAATTCGGATCCGAGTCATTCTTTGTCGTCTCACAGCGCGCGGTTTCTATTCCGAGATGACGTAGAATGGTAAAGATCGTAGGCTGAGATGACGAGGGCTGCCCCCTTTTATCCTCTTTTTTTTCCAGGATGCTTTTCGCATCAAAATTCTCTTTTTTTTCCTTATTTTTTATTTCGCGCGTGTGTGTGGGGGGAGGAGGGAAAGAGTTGTAAGGAATGTATTATTGCAAGTAGGTACTTTGGGGTTTTTTTTCTCATTCTCCATTTTTTTCTCCACCTCCGTTTTTTTTGAGAAGGGCAGAAAGTTTCCAGATGAAGTGGTTTCCGAATCCTGGTTTTTCGGTCAGGTCTTCTCGTCTCGTCGCAACGATCCCGAGAGTAGCTTTACGTGTGGTAGCCTTGCGGCGGCCCGGCCCGGAACCCTGGTGTGGGAATTTGTTGCGTCACGGGGGACGCGGTGGATCCCTGCAGCAGATGCGGTGGGCTGACTTGGATCCGCACCGTAGACTCGGTTCCATGGAAGGCCTGAGCCTCTCACAGATCGGCGGAAAATATGCCGTGTGGTCTTGCGGTGAGACGAGAGGCGACATTCCTTTGAATAATAATAAAAAAAAATAAATCTATCAAGCGACAAAGGAAGTCGGATGCCTGATTGAAAAACTAACAACTCCATTGACTCCGAAGCGAAACGAAAGTCCTTGGGCTTAGTAGTGGAGACGAAACGTCCAGGTGCACTGCTTCGTGAGTAAATGTTCGAGTTGACGCTAGAAACGGTAAAGCCTGACAGTCGGGCCTAAATCCATGTTACCCAAAGTTGTTTGACAGAATTGGGTGCCCCGTTTCTTTAGCAGAGTCACGTTGGACGGAGTCGGAAGCCGTTGGTTTGTGTTTCCAACTGGACCGAGTCTGATTTCGGTCGGCCGGAGTCTGACTTTAATGACGGAATGCGGACTGCCTGGATCAAAAAAGATAATGGAGGAATGAAGGTGGAGACGAAAGAAAACCCCGAAAAACAACAAAAAATTACTGAGCAGGGAGCGCGTGTGGGACGAGTCGAGGGGTCGCGCGCAGCAGGTGCCTCTCAAGGGAGGTTCGTAAGTCGTTTTGGCGACCTTTCGACATCGGACTGTGACGAGGGAAACGAATGAGTTTTTTACTCTCATCTGTCTATAACAGAGAGAGAAAGAGAAATAGGGGTAAAAAAATCATCATCATCATCATCATCATCATCTGGATATTTCATCCAGACGCACATGATTCATTTGTTTTTTAACGAGAGCAAACTTTTATTTTTTTCTTTTTTTTTCTGGTCCAATAAAGTATATTTCAAAAAAAATATATTGTGTCTTGTGTCATTTCTTTTTCTTATTCCCAAATATAGGGCGCACAGAAAAAAAGAGTCGACTCTTCCACACACCCATTCCCCCCCTCAAAACAGGTAGACTGCACCCTCCGTCAACCTGTTTTGAAGAAAGGTTCGAAGGTTTTTTTTCCGTGGTTTTTTTTAACCTTCGAACTAAATGCGAGTTTGTTTTTGTTTATCATTGATCCTTTTTTCGGCAAAAAAAAGACCCCCCTTGCCACGGAGAGGGGGGAAGCATTTTTGGCACAAAAATATATTTTACATAAAAAAAAGAATTGTGGAGTTGCGATAGATTACAATATCGCAGCGGGTGGTAAATGGTGGGACACAATTCTAAAAAAAATAATAATAATAATAATAATAATAATAATAATTTTGTTTCGGTAAAAAGACCCTTTCATCAAAACGAAGGGGCATTTTTGGCACAAAACATCTTTTTTTTTAAAAAAAAAAAGAATTGTGGCGTTGCGATACGTTTGAATATCGCAGCGGGTGGTTATGGTGGGACACAATTCTAAAAAAAAATAATAATAATTTTATTTCGGTAAAAAGACCCTTTCATCAAAACGAAGGGGGCATTTTTGGCACAAAACATCTTTTTAAAAAAAGAATTGTGGCGTTGCGATACGTTTGAATATCGCAGCGGGTGGTTATGGTGGGACACAATTCTAAAAAAAAAAATTTTTTTTTCTTCCCTTCCTCTTTTTCGACCGAAACTAACTCTTAGCACTCTACCAAAAATGTAACGCATATATTTTTGAGTTTTAAGAAAAAAAAAGAAGTGTTAAAAAATGACTTGAAAGAAAAGAAATTGAAACACAAAGATACACTTTTTTTAAAAGTCTGCTAATATATATATATATATATATATATATATATATATATATATATATATATATATATATATATATATATATATATAATCCGGTTTAATCAGTTTTTATTTCTGAGAAAGAAATCCAAATCCTAAAAAAAAAAATTTTTTTTATTAGTATAAATATTGTATGATGTATATTTAATTCTATAAATATATTTTATATTAATAGATCAGATCAGCGATCACGCTAGAAAACACAAAGAGACTTTTTAAAGCCATGTCCACTGGCACACTCTCTGTGTATGGGGAGTCGTAGCCCGCGGCATCACGAAAGGGCACCGTGTCGTTCACCTTCGCACTCAATCCTCTTTTTGGAGTAGGCGTCCCGTTGCGCAACAACAGAGGATTTCTAAAACACCCCATACAAGGGGATACACCTCAACGTTTTCGGTCAATTTGAAAAAAAGTTGTGTGAATCAGAAGGTGCACTTTCGAGATTTCATTCGATTAAGACTGAAAATAAGCAGAGAGTGTCTAAGGGACATAAGATTTAATTTTTTTTTTGTGTGTACACTATAAAGTTTATTTTTTTGCATGCACTTTGCAAATTTTTCTGGCGTCTGTAAATTTAAAAATCTATATAGGTCAATGACCTTTGACCTTTGACCTTCATTTTTTTATCTGGGAGCTACTTGAAAAAAAATTTCTGAGAGCTGGTTGAAACAAATTTAAAACGATTACGATTGTATAACGAATATTATATATATATATATATATATATATATATATATATATATATATATATATATATATATATATATATATATATATATAAATCTATATAGGTCATTGACCTTTGACCTTTGACCTTCATTTTTTTATCTGGGAGCTACTTGAAAAAAATTTTCTGAGAGCTGGTTGAAACAAATTTAAAACGATTACGATTGTATAACGAATATCATATATATATATATATATATATATATATATATATATATATATATATATATATATATATATATATATAAATTACTGACTACTTCTCCTTTAAGGTAATTACCCTTAAGGTAATCCCTTGATGTTAATCTTCCTCTTGTTTACCTCTTTATTCTGACATGTTAATTAAAGTAAATTTTGACTCATAAATCTTTTTTATCTTCAGTAAAAATCTAAAACCCTAAGAAGATGAAATTATTTTTTGCATGCACTTTGCAATTTTTCTGACGTCTGTAAAATTAAAAATCTATATAGGTCATTGACCTTTGACCTTTGACCTTCATTTTTTTATCTGGGAGCTACTTGAAAAAAATTTTCTGAGAGCTGGTTGTAACAAATTTAAAACGATTACGATTGTATAACGAATATTATATATATATATATATATATATATATATATATATATATATATATATATATATATATATATATATATATATATATATATATATATATATATATATATATATATAATTACTGACTACTTCTCCTTTAAGGTAATTACCCTTAAGGTAATCCCTTGATGTTAATCTTCCTCCTGTTTACCTCTTTATTTTTAGTTTTCTTTGGAGGTGGTGGAGAAAAAAGAGTAATAGGTAATACTTTTTCCGGGTTTTTAGAATCATTAATTGTACTCCCCTGGTTAGAACCGACCGATTGTAAAACGCCATGGCTAGTGGATTGCGGCCCCTCCAGACATGGTCTTTTACAATTAGTCGTTTCAACATTAGATTGTTTCCTTTTTCCGTTGTTTCGCTCCATCTGTAATTGGTTTTGATGGGATCGATAATCAGTTGAAGATCTCGCTTTCTGCTTTACGAGGAGTTTTTTCATTCGACGTCTTTCTGCGGCTTCGGCTTTTTCTATATCTGATAATTTTCGTCTACCCATTTTTGTAATTGTTAGTTTCTACTTTATTAATGATGATTTCATACATTTCTATTTCCTATTGAAATAAAAATTATTCAAAAAGTATAGAAATTCGTTTAAAATGATAAAAAATATAAAGTGACGACATCACGGGGGTCTGCACGACCGAGAACAACAACCATCGCAGCCCGCGGCATCACGAAAGGGCACCGTGTCGTTCACCTTCGCACTCAATCCTCTTTTTGGAATAGGCGTCCCGTTGCGCAACAACAGAGGATTCCTAAAACACCCCATACAAGGGGATACACCTCAACGTTTTCGGTCAATTTGAAAAAAAGTTGTGTGAATCAGAAGGTGCACTTTCGAGATTTCATTCGATTAGGACTGAAAATAAGCAGAGAGTTTCTAAAGGACATGAGATTCAAATATATATATGAATGTAAAAAAAAAAAAAAAAAAAAAAAAAAAAAAAAAAAAAAAAAATTTTTTTTTTTTTTTTTTTTTTTTTTTTTTTTTTTTTTAAATATAATCCGCAGTCACTTTTCGTTCGGAGATGGCGGAGACAACACTGGCTGCTGTCGATGAGCGTGCCCCAGTGCCCGATGCCGCTGGCCAGTGTTTGTCTCGAAGATTATGCTGCGTGTACTGCAGAGAGCGGAGAGGAGGGTCCGGAATCATACTGAGACGCTGCGGCCACGAATTCCATGCTGGATGCATCATATACAAAATTAAAGAAGATTTAAAAACACCCGAGCCTACGCTGAGGTGCTACGCCTGCTCCACTCCCCTCCATTGGCGCGAGTTGCGCGCTATATGTACGATACTATACCATCCGCACAGCTACGCGAGACCGAGAATGAGAAAAACTGATTTGATTTTAGAAAAAACTTTGATAAAGATCATTAGAAAACTGAAAAAAGAAACGATGAATCATAAAAAATTAGAGACTGATGTGATAAACTGTACAAAAAGTTTGTAATATTTACTTTGAAAATTTTTTAGAACATTGTTTCTTTGAACTTTGAAATTATTTTCGTCTTGTGTTAAAAAAAAAGCTCGCATCAGAATACCAAATTCTTTCCTCGGAAATACTGTTTTTTTTTTTTTTTTTTTTTTTTTTTTTTTTTTTTTTTAGTCCCTTGCAGTCAGTTTTTCGCTCGGCCATATGAAGTTATGCCGCATAAAGTTTAAGCTTTATAAAGTTAACAGTTTGTATAATCGTTTCACATCTTTACAAAAGATGACTAGTGTAGGAGTCTCCGATAGTGACAATTTGCAAAATTCTTTTTATCCTTTCTTGGGTAAAACATCAACCAATTACATATTACGTGGTCCACGGAAACAGAGATTGAATAATGTGCTACGCTGTTTTGAGTCTAATGCAATGACGATGGCCTATATTATACACGAGTTATTTCGAATACCTGCTGTTGAATGGCATATTTATGATGCCATACCCACGATCCCGATAGATTACTCGCAACTTGCTCAAAACGATACGTGTGTCTTGTGTAACATCAAATTTCGTCCTTTGGAGGCGGTTAAACTGTTACCTTGTCTTCATTATTACCACGATGCGTGCCTAGCGAGTTGGTGTAAAGAAAACGACGATTGTCCGTATCGGGAAAATGAAGACGGCGACGAAAGGAGCCATTGTAAACAAAAGGTTCACCTTCCCAAGGATCCAGAGTTTCTGTGGCGTAACGAAATGATTCTTCAATTAATAGACGTTTTATTTCAAAAACATGAATTTTTTAGAGAGTTTATATTGAATCGTATCAATGAAAGTGTTTCGACGAGTGTGGATAAAAACCTGGATGAATGTGCCATTTGTTTTGAACAGTTTCAAAAGGAGCCCAAACAACTTCCTTGCACTCACAAGTTTCATGAACTTTGTATCCAAACATGGTTCGAAAGAAAAAACACATGCCCTTTGTGCAGATTTAAAATCGAAAAATTGTTATAAAAAATGTAAATCTATCACGCAGTCAATGTTTTTGCTTAAAGGAATTGTGTCCTTATAGCGATGTAAATAAATATGTATTTATAATTGTAAATAAATAAAACTTTTATGTTTTTAAAATATTTCGTGTGATTTTTTAAGGTAATTCTCCATAAGATAATCCCTTAATGTTTTAATCTTTCTCTTCTTTACCTCTTTATTTCGACGTGTTAATTATTATAAATTTTGACTCAACTTTTTTTCTGGCGTCAGTAAAAAATATGTCTAAAGAGGTCATTGACATTTGACTTAAAAAAAAAAAAAAAAAAAAAAAAAAAAAAAAAATTTTTTTTTTTTTTTTTTTTTTTTTTTTTTTTTTTTAAATTATATATTAGCCTGCGCATCAGACGTGTCTCATTCGACGCCTGCTCTTGTCACTCGTCGACATGGCCACGTTTTTCCGAGATTCCTTTCCTGATTCCGAGAACAATCCGACCTTGATGAAAAATTTCACTCTCGAAAAACTTTCGAACGCGTCCTCGCCGGAGCCGGAAACGGAAGTTTCCCTTAAACTAGACCGGGATCTTTTACGGCCCGATGCTGCTGCTGGTGACGATGACGACGATGATGATCGAGGAGACGACTTCCCGAAACGTGAACCCGAGGCGTCCCGAGATCTCCTAGACCCTGCGACGCCCGTCGCGCCCCTCGGCGGCCGAGAGGATCCGCAGCGGAAACGGGCGCTCGAGACGCCGAAGAAGCGTTCGAAAACTTCTAAACGGAAACGAGAGTCTGAGAAACGTTTTAAAGCCCGAAAGTCGAGCCGCGGCGGTCGACGACAGTCTCGAGTGCTGCAAGAGTCGAAGAAAAAGTCGAAAAAAAATAAAGGCGAGCATCGAGAGTCGAAGAAGAAAAAGTTAAAAAGATTTCGGCGACGGCGGCGCCCGGAGAAGTACCGATGGAGAATTGCCGCCGTCTCTCACGAGCCCGACGACGTCAACTACTCCGAAATCTGTCGCATTTACGATTTCGATCGGATCCCTTTTATCAAGGATCGCGTTCCGCGAACGTCGTGTTCGTATTACACGGACGGATCCAAGCGGCAAGAGCACGCCGGGTGCGCCTTCACCGCCGTGTCCGACGACCGACGGACCGTCGTCGCGGAAAAACAGATCCGCATTTCCGACGGTCTGTGCGTAGTCACGGCCGAACTCCAGGCGATCAAGGAGGTCGTGACGGACGCGCGCGAGAGGGGCGTCCGCGAACTGGACGTCTATACGGATTCCAGGGCGGCGATCGGATTCGTCGAGAGATCCTGTCTTCGACGACATCGAGTGGCCGATCAGATCAGAGATTTCGTCGCGAAAAATAAAATCAAAGTCTTTATGCACTGGATCAAATCTCACGCCGGTCACGTCCTCGGCGATCGGGCAGACGCGTTGGCGAAAGCCGCCGCGACCAGGGACGAGGTGGACGTGACTGTGGAACCCTTTCCGTATCGAACAGAAACGCGTCGTCGTCGCGACCCGATACGGGTTCGACGCAAAGAGGCGAAAAAAAAGAACAAAACACGAAGAAAAGAAAAGAAGAGCGAAAAAAAACACGCCGCCGCCACGACCGAGGATCGGGTGGACGCAAAGAGGCGAAAAACGAACAAAAAACGAAGAAAAAGAAAGAACAGCGAAAAAACACGCCGCCACGACCGAGGATCGGGTGGACGCAAAGAGGCGAAAAAAGAACTAAACAAAAGACAAAAAATAAAAAAAAAATAAGAGCGAAAAAACACGCCGTCCCGACCGAGGATCGGGTAGAACAATGTAAATAAATATATATTTATAGTTGTAAATAAATATAACTTTTATGTTTGAAAATGTTTCGTGTAATTTTTTTTGTACACTATAAAGTTTTGATTATTTTTTTACATGCACTTTGCAAATTTTTCTGGCGTCTGTAAAATTAAAAATCTATATAGGTCATTGACCTTTGACCTTTGACCTTCATTTTTTATTTGGGAGCTACTTGAAAAAAATTTTCTGAGAGCTGGTTAAACAAATTTAAAACGATTGTATAACGAATATTATATTATATTATATTATATTATATATATATATATATATATATATATATATATATATATATATATATATATATATATATATATATAATTACTGACTACTTCTCCTTTAAGGTAATTACCCTTAAGGTAATCCTTTGATGTTAATCTTCCTCTTGTTTACCTCTTTATTCTGACATGTTAAATAAAGTAAATTTTGACTCATAAATCTTTTTTATCTTCAGTAAAAATCTAAAACCCTAAGAAGATGAAATTATTTTTTGCATGCACTTTACAATTTTTCTGACATCTGTAAAATTAAAAATCTATATAGGTCATTGACCTTTGACCTTTGACCTTCATTTTTTATTTGGGAGCTACTTGAAAAAAAAATTTCTGAGAGCTGGTTGTAACAAATTTAAAACAATTATGATTGTATAACGAATATTATTATTATTATTATTATTATTATTATTATTATTATTATTATTATTATTATTATTATTATTATTATTATATATATATATATATATATATATATATATATATATATATATAAAAATTACTGACTACTTCTCCTTTAAGGTAATTACCCTTAAGGTAATCCCTTGATGTTAATCTTCCTCTTGTTTACCTCTTTATTCTGACATGTTAAATAAAGTAAATTTTGACTCATAAATCTTTTTTATCTTCAGTAAAAATCTAAAACCCTAAGAAGATGAAATTATTTTTTGCATGCACTTTGTAATTTTTCTGACGTCTGTAAAATTAAAAATCTATATAGGTCATTGACCTTTGAAAAAAAAAAAAAAAAAAAAAAAAAAAAATTTTTTTTTTTTTTTTTTTTTTTTTTTTTTTTTTTAAATATATAAATGGAACTTCTTGATAAATCTAAAATGACTTTTCACCGGGAGATTCGCAGAGTCAAGATCTACTAACGTGTCGGTTCCACTTTGAGAAAAATCGAGTGGCTAATCCCTCTTTTTTTATTTCGAGTCAATCTCTCGTCGCCACCATGTCGTTCGTGGTCGTCTACAATATTCCCGGAAAGTCTTCGATCCCTCATCATTATCTTACCGGGATTATCGGTTCAGATTGTTTCGTCTATTGGCTGTGTAAGGACGTCGCCGCCGTTTTGGGGTACAGCAGATCCTACGCGAGAAGACTGAGCGATAAGAAAGTACGCGATGTTACGGGGCCTTTGGATAACGTAGGTCCCGATTTCTTACGGAAACGGATAATTTCTCATTTCGATTTGAGTTTTTTGCTCAAAAAAGCGAGAAGGAGTACGGTGCGAGACTTTGAACAGAAAATAAACAGCCCAGGTACCCGAGTGGCAGTGAATCCCGGAGGAAACGTTACAAATTTAAAAGATCCTACTTATGTAGTGATAACCGAGACGAAAGAAAACCACCGCTCATTTTTCCTCTGGTTAGAGACGTTTAAAGTGACGGCGTTTGAAAATCTATACGGGATGCCAGTTTTAGACGATTCGTTCGTATCGTCGTTCATAGAGTACGCCGAACCACCTGAAACGATCCCCGAAAATTTTCCGCCGGCGATTTTTTATAAATGTAACGGACGCACAATCAAATATTTACCCGAACCGTAATTTTTTTTCTCTCGATATCCTCTACTAATGACAGTTTGAAGAGTCCAGCGCTGACTTAATTAATTGTGAGATATTTTTTTTATAAGCTTGGAAAGAAAAAAAAATAAAAACACACGAAAACCTTTTAAAATATTAAATAATATATTTATTTATTTATATATATCTATAAATGTTACATTCAAGTGTACATTGTTGCGAGGACACAATTGCTTTAGATTACAAAAACAAAAGTTGTAAGGTTACATTTGCGAGTTTTTTTTTCGCCTCGTCACAAGTTTTTTTTTTGATGGTAGATTGTCCTCCCCCCCCGCGTCGTCTGGAATCACCTCTTTGTCTCGACAGTTTGTCCAGAATAATTATAATAATGATATTTTTGAAAATTATAATTATTGTAACGATAATTTCGGGGATTGTGACGTCTCCATCTGCGAGTTGTTTCGCCTCGTCCGTGTCCGAGTCTCCGATGGTAACACCGCCATCTGGAATCGGGGTCTCTCGGTCTTCTGTGCCCGTTCCGGACGAACGCCGCCTCGTCGGGGATTTCTTCGGGAGGTGGCGAAAGGGAACCGTACGCGTCGATGAATTCTTTCCGCTCTTCCTCGCTCACGTCGACCACGAGCAGGTCTCGGGACGAGGATTCCTCGCTGCGAGTGTCGGGTTCGGATCGATCCTCCTCGACCGTAGTAGCAGCGGCGGCGGCGGCGGCGTCGGACTCGAATTCGGGATCTTTCGGAGACGTAGAAAGTCGTCGTCTGCATAAAACTTTGTCCCGAAAATCACATAAGATTGCCGGCCATACGAAAGGTTTCAGTAGACGCTGATGGGTCCATTTTTGGTAACACGGTCTTTCGAAAAACGAAAAATCCATCTCGGGTGAGTGCCGCGGAAAAATGGAAAGATTTGAACTGACTCCTACTTGTAATCACCTGAAAAAAAAAAAAAAAAAAAAAAAAAAAAAAAAAAAATATTTTTTTTTTTTTTTTTTTTTTTTTTTTTTTTTTTTTTCAGGTGTTTATAGATGATCGCTCCGAAACTTCAGTCGTTTTGGCACGGAAACGTGTAACAAGAAGTTATACGGAAAAAGATATCCTCAGGATGCATTTTTTTCTTGAAAATATATTTTCTTATCTAATACGTGATCGTTATGAATTCGATGCGATAAATACATTAAATCAAAAAGAGATAGTTGCCTTTGAAGAAATAAAAAAAATTTTGGAAGCTTTTAAAGATGAATATATTGAGCAAATAAGAAGCCTGTGTACAGAAATACAGGAAGTGGATGAAAATACTATTAATTCTATGTTATTACCTATTGCCGATGAATTGTTTTCCGATGGTATAGCTTGGAGCCGATTAATAGCTTTTTCTGTTTTCATCGGAGAATTGACTGTCATGTGTATGGAAAATAATTCATCTAAATCGATTGTTGATGTAATGTATGATTGTTTTTCAAGATTAATAATCGAAAAATGTGAACCGTGGATAGAAGACCACGGTGGTTGGGAGAAATGCGCAAGATCGTTTGATGTAAAGAAATAAAATATTACTAAAAAAAAAAAAAAAAAAAAAAAAAAAAAAAAAAATTTTTTTTTTTTTTTTTTTTTTTTTTTTTATATATATATCAGTATAAATAGCAGTTCTTGATCAATTTAAAGTCACATTTCGCTTGGAGATTGCCATCTACATCCCATCCTCTTTTGCCTATGCGATTTTTATGGAGATTTCAACTTTTAATACAATAGAAATTCCTCAAAATGCTTTACCCGATCTTAAATGTAGGCTGTGTAAAAAATCTGTAAAGCTTACTTTTTTGTTTATGATGAAATGTGGGCATTTTTATCATCATACTTGTGTTTATAAAATTGGACGTTTAACGAGATGCAAGACGTGTAGGGATATTTCACATATGGACGAAATGAGACTTGCAGAAACCGAGCAGTGGATCGAAAACAGAATTCGAGAAGAACAAATGTAAAAAAAAAAAATTTTATACATACAAAAAGTTTAAAGCATATTAATCATGTCGTTTAATTTTCGAATTGCGCGTCGTTCTCCAAGCTTTACTCCAACGCGTGTTGCCGTTCCTGATACAACGAATTACGGGAAAAGACTGGTGGAAGTATGCGAGAAAGCTTTTCCTATGGATATGATATGTAACATTTGTAGCACAGTCATACATCCAACAGAGATGTTTTTATTCGCATGCGGACATTATTATCACGGATACTGTGCAAAGATGATTGTAAGGCACACCATTCAGCACATTGAATGTAAAAGATGCACCAAAAATTGCAGCGATGAAGATTTTAGGAGACTACAAAGTTTACCATCAAAAAAGCCAGAAGGTTATGATATATATTTTATCAGTGTGATAAATACGCCCATAGCTCCAAACACCCATAACGCGTAACGTTAAAAAACTATAGAGGTCATTGACCTTTGACCTTTTTCGTTTCCGAGAGCAAATTGTAAAAAAGATGTAGAAAATACATTTTGTTTAAAAAAAAAAAAAAAAAAAAAAAAAAAAAAAAAAAAAAAAAATTTTTTTTTTTTTTTTTTTTTTTTTTTTATATACAGATTATTATTGTATAAATAGGAGCCATCGATCAGCAAACTCCCATTCCCTCTTCGCCATGGAAGAAGCGTCCAATGCTCCCGTTGCTCCTGCTCCCGCTGCTGCTGCTGCTGCTGTTGCTGCTGCTCTTGAGACGCCAGCTCGAAAAAAAATACGCCTTGCCGTCTGCGAACCCATTCTTCGCCTGGCCGAAAGACTTGCGGCCGAGAAGAGACTTCGCCGCGACCACCTGCCGCCGCCGACTACGACTACGACACCTCCTCCTCCCGGAAAGACCCGCGTGGAACGCCCGAAATCTACCTATCGACACGACAAGGTAACTGCCGTGATAGCCGTTCGCGACAACGCTTTCGCCTTAGACAACGGAGTCCGCTGCGTCTTCGTTCGAGAAGCTTCGACGTCCGCCTTCCTGGCCAAAGAGTTGGACGAAATGCGAGTGGGAACGCTGCACTGTTTCGACAAACACACTTA
Organism: Maratus speculifer; assembly: GCA_964019185.1. NCBI lineage: Eukaryota > Metazoa > Arthropoda > Arachnida > Araneae > Salticidae > Maratus > Maratus speculifer. The sequence goes on along the minus strand of OZ025294.1, from coordinate 295,196,367 downwards.
CGGCTCCGTCCAGAAAAGCCTGGCGAAATTTCCGTCGCCTCGCCTCCGCGTGTATCGGCTGAAACCCTTTCCCGTGAAACCCTGCTTGTACTGCAAAAGAAGATCGTGTCCCCTGTGGAAAGCGAACGCGGGAATTTCGCGTCTGCACGGCATTCCTTTCGATCCGATGGAGCACGGGTCCGCGAAAACGACGGGACTCGAAGGGGAGGAGGAAGAGGAGGAGGAGGAGGAGGAGGAGGAGAAGAAAAAGAAGAAGAAGAAGAAGACGCGCGTTTACCGACACAAAAAGATTGCGGCAGTTCTAGCCATAGGAGGTAACGGATTCACTCTCACCAACGGCGTCACGAGCACTTCTTTCGAAAAATCTTTCAACAACTCGATTCTTTTCCGGGAAATTTCGGAAATGAATGTCAGAGTTCTCAACTGCATGGACGAACAGAGTTTTAAAATAAGCTGCGACCTTCGAAAATCGTACGCCAGAGAGTTGAAGAAACTCCAAGTCGTCTTGTTGGACGCCGTCGAAGTGAAAGACTGCCAGTCGTGCAAATCGAAAAACTGCCACAAATGGAAGGCTTCGGTGGGCATCGCCTCTAGGTACAAGTTGAGGCATGATCCCATCAAACATTGAATTTCGAATCCTTGTTTACAAAGTGACCGTTGCAAAAAAAAATTAAATATTCTATCAAACATTAAATTTCGAATTCTTATTTTACAAAGTGACCGTTGAAAAAGAAAATGTATAGTCAAAAAAAAAAAAAAAAAAAAAAAAAAAAAAAAAATTTTTTTTTTTTTTTTTTTTTTTTTTTTTTTTTTTTTTTAAATATAAAAGGGAGTGACATTGTTTCACCAGATCAGTCGGTGTGCAGTAGCACTTTAAAACGAGAATGGCGACGGCACTTCCACAGTTATTAGACTTGCCCGTGGACATTTTGTTCCTGATTTTGAGAGACTACGTTCCACTCAAAGATAAATTGCACACGCTTTATAAAATGCCTGAATTTCGATCGTTTCTAGAACATCGTGCATCTTATCTGAGTTCTCCTGGTCCATTTTCGATGGACTATATTGAACTTTTGCGCTTATACAGACCCGGCTATTATGTTCATCGGATTGTTTTGGGTTGGTGGACCTATCTGCGATTCGATGACGCCACGTTACAATTCACAGAGTATCGCTTTGACCTCAACTACTGTTTCTTTCGACCCAACAGCCGTGTTGAGTTTTCTCGTCAATCCATTTCGACCATGAAAAAAGAAAGAGATTTTTTGCTTCGTTTCCAATCTTTCGAAGAGAAAGAGTCAAAATATTTGCTCTATTATCTGGAAGTGTATGGATACATTACGGTACTCTATACACCTCCTTTGTGTAAAATAGCCTTTCACGTTTGTCCTTTGAACGGGTATCGCGAAATTTCGATCGACAAACCCATCCGTGTGAGACATTTTTTTGTAGACCGCTTTTGGGAAGTGACGTTGACTCGAGAGAAAAAAATAACCATTAAATGTGTGGACCATGTCGAGTGCCGTTGCAAAAAATTATTTTATGAACTGGACCCTATAACCTTTGAATTTTCAAAAGATTTCACGTATCTGACGACGGATAGAGGGGGGATAATTACTGTGCAAACATGTTCCAATTACAGACTGGCGGACGAAAACCACGTTGAAGGATTTACTGTGTACCACAATTATGAAGAAAAGAAAGGAAGATTAATCGTAGAAGAAGACAAACACGACCCACAGTTGAAAAAACTTCTAATGGATAAAGACACAATCTGTAAGTTTGAAAACTTTATGTAAATATTTTGAGTCTTGACACAGTTAACAGTTACTGGGGATACCGACAAAAAAAAAAAAAAAAAAAAAAAAAAAAAAAAAAAAAAAAGTTTTGGATAGTATATATATTGAACGCGAGGCTTCGAGATTTGGCCTCTTTTTTTAAATCGTTTAAATCTGAATTTTTACGTTCACACCAGAAATTCTGCATGGTTTTTTGTTTTTCTTTACTTAATGATAGACGTTTCGTAATTAACTAAAGTAAAAAATTTTTCTTTCAGGATTTCTGATCTGAATTCGAAGTTTTAAATTGAAAGTAGAGGCCAAACTGACAACCCAGTAACGAGCGTCAGCATTTCAAACCTTTCTGGAAGCCCAGCTCGATGGAATCGTGTATATTTTGTGCTCAAAGTGTCAGGCGACGATCGAGATTGAAAAATTGTAGGCATAAAGCGCACGGAAAATGTTTAAAAAAATATTTGGAAACTAATGATGACATGCGGTGTCCTAAATGTGGCGAAAATTTGAAATCGGCTGATTTGTGGTACGTTCTGTATCATTACGAAACAAGTTTCACCCCTGAACGTTATCGTGAATTACATAGACGCATGCGAGTCATGTCCTTCAGAGATGCAAGCGAGTTGAGCGGCGCCGAATTATCAGATTGATCAAAGGGGGGGGAAAAAATGTTGACATCGACCAAAGTAACCAACCATCCCACTCGTTCTTTTGCTTTAGTCGAGAGGCGGGGTGAAACAACAAGACTCCAACCGTTTCGATTTGCATCTAAAAACTTGTTCTTTCATTCGTGGCTAAACTTTCAAGGACAATACGTGACTGGCATCTCTTTTTTTTTGAAGCTGGGAACTCTGAACCGAGTCGTATATAAACGATCGAAAAAAATTCTTTTCATTCTCATTGCTGTTGCTACCGTCGCTACTACTACTACTACTCCTCCTCCTCCTCCTCCTCCCGAGAGAGACAGAGAGAACATGGCATTCTTTAGAATCGAAATCAAATTGAATGAAAGGATCGAAACCGTCATGGGCGTGTTGGGAGACCACGACGGACAAGTTTATTATTCCGTGGACGACGTGGCCCGGTTCGTTCCCGCGTCCATGCGGCGCACCACTTGGCTGCCGTGTCAACGTCTGGAAGAAATTGTGATCGAACCACCGTTTCCCAAAACCATGATGATGATGGGACATCGAGACGTCCTGGATGCGCTCCGGTTTCTCCCGTGGTCGCATTCCAAGCGGTTCGTGCGAACCCTCGAATACGGCTGGGTGACAGACCTGCCGTACGATTACAACTTGAAACTTTTCATCATCAAGCAATGCGAAACGGGAGATGGGATACAATATCATCAGTGGATTGAGGATTTTAAAAAAAACTATGGACCTGTGCTGCTGCGACAAAACTGACAAAACACCCCAATCTTTCTCAAACCGAAAAAAAAATCGGTGTTGAAAGAGTAAAAAAAATGGGGGGTCGAAGAAAAAGTCTGGATTCCAGACTTTTTCTTCGACCCCCCATTTTTTTTACGACAGACGACATACCAATATTGGTGAAATGTTATGTTAAAAAAAATTGTTTTTGTAAACTGTTTAGAAACAAAAAAAAATAAAAAAAAAATTGAATTACAAATCTCATGTCTTTATTTCACACACACATACACAAACTTACACTGTGTACAAGTGGTTTAAAAAAAATGAATTATATTTTTTACATCGAAATTTTTTTAACATGGAAAAAATCATCTTTTATTTTTTGCAATGTTTTATTATAAGAGTGCGCAAGTACTTTGACGGAGATGAACTATTTTTAAAAAAAATGATTGAGCGATAAGTAAAAAAAAAATTGTATATACGCATGCTAATGTTTTTTTTTACAAATAATAAAGTATGACATCGCCTCCCAATATTAGAAACCAATAAGTTGCAAAAAAATGGGCCAAAGATTTGGGGGGGGGATTTTTTTTTCACCCCCCCCCCCCCAAAAAATCTTTGGCCCATTTTTTTGCAACTTTTTTTTTCATAATTATGTAAAAAAAAAGTTAGTTCTCATCATCGATTGTTCTGTTTTCCGCCTCTTCTTGGGCGCATTTTTCTTTAAAGTTTTGTATCCAAGCGTCGAACGGTATACCTTCTTTCTCGTCAAAAGTTTGTTGGAGCACAGGAGGGTTATTCCCGTCGTTCTGGATTTCTTTCACGTACCCGAATCTCAGGGCATAGTACACCGATCCTTCTCGCTCCGATTTCAACAAATCGAGCAGGGCCGAATGTTCGATCACCCAAGTGTCCGATCTCAATTTGCACGCGTTCGTGACGTCTTTCATCTGGCAGGTGGCCATCGAGACTCGCCATCCGTAACTCTGTCCTGTGGCCAGGGCGATATCCGAAGTGCAAAAGTACACTTTGCCGTCGTTTCCGACTACTCCTAAAATGTCGAAAAAGTACCAACGTTTCGAAATATGGAGTCGAAACAACATGTTGACTACCCAAACGAAAAAAACAAAAAGAACAGAACCGTGAAGTATAAAGTATTACTCTTACGAATGAGTGTGCGTGCGCGGAAAGAGAGAGAGAGGGAAGCTCCACCTCCTGTTTCTTTTTTCTTGTCGCACCACGTGGGGAAAAGAGGGAGATTAACTTTCGTATCTCTATTTTTTTTTAAAGTCTCGAAAACCAATATTGGTAAGCAAATTGATACAAAAAAAATGGGCTGAAAGGGAAAAATATCCCTTTCAGCCCATTTTTTTTGTACTTCAACACTGAATATTCAGCATAAGAAGATTTTTTTTTTTTTTTTTTTTTTTTTTTTTCAGTCCTTGGGCAAAAATTCTTGAGCAGAGCTTCCGTGCAGTACAATCAATTTTTTAGGTGGAAAACCGGAAAGCCAAATCATGACGCCTTCTTCCGAAGTGTTGTCGTTTACGAGACGAAATTTTTTTTTCGGTGGCAACGCATTTAAAGGTTCGGGACGTTTGGTTGGTGGTGGTGGTGGTGGTGGTGGTGGTGGTGCAGCAGCATCATCATCATCGTCGTCGTCGTCATCATCCTCTTTCTCCTCTTCTGTGAAATTGTAAGGCGGATCGGCCGGAGTGTAGGGTTCGAAAGCCGAATTAGCACTGACTTTCAAATGAACGCAAGTCGACAAGTTGGAAAACTGACTGCTGCCGCCGCGAGGATCGGGTACCGGACTGGGCGGTGGTGGGTACGGAGGAGACGTGGGTATATATTCGCCCGATAGGCTCTCTGTAGCGAAAGTATCCATGGAAACGGGTTCGATAGCCACAGCGGCAGATTTAGCGTGTGCAATCACCGAATCTGGATTCGCAGCGATAACGGGATTGAGACTCGCAACGGGAGAAATCCTTATAGGGGGCGATACGTGGTAGGTAGGGGTTTCTTTCGAATAACCGGGTTCCTCCTCGTCTTCCTCATTGAGACGTCGAGCGACTTCGGCGGCGGCTTCTTCGGAGGCGGCACCTTCTTCCTCTTTATTCAAAGCTTTACTGTAGGCGTCGATCCATTGGTAAAATTCGACTGCATCCCAATCGCTTCGAGAGCAGTGTTGGGCGATTGGAAACTGAAAAGTTTTTTTCACCCGAACGTAAAACTCTTTGCCGCTCAGGTTTTTGAAGGCGACTTGCGCTCGTTTCGATTTGCAACGTTCGAACACGTAGAGCGCGTGGTTGTGGGTGAAGAGTTGCAATTTCAAAAGAGATTTTTCCAAACCCCGAGTCCAGTACTCGCTGGTGACGTCTTTCACTTTGGTGGTCGAATGATTGCGAGCAAAGTGATAGGGAGATCGATAATTCAAGTATCTGGCCACAGAAACGGCTCCCCAGTACAAGTTTCCCTTATTGCCGATCACACCCCACAATTTACCACTCGTTTTGTCGAAACTCACTTGAAACAGCATCTTTTTTTGGAAAGGAGGGTTCTCGATTAGTTCGCACGCGAATGAAGAAAAAACCCCGACGAGCGAGTTGTTTTATAGTCTATGATTTCTCTCTCGGTAAACGAGGGGTGGTGGTGGTGATGGATACACACGCACGCGGGTGAGTAGAGAAAAAAAATAATGAGAGAATCAAAGTCGAAAAACAGCGCGCACATGTTACTAAAGAAAAGAAAAATTCCGCATCAGTAGCGATTGGAGAAGTAGGAGGGGAAGCAGAAGAAGAAAACCCGTTTGCTAGGCAAAGAGGAAGAGGTGTGTTTCTCGCTCGCATACTCAAAAGATGAATAAATTATTCACATCATCTCTAAAGAAAGTAAAAAAAAAAGGGGGGGAGGGGAGAACAAAATGAAAGAACTATTATGTATTTTTTTTTCAATGTTAGGTATCAATCGATTACTATTTTTTTTTTTAAAGTCGCGATTCCAACATGAGCCTGATTGCAATTTTTTTTTGTAAATAAAGAAAACAATAGGTTAAATGTAAAAAAAAAACAAAGAATTGCATTTATGTATAGAGTTTTGAATCATATAGATCTTTTTATTTTACACTTATTTTTTTTTATGGAAAAAAAGTTTCCAACGTTGGTCACGAGTTGTTTGCAAAAAAAATGGGCTAAAAGAGCCGTGCTTTTTTTTTCGTTTGTTATGCAAGCACGACTCTTTTAGCCCACTCTTTTGCCTCTTCAAACAGAGTTATTTTTTAATTATTAGGAGAAAAAAAGATGCCAACGTTGGTCATGAGTTGTTTGCAAAAAAATGGGCTAAAAGAGTCGTGCGTGTAAAAACAAAGCACGACTCTTTTAGCCCATTTTTTTACCTCCTCAGGAGAAGTTTTTTTTTTTTTTTTTTTTTTTTTTTTTTTTTTTTTTTTTTTAGTTTATATATGTACTTTTATGAATCGGGGTATTATTTCATTACTTTCGAGACAGTAAAATTTTTTGGTGATACCTTTCCACGTTAGCAATAATATTGTGGGATATCCTTCTGTATTATATCTCAATATTTTAGCATAATTCATGGGAGCAGTCTTTGCGACCGGAGTCGTCGACATGACACTGTTTTGCGGCTGCGGCTGTTGTTGTTGCTGCTGCTGCGATTGTGGCTCTGGTTGTTGTTGTTGTTGTTGTTGTTGTTGCGGTTCGACTACTGCTACTTGTAACGACTGAGGTTGTTGCTGCTGCTGCAAGAGGATTTCTTCTTCCGTCGTGCGATCGACGTGCGTCTTGTACAACTTGTCGACCGCTTTTTTTTTGAAAAAAGTAAACCACACGAAAAACAGGTCGAGCGTCAACATGTCCGTGATGGTCATTTCGTTCACGATCATCAGTTGGGTGAGATTCTGGAAATCCGCGGGATCGTGCTCGGCCAGCACTCGGACGTACGTTTCCGGCGAATCCAGTTTTCGAGCAAATTCCTGGACCGCTTCGAGGGGACTCGCCAGCAAGAGTTTGGTCGCGGATTCGTGACTCGTGACGTGTTTTCTCGACTCGTTTTGTGACAGGAAAGATGGCAACAACGCGTCCTTCAGAGTCGCGGCCACGTGTCTTACGCGCACGCTGCTGCTGTAGTCGCGATGAAAAATTCCCAGGATGCGGTTGAGGTCGGACGTGAACCAGTAGAGGGACTCGTCGAATCCCACGAACCCGGTCAAGACGTAATGTTGGTAAGGATTCGGTTTGTACTGGATGCAGAAAGCCATGATAGTTTGTCGTCGTTGTGTGCGCGCGTTTGGCGAGAGAGAAAGTAAAACACGCGCCCAGGTTACTACATATACGAAACGAGTTTATATTTTTGTGTTTGTGTGTGTGAAGAGGCGGGACTATGATGAGCGAGCGCAGCGAACCGGAGGACGACGGGAGAGGGAGGGAGTAAACAAAAAAAGAGCGAATGCGAGAAGAAACCACTTTGAGAAGAAGAAGGGAGGAAGGGGGGGGGTTAAAAAAAGTTAAGGGTGGGGAATATCCGTAAGTGCGTGTCTCTGCCACCGCGCCGCCGCATCCTCTCCTCAACGAGTAACGAAACAAAAGTAATAATAACAGGATGGATGGATGGATGGATGGTGGTGATGATGGAAAAAGAGATGCGCGATAACTGGTCTTTTTTTTTTTCTTTATTGGGAGAAATGATGGCTCAGTGTATAGGTTGAGAAAATGATTATTTTTTTTTCAGCAAAAAAAAACCCGATATTGTTTCGAATATTTCTGTTCAGGAAGAGTTAAAAAAAAGAAAATGGGTCGAAGGAAAATTTCCTTCGACCCATATTTTTTTTGTGTTTGAGATGTTACCAACGTTGGAGGAGGGGGGAGGGGAGAGAGAATATACCAAAATATTACTTTAACAATTTATTCTCTATAACTTTGAATATATATTTTTTTTTCGCAAAACGTGAAAATGTAAAATTCTGAGGTGGGTCCGGCGCTCAACTTATTTTGCTGTCGACTGTAGAGATACCGTCTTGGTACTGTAAATATAATTTCATTTAAATTTTAACAGTACCAAGCCTAGTACGATTCCTTAACCAAAAACGCGTACCGAACCAAACGAGCACACTGGTGACAATCGCAATGATTATCACGACTATCCAATAACCGTAAGAGAATGGAGATGCCGCCACGGGTTTTCCTGCTGCTGCTGTTGCTGTTGCTCCAGAAGTAGATGCCGGATTCTTACTAGTCGTCCCACTGCTATTATTTGGAGCGGTGGCTGAATCGGCGGCGAGTCGATAGGTTACATTTGTATTTTTATTAGCATTCGGATCGACGGGTTGGACATGGACGGTTACACCACCACCCCCTCCTCCCTGGATCTGTAGTGAATCGTACTCGCAGTAGGGAGGATCTTTTAACCATTTTAAATTTTCGCATAAAATAGTATGCTCTCTTCCGTTCCCGCAATCCAGTATTATGGTAGACGGCGTGATCGTTTTAATATTAAACTTTTTCATCTCAGATGTCAGTTCGCAAGGCACTAGAGGTACGCATTTGGCATCGTCTCCGCTCCAAGTGCCGTCCGCCAGACAGACGCGTGTTCCGTTACTCGCGTTCTCCAATTTGTATCCCGCATCGCAAGTAAAAACTGCAGTCTCATTATAATCGCGGCTCGGACATTGCATCTGCCCGTTAAGCGGGGCATAGAGCGGGGGACACGTGACGGGTGTGCAGAGCAGGTCCTTCGGAATGTCATCTTGCCACGTGCCCTTTTCCGAACACTGGAAAATACCGGTGGCGTGACCCGTGAGTATATAACCCACTTCGCAACTGTACTCGATTTGGTTGGGATAGGTAAACGAATGTCCGTCGATGATACCGTGGTCGATCATTGGAGGATCCGGACAAACGACGGGATTACAACTGGCAGTTGCGGGATCCCATTTCAATTGATTCCCGTCCAACACGACTTTAATTGTAACGTGATTGGGCTCGTAACCGGCATCGCAATTTAACGTGGCCTCGTCATCCAGCTGGAAAGGAGCAACGCTATTGCTTTCGAAGCGGCCGTTGGACACTCGGGGAAGATCCGGTATCGGCAAGGTGCAGAGACCAGAAGCGGGATTCCATTTTAAAAGACCGTTGACGGCAGACGACTCCAAGACAGATTCCGTGGGTCCGATCGCAACGTAACCAGCATTACATGTCAACGTGGCTTTATGACCCTCTATAAAAGGAGATTTGGCCGTGCTGCTAAAAGTACCGTTGACGGCATCAGGCAGTATGTCGAGAAAAGGAACGCAGGTGGGGGAGGATTCCACTTGAGACCAGTACCGGCCAATTCTAAAACTGATTCCGTTACACCCTGCGGAGTATAACCCTGATTACAATTTAACGTAGCCCTGTTACCTTCCGAGTAGGGTGGTTGGTCAACGGAGGTGAACGTACCATTTTGAGCGGTGGGTAAATCATTCATGATTCTTTTTATTTATGGTCGACACGTAGAACACTTTTTTTTCAAAATTGTAAAAATGAATTTAACTCGTGCAAAACAAAGTAATTTACCAAATTACAACAACGATTTGGCTAATGGAATTATGAAAAGAGAACTCACAAACTTTGTTTATGCAAAATGTATTTTTTTAAAAAGGTCATTGATCTTTAGATTTAGTACATCTGTTTTTTTAATTCGAATATAACTTGTAAAAATTTCCATATAAACAAACGACGTTTGTAAAATTAAAAAATCTAGAAAAGACATAAATCTTGAAAAAAAAAAAAAAAAAAAAAAAAAAAAAAAAAAAAATTTTTTTTTTTTTTTTTTTTTTTTTTTTTTTTTTTTTTTTTTTTTTTTTAGGTAACACCTTGATATAATGCCTTAATGTTAATCTTTCTCTTCTTTAGCTCTTTATTTTGACATGTTAATTGATATAAATTTTGACTCAAATTTTTTCTGGCGTCAGTAAAAAATATAAAGTCTAAAGAGGTCATTGACCTTTGACCTTCATTTATTATTTGACAGTTACTTGGAAAAATTTTTGAGAGATGGCTATTAAAAAAAAAAAAAAAAAAAAAAAAATAGAGCTCATCAGTGTGACGTCACAGACAACTCAACCCCGCATTTCCATGGTAACTGGGTCAATACAAACCGAAAGAGTTTAGAGTTTGTTAGAGATGCACGATATACCTTCAAAAAAAGTCTTTTAATATGAAATCAGATACCATTCAAAGGCTGAATTCATTGAATTGCTGAAGTTTTAAAAGCGATCCGCAAGTGTTTGGGCCGAATTGTAACTTGTTTAAATCAGTTTCAGGCTTGAATTTTTAGCTTCACGATAAAACAAAATATTTCATCTCTATCTTTTTTTTAACTCTGTGGTTTGTTTTGAACCAATTTCTGGGGTTGTGACGTCACCACTAATGAGCTCTAAAAAAAAAAAAAAAAAAAAAAAAAAAAAAAAAAAAAAAAAAAAAAAAAAAAAAAATATATATATATATATATATATATATATATATATATATATATATATATTATATATATATACCTCTTTAATTAGGCGTGTTAATAAATATAAATTTTGACTAATAACTTTTTTCTGGCGTTAATAAAATTAAAAATCTATAGAGGTCAATGACCTTTGACCTTTAACCCATATATATATGTATATATATATGTATATATATATATATATATATATATATATATATATATATATATATATATATATATATATACATATATATATATATATATATATATATACATATATATATATATATATATATATATATATATATATATATATATATATATATATATATATATATATATATATATATATATATATATATATATATATATATATATACTTCTCCCTTAAAGTAATTTTCTGGAATTATAACATTAGAAAAATCTATGTCGATCCTTGTCTTATTTACCTCTTTAATCAGACGTGTTAATAAATATAAATTTTGACTAATAACTTTTTTCTGGCGTTAATAAAATTAAAAATCTATAGAGGTCAATGACCTTTGACCTTTAACCCATATATATATATATATATATATATATATATATATATATATATATATATATATATATATATATACTTCTCCCTTAAAGTAATTTTCTAGAATTATAACATTAGAAAAATCTATGTCGATCCTTGTCTTATTTACCTCTTTAATCAGACGTGTTAATAAATATAAATTTTGACTAATAACTTTTTTCTGACGTTAATAAAATTAAAAATCTATAGAGGTCAATGACTTTTGACCTTTAACCCATATATATATATATATATATATATATATATATATATATATATATATATTATATATATATATATATATATATATATATATATATATATATATATATATATATATATATATATATATATATATTATTATTATTATTATTATTATTATTATTATTATTATTATTATTATTATTATTATTATTATTATACAATACTTCTCCCTTAAAGTAATTGTCATGTGCTGTATTATTAGAAAACCCGCGTTTGGTCATTCAAAATTTCATTAAATATTCGTCTTCTTTATCTCTTTATTCTGATATGTTATTAAATATAATTTCTTGAAGAAAACTCACTTATTTTTTTTCTGGCGTCTATAAAATTAAAAATCGATACAGGCTATTCTGTGTTGAATCCTTGAAGATGTCTTTAAGTATTCGTCTTCTTTATCCCTTTATTGTAATATATTTTAAATATATTTCCTGAAGATAGCTCCCAACTAGTAATTTTCAGGAGCTAAACAATTGGAAAATTTATTTTGAGCCTTAAATACTTAATGATACAAATGTAAAGGTTAAATATGCATTTATATTTAAAAATCGGTTTGGAACCTCGTTTTTTGGACTTAAAAAAAGAAAGAGTAGGAAATGTCATTTCAATGCGAAGACTATCCTACGGGAAAAAATTTTTCGTTAAGGGGGCACATACCCTTTAAATAGGCTAAAAAATTGATTTCGGAGACAAATATTTAATGTCGCCCCATGCGCTCATTTTTGCACTAAACATCTCAATTTTTTTTAAAATAATGCTGTAATATTTTCTCGATTTAATATAATATTTAATTTTACCTAAACATTGCATAATAATTTAATAACAATTATTTTTTAATGTATGATTTTTTTAAATTAAAAATAATGTATATAGCTTGCGCGCATGATTTAAAAAAATCTATACTCTCTAGAACTTTGAAACTTTTAATATAAGTTTAGGAATATCACAAAAGTAAAATGAACTAAAATCTAATGGATAAAAAAAAAATTTCTGAAGCTTTTAGGTTTTCAAAATAAAAATATGAAAATTTTCATAATTTTTGACACTCGAACACCCATAATTTCAAAAATTTTAGTTCAATTCCTTAGATTTTAGTTCAATTTAAAGAAAACGGCCCAGTAAATATATATATAAAATTTCAAATCATTACCTTTATTACATTTTGAGTTATCATGCGCGCAAGTTGAAAAATGTGGATTTTGAGAAAAATCAATTTAAACATAAATATTATATTAAAAATTCTTAGAAACATGCACAATGCAGCTATTACTATTTAAAATTCCTATACTGTTTTAGAATAAGTATATTAAGAAACTAAGATGATCATATATGTTTAAAATTTGTTGTAAGTTCCAAAACATAAAATTTTTAGTCTGTATAAACATAAGGAAATTCAAAATAAATATTAATGTTACATTAAAAATATTTTATAAAGTACAAACAACTCAAATATTGTTATTTAAAGTTAATATATTTCTACAAAATACATATTAGTAAGAATTAAAATTATTGCTTAAGTATAAAATTTAGTATAACTTCCAACTGTGAAACCATTTCACGGAAATCGAAAACGGCACAAAATTCGAGATGGCTCTTTAAATTTTTCTTTCCTGTCTAAAATACTGAATTTTTGTTAAATTTCTTAGATTTTAGTTCAAATTAAAGAAAATGATCTATTAAAGATGTATATAAAGTTCTGAATCAGTACCTTTTATACACTCGGAGTTATCATGCGCGTAAGTGAAACAATATCGATTTGTAGAAAAATCAAATTAAACAGAAATGTTCGATTAAAAATTCTTAAGCAACATGTATAATGCAGTGATTACTGTTTAAAATTTCTGTACTGTTGTAAAATATGCATATGAAAGAATTCAGATGATTACATTTTTGAAAAATGTATTATAAACTCCAAAATGTGAATTTTTTGTCGTTATAAAACACGAGGGAATTTAAAAACATTACATAACATTTTTCTTAAGGTACAAACAACTAAAATATTGTTATTTAAAGTTATTATATTTATACAAAATACATATTAGTATGAATTAAAATTATTGCTTAAGTATAAAATTTAGTATAACTTCCAACTGTGGAACCATTTCACGAAACTCGAGAACGGCACGAAACTCGAGAACGGCACGAAATTCGAGATGGCTCTTTAAATTTTTCTTTCCTGTCTAAAATACTGAATTTTTGTTAAATTTCTTAGATTTTAGTTCAAATTAAAGAAAATGATCTATTAAAGATGTATATAAAGTTCTGAATCAGTACCTTTTATACACTTGGAGTTATCATGCGCGTAAGTGAAACAATATAGATTTGTAGAAAAATCAAATTAAACAGAAATGTTCGATTAAAAATTCTTAAGCAACATGTATAATGCAGTGATTACTGTTTAAAATTTCTGTACTGTTGTAAAATATGCATATGAAAGAATTCAGATGATTACATTTTTGAAAAATGTATTATAAACTCCAAAATGTGAATTTTTTGTCGTTATAAAACACGAGGGAATTTAAAAATATTACATAACATTTTTCTTAAGGTACAAACAACTAAAATATTGTTATTTAAAGTTATTATATTTATACAAAATACATATTAGTATGAATTAAAATTATTGCTTAAGTATAAAATTTAGTATAACTTCCAACTGTGGAACCATTTCACGAAACTCGAGAACGGCACGAAACTCGAGAACGGCACGAAATTCGAGATGGCTCTTTAAATTTTTCTTTCCTGTCTAAAATACTGAATTTTTGTTAAATTTCTTAGATTTTAGTTCAAATTAAAGAAAATGATCTATTAAAGATGTATATAAAGTTCTGAATCAATACCTTTTATACACTTGGAGTTATCACGCGCGTAAGTAAAACAATATCGATTTTGAGAAAAATCAAATTAAACAGAAATGTTCGATTAAAAATTCTTAAGCAACATGTATAATACAGCGATTGCTGTTTAAAATTTCTGTACTGTTGTAGAATATGCATATAAAAGAATTCAGATGACTACATTTTTGAAAAATGTCTCCAAAATGTGAATTTTTTGTCGTTATAAAACACGAAGACATTTAAAAATATTACATAACATTTTTCTTAAGGTACAAACAACTAAAATGTTGTTATTTAAAGTTATTATATTTCTACAAAATACATACCAGTAAGAATTAAAATTATTATTTTTGTTTAAAATTTAATATCAATTTAAAATGTTGAAACAAATTTCACTTAACTCAAGAAATACACGAAATTTGAAATTGCTAAAAGCTTACTTTCCTATGTAAAGCGTGTAAGATACACATAATTTTATAATAAAAAATATATCATTTCTATTGATACTAAAATTAATGCAGCAAAATAATAAAGTACTTACCTTATGCTTAAAATATGAAGATGTTTTGATGAGTGACGAGAAAATCTTTTAAATATATGGCACTTCACTGTATTTTGCACAAGTGGACTAAATACTTAGCATATTTCTTAAAAAAAAACTAGTAAAATAACTATCAATCACTTATTTAAAATTCAAACAAGTATAAATAATCTCAAAGACGCAAATATAAGGGGAAAATGTGAAAACATTAATTTAATCGTTAAAATAAACAATGACAACACTTTTTTTTCTCTTGAGGTTTTTTGAAAGAAAAAAAAAACATTCTTATTGGTAACATAACCTTATAAAATTCTTAAAATTACATATGATATAAATGGTCACTGCTAACTTATTTAAAATATAAATTATCTTGGAAAGTCGAATGTCTTACAGTCTATTATTCCTCTTAACACGTTATTAGAATTTTTAAAATCCACCCGCACAGTACATTTCACCTTCAATATCTTTTAAAGATTCCTCTTTTGCTGTTTTACATCGCTGCCTCAGTTTTCGTTGCTCTTTTGTTTGCATACATGCTTTTCTCTCTGAATAGGCTATACGTTTATTATCAATCATTTCAAATCCATTAATTGAAAAATCGCTACGAAGTAACTGCAGAGAATCCATAACATCATGCCGTCCTTGACATCCTTCGTTAAACAATATTGTAGCTTCATTCGTTGCAATCTGTACAATTTTTTTTCCAGATCCTGTAGTTTTAGGGCAAAATTTCCATATCAGGGCATTTAGGCTTTCATTTGTGTTTTGAGTGCGTCCTCCTAAACAACGTTTTAAAAGTGATGGGCGTGAGAGATCTTTAAAAACAGGTTTAATCGCTTCCATTACCACAGTAGGAACAGTGAATTTATGGTGATAAGAACTGCCTTCTAAACGTGATTTATTATACTTACACCAAGTATGAATGTTATTTGGGCAAAAATCATGAAATGGATTTTCATCCGTTGATATTTTGTGATAATATATTGCCCAAATAGCTTTACGCATGTCAGTCAAAGAGTCTTTATGCTCTCTAATAGCATTGCCATAATAGTTCGTTATTTCTTTTATAAGTGAATCTGTTAGTCTCCCTTTACCACCCAGTGTTTTTCCATCACTCAATTTTTTCTTTTCTTGCTTCAGCTTTCTTAGACGCGTACCCATGCGCTTCTGAATGTGTCCAACACATTCGACTTTCTCAATAGTTATATCCCCATAAGGTTTTGCATCGCACACTGACTGAAAGGTTTTTGTGTCACCATCCCCAATATATTTCACAAACTTCAGACCACGTGTTTTTTCAGATCTTAAAAATATTCTGACCATACCATCAACTTCCATTTTTCCAGCAGAACCAAAATGGTTTCGATTGCAGGACTCGTGTGCTTCAGAATACTCGCACATTTTACAATAGGAAGACATCACTTCAGTTTCAATTACTTTACCACTTTCGGCTCCAATTATAGTACATACACCTGTAAGTGATGTATGGCCGCGTGTCTTCCATGTACCATCACCACTTACGGTAACAGACAGCGAAGAATTTGATAAAATAGCTTCAGTTTGGGCTGCTTTTTTCATCGACTTTTCTGCAGTTTCTTCTGTCGCCTTCAATATATTGTTTATGATTCTCGTATAAGATTTTTGCGCTATAGGTGGTGGGAGATCCATACCGCAGCAAAAAGTCTCCATTCCTGCTCTGCCTTGTCCAATCATTCTCATAGAGTAGGAGAATCTTCTATTAATTTCTGGGATATTTTTTTTGCTTCCTAACATAGTACAATTTCTTAGGCTTTTTTTAGAACATTTACATGTTACTTCAAATTTAGATGCTAATCCAAATAGGGACATTTCCTTTAATGAAATGTTACCACCACAACTTTTACACGATAAGTTCTGCTGCATAAAATTGATCAATAAATTTATGTCGAACAGTCTGTAGCCATCAAAATTAGATGTTCTAGTAATAACTTCTTCGACAGGAGGTAGGACATCCATCTTTAATTTCTTGCTTGATGCACTAACATTTAAATCAGTTTTAACGTCAGTATACCGGTTACCACAAAACTTTCGTTTTTTAGGACGAGTGCCAGACTTTCTAATCACATTCGCAGACATAATAACGAATGAAAACAAACTAATAAAATAAATATGTACTATAAAACGAATAAAATACTCTCTAAACAAAAAATAACAATAAACTATCTAACAAAATCCCTAGCAAAATTATTGCTGTGAAAAAATACGAAGTCGAATTATGATAGCAACAGCAACGCTGAAAACCACATGTCAACAAACTTTCAATCATTAACATGCGGCAGATATCACGAAAGAAGGAAGAAGAGATGTTTCCTTCCTTCTGTTACGCCAAACAATTAATAATTCATGGAGTTTGTGATAAGAGTAAAAGCAAAAACTGTAGCTTTCACAATGTAAACAAACACGCCGCCATGATGACAGAATCAGCTGACTCAGGTAGCTCTTTAATTCACTTGAAGCAGACGAAGGCTAATTTACATTTTTTACTATAACAAGCGCAATTTTACGAATATTTTAATGCGGTTTGTGGCAAATTGTTCAGAAAAAAATTAGCTTTTAAATGAATTAAAAAACAAAAAATCGATTTTTGGAAGATTTTAAAGGATATGTGTCCCCAATACATGATGCTCATAAAAGGCCACCGTTCCCTATAGGCACGGACATACCCTTTTATTGCACTACAGGTTACAAATTCCAAGATAACCCTGTTCTTTTCGGATCAACGTCTCCCATTTTTATTTGTAAACTAGATGGTAATTCTGCGGTATGGAAAACAACTACAGAGTGTGTCCCGGTGACTTGTGGTGACCCGGGCCAGGTGCCTCACGCAACGAGAACGGGCTCGGATTTTACATTTAACAATAAAGTGGAATATGAATGTAAAGACGGATATAAATTGACAGGAGAAAAATTTCTATTTTGCGGTCATAACGGAAAATGGATGCCGACGATCGACAAAGTGAAATGCGAACAATTATCTAACAAAGATGAACCATTAAAAAAACCATTATCTAACAACGATAAGCCATTAGAAGAACCATTACCTTCCAATATTAAACCATTAGAAGAACCATTATCAAACAACGATAAGCCATTAGAAGAACCATTACCTTCCCATATTAAACCATTAGAAGAACCATTATCTAACAACGATAAGCCATTAGAAGAACCATTACCTTCCAATATTAAACCATTAGAAGAACCATTATCTAACAACGATAAGCCATTAGAAGAACCATTACCTTCCAATATTAAACCATTAGAAGAACCATTATCTAACAACGATAAGCCATTAGAAGAACCATTACCTTCCAATATTAAACCATTACCTTCCAATATTAAACCATTAGAAGAACCATTACCTTCCAATATTAAACCATTAGAAGAACCATTACCTTCCAATATTAAACCATTAGAAGAACCATTACCTTCCAATATTAAACCATTAGAAGAACCATTACCTCCCAAAGTTAAACCATTAGAAGAACCATTACCTTCCAAAGTTAAACCATTACCTCCCAAAGTTAAACCATTAGAAGAACCATTACCTTCCAAAGTTAAACCATTAGAAGAACCATTACCTTCCAAAGTTAAACCATTAGAAGAACCATTACCTTCCAATGTTAAACCATTAGAAGAACCATTACCTTCCAATGTTAAACCATTAGAAGAACCATTACCTTCCAATGTTAAACCATTAGAAGAACCATTATCTAACAAAGAAAAACCATTACAAAAACCATTACAAAAGCCATTATCTAACAAAGAAAAACCATTACAAAAACCATTACAAAAGCCATTATCTAACAAAGAAAAACCATTACAAAAACCATTACAAAAACCATTATCTAACAAAAAAAAACCATTACAAAAGCCATTATCTAACAAAGAAAAACCATTACAAAAGCCATTATCTAACAAAGAAAAACCATTACAAAAACCATTATCTAACAAAGAAAAACCATTACAAAAACCATTATCTCCCAAAGAAAAACCATTACAAAAACCACTATCTAACAAAGAAAAACCATTACAAAAACCATTACAAAAACCACTATCTAACAAAGAAAAACCATTACAAAATCCATTATCTCACAAAGATAATCCATTAGAAGAACCAATATATCATAAAGTTAATCCATTAGAAGAACCAATATTTCATAAAGTTAATCCATTAGAAGAACCAATATTTCATAAAGTTAATCCATTAGAAGAACCATTATCCCTCAAAAATTCTCAAAATTCAATTGGTTATATTTATTACATTTTCCCAATCCTGTTACTTGCAATGATTATTTTATTTCTGTTTATTTGTTAAAAAAAAAAAAAAAAAAAAAAAAAAAAAAAAAAAAAAAAATTTTTTTTTTTTTTTTTTTTTTTTTTTTTTTTTTTTTACATATAAGTATCAACATCCTCACCGGCATTCCACTTCTCTTCTAGCTATGGATCGTATCGACCAACTCATTTCTGAAGCAATTTATCAAGAAGTACTGTTAAATAGAAACCAGTTTGTAACTCAGGAAACTATAATCCAACGTTTGTATAAAAAAATTATCGACAAGACGCGTGTTGCACCTTATTATTTTGAAAAGACTCTTCTTTTCAGTAAATGGCACGATGAAATTTTAGACGCCTATCTCGAGAAAAGATCGACTCTGTCGCACGATGAAAAGATATGCGTCGAACGCGTTCTCTCTAAAGACAACCCGAACGTGACCGAGTTAACAAAATTTGCTTCTTGTTGGTACAAATATAATCCTAAAGTCGCCTGTAAATGGTTTGCCGTCGACGGTCTTCTTGGAACTCACCCCAAACACTATGTTCAAGATGCCTTTTCGCCCCAATTCGTAAAACACAACGATGCCGTGAGAGCCTTGTACGCATACCATTCGGAACCTGAAAAAATTAGAGACATTGTCGAAAAAGCATTTCTTTTGAATGAAGGGGAACCGTGCCCTCCCGATCTCGACACCGAATTCGAAATGTATATTTCGATGTACGCAGAAATGGTAGGAGAAGAGACCATGACACTAGTGGCGGCCGAACGCAAGGCCAAAATGCAGCAGCAGCAACAGCAGCCGTGCAAACGTAAAAAAACAATCCTCTTGGAAAAAAATTAAACTCTTTTTTCATTTATTTATTTGTTTTTAAATCAACATTCGTTTTCCAACACTTTGCGTAAATGAGAATCGTAAGGACCCGTTTTCGGGATATCTTTCAAGAGATCTTGTTTCAGTTTTACTCGAATGGATAAAGACCATTCCGAAGAGGGTCGCAAGATGTCATAAAGACACAAAAGACGTAGATAGGCTTCGTGCGCATCTTCTACGTCCTTCAAATCGATCCGAGAGGATTCGCTTAAAAAAGGCGTGTTAGGGTGATGTGAGGTAGGGGGTACGACGATCGCTTGATCGGCGAAAGATTCTATGGGATAAGGGATTATTCTTTCGAGTGAAAAATGACTATCCACAATTCGAGTGCGAAGTGGATCATAAGAAAGACGCAAATGACTCGTCAGAACAAGATTCCATTGATGTGAGGGTATCGTCTCATCGAAAGCGGGTTCAATTATAATGTACAAAAGACGTTTTTTACGATACCAAAAAATAGGCTCGTACTTTGATGCAGATTCTAAATCTTGAATGAGATTCAAATAATTCTGAACGATGTGGGGATATCGACCAAAAGAACCGTAGAGAATAGTCGACCGCCTATCGGTTAAGGCTTCTTCAAAATAATTCATAACTTGTTTTTTTTAGAAAAAACGATTTAAAAAATTACAAATAAGATTTTAATTAAAATTCTTGTTTTAACAACTGGAAAGGTCAATGACCTTTAGCTAAAAAAAATTCAAAGTCCGAAGTCAGTTATAACGCGTGTGAAATATTTTCAAAGTCGAGAATTATTTCAGAGTTCGGGAATTATTTCAAAGTCCAGCAAAATTTTTCAAAGTTCGGCTTCAAGCAAGAACACGGAAGAGCAGCCGCCGGCAGCGCTGCCAGATGCCAACTGATCTTTAAGACAATGTTACTCTTGAAAAAAAAAAAAAAAAAAAAAAAAAAAAAAAAATTTTTTTTTTTTTTTTTTTTTTTTTTTTTTTTTTTTTTTAAGGATTTACATTGTCTCACCAGATCAGTTGGCTTCTGGCGGTTGCTCTTCCGTTTCTCTCGCTTAAAGCCGAACTTTGAAATAATTCCTGACTTTGAAAAATTTTGCCGGACTCTGAAATAATTCTCAGACTTTGAAAATATTTCACCTATAAACTGACTTCGGACTTTGAAAATATTTCACACGCTCTATAAACTGACTTCGGACTTTGAAAATATTTCACACGCTCTATAAACTGACTTCGGACTTTGAAAATATTTCACACGCTCTATAAACTGACTTCGGACTTTGAAAATATTTCACACGCTCTATAAACTGACTTCGGACTTTGAAAATATTTCACACGCACTATGAACTGACTTCGGACTTTGAAAATATTTCACACACACTATGAACTGACTTCGGACTTTGAAAATATTTCACACGCACTATGAACTGACTTCGGACTTTGAAAATATTTCACACGCACTATGAACTGACTTCGGACTTTGAAAATATTTCACACGCACTATGAACTGACTTCGGACTTTGAAAATATTTCACACGCACTATGAACTGACTTCGGACTTTGAAAATATTTCACACGCACTATGAACTGACTTCGGACTTTGAAAGTTTTTCAGAAATCGAGACTTTGATGAAAATCGACATGCTTGTGGACTTTTTTTTTTTTTTTTTTTTTTTTTTTTTTTTTTTTTTCGTGACACGAGACTTTGAAAATATTTTGTCTTCAAACTCGACTGCATAAAATCCTCATTTTTCCTCAAATAATTTTAATTAAGATTCTTGTTTTAAGAACTGAAAAAGTCAAGAATCTTAAAAAAAAAAAAAAAAAAAAAAAAAAAAAAAAAAAAAATTTTTTTTTTTTTTTTTTTTTTTTTTTTTTTTTTTTCTGACTGATGTAAAAGTGCGAAATTTTAAGAATAACCTTCATAAAGCTTTGTCATTTTTTCACAAACATGTTGTCTGTTTTTGCTGAAGCTGTTTGCATGACTTGTCATGATGATATGGTATTTCCAATGGAAATTGCATTCGCTGCATCTCCGAATCACATTTACATCTTTCAAATCGCACCGCCACCAGAGTATTATGTTCAGACAATGAGAGATATGGCAAACACCAAATCTCGATTCAAAAATAAAGATCGTTTCTATAGTCGTACTGATCGCAGGCATTCATCTGTCGCGCCAGTTGCTCAGTATAAACTTCATCCAGACATCTGGTTAACTCAATTATATCATTATATTTATCATATTTTCCCTAAAGAAGTACAATTCAAAGTTCGAGGAGATTATCAGTATCATTTTTTCAAACAGATATGTGGATTCGAGAATGTTTCCAAAATTTGGCTACCAACGGGAGTTGATATCATTGATTGCTTACATAAACATTCTTCTAATTTAATAAAATATCCTTGTGCGGGCATTGAAGTTGGAACCATGGCTTATCACAAAGTTCCTTTGCTCGATAAACCACCCATAGACCCACGTCAATTATTGCAATATTGCGAATAGCCGGCTAACAAGCACTATTAAAAAAAAAAAAAAAAAAAAAAAAAAAAAAAAAAAAAAAATTTTTTTTTTTTTTTTTTTTTTTTTTTTTTTTTTTTTCCTACGGGTGTGTATAAAAGGTCCTTTCATACCGTTCCTCCTCATACTGTTCCACTTTTTTCAATCTCGCGTTCATCATGCCTCAACTGTACGTTTACTGGAAACTTATGAGAAACAACAACGTTCTGTTTCCCTGTCCCCATTGCAACGAGGTACTGGTGCCTTTAGAGTTTGAAAAACATTGCAACGTCCGGCACCAACTCGACGATGAGAAATGCTGCGTCTGGTGTTTGGGCAACACCGTTTGGTTCCGAGGCGAAAGAGACGTCGCGCATTTGTTAAAGTGTTTCAAGGACTTTACGAAATCACGCGCCCGCGAGACTTTGTCCTTCCCCCGTTCGGAGGTACCGACTCTCATGGACTTGACGCCCATGTGCGAAGCCGACACGTACTTTGACAAGTATTCTCCGATTCCCGAGATGCCGGCGCTTCCCGTCTGGCCTCCGACTTTGAGTTCGCCGACTGCCGCCGTACCCTATCGAGACGCGAGTCTGAATCTGGCCGTCTCCTGCCTGCACCTGTATCTGAGTCTGTGGAAAAAGACCGAGTGGTGTCACGTCATGGTGACACCGGTCGCCTATCTGCCTCTGCTTCAAGCTCTGGACGACGGTAAATCCCGTACTTTGCCGTTTTTCTGTTATTGCGACGGCGGCGGCGGGGCGGCCAAAGTCCATCGACACATGATTGTCGTTTCCGAGTCGAGTGTCGCGAAACGCGTCTGGAAGAAAATCGAGTGCCCTAAAAAAAATCTGCACGTTCGTAAAGAGACGATCGAAAGTCCGATGCAGTTGGTCAATTTACTCGGCCATTTCAGTCAACGTAAATCGAAATGCAGTTTTACTTTCGAAAATCCGCTGGAAGTTCAAGGTGCGACCGACCGACATTTTTACGTGGCCCTGTCTCTGCCGCCGCTCTACCGCCTGGTCTTGGCCGCCCAGTGGGACGGAGGATTATTGGAATTTGTGAATCAGGAGTACAGCGTCGTGGATCCGAGCCTGCTCGTTCCCTGGGCGGAAAAATATCACGGCGTCTGGGGAATTCGAATTTCTAATTTGCCGGACTTGGGGAAGAACATCGTGTTGCCTGTTCAGAAAAACTATCGACCCGTTTCTAAGCCGACCGATAAGTACGTGTGTCTGCTGAAAGGCCAAAAACTGTATTTCGAGGAAACAAATGAGGAAGAGGAGGAGGAAGAGGAAGAGGAAGAAGAGGACGATTGGGTGATGGATCAGGCACATCGAGGAAACCTGTTTTTCGATTGTATTGGACGAGAAATTTGGATCCCGACTCCATTGCAACAGAAATTTATCAATTCGGCAAAACCCCTGAAAGATCAAATTCTGGACTTGGAATCGAAATTGTCTCGAGCCAACGACGAACTGGATGAATACAAGTATGATCAAGATTACTTGAGAGATGAAAATCGTCAGTTGAAAAGGCGTATGAAAGAATCTGAAGAAGAATTGAAACGGCTACAAAAAAAACATATAAAAGTGTTGGAAAGAGAAAATGAGGTTTTAAGATTGGAATTGAAAAATCAAAAGTAATAATATATATAAAAAAAAAAAAAAAAAAAAAAAAAAAAAAAAATTTTTTTTTTTTTTTTTTTTTTTTTTTTTTTTTTTTTTTTTTTTTTAAGAACGTATATATTTTTATATAAAAGAGGTTACAAATGTTTCAATTTATACATTCATCCTTACCAGTCGTTGTTCAACATGATTGTTGTCGCTATTGATACCAGTGGCTCTACCGGGGACGATCGCTATGCCTCGCGTTATAGAGAAACAATACATCAAGTTTTAATTCATTTAAATCCGCCAATACGTGTAATTTATTGGAATGATAATGTTACATATAATGAAATTGTTCATGAAATAACTAAAAATATTTGCAATTTCGAGTCTAGTGGGTGTACTACACCTCGTTGTTTTATAGAAAAATTGCCGACTGATAACCCCATTGAGTTATACATTTTTACCGATGGATGTATTTTCGAAACAGATGTCCGCGATTGTCGTTATGTTTTGAAAAGGAAAAATCTTCAGTTTGAAAAAGTTCATTTATATTATATCGGCATTGAATCTCTGATGAATTTGAAATTTACCGATCTGTTTGCGGATTATCCTAAGAGTATTCAAATCAATCAAAATTTCGTAGGTTGCGTGGAACCGGGTTTAATTAACTTTGATAACATCACCTATAAGTATATTATGCGTGATGATTCGTTTAAAGCAACCATCTTAACCCAAATCAATTCACCCAACGTGAATAAATCAGAGTTAAAAAATCAGCTAAATTTACTCACTTATCGCATTTTAAAAGAACATTTCGAAAATAAACTAAAAATTCAATCGTTTTATATTAAAAAAAATGTAAAAGGATGTATCGATTATGTTAAAAAGCATTCATATAATTCTGAAAAATCGCATTTTCAAAGTAAAATGTCTGACATTTTAAAATTATTCGATGAAAACATAGATACTTATTCTTTGGAACATTTTAAACCAGCCACAAACTATACTTTGGTATGTGACGAAGAAAAACAGGAAGAGCAGGTTGAGGAAAACGAACCGCCGTTAGATAGCAAACTCTTAACTTGCGATATTTTGTTGCAACATTGTAAACTTCCTTGCATCCCTCTCAAAATTTGCACGGATGACGTTTGGCTCGATAAAAAAATTTTGCGAAATCCATTTTCACTCTTAGAATCCGATACCCTTATCGAACGAATCGTCAAAAGAATAGAACCGTACGTAATGGATTATAAAAATGTGTATACTCGACTCGAGAATCCTAAAGTATCTCCTTTCTCCAGAGACAGTTTGCAAGGCGTTTACGTACTACATAATGATAGTATTGATGTGCAAGATATGATTAAGCATAACAATTATGTTTTATCAACTTTTTTTCAAAACAGACTGCCCGGAAAACCTATTCTTTGGCATATGATTTTTCTATACATAATGGCTTTGAGAAGATTTCCAGAAATGAAAGACGTTTTCTTTGAAGAAATTCGGTTTTTAGGCCAACAGGATAAGTATTTCATAACTTTGGTACCTTATCTAAATCCAATTATAGTGGAAGATTTAAATTGTTGTTTCTGGTATGTCGCTCACGTATGCCATAAAGCGTTTCCCAACAACCGAAAGAATGTGCTTCGAAAGCCGGATTTCATATCAGGAGTTTTTCTTGAATTTTACAGAAATGTTTACGAAAAAGACTACACCGATCCTCCTGAATTACCTGAATGGCAATTATGGCATATGTTAAGGCGTGATAAAACGGCCATTTTTCGTATTTTATCACATTATTTTCGTCATGAAGAAGTAGTTGGTCTGGAAAAGGCATTTCAAATCATTTTGTTAAGAGAAAAAAAACAACTCACTCATGAACCCCCTAAAGAATTGAAGTTTCTTTCTCATTTCAGTTTGGAAAAAGTTTTGGATGTATATGTAAAATCTCTGAAAGCAAAAGATTACTTTGTTAACTTTAAAACGATGAAAACCGAAAGCATTAGCCTATATGAAGACGAAGACTCTAAAATTGACATGTTATCTCATGTTCAGATAAATCCCCAAACATGTCATCCGTATATAACATGTCCAATCACCGGTAAATATTGGAAAGAATGTATCGGTGAATATAATGTACAAAAACGCTCTTACGTACGTTTATTCAAAAGATTTTGTGAAAATTATCAAAAATATCCAGATAATAGCGATCAGTTACTATGTTTCTTAAACATGTATATTTTTGAACAGAAAAATGAAATTCCAGAAGTATTTGGTATAAATGTCAGAAAAGAATTGGAGAAAATTTTCAATATTTTTAAACCCATAATGAGCTTGTACACTTGTAAAGAATACCTATATAAGGCGAATGCATATTTTAGCGAAGATTATCGAGAAAAAAGTGAAAGAGAAATGCAAAAAATACCAATAAAAGTTTAAAAAAAAAAAAAAAAAAAAAAAAAAAAAAATTTTTTTTTTTTTTTTTTTTTTTTTTTTTTTTTTTTTTTTTTTTTAAATATATATTAGGAGAATTATAATGAAACCTTGCATATTACAAAATAATTCAAGTTTTTAAAAATGTTATTTTATGATGATTGTAAAAATTATACTTTAAAAAATGACGGGGTTGAAATTGTGGAAAATGTTTTAAATGACGATGACATTACTAAACTCAAAAAACTGATGTGGGAATGGCTTAATTACAAAACCAAACATTTAAAGAAGCCTGTCGAACAAAATAAACCGGATACTTTTGTCTCATTATTTCAATTGATGCCTAAACACGGAATGTTATTTCAGCATTGGGATTTTGGGCAAAATCCATTATCGTGGGATATACGGCAAAACGAAAACGTAATTAAAAAGTTTGCATCAATATGGAATACATGCGATTTATTAACAAGTTTTGATGGAATCAGCGTTTCTCTTCCATGTGAATATACAAACCGAGGTTGGTATAATGAAAATAAAGAATGGTTTCATAGCGATCAATGTTTTAAACGAAATAATTTTGAATGTGTACAAGGTTTAGTAAATATTTATAATGTGAATGAAGGAGATGCAACTTTAAGAGTATTAAAAGGAAGTCATCAATTACATGGAAAGTTTCAAGAAAAATTTCAAATAAAAGATTCGAGCGATTGGCACAAGCTAACTGCAGAAGAAAAAGATTTTTACATTCAAAACTTGGGACTCGCTTCAGATATTTGTGTTAAAGCAAAAGCTGGTTCATTAGTGTTATGGGATAGTCGAACTATTCATCAAGGGGTTGAACCTCAGAGAGGCAGATTAAATATAAATATTCGGTGTGCGCCTTATGTTTGTATGACTCCAGCTACTCTCGCAAAAAAATCACAAATTGAAAAGAGGATTCGTTATTTTGAAGAAAGGAGAACTTGCAATCATTGGCCGCATAAAGTTAGAGTTTTTCCAATAATACCTCAAATGTATGGTCAACCTGTTCCTCACGTCGAAAAAGATGTTTTAATAGTTACTGAAAAGATGAAAGATTTAGTGGGTTATAAATACTTAAATTTATAATACCATTTTCCCAAACATTTTTAAAAATTTCTTATCTAATAAAAGTGATGTGGGCATGTAAAAAAAAAAAAAAAAAAAAAAAAAAAAAAAAAAAAAAAAAAAATTTTTTTTTTTTTTTTTTTTTTTTTTTTTTAATATAAAATAGAAAGAAGATACATCTTTTATTGTTATGGATTATTCTCTCGTGGTTGCAAGTATCCAGAGTAATAGGGTGCTTTCAAATGCAGTACAAGATTTGGAAAAACGAACGCACGCTTTAAATTTAATTACACCCGAATGGAAATCTCGTATTGAAAACACTCATGTTTATCAGCTGCATTCGAAGGGAAATGCTACATATTCGGGAGGTCGTTTCCGTTGTAACGAAATGTTTGAAAGGGTTCTTGGGGGGTATTTTAGCATCGAAACGCTAAAATGCCCAAATGAAATGTACCATGTTATCGTAGCTGGTGAATGGTGTCTCGAAAGAAAAGGATATGATTTTTCTATAATTTCTCGAGAATGTGAACCTCTTCGACTTATCGCATCGTCTATGCGAGTTGATTCAGAAAGTAAACTTAATGTTGGTGGTCGATTTTTTATTAGAGTTTGTAATCCGAGGTTTTGTCATAGCTGTACACAAAAACACTCGGATCATAAAGTTCCAATCGCTGATAAAAATTGGTGTGTAAACAGTTTAAGAGTATTTGATGGAAATAACATGAAAAACACATTCGCTAGAAATTTACAAGAAGATTTGCTCCAACTGGGTAAATTTATGGGTATTATGTACGTGATAGTAGATAGACGAATAACTTATGAACCTAATAAATATAAAATTGGTGGTATTATTCATGAGTTAATTGTCTTTCAAAGCTCTGGTCTGTTGCCTCCGGCCTCATTAATGGTCGGACCCAGCTTGGGTGTACCTAACGTTGAATTTCAAGATGTACAATATTTCGTAAACAACGGTTTTTATCGGATGGGAAAAGGACACACATTCACCTGTTTTTATTGTCACGCTACTTTTGAGGATAGTTTACCTTTTGAAGAACAGCTGGAGAAACACGTCAATCAATCCCCACATTGTGCCTTTGCCCGAAAAAGTATCAATTCTATTCCCCAGACTTCTGATAAGTTACCAGAAAAATATATTGATCAATCCTCACCATGCTCTACGAAAATTCAAAAAAAGAAAGAAGATCCCTTACTCTGTTTTATTTGCTGCGAAAACAAAAGAAAAGTACTTTTTCGAAATTGTGGTCATTTCGTATGTTGCAAGTCATGCGCAAACAACTTTGATACGTGTCCTGTATGTCGTCAACACATTTCAGAGGTTATACAAGTGTTTGTATGCTGAAAAAAAAAAAAAAAAAAAAAAAAAAATTTTTTTTTTTTTTTTTTTTTTTTTTTTTTTTTTTTTTTAGAATTAAAAATTGTTATAAAACATTACAATTACAATTATAAAGGTTTTATACATTTATTTGTAACCATCTTTCTTCAAAAACAATACCATGAATACTAAAGATATTTTAAATGATGATAGACTAGAACATGAGGATCCCAACTCCCAAAACTTGTTTTTCTGCGAACAAAAGTTACCACCTTCCATTCTATCTCGGTTTCTGAAAAGTGAATTAAGAGTGGGTGGTATTCAAAAAGAGATTGGCCAGAGAAATATATTTCTTACCTACAAAAGAAAGAATGGTATTTTTAAGCCTATCCCTATTTATTGCTATTATGAAATTGGATGGGATGTCTGGTATTTAAGAGTGGGTTTATTGAATTTTAAAAAAATGTATCTTTATAAATTGTATTACGATAAGCATCAAACCAATCTTCCGGATGTCGCAGAATATAATATACTTTTTGATTTGAATGCTGCCATGGACAAATTGGATCCAGACAAAGCCTATGATAAAATAGATGTGTGCGTATTTACTTGCAACTGTACCAGAGACGATTGTAAAGGAAATCCTGAAGGCTATAATATTATCAATTGTGAAAAAATAACGGTTATTCGCCCAGGTTATGAAAAAGATATAAAAGAAATAGGTAAACCTGCTCGGGTACAAAAAATTCCTCAATAATTGTTTTTTTTTTTTTTTTTTTTTTTTTTTAAATATATATATATATATATATATATATATATATATATATATAATAGATTTCTGTAGTATATACTTATTAATTAAAACATTTAAAATGTTAAACTACGACTATACTGCTCATATAACTTTTATTTTACAGAAAGGATATTGGATACCCTGGCATGTATCGTTCACATGCGTCATTCCTCCTTTTGACACAATTTCAATCGGTTTGAATACAGAAAATCTTAATTTTTATCACGATGATCTCAGTTACAACTACACCGTAAACAACTTTCCTAAACCTCGTGGACTGAAGCATACTTACACTGTTGATATATCAGAAATTCGAAATACAATTCAAGATATCTATAAAAAAATGCAAGTTACAAAAAGTGGTTGGGATACAGTTATCGGAGCAGTAGATGCTGCAACATATAATTATTTGAAAGATATAATAGTAGATGTAATTCGTTTAGATTCTAAACCACTAAGTGAAGACCTTACTCTTGCCGCAGCTTTTAGAAAAAGTGATAGTGAAAAAAATTGGCAAGAGCAATTTTCGTAAATTTAAAAAAAAAAAAAAAAAAAAAAAAATAATTTTTTTTTTTTTTTTTTTTTTTTTTTTTTTTTTTGAAAGTTATATAATTTCTTTACATCAGTGAAGACAGGTCAGTCTGTTTCACGAGTAGCAAATCTTCACATGTTTTTCATATTTCATTGAGTTCTGGAAATTAGCATGTTTTCTTGTCCTCTCTTTTCGCGACCTCGCCAATCTTACCCTTTCAATGCAGCCGGAGATCAAGTCTACCCTAAACGTAAAGACGGTTCGGAACAATATAATTACGATGCCACGGGTAACCCTATTTTTGCCAAAGACCGATTCGGTAAAATGCGTTATGCTCGAGACGTTCTCGGAAACGAAATTTATCCCAAATCAAAACCAGAATTTGTTTTTGTGCTCCATCCTCACTTAAATTATCCTCTCTATGCACAAGATGCGATAGGGAATGAATATTATCCGAAATGGAAAGGATGTGAACAAATGATTCACTTAAACGATGGCGAGATGATCGTAGCACGTTACGCGTCCGGTCGGCAGCGATACCCCATGGACCGCCACGGAAATGAATATTTTCCAATATGTAAAATAAAAAAGAAACCGTATTATCTGATCGATGAGCGCGGTTTCGCTTACAGACCCGTCACTGTCAACGACTATGAAATATATTTGAATTCAGAAGAAGCAGAGGAAGAAACGGAAAATGTTTAC
Organism: Maratus speculifer; assembly: GCA_964019185.1. Classification (NCBI taxonomy): domain Eukaryota; kingdom Metazoa; phylum Arthropoda; class Arachnida; order Araneae; family Salticidae; genus Maratus; species Maratus speculifer. Next base: position 295,165,365 of record OZ025294.1, on the reverse strand, counting down.
GAAAAAAAGGATGTTTTAGGCTCCAAGATTTATACAGCGGATCATAAAATGAAAAAAGTTTCAAAATGGACGCGTGTAAAAGATTGTTGTTTATTAACATTATGCGCATTAGTTTTAGGATTAGACCTTACCGTACATTTTTGTCATATCTAAAAAAAAAAAAAAAAAAAAAAAAAAAAAAAAAAAAAAAAAAAACAAGGTGACGTCACGAACAGGTTTTTGCTGCTGCTGTAGGACAACCATCGCTGCCTTTACCAATGCTTTTTGTGTTTGTGTGTCCTACAGCTTTCTTCATTGTTCTCCGGTTAAAGTCACGTGATGTGAACTGCTCAAAAAAAAAAAAAAAAAAAAAAAAAAAAAAAAAAAAAAATTTTTTTTTTTTTTTTTTTTTTTTTTTTTTTTTTTTTTTTTATATATATACATATTATTATAAATAAAAGTTTTGCAAAGACCAAGTTTAATAATGTATTACAAACGATACTGTCAAAAAGATTTGGATTTAGCTATAGCGAATGAGTCTATTACGTCAGAACATGTCGCTCGAATTTTAAAATTTTGGCAAAATGATGTGTTTATTTTAAAAGGAAAAGATTCCTTAGATGCTCTCAAATCAGTCATTCCAGACTTGACGCATATAGATCATGATTTTGAGCAAGACCTCTATTACGTGAAAGTTACATCCTGGCCCCATATTAAAAGAATGTGTTTGAAATTTGCACGTAAAAATCCATGTCGTTGGATTTATGTAACTCAAGACGACGACAAAATATTATTTTGGTACGATTTAGACTCTTACAAATTAAATAAAACCTAAAAAGTATATAAAACGTTTCTTTCACCTATATTTTTATGTTTTATAGCCATCATTCTCTTTAAAAAACAACGTCATGAATATTTTAAATGAAGATAGAGTAGAACCAGAGAATCCCAACTCTCAGGAAAATGTATTTTTCTGTGAACGAAATGTACCATCCTCCATTATAGGTATGGTTGTGAAATGTGATTTAAGAGTGGATGGAATACAAGAAGCGAACAACAATTGTCAAGGAAATGTGACTCTTGCGTGCAAACGAAAAGAGAATGGTATTTTTAAACCTATCCCTATTTATTGTCGTTATGAAAGTGGATGGGAGATCTGGTATTTAAGAGTGTGTTTATTGAATTTTAAAAAAGTATATATTTATAAATTACATTACGATTGGCGAGCAACGAATCTTCCGGATGTTGTAGATTATCATATACTCTTTGATTTGAATACCGCCATGGACAAATTGGATCCCGATAAAACCCATGATGAAGTAGATATTTACGTATTTACTTGCGATTGTACTCGAAGAGATTGTGAAAAAAATCTTGAAGGTTATAATAATGCTTTGGATTTGGAACCAATTACAGTTATACGTCCAAGTTATGAAAAAGAAAAACAAGTGATAGGTAAACCTGCTCGAATTCATTAAAAAAAAAAAAAAAAAAAAAAAAAAAAAAAAAAAAAAAAAAAAAAAATTTTTTTTTTTTTTTTTTTTTTTTTTTTTTTTTTTTTTTTCAAATTTCCTATATAAAGTGCTAAACATTTTCATTTATAATTTAGTTTCTCTTTGGTCAGATGGAAGAAAATCAGTATCTGGATTGTATCCAAAATATATTAAAATATGGTAATAAAAGATTGGATCGAACAGGTATTGGAACTCTATCTCTCTTTGGAATGAATATGCGATGGAATCTTAGAAATAATACATTTCCATTATTGACAACTAAAAAAATGTTTTGGAGAGGAATAGTTGAAGAATTATTATGGTTTATAAACGGTTCTACAAATTCAAAAGAGTTGGAGAAAAAAGGTATCACAATATGGAAAGATCATAGTTCCAGAGAATACTTGGACTCGCTAGGATTTTATGATAGAGAGGAAGGTGATTTAGGTCCTGTCTATGGATTTCAATGGAGACATTATGGTGAAAAGTATATTGATATGAATATTCGTTATCAAGGTTTAGATCAACTCTTGAATGTCATTGAAAAAATTAAAACCAATCCCAATGATCGAAGAATTGTACTATGTGCCTGGAATCCGTTAGATATTGATAAAATGGCTCTTCCCCCATGTCATTGTTTGGTTCAATTTTATGTTGCAAACAATGAATTGTATTCTCAAATGTATCAGAGATCAGCAGATATAGGGTTAGGAGTACCTTTTAATATTGCTAGTTATTCACTTTTAACTTGTATAATAGCTCATCTAACGAATCTAAAGCCAGCCGAATTTATACATGTTATGGGAGATGTTCACATATATTTGAATCAAGTGGATCAATTGAAACAACAAATACAAAGAAAACCATTTGAGTTTCCAAAATTGGAAATTATAACTAAAAGAGAAAATTTAGAGGATTTTAAATTTGAAGATTTTAAACTTCTTAATTACAAACATCATGGAAAAATAAATATGGACATGGCTGTATAGTGTCTATACACAGGATCGAAAGTAAGTTTAGAAGAGCTAAAATCTGGAGAGAAACAACAAACACAAGAGGTTTCTGAAGGTTATTATCTAAATCAATACAATTATTCATCATTTTATTTTTTATTTAGACACAAACTAAATAAAACTTGACTTTTGAGTTAAAAATTTAAAAAATTTTGTTTCATTTTCTATAAAAATTTGTTAGTTACAAGATGTATTTAAAAATAGCTGTTTTTGTACAAATTTGAAGTGATTTTTTTGAATTTCACCTTTAATACCCTTTTCAAAGTATTTATAAAAGTCGTGATTCATCTTGAACGTTTATAATTAGATATTTTTCTAAATTTGTTGCATGTAAAAAAAAAAAAAAAAAAAAAAAAAAAAAAAAAAAAAAAAAAAAAAGAAATTTTTTTTTTTTTTTTTTTTTTTTTTTTTTTTTTTTTTCAAATGATTATTCATAAAATCTTTTGCCGTGATTATTTATCGACAACGCATTCGGATTCCGATTCCCTTTCGGTGTTTGCTCTCTTTTCGCCTCGGAATCGTTTTAAACTTTTTGCCAAACTGATAATGTTTTCTTTACCCATGCTCTCCATGTACAGTCTACCGCATTCGGCTTGAATCTTTTTATCCATCATCTCCTCCTCCGTAAATTCCACTTCTGGCAATTTCACATTGGCCATTTCCTCGATACACTTTCGTACAATTTCGTACATTTGTTTTTCGGGAACCGGAACGTCTTTGAGGGCATTGTAGAGTTCCCGAACCGTTTGGACGTGGAGTCGCTTGTACTCGGGATCGTTATCAAAGATGGTTTTTCGATCCAGCATGTGACCGTACTTGAGATTACCCACATAATACTTTTGTTCGAAATTGGGACCGTTGGAAAGATTTCCGCCTAGTCCGTCGACCGCCAGCAGTTTATCCATGTTCAGACCGTGACTGGTCAGTGTCTTCAACATTCGGATCAACTTTTCGTTTTTGACGAATCCTTGAGCCAGCGTGTTGACAATGTCTTCGTCTCCTACCTCCATCATTAATTTGGCCATTTCGGGATGCACGGGAGTATGATTCTTATGCAAGTAATGCAGATAAGACCAATCGATGCCGAGCGTTTCGAGCACGTGCCCGACCAGTAAAAGTTTGAGCGTTTTCAGGTTCACGGCATCGTTTTCTTTCACATTGTAGGCCTGAATGCTGGCATGCAACAGGTCGCGGATTTTCTCCTGCAAGATTTTTTGAGTGTAGGTTTCCATCTTATTTATCCCTCCTCTTCCTCCTCTTCCACGTCTGTCACGATCATCTGAATCACTTGCATCATTTCCTCTTCGAAATGAGGATCGCTCGCAAAAAAGAGTTTCACGGTATCCAGCGTCCAAATGATGGGTCGATTCCCTTCGAATTGTAAAACGCGTTCGACAAAACGTTGGACCACGCCGTGCACGCGTTTCGCTTGTTTGAAAGCGCCTTTCGGTAAGTGTCCGTTGCGTCGGTTCATCGTCATGATGAGATGATTGTAACCCATCGTGAATCCCAACTGATCGGGATGTTTTGTAAACAAAAGGGCGGGAAAACAATGCGTAAATGCCACGTCTAAAACGTCTTGCGAAACTCCGGGAACGGTGAATCGTCGATGCAGATAGACTTGCATTTCGTGTAAGGGCTGCCACATTCGAGAATAATGTTCGATCGATTCCCCGGACCGGATCGGTTTGATGACGCTCTGGTAATAGTCTGTTTTTTTCCTGTAACTGTACTCGCTAGCCACGAGTCGCTGCATGGCCCCGAGAAAAGGATTGGCATCCTGTGCCGCCCAGAAAAATTCACCGCGGCAGATGCGGATCAGGAAATCGAGAGCCCAGTTGCCCACGAGATCCATGTTGTTGGAGCACGCGTAGCAACACGCCATGACGTGCAGTACGTCGAAAGGAATGGCATATTTACCGAACCTTTTTCGAATTCGAAACGATCGAATCAGTTGGACGTAGAGTTCCTTCGCTAGATTCGCGTCTTCCATTTCGGCGGGAAAAGGTCGGAAAGATGTTGTTGCAGGCACGCAGGCTTTCACGTACGGCACCAGTACATGGAAATAGGTATCAAAGGGATTGGCCGTGGCCGTCAAAATCTTATGCATGCTTTTGATCAATGCGTCCAAGGCCATGCGTTCGTGACTCGTCTCACTACCACCACCGGTAGACGACGACGACGACTTTGGATGCTCGTAGACGATACGAAGAAATTCGGTAAGAAATTGATTATCCAAATGGGTCCTTTCCGACGGTTGATCGGTAAAGGGGGCATTGAGGGCTCGCAAGATTCCTACGCTCTTCCGAACGCGATGCAGTGGTTGCCCGATATTCACGCAATCGTGAATTCCTTCGATATCGGTGACCGGAAAGCTGATGGGCACTTGCAGGTCCCCCGTCCAAGCGGCATAGGCTTGCGCCAGGGCACTGGATCGAAAATAATCGCCGGGATCGGGTCGGCTAATGTAGTCGTAAAGATTTACGATGACGTCTTTTTGACACTGATGGCAATAGAGGCGCGGGCCCCCCGGTAACAATTGAATGGCTTCTACGTGACAAATTTCAGCTCGAATCAGGTTCAGAAAGTCCATTTTCTTCCGTCTTGTTTTTAGAACTCGTCGTGCCTTTTAGAAAAGTACTTTTGAACGTGCCGCAGACGAGACATTGACCTTTCATGGTGGGTTGATTTTTCACAGACATGCCGTAGGTGAGGTTATAGGTTTTGGTTTGTGTTTTACATTTGGAACAATAAGCTAAAGGTTCCATGACTCTCTTGTTTTTGTTTTTGGCTACAACAACACACAAGATGAACTATCGAGATGAAATCGTCCGTTTATACCAGACCGAAAAATTATCCGAGCGAACTATAGCCAAACGTTTAGAAATTCCCCGCTCCACAGTCCATTATTGGTTGGCCAAAGAAGAGGGGGTCGCCTCCGCAGCCGCCCGATCGGCAAAGAGAGGTCGACCCCGCGTGACGACGGGAGCCATCGACACGGCCCTCTATTTACAATCTCAAGAGCACCCTTTTCAATCGGCCGTCGAGATTCGAGACACCGTCGTACCGGGCGTGAGCGTGGACACGGTCCGCAAACGATTAAAAGAGCGGGGTCTACGCTGCCGAATTCCGGCACGCAAACCCGCACTGAAAGCCGAGCACATCGAAAAGCGTTTGAGTTTTGCCCGAAACCATATCGGTTGGTCCGTCCGTGATTGGGAACGCGTTGTTTTTTCGGACGAAAAAATATTCCGCGCGTCCTCAGGCGGTCCACTTCGCGTCTATCGTCCGAGCACGAGTAACCGCTTCGATCCACCCTACATCGCGCTCTCCGAAAATCCGTCGGGCCGATTCACCATATGCGTCTGGATGGCATTCGGTAAAGAATTTCGATGCATGCATCGAGTCGAACAAAGAACGTTAGATTCGCAATATTACACGGAACGGATACTTCCGTTGATCGAAGATCATGTCAGAGAAAACGATTTAATTTATATGCACGATAATTCTTCTATACACAACAGTCGCGTGTCCAGACATTGGTGCCAGGTGCATAACATTAACGTCATGGAAGACTGGCCTCCGAAAGGGCCAGATATGAATCCGGTGGAAAATGTATGGGCCGAACTGGTGAGACGCGTTCGAAATCATCCAGAGAACCGCAAGCAATTGTGGGAAAATGTATGGGAAGCTTTTCAAAATATCGACGATGACTATTTTCAAAATCTCATCGACTCGATGCCTCGAAGAATTGCTAAAGTCATTGAAGCGGAAGGACGATGGACGAAATATTAAATTCGGAAACTAGTCTGAAAAAAATATTAAATTCGGAAACTAGTCTAAAAAAAAAAAAAAAAAAAAAAAAAAAAAAATTTTTTTTTTTTTTTTTTTTTTTTTCTTATAAATATAACTGTGCGTCGCATTAAAATGTGTTCATTATGGCAAAATCAGTACATTTTTCCAAAGACGAAAAAGTTGTACATTATTATGATGACGACCAGTCATTTCCATCTCTTGTACCTTCAATGCAGCGTAGATGCTTAGAAAAAGCATTTTTACAAAAACCTTCTACTGAGCTTGAAAATATGCGAAATTTAATATCTTCTTGGAGGAAAAACGATATTTCTATCGTGTTTGGAAATATAGGTCGACAGCCAGCCCTTTTAAATTATTATTTAGACTTATGTTTTACTGACGAGGATGATATAATAATACAATGTCCTTGGAAAATACAATCAGAATACCAAAAAAAACGCATCAGGAAAACTGATTTTTTAATCTATGTTGAACCTGTTTTCGGATTCACTGTTCATAAATATTATTCCGTGAAACACTTGGTCATATTGACGAGTCATTTAGATCTGTCTTTAAATGACGAGGATGATACGCGGTTTTATCAGTTACACCTTTCCAACGATAAAATTGAAAATTTTCCAGATTCCACCCTCACAGAATATGAGGTTTTCGTACCCCCCATTTTTCATGAAAAATTGTATCTCGATTTACCGGATAAAATTCTTTTAGATGTCACTTGTTCGAAATCTGCGCACGAAGCCTATTTGAGACTGCTGACCGGTAGGGAAATTATTCGCAAAAAGCCTTTTAATATAAAAATGAACGAAAGAGATGGTCATTATTTGAAAGACTGTTTACGTAGGTCGAAAAATCGCGTCAAAAAATATTGGAATGAATTATGGATGGATGCCATTTACTGGGATGGATTTGTTCATTAACGAGGACAATCTTTCGGCGAACTACTTCCCTTGCAGACGCGTAAATAATCTTCAAACCAGTTTTCGAAAGCCTGATGATTCGGGTGATTGGTTTCGGCTAACCTATTTGTTATTAGTTTTCGTACAGTTTGTTCATCTAAAAAGATTCCGCTACCTAAATCTATCTTGTGTTGATTTTGTAAATGTACTAAACTTTGTAAGGAAACATGAGGTTGATTGTAACCTAAACACCATAAGATGGCATAACCGAAAAAATAAAAATGATTATTTTCATCAGAATAAACAATTAATTCATAGGAATTGCCGTCATACTGTGGAAAAAAATTGTGCGCAAATTGAAAATGAATCCATTTGTGTTTATTCATCATAACCCTTAATTAAAAAAAAAAAAAAAAAAAAAAAAAAAAAAAAATTTTTTTTTTTTTTTTTTTTTTTTTTTTTTTTTTAATTTACTAGTTATAAGTGTGATATTCTTTAAATTTTCCTTTCATTCCGTCCTTGCATGCCTCTTCACTCTCGGAGATGAGCCATCTCCAGTTACTCTCCTTACCCGTGGATGTTTTGTTCATCATTTTTCGACATGTGCCCCTAAAAGATAAATTACATACCCTCTCCAAAATGCCTGAATTTCGTCCTTTTTTAAAACACCGTGTATCCTATCTGGACACCTCGGCTCCTTTTTCGTTAAAGTACATCCAATTTCTACATGGACTGCAACCAGGTTGGTACTTTTCTCGAAAAAATGCGTTTCATCGATTTTACATGCAAATAGATGAGACCACATTGCATGTGAATAAATATCACTTTGTATTACAAGAGTCTCAACGCCACCATCGGCCTAATACAAGTATCAGATTCTATCGGGAGACCCTTGACGATACGGTAAACGATTTCGTGGAAGCCTTTTCCAACTTTAAATATTTCGAGGACAAGGAAAATCTACTGACTTATCATATCGAAGGTTACGGTTATATCGTTGTGCATTACGATCCGTTTTCAGAGTTTCAAGAAATTTATCTGAATAAATTGGGCAAATATCTGATATTGTTTCAAGAACCAAAGATATCCTTGATGCGATCGCTGTCTTCCGTTTGTCGATGTTTTTTCGAGGTCTCGTTTACCCGAGAGAAAAAACTCATCGCTTCATGCATAGACCCTAAAAAATGTCAGTGTCGAGATCCTGTTCAAGAAATTGAACCAATTACCTTGGAAATGACAACCGACTTTAAGTTTCTGTTTTGGGAAGGGGCTGATCCTATCCCCCAGGTGATGTGTTCAGAATACAGGCTGAAAGAAGACGAGTACGTCGAAGGGTTTGGGAAATTTCATTAAAAAAAAAAAAAAAAAAAAAAAAAAAAAAAAAAAATTTTTTTTTTTTTTTTTTTTTTTTTTTTTTTTTTTTTTTTTTGAAGAATGTTTATTGTATAAATACTCTACGACTGTTTACTAAATTTCATAATCTACAACTATGCCGAAATTTTCATACGCCGCTCACATCACTTTCATTCGTATGAATAATGAAATGATTCCCTGGCATATTGCTATTACATGTTCTACAAACTATTTTAAAACTACATTGATTGGTTTGTCAGCGGAAGATCTTACTTTTCGTTATGAAGATATGGAATATAATTTAAAAATGGTTGATTCTTTTCCTAGAAGTAATTTTATAAAATTAGATTACAAAGTCAAAAAAGAAAAATTGAAGGATGAGTTGTTAAAAATATTTACTGAAGAATTTTGGAATGACACTTGGGATCCCTTATTCGCCGCAGTGGATCGTCCTACGTATGATTATTTGTCAAAATTATATGATTCAACATCGAAAGTTGTGTTGCTAGATAATAAAACAATCGGTGAGGATTTAACTTTTGCTGCCGCTTGCAGATATCAATCTACAAACAAGTGAAAAAAAAAAAAAAAAAAAAAAAAAAAAAAAAATTTTTTTTTTTTTTTTTTTTTTTTAATAAAGCTTTATGGACCAGATTGAAAAACTATTAAACGCCGATGATCGTGACCGAGGTTCATTCGGTGCGATAGAAAAAGGAGTTGGCTATGCTACTCTCATTTTGATGGTTCCTCCTATCCTACTCTTACCTCTGCTCTTTACGTTGCTTCGAAAGTGTATTTATAAATTAACTATTCTATTGCTCGGATATCTCAGTCTATTCTTTCTCGTTCTTCGATTTCGATTTTCTTGGATTATTTGGGTTCATAATCGACTGCAACAGTTCCGCACTCATGCATGAATATGAATTCAGATTAGTGGTACAGGATTCCTCTTCCTTCCTACCGCTGCTCCAGAGCCTCGGCTATCCCGTGAAAAATCAATTAGTCTACTATCTGAAACCCCATTTTCGATTTCGTAATGGCACTTTTGAAATGAAACGCATCGAGTCGACCCATGCCGTGTATCACGATGGATTGTGGTTTAAATGGGTGCATTCTGTCGAAAAGCCCTATGCGACTTGGAGTCGAGACACTTGCCTCACTTTCCTCCATAATATTGGTAATTTTCAAGATCCCATTCGTCCGGAATCGCGTGCATTCGTCGCAATCGATTCACACGCGCAACTCTATTGTTTTACGAAAGATCCGAGACGTCACCGCCTCGTTTTTGAATGGGAATACGGAACGTTTAGAAAATCGCTCACTCATTTCGATTCGGACCTATTACTCGGGACCTTGCATCGATATAAAAATATTTATGATCGCATGAGAGGCTTTGCCTCTCCTCCCTTTCAGTTAGATGAAACGTATACTCGGAGATCCGTCACCTGCATCGCGTCCGTTCCGGACGGAAACCAGTACCTTTTCGCTCACAAACTGGACGGCACGTTTGGATTAATACACAGTTATCCTAACAGGATTAAAGAAAAGTGGGAAGGGTACGAGTGCATTGTACGACACAATGTCACGTTAGGCGAAGGACTGGTGTTTGCAGCCGAGCGCTTGGAAGGGGGTCAAATTTATTTGTTGGACGTTTATCAAGTAAGAGGATGCGAAACAGCGGGATGGTGTCGAAGGGACATACTGTTGGAATTTTTACCTCGACTGCGCTTGATCGAAGGTTACTTTGTACAGACGTATGCCGCGAATCGAGATGCACTGGACCCGAATCCGTCGGTCCGAGTGGACGGTGTCATCGTGCATGACGTGAAGCGGGACGTCATTTACAAGTATAAAACAAATCATTCGATCGATGTGGTTTATTACAAAGATTATTTTTACATGCCGAACGGTAGGTTTCAAAGTTTGATAAAGGGATTGGAAGACGGTTCTGTGTATGAAATTTCTACTAAAGATGGAAGTGTGGTTAGAAAACGAGAGGATAGATTTAAAGGAAATTCAATTTCGCAGCTGGAAAATATATTAATGAACGGATGGAACGGACCACCAATTGAACCCTTGCCTCAGACTAACAAAAAGAAAAAACTTTAAATAATTAAAAAAAAAAAAAAAAAAAAAAAAAAAAAAAAAAAAATTTTTTTTTTTTTTTTTTTTTTTTTTTTTTTTTATATATATATATACGAATTATTTAAATATCAGTCCGCACATCAGCCTTGCCTCATTCGACTTTGTCACACTCCAGCAACAATGGCACGTTTACCCGATTTTCCCTGCTATTTTTGTCATTCTGACGTTTGTTGTTTGGACAGGTCGGTGGTCAGAATGGATTACATTTTACCAGATCTTTTTGCAGAATCTATATATCTTGCAAATGTGAGCAATGGTTCTCATCTGGACCACTACAAACCCGTGGATTTTTCAAAATTAAATGAAATTGAATGGATGATGTATACTACAATTTTAAGAATACAAGGACGTTTCTTTCAAAAACATCCCTTCAAACTCAATGTCAGTATTGAAGAAGTGAACGTATTATCGGATATTTGTCCCATCTTAGAAAGAAAATTAAGCGAAATTGTTAAAACTACATTAGAACTGGGAGAGTTTAACATACTTCGCAACGAATTGTCGTCGGCCGGAGTATTACCAATGCCCTATCAATGCATTGTTTTAGAATGTCTCATTGTTGCAGGAAAATATACAGTACTCTGTATGGAAAAATTTGAAGATCAAATTGATGTAATTTATCAGGATGCGCTAAATGTGTTGCTGAGATGTTTTGAGGAAACCAATATTACATCGTGGATTCTCCACACCAGTAGGGTCATGCACCCGTTCGGAACGGTAAGCTATGCATTCCAACAAGATTTTTTTTTTTTTTTTTTTTTTTTTTTTTTTTTGTTAATAAATTTATAAATATATTTCTTTTGTATCTTTTCATCACAATCCATATTAGACTTTCAAGCAAGTATCACGGATATTCAGATATTTAGCATGGGTCGCCGTAATAAATTTGCCGTATCATACGGTTTAATAGTAAAAACAAATAACAATAAGGTTATGCTCATAAAACGCAAAGTCCCTTATTGTGTTCAAAATTTTTACGTACTTTTGCATGATTTAGGTGTTAAATATAGTAATTATGATCAAAATCCATTTCATCATTTGAAAGATATTTTTGAAACTAAATGGCTTCCAAGACTTTCGAAATACGATCAAATCGATTATTATAGATTTCAGAATGGAAAAGCATTTGAAGATATGTACGACTTTCCTCACGGACAATTGACCACAAAGATTTCAAAAAATCGATATCAATGTTTTTGGAATGCATTTAGAGAATTTCAGGAAGAAACAGGATTTCGTTTTTCGTATAATGATGAAAGTATTGATAATTTTCCACTTGCAAAAGTTGAATTTAAAGGATGTGACCAACATATATACACTCAATATTATTTTATTGTGGAAAATGTAAAAGATTTACATCGATTTAGATATTTTGATTCTTTCCATCATCCGTACCGATCAACAGTAAAAATAAAAAACTGGAAAGATGATAGACTTGTGTACGAAAGTCAATTAATTTCAACAAAGGAAGCTTTTAAAATTTTTAAAGAACAACAATTTATAAAAAAAGATTACAAGCATTTATTATTGCAAGATTCAAAGTATATTTCAAAACGAAATTCTTCCTGTTATCGTCACAAGCTCAATAATTGGAGATGCTCCATTTGTCGTGAATTGAATTCCTAAAAAAAAAAAAAAAAAAAAAAAAAAAAAAAAAAAAAAAAAAAAAAAAAAATTTTTTTTTTTTTTTTTTTTTTTTTTTTTTTTAAAGAGAGTGAGCCCTATAAAAGTAAATCCCTTTCTTGAACAAATCATTTTCTATTCCTTATAGACATAACAACCTTTAACTTGTATCATCATGTCAACTGAAAGTGATGAATTGACTCTATTAAAGAAACAATTGCAGACTCATAATTATCGTACATGTATATTAAATTTTCAAATAACAGCTTTTCGTTACAACAGTCGATTTCGGTTTTTATTAAATGACAGAAACCGTTTTCATCTCAACAATTGCATGTGGTCTGTAAAGAATGCTCAATGTGGCCCTGATACTTGTCATTGTTCTTTTGTGTTGGATTCTCCCGAAATATTTTTCGAAGCTCATATAAACAAACCAGAAAAATATTATTCTGTCTCTGATTTACACAAGACGAATGATGCTGAAGATAATCATAACAATTATAAACCTTACTTTGCAAATGAAGTAGAAGAGAGTGTAAGAGATTTTTATTACTATCGAGTTTTGGATTCTAAAAATATAACGATGTGGTATGAATTGTATAAGAAAAAAAACCATGCTCTCCAGTTTCAAATAAAAGTCAGAGAATTGAAGAAAGAAAATCAAATTGATGCAGTGTATAATGCAGAGAGTAAAGAATGGCATTTAACAGATTGCGAAAGAAGTATTCATTGGCAATCTGGACCTGATACATGTCATTGTCAAACAGCGATGAAAAATCCATGGAAATATTTGAAACAAAAATATAATTTTGTAGACATTTCAAAATTTGTAGATCGATTTAAGAATCAGAAAATACCTGTTTATTATAGAAAAAATTAAAGAGCGTATGTAAAATGCACATTCCCTGAAAAAAAAAAAAAAAAAAAAAAAAAAAAATTTTTTTTTTTTTTTTTTTTTTTTTTTTTTTTTTTTTTTCGAGTCAAACTTTCAGGGATTGGGCGCAAAAGGAAGTTGCATTGTTTCGCCAGATCAGTTGGATTCTGGTGATTGCTCTTCCGTTTCTCTCGCTTGAAGCCGAACTCTGAAATGATTCTCGGACTTTGAAAATATTTCACACGCGCTATAAACTGACTTCGGACTTTGAAAATATTTCACACGCGCTATAAACTGACTTCGGACTTTGAAAATATTTCACACGCGCTATAAACTGACTTCGGACTTTGAAAATATTTCACACGCGCTATAAACTGACTTCGGACTTTGAAAATATTTCACACGCGCTATAAACTGACTTCGGACTTTGAAAATATTTCACACGCGCTATAAACTGACTTCGGACTTTGAAAATATTTCACACGCGCTATAAACTGACTTCGGACTTTGAAAATATTTCACACGCGCTATAAACTGACTTCGGACTTTGAAAATATTTCACACGCGCTATAAACTGACTTCGGACTTTGAAAGTTTTTCACACGCTCTATAAACTGACTTCGGACTTTGAAAGTTTTTCAGAAATCGAGACTTTGATGAAAATCGATATGCTTGTGGACTTTGTGTTCTTTTTTCGTGAGACGAGACTTTGAAAATATTTTTGTGTTCAAACTCGACTGCGTAAAAATCTTCATTTTTCCTCAAATAAGATTTTAATTAAAATTCTTGTTAAAAAAAAAAAAAAAAAAAAAAAAAAAAAAAAAAAAAAAAAAAAAGAGATTTTTTTTTTTTTTTTTTTTTTTTTTTTTTTTTTTCAATTATAAGAAATTTTACATTCTACACTCAAATCATAAAAGAACATGAATATCGACACGCAGGTTATTGTTTTGCATAGTTATGCCAACTTACTTTCTCGACATAATATCAATACTTCTGTCCTATCTTCACTTTCAGTTAAAGAAGAAGATAAACGAATTATTCAAGAAATTCAATTTGCAATCAATCATTTTTATGGTAAATTTAACCAACGCATTCTTCAAGATATAGATACAATAAAAAAAAACTTATGGAAATTTATCAGATTGTCTAAGAGATTTGATTTTCCATTCATTTGTAAATGGAATTGATTGGAGTCATATTATCTGTTATATGATCTATCATGTTGAAGCAACGGTTCGTTACATTCAAAAAAATTCGGCTGAAAACACCCTAGATTTTGCCTGGTCTATCTTGTGGGAGCATTTTGAAAAGTATTTGAATCCATGGATTCAACAACAAGGTGGATGGTTAATTTTAGCAAATCGGATTGCGACTGCACGAAACATTAATGAACTTTGGAAACAATAAAAAAGATAGTGAAAAAACAACAACTGTAATTAAAAAAAAAAAAAAAAAAAAAAAAAAAAAAAAATTTTTTTTTTTTTTTTTTTTTTTTTTTTTTTTTATATATATATATATATTTATTCCATCACAGTTGTCTCTTCCTCATTCTCTGGTAGCGAGATCGGTTTAGACATCGACACCAATAACGCAATGACGTATTCGCTCATCGCTTTCAACTGCTGCGTGAATCGACTGTATAGCGGATTGGGTATTTTCACCGTTTCCTGATTTTCGAGCATTTCCTGAATACAATATAACAGACATTGCATTTCAATCACGGAACTTTCTTCCTCCATTTTCGAGCAAATTTGATATTTTTCGTATGCCAGATTGAGTTGTCGATTCGTTAAAATTTTAATTAATGCAGGCGAAATCACCTTCTCGTGCACGTAGCGCCACATTAGGTTATAACCCATGTCGAATACCGAATGGAACGCTTTGATTTGTTTCACTCGCATATGGGACTGCACGACGCTTTTGGCCGCGGTGAACATGTACTCAAACTCATTCGGTCCTCCTCTATTTTGAATGATATTTACCAAATTTTCTCCCATTGGAATTTGATGCATCAATTTTTCCATGTACACGGTAAAGTACTCTTTCTGCGTCTCAAAGAGACGTTTTTCAATGTGACTGTTTAAATCGTCTTTTAAAAGATTGGTTTGCAAATCCTGCAAAATGTGAACCTCTTCTTTTTTTTCGATTCTGGGAACCGTAGCCGCCGGTTCCCCCTCTAGCACCTCTTCGTCGTCGTGCGGACGTTTCATCTTAATTTTTCTTCTTCTTTTTTTCCCTCCCCCCTCCCCACACCTTAAGGGTACGGTCGGTAGACGGGAGCGTTGGTGTTTATGGATCGATAGAGATCCGTCTGGAAAGGATAATCCAAATCTAAACTCCATCGTCCCACGGCCGCATCGTAATGTAAAACGAAAGCGTTAAATCGCTGCAGTTCGGGATAGTCTTGAAAAGTCACGTGATTCGGATTGACGACCGTTCGTCCGCGAAACATGGGATCGGCATTCGCGTCCTGGTCGTGAATCTTGCAGACGGGACTTTTGTAGAGGACCAGATAGGCCGCGACTCGATCCCGATGACCCGCGAGCCAAACTCGATGCGTATCGCTGCAGTAGGCGGGTTTAAAATGATCGTGATAGAGGGCTTCGTCGATCACTTCCATGCCGAACATGGGATCCTTGTACACTTTGCGGGTACGAGCGTGGTAGTGTTCGTGCTCTCGAAAAAAATGTTGCGCGTAATCGTATCGCCAGAGCGATTGTCTCAGCATCAGTGGACCTCCTCCGCCTCCTCGTTCGCGGAAAACGGGCACCAGGTCGGCGGCGGCGTCTTTCAAGCGATCGAAGAGCAACAGGGAAATGGGTTCGCGCTTCTCCAAGTAAAAATAGGTGACGAGTTTCACGTCGATCGGTTCGGTGGGATCTTTTTCGAAAATGGACGCGCAGGCATCGAAACCTGGGGAGGATAAGTACTTTTTATCCAAACCCTCCAAAACGACCCCGAACAATCCGTATTTGGGATCGCAGACGCATCCCCAATTGTGTTTATATTTACCGTACTTGAGCGGTCTTCCCGACAAGGCGTCGAAAGAACAGGGTCTTTTCACGCACTTTTGAGTCGCGATTCGGCGGCGGAGATACTCGGCGTGGAACCCGTCCTCTTCCCGAATCGACGAGACGTGCAGCTCGTTTTGTTCGCAGGGTAATGATTTCATGTATTCGAGAAGCGGCACTTTTTGACATTCTAAATTCGGAGCGGCCACGTATCCCGGATCGCAATCGCACGTGCCGCCGCCGCCGCCCGGTAGTGGAACGTAACGTCCGTGGGGTCCGCAAGCTACGTTCACGTTGCAGTCACCCCCGAACACTTTTTGAGAAAAGAGTCTGTCGTCGGTGCAAACACACACTGCAAATACACCGCCTTTCACAGCGTACGAAATCCATTGTCCGTGTGCGGGATCGCATTCTCCTTCCCCTCTCAACAGTTTCGGGACGCACGTACTGCCGAGACAAACGGAATGGGGGTCTTGACAGTCTGCATCGTGACTGCAGGTCGTAATCTTTTCGGGATCTCGGGGTGGTAAACCAATTTGGGGCCAGGATGGAACGGCCGTTGCTTGGGGTTGCGTCCAAAAGTAGAGACCGGTCAAGCCGACGTAGAGAAGTAAAAGTAAAACGTAGAGTATCACCATACTTTAATAAATGTTGATCAACATCAATTGATTCGAGTGATAAAAGAGCCCTTTGGATGAATCCAATACATTATATTTTTCAAGGTATGAAAAATATTTGAGTTTAGTTTGCAGGTTTTTTAAACAAAGAAGAATTTGTCTGACACTGAACAACATTCTTTATATATATAAGGACAGCCTTAAAACTAAAGAGGGAAGGAAAAAATGCCAAAGGAATGTCCGGACTATCCCGTAGAAACTAATTTCACGCTACTAAAAGAGGCTGTTCAGCCGCCGCCGTTTAGTCTCAATACCCAAATACCTTATCGCTGTAATTTTGGCTACATTCTAAGCGATTCCAAATTTATAGCATCCGGAGGAGCCAAGTTTACTTGTAAATTAGTGAATAATGTAGCTACGTGGGAAATGGACACGGAATGCAAACCGATATCGTGCGGTGATCCAGGCCATGTGGATCATGCGTCGAGAAAAGGTCATAATTTTACATTTTCTCAAAAGGTAGCGTTCGAATGCGATGACGGTTATAAGAGGATAGGACCGGCTTTTCGATTTTGTGGTGTCAACGGTCACTGGATTCCGTCGTTAAACAAAATAAAATGTGTTCCGGCGATGAGTTGTGCCCATCTAGAGCCGCCCGTGAACGGATTTATAACTTATACAAACAATCGGTCGATCGGGTCCGAAGCTCACTATTCGTGTCACGAAAGCTACGAGTTATCGTCGGGAAATCGAACTCGCACGTGTTCCGAAAAGGCGACATGGACAGGTAACGCTCCAGAATGTAAGAAAAAATGTCCCGATCCTTTCCCGCATGACTCTATTGTGACTCCAAAACAAAATACGTACGTGGTGGGAGATGTGATCGTGTATCACTGTCCCATCACCAATCAAACCATGTCGGTAATTTGCAAAGAAAACGGCGATTGGTCTAATACGCCGCCATTATGCGAATTGAAACAACAACCCTTACCAAAAAAGAAACCGCAAAATGTATTAAAAGAACAAAAAAAAGCACCGAAAAAAGATTTTTATATCATTTATATCATCGGTAGTGTCTTTATATTATTAATTGTACTTGTAATTTTCAAAACGATTTAAATTGAGACCCATCTTTTTTTTTTTTTTTTTTTTTTTTTTTTTTTTTTTAAGATATGACATGGAAAGATATGTTTTACGGAATATGCGGTCTAATCGAGCTGGCAGGGAGTTTAGCGACGATATATTTTGCTTGTCTCGTTGTGTTATGAAACTTATGCGCTAATTTTACCATCCGCCATAAATTATAATACGTTAAAAAAAAAAAAAAAAAAAAAAAAAAAAAAAAAAAAATAATAATTATTAAGTATATATATATCTAATCAAAATATGAGCTTGCCGATGGTTCTTGGACACATCTCAACGGACTTGAGATCCCTGATATTATATTCATCAGGTATGGACATTATTATTGATATTGAAAATGCCGAAAATTTAAATCAGCCAGAAATCTTCTTCGGTGAAATTGATATATCTGAAATGATTGATACTCAGCCTGATGTACAATTGGATCATTTTGCGGATATGGACATTTTAATCAACTCAAATAATCTAACGGATACCGGAACTGAAATCTATTCACATATCGCAGAGGGAGCGGAAAGTTTAATTAATTCAAATAATGCTTGGAATATGGAAACTTTACATAATTCATTAAATGAAACAAATTTCACTGACCTAGACTGGTCTTTCATTAACTTTATGAATCTGTTATTTTACAGATATATTTTAGAAAATAATGAAGACGAAGAAAATATTTATTTACAGTACGAATTATCAGAAGCAACAGTTGATCTTTTGCGATTCTTACAAAATATCCCACAAACACGAGCAGTTCCTGAATATGTTATAAATAATTTACCTGTAATAAAAATGGATGTAAATCAACTTCAAATATTTGAACAATGTCCTATTTGTTTAGACAATTTCAAATTGGAAGAAAAGGTCATGCTTTTACCATGTAATCATTCATACCATGAATGTTGCGTAAAACGGTGGTTCGAACGACAAAACCACTGCCCAGTCTGTAGACAAGAGGTATAGCCAGTATGGAAAAAAATATAGACGCATTAAGCCCTAATGATGAACCACGAGCATTTTATGTAAAGATGACGCGTATGTCTTTAAATCAATTGGAAAATGAAGTCCGAAAATTTAATAAATATGCTGAACTTTCTCACATTTTAAATTGTTATTTGATGGTTAGAAGACAACCGCCAGAAATGAAAGTGGAAATGATACTCGATGAAAATGGATGGCATTTAAAATTTTCTGACCAATTAGACTTGGTGCAACGTGAAGACTCAGTAGAGCTTATAAAAATCGATCCATAATTCTTAAAAAAAAAAAAAAAAAAAAAAAAAAAAAAAAAAAAAAAAAATTTTTTTTTTTTTTTTTTTTTTTTTTTTTTTTCTTTTTTTACGATTTATCTTATATATTGGAGCTGTTTAGATCAGTCTGCAACATTTTGTCTTCGTTCTATTATATCTATCATGGATAGCAACAATCATGAATTGCTCAAGTTGCGGAAGCGACTAGAGATTTACGATTTCAGAACTAAAATATTACACTTTCAATCCATGGCCGTTCGCCTCAACAGTAGGTCTCGATTTGTGTTGACTGCTAAAGATGAGTTTCACCTCAACGAATGTTTTTGCTCATTAGAAAAACATTCTATCGATAATCCCCCTTGTCGATGTCGTTCAGCACTTGATTTTCCTGATAACTTTTTTGAAAAAAGAATGATGGCTCACTCTAAATACGTTTTAAACGTGCACCAAATCAAATCTATAAATTCCAATACAAAATGTTATAAAAGGCTGGATTTTAAAGAAGGAGATGAAAGCCTGATTGATTTTTATCAGTTTCGAGTTTTGGATTTTGAAAACATATACAAATGGCACGAAATGTACAAGGCTAAAACAAATGTACTCCAGTTTCGAGTAAAGGTTAGAGAAATGAAAAAGAAACATCTTATTGATGCAGTTTACAACGCAGAGAGCGACGAGTGGCACTTGACAGATTGTATGAGAAGTATTAAATGGAATTATGGGTCGGATACATGTCATTGTCAATCTGCTATGATGAATCCTTGGAAATATTTAAAGGAAGTGTATCATTTCGTCGACTGGAGTGAAATTTTTGATACTATCTGTAATGAAAAAATCCCAGTTAAATTTAAATAATTATAAAAAAAAAAAAAAAAAAAAAAAAAAAAAAAAAAAAAAATTTTTTTTTTTTTTTTTTTTTTTTTTTTTTTTTTTTTTTTTTTTTTTTTTAGATTAGCGGTATAGATTAGCTACTTAAACTCGATTATATTTCATTTGTTTTTCTAATGTTTTAACAAAGATATAAAATGTGTTCAAATCAGTCACAAAATTCTTCAAACAGTACTTGTCAAAGAACAAATACCGCAGATCGAAATGTATTTAGTAATTTTTTGGATTTTTATGAAGATTTTGATGAGTATTTAGATGTGGAAGATTTTTTTTCAATTGCTGAAATGGATTTCGATGAAATTGAACGTTGTATAATGGAATTTGTTGCAGATGATTCTTTTAATAATTACACTGCACCAAAAAATCCTGTACCGGAAACTATAATAAATACTTTACCCACTATAAAGTTGAATGCTGAAAGATTATCTCAATATGAAAAATGTACCATATGTTATGAAAATTTTTATTTAGATGAAAACTGTATGTTACTGCCTTGTAATCATTTTTATCACGAAATGTGTATAAAAGAATGGTTTAAAGAACAAGATGTATGTCCAGTCTGTCAAAAAAAATGTTATTAAAAAAAAAAAAAAAAAAAAAAAAAATAATAATAATAATTTTTTTTTTTTTTTTTTTTTTTTCATAATAGAAATTTTACTCTTTCCTTCTTACAAGACTGCCTTAATTTTTCAAAAGTGACATTTTTATCTTTACCAATCCAGGACCTACAAGCCTTCTTCCATTGTAGTAAATTTGTCTGATGTTTTTTAGGAAATAAAACTCGAACTAATTCGTATTCCTCTAAAATCTTGGGATCTTGTAAAACTTTACGTCTTTTATTTAAATTATAATTAAACCATCCCAAAAGATCACGCATTTTTAAATTTGTCGTCATAAGTAAGTAAACAATTAAACAAAGTTCATCAATTGTTTTTCGATAACGAACTTTATCATAAATTATAATTAATTCCTCTAAAGTAAACATTAGCTCCTTTCTTTCATGACTTTTGTAGCTGACCGTCTTATAACTGTTGTTCGAGATAGACGACCGGATATTTACGAAACTATTCTTCAAAGAATAACTCCTAATAGTCTCGACTCGGTTTTGAAAATATTAGAATGTCACTTAAAAAACGTAAAAGATTTATCTGTATTCAATAAAAACGTCGATGTCATTCCAGAATTTATTCTGAATGTTATTAAATATATGAAATTTCCTACTCCCGGCGATGCATACGGAATCATGGTTATTTGTCGCGCCAATAAATCAGATACTCAGGGTGCTCTCGATAGTAAGCATATGACTAATATCAATAGTCCTCAGTTTGAATTTAACGTCGAAAAAGAAATTTTAGATGAGTTGGCGCTTTTTTCAAATCATATGCAGATATTCGAATTGGCCAATCGACACAAATACGCAACGGTATTTATGTCTTATGACACATCCCTGGAAAATCTTATGAAACGATTACCGAACGCTTGTATATTGGAACGAGGGGGTGAATTTAATAAAGGTCGTAATGCTAAAGGAGTCTCGAGGTACTTGATTACGTTTAAATATATTTTGGTGGAGGACCGAGGTTCCTTGAAAATACTGTATCGCTCTTTAGCCGATTTATACTTGATACTGAGATGCGTACCTTTAAAAGATGTAGTTGCTTTTTCAGACGTTCGATGTCTCTTTAAAAAATGCGGTATTACATGTAGTTTTTTTAACATGATAGAAATTGCAAACAGACAGTTGTTTATGAATGATGGATCCAGATATGAAAAAGATGTGCTTACACTACTCACGTTCATGTTCCGCAGAGACGAACTGTTACCCATGAATCGGGAGGGTTTGGCAAAGAATAAAGACAGAACGCCTATCGATATTTTTAGCTTTGAAGCTATGAAGAAAAATGGTGCCAAGTTTTGCACGGGAAGTTTAAGGGGTATGTGGCATAAAGTAGAAACAAGTTTAGAGAATATATTTTTTGGTCGGCAACCTAAAGGCGGTACGGGTTACATGTTTGCATGCATTCCTCATCTAAAATCAAACTTTATCTGTTTCCCTCCCAACAGAGAATAGTAAGTTAAAAAAAAAAAAAAAAAAAAAAAAAAAAAAAAATTTTTTTTTTTTTTTTTTTTTTTTTTTTTTTTTCAATAGATATATACGTGTCTAAAATTTATATTTATACACATTATGCATCCTGCCTTTGATTACGATGGTGATGAAATTCCGTGCGACTTTTGTTTGGAAACGTTTAATAAACTAAAAGAATATGAATCACATATTGCCGGGTCGCATGAATTAGATCCCTCATTCTGCATCCTTTGTAAAGAACATTTTAAACCGGGTACGCGTCGAAAGTGTTTTGAAGACCATATCAAATATTTTTGTAAAATGTATTTCCCGAACAACTCGGAGCTTCAAATTTTACCCATTCCCATTGCTGATAATATGAAACCTTCTATTCACAATCGACGTACTGAACATTGGATATATGTAAGAGGACAAAAATTTTATTTGGAAAAAGACAATACATTATTATTAAAGGATGCTGCAGAAAGAAAAAAATTATTTTATTTTTTAGATAGACCTATTCCAGAATTGGAACCTTTCGTCCGCTCACCAATAGTACATTATTCTAATTCTCAAGCCATTGCCAAAACTAGAATAAGCGAGGTAGCAAAATGGACATGGGATAATTTATTTGCGGATGAGTTGTCAGATGATGATGTTAATGATGCTGATGATGAAATCGATTCTGAAGATTCAGAAATATATAATACAGATGACGAAGACATCTATGACTCTGACAGTGCATCTTTGTCATCTACAAATGCAACCTATGGGTCTAGTGACGCTTCTTGAAAAAAAAAAAAAAAAAAAAAAAAAAAAAAAAAAAAAAAAAAAAAAAAAAAAATTTTTTTTTTTTTTTTTTTTTTTTTTTTTTTTTTTTTTTTTTTTTTTTTTTAAATATTATTATTATTTAAAGAGTGTTTTCAAAAACATTTTTTCTTATCGATCCGTTTTCCCGTCTCTGCTGTTCTCGCTGCCGCGATAATTTTCTTACTTCAACAATATCAACTTTGAAATTTTTTTTCACATTTTTTTACAAATATCCTTATTTAGTTTCTGATCCACCCACATTATTCTTGGATTCGAACAATACATTTTAGATTGTCCGCATAAAATCTGAATTGTACTCTCATGAACTTTAATCGTGGCACTCGGGCTTATTAAAAGAGTTCCGCTCGTTCCTACCGCATAGTACATTTGTGAGTGTTTCGGCCTGCCGACAAATAACTCTAAGCACGCAGTTTCTCCCTGTTGTCTGTATCGGGACCAGAGAATACAATCTATCCATATGCCGGGTTCCATAATTTCCTCGACTTGTAGTGTAGTGACAGATTGGATCGGTTCGGTTACCGTTGGGTTCTGGTTCTCGATTCCCATATACAGGACGTACAAATCCATCAAGTAACTTTTGGGTAACCTGGAACAGCACAATAAATTATATTCGGCACGCTCGCCTTTCAGAGTCGTCAAAACTAAAGTAATCGGCTTCATTCTGCAGAAGGGGCAGCCATGGAGTGTGAATCCTCCCCAATCAAACTCGATGAGGTTGGGCTCCGTAAACATTTCTTGACTCTGACCGAGTCCCAGAGACGGTTCGTCAACCACGTCATTCAATGGTGCAAAAAACCGTGTAAAACGCTCATCGTGGTATCGGGTGGACCCGGAACGGGAAAAACGTTTGTCGTGAATAAAACTTTAGATTACGTGAAAACGGAACAACTCAGGATGAGTTACACGGCTCGAAGTGCTGCAAATATCGGTGGAAAAACTATACATTCGACGCTGGGTATCAATTATAAGGGACTCGTTCGCGATTTGAGAAACAAATTAGTTTCCGAGCAAAATTTAGTCGAATGCATAAAAGCGAGTCGCGAGGTTTTAGGGGAATTCACCTACCGCAAGTATCCCTATGTCATCGTTGTCGATGAAGTGTCTATGGTGAGCGGCTGGTTGATGTATTGGATTCTTCGTTTTTTCATGGACCGCACGACGCAGCCCATTTTATTCATCACTCTGGGCGATCGACATCAGTTGAATCCCGTCGAATGTTGCCATAATTTATTCTCGTTTCGATTCGGGTTGGAAGATCCTTGGGCTGTACGGTTGGTGGAATTGAAAGAAAGCAAGCGGTTTGTCCCCGAATACGAAAAAATTATCAATACGTTGCGTGAATTTGTAGATAACGAGAATGAATCCGGAATGTTTGGTTTTATATGTCAGCATTTTCCAATCGTCGAAGACATTGATGGAGAGATGTTGAAGAGAGCGAATCGAGGCATGTCCTCCACCAACAAATGGGTCAATGTCTTTAATAACTATTATATTAATAATATGGTGAAAGGAGTCGAAATTAAAATAAATGATGATTTGATTTTGAAACAGGGTTGTATCGTAATGGTCACTAAAAATGGATTTTCGTCTGTTTCAAACGGTTGTGAGTTAATTTTTATTCGAAAAAAAGAGGATCGGTTAATTTGTACGGATCCAAAATCGAAACAAGAAGTTGAAATTCGGAAAGATGTCGAATCCCAACAATTTCCAGTGACTTTGGGATTCGCGGCTACCGTTCACAAATTTCAAAGTGAAACATTAGACGAAGCGAAAATTGTAATTCATTTGAGTGGTAATAGAGACTTAAATCTGGCATATACTGCGTTGAGTAGGGTAAGACATATGGATCAGATATTAGCATTAGCATTGTAGCTCTTAGACTTTGTATATAAAAAAAAAAAAAAAAAAAAAAAAAAAAAAAAAAAAAAATTTTTTTTTTTTTTTTTTTTTTTTTTTTAAACGTATATTTATATAAGATTGACTTTGTAAAAATTTTACATTTAATTTGAATTTATGCAGGAATCGGGTTGAAAGTTATTGTTGGATATATAAAAAATCTTCTAGACTTGAAATAATGAATATTATAAATGACATGTTTGAAAACAACCAAAATATAACTCGAACATTAATCACAATGGTAGAACAGAATGAAGAAGTAACCAAAAAAATAAGTGAAATGGCCCGAAGAGTTGAAGAAATTAATACGACAGATTTACCTGATATGAAAGACGTTGGCACTCAATATTATGATAAAGATTTTGAAGTTATACAAACAAATCTTTATTGGAAATTAGAATACTTGGTGTCAGACAATACAGGATTAGACGTTTTGAAACAAATTTTGAAAATTCGTCCAAATAATTTTCGTAAATTAGCGGAAGAATTTATAAAGGCTGTTGGAGATACTTTTGCAAAAGGATTAGAGTCATCATATACAGTGGATAAAGTGGAAGAAGAAAAATTATCACATGACTGCAAAAAAAACAACACAACAACAAAATAAAAAGGTGAATTTTGTAATCATCTTTCACATACAAAAAACTTTAGTAAAGGGACACAATTATAAATATGAACCCCTTGGAACATCTTGAAAAGTTTAGTTCAAAACATCATCAAAGTTATAGTTTTTTGGTCGATTTTCAACAAATATACATTCGAAATATAATTTTATTCTCTGTTGGTTTGAGTATGATTCGATTTTTATTCGGAGAAGTTATAATTTGTCAAAATAGTGGGAAAGAACTATCTCAAATGTTCATCGAAACTAAATGTTTCATTAATGGGACTTTTACTAAAGATACAGTTCTATTTATTTACCATGATTATTATCAATGGGTATCTATTTACTTAGTACTGTTGGCAGTTGGATATTATTTTCCGTACTCGATTTGGTCAAAAATATTCGGAAGTTTCATTCGACATTTAGAAATTTTATCAGAACAACCAAATAATGCAATTCGAATCATAAAGAAGTCAAAAGGCAATTTAATATTTTTTAAAACTTTGTCGTTAGAAATTATTTACATTTTTCATTTGCCCATTATTTTATTTTTAACAGATTTATTTTTTAACGGTCTTTGGAGTCGCTTCGATTGGTCTTTGACAGCCATTAACAAAATTTTTCCCGATAATGGTACATGTTTCATAGATTATTACCAACACGGTGGAATAACTAATTCAAAGATCAACTGTCTCTTACCTTTGTGTAGTATTTATCGAAAAGTATTCTTTTTACTGTATTTACTATGCATAATTTTAATCGTCTTGAATGTTGTTATGATGATATATCGAATAATATTAATTTATCGTAAAAAGAAACTTATCGATATGTGGTGGGCAATGATGATTATTAATCAAAATATCATGTCATGGGATGTGAAAAAAGAACTAAACTGTGAATTGAAACAAATTCTGGAAAATAAAAAAAGTTTATGGATAAGATCAAAACAAAATTATGATTGTTATGTGTAAAAAAAAAAAAAAAAAAAAAAAAAAAAAAAAAAAAAAAAAAAAAAAAAAAAAAAATTTTTTTTTTTTTTTTTTTTTTTTTTTTTTTTTTTTTTTTTTAAATCTATATATTCTAACGTTTTTCAATTTCTATAATAGTTTTCCTGTCTTTTTCATCCCTACGTAATGGATGTCTTTGACTACAATGACTTAACAAATGACTGCAAACTTTATTATCCAATTTATTTCTTCTAAATTGACTACCATCCGTCTTTTTAAACACGACTGGATGTCTGTTCCCTCGTCCACCTGCATATTCCAGAGTACTGTTATTTATTCTTGTTAGAAAAGGGTTACTGATGGCTCTTCGTATCGGACTTGTACCCCGACTACTAGATCGACTTCCGGAGCTACTTCTGGAGCCACTTCTGGATCTACCCGCACGTCTTCTACGACCCGATCTTGTCGTTGCGCGACGACGTCCCGTGTTTGATCCACCGCGGCGTCCACCGCGGCGTCCTCTTCTGCCGGCCGCCGACTGTGGAGAAAAACTTCTACCGCGTCTGGGACTAGCAACTGGTCTCGGAGGACTCCGGTTCCGCGGGGGGGATGCTCTCCTCCCCACCATGTTTGCCTGGTGGACAGACGAATGTCTAGATGGACTCGCGCTGTTACGCATGTTCATATCGAAAGCCAAATTTGGAGGAATAGGTTGGCGCCGGTACGTTTCGTTTGTGGGTGAATTGCTCCGACTGCCACTCGGACTGTCGGAAGGGGAATGAAAGGTGCTCGGGCTCGAGCTGCGACTGCGTCTCGGACTAGGGGCCACTCTTCTCAAGAGTGATCTTATAACGTCGTCGACTTCACGTAATGGACGAGACATCTTTCTTTTTTGTTTTCTATCTCTCTCTTTTTTTTTTCAATTGTGTATCCACAAGACATTTTTGGCGAGGGGTAGAACGTTGTGCATCGCTGCCGCCTTACAGGCGTCCTCTGTCGTCTTGGGCACCACAAACTCGTTGCCACCGAAGGAAGAGATTTGTAAATCAAACGTCTGATCGAGCATTCCGGACTTGTAAAAAGGGAGCAGCGCCAATATGCTGGAGTGATCTTTGACGTTTCCGTGCTCGAACGTTTTGCAAAAGAGAGCGTCGATGACTTTTTGGGTGAATCGCGTAAACGCTTCTCGACCTTTCTCGGAAAAACAAACGACCCAGCGATCGATAAAGGATTTGTTTTCCAACATGTAATCGAAAGCGTCCCAAAAAGCCAAGTACATGGTCAGAGTGTCCCTGTTGAATTGGGTGAGATCGACAATCACGTAGTGGGAACCCGATTCTTTGGGCGTGAAAGTCGTGCGACCCGACAAGGTGAGCACGTTGGCGTGATCCACCTCGACCAGTCCCACGTTGTTGGTCTGGATGGGAAAGTCTTGTAAGGCTAAGAGTTCTTTGGTTCGTGTAGCGTCCGGTCCGTGAAAATAGCTGACGTTGATCCATCGATGACCGCCGCCGCCGCCGCCGCCGCCGTCCCGCAGCTTAAAAGTAAAATGCGAAGTGAAAACTACGACTCGGGAAGCCAGCGGATGTTTGTCCACGAGTTCCAGAGACGCGGGTTCCAGATACAAAAGTAAATCGCATCGATCGACGGGATCCGAAGGCCGCTGAACGCGAATGCGATTTTCTGTCGACGACACGGTACAACGATTCGAGACGATAATAACTCGGAGCAACGGTACCGAGGATAACATCTCGAATACAATATGGGGATAGCGGCCTAAATTGCCAAAAACCACGCATCGATCGTGATGTAAGATGAAATTGAATAAATCTTGAATAGTTTGCATCTTGTTTTTCCCACTCGCCTTTTTTTTTGGCTCGAGCAAATTAAGATTGATGGAAGACATAGAAGATATGATTGTGAGTACTTTGCTCATGAAAGATTTCAATGTCTTTAAGCATTATTTTAAAGATTTTGGCTCAGGACGCGATGAAGAGACGCATAAAAATGCCAAAAAGCTATTTGATGAAGTCGCAGTGTCAGTATACGGTGATTCGCAATGCTCTGCGACATCATTCGATGCGTTTGTAGAAAATTATCGTAAACGTTGCCAAAGGTATAGAATTTCCCAGAAACCCTTGACAGATCAAAGTAATAATAATAGTAGTAGTAGTAGTAGTAATAGTAGTAGTAGTAGTAATAGTAATATTGTACCTACGTTGACACAAGATCGCGAGGAGGAGCAAAGTCGAATTTGCAACAAGTGGAATCTTATTCGTCCTAAAGTGAGCGTTGTTCCACCCGTTTCAAAAAAGAAACGCAAGGAGGAAGAGTTTAATATTGTAGAATTTTTATGGAAAAAGAAGAAAAATGAGGATTATGTTTCGTTAACATTTCAGTCAGATGAAGATGTACAAGAAGATTTGACTATATTAAATTCTCCGGAAAAAAAGAAGTTGAACTCGATTGCCAATGAAGTGTTGAAAAAAATGGCACATTATTTAGAGATTTTAAATAAAGAATCTACTTATCAAATATTACATGTTCAACGTGAAAACGTATGTTGAAAAAAAAAAAAAAAAAAAAAAAAAAAAAAAAAAAAAAAAAAAAAAATTTTTTTTTTTTTTTTTTTTTTTTTTTTTTTTTTTTTTAATAAATTTCCTTTTCGTAGTACACATTCATTATTCTATAATTGCATACTCTATTCAATGTTTCCAGATGCTCTGCGATTTTTCTTAAAACACCTTCAGCTAACAAATCCAATCTTTTTTTATCGGGGCAAGAATCTATTGTAGTTATAAAATCCTGCATTTCCTCCTCTGATTGAAAAGTCAAAGGATAATAGTCTTGATTCATCTTTTTATCCATCAAAAAATTTACAACATTAAACTCTTCTTTGCGTTTCCTCACTGATGGTTTAAAATTCAAAGGTAATGTTCTTCGACTCGAAGGATCAAAATAATTATTGTTACAAAGATTGTCCTCTTCCAGTGTTGAAATGTTTCGAAAATGAGCAGTGGTATTCATCACAGATTGTTCGACTTGAGTTCCAATAGATCGATTTGAAATTTCGACTTGAATTTCACGGTCCATCGACTTTCTTTTAGAACTTTGAATCCTATACACAAAATCCTCAAATTCCTCATTGCACTCTGGAGCTACTTTAGCATCATTAAAAATTTTTTTTGCTTTTTCTTTTGTTGCCATATCGAAATTCGGAATAGTCCCTTCCGAATTGAAATATTGACTAAATATTTCAGGCTCTTCTTCTATTAACGTCTCAATAAGGAAAGAATCTTTTTCATATTGCTCATTCGTATGCTCACCCATCTTCTTAATTTGGAAAGATGGAGGTTTTGAGAATAATTCGTCGGAAAGCTATTAAGCCTATTCAAAGTTCAAAATTCATTGCTCAAACTCCGTTTAGGTTTGAAGTCAAATTCGAAGATGGTTCTGTAGCGTATCATAAAGATGATCCGGGACTTCGCATGTGGGCCGTTTGTATACAGAGATTGTATTTTGAACCGATTTTTGGCAGTGTAAAACACTGCACGGAATTACCTGTAAGTTATTTCGATCTCTTGGGTTTTCGTTCAGGTGATGCGGTTTTGATTCGAAACGAGCAAGGAACTGATTCACCTATTTTATTTTCATAGCCATAATTAAATCGTCCATTTGTCGACAGGCGAAACGAATTTTGAGATATTTGAAAATAGATATGGTCAAAAGAGATACAAATATAACCAGGGTTAAAACTATAAAATGAATTCGATAACATGTATTGGCTTTAGATTCCAATATCAAAATACAAATCGAATATAGCAAACCACCGGCTAAAGTCAGTAAAGCAAAGGGTTCTAATTGTGCGACTTTTATCATTTTTTTTAAATGATCCGTTTTGCCAAACAAAGCTGCAAATGCACTTGATTCCAAAATTCGTCGTGTAGTACTAGACAATCATCTAATTCTTTAGCAAACTCTTCGTATTTCGGAAATAACTGAGCAAAACTATGCATACTTGTTTGCATGTTGGTTAAAGAATGTTCTTTCAGCCAACCCCGAATTGTCTGCCATGCGTGTTCCCAAGAAGGAAATTTTTTATGTAAATGGGGAACAATAATTGTCGCATACCTTGTTCCAAACAACGTTTTGAAATATTTCAAAACATTTTCATATACAGATTTTACAATATTTTCTGCATTCATTTGATGCTTTATTATAACTGAAAAACCAAACATTACATTTATTATTATTATTATTAAAAAAAAAAAAAAAAAAAAAAAAAAAAAAAAAAAATTTTTTTTTTTTTTTTTTTTTTTTTTTTTTTTTTTTTTTTTTTTTAATAATAAATTATTTTATGGATTTCATTCAAAAAAGTATCTGGAGTCATAAAAAAAAAAAAAAAAAAAAAAAAAAAAAAAATTTTTTTTTTTTTTTTTTTTTTTTTTTTTTTTTACGTTGTCTTGTAAACGAGCATTATTCCTACTGCCACTTGTAACAGTTGAATGACCAGTTCAGAGTAGACCATCAACTTATTACTGTTGATTAGAGTTTTCCCGCCAGTGTTGCTGTTGATCGTGTACATCAAGTAACCGTACGTAATCATACCTAGCACGATGAGCACCATGAGAGTCACTGCCAATATCATTTTTAAATTCATAATTACTACTTAATTATCCCATGGCGAACAAGACTCCTAAAAGGGCCATGCTCACCACGTTCATCACGGTCGGAGCCATCATGTACAGTTTGTTCGTCGACCAAAATGTTGTGACGTTTGTACTATCCGTAGTAGTGGCAGCTCTATACACGACAAGTCCCATGAGGGCCACGCTGATCACTATCAGGACGGTTGTCAAAACAAGAAGGATTGAGGAAAATCCGAGACCTTTCATCTTTATTCATGATTCACGCTATCGTTCACACGCAAGGCGTCGTCCTGGGCAATACCTATATTCCTCTGGAATTGGCTTATTGGGACCGTTTGGGAGAAAGCGCTCATCTACTGATCGCGAGTCCTCTCAACTATTCGAAAATGAAACGCTTGTATCCGAATGCTCGACCCGACGTGCTGGTCACGACAGTCGAAGGCGTACCTTACTCGCGCGTCCTCGACTACCTGAAATGGCGACTCGAGGTGCTTTCCGACGCGTTTCCTTCGATTCCTATTCTCTTTGGGCACAAAGGCAACAGTTATCAACCTCGCGTTCTCTTGGATGCGGGCATACCGAATCGCGTCAACGTGGAAACTCTCGGAGTGCCTGCCTTACGGGCGGTTTCGAATACCGATACTTGTCGTTGGCATAAAGGTAATCGTCCTCGCAAGTGTGCTCGGGCGGCTCTGGAGCAAATTTTGAATCACGTTCGATGACGTGCCTCCACAACACGCGTCGCTCTCTCTCGTCGATTCGAATTTGTTCCGTCAAATGCAAAAGACTCATTCCCACCGCAGACTGTCGTTCCTCGATTTCCGGTACGATCTTTTCCCACAGACCGTCCTTTCGACAGAGGGCCAGTAGTCTCTGCAGGACGTCGATGAGTCGAGGCAGTGCGTTCTCGTGCGGCACTTGCTCCACCGATTCGTGAATCACGCGAATGTTATGCAGGAGCGCATCGAGTCGGGGGCAAGGGTTCAGAAGGGCCGTGGGCCTTTCGCCGTGCAACAACTGATGCAGGCTTCGTCGGAGTAAGGCTTGCACGGACAGCGTGAGGGCGTGCGAGGGTCGATCGCGCATGAACGCCTCCAAATTATGGTCCGTTTGCCAGTGCGCCGCGTTGACGTATTCGGTCAGCGGCACCAGATACATGTTGAAGGGATCGTACCACTGTCCTCTCGCTTGACACGTAATGTCGTACAATTGCAAGACTCTTTTCGCGTGAGTGTCGGCGGAAACGGGCTTCAGAGCCGCGACGGTCGTTTCCGGTCGACGGAGATTAATGAAACGCCGTGCAATCTCGCCCCAGAAGGTAGCCGACTGATACTCGTAGCGATCCAGGTGATTGCCTTCCAAAAAGTGTTGTAAAATGACGTCGTCGCGCCGACAAGGTGCTGCTGCTGCGGCGGCTGTTTCTCGCGTTGTGACGGCGGCGGCGGCGGTCATCTCCTCTCGCCTCGCCAACAAGAGTTGCAAATCATCCCAAAATCGGGAAACGGCTCGCGTTTTAAAAGGTCCCGGTTCGTAGGGTGCGAGTTGTTGGACCCATTGTTTGTCCAAGTAATCTGTCAGGGAATTTAAATCGCCGTGGACTTGGTACGGAAAAGCTGTCAGACCCCCGTGATGCATCAGGTGAGACCAAGGAATATTCTCGACTTCCATTCGAAGAATAAGATTTTTGAGTGGGTCGGGTGGTGGTGGAGTGGTGGTGGTATACGAATCATCGGATCCGAATAAAAGTTTTTCAAACCAACGAATCAAAAGCGTCGACGACATCTTGGTTCCAACGAATAAGGTTCCAATGAAACGGATAAGATTTGGCCATGTAATAGGATAACATGTTTCGAGCCATGAAACAATGTATGAAATACATGATGAAAAAGAGAAGCGTGTAAACGGTCCACATACTTAAAACTTGATTCCAAAAAAAATAGTAATGAATTAAGCAGATGCAATGTCTCTTCCCGATAAATATGAAAAGGATGAAAATGGAAAAGAAATATATCCTTTGGTGAAAAATCTTCAAACAGTTATACTGAATCGTTACGCAAGAGACAAGGATCAAATACCTTTTTATCCGAGAGATGTCGATAGGAATGAATTTATGGATCCGAATTTAGGGTTAATTGAAAGACATGGAGAGTATATATATCCTAAAAATATCGTTGATGGCAAACCGCGATATCGGACGGATCCAAACAATCCGAAAAGGCAAATTTACGAAAAAATCGATGGTCGAGAGTATATAGGTAGAGGTTTGGACGGTCATCAGTACTATGCTACCGATGAAAATAACGATGAATATTATCCGGAAAAAAATATACCGGCACAAAAGGCAAACGGTACATTACGTTACGCACGTAAAGCTAACGGAGCCATCATTTATCCAAAAGATGACAATGATAATGAATATTACTTGACGTTCGTAGATCCCTGCGACAATTTTACGATTTACGATCGATATGCGCATGAGAAGAACGGAAATGAAATTTATCCTCAAGTAAAATTGGATGACGATTTAATATCCGATCACATTCTACATAATACTTATATAAAACGCGATGGTCTTGAATGGTATCCACGAGACGCATATAATAATGAATTTTATAAAAATATTATTAATAATGATCCAGAAGATGTGATTTTAGATCGCTACGCTTTAACAAACGACGGAAAAATCATAGTGCCAGGACACAATAATACGTATTATATATCGACGAAAAGACAACCGAAAATAACGGATGATGATATCCTTGGAAGTTTGGTTCGTGGAAAAAAAGGTGTGTCGCCAGATTTCCTGACAAAAATAGAAGTATCCAATAAACCCAATGTTCAACCTAAAAAATATAAATATTTAGATAATCTTACCAATATTTACAAAACTATTACACCGCCTGGTATAAAAAAACCTTCGGTAGTTGTACCTTTCTACCAGACGTGGTACTTTTGGGTATTGATTATTCTCTCATCCATTTTAAAATCAATTGCTGTTTGGTGGTTATTTTTTAGACATGAAGTAAAAGCAGGTTAAAAAAAAAAAAAAAAAAAAAAAAAAAAAAAAAAAAAAAAAAAATTTTTTTTTTTTTTTTTTTTTTTTTTTTTTAGATTTTAGTATAAAAAGGACTGACACAAATATTTTTCAGTCTTTACACAGTTAACAACTAATGCATTGTTTAGGAAATGCCAACACCAATCAAACAACTGAAGGCCCGGTCAAGACCCGTCTAACCCGGTTCTAACCCGTCAGAATAAAGTCAAAAAAAAAAAAAAAAAAAAAAAAAATTTTTTTTTTTTTTTTTTTTTTTTTTTTTTTAGTATAAAAAGGACTGACACAAATATTTTGAGTCTTTACACAGTTAACAACTAATGCATTGCTTAGGAAATGCCAACACCAATCAAACAACTGAAGGTCAAAGGTCAAAGGTCAATAACCTCTTTTTTTTTTTTTTTTTTTTTTTTTTTTTTTTTTTTTTTTTTTTTATAAAAGCGACCATGCACACGGTTTTTTATTTATATGGGTATCACTAATTTTTGTAAACTGATTGATCCAATTTATCCTCCTGATTCCGAGCCTACAGTTTTTGATTCTCTGCTCGTCGATTGTCAAAATTTCTTGTATGTGGCCATCAACTACAGTTTGGAGACAGATAAAGTTAAATTGCTTCATGAAATTTGCAAGTCTACCTGGAATCAAATTCAGAGTTTATTAAAATTGTTTTTATCTTATCCGAGTGCTTCCGAACCCCTGACGGTCGTTCTTTCCTTTGATGGCGAAGGCGTTCCCATGAAATTTGCCACGCAACGCGATCGTCGTAACCAGACTAAAAGCAGTTCGAGAAAAACTTTTTATCGATACGTTTTGTTCGGTAATAATACGTTAACTTTACGCGTTCAAAAGTACATAATCGAACAATTAAAACTCTTCGACTGGACTTTGAAAATTATTTTATGCGGTTGTAACGTGTCGGGAGAAGGCGAGCATAAAATTTTTCAAGTAGCCGAGGTTCTACGGTCGTCCTGTCGAAAGCCAATCATCGTCAGCGTGGATCAAGATGTGTTTGTTTTAGCGTTTTTACGCCTCGATCGATACGACGCTCTTCAAATTTATCGATACGGTAAATTTTATCGCGTAAATGCATTGGTTCGAGAGTTACCTTACCCCCTTCGACGTCTCATCGACGTCTCTTTTCTGTTCGGAAACGATTTCATACCCGTTTTAGTGGGCATTTTACCCAGTAACATTGCAACGTTGCATCGTGCACTCACGTACGACGAGGAGGAGGCGGAAGAGGGTGACGACGTTGTGGCGACGCTCGCCACGTTTCTCCGTAACATGAAGCCCCACATTCAATTCACTGCCGTTGAATTCGTCGATCGAAAATTACTCGTGTGTTTCTGGATGACCTATCTGTGGATTTTGGACTATTATCGGCAACGTCATTTTCCCCAACAGTTTTTGGAAAATCGTCTCTACGACGCTTTCGATCGCAATCAACTGTTAACGGGACTGGAGGACCCGACGTATTCTCGAGAAAGGTATCGCGAGGCGCGAAAAAGTTATGAGCACATGATGACGCAACCGGTACCGCATGCGGAACGACACGTGTTTACCGACGAAGCGCTTCTCAATCGTTTGAAGGCTTACTGGACAAAACCACAGAACGGTCTTTGTACCGTTTTGAAACTAACCAGCTCAAACCGTACAACAAGAAAATTAAAGCGACGCCTAACCACTGGTACTGAAAAATCTCGAAAGCGGAGAAAAATCTAAACGGACCGAAAATTGTGGCCGCGGCCTCCTGGTAATTGAGTTTTCGATCTAGACGAACGAGTCGATGAACGGGATCGGGTGCAAAAATGAGTTGCAGATTGGTATCGATGACGATGATCGCCTTTGGCCAATCCACTTGAGCAAATTCCGAAACTTTGACTTTTTCGGCATAAGGATACTTTTTATAAACGTCCAAATTCGCGACATGTTTTAAAAGTTGTGCCGTAAATATGACATTTTCCGGATATGTTAACGTAATTCGAGAGCGAATAAATTTGTTATTATATGGAATCCACGGAGAATGAAACAATACGTGTTCGAGAGACGACATGGACACACTCGCTTTGCTTAAGCAATAGCGGTCTGATAATTTTTTTTTATCCTCAACACATACGAAAAAAAAAAGTTTATTTATTGATGAAATTATATGCAATTGTTTTCCTTAAAAAAGGATTGAAATTCAAAAATTAAATAATATAGGTTAGTTTCAAGAAAAAAAAAATATTGATTAATTAAGATGCCAAGATCAAAGAAAAAAACTGATACAACAGCTTCTCCTAAAGAACAAACATTTGAGAATAATTTAGATACGGATGAATCAAACACTAAGTTACGAGAGGCGGCGCAATTAACGTTTATATTCAATAAAACGGTAACGGGGGAATTTATTAATATTTTTAAACCCTCAGAAATAATATCCGAGAAATTTGAAAAATGGCAAGATTTAACACAATTTTATGAAAACTGGCTTAAAGAAAATTCAGAATCTTCTGCCGTCTTACTGAATCCGGAAGAAGAAATGTTTAAATATATTGAAAAAGCAGTAAAATTGGCAAAAGACTCTTACCAGAAAAAATATCTTAGATATGTAAATCCGATGACTTTTACAGTTGATTCAGCTCCTTCCGTTGACGCACTTAACACAAGTCTTAGAAATAACTTAATAGAAAAAATAAAAGCGTACATAACCGACGTTCAATCTTTACCAGTATTAAATGAAAAAGGTTGGAATAAGGTGTATGAGGAAGCCTACAAGGTAACAGATAATCCCGCATTAACAGAATCTGAAAGTGTTTCAGTTAAATCAGAAATAGAGCCAAATTTTGTTGTTTCAGCTGATACTGAGGAAGCAAAAAGATTGATGGACGTGGATATCGAAAACGAGAAAAAGAATACTATATTTACAAAACAAATTCAAAAAGGTGTACAAATGCAGGTGAAACCGTACGATATATTAAGGATGCGCGATTATTTACGCATATTACGAAGATTATGGAATTTATCCCGATTACACGGTGGTAAAGAAATTACCACTTTTGACGAAAATTGGGATGTGAAGAACCATCCCTATTTAAAAAATCATCTTCTAAAGGAAGACATTTACAGACGTTGTCAGCAAACATTTGTAGTAAAAGGGATAAAAAGAAAATTAGAGATTGATTAAAAAAAAAAAAAAAAAAAAAAAAAATTT
Source organism: Maratus speculifer (assembly GCA_964019185.1). NCBI lineage: Eukaryota > Metazoa > Arthropoda > Arachnida > Araneae > Salticidae > Maratus > Maratus speculifer. The sequence goes on along the minus strand of OZ025294.1, from coordinate 295,128,030 downwards.
TTTTTTTTTTTTTTTTTTTTTTTTTTTTTTTTTTTAATGTATATAAGAGGTGTGACACTTCCATGATTTTTCCACTTCAACATGAAGCAGCTACAACTTTATAATGCTCTTACGCGGTCCGTTGAACCGTTTGTACCCACCAATCCCTACGACGTTAAACTCTACTGTTGTGGCCCCACCCTCAACTATGCCCCCCATCTTGGGCAGGCGCGAACCTATGTTTACATGGACGTATTTCGCAGAATTTTACACCATTACTTGGGTTATAGTGTACGCTTAGTCATGAACGTGATTGATTTGGAGGGTTCCCAAGAGTATGAAAAAGAGTTCTCTGAAACCATGGATTTGTTGAACGTGCAACCCGCCCATTTCACACCTCGCATGACTGAAAGCGTGGACTTGACTACCACGGTATGGAAAAAGTGTATGACTGAAAAGTTTGCCTATTTCACACGCGATTTCAACATTTATTTCCATTCCAAAACCTATTTAGAAAAATTTGGACCCATCTTTTCCGACAAAGAATATAATTACCCGTCTCGTGAAACCATGCTGCCGGAAGAAGAGAAATGGAATACTAATGATTTTATCATGTGGAACGAATCGAAAAAATGGATCGATACTCAAGGGAAGCCCCACACAGGCGTTCCCTCCCGGGATATGGCTTGTGCCGCGATGGCCATTTTCCATTTTCAAGAGTCGATCGATTTGGTACTGGGAGGTGTGGATTTACAATGGATGCAACACGAAAAGGAAATGGCTTTAGGTCGGGTGTACTTTAAAAAAAAAGACTGGGTTCGCTTCTTTGTGTATACGGGACTTTTGGAAAATGAAGGTACCAAAATGTCCAACACTGCCCAAAATAGTGTCACAGTGAAAGCAATGTTGACCAAGGGTTATTCACCCATGGTTATTCGTTACATGTTTTTAAAGATGCCGTATATGGAATGTAGGTGCTATACCGAGTACCAGTTCGAAGACGCTCAACATGCATACAATCGGTTTATGATAAACATTCAAAAGATGAAGACTTATCAAACTCAATTGAAAATCCAAAACACGGTCGAAGACATGCAGAAATCTTGGGAAAGATGTGTCGAACTGGCTCGAGTGAAAAGCATTGTGGATAAAGTGTTGATGAATAATATGGGTGTTTCGAAAGCCTTGGATATCCTTGAAGAATTTGTCCAGAATTGTGTGTTGCGATTCCCAAAGAATATGTCTTACGAATGGATTTCTTATTGTCTAGAGTATGTGTTGTATTTAGTGGAGACCTGTTTTGGATTAATGACTCATGCATCCGAAACTGTCGTCGAGACGGATGGCGTGTATCCAGTTGAATAAAAAAATGGAATAGTACAAAAAAAAAAAAAAAAAAAAAAAAAAAAAAAAAAAAAAATTTTTTTTTTTTTTTTTTTTTTTTTTTTTTTTTTTTTTTTTACGATATTGTACAATTCCATTCTTTTGTAGCAGCATCATCCGGTTGCGTCTTCAATCTGGCTTTGTTTATAAACTCGACAACCTCTTCGCTAAAGTAAAAATTGACTTCGTTGTCAGTCAGTCTGATAACGTCCTTGGGTTTTTCTATGGCGTTCAAATTATAACAAATTTTATGTTTGGACAGCATTAAGGCTAATCGCACGGCCGTCACGTCCACGTCAAAAGTATCGATGCCGACTTGCATGAAAAAGTCGAGCCACATTTTAACCAGTTCGGGTAAGCGAATGTTTCGAGGATAAGGATCGGTGTTGGCCGATTTCGTTAGGCACCAACAATCCAGAGGTAAACCTCGGAGACTGACTCGTCGCAGAGAGTAATCGTCGTTATACTTGAACGTTTCCAGTACGCGAACGTTGATGTCTTCGTTCAGTTCGAGGGTAGCGGTGGACAAAATGTAGTTTGCGTTTAAAAGGGGAGAGGGCGTGGGAGCTCCTTCCAGAAGCGGTTGACCGAAACAGAAAAAAGTTTCCCGATACACGACTCCGATGACGACAGTGTCGATGACCACCTTTCTGACGTCGCTGTCCGTCTCCAAGGTCGTCAGCACAAACGAGACGGGGGTCCAGAGGGTGGCCGGAACGTGGTTGTATTCGATGTAGCGATCGTAAGGTCGGCAAACGTGCAGCACTTGCGTGGGATTGTTTCCGTTGATGCTGAGAGCCAGAAACTGCTTGACGGGATCTCTGGTCTCGGAATGTCTGGCTCCTTCGTACGTCAGTAACAAAGGCCATTCGATCAGCAGGCCCAAGTAACTAAAGTCCAGAGGGCTTTCGTGGGGGCGACGCGCGATATTTTTGTAATAAGAGGTGAGCACGTCTTGGACTATAAATTCGGGTTTTCGAGAACTAAACGTCTTGTGAATGATACCCGTGGACAAGATACTCGCATTCGAGAATCCCGATTCGGTGACCGGTTTGAAGTTTATGAATTTAAGTTTTGCTTTCACTTCTCGAGTCATGTACGGTATAGTCATGACGTCGCGGCGCGCCTGCCACTCGTTTGCCAAATCGATCACGTACTCCATGGGTTCGTCTGACAAGAAACAGATGCGATAAAATTTGGTCGGCGTGCAGTTGTTAAAGTAACAGCCTCCGGGATAAGGTAAATCCTGATTGTCGAGATAAAGTACCGTATTTTTATAGAAAAAGACGTTCTCGTAAGCGGGTCGAATGGTAACCTGCAAATACTGAGTCACGACGTCGGGATTATTGACGAAATAAGGAGTCGCGTATAACTGCAATCTGTTTACATTTTGAACCGTGTTGTTGACTGGAAAAATGATGCGTTCGTTCCCGAGACAGATGGTCCACAGATATTTTCGACTGCAAACGACAGATGCGGGTACGTCTGACTTGAAAAAAGTTTTTAAAGCTAGTAAAAGAGGTTTAGTACAGTCGATTGATATGTTTTCAGGGGGATACATGCGACCGACAATCCAGGTTTCATAAGGCGAATTGGCCATATCGAATACCATAATATTTTGCTTGACGGCCGAAACGGAGCACTTGTGAAATTTACCATAGTGGGATCCATACGTATTAAAATTCATAACTTTATTATTTCGAAACGATTAGTTTTTTTTCCCTCCCTCGTGCCAGTTGTGCAAAGTTGTTTGAAATATAATCGTGAGGGGGGAGGGGTGGGAATTTTATCATCCGGAGAATTAAGGAGAATGGCTAATTCAAATGATGATGTTTTTGCGGAGGAGAATATGCAACTCATCAATGAAAACATACAGTTGAAGGAAACACTGGATACGTTGAAAAAGAAGAATGAAGCTTATGATGGGGAAGTGCGAACACTGCAGAGGAAATTGATAAAATTATTGGAAGAAAAAGTGGAAAGACTTGAAACTGAATTGAAACAGTATTTACGAATCGATAATATTCCAGAAATGTAAAAAAAAGAATTATTTTACAACCAGCTCTCTCAGAAAATTTTTTTCAAGTAGTTCTCAAATAAAAATGAAGGTCAATGACCTCTTTAGATTTTTATATTTTTTACTGACGCCAGAAAAAGTTGAGTCAAAATTTACATTAATTAACATGTCAGAATAAAGAAGTAAAGAAGAGACAGATTAACATCAAGGGTTTAGCTCAAGTGTAAACATCTTGGAAAAAAAAAAAAAAAAAAAAAAAAAAAAAAATTTTTTTTTTTTTTTTTTTTTTTTTTTTTTTTTTTTTTTTCAAGATGTTTATAAAAGCAAAATATTATCATCATCTTCTCACAAACCATGTTTGATTTCGAACGTTTCCAAGTTATCACTGCGGAACATTATTTTAAAGTGTTTCGATCTTACAATAAGCCGGAGCAGATGAAATTCTTCATCAAACGCTGGTGTGAATTGATTCACAATTATTCCAGATCAAACGGTTTCCTTTCCTTCGATCCGACGGTGCCAATTTTAAGTAAACTCGTACCTCAAGCAAAAGCAGTCATTCTCGTACCTTTTCCAAACACCAATATTAGTTATGTACCTTGTCGCACGTCCGTATTTCCATACTATCCTTTTAAAATAAAAAAAGAAATTAAAGATGAAACTTGTCAAATTGGTCTAGAATTTTTCCATTTGTACTTAGAACTAACGGGTATACGACTCGTTTATATACATGAAATGCGATATCAAGAAGATAAAATCGCATCCGAGTTGCAAGACAAATATTTAGATATTGAACTTTATGGACGAGGGGCATATAATTGTTTTAAACGTAAAGTCCAAAGTATCAGTTTAAAGTCTTCGCCAAATGATTCAAGATTTCAATCTCGTTCGAAAGTTTTGAAGGGTACGATTTCGCGATAGGTGGTTCCCGAATCCATTCTAAAAGATAACGGTAATTTAAAATGTCCCTAACCATGTAGGTATCTAAACGAACAGCCGAAAGATATGTATCTTTTGAAGTTCCCATGTATCTGTACACCGCGTTTCCATCCACTAAAACAAATACATTTCGGGGTAAAATACGAATGAGGACGTAATCATTCCATTTCCAAATTAAAGCGTAATAGCCGTGCCAGGGTCGACCGGGTACGGCTTCCAGATTGAAAGCCAAGAATAAAAAACAGAGTATGCCGAAGAACCAATACATTTCTTTGATTTTATTTCTAATTGTACTAATCACTCTTATAAATTTGTATCACAAACCTCATTTCACCGATCAGGACCATCCGCTCAAGTGGATAGGCGAATTTATCGAGCCCATCACTAAATCCATTTGCCCGCTTCAGGGTTTCAAATGTCCGTCAAACAAACCGTGCGATTGTGAAAAGTATTGTACTAACGGAAAAGAATTGACACTCTTTCAAGTGATGGACGACACCGAACGCGTTTATGTTATGAATCAGAAACTCGCTCCGGGAACTTATTGCCTACCGAAAGGTATCGGCAAGTGCAATTTAAAAACATCTTATCATGTTTTCTCCTTAGCCGGATGGTCGTGTCTAGGGTTAAACGATCAAGTCTTTAAGGGTGATAAGAAAACAGCATGCAAAAACGAGGAAGCTCAAAACAATGACTTGAATATTTTGTATGATTATTTGAAAAACAAAGAGGCAGAAGATAATATTGACGATTATTACGAACCATTTCAAAATGATCTGAGATATCGTTGTAAATGTGATTCCAAATCATTAGATAATACTCGAATGATATCGGTTTTTCCATTTATCTGCTCTGTGGATTTTTGTTTACGAGATATTCCAAATCCGTTGCAATTTATGGGATGGGATGGGGAAAAATGTAAATGCGGGCCCTATCCACATCTAATTTCGAATGACGAAACCTCTCCTTGTAGAAAAGACGTAACTAGATTTGAACATGAGGAATTTATTGGAAGAGTAGATTGTATGAATGAAAAATCCTTTGTCAAACATGCATTAATTTGTCCAAATGAGGATGGTCAGTTAAAGTTTAAAGAAAAAATATTTTTTGGCAATGATCCAGTAACGTTCGTAGAAAAATTAATTTCATAAAATTATTAAAAAAAAAAAAAAAAAAAAAAAAAAAAAAAAAAAAAAATTTTTTTTTTTTTTTTTTTTTTTTTTTTTTTTTTAATCTATATATGTACCGATATAATTTATTTTCACGCAATAATATTCTGAAATCAGTCATAAAATAAAGTTTTTGTGACTTGTGAAATTGCTTTGCATAATGTCGTACATATTCGTACCCTTTAGTTCAATGGACCAGTTAATCAAACAGTTTCAAAATATGAATGTTTATAATTACACGGCTACGCCGGACTCTGCCAATTTTGTTCTCATTAATCCAAAGTATTATTATGGTTCTTATGGAGGTTTATTGTTAAACTCCATTGTCGAAAAATTTTCTCCAAAACAATGTATTTCAGAGTCGATCGTTGACAACCTTTCGTTAGTTTGGTGGAATTTATCGCATCCAAAATATATCGGAGAACAACATGTTCTTTCGTTTGGCGATCGCGTTGCCGTAACACCTTCCATTTTCAAACAATTACACGTGAATGCTATGCAAAAACCAATTGTCGGAAAAAGTTCTTATTATGGTAATAAAGCTTGGAGCATAAAATCAGAGTCTTCTTTGTATTCCGATTCTGTATAATCGGGTTCTTTTAAAAATTTGTATTGTTCCCTTCTTTGAGCGTGGACTCGATTGTGTATGTCGAACCAGAGTTTGGGAAAATCCAAATCTTTATCCATCAGTCGAGGTTTTAATTCTTTCAACATGGTTCGAAAATGAAACATACATATTCCGCAACGAAGGGTTCGATATAAGGATTCATTGATCAAATCTAACCATTCTTTCTTATAAAATTCCATTTCTTCCTCCTTTCGCATTTCATAGGCTTCGGCCATCCAGTGTAAAAATCGCCAGTAAAATGAACTATATTGCCCGACGTGCAAAAAATTCAGTTTTTCAAATTCGCGTTCGGCCTGATAAGGGGTTTCGCGAGCCATGGTTATACCTATATTTTTCATCATTTCTCGTAATACCGACGCGTCCCCTCCGCTCAAAAGTTGCATGACGGTTGGGTCTAGAAATTTAAAAATGGTTTGTGGCGTCCATCGAACATTGTAAAGAAGTGCCATGCTGCACAGAATAATTCTGCGTAAAATTCCTTCCCAAGCCATCAAGGCGTCGTGAGATTCCGGTTTTTGGAAAGCACGCAGATACCTCTCCTCTTTGTTGATGGCCACCAATCGTAATAGAAAAGCGAGTACTGTTTCATCCAATCGTTCGCGAGAAGAAGCGGAACGAAATTCGGTCGTAAAGAGAGTGGTGTCCCATTGCACTTTGATGTCTTTAGTTTCGAGCATCAGATCTATCAAGTTGTGATAAAACGGATCTGTTTCTTCTGCTCGTGCTTCCAAGAGAGCATTTTTGTCCACATTTCCGAGATGTGCTTGATACAACGTCCGATATGTTTTATGTTTCATCTTGTTTTCAAGCCGGTTAAAAAAAAAAAAAAAAAAAAAAAAAAAAAAAAAAAAAAAAAATTTTTTTTTTTTTTTTTTTTTTTTTTTTTTTTTTTTTTTTTTTTCAAAGGATATAAAATTGGAGAGTTTTGCGCATAAAATTACCATGTCTTTTTTCACCTTTGACATTCGAGTGAGGAGTCCCGTACTCGTCTGGAATCGTTCCTTTTTAACTTATTATTTACTCACTTATATGCGCCTTTTATATTCAGGGCACATTTCCTTTGCACTTTTTCCTTCTTCGACTTGGCATTTTCAAAATTCCTTCATCTGTACGCGTTTTAAAATTTACAACTTTGATTATGGCGCTCGTCTCGCTCTACGTGCCCGACAACGTACCCAAAGACTTTTTAAATCTCGCCGACGGCCAACTCGTGACCCTCGTATTCGCCGCGCCCACCGATGACGCCGCCGCCGCCTCTTTTGCTCTTTTTGATCGAATAACGCATCCCAGCGGCGGCGGCTGCGCTTGCGGAACTCGTAACGGACTCGCCGTTCGTCACCGAACTCTCTTTGTTCAAAAAAATAAAGTCTTGTTAGGTTTTTCCCTGTACGCTCTGCCCCCCGACTGCACTTTCGACGAAACGGTGGTCGTCGTCACGTGGCTCACTCGGTTCCGATTCAAAAGGTTTCGGAGCGTCGTGGAACGAGGCTGGTTCTATCGCACTTTGGAGAGCGAATCTTTTTTCCGCGTCTCGGACTACGGCGAGTGTTGTCGAATGTTTACGTTGGAAGAGGATCCCGTTTTCATGCTGAAATCGATCGTTCTTTCTCCTTTCGGTAAAGGTCCCACCTTGGAAAGCGTTTTAAAAAAACAAAGTCCATGAATCTCGACAATCCCGCCCATGCGCATGCTTTACGCTACGCGGTCGAAACGACCAAAGTTTTTCTCATGAACTCTTACCGCCGAAAATTTCCGCATTTTTTCGAACAAGCCGTTATCGAAACGCGACCTGCCACGCGTGACGATTATTTCGTACCCCCGTCCCTAGCTTCCAAGTGCATCGTGGTCGTGGGCACGCGATTTCCCGAAATAGCGTGTCAGCGACTCTCCTGTTTTCCTTTCAAAGACGACTGGGAACTGTGCGAAGAACGGGATGCCGTCCGGTGGGTGCGAATGGGACGGCATTTCGAGCTGGCCTGCCAGCCCTCCTGTCGGGAGCATTCGATGAACGTGGAATGGGAGAACGGTCGATGCGTGGTCGCGAACCCGCTGAAAAAAGTCTTGGCGTCCATGCCCGAAAAACTTTTTCAACGGGCTTCTCGACACGTCTTTCACGGTGGTCTGGACGTCGTTCGAGGTACGTTGCAGTTTAACGAGCGCTATTGCGAAGCGTACGGTTTGGATTTGGTGAATGGGGACTGCGTCGCGTCGGGCGGTCAGTCTTTCGGGGAATGGTTGTTTGGAAAAACGCCGATTCGAGCGGCTAAGACGGCACACTTGAAACCTTTGCAATCGAAATTTCCCGAGCTGCCCCACTACCTCGACTATGCAACCGTGTCGTCGTCTTCCAACAACAACAACAACAACAACAACAACAACAACAAGGCGGGAAGAACGAAACGGAGTGTTGCGATGGAAGATTCTAAACCTTTTTATCAAGAATTGGCAATAGAGTTGAGCAAAGATTTAGGAAGAGACGTCTCGGAATGGGCTGTAGAAAAATTTTTGCGGCAAAAGGCCCCGATGTTGTTGAGCCAGACGGTCGATGCCCTGTCGGTGAGACTGGTTCTTAAGCATTCAGTTTTGTCGTCCATCAAACGATTGGGCGCTTTGAGTTTTGATATTTTGGGAAAAGGTGTGGCCGTGGCTACCAATATTTATGCCCTTTACGAACTGGGAGTCGGCATTTTGGATATTTTGGATCCGTACGATTACCAAAAAGTGTTGTCTAAAAAGGTATTGGATAAAGTGGATTCGGAATTGGATTACATGTATTTCAAAGATGCATCGATTCGTCCGGAAATGACACCCGAATACGTGTGGGACAATGGTATTTTAATGGAAGACGATTCCGAACGACTGATTTTTATGGTCGAAAGAGTGGAGGAATATTTGAATGCTTTAAACGGTATAAAAACGAATGAATACAGTGAAAAACCTTTAGAAAAAAACCTGTTTGTTTGGCAGGAAAAGAAACGGTTGAATAAGGTTTTGGCTAACAGTATTATAATTGTCATGGTCTCTTTGGTATTTTTATTTGTAGAATGGATACATGTATGGACAATGTGTTTATTTTTTATTATGTTGTATTTCAACAACTAAAAAAAAAAAAAAAAAAAAAAAAAAAAAAAAAAAAAAAAAAAAAAAAAAAATTTTTTTTTTTTTTTTTTTTTTTTTTTTTTTTTTTTTTTTTAAGCAGTTTGTCTTATAAATTTCTCAAAATTTTTAAATTGCCATCACTTATGGATTCACCTTTCATTCAATGGTCAGCAGCTCAACAACTCAATAAATACATTTCTACTCAAGTGTGCCACTACGTTGTCCTACTGACTCGAACAAATTCCTTTCATATTGAAAAGGATTTAAAATATACACTTCGCATCACTAAAAGACCCTTATCATGGTTTGTGAAAAAATTTAAAGAGCATGGCATCCTCGTCGAATACGCTACAGTCTTTACCCAAAAAGACATTCAGCATTTTGGACCCATGTCCGTCACAGTCTCCAACGGAATCGTCCGAGGATATTTACAATCAAAGTACTCTTCTTCCGTCGTGTTTGTCTGCTCCGCCAGTTTCGCCAAACATATACCCTTCCGAACCATTAGTCCGGAAACCCTCGTCAACCGAATCGTTGGATAAAGAAATTCGAAACCTATTGGTAAAGAATTTAATTTTGCGCGTCATTCGAGGTCGACCCTCTGACACGATTCAGTTTCATCGCCGCCAGTTGGCCGAGCATGTGGTAGAATGGATTACCAAAGACGTTCCCGACGTCTTCAATACCTCGTATCGCGATCAGTTGATGACTTTAGTCGCGAGTGCATTCAAGCAAACTATAAAGGATATGCCGTTAGACGAATCGGAATGGTTGAAACTCCTGAACCAATGGATTCGAATCAACAGTTACGATGATGTCGTTTATAGTCGAGACATTTATAAAATTTTGGCAGTGGACGGTTTTCGAGGATTCAGGCCAAAAGATTTGAAACATTATCTAGCGGGCATCTTGCTTCCCGTCCGAGTCGAATACCGAATGCACGCTCAAGGCGTACGAGCCATGTACGAATTTTTTGATGAAAATTCGAGCATCGAAAGCTTAACTGGAACGGATTCTGCATGTGTGATATTTTTAGCATTGCTCCAATTTTATGCTTCCAATCTCGAGGTGTTGGACGATCAGATTACTTTTCGAATGCAGGAGGTAAAGTCTTGGGCAGAAGGGTTTCTTCATAAACATTCAGATTATTATCAGGATATTAAAAATGTAAATGAGGATGTCATAAAAACACTTGGCGATCTATATACTCAACAATTTATGGATACAAAAGATTGGAAAATTGTGGGAGAAGAATTACTCAAAAGCTTACAATTGCCAAATAATTCCTAAAAAAAATCTTTACAAATTATTAAAATAAAGTTATTTAAACATTTTTTCATAATATATAATCATGAATGACGTGGTGGTTTACGATAAAATTTACCGTTTTTTACTCGCATATCACGATAGATCTCACAGTATTCATGATATTTACAAATATACTGGTTGTAATAAAAGAACAGCAAACAGATGTTTATACGACATGTTAAAAAAAGGAATTGTTTTGAAAACCAGAGAAAAACAGCCGCCTTGTTGGCAGTTTAAAGAACCAGAATATTAAAAAAAAAAAAAAAAAAAAAAAAAAAAAAAAAAAAAAAAAATTTTTTTTTTTTTTTTTTTTTTTTTTTTTTTTTTTTTTTTTTCAAAGGGTATAAAAACAAATTTCATAACCAAGGTAATCCAAATTCATTTTAAACTTTTCTGGATACACCATGATTCTTCAGAGGGTTATAAACTATGTGTGCGAATATGTCTTTAATCGATTTACCCCAAAAGTAAAATTTGTCAAAAGATTTCCAGAGGCTCAAGAACCAACTCGTCGTGAAGATGATTCTTTGGGTTATGATCTTAAAACTCCTTTTAAAGTAGTCATTGAACCAGGCGAACGAAAAATTATTGATACAGGTATCAAAATTGAAATGCCTAACTTTTTGGGGATGTTTATTTGGGACAAATCTTCTACAGCTTCTAAATTTCGTCTCAGCGTTTGTGGAGGTGTTGTGGATCCCGATTATCGAGGATCTGTTGGTGTAATTTTAGAAAACTGCCAGTCTGAAGCAATTGAATTACTTGAGGGTACACCAATAGCACAAGCCGTCTTTCATATTGCTATTCGACCAACTTTGCAAGCTGTGAAAGAAAATGAACTAACAGAAACGATACGCGGAGAGCGAAGCTTCGGAGGGGATATTGGGTGGAAGTGGGAGCCTAAAGTAGAATAATTATATAAAAAAAAAAAAAAAAAAAAAAAAAAAAAAAAAAAAAAAAAATTTTTTTTTTTTTTTTTTTTTTTTTTTTTTTTTTAGGATGTGTTATAAAAGGGAGTAACATTGTCTCACCCCATATCAGTTGGTTGGTTTCATATTTCGCAATATGGATCGTGTCTCGTTTAACGAACCTTATAATGATAATCGAATGGCGATTCATTCTCGATTGCCGCCTTTTCCATATTCCCATTTACAACCAGATTCATATTTTTTTTCAGATCACTACAGATATTTATTAAATCATTATGAAAATATAGTTTATGATATGAAAATGGAATTGAATAACCGAAGAATAGATATAGAATCTTTGAAATATGAATTAAAAGTGAAGGATCAAGAAATACTTGAACTACACGAAAAGATTCAAGACATTTTGAAAATGAACGACAATGATCCGGGAGACTTAAACGCATCAGGAGAATCTATAACTACTGTTTGAAACGAAATTATAAACAGACGGTGAAAAAAAAAAAAAAAAAAAAAAAAAAAAAAAAAAAATTAATTAATTTTTTTTTTTTTTTTTTTTTTTTTTTTGCAGTATATAAGAATCAGTTTCCTGCTTATCCATTCACAATTTCATTTCAATTTTACCGTAAATCATGCTATATGCTGAGGTGGTTTGTATGAACTGTGCTGACGGAGGATTGTTTCCGTTGGAAATTGCATTTGCTACTGCGGATAAAGATGTTTATATTCTACGAATACCACCAAAACTCTCTTACTGGACAACTATAAAAGATGTGTATTCTACCAGATCTAGAATGCGAAACAGAGATAGATTTTATAACTCTAGAATTGGAAGAAGACGTTTATCGATAAAACCGATTGCTAAATATATACTTCATGCAGATAATTGGTTGGATGAATTACATAGTTTTATTTTTCACACGTTTCCCGGAGACTTGAAATTGCGAGTTCGTGGTAATTTTCAATATCACTTTTTTAAAAAAGTTTGTGGTTTTCGAAATGTGTCAAGAGTATGGTTGAAAACTGGAGTTGATGTTGTAGATTGTAATCATAAACACAAACTTAAATTTGTAAATTATCCATGTCCCGGAATTGAAGTCGCAACTATGGCAACTTATCATAAAATTATTGAATATTTCAATTAAAAAAAAAAAAAAAAAAAAAAAAAAAAAAAAAAAATTTTTTTTTTTTTTTTTTTTTTTTTTTTTTTTTAATAAAATCTTGTATGACACCCTGTAACTTTTGGACATATGACACTTATATGGCATATACATCGGATCAGTGCTTTGAAAGCGGGTGGAAAAGCAGATTCTTTTACATATACTGTATTACCGTTTGAATCTTTTGAATAAACACAAGGCTCGTTACTTATATAATCTTTCATATAATTCCAAGGAATCAGTGCATGACCGTTTCGACTTTTCGCCAAATACCTTTCTCCGGTACTTGTTCGCATTAAAAGAGGTTCTCCATTTTCCTTCCAATAATACTCATTTCCCTTTCCGTCTTGCGGATAACGTTGCGTTTTATCGGCCATCAATGCCAATCGAATATTTTGGTTTGTGTGATCGACTATAAACAAGGATCTATTTCCGCGAACGGGATAATATTCATTACCTCGAGCGTCTTTGGCATAATAAAAATCCCCCGTCGCATCTCGCGCAAAAACATTATCCTCGCGATTCGGATACAGCTCTTTTCCCGTTCGGTCACGGGCATAAATTTCTTTACCGTCTCGATCGACCACAAAATTGTCCCCGGTTTTGGGGTAATATTCGTCCCCGTTTCGCTTCTTTGGGTACTTTCGCATCACTTGATTTTTCTCCTCTCCCCCTCTCTCTGTCTGTCTGTCTCTCTTCTACACAATGGCCGTCGACAGGTATCGCATCTCTCTTCTGGAACTGGAAGACTGTCCCCTGCGAATCCGACCCGACCAGTTGTTACGTTTGCTTCGTGCCTGGCGTAAACGGCACGTCTTTGGACACGTTTGTCTCGAATGCGAGAAAAAAATTTCATTCGAATCCATGTCTTACGCCGTCTGTTGTCAACAATTTTATTACAACGATCGGCTCGCCTGTTACCAAGTCGTTCCGATCGCCATTCCGACACCCGGTTACGTTTTTATGTTACCGCAACTCCAGCGCATGATCGAGCAGGCTCGCCTGGAAACGCGACAAGATTTTTTAGTGATCCCCGATCCGATTTATTGGCAGGTACCCACGACTCTCGTTTACGAAAAGGTCGTCAAGTTCGTGTCCGGTGTGCCCATGACTCATCGCACGAAACTCATTCAACCCGCTTCGAAAGCGCCCCTCTTTTACAAACAGGTTCAGGAGGCGCCTCTCAATTACGGCAGTCTGGAGTCGCGGTCGTGCGGGAAAGCCACCCTCATTCGTCAGGTGGCTTTCGGAAAGCGGTGTCGCTACTCGATGCGGGGGATGATCGTACCGGACGCCAGTCTTCGACCCAACGAAATCCGTTTACCCGACCATATTGTCGATAAGTTTGAACTGGCGGGAAAATGGATCGTTCTGAACCGAATGCCGTCTTTGCAACCGGAAAATTTCGTCGGCTTACAGGTGCCGACGGACGGTCCTTCGTGGCCCTACGACTGTTTCGGCATTCCCCTCGAAATCTTGGAATCCATCAACGGCGATTTCGACGGAGACGAGGCAAACGTTTATCTGGTGCCGAGTCTGCTTTCGCAAGCGGAATGTCTCACAATCTTGAATCCTGAATGGGAGATGCGATCCTTCGTCATGGGTTTAAAATTGGCTCCGAGCCAAGATATGTTGGTGGCCTATTACATGTTTTACGACGATATTGATTTTTTACCCTACAAAGACCGCAATCTGAAAAAGACGATGCGATTTATCTGTGAAAAATACGGGGATTCGAGAGCGTTTCATGCTTTTAATCAAATGCGTTTGTTTTATTTGGATCGACTACAAAATCATACCTGTTTTGCGTTGACGCTGGCAGAAATGCAGACCATCGCTGCAAATTTAAAGGAGGGAAAAGACATTCAATCGATACGGGGTTGCTTGACTACACAAATTTTAGCTAAGGCTAAAGGAAATTTCGAAACATTGACTCAAATGTTTGGTTGTATCGGAATGCAGAGCGGCGTGTTTATCAAAAATTCATTCATGTCGGGGCTTCATGGAGTGGAGGCTTCGGCTCACGGAAAAACATCCATCTACGCATTGAATCTCGTACTGAATATATGGCTACCGGGCTACGGTTATCAAAAACTCATTTCTAACGCTCACGATATGATTGTAAATTATGAAGGAAATATAGTCGATGGCGATAAACGAATCATTTTTCAAAACGCATTGGACGGTTATCATCACGAAGACATTATATCAGAATCTCTCTTTATGCATATTTTTGAATCATTTTTTGGAAAAAAATGAAACTTGAAAAATTTATTATAAAATCCGGTTAAAATTCGATTAGTCTGATTCGATTTGATTTTTTTTAATTTCTGAGACCGACATCACCAAGTTAAAAAAAAAAAAAAAAAAAAAAAAAAAAAAAAAAAAAAAGGTAATTACCTTAAAGGAGAAGTAGTCAGTAATTTTATATATATATATATATATATATATATATATATATATATATATATATATATATATATATATATATATAATATTCGTTATACAATCGTAATCGTTTTAAATTTGTTACAACTAGCTCTCAGAAAAAAATTTTCAAGTAACTCCCAAATATATATATATATATATATATATATATATATATATATATATATATATATATATATATATATATATATATATAATGTATATATAATATAATATAATATAATATAATATTCGTGAAAGGTCAAAGGTCAAAGGTCAATGACCTATATAGATTTTTAATTTTACAGACGCCAGAAAAATTTGCAAAGTGCATGCAAAAAAATAATCAAAACTTTATAGTATACATTTAAAAAAAAAAAAAAAAAAAAAAAAAAAAAAAAAAAAAATTTTTTTTTTTTTTTTTTTTTTTTTTTTTTTTTTTTTTTTTTTTAATCGTCTATAAAACAGCGACTCATAGTCTCTCGAGCTTCAGTTTACTATAAAAAATAAATGACCATTTTAAACAAGTTATGAGTTCCTGCAATTGTCGAGTTTATACGTTCAATCTTCCATTGATGGAAAAATTTGTAGAATTTTATGGAAATAGACAGAGACGTACTCATTTTCTAGCTATGCGCTTTAAACGACGAGTCATTGTCTACAAATCCAACGTTTTAGATTCCGTGCCCATCACGCCTCCCGATAATAGCATCCTAGTAGTTCACGGAAATTGTCCTCCCATCAACGTGGTCAACAAGCAAACCATTCTATTGTTTACTCTCGGAAATACTACGATATCCGGAATTCATGTCACGGACGATTCTGAACAAACACTCTTGCGCGCCCTCTTTCCCGCCGATCGGATCCTTTTTAGTCATTTTCATTACCAGACGCTCTTTTTGGCTGCCACTGAAAATCCGTATTGGCAAATCACCCATCGATGTCGGAGAGAGGCGGCCTTTAGGACCTTATGCTCCTTGCTGGAGGCCCGTCAACAAAAGAGATTGCTCAGTTTAGAGGAAGCATCCAATTTACGATTTTTTAAAAGTTCGGATAATAACCTGAAACAGTTCAACAAATGGAAACATTTCGCCTTTGAACTTTGCAGCGAATCTTTTGTCATGACCACTTATTCTCATCCTTCCGCTTTTTTCGGGCGGGAGGTGTATCAGATTTTGAAACGGTCCGACGCGTCTCCCGGACCGCTGCCGCCTCCCGATTTTTACGTATGCGAGTTGCTCTCGGCCGAAGAGGACAGACTACCCCTGGGAATCATGTGCTTAGTTTCGAGCGATCGGGACCGGTCACTCGAGTACGTCTCGCCGATGGTTGTGGTGAAGCATGACAACGTATTTAAAGATTCCAATTACGTTACGTGTAATACCTGGTTGCCTTTATACCGCAACAAAGAACATTGGAAACAATATGGAATACATTTCTACGTTCACGGCTTACGTTACAAAAAAATTTTGTTACAAAACATCCTGTCCTGGTTGCAGCTTCAAACGTCCGAAAAGTATAAATTCATTTCATTGGATCTGTTACAAATAGCAAAAATCCTTTTCGGCGATGAATCAAGATGTTTTTCAAAAGCCTAGTCGAGTCCATTCTGAAACAGATGGCGGATCCGGACGACGTCCTGGCCTGCAGCGCCACCAGCGCGCTCACGCGAGACATCCGCGACGACCTGATCCAGGCGTACGAGCTGAGCGAGCCCCTCGTCCGCCGGCACGCGCAGGCCTTCCTGGGCAGCAGCAGCTTCCTGGATTTCCTGATAAAGTTCTCGAAGCTGCCGCATCACGCGGACCGCTGCCGTGCCGCCGCCGCGTTTCCGGATCGGAACTGCGGACCGGGAGGCGGCGGCGATTCGGAGACGCGCCGGGAAGAATTGGCGCACTGCGAACGGGAAAAGGAGCGGTTGAAATCCCAATTATGCGATTGCGAGAATCGACTGAAAAAGGAACAGGGTGAATCGATAAACGTGAAAAATTTGTTGTACGAATCCGAAGAGAAATTGAAAAAATATAATCATATTATAACAGAATTGGAGAAGAAAAAAAATGTTTTGGAAACGAACCTAAACGACTGTTTGTCTGAAATAGAAAGATCCCGTAAATATCTGGTCGATTCGGTGCAACAGCTGAATCTTGAATATGCAAATAAGCAAAGTGCGTCACACTATGAGATAGAAAGAGTTCGAGAAATATGTAAAAAAATGGTAGAAGAAAATGTCTTGCTGAAACAAAATCTAATTAAAGCGTTGCCATGTACTAACGATTGTCAAACTTCTACTGTTTCGGAAATAGTCTCACCAGTAGCAGCATTATCGTGGAATAAACCTGGATTGTTTAGACCTGAAATTGTAAATTATGAAGTTTCTGGGGAAAATGAAAATAATTTGTCGATGCAATTGAATCTTACTCAAGATAATTACAAAAAATGCCTAAAGGACTTGAAAAATAAAGAAAATAAAGTTGAAGAATTATCAAATCAAGTACAAAAGTTGACTGGTGAATTGAATGATACTTTAAAAAAATTACAATCAACTGAAAAGGATTTTAAAGAGAAGCAATCTGAACTTGACAGTGTCCGAAACCAGTTAAACGAAATTACAACTCAATTAAAAACTTTTAAAGAAACTTGGGAGATAAATTTGAAAAATATGCAAAAAGACCATAGAAAGGAATTGGAAAAGAAACAAGAAGAGCTTGAGAATGTTCAAGATGAATTAAATAATGTTAAAAGGAAATACCAAACCGATTGCTTAAAAGAGACAGGATCATTATCTTCGCGAACCGATCTGGTTAAAAAATTACAAAATATTGAAAAGAGTTTAGAACAATGTAATGAGGAAAAACAACTGTGTAAAGATCAACTAGAACAGAAAAAACTTGAAATGTTAGGTGTTGAAAATCGGCTTGAAGTAAAAAATTCTATAATAAACCGTTTAAAAGAAGAATACTCTAATAGTCAAGAGGAGGGTCAAAATTGTGAAAACTCACAAGTTTCTAAAAATTGGGAAGACGATGTCTTATTAAAATTGACTAAAGATTTAAAATTAGTAAAAATTTTTAAGAACCAGTTACAATTAATTCAAACAGAAGCAGACTTGATAAAAGTAGAGCCTGAAAACTTTGCAAATGTTGTGTTGGATTTGAAAAAAAATTCATTCAGATATTTCGATGAAATTGCTAAAGCTGCATCGTTACCGGTAAGCGCCCAGTCAGTTGAAGAAATAAAAAATCGGCTGAACGAGTACGAAGAGCAATATGATTTATGTCTTAATTTCACAACATCTTTTCCGGGTTTAGAATTTGAGGATTTAGAAGCTGTTGTGAAAGACCTTCCCGATCACTTAATCGAATTAAAAAACATCGTAGGAAAATTTAATAAAGATTTGAAATGGGAACAAAATCCCAATTGGTTATATCAGGTCATAAAATGGATAGAAAGTGAATTATCTCGATTCGAAAAATGTAAAAGAATTCAAGACGACTTGCAATCGCTCACACCAGATATTAAAAATAAGACTAAATTTGAATGGAAAGAATTGTTTATTAAAAGATATAATAATTTATTGAAATGCGCTGTCAGTATAACAGGATCCGAAGACCACATAGACAATTTACCTGATATATTACAGAAAATGAAAGAAAACTGTAAAAACACTAATGAGCCAAATTGGCTTTTTTTATGTACTCAAGAAATTGAAAATGAATCGGATTTTACAGATATGGATTTAGATTCAACGGTATGTTCTACAGATGGTTTAGCAGCATGTCATGCAGATAATTCAGAAGCAGGTTCTATGGATTTAGATTCAACGGTATATTCTGCAGAAAGTTTAGCAGCGCATCCTGCAAAAAAATGTTCTACAAAACAATTTGCTAAAAAAAATGTTTGGTATAAGAGAACTGATAAAAATTTACAAATTGATTACACTAAAATTGCAAAAGCATTTGGTGCTTCTTTTAATTCTAATTATTCCCATTTTAAAAATATTTTAAAATATTTGAACGATTTAAAAAAATACTTTTCAGTCACCGATTTAAAATTATCCACCATTCAAAATGCGATTAAAAATAATTTGGCGCCATTTGTTCTTGATCAAAAGAATTTCAATTCTTTACAAACCAGCACTTTTCCACAAACATTTGAAAATCATATTAACGCGTATTTAAACATTATACAAAGAGAAATTTATGATAAGCTATTACGTGATTTTCATTTAGATGAAACTATAAGAAAATCACTTATAAATACATTCAACATTGAAATTGAAAAGGAATGGACTTTACTCTACAAACAATGGCTCCAAGCATTGAATTTAAATGAACATACAGCCAAAGAAAATTTCTTAAATCAACTGATGGAATACAAAAAAATAGTAGAGAAGAGTAAAAGAAGTTTATCAGAAAGTTCAGCTGAAAGTTATGATACAGAAAATCAAAAGAAAATAAAACTTGTAGAAAACTTTTCTTATCTTAAAATACAAAATTTGGTTTATGCATTATACAGAGAATTGTTTAAATTAAAATGGAATCACCTTAAAGAAAATCTACCTTCAAGTCAAGGCTTGTTAACAAAATGTGAACAAAAATTAAGTATTATCGAAAAAATTCCTAAAGAATCGACTCCCCGACAAAATACATTATTTAAAATCTATTCAGAGTATGTAGAAATAGACTTGTCATTACACACAAACAAATCAGAACGTTTTCAAAGTATTATAACTGAAATGGATGATTTATTAAAAGTGTGCATGTCCGAAACAGAAAAATATCTTAGAGATTTAGTTTCAAAAATGACGTAAAAAAAAAAAAAAAAAAAAAAAAAAAAAAAAAAAAATTTTTTTTTTTTTTTTTTTTTTTTTTTTTTTTTTTTTTTTTTTTTTACATTATCCATCCTATAAAAGATTTCAATTTCTTGTTAATTTCATAATTGCGCCATTCTTTAGGTTGCATTTCATGGTATAACGTACTCCAAGTTAATTTGGAATATATGCGATATAACGCATGATTGCTACATACAAACAACATAAAGAACCACAGAGTTATAAACAACATTATCTTAACTTTTTAAAATAATAAAGGATGGCAAACTGCAACGAAACTGACACTAAACTCAAAACTAAACAATCTACAATATCATTAAAAAAACCCACCGAAGATAAATTAGGAAAACGGAAAAAAAAATTGACAGACAACTTACCTCTTAAAAAAATAGCTTTGGAGAATAATGAAAAGGAACCGATACTTTTAAATGAAAATGATATATCTAAAAACATCCAACCCCAAAAAAGTGAAAATTTACACGAGGTCATTGAACCAGAACGTAAAAACTATTCTGAGATTTATGTAAACGGCTATTGTTTCCGAAATAAAGGATTCGAACAATATTATGCAAAAGATAAATTAAATAACGACATATATTGGAAAGATTCTGTGCAAGCACAAATTTATGCGTACAAAAAACAACAAGTAGATGGTTCAGAACACAAAATGGAATATCCGGCATGCAAAAGTAACGGAGAACCTGAATACATTTATGATCGAGAAGGAAAACCGAGATATCCAGTAGATTTAGAAAATTATAAAGTCATTTTTCCTCGAAATTCTCAGACGAACGAAGAAGAGTACCTTAGAGACAAAAATGGAAACTTATTTTATCCAATAAATAAATTTGGTCAACAGTTTTATCGTAAAGATGTTCGCGGAAATGAAGTCGTTATCGACAACAAATATGCTGAATGGTCAGACGGTACACAAATTTATCCAAAAAATTCAGACGGGGATGAGTTTTACTTGAAGGTAAATGACAAAGAAGTGGCCGCGTTGAAAAAGATTGATTCTACATTAGTACCATACTATGCTAAAAAAGCGAATGGAGATGAAATATACCCTCGTGACTATTCTGATTCCTAAAAAAAAAAAAAAAAAAAAAAAAAAAAAAAAAAAAAAAAAAAATTTTTTTTTTTTTTTTTTTTTTTTTTTTTTTTTTTTTTTTTTTTTTTTTTTTTTTTCAAATGTATATAAAAGTTTATTTTTCAGTATCAGAAATATTTGTTTCAATATGAATCTTGAAAGACAAATATATGATTCTTTTGAAAGACCAAAATATAATATTTTAGAAATATTGGGTAATTTTGAAAGACCAAAATATAATTGTGCAAGATTGGGTGATTTCGACGTTTTGAAAAAACTAGTGTCTCTTTTGGAATTGGAAGTATACGAGTTGAAAGAGAAAATATACACGTTGCAAAAGGAAAGGGATACATTTAAAAGAGAACTGGCTTTAGCCAATTTTTCTCACCGTCAATGCTGTGGAAATGGAACTTTACTACTTAAATGTGAATGGGAACAGGAAAGAGCAACGATACCACCACAACGCGATAACATTATGCTGAAACGCTGTCGTGTTTGTATACCACAATCGGAATAAATAATCATTTGAAAAAAAAAAAAAAAAAAAAAAAAAAAAATTTTTTTTTTTTTTTTTTTTTTTTTTTTTTTTGGTATATATTGATGTAAATAAATCGAAAAATAGAGACATGAATCCTTTCATTGTTTGTATCGACGGCATTATCGGAGCTGGTAAATCTTCCTTGATACACGCACTAGCCTCGGATTATGCTTGTTTTCCAGAACCTCTTTCGGAATGGAATTTACTTTCGTCATTCTACGATAATCCGCAAGTTTACGGATTGCCTTTTCAACTCCAAGTTTTAGTTTCTCAATTCAAGCAGCGGCAACAATTTCCCAATGAAATAGTTCTCGTGGAACGATGTCCCTGGACCTCTCGTCACGTCTTTGCGCCTCTTCTTCTCCTCGACCAAGAGGATCTCGACCTTTATGACCGGGCTTACCGACGTTTAGCTTATTCAGTTCAACATTTCATCTACTTGGACGTTGATCCGCACATTGCTTTCCGACGCATACGCCGTCGATCTCATCTAGACAATCGAATCACTCTGGATTATTTGAAACGGCTCGAAGATCGCTACGCTTTGGAATTGACGTCGTCGTTGTCCAACGTAACACGCATCGACGCGAACCAACCACTCGCGAGTTTGGTTAAGCAATGTCGCCATCTTTTAACTACCAAAATTGTTTCACTTTTTCCAACTGCTTGAAAAAGGTCGTTTCGGCCCAAGTACCTACTTTTTTCAAATGATCGACGTTATGCGTGATAATGTACATCATGTAGGCGGTGAGACCGAGAGTCAGTAAAATTAAAAGCACAAAGATCCAACGACCCGTGATCATGCCGATCGTCAAAAGGACGCCATTGACATAGGTGGCCGAATAAAATAAAATACCATGCGCTAAAGATCGCTCTTCCATTTTTTTTTCTTTTCTTTTTTCCTTAGCTTGTTTTTTTGTTTTTTCTTCTTCTTCTTCAAACATGAATCTTTTTCAAATTGTCTACGAACGTCGAGGCTCGATAACGAGGAAATGTGAAAGCCTTGTGTGTAAAATCATTCCGCTTGACTAAAAATCCTTTTCCTTTCGGACCCTGTAATTCGATGCGCTCGTTGCTGTAATCGTCGTATTTGAAAGCGATATGCGGAGGATGCGTCACTCTGTAACGCAATTCCAACTGAACTGGTCGAGTCACTTGGAGTAAGACTTTGACGCTGGGATCGATTGTGAAACCCTCCCGCGGTAATTTTTCAAATTGTTTGGCTCCCGCCATCCATTTAAATTCATCTGTACCGTTCCAGTCCACGGGCAGGATGCGTTTCACTTCGCCTTCGGAAAAGTGCGTCGGTTCCATGGTATCGTCGAAATCGACGAGATTGCTCTCGCGAGTCGTGTCGCAAGCGTACTCGGAACCGACGCGAATCAGTCGATCGGTGTGCACGGAAGGACAAAAGAGAAACGGTTGAGTTTCGTCGCAAGTGGCGTAGACGGTACTGTCGTAAATAAAATTACCCGTTTTTAATTTCTGACCCGGAGTGCAGTGTTCCGCGTCGTCGTCGTCGTCCAGTTCCTCCCGCACGACTCTTTGCTCCCAAAATCGATACCGAAGACGAGTCGGTTCTCTGTGCAACGATCGCGTGGTCTCGTCAAATCGACACTTGAATTTTTCGTCGTCAGCGGCGGCGGCGGCGGCGGGCCTCGGAAGAAAGAGGGCCAAATCGGGAAGCATGGCCAAAAAGTCGTATGGCTCACATTCGGGATGAGAGCAAATATTGTAGAGGGAAATATAGACAGACTCGGGCGCCTGACAGGTCATTTTAGAAGTGGGTTTGGCATAATTCCAAGCGCTGATCCACGATTCCGTATTCAAGGGTTCGAATCGAAACAGCGGGACGTTGCCGTACGCGAACGCGTTCTCGGGGATCTGGACGCACGCGGAGCCTTGAAAAAATTGACCCGCAGGACACGTCAGTTCCTGTCCCCGATCGCAATCGTAGAATCGTTCGGGTGTTCCAGAGACGGGTAACTTGAGATTCGGTTGACAAGCGGCTTCCATGCGGAACCGCTTCGAGATGCGCCCGGAAGGAGTCACTGGGACGCGTCTCCGTTTCAGTCCTCCCGCGCACACGTAGCCCGCCACGCTGTCGTACAATTCCGACATGTCCCAATTGCGAACGTGCTTGGTGAATTCGTGCACGGGCACGACGGTGCGGTTGGGATCTTGCGCGAAAACGTTGTCGCAAAAACTGGGCACCGCACACCCTCGTCCGTCAAAGACCATGGGTAAATGAGTCAAATTATCCCCTTTCGACAACAGAGGATCCCAGATTTGTGGACAAGTGATGGGGTCCTGCACTTTATCCGCATAACAAAGCGCGTAACCGGGCGAGAAAATAAAGTCTCCGTGGAGGCGGTCCGGTAAGGGTAGTTTTGTTCCGTCTGGTTTTCCCACGCAGCTCTCCGGTTCGCAGTACTCCCGGTCGAAAAATTTATAGCCGGGCGAACAGTAAGTGTAAACGGGTTTTCCGTTCAGACATTGCACTTTGGTTCGATCCTCGTCCAACAAGATGGGATTCGTAGACGTATGAAACTTACAAAAATGAGCCAACTCGTCCCTCGGAATACAACGATCGTAGTAGAAAAATTTATCGCTCCCGCAATAACCCGAAAATTGTCGATCGTTTTTACATTCAAAGTAATGACTCGCGTTGTCCGGATCGGGAATCAGAGTGCCGTCCGGTTTACCCGTGCACGAACTCACGGGAATGCATTGACTCCTTCGAAACACGGTTCCCGAGGGACAGAGACCCACCTCGTAAATTTGTCTGTTTCGACACTTGAAATAGAAAACGTCTCCGCTCAAAACGGTGTACGGACTGTTTTCTTGGAAAGACGCTTGTTGATTTTGCCATTCCGGATTCTTTTTCAAGTGCTCGTAGAGGAGTTGACCGGTCGCTGGAATTTGTTTACCGGGCGGTACGTAAAAACAATCGTCTTTTTGTATGATATCACCCGACGAACGAATCATGTACGTTTCCTCGTCGGAAAATTCGTGTTGCCATAAAATCAAATGATTGCGGGCGAAGTGAAATCGGTTGATTTTATTATGCGGTTTAGAAAAGGTCACGTGGTCGGACGGGGGACGAAGAGGTTGTAAAGGAACAGTCGGTTCAGACACGGTCGGAATACTCTCGCAGTAAAAATACCAGAAATAGAGTAAGAGCAAGGTGATGCTGAAAACGGGAAACATCTTATTATTCAAGAGATGGATTCCACTATTGTATTTACCAAAGAGCAATGTCAACAGTGGTCGGAAAAAACTCGGACGGTACAATGCTGTAAAACGCCAAATTATGTGAAATATTTGAAACAAGATCGAGCCATGGACGAGATGCCCAATCTGTATAAACAATGCAAAAATTGTAGAAGAGTTGTACGCGTAAAATGATTAAAAAAAAAAAAAAAAAAAAAAAAAAAAAAAAAAAAAATTTTTTTTTTTTTTTTTTTTTTTTTTTTTTTTTCTAATATTTAAAAAGGACTGACACAAATATTTATGACACAAGTATTTTGAGTCTTTACACAATTAACAACTACTGCATTGCTTAAGAAATACCAACACCAATCAAACAACTGAAGGTCAAAGGTCAATGATCTCTTTAGATTGTTTATTTATTTTGATAGAAAGAAGTTATGAATCAAAAGTTAATTTATTGACCTGTTCGAATAAAGAGGTAAAAAAAAAAAAAAAAAAAAAAAAAAAAAAAAAAAAAAAAAAAAATAATAATTTTTTTTTTTTTTTTTTTTTTTTTTTTTTTTTTTTTTTATATATACATTTAAGAAAATTAATTCTTTAAATATGTTTCATTATCATCATTTCATTATTATCATCTTTAAATAAATACAATCAATAGATATTAAAAAAAAAAAAAAAAAAAAAAAAATTTTTTTTTTTTTTTTTTTTTTTTTTTAACGCTTATATATATAACTTCTTTGCATTTAAATCAAGTTATGGCATTTGTATCGTCCAACCTACAGAGAATCAACCGGCGTGAAGAAGCGTCTCCCGACTCTTACATTTTATATGATTTAAATGGTGGTATTTTTTCATGTAATGTCAAAGATTATCCGAGTTTTACGCTGGAATGGACAAATATATCGAATCCACCCTCCTTAACTCTAGATCTTACCTCTACTGGATCCCATTCCATCATTTTGGATTTTGACTATCGTCAATCCCCCAATCGCGATATCATTCAAAATATTTTTCAACTCATTGAATCTGTTTTAAAAATAACTTTTTTTCCGCTCATTTTAAATTTTACCTACATTATCGCTGTGAGACCCGGTCATTACGGACTACATGTTCATCTACCTGAATTAGAAATCGGTCACGATGATTACATTCTTTTGTGTGAACTTTTACAGTACAAGTTTATGCAGGTTTTCATGGGAGACGAAAGTTATAAATTGGACATTTTGATGAACGCCATGCTTCCCGGTGCTGCGAAACCCAATTCGAAACCCTACGTACCTGTTAAATTAGTTTACGTGGATGAACGCGACACGTTTTATCTGAACGTCTTTCAATTCGATTCCAACGAGTTTGAGGCGGTGAAAAAAAAATTTCCCAAACGTCGAAATAACGAAAATTCCCTTTTCCGAACTTTGTTGAATTTAACCTGTCGGAAGATGATTGCGGTCGAACTCAAACAACTCATGATGCCCGTCATCCGATCGAGGCAAGACGTTCCGTTACACACAGTCTCTTACAACACGTCTATCGGAAAAATTCCAAACAGTTCCTCGGATTGGCGAGACGTGGCTACATTTACTTATAAAAAAACAAACGAACTCGGTTTCATTAGCAAGTGTAATAAAATTGTAGTCAACAACACCAATCATCTTCTCAAAGTCTATCACCACTTGAAACTGAACGCGTGCAACATGCTTCATTTCGAGACGACCAATCATGCCATGAAACAGTGGTACGAACGCTTCGGCCGAGTTTCCAGTCTCGACAATTCACATATCCCGATCCCTTTTCGAGAAATTCACGAAATGCTTCAGTACGAGCACATGACGTTATCCGAAAATCCGAATCCCCTCAAAACCCTCATGCAGTTTAACGACGGGTATTATTTTTTACCCATTTTCTATACGCTCTGTCAACACTATCAGAAGACGTCCAAGTGGATGGCTAACGAGTTGAAAGCGCTGCTCGATAAGGAATTTCATCCGATCCTCGATGCCTTTCTCACGATCAATCCTAAAATAATTCAATGTACCGTGAGCGAACTCTCCATCAACACGATCCATTTTTGCGCCAACAACTTGCATCGGGAGCAGCCGAAAACGAATCGCGATAAACTGAAATCGATCGTAGAAAATAATCAACGGGCCATTCTCTCGGTGACCACGAACGATCAAATTATGGATCTCATTCGAAACATGCAAGAACGACATTTACCGATTCGCGTGCTCAAGTTTAAAAATGCCTTGAAAAAACCCTCTCGGTTCATTTGGAATGCTCTCACAGAATCGTGGCAGGAAATGAATTCCGCTAGCGAAATTAACGATCACATGTATAATCTTTGGAATTATATCAAACAATTTTATCACGAATATCGAAATTCGGGAGGATTGGGAGGACCCGATGACGATTTGGTGAATAAATTTAATCTCATGGCTGTCATTTCGGCCATCAACAGCGACACGGCCATG
Source organism: Maratus speculifer (assembly GCA_964019185.1). Taxonomy (NCBI): domain Eukaryota; kingdom Metazoa; phylum Arthropoda; class Arachnida; order Araneae; family Salticidae; genus Maratus; species Maratus speculifer. Next base: position 295,100,852 of record OZ025294.1, on the reverse strand, counting down.
GAACGGAAAGACATTCAAATGGACGCGCACAAATGGTTCTTGAGGTTATCGGACGGCGTGTTGGATTTGTTGACCGGTCATATCGGGGGTGTGGTTCCTGAATTTTTTATTTCGGATCGCAAAATCAACCTCGGCATTCCGCGTCCGCAAATGAAACTACTCTGTTCCCATTCCCCCGACCTGGAAGCCTTGTACGAGCGGCTCGCGGATAAGCGGTTCTTTTTGAAATACTTGCAAGATTTGTTTTTGGACGTCACGGACAGTCTCTTCGATACGTTGCATGCTCTCGTTCCCGAGGCCGAGGACGATTTAGCAAAATCGATGCTCTATTTTTACATCAATCTTTGCAAATGCACCTCGTTCGACTACGAGTTGTTCATGTACATGTTGGACATTTTGGCCAGCGTGTTTGTCGGCACCAATTACGAGCGAAAATTTTTCGTCTGGAAAGGCCTCACTCGGAACGGGAAGAGTAAACTCTTCGAATTGATGGGTCGCGTGCTCGGCGGTTACTACCATTCGATCCAATCGGAAAATTTATCGCCCGGGCATTCCGGTAACAACGCGACTCCCGAGCTGGCCTCGACCCTCTTCTCGTGTCGCATGGTTACTACGGAAGAGTTGGACAAGCGACTGGACGAGAATCGCGTGAAACAGATCACGGGAAACTCGTTCGTCACGTTTCGCAACATGTACGAACAAAATTCGGGTGGCATTCCGACCGCGAAACTGTTTGCCACCACCAACAATTATCCAGAGTGCAAGGCGTCGGAAGCGTTCAAAGATCGCGTGGTCGCCATTCCGTTCGATGCCGAATTTGTGGACGTGGCACCCGAAAAAACATCCCAGCAAATCGAAAAAAATATTTATCAGAAAGACGCGTATGTCGTGGAACAATCTTACAAGGGATGTTTTTTCATGCTCTATTATCATTTGAAAAAACATTTGAATCTCGAGGACGGTCTCCTGCATTACCGGGAAGAACCCGAATGCGTCGTCGAATTTACGAACGATTACCTGATTCATGCCGATATTTATGTTCAATTTAAATTGCATATGGACGTGCAGTTGAAAGCCGGGTGTTCGACCACCATGAACGACGTCAGGTCGGCCATTCGCCAATTTTTAAAAACGACCAAAAACACGTCGTTCCACGAAAATGATTTGATGATTTGTTTCGAAAAAGAATTTGGCGAATTACGCCAGACGGATATTCAAATGACACACGAGACGTTCAGTTACAGGAGCTGTCTGGAAGAGGAACAGCCGCAGCAGCAGCCGGCGAAGAAAGCAGCGCGTTTGGATAACGAATCGTCTCTAGTGTATTACGAAGGGGTCATCATTAAAAATTTAAAACGACAAAACTTTGAAGATTAAAGCAATGTCTTGTAAACCCCAGATACAAGAGTATTATGACCTAAAGCTATTGAGTTTGGCGCATATGCCAATTGACACGTTGATTCGGAGTGTATCGTCCAGAAATTTGAGCAAATTGACTAGACTGCGTACCTCGAGCAGAATATGGGATACATTTTATGAGGTAACGCCTTCCGTCGTGGATGCGTTTACAGAGGAAGGCTACGATCACATAAGTGCCATTAAACAAAACTCGAGCGTGTACGGGTATCTCTATTTTGTAGCAGAGCATAATGGTCAGTGGTACAATGCGGCACAGTTTGATTATCAACAGTTTCCTTTAATGCGAAACAGAGACTGCGTACTGCGTAGGATACGAAAAATGGCACAGATTCTATCAAAGCCGAATACGAGTGAATTTGATGCGACTTGTTTATATTTGTTGTATTTTTATGCATTATTAGTAAATCCGTTGTCTAATTGGATCACAATCGATTATTTGGCAAATGGAAATCGTTATCATCAGTTTGGAACGAGACTGAAAGGTAAAATGAAAACGATTGTAAAAAAAGTATGGACGTGAAAAAAAAAAAAAAAAAAAAAAAAAAAAAAAAAAAAAAAAAAAATTTTTTTTTTTTTTTTTTTTTTTTTTTTTTTTTTTTTTTTTGAACATAAATAGCAGACATTTAGTTGGCGTAAACAGAATGCAATTCGGTATGGATAATTTAAATAATCTTATCAAATATCATCACATTAAATGTAAATTGATTACTGATAAATTTTCGTTCACCGATGGCTTTATCGTGACTGAAAAGATTCATGGATCAAACTTTGCAATTGGTTATATCAAAGATACGCTTCGACTTCAGAGTAGAAATGTAATAATTGATAAAGATTTTAAACCATTTGGTTTACCCGAAATCATCGAACCATTGATACGAATTGTAGAAAAGGTAAAAAATGTCCTTGACTACAATTTTCTAATTTATGGTGAAATATTTGGTAAAACAATACCTACGATGAACTATTATGATCCTACATCTGCAACTGTTTTGGGAAGTGAAAAATATTTTTTCAGAGCCTTTGATCTTTATAATGTAGATGAGAAAAAATATTTAAAATACAGCGATGCTATTGCGTTATTTGAAAAGGTGGGATTACCTTATCTACCCATTTTAAATATAAATTACCAAACTATAAGCGATTTGTATGCTATAGTAGAAAAACATCAAAGTGCCTTTTCCAAAAAGTTTGTGGAAGGGTTTGTCTTGAAAAAGAATGAACAGGAATTAGCTTGCTCGAGAAACATTTTCAAGATTGTGAGAAAGGAGTTTAATGCAAATAATGGTAAACCGTTAATCAAGAATATATTGAAATCCTATGTAAATTACAATAGATTCATTTCAGCCTATTCAAAAATTGGGGAAGATGAAGAAAAAATCAAGGAAGAGATGATACGAGATACGTTACAAGATATGATGAACATAATTAAGGATGAAATAGAAGAAGAAGTAGAAGAAAATTACCAAAGATTTCAACAAAAATTTCTAAAATGTCAAGCAAGAAAAAAGGAAATGAAATAATATACATTAAAAAAAAAAAAAAAAAAAAAAAAAAAAAAAAAAATTTTTTTTTTTTTTTTTTTTTTTTTTTTTTTTAAGCATGATTAACGTTTTTATTATCCCATTGATGTGGATGTAAATCATATCCGGCGTAATACATGCTGTTGGCTATGCGGTCTAACGTCGATGCATGTACCGGAAATTTGTAGTAAAGTTTTCCATCCGTAAAAGTAGTAACTTCTTCATTTTTATTACTGTAAAAATGAGTTAAACCCTTTAATCTTCTAAGCATTCGAAGATATTGCCGTAGCATGAGGAGACTTTGTGATTTCATGTCGTTTTCGGAAAATTCTTCTTGTTGTTGGAAGGTTCGAAAATCGTCTACGAAAAGTTTTGACAAAATGTTGTTTTTTTCAGCTATATGATTTGGGTTTGTGAATTTATAATAAGGATAAGGAACAGAAACATCAGGTACTTGAACACTCCTCCCGATATTAGAACTTAATTCGTTTGCGTACAAATCTATTAATGCAATAAAGTCCATTCTATCTATCCATTTTTCATCTAATATATTAAAAAATTTACCTTCCTTATTATAGTGTGGATTTATAAAAGTTTCTATTGCCAAGTCATGGGCTAATCTATTGACTACATCAACATCTGGTATGTCAACAGTTTTTTTAAGAGGCGACATTTAATACTTTGTTTAAACGTTTCTTTTAAGAAATCATGATTTAATGGAACTGAGACGATTAACAAGCTTTTCGCAAATGTATAGCAAGGTTCTGTCTTTTTTATCCGGTTTCCTATACGGTCGCACATAAATTCTAAAATCATAAGCAGAATTCATATTAGTAGTCACTTGATCATCTATTCCTATTAAATATATTTCGTCTTCGTACATTTCTCTGATATGTTCTCCAGCTTTTGAATATCCGTACAATTCATAAGCCACTTTAGATTCGGCGCGAGCAAAAATTTTGTACGCGTACGAAGCTATAAGAGGTAAAAAGCCATTCACAATCTTTTTCACGTAATCGTCATCTCCCAGACTCCAAAGAATAATATCCACTTTCATCAAATGTAACATTTGAATTATGAAATTTACATTGGGACGAACGTGGAAATGGTCCCCTTCAAATACACCTAAAGTTTCATCCATATCGATAACGACTACAATCATTTCTTGCATTAACAAAGAATGAGTCGAACTCAAACACTTATTCGTCATATCGAAAGGCAATATGTTTCGTATGCTCCGACAGAATGTATTTTTCACATGAAAAAACCCTGTTTAACGCTTCTCAACAATTTCAATCACGAAAGATTTCATTGTCTGTATTCAATAAAATCGAGCATTTGGAGATCTTACACCATTACAAAATCTTGTGACATTCCAGATCATTTTTACGACATGATTTTATTGAACCGCAAGCTTGGAGATGACTATGTGCTCCCATTCGCTAGTCATTTTCGGGAATCGTCCGGTTACACTGTCGGAATGTTTAGGCAAAATATTGATTTATATACGCCGGTTATAATTGATAGGGGGATGTTTAAACGAACCGTCTTTACGATGATTGTTTTGTTTGTAGCAGTGTGTCATAGAATGGGAGGCGTTACTCCAAACATTAAATATTTTTCATTTGCCTATACTCGAGAACATCCAGTATTATGTGACATAGGTGGTGAAAATTCCGATAAAAAAGAAATTATCAATGGAAAAGAATATTTTAATCGAAAAAAATGGATAAAATTTTTGCGAAAAAAAAAGACTGTGGACATTATTCGTTATTTAAAACGGTATTATCCAAATTATTTTCAAAAGAAAAAACCAGGTTGTCGCTGTATTTTAAATGAGTTAGATTTTGGATTTGATGATGAAACTCATCAATTGGTATGCGGTAATATGTATTTAATTGATGTACTTTTACAATTTAAACATTTGATCCCAAACTTGACTATACAAGACTACATAATTAATAAATGGATTGAACTGGCCTAAAAAAAAAAAAAAAAAAAAAAAAAAAAAAAAAAAAAAAAAAAAAAAAAATTTTTTTTTTTTTTTTTTTTTTTTTTTTTTTTTTTTTTTCAATAAATAGACAAGTCTTATGGATTACACTTCCATAGTTTTAGAGCTTTTAAATCGGGACAAGTATCCAGTTTTAGAAGATCATGTTTTACTCGACATCTATTATAAAATGATTCCAGCAGATCATCTCAGCACATCTTGCAAGCGTTACGATCGGCGTATGATTAATCCAGAAGATGTCTATATTCGAGACGTTAAACCCTTTCATTTAAGTTATCTGACATCGTTTGGCCAAGATGCATTTTATATGCATCACGTCCATACATTATCGATTGATTGCATTCCTTTACGATGCATCAGGGTAAAACTGGCTCGCTCGTTCGTTGACGCTACCATTTTAAACAGGTCGAGTGCCAGCTTCGAAGAAGAAATTTATAATTTTTTAACGCTTTTAAACACTGACGTACCGCGAATCCGTAACATCATTAATCAGGATTTTATAGACAGTACTCGATTTTTACCTCAGCGCGTCAAGCTTTGGGTTTTCCGATATTCGGAACGCTTCATCGATCACCGATATCTGTCGTTGACTGAGCGACAGCAATTCGGACCACCACCCGTTGCTAGTGGTGTCGTGCCTATTCGAGTTGTTTCGGGCCGTTTATCAGAATGTACTTCACGGAATACATTATTGTCTTTAAACAATCACTATCCTTCCACATGTTTTTCATATTTGCACCATTTTACGGAAAAATGGCAAACAATCATTCCGTTGGCGTTCAATCCTCTCGAAAATCCCATTATCACGCTTTAAGAGCGGCGGGTGCGGCGGCCGCGGCGACGACCACGACCCCTCGCACGGCTGTCGGGCAAAATATATTTGACCTTAAAATTATATTGTTTCCCTTCACTGCCATCTTCTGTGTAAGGTAAATAACGTCTTCTCGAATCGTAATTTCTACATACTTTTCTGATTGCTTTGCACGTGGGAATAGGCAAATTGACATCGATTTCATCGCATTCATCGTGACTAGGATCTATGGTGAGAGTGGATTTATCGGCGGAGTCAATTTCATCGCGATCGACGTGTCCTAAATTTGCAAACATTTCTAATGCGCCTTTTTTGTATCGAGGTTTACCTGTTGTATTCTGGGGTCGGCGTCTTTGCCGCTGTGGCACGGAACTACTTCTCGATGTGGAACGCAATGGACTCCTAGATCTAGAACGGGCTACACTTCTTCTTCCTCCTCCTCCTCTTCTTCTACTTCTTCTTCTCGGTGATCTAGAACGGCGGTCTCGACTCTCGGATCGACGCGTCTGTGTTCCTCTGGTGACGAAACGTTGCGGACTCTGGGATCTGTGACGAGACCTGCTGCGAGATCTGCTGCCGCGCGCCGCGTCTAGGCTCCGGGATCTGTGACGAGACCTGCTGCGAGATCTGCTGCCGCGCGCCGCGTCTAGGCTCCGGGATCTGGGACGAGACCTGCTGCGAGATCTGCTGCCGCGAGCCGCGTCTAGGCTCCGGGATCTGTGACGAGACCTGCTGCGAGATCTGCTGCCGCGAGCCGCGTCTAGGCTCCGGGATCTGTGACGAGACCTGCTGCGAGATCTGCTGCCGCGCGCCGCGTCTAGGCTCCGGGATCTGGGACGAGATCTGCTGCGAGATCTAATATAAAATCTGCCGGTGCGAGCTGTCGGACTTGCACTGCCGCGAACCAGAGATCTGGATCGACGACGTGAAGGTCCCGGACATGGGCTTTGAGGTCTGGAGGGGTTGCGACGACGGCGCCTAGAGGGACTCGGGGGTGGTGACGGTGGTGGCGGAGAGCGTCTGTTAACTATTTGTAATTGTATTTGTCTACGAGTGGGAATATTTTGTGGAAAGGAACGCATGAATCGTCGACAATAAGCGGCTGCGCGAGGCGAGTTTTGTATGGCTCTCGTCCAATAGCGATCGTCCACATTAATATCCTTTTGGTAATTCTTAAAAGCATTTGTATTGTTAAAAAAACGTCGCAGAGAGGCCACTTTAACTAAACTATTTTTTTCGAGAGCCTCGAGTTCATTCAGTGGAATGTGAGTATATTGCGCAAAACCTCGATTCGAGGCGTTCAAAGTATCGTAAGCGTATTCCGTAGGTATTTTGCTTGGAGTCGGCATTCTTTATTTTCGAAGGATCATGTCACCGCAGCAATAAAAATTGTAAAAAGGCGACTCCTTGATAGGTAAATGCGTATCGTAATGGGCGTGTCGATATTTATCGTACATGTTCCAGTGTGCGAGAGCATGGAGCGTATGAATAAACAACAACTGCCATCCAGTCATAATTTGAAAATAATCTGCGCTATTTCGTTCTTCGTCCATCAGACTCGATAAATTGATGGTTCCCCGGGCTTCGTTGAACAGTAACTCGTTGGATTTGGAAAGTTCGGTGCAATATTTTTTATGAATTAAATTAAATTCGTGAAAATTGAAAACAATGTGAACAATGGTACCGCCTTCGTTAAAATCGGGTTCCATGTACAAGTGAATGATTTCCTTGGGTCCGTTTTGCTGATGACAATAATAAAAATAAGGCACATATTTTTCTAATCGAAAAATGGGTTTCTGAAAAATCCAGTTGAGAATGGGTACCCAGCGTTCAAAAATCAAATGAAATTGTTTTAAATCTAGACCCGTTTGATCTTGCACGATTTCGTAGCAGGCGGTCCAGGCGTCGATCCACTTGCTGACCTTACTGACAGCGTAAGATCGGCCATGTCTTCGGGATTCGTGACGGTCGATCGGTCTTTCGTTCATCTTGGCTCTTCTCTTAAAAAAGCATGTACGCCACTTATTTCGTTTTCCTGATGATCTGGTTAGCTTACGTCTGGGTCTGGAGGGACATGAATCTGAAACCACACGTTGGAAAGGTTTCCATTCGTACGGACGCGCCGACTTTTCGCAGTAATTGTAGTACGAAAAAAGTACCCTGTATTGACGATTGTTCCTTTTTATGCGTGGAGAAGGATGTTCAATGTGTCGGAGGAGTATGTCAACCGGAAGCCCAATTAAACCAGATTCCTTGCAATGCAAAAAAGGGAGGAGTTTTAATGATGGTGGAAGATCCAGTGCCGCACTGGTCATGCATTTGTACAGACTCTCGATTTTTCAGGGGAGAGGATTGCGAGACGCTCAACCCAGATGTCTGTGAGCACGGCATGTTTACTTATAAAGATAGGAAAAATTATCTATGCATATGCTTACCACCTTATGAGTTAGTGGTAATCGGAACAAAACCCCATTGTATTGAAAAGAAATTGCTAGGATTCTATGATGAATTTTTTATGAAAAGGGAGTAAAAAAAAAAAAAAAAAAAAAAAAAAACTATAAAGTTTTGATTATTTTTTTGCATGCACTTTGCAAATTTTTCTGACATCTGTAAAATTAAAAATCTATATAGGTCATTGACCTTTGACCTTCATTTTTTATTTGGGAGCTACTTGAAAATTTTTTTCTGAGAGCTGGTTGCAACAAATTTAAAACGATTACAAAAAAAAAAAAAAAAAAAAAAAAAAAAAAAAAAATTTTGGGACATGAATCTGAAACCACACGTTGGAAAGGTTTCCATTCGTACGGACGCGCCGACTTTTCGCAGTAATTGTAGTACGAAAAAAGTACCCTGTATTGACGATTGTTCCTTTTTATGCGTGGAGAAGGATGTTCAATGTGTCGGAGGAGTATGTCAACCGGAAGCCCAATTAAACCAGATTCCTTGCAATGCAAAAAAGGGAGGAGTTTTAATGATGGTGGAAGATCCAGTGCCGCACTGGTCATGCATTTGTACAGACTCTCGATTTTTCAGGGGAGAGGATTGCGAGACGCTCAACCCAGATGTCTGTGAGCACGGCATGTTTACTTATAAAGATAGGAAAAATTATCTATGCATATGCTTACCACCTTATGAGTTAGTGGTAATCGGAACAAAACCCCATTGTATTGAAAAGAAATTGCTAGGATTCTATGATGAATTTTTTATGAAAAGGGAGTAAAAAAAAAAAAAAAAAAAAAAAAAAAAAAAAAAAAAAAAAACTATAAAGTTTTGATTATTTTTTTGCATGCACTTTGCAAATTTTTCTGACATCTGTAAAATTAAAAATCTATATAGGTCATTGACCTTTGACCTTCATTTTTTATTTGGGAGCTACTTGAAAATTTTTTTCTGAGAGCTGGTTGCAACAAATTTAAAACGATTACAAAAAAAAAAAAAAAAAAAAAAAAAAAAATTTTTTTTTTTTTTTTTTTTTTTTTTTTTTTTTTTAATATAAAAGGGAGTGACATTGTTTCGCCAGATCAGTCGGTGTGCAGTAGCACTTTAAAACGAGGATGGCGACGGCACTTAGTCGGTGTGCAGTAGCACTTTAAAACGAGGATGGCGACGGCACTTCCACAGTTATTAGACTTGCCCGTGGACATTTTGTTCCTGATTTTGAGAGACTACGTTCCACTCAAAGATAAATTGCACACGCTTTATAAAATACCTGAATTTCGATCGTTTCTAGAACATCGTGCATCTTATCTGAATTCTCCTAGTCCATTTTCGATGGACTATATTGAACTTTTGCGCTTATACCGACCCGGCTATTATGTTGATCGGATTGTTTAGGGTCGGTGGACCTATCTGCGATTCGATGACGCCACGTTACAATTCATAGAGTATGGGTTTGACCTCAACTGCCGTTTCATTCAACCCAACAGCCGTGTTGAGTTTTCTCGTCAATCCATTTCGACCATGAAAAAAGAAAGAGAATTTTCGCTTCGTTTCCAATTTTTCGAAGAGAAAGAGTCAAAATATTTGATCTATCATCTGGAAGTGTATGGATACATTACGGTACTCTATACACCTCCTTTGTGTAAAATAGCCTTTAACGTTTTTCCTTTGCAACGGTATCGCGAAATTTCGATAGACAAACCCATCCGTGTGAGACATTTTCTTGGATACAGTTTTTGGGAAGTGACGTTGACCCGAGAGAAAAAAATAACCATGAAATGTGTGGACCATGTCGAGTGTCGTTGCAAAAAATTATTTTATGAACTGGACCCTCTAACCTTTGAATTTTCAAAAGATTTCACGTATCTGACGACGGATAGAGGGGGGATAATTACTGTGCAAACATGTTCGAATTACAGACTGGCGGACGAAAACCACGTTGAAGGATTTACTGTATACCACAATTATGAAAAAAAAAAGAGGAAGATTAATCGTAGAAGAAGACAAACACGACCCACAGTTGAAAAAACTTCTAATGGATAAAGACACAATCTGTAAGTTTGAAAACTTTATGTAAATATTTTGAGTCTTGACACAGTTAACAGCAACTGGGAATACCGACACCAATCAAACAATTGAAAAAATATTTCCAAACTTAAATTACTAAATAAATTCATGTGTTTAATAATATTTAATGTGTTTAATAATATTTATGCGTTTAATAATATTTTTTTTTCCTAAAAAAAAAAAAAAAAAAAAAAAAAAAAAAAATTTTTTTTTTTTTTTTTTTTTTTTTTTTTTTTTTTTTTTTTTTTTTTTACGTTTGTAAAATTAAAAATCTATATAGGTCATTGACCTTTGACCTTCATTTTTTATTTGGGAGTTACTTGAAAATTTTTTTCTGATAGCTAGTTGTAACAAATTTAAAACGATTACGATTGTATAACGAATATTATATTATATATATATATATACATATATATATATATATATATATATATATATATATATATATATATATATATATATATATATATATATATATAAATTACTGACTACTTCTCCTTTAAGGTAATTACCCTTAAGGTAATCCCTTGATGTTAATCTTCCTCTTGTTTACCTCTTTATTCTGACATGTTAATTAAAGTAAATTTTGACTCATAAATCTTTTTTATCCAATTTGTTTACTCAAAAAAAAAAAAAAAAAAAAAAAAAAAAAAAAAATTTTTTTTTTTTTTTTTTTTTTTTTTTTTTTTTTTTTTTTAATAGATATCAAGTCAAACATGTCTACCTATCACTCTTTTCTTCAGTCCATTTTCGGTAATCGGTATAGTATGCATGTTCCGTACATTTATGCTTTAAATCTTTACTGCTTATTCGTTATTACACTTACCGTATCTTTAAGCGTCTACAGTCTTCTCAATTACAAATATGACTACGACCAAACCTTCCAACAGCGCGTCCATCTCATGCGAGTTAAATATGCCACGGCTAAACGTCCCGGCTATGATTGATCCGATCTTGGAAAATTTCGATGCACACGTGAATAATTTCATACATTTTTTATGGGATAAACTCGAATGCAGACTCGTTTATCAGGGTCCCGATGATATTCGACAACACATTTTACAAAAAACTGTTTACGCCTGTTCCGTTTACTGCAAACCTAAAAAATACTTGAAAGATGTTTTTCCCATCATGATTGGTTCTCGACTGGATTTCGCCATTCGTCATTCTGCTCAACGGACTTTCGAAGAGCCGTTGCCAGCCGTCTCTTCTGTTTCGTTCCCTTTCCGCGAAGTAGATATCGGTCGCGGATATTTCATTATCAATGGTTTCTTGCGCCACGTTCCCTTTTTTTATACCAACGATCCCACCAATACGCACGTGATTCAAAAGAAAATTGTACGCGTTTATTCGTACAATGCGTACGATCGCGGCAAAGAACTCTGCTATTATCTGGCCGACGTGAACGAGAAGCGGCGGTACGGACAAGTCGTGGTGGTGCACAACGACGGATCGGAAACATCGGAAGATCCTCATTTCTTTACGCACTGTCCTTATCCGACCCATTTGACCGCCTACATGACACACATCCACCGCAACAATCTATTCGATATCGACCATCTGGGCAATAAGATGGTGGTGAGTCCGGGGCATCTCTTCACCAAACTCTTTATCAAATACCTCTACGGACCCCTTCGCGAACGGGATTGGAAAGCCATCAAATCGCGGACGACGCTCGTGCAACATTCCATAGAAACGGGTTGTCTCTTGCACGTGCTCTCTCGGAAAACTGTTTATTTCAAAGAGGGGAAATCGGCGGGCAAAATGACCAACGAGCCGCCCCAGGAATCGCATCGGGAGATTGGAGCGAACGGAGAAATTTTTATCGAGAAGAGTATGGGGTGTTACCGAGAAATGTCGACGCAGACCTATCCGCTGAACCCTTTCTTGCTGTACATGATCGTGCGACAAATGTCGAATAAGGTGAATCATGCCACCCTCGAACCCTATCATCCCAGTCAGGAAGGATGGTTTTGTAAACTGGGCGTCTTCGATACGAAAAATATTGGCCGCACAAACACGATGGTGCGCGAAACGATTGTATCCACGGTGGCGCATTTGGATCAGGTGTACGCGGACGCGGCGGCGGCGACGAACGAATTTTGGCAAATGTTGCAACTGGAGCCGTGTGCAGTAGCAGCAGCAGCCGAGAGTAGTTCCTATTACGTCGTGGTCAACGAAGCGTGTATTCCCGTCACGCGGCAATCTTTCGATCGAGTGGACTTGTTGCGTTTAAAACGACATTTTCAACAGATCGAATGCTACGAACGCGGTAAATTTATCGTGATTCGGTTCAAAATGGGTTTGATTATGAAACGATTACCGGAAACCGATATTTGGGTCACGCCTTCAGACGAAATGTATTGGGCGCGACGTTGTTTTCAGATCGAGGACAAGGCGGAGATGACGGAGAGGTGGCCCGGACCCAATCAGTACAGTTATCTCGTCGATTTGAATCCCTTCTTTCATCATAACGCGTTCCTCAAAAACATTTTAGCTTTCAATGCCTTAAAAAATGCCGTTTTGGCCACCACCTCCAAATACGCACTCTATTTCATGGACACCATGTCGACGTATCGACGAGAACCCAGCAGTTATCACAAAGCCCTCATGGAACCGATCCGGGACGGTGTTTCGGAACATTTCACCCTGCTCCTGCCTCAGGTCGTTGTCACTTACATGAGCTTTTTAGGCATGACGCAAGAAGACTGTATCGTGAAACGCCGAGACTTTCGAGGATTCGATTGTTATCGTTTTTACAGTCTTCGCTTCAAGGTAAAAGCGAGCAGTTGGGTGAAATTTTATCCCGTGCGCGGAGACGTCGATCCAGAGTCGGATTTATTGGGTACCCTGATAAGCGACCAAGCCATGGAAGTGGAACCGTTCTCGATTCACGTTAAAGTGCAACGCGTGACCGTCTCTGAATTTCGTTTGACCTTCTCCAAGACCCCGTTCAAAATCGTACAGCATTGCTTCGCCGACGACAAATTGACGGTGAGCGTGGAGCAGGAGCACGTGAGCAGTACGGGTGATAAACTGTGCAGTTTGCACGGTCAGAAAGGTGTGATTCGGGTCGCCGACAAAGTGCCTCTGCTGGACGGTCACGTGAAACCGGATTTGATCGTGAACCCGTACTGCCTCTTTCGTATGACCCCGGGTCAAATTCTAGAAGCCGTCTATGCGGGCGGAGGTCGCGATGCCGTGCTCGTTCAAAATTCCGAGGGACTCGTGATGAAAGGGGCGACCGCGTTTTACGGTCGCACCGTTTACTTTGTCGTCGTGTACTTTAGCTGCGAGCACATGTATGCGCCCGAAAAATGGGTCACGGACAAGGTGATCAATCAACCCGTGAAAGGACGGAGTCGGAACGGGGGCATGAAGATAGGAACCATGGAAGTGAATGCGATGCGGGCCAACGGCATCGCTTGTTGTTTTGAACAAAAATTTTTCGAAGACGGAGACAGAGTTTTACAAAAGGATAAGCCGACGGAAGCGTACCCGCAATCCATACAGTTGGTCAAAGGAGATTTTAGTTTTTTTAAATTCAATATCGAATATGAGAGTACACCCACGATTACGCTGGTGGCGGAGAAAGGGGAAGCTTCGTTTTCAGACAAATGAAGGTGTTTGGAGGGCTGATGGACCTTTACAGATTTTATAATGCCCTTGTCGTACAAGGTCATTTTTTCTAAGGTTGGTGACACGCGACTCCAACTAAGCGTGGCATTAGAAAAAATGGGCCTAAAAGGGATTATGATTAGAAAAAATAAAAACCACTTAAAATGAGAAAACCGATAAGCTTCTGAAATGTTTTGGTACGGATGCTTAGTATTTTTTCACGTTCTAGGCCTGAAAAAGGGTATGTCAATTTCCGGAAAAATGTATAACCAGCGTATTTCGTATAACCGGAAAAAATAGTATAACCGGAAAAAAGGCATGAGCGGAAAAAAGATTTGAGCGTTTGAGCGGTGAACGAGAAAACGGCAAAAAGATTCGAGCAGTGAACAAAGAAACGGCAAAAAGAGTTGAGCGGTGAACAAAGAAACGGTAAAAAGATTTGACCGGAGATCGAAAAACGGCAAAAAGAGTTGAGCAGTGAACAAAGAAACGGTAAAATGATTTGACCAGTGAACAAAAAACGGCAAAAAGAGTTGAGCAGTGAACGAAAAAACGGCAAAAGGATTTAACCAGTGAACAAAAAACGGCAAAAAGATTTGTCCAAAAAACAAAAAACTGCAAAAACATTCGACCAGTGAACAAAGAAACGGTAAAAAGAGTTGAGCAGTGAACGAAAAAACGGCAAAAACATTTGACCATAAAACAAAAAACGGGAAAAAGACTTGACCATAAAACAAAAAAACGGCAAAAAGATATGACCATAAAACAAAAAACGGCAAAAACATTCGACCATAAAACAAAAAACGGCAAAAGGATTTGACCATAAAACAAAAAAACGGCAAAAGGATTTGACCATAAAACAAAAAAACGGCAAAAACATTCGACCAAAAAACAAAAAACGGTAAAAAGATTCGACCAGTGAACGAAAAAACGGTAAAAAGATTCGACCAGTGAACGAAAAAACGGCAAAAAGATTCGACCAAAAAACAAAAAACGGTAAAAAGATTCGACCAGTGAACGAAAAAACGGCAAAAAGATTTGACCAGTAAACGAGAAAACGGTAAAAAGATTTGAGCGGAAAAATTAGTTGACCGGACAAAATACTTGAGCGGAAAAATTAGTTGACCGGACAAAATACTTGAGCGGAGAAATTAGTTGACCGGAAAAAATACTTGAGCGGAGAAATTAGTTGACCGGAAAAAATACTTGAGCGGAGAAATTAGTTGACCGGAAAAAATACTTGAGCGGAGAAATTAGTTGACCGGAAAAAATACTTGAGCGGAGAAATTAGTTGACCGGAAAAAATACTTGAGCGGAGAAATTAGTTGACCGGAAAAAATACTTGAGCGGAGAAATTAGTTGACCGGAAAAAAATACTTGAGCGGAGAAATTAGTTGACCGGAAAGAATACTTGAGCGGAGAAATTAATTGACCGGAGAAATTAGTTGAGCAGATATGAGCTGATAAATTAATTATTGAAAAAAAAAAAAAAAAAAAAAAAAAAAAAAAAAAAATTTTTTTTTTTTTTTTTTTTTTTTTTTTTTTTTTTTCGCTTGTTCTTAAGGTGTGTTTTCAAACAAGTCTCTCTCTTATCGACGTGCTCTCCTGTCTCTGCGGTTGTCGCGCCATGTTATCTAACCTGTAATGCATCGTTACGTGCAGTTAAATATTCAGAAAAGTAAAAATGAGGAATTTTTCAAAGTTTTTAACATAGTCGACCATGAACACGAAATATTTTCAGTCTCGTGTCACGAAAAAAACACAAAGTCCACAAGCATGTCGAAAAGCATGTCCACAAGCATGTTGAAAAAGTTTCAAAGTCTGAAATCAGTTTATAGCGCGTGTGAAATATTTTCAAAGTCGAGATTTCAAAGTTCGGTAATTATTTCAAAATCGGGAATTATTTCAAAGTTCGGCTTCAAGCGAGAGAAACGGAAGAGCAGCCGCCCGGAAGCGCTGCCAGAAGCCAAGTGATCTGGCAAGACACGGTAACAAAAAAAAAAAAAAAAAAAAAAAAAAAAAAAAAAAATTTTTTTTTTTTTTTTTTTTTTTTTTTTTTTTTTTTTTTTAAGGTATCTATAGGTATATAAACCTTTCATATTCCGCCACATTTTACCTTTTGGTATCCAACACACATCTTCAAATAAAGTAATGGGTAGCTATTCAGATCTCGTCTCTAAAGTTCTAAAAAATGATGTCTTGGCTAAAGCAGCCAAAGAAATGTCAACTATCCAAAGCTCTGATAAATCAACTCTTGATCTTGTGTCGACTGACTGGGCTTACCGTTTGGAAAATGATATAGTTTTCCAAGATTTTCAATTTAATCCAAATCATGTAGGGAGATCTACAAGCTCATCTATTAATTATGAATATGAAACTTCTAAAGGTGTTCTTTTCGAAGTTACTTTAGCTGGACTTTGTAGATTTGCAAAACCTTATAAAGGTAAACCATCTTCATCTCCACCATCTATTATCATTAGCAATTCAGAACCTTTGAGCAAAATAGCTAAAGTTATGACTAAAGATTATGGTTTAAACATTACGATTTCTGATGAATTTAAATTTCAGTTTAATCCTTGTGGTATTTTGATATGTAAATTTTGCAGTGACAGTGCTGAAAAAATCCGAAAGTTGGGATATAAATTAAATAAACATAATCAACCATGCATTCGTAATACTTTTGTATATGACGGTGAAAATATAGTTAACCGATTTCTGAGCCATATAGAAGAATCATATCCGCAAAA
The DNA here is from genome assembly GCA_964019185.1 of Maratus speculifer. NCBI lineage: Eukaryota > Metazoa > Arthropoda > Arachnida > Araneae > Salticidae > Maratus > Maratus speculifer. The sequence continues at coordinate 295,084,220 of OZ025294.1, read as the reverse complement.
TTTTATGGCTCTTGTACACTTAAGAATTAACACTCGATACAATTACACAGATCAGAACAATTTAAATCAAAAGATTCATCGTATCGGAGGAACTGTTACAAATATAATAGTTTTTGATGAAGTTAAATTGTACTCTTATAAACCAGTAAACTTGGGAAATTTAACTTTTATTGAGCTGCCAAAAGAATCTGAAACTTCAGTTTGTAAAAACAGCGAACATAAATCAAATATTAATGAACCTGAATTGGAAGAAAGTACAATACCTGATTTTTTACATCCAACTGAAGAACAAAAGGAATGTTTGACAAACAAAGTAAGCAAAGTAGACGATTATGGCGTAATTGATGATACAATAAATGATAATACATTAGATGATTTAAGTTTACTTGAAAAGGAAAAACAAGACGTTCCTCCGAGTAAACGGCCCAAAGTAGAGGAGTCATTTAGTTTCATAATCTAAATATTGTTAAAAAAAAAAAAAAAAAAAAAAAAAAAAAAAAAAATTTTTTTTTTTTTTTTTTTTTTTTTTTTTTTTTTTTTTTTTTTTTTTTTTTTTAGCAGTTTACACCGCTTTTAAATATTTCATTTAAGGCAAATGGTTTCGGAAGGTCTTTCAATTGATAATTTGCCTTTTGTATAACTTTTTCAAGTGGAGTGACGTGTACGTTCAAATATGTTTGACTACCTATACATCGACCATCGAGAACTAAAAATAACGGATTTCCAATTTGTTCTGTTGCTACTAAACCGATATTTTTTATATATTTCACATTAAATGGAAGATAATCTGTAAAGGTTTTTTCTTTTTGATTTACCTGAAATTCAGAATAAAGGCAATTACTCAATAGATACTGCATATGTATACTCAAATTCATTTCTGTAATAGATGTTGCACCATCTGTCTTATAATCGTAAATTTTATTATCTTTTAAAATCTTATTGGAAGGTTGAAGTTCAATCATTGTTTTAGAAGCAACTTTTTTAACGTTAATTAGTGCCTGTAGTCTAATTAATTCATCTGGTTGCAACGGTCCTACATCGGTATGATCGTCTAAGAAATTTCGATACATCTCAATAACATGGCGTTGCTCAACATTTTGAGGTGCATTTCGTGCATATTGGCGGACAACGTCTGAAATCCGAGGATTCATCGTATAATTTATTGTAGCATCTTGTAAATTTTCCAAACGTTCTTTGGAATATTGATTTAGTAAGGCGGCCTCGTCAAAGTCTGTCGTACGGAAATATTTGTCAAAAAATAACTTTGTGGGAATAATGACGGTATTCTTTTGAAATATGGCTACATCTCTGACGGGTTTCAGAAAATAACCTACATACGTGTAATGAGTAATGTTATCAAATTCAACATAACCCAATTCTAATCCGTAATAATCTCTCAGATGCTTTTCGCACATCAGCATGGTCAAGTTTTTCATAGCACCGCCTTTGCATTCCGCTTTGTTCGGAGTAAAAATGCATATCGTAGAAGACATAACTATCCTTGTTTTTTTTTATTTCCCTCCTTTTCCCCAAACAAGAAAACTATGTTGAAAAAACGAGTCTTTAATTTTAAACGGGGTAAAGTGGGAAAACGTTTCAAAGATTTCAAGTTTCAAGCGAAATCCAAATCGGCTTTAGACGCACTCGTTCGAGGTAGCAAAAAGCTGGAAAATGTTATAAAGAAACTTTTCAGTAAGAAAACATTAATGGCAGTCGGAGTCACTTCGGCCGTGAGTATCGGCATCACGAGTATCTGGGATTATATCGAATCCAATTCGGGTTGTTTTATGAAGAAAACTGATCATTCGATTTGCAAGGTACGCGAATTGAGTTGCTGTCAGAAAGATGCCCTAGACAACGTTCCCTTCTGTTCAGGAATTAGCGTAGATTACGAAAATATATGCGATCAATTCGATGAAGAACGGGAAGGTTCTTGTTGTAGACTTTGTAATTGTGAGGCGTTTCACTGCGACAGCGACGAAACGATGCAATGTCAAAGACCTACGGTGGGCGAAGCCTTGACTCATTTCGCTCAAACCTTGGGCTCGGGTGTCTGGTCGAGTGTGGAGGCCATTTTCCCCTGGCTAACGTACGTTCTTTATGGGATAGGTATCGTTTTCATAGTTTGGTTATTGAGTCTAGTTTCGCCTTATATTCGTCGGTTGTTACAAAGAAAAAAGAAGTACGATGTATGAAAAACTAGCACAATGTTATTTGCCGGTCGATGATTTATTAAAAGAATTGTACGAGGAGGCATCGTTAGAACGGGAAATGCAATTTGTGCTAAAACGTCCCGGAATACATCCCATTGCATACCTCATCACTTTAGATTTGGTAACGAATCCAAAGATTGTTCACGTGGCTCGAAAATATATTTCAAATCTATTGGGGAACAAAGAAAAATACGGATACATTTACTATTTGAACAGTCAACCTATGCTGATTCCTCTAAATATCCGTTTTCAAGGAGTAGAACTGTTTGTGGATTGGATGGATAAGGACGAAATTGTGGAGGCGATGCATAAACTGGCAAACGAAATTTCATGTAAATGGACAGTGATGCATGAAATTACAATGATTGAAATTTACTATTTTTTTATTCGGTTGATGAACCCTCATTTAACATGGCTGGCTATAGAAAGTATGATTAATAGTGTCAGAGGTCATGCTCATTTGATAATGTCCACAGAACGAAAATATAAATACCGAATGGAAGACGAAGACGAATGGAAAGAAAAGTCGAGGTTATGTAAAAGTACGTAAAAAAATTTTTTTTTTTTTTTTTTTTTTTTTTAAATCTATTTAATAAAAGAGACAAGCATCAAGGATATTTCTGTATTATGGATTATTCTTTGGTGGTTACAAGTATCCTAAATAATAGGGTGCTTTCAAATGCAGTACAAGATTTGGAAGAACGAACGCAGGCTTTAAATTTAATTACATCCGAATGGAAATCACGTATTGAAAACACTCATGCTTATCAGATGCATTCGAAGGGAAATGCTTCATATTTGAAAGGACGTTTATGTAAAAGTGAACAGGCTTATATCGCAACACTCAAATTCACAAATGAAATGTACCCGGTCATCATAGCTGGTGAATGGTATCTCCAAAAAAAAGGAAATGATTTTTCCATAATTTCTCGGGAATGTGAACCTCTTCGATTTATCGCATCGTCTATGCGAGTTGATTCAAAAAGTAAACTTCATGATGGTGGTCGATTCTTTATTAGAGTTTGTAAACCGAGTTTTTGCCATACCTGTGCACAAAGACACTTGGATTATAAAGTTCCAATCGCCGATAAAAATTGGTGCGTAAACAGTTTAAGGGTGTTTGATGGAAATAGCATAAAAAACACATTCACTATAAATTTACAAGAAGATTTGCTTCAACTGGGTAAATTTATGGGTATTATGTTTATGATAATAGATAGGCGAACAACTTATGGAACTAATGAATATAAAATTGGTGGTACCATTCATGAATTAATAGTGTTTCAAAGTTCCGTTCTATTGCCTCCGGCCTCATTAATGCTCGGACCCAGCTCGGATGTACCAAGCGTTGAATTTCCAGAGGATTGAAAAAAAAAAAAAAAAAAAAAAAAAAAAAATTTTTTTTTTTTTTTTTTTTTTTTTTTTTTTTTTTTTATGTACATATATAAATCTAAATCTAAATCTAAAATTTTTTAGTTGTTTAAATTTTATAATAAAGGATGGTATCAACGGTCGCGTGCGTAGCAGTTAGGTACGCAAATGAATGTCTGGATGAAATTGTTGTTGTTTATGACTCAGAGTATGCCGTATTCAAAGATCCTAATGAATTCAAACTCAATCCTCATCATGAATTAGTTGCAGTAGATTTGAATTCGTTTAAATTTTTGAAAAATCACACTTCTAAAAGTATAAAAATACTAGGTAAAAATAGTTTAAGATTTCCTTGTTGGGAATGTGGTAATGAAAAGTGTTTGATTACAATTGCTTTTCTGGGATGGTTGAGACGCATAAGTAAAAAAAGTGTAACGTTCAAACACGGAAATCAATCTCCATTACATTTAAAGTCTCCCAGGACTCATAGATTATTTATAGCGTTAGAATTTGATGAAGAAAATAATCCAATAAACGGATGTGTGGTAGCAGATAACGGCTATTTGGATGGAAATCCGGATCGTTGGCTTCCAATCGCATGCGAATCAAATTACGTTTTAACCGCCATAGGATCGAAAACTGCCGAATGGTTACGGAAGAAGGTATCTTTTCCGATATTAGAGGAACGCAATGTTGATTTAACATATCCCTGCGTGGAATGTAAAAAAAGAAGTTGTCCACTCGTAAAAACCTTTTATGTTTGGAGAGCAGAAATTGTTAGAACAAGGTTCATTAAACATATAAAATCTTGAAAAAAAAAAAAAAAAAAAAAAAAAAAAAAAAAAAAAAAAATTTTTTTTTTTTTTTTTTTTTTTTTTTTTTTTTTTTTTTTTTTAACTTCAATGCGTATATATTGAGAGTATCGAGTTTTTTTTTACTCTTTATTTAACATGTACTATTCATTTCATTGGGAAAAGATTCAGACGCGCTTCAACATTATTCGAGTGCAAGTCACTTTCTTAGACGAGCAGGGTCGACGGCATCTCATCCAAAAGTATTACGAAGAATGGATCGGTGTTTGCACCCAACACATCGACCGAGTCGTACAAGCCATCCAGTTACATTTTCCTGGCAGTCGCGTCTTATACAAACGCGTCAGCGAAGTCAAAAAAATTTTACCCTATTTCGAAGACAGACTGGCTCGCGATAAATTCGAGTACCGTTCGAAACCATTTTACAAAGTCTATACGACGGCTTCCATTAAGAACGTCGGGCGTTTATTCAACCGTTTCAAAATCGGATATTACGCTCCGGAAGATTGGTTGACGCACATTTATATCGATCTTTGTTTTCGGCATCAGTGTTTTTCCTTTTATTATCGATGGTACGACTTGAACCACGACACCGAAGCTTTGGTAGACGCGCTCGTCCCGATACAACCACTCGACCGGCCACTGCCGCCACCCGACTGGACGTTTGCGGCGTTCGATTTGGAGTCGGTGCCTCTGGTAGGTGAACACGTACCCATGGGTCTGTATGCGACAGATCGCATCGTCATGATCAGCCTTTACAAATGGAATCGACGGGAAGGTGTTCGGCGTCGGTTACTCTACCTGTTGCCCGATGGAATCACAAAACCTCTCGCCGCCGCCGACGCCTCCGCCGCCGAAGCCACCGTAGAATCTTTTCAAAGCGAACGAGACCTGCTCGTTCGATTTCACGAATTGTTGGAGGACGCCGACATACTGACGGGTTATAATATCAACGCTTTCGATTTACCCTGTCTCTTTGCCCGTCTCCTCTGGCTCAATCTGACTTCCGTTCTCCAGCATTATCGATCGAAACACGTAGGCACGGACGTGGTCGTCACGTACCGTTCCAAGATGACCGTGGACCTCTACGCGTACGTGAAAACTTTCTCCGGCTACGATTTGCCGAGTTTCAAGCTGGACGACGTCGCTCGCGTCAAACTGAAAGGCGAGACTAAAGTGGGCGTCAAAGCGACCGGGATCTGGAGTTGGTACCGAAAACGGTACCCCCAGAGCCTGTTCGAAGAAGAGAACGCGGAGCGGTGTTTCAAAGCCCTGCAGCCCGAAACGGTCTCGCGAGCTCAAGATTTCGGAACGTTTCGCACCTACTTGGAATATTGTCTCCGAGATTCCGAGCTCGTGTATCGTCTCTTCGAAAAAGAGTACGTCCTTTCTTTCTTGGTAGAAAGGGCCAATTTCACGGCTCTCGATGCCGTCGAGGCGCTCCATTTCGGTAATTCGCGTTACTTGCTAGAACTGTTCAAGACGTACGGTACGAGACTCGGTTATTTCATCAACCCGAAATTTTTCAAAGCGGATTCCGCCAAGTATCAGCAGTCGTTGTTGGGGGGAGCTCGCACGTATCAGGGGGCCCTCAATTACTGCATTCCCGGGAAAATGTACGAAGACGTTTCCGTGCTGGACTTTGCGAGCATGTATCCGAGCACGCTGGTCAGCAGCAATCTCTGCTACGGCACGTGCACCATCCTGTCGCGCGAAGACTGGCTGGCCATTCCGCCTTTGCGACGAAGACGCTTGAGATGCATACCGTACCAACAACATTCCAGTGCCGATTTTCAAAAACGGGAGCGGCCTCGCGATAAGTTTGCCTATCCCGCGTTCGATCCGGAGCGGCATCCTTTCGTGATCGTTCACTCGCCGGAGCAGGAGGCTTTCTTGCCCCACATCGTGCGCCATTTCTTGCAAACGCGGCAATTTCATCAGAAGGAATGGAAGCGGACGCGAGACGTCTATCATTACAACGTGCAACTCGGAATCAAAATTTTAGTCAATTCTCTGTACGGCGTCATGGCCAGCAAGGATTCTCCGCTCGCCTACCTGCCCATCGCCATCACGATCGTCACGCTCGCGCGCAACCAGTTGCTCGGCTCGTTTCATTACTTGACGAGTCGGGGCTACGACGTGTGTTATGCCGACACGGACTCGCTGATGGTGCATCGCTGGCCTCTCGATCATGCCGATCCCGTCAACACTTTCCTGGACCTACCGAACGTGGAGTTGAAATTCGAGCAGCGCATGAAACGATTACTCGTTCTCTCCAAAAAGAGATATATTTACGAGCGAGAGGACGGCACCCTCGTACCGAAAGGATTTCAGAAAAAGGTAAACGGGTTGATTGAATACATGACTTGGACAATTTTGCCATTGTGTTGGAAGAGATTGTTGGAGGAAGAAGGAGAAGCGGCGACAACAAGAGGACAAGAAGAAAAAACAGCGGTAGTAGAAGAAGAAGATGATGATGATGAAGAAGAAGAAGAAGAAGAAGAAGAGGATGATGATGAAGAGGAGGATATAATTATAGCGGCCACAACATACGAAAACAAAATTAAAAAACAGGAAGAAGCGAGTTTGGGTTGGATAATTTGGGTGAACGTTCTTTTGGAAGCCCAATACCGATGTCGGGATCCTCAAAAATATGCCATCTACCGCAAAATAAAAAAACTCGACCAGTACGTCTCGGAAAAATGCATTGCCGTCAAATATCTACTCAAGTACCCGAATAAGACGGGAGACGAGCACGTGGAACTCACGTACAGTCGAGCCGATGTGGCTGTGAAGGAAGCGGGTAATTGGGTCATGGACGTGGAAGATTGTCGGTGGGTGGACTACGAAAAACTCTTTGTCAGTCAAAAGAAGATTTTTTGTATGCTTCTCAATCGCGCCTTCTGGAAGATGAACGATCCGACAAACATGGCCGACATGGTCTTGAACGGCCTTCGTTGGAAGGGGTTTGTACACGCGGAACACTTGCACCGACAGGTCACGGGACGAGGCGTACTGCTCCTCGTGGAAACTGCTGTAAAATACACATTTCAGATGAACGATCACCTATCCCCCAGCAATAAACACTTGAGTCAACATAAAAAATATGTTGCCTCTGGTTTTATTGCACAGGCTAACCAAAGAAAAAGGAAAAATCAATAGACTAACTTTTTAAAACTGCGACTTGTAGTAGTTCGAGTTTTAGGTTAAAGTTTGACTCGTAACTCTTTTCTGGTGTCAGTAAAAATTCTAAAACCTAAAGAGGTTACAAAAAGAAAAAAAAAAAAAAAAAAAAAAAAAAAAAAAAAAAAAAACTCCAAACTAAAAGTTGACTTAAAAAATTCGGCACACTATTTTTTTTATCAAAGTCGAACTGGAATACTGACAACAGAGGCAATAGGTATTAACTTTGTTATCGCCAAGCGACAAACGACTTTAAAAGTCATAAACAATCATCCCTACCTAAAAAAAAAAAAAAAAAAAAAAAAAAAAAAAAAAAAAAAAAAAAAAAAAAAAAAATTTTTTTTTTTTTTTTTTTTTTTTTTTTTTTTTTTTTTTTTTTTTTTCAGGCGTGTTAATAAATATAATTTTCGGCCTATAACTTTTTCCTGGGGTCGGTAAAAATTTAAAATCTAAAGAGGTCGTTAACCTTTAACCTTTGACCTATAACCTTTAACATTTGATCTAACTTTTTATATATATATATATATATATATATATATATATATATATATATATATATATATATATATATATATAATTACTGACTACTTCTCCTTTAAGGTAATTACCCTTGAGGTAATCCCTTGATGTTAATTTTTTCTCTTGTTTACCTCTTTATTCTGACATGTTAGTTAATGTAAATTTCGACTTCACTCTTTTCTGGTGTTAGTAAAAATCTAAAACCTGAAACAATTTGAAAAAAAAAAAAAAAAAAAAAAAAAAAAAAAAAAAAAAATTTTTTTTTTTTTTTTTTTTTTTTTTTTTTTTTTAACTGAAATATAAACTGATGTAAGATTTAATATGTAATGTAAAAAAAGGTGTGCAAAACATTTTCACAAAATGGCAGATGAACTTTTGTTGCGCGAAAATCCAAGACGGTTTGTCATTTTCCCTATTGAATATCCAGATATATGGCTCATGTACAAAAAAGCAGAAGCCTCTTTCTGGACTGTCGAAGAAGTCGACTTGTCACACGATATTGCAGACTGGGAAAAATTAACGACCAGTGAAAAACATTTCATTTCTCATGTTTTGGCCTTTTTTGCTGCAAGCGATGGCATTGTAAATGAAAACTTAGTTAAAAGATTTTCCCATGAAGTTCAAATTGCCGAAGCACGATGTTTTTATGGTTTTCAGATAGCTATAGAAAATGTCCATTCCGAAATGTATAGTCTCCTGATCGATACCTACATTAGAGACAAAAGAGAAAAAGAATATCTCTTTAACGCTATTGAAACTTTACCGTGCGTCAGAAAGAAGGCGGACTGGGCCCTTTCTTGGATTAGTTCTCCGAATGCATCATTTGGGGAAAGGATCGTAGCTTTTGCTGCCGTTGAAGGGATTTTTTTCTCTGGATCTTTTGCGGCCATATTCTGGTTGAAAAAGAGAGGTTTGATGCCCGGTCTGACGTTCAGTAATGAACTTATTAGCAGAGATGAAGGATTACATTGCAACTTTGCTTGTTTAATGTTTAGCTATTTAACACACAAACCTTCAGGACAAAGAATTGTGCAAATCATATCGGATGCAGTTGCCGTCGAACAAGAGTTTCTCACTGAGGCATTGCCCGTCGCTTTAATTGGAATGAACAATAAACTGATGAAGCAGTACATTGAATTTGTTGCAGACCGGCTTTTGGTTGAGTTAAATTGCGGAAAAGTGTATGGTGTGGAAAATCCTTTTGATTTCATGGAGCATATAAGTTTAGAAGGTAAAACAAACTTTTTTGAGAAAAAAGTAGGAGAGTATCAAAAAGCTGGTGTAATGTCTAAGAAGGAAGATTTTCGATTCACTCTCGAGGCTGATTTCTAAAAAGTAAAGAAAAAAAAACAAATAATCTTTTTTCGGCGATGAATCAAGATGTTTTTCAAAAGCCTAGTCGAGTCCATTCTGAAACAGATGGCGGATCCGGACGACGTCCTGGCCTGCAGCGCCACCAGCGCGCTCACGCGAGACATCCGCGACGACCTGATCCAGGCGTACGAGCTGAGCGAGCCCCTCGTCCGCCGGCACGCTCAGGCCTTCCTGGGCAGCAGCAGCTTCCTGGATTTCCTGATAAAGTTCTCGAAGCTGCCGCATCACGCGGACCGCTGCCGTGCCGCCGCCGCGTTTCCGGATCGGAACTGCGGACCGGGAGGCGGCGGCGATTCGGAGACGCGCCGGGAAAATGAGGAGTTGAAAACCCGATTGAATGACTGCGAGAGTCGATTGAACATTTACGAGATGCAAAACACTCAGTCGCAAGCGGAACTGCAAGAGTTGGAAAACGTAAAAGATAGGTTGCGCGAAACCGAAAAGCAAAAAGAAGCAATTAATCAAGAATTGATCGAATGTAACAGGCAAAACCAACAATTAATTTTGAATATATCACAATTAAATGGGCAAATTCAAGGATATCAAAATACCTTGCAATTATCTGCAAATTTGAATAAAAACTTGAGTGAAAATGCTACACATATGGCTATTGAAAGCGCTAAAGTGATAACGGAGACAGAGTTTCATAATAAATCATTACAACAGGAAAATTTGGAGCTAAAACACTGCTTGAATCATACACCTGCATTAGTTGTTCAATATGACAATCATCCAATGATTACTGAAGTACCTGATACTGACGTACCGAGAATAGAAAACAGACCTGGGGGATTGTTTTCTCAGGATGCTATACCGTGTGAATTTAGTCAAGAAACAGATCAAACCAGTAGAAATTTGGAGCAGGAATTATCCAAATGCAGAGAACAACTGAAAGAGAAGGACAGGGAACTGGACGATTTGACTTACCAATTAAAAAACAAGGAACAAAATTTAAACGATGTAAAAAATCTTTATAACGAATGTTTAACATTACAAGCTGAAACAGAAATTAATCGTGCAAAATTATCAAACATCGATGAAATCAACAGCTGTGAAATCAACAGATTAAAAGCTCGTTTGAGAGAAAAAGATGAAGAAATTGACAAAGCAGAGCTTCGATTTGAAAAGGAATTGAACGCACTCAAAGATCAACTGAGAAAAAAAGAATTGGAATTAAACAATTTAACCGTCAGTGAAAGTCACGATTCTAAAATCAAAACAAACAAAGTGGAATCTCAGTTAAAAACACATAAAAATCGAATCGAACAATTACTTGAGGAATTGAAACAAAAGAAATTGGAGCTCGACGGCTGCCAAAATCGATTGGAAATAAATAACTGTATAATAGAGTTTTTAGAAAATGAATTCAATATTACCGAAAAAAATTGTGATGACTACGAAATGCAAATTGATGATCAATCTGTTGCGAAAAATAAGAATGAGGCTATTCTGTTACAACTGAAAAGGGATTTGAAGTTATTGAAGACTTTTAAACGACAAATGAAGCGAATAAAACAGGAAGCATCCAAATTTCAAATATCACCAGAAGAGTTTGCGGATGTTATACTGAACTTACAAACAGGTGCGTCCAAGGACTTGCTTGACATTTCAGCAGCTTCAAATATAAAAATGGATGACAATTTCGTCGAAGAAGTAACAAAGCGTCTAAAAAGTCATCAAACTAATAAACAAATTTTAATAGAAATAGTAAACGCAATTAATCAATATAAAACTGTTGATGGGGATAGTATATCGCGGTTTGAAGATATCATACCGTGGATAAAAAAAGAAGCAAAATTCAGTGATGATTCAAAAAAATATTTTCAATTCAAAGATTCCAATATGACTGACATTGTTGTTAAAAAAATTGAACCACTATTAAAACGTTTATTTTCGAATGAAAACCCAGAGCCAGAGAAATACAATTTTTTGGATCATATGCGAACATTCGAAATGCATGTACTTTTTCATTTTAATGCTGCAAAGGATGCATGTTATAGGAACTTGTTGACAGATTTAAATCTCAATACAAATATTCCTAAAGAATCCTTTAAATCCACATTGGAAAAAAAAGTTAACGATGAATGGATGTCACTTTACACACAATGGCTTGAAAAGTTAGGTTTCGATATAAAAACAGATAAAAAAGAGTTTTTGGCAAAACTGTCTTCGCGCAAGTCTTGTAAAAGTAAACGAGGTGTCGGAGTTTTGTCAGAAGTTTATGAAATACCGGATTCCGGGAAGAGATCAAAAATTTTAGAAAATTACTCGTATATTGAAATGCAAAATTTGGTATTGGCGTTATACAGCGAATTTTTTAAATTAAAATGGGAATATCTTCAAAATATTATTCCAACCAATGAGGAAATAGTGGAGAAATGTAGAAATAAAATTAAAATTCTTGATAGATTAAACAAAGTTACTGATAGAAGTAATACTCTATTAGAAATATATACAGAGTACGTGAAAATAGATTTGAATTTTTATCAAAAGAAAACAAATTATTTTACAGATATTGTAACAAATATGTCGGAATTATTGCGGCAATGTATGAATGAAACAGAAGAATATCTTAAAAGTTTATGCATGGTTTAAAAAAAAAAAAAAAAAAAAAAAAAAAAAAAAAAAAAATTTTTTTTTTTTTTTTTTTTTTTTTTTTTTTTTTTTTTTTTTTGTCGTGGCTTCTGATACTACAAGTGGAAATTAATTTCAGGGGTACGATTCTTGTCTTATGTGTGAATCAATTTTAACATCGCTCAGAAGGCGTCCCCTCTACTCTGTTGAATCATGTGGCGAAACACTTGATTTCTTTTGTTTTCGATATCATCATTTCGATTCGTGGGGATCGACATCAACGCGTCTCCTTTTTCCGCCAGACGAGGATTGTTCGGGTACTTGCTCGCATGATGCATTGTGATTTAAACTCGATTCGTGGGGATCGACATCAACGCGTCTCCTTTTTCCGCCAGACGAGGATTGTTCGGGTACTTGCTCGCATGATGCATTGTGATTTAAACTCGATTCGGGGAGCTCCATATGAACACGTTTTCTTTTTCCGACAGTGGATGGGTCGGGCGCTTCACGGCACGACACGTTTTCATTTAAACTCGACTCGGGGGGATCGATATCAGTGCGTCTTCTTTTTCCGACAAAAGAGTCGCTGTAACGACGTTTCAAGTTTTTAAAAGAATACGGTTGAGGTGGTTCGATATAACCGCGTCTTAAACACTCCTCTTCATCAGGAAATTCCAATTCCCAAAAATGCTCTGGTGTTTTGGGAGGAGATTTCCCTCGATGTCGCGATACTTTTTTCAATCTCTCTTTCAATGATTCTTCGTCCAAATCGGGTATACATTTATAATAGTCTTCACAACAAGCACATGCATGACCGGGATATTGTCTTCTGTCGGCGTGCTTACGAGACATTTTTTCGAAACATTTTTGTGGCACATTTTTCTTTTCCAAGAGATCAAAATTTTCAAAATGCTTTTCAGAAATTTTTTTTGTGTGGTCCGTGTCAGGGTGCTTTCGATGAGATGCTAAGATGCCAACCAGTTTAACAACAGAAAACAATAAGCTCCAAGCCCAACTCGGCTTTGGTTCTGATTCGGAATTTTCGGGAACAGTTGACATACTTTGCATACCCTGCCAACCGTCGTGATCTTCTACCCACGATTCTAATTTTTCTTTTACTAATCTAGAAAAACATTCGTACATTACATCTATGATACTTTTAGGTAACTTTTCTCTGATACATTTTACAGCCAATTCTCCGACGAAAATGAAAAAAGCTATTATTCGACTCCAAGTTATACCTTCGGAAAACAATTCAATAGATACATCTGATAAAATATTACCTACGTTATCTTCATTAATAATTTCTATTTCACTGCAAAATTTTTTTAATACACAATGATACGATTCTTGAAAGACTTTAAGAATTTCGCATGTTTTTTTAACAAGATCTTTTTCTTTTTCATTCATCGCACTGACTGCATCAAAATTTTCATGATGACGCAGTAGAAAAGAAAATACATTTTCAAGGAAAAAATCTGTTCTTATTATATCCTTTTTCTTATAACTTTTCCTTTCAAACTCATCAAGTTCTCCGTGCACAAAAGCCTGTTTAAATAGCAAGTTTCTAGATATTTTACAGTGAGTTGTACTTTATTTAAAATATGACAACCGATATATGAAAAAAAAAAAAAAAAAAAAAAAAAAAAAAAAAAAAAAAAAAAAAAAAAAAATTTTTTTTTTTTTTTTTTTTTTTTTTTTTTAATATGGTTTCTATAAGCTATTTGCCATGGATGCTATGGTGCCAACCAGTTTAATTGAAGAGTACAATAACCTCCTAGCCCAACTCGGCTTTGGTTTTGATTCGGAAATTTCGGGAACAATTGACATACTTTTCATACCCTCCCAACCGTCGTTATCTTCTACCCAGTATTCTAATTTTTCTTTTACTAATCTAGAAAAACATTCGTACATTACATCTATGATACTTTTAGGTAACTCTTCTCTGATACATTTTACAGCCAATTCCCCGACGAAAGCGAAAAGAGCTATTATACAATGCCAACTTATACCTTCGGAAAACAATTCATTAGCTACACCTATTAAAATACTACCTATGTTATTTTCATTAATAATTTTTATTTCACTGCATAAATTTTTACATACATTATTATACTTTTCTTGAAAAAACTTAAGAATTTCGCAAGTTTTTTCAATAAGATCTTTTTCTTTTTCATTCATCGCACTTACCGCAAAAAAATTTACATGATGACGCAGTAGAAAAGAAAATACATTTTCAAGGAAAAAATCTGTTCTCATTATATCATTTTTGTTATAACTTTTTCTTTCAAATACATCAAGATTTCCATGCATGGAAGATGCTTGAAACAGCAAATTGTTAGACATTTTACGACGAAAGATACTTTATTTAAAATATGACAAATGATATATAATTTTTTATGTAAAAAAAAAAAAAAAAAAAAAAAAAAAAAAAAAAAAATTTTTTTTTTTTTTTTTTTTTTTTTTTTTTTAAATGAAATACCTAGGATTTAATTTTTTTCATTTATTTATGAGAGGGTTGAGTGGTATAAAGACACGAAAACAAAGATTTAAGCCGTGAGGCGGTCGCTGGCGCTCGCGCCTCACGGCTTAAATCTTTGTTTTCGTGTCTTTATACCACTCAACTTTTTTTAAGTGTAACTTAAAAAAGATTTATATTACATTATGTCAAATTCCTTTTCATGGGATGAAATGTTAGATTCTCTTTCCCATGTAACACATGAACAAACATTCGCTGCATTTCATTATGATCAAAATGATTCGTTTTTCAAAAGCCTTTCAACACTTGAAATTTTACCAACCCTAGAATCTATACTTTCCGATCGAAATTTCGTGACTACCTCAGCTCTTTCTGGTGCCGGATCATGGGGTGAGACATGCTCTAACCATTTTAAACCTAGTTTATTTTCCAAATGTTTAGCTGCCAAAGTAAAAATTGAAAAACATAAACTATTCAGATTGCAACAGGTGAAAAAAGAATTAAAAATGAATGAGCCGTGCTCTTGGTATTCGGTCAATCTTCTGGTTTCATTAGCTCGTTTAAATGAGTAATAAAACCCACAACGATTTTCAAATAGTAGAGTATGAAACTTAAGTAACTTTGGAAACTCAATGAAATAAGGATAGTGGAACAAAGAAAAATGACGATTGTAGAACAAGTAGATCAACAAACTCTATTAAAGAATTTAGAGACCAGTGTAAAAGATTTTCAAAAAGTTTTTCAAAAATTTAAAAAAGAATGGGACACTTTCATCGATAAGGTTGACGACGACAGTTGCGACATAGATCAAGATTTAGTATGTAATATTACGGATGAGTACGATATTTCTGTCCAAGCTATGGAAGACACTTTACAGGATCTTTTAAAAGATTTCAACGATTCCAATAAATTGAAACAGAATTAGATTTAAAAAAAAAAAAAAAAAAAAAAAAAAAAAAAAAAAAAAATTTTTTTTTTTTTTTTTTTTTTTTTTTTTTAATTCGGGGGGGGGGGATTGTTTATGACTTTTAAAGTCGCTTGTCGCTTGGAGATAACAAAATCAATTCCTATTGCCTCTGTTGTCAATATTCCAGTTCGACTTTGATAAAAAAATAGTGTGCCGAATTTTTTAAGTCAACTTTTAGTTTGGAACTTAGTTTATCAAATAAAGTTTGTTAAAATCTTTTATATTTCTCACGAGACTCTTTCTACGTGTTTGTTCACGAGTTCGGTTGCCGGTGCAATCATCAGTCTCTTTCCCGTCCAACTCCATCAACTTAAAAAAGTCATGAAATTTTTTACGATTTGGAGACGCGAGATCGCGAAATGGGGCTCTGAGTGGAAGCGTTTACCTCGAATAATCTCGAACGTGATTTCATGGTCGTGGGAATTCGTGAGAGAGTCGTACTACTTTCCTGCGTATCGCGAGTTGAGCGAAAGAGCCACTCGATTAGAGTCCGAGCTGAATACGCTCCGGGAATTAAAAGATGCGTTGAGGAAACGGCTGGTCGACGTCAAGCACGTAGCGTACCGAAATGCCTTGCTGAGATCCGAAATCACGAGCTTGAGAAAACAACTGGCTTCCGCACGTTCTGAAATTAGCAATCTCAAGGAAGGACGCACCTGCGTAAAATGTTACAAAGATTTTTTTACAGATTTACATTCCAAAATGTGATTGAAAAAAAAATAAACTCGAGTCATTTTCAGATTTTAAATATTAAAGAGTTAAAAACATTTTAAAAAGATGAATACGGAAAGATTCAATCCTCATTTAGATCAACACACTCGGACGCATAAGCCACCGCAACTGAATTTCGAAAACAAAGAGAATAATGCGTATTCTGATATGCCGAGAGATGGCTATACACTGAATAATCCTCATGCGAGATGGGGAGATAAGAATGGACGAACTTATTTTGCAGCATTAAATAATATTAAAAAACGGTGAAGAAATAAATGTAGAAAAAAAAAAAAAAAAAAAAAAAAAAAAAAAAAAAATTTTTTTTTTTTTTTTTTTTTTTTTTTTTTTTTTTTATATATATATAAAGCAGTGAAATTGTTTCACCTGATCAGTTGACATATGACAACGCTGCCAGTCGGCTGCTCTTCCGTTTCTCTCGCTTGAAATTTTGTCGAACTTTGTAATAATTCGACTTTGAAAAATTTTGCCGAACTCCGAAATAATTCCAGACTTTGAAAAATTTTGCCGAACTCCGAAATAATTCCAGACTTTGAAAAATTTTGCCGAACTCCGAAATAATTCCAGACTTTGAAAAATTTTGCCGAACTCTGAAATAATTCCAGACTTTGAAAAATTTTGCCGAACTCCGAAATAATTCCAGACTTTGAAAAATTTTGCTGAACTCCGAAATAATTCTAGACTTTGAAATATATATATATATATATATATATATATATATATATATATATATATATATATATATATATATATATATATATATATATATATATATATATATATATATATATATATATATATATATATATATATATATATATATATATATATATATTACTTAATACTTCTCCCTTAAAGTAATTTTCTGGGACTTTATCATTATAAAAATCCTCGACAATCCCAGTCTGTTTTACCTCTTTATTCTGACGAGTTAATAAATCATAAATTTCAACGAGTTTCGACTTCTGTCTCAAAAATAAAAATCTCATCAATCCAGATTAAACCGGATTAAACCGGATTAAAGCAGATATATATATATATATATATATATATATATATATATATATATATATATATATATATATATATATATATATATATATATATATTACTTAATACTTCTCCCTTAAAGTAATTTTCTGGGACTTTATCATTATAAAAATTCTCGACAATCCCAGTCTGTTTTACCTCTTTATTCTGACGAGTTAATAAATCATACATTTTAACGAGTTTCGACTTCCGTCTCAAAAATAAAAATCTCATCAATCCAGATTAAACCGGATTAAACCGGATTAAACCATATATATATATATATATATATATATATATTACTTAATACTTCTCCCTTAAAATAATTTTCTGACACTTTATCATTATAAAAATCCTTGACAATCCCAGTTCTCATAAAACTAGATTAAACCGGATTAAACTATATATATATATATATATATATATATATATATATATATATATATATATATATATATATATATATATATATATATATATATATATATATATATATATATATATATATATATTAAATTACTAAATACTTCTCCTTTAAGGTAATTACCCATGAGGTAATCCCTTGGTGTTAATCTATCTTTTCTTTACCTCTTTATTTTGACGTGTTACTAAATATAAATTTTGACTGATAATTTTTTTCGGGCAGCAGTAAAAATAAAAAAATCTAAAAAGGTCATTGACCTATGACCTTATATATATATATATATATATATATATATATATATATATATATATATATATATATATATATATATATATATATATATATATATATATATATATATATATATATATATATATATATATATTACTTAATACTTCTCCCTTAAAGTAATTTTCTGGGACTTTATCATTATAAAAATCCTCGACAATCCCAGTCTGTTTTACCTCTTTATTCTGACGAGTTAATAAATCATAAATTTCAACGAGTTTCGACTTTCGTCTCAAAAATAAAAATCTCATCAATCCAGATTAAACCGGATTAAACCATATATATATATATATATATATATATATATATATATATATTTATATATATATATATATATATATATATATATATACATATATATATATATATATATATATATATATATATATATATATATATATATATATACTACTTAATACTTCTCCCTTAAAGTAATTTTCTGACACTTTATCATTATAAAAATCCTCGACAATCCCAGTCTGTTTTACCTCTTTATTATGACGAGTTAATAAATCATAAATTTCAACGAGTTTCGACTTCCGTCTCAAAAATAAAAATCTCATAAAACTAGATTAAACCGGATTAAACTATATATATATATATATATATATATATATATATATATTAAATTACTAAATACTTCTCCTTTAAGGTAATTACCCATGAGGTAATCCCTTGGTGTTAATCTTTCTTTTCTTTACCTCTTTATTTTGACGTGTTACTAAATATAAATTTTGACTGATAATTTTTTTCGGGCAGCAGTAAAAATAAAAAAATCTAAAAAGGTCATTGACCTATGACCTTATATATATATATATATATATATATATATATATATATATATATATATATATATATATTACTTAATACTTCTCCCTTAAAGTAATTTTCTGGGACTTTATCATTATAAAAATCCTCGACAATCCCAGTCTGTTTTACCTCTTTATTCTGACGAGTTAATAAATCATAAATTTCAACGAGTTTCGACTTCCGTCTCAAAAATAAAAATCTCATCAATCCAGATTAAACCGGATTAAACCATATATATATATATATATATATATATATATATATATATATATATATATATATATATATATATATATATATATATATATATATATATATATATATACTACTTAATACTTCTCCCTTAAAGTAATTTTCTGACACTTTATCATTATAAAAATCCTCGACAATCCCAGTCTGTTTTACCTCTTTATTCTGACGAGTTAATAAATCATAAATTTCAACGAGTTTCGACTTCCGTCTCAAAAATAAAAATCTCATAAAACTAGATTAAACCGGATTAAACTATATATATATATATATATATATATATATATATATATATATATTAAATTACTAAATACTTCTCCTTTAAGGTAATTACCCATGAGGTAATCCCTTGGTGTCAATCTTTCTTTTCTTTACCTCTTTATTTTGACGTGTTACTAAATATAAATTTTGACTGATAATTTTTTTCGGGCAGCAGTAAAAATAAAAAAATCTAAAAAGGTCATTGACCTATGACCTTATATATATATATATATATATATATATATAATTACTTAATACTCCTCCCTTAAAGTAATTTTCTGGGATTATATCATTATAAAAATCCGCGACAATCCCAGTCTTCTTTATCTCTTTATTCTAACGTGATAATATTGTTTTGACTCAAAACTTCGTACTTTACGAATGTCGCTCATTTGTGATGACTACGTTCAGTTTCAGTATTGCGTCATTTTGTTGATAATTTAAACTGTTTTATAATTGATTCGTTTGTGTAACTATTTTTTCACTGTATTTAAATTACGCGTGGTTGACAGTATATATATTCTCAATCAGTTAACGTTTCACTCTTGCGTAACATTTGTTGTATTTTTTAACCGACTTCAAAGAGGAGGTTATGATTTCGACCTGTATGTATTTGTTGTTCACGCATAACTTTTGCAAATATGAACCGATTTTGATAATTCTTTTTTTGTTTGAAAGCGTATGAGGCCCATGTGGTCCCATTTAAATTTCATAAAAATCTGATAATTAGAACTTTTTCAAAAATAAAAACTTTAAATTTCAAATTCATTTTTAAGCAATCGACCAATTAGAAGTGTTCATTTTGCATGCTTTTATGTTACACTTACATAGACACACGATCTTTTCATTGTTAAAAGTTTGAAGTTTTTGCTGCATCGTCACCCCACCGCTTTTATGGAATATCTCTATTTTGACCAATGATAATTCACCATAATACAATGAAGTAATCATTTTCTATAAAAGCGATGGATTGACGATAAAGTGAAAGTTTCAAATTTTTAAGTGTCCAAAGTGCAAAATCCTAACTGGACGAGGGCCAGGATTCACATAAATTTTGAGCTGTTTGCGAAACAAGATTTATTAAGAAGAAAATCTATTTAAAACATTGAAAAATTTGCTAAAATTCAGGCTTCTGATTCGTTAATCTGATTTCGCTAACAGCGCAAATTCTACATGGATTCCGGACAAGTTCTCTTATGGAAGAAACCGGAAATATAGCATCTAGGGGATATAGTGTGGAAATCGGCTATCTCAGGGCGTGTTCAGAGCAACTTACAAAAGTAACCAATGTTACCGACCGATTGTAGCGCAGTACGAAAGAAAATTGTGGCATCAATGAAAACTATTCTGTTGAATTGTAGCTGACGTCACACTTCGCTTTGATTTTCATTTCGTACTTGTCTACAATCGGTAAGTGGTCGGTAAGTAACCGGTAAGTTGTGCTGAACACGCCCTCTGTAACACTTAAAAAAAGCGCTAAAATGTTCTATTCTTTAAATGTGCAACAATGCTAATGAAATTTATAGATAGAAGCAACATCTGCAGGACATTTTCTAAAAATGCAAGAATTATTGCTAGTCTAGATAAAGTATCACGAAAATGCCGCAGATGTCGCTGTGATCGACACTTTGGAATTCAGTAGCATCGTTGCACATTTAAGGGGTACAAATTTTTAGCACTGCACTGTAAAAAATTTGACTCATTTGCTACAGCATCCCTTCACCGCTTTTATAGAAAACGCTTACTTTACTGTGTTATGGAGCATTCTCATTGGTCATAGAAGAGATATTCTATAAAAGCTGTGGAGTGACGCTGCAGCAAATGGGTCAAATTTTTAACAGTGTGCTTGCATTGTAAAAAATTGAACCCTTTTGCTGCATTGTCACTCCATCGCTCTTATAGGAAACGATTACTTCGCTCTATTTTAGAGCATTCTCATTGGTCAAAACAAAGAAATTCTATAAAAGCGATGGAGTAACGATGCAGCAAAAGGGTCACATTTTTTACAGTGGCGATAGCAGATTTCCACTCCATGTATTCCAGACTCCCTCCTTCGAACAATGAAAAGTTTTCAAAAATGAAGGCTTATGATTGGTCAATCTTGTTTTGCTTAACAGCGAATAATCCTTCTGGATCCTAACCACTGTTGCAGAGATGCTAGTTTTTTTCCAAAGTACAAAATCTTAGCTGGGACAATTCTCGTATCCACCAAAGTGAAAGATAAAATTCCGAAATGTTAAAGCTTAAATCGACAAGTTCTCGCATCCACTAAAACGGAAATAGACATCGATACCAATCGACATCCTTAAATTTTTGAAAAGATGAAAATCCTTTAGTATATATTTTGCTCCGGAGGAAAAAATTATCTCTACATACCAATGCAAAATAAAGTGCATACACTGTTAAAAATCTGCTGCATTTTGCTGCAACGCACTCCCCTGCTTGTATAGAAAACGGTTACTTGGCCGTGAAATGGCGCTTTCTCATTGGTTGGAATAGAGATATTACATACAAGTGGTGGAGGGCGTTGCAGCAAAATGCAGCAGATTTTTAACAGTGTATATATGTGTAACAAAATTATCTTTAGATTCAGATTTGGTTACCGGATTAGACACCAGAATGATATCAGATTTTGTTCATGTAGGATTCCTCGATGTGAATATGACGACAAATATTGCACAGTATACGATTGATTGAAAAGATTCTGGACAAAAATGAGTCGTCAAGGGGGTCCTTGTGGCCGAATGGTTAAGACTCCACGCTGCTAATCTCTTGAGAGCTTAAGAGATTGTGGGTTCGAATCCCACTGGCTCCGTTGCACGCACTCTTTATGTGTAGCTCCCGGTTGTACTTTTCTTGTGTCGTAATATTTCCTTGTGCTATCTTGTCCTTGTATGTCCACGAATTTGTAAAATAATATGGATTATGTATTTATGTCTGTGTAGAAATAAAGGATCATTCGGCGTACAATCGAATTCTACCAGGAAATCATCATCAAATTTTATAATAGAAAATGCCTAGCATTGCGATACATTGTTAAAAATTTACTTTTGATGCATCGTCGCTCCATCCCTTTTATGGAATATCTCATACATACACTGTAAAAAAATTGACCCTTTTGCTGCATCGTCACTCCCCCGCTTTTATAAAATATTTGTCTTTTGACCCATGAGAATGCTCCATGATAGGCTGAAATAATCGTTTTCCATAAAAGCGGTGGAGTGAGTTTCAAATTTTTAACAGTTTAGTTGGGACAAAAGCGTCCGTGAAAAAAGTATTTGGGCATCGAATGCTGTCACTCTCTTATAGATGCAACCAAGTACAGGTTATGATTTTCGGATTCCTCGTCGAATCATCACCGCTCATTTCCGATGCCTTTACTGCATTTATAGGAATTAGATTGTTGTTGTTTATCTATTGAATCATAGAGCGATTTTTGTTAAAATCTTTCTTTTTGCTTTTTCTGACTGAAGGGGGATTACTTTTGACTACACTAGAAAAGCATTTTACTATTCATTGATACATGGAATCATTTAGCTGTTTACTCATAAATGGAAGCGCTTTGCCGCGCGCTTATGTATAAGGACACTTTACTTGAGGCATTATCACCTTTCGATAACCACTTCCGATGTCCGTACGATTAGATGTTGACTTTAAGATTTCATGAATGCGGTAGCTTTTCGTCGAGCCAGATCTGAAGAAGTTACCACATCCAGAAAACCTAAAGATTCACAAGGATACTAACTTATATTGTAAGTGTCTTTTAAAAAATTGACAATCAAACAGTGACAAGTAAAGCGAATACATCAGAACTCAGAAAAGTGCGTTCATTAGTAATGCGTTGCAAAGAGCCATCATATGTCAGTACACATAATTATGTATTACGGAATAAATAACTAAAAAGTAGGAAATAAATATAACTTTTTCCAAAAAATGTATAACCGACTCCAAAAAAAGCGCTAAAAAGAATTAAATAATTCTATAAAATTCTCTAATGACAAATCGTTATCCAATAATCACTCATCGACTATCATGTACCGGTATAAAATGGTTAAATTTAATATATAGAATTTAATATCCACCAAACATAGATTTTCCAGAGAATATTTTTTACAAGAGATTAATTTAAATATTTTTGATTTAACTGTTGAATATATACATATAAAAA
The DNA here is from genome assembly GCA_964019185.1 of Maratus speculifer. Lineage (NCBI taxonomy): Eukaryota > Metazoa > Arthropoda > Arachnida > Araneae > Salticidae > Maratus > Maratus speculifer. The sequence continues at coordinate 295,060,767 of OZ025294.1, read as the reverse complement.
GTAAGGAATTACTTTTTGAAGTTGGTGCCAAACTATCTTAAGTATCGTAAGAATGGTGGATATATTATGTCTAGTACCATAAATAAAATGGGGAAATCATTATCGATTATGATTGTTTGGCACCAACTTCAAAAAGTAATTCCTTACTTTTTATATGTATATATTCAACAGTTAAATCAAAAATATTTAAATTAATCTCTTGTAAAAAATATTCTCTGGAAAATCTATGTTTGGTGGATATTAAATTCTATATATTAAATTTAACCATTTTATACCGGTACATGATAGTCGATGAGTGATTATTGGATAACGATTTGTCATTAGAGAATTTTATAGAATTATTTAATTCTTTTTAGCGCTTTTTTTGGAGTCGGTTATACATTTTTTGGAAAAAGTTATATTTATCACATGATACAATTAAATACTTTGATAAATTTGACATGAGATTAACTGGTGTAACAATGGTTAGAAAATAGGAACAGTCAACTGATACAATAATTACTTGGTTATCTTTCAAAGTCTATGCAGAAATATCATCACCTATGTTAGATATTAGAATACTGGATGTGTCATTCAAATTCTTATCCGGTTTGACATCTGAATCCATATTGTAAGATTTCCACTGTACACTATTACAACTAACTTTTCTAGCGTTTACAAACTTGATGAAAACGGCAGAATTTAGGAATCCTATTTATGTGTAGCGTTCTCTAGTATGATGAAACTGGAAAGAAAGTATGTTATTTGGTGGTGGGTATTCCCAAAAACGGAAACCATAGAATCGCTTTGTTCGAGACAAATGACATCATCTCTTAAAATTTAAAAAATATATATAGTTTTGTTTTTTATTGTACGATATTTTTGCTGGCCAATAATTTAAAAAAGTAAAATATATATATTTTTTTAAATATATATATATATATATATATATATATATATATATATATATATATATATATATATATATATATATATATATATATATATATATATATATATGCTTTTATTTTTTTCCAACGTTGGTAATATATCTAACGCAAAAAAATGGGACTAGAGATTGAAAAAATATTTTAATCTCTAGTCCCATTTTTTTGCTTTTTCTTCACTTTGTGTGTGTGAAGAATTTTTTTTTTTTTTTTTTTTTTTTTTTTTTTTTTTAAATATTTGATAAATAAAAACCTCATGCTATCGTTCCAAATATTTCTGTTGCTGGAAGAAAAATATTATCAATCTGAAAAAACAAAAAAATATTTTTTAAAAAACAGATTTATTTTCATAGGAATAAATTTACAAAAGAAATTATATTTTTAAATACACATACATATTCTTTTATTTTTTTTCTCCAACGTTGGTAATACATCTGACGTAAAAAAATGGGACCGGAGATTGAAATAAATTTCAATCTCCAGTCCCATTTTTTTACCTTTTCCTTCACACAAATACAAAGTAAAGGAAAAGAAAGAATTTACCAAATTTTTAAATGTCGAACTCGCTGGCAAACTGTCCAAATAATGCTTGTATTGGATCTGTGTCTTGTATTACCTCCGGCGATGATATAACTTCATAACAGTTCAATAAATGTTCGAAATCTATATCCTCGGTAGAAACAGAACGAGGTGTCATTTCATTCCTCGTGTCCTCTGCTATGAGTGGAAAAGAAGGTGTCAGTTTGTTGTTTTTATTATCCCCTGCAACGGCTGGACAAGGAGGTCCATTCTCTTCGGCGACAACTGGAAAATTAGTTCCACTCTCTTCGGCGACAACTGGAAAATTAGTTCCACTCTCTTCGGCGACAACTGGAAAATTAGTTCCATTCTCTTCGGCGACAACTGGAAAATTAGTTTCATTCTCTTCGGCGACAACTGGAAAATTAGTTTCATTCTCTTCGGCGACAACTGGAAAATTAGTTTCATTCTCTTCGGCGACAACTGGAAAATTAGTTTCATTCTCTTCGGCGACAACTGGAAAATTAGTTTCATTCTCTTCGGCGACAACTGGAAAAGCAGGTTCATTCTCTTCGGCGACGGCTGGTAAAGCAGGCTCATTCTCTTCGGCAACGGACATTTCTCGATTCACAGCTACGAGTGTTGAAACACTGTCATCGTCAGGGGTATTTTCGCCACCGTGCACACTCAAGTCCATGGGACCTTCGTTCATCGAGTCGTCACCATCGCCACATAAAGTTAATGTAAAACAAGTGTCTTTTGGATTCAGGAGCGGCCGGTACCGAAAATTTTTTTGGTACCAAGTCACAATGTCCGGCGCGACAACATTCACAGTTTTATCCAACGGAATCGTATTGATTGTGATTATTTGGTGGGTGACGGATTGTTCTGATTGATTCTCTGGTTGCACGGGTTGAGGGGCTGCTGCTGCTGCTGGTGGTGGTGGTGGTGGTGGAGGAGGAGGCGGCATCAAGAAGGCATTTTCGGTAATTTGGAATCCACTGCTGAATTCTAAAAGTACGGGATCATTATGGACACTTTCAGTTGGCTGCTGCTGTTGCTGCTGCTGCTGCTCGTCGTCGTGTAATGATGGGCTATAAAAAGATTGGGCCGAAGTGGAGGGTTGGGAAGCGAGGTCACTCGTGGACGTGACGCGAGCCGTCACGTCGTGTCCGTCGTCCTCTTCGCACTCTAGGGCTTCTTCGATGATGGGCGTTTGGGGCGGCCTCTGGAACAGGTAATCACGAACGAGTCGTCGGGACTGCGGCAGCGGCGACGGGTTGATTTCGCGAATCGGGTTGTCGCATTGAAAAGATAACTTGGACACATCATTCGAAGCGATAATGTGCATCGAAAAGAAGGATTTGTTGGTACAATATATTAGATAAACGGTACCTTCTGGAATCACGTAACAGTGGTTGGGTTTCAACTGCCGCTTATTATACACAAACTGTTCATCGATCGGGAAACTTTTCGATTTGATGGTGAGTCTCGCCAACTGCTGCTTACGCAAAAAGTAGAACAGCATTCGGACCGCGCCAACCTGATAAATATGAGCCGTGCCTATCTCGACGCGTCTCTGTCCAAAAGTGAAACAGGCTTTAACGAGGAAATTATTGACCCCATACTTGAAACACGTCCTCGTATCGATATTTTTACGCAAGTTATCGTTAACGTCCTTTAAAAGTTTCCGCGCCGTCCAGGACCACGGTTTTTCTTCGTAATAGGCGATTCGTTTGATATAGCTACCCGTATCTAAGAAATGTTTCTGGTACCTATGATTAAATTCCAATTTCTTATAATAGATCAGTTCGCGTTCCAGAAATATGATGAAAGGGATGATGCGGTATTGAGTGGCGATGGTGACGAAGTTGGGGGGGTTCGGGAGTCTTTCGACGTCGCCCGCCGCGTCCACGCGAGTGACGAACACGTCGGTCTTGCTGGAAGGGTCTCGGTTCATGGCGATACGGAGCAAGAGACGGTTCTCGAATGAAGTCGGAACCACAAAATTTTCCTCTTTTATACCCCAAAAAACCGAGAAAAGTTCACCGATCTAAAGGTTTTTTTTTTCATGGGAGGGATGGGGTCGTTGAAACGAGTTTATCGACCTGCACAAGTAATCCGCGCGTCGTCGTCGAGTAGAGAGAGAGAGAGAGAGAGAGAGAGAGAGAGAGAGAGAGAGAGAGAGAGAGAGAGAGAGAGAGAGAGAGAGAGAGAGAGAGAGAGAGAGAGAGGGGGGTCGATGCTTCCAGAGGGCGAGGAACCAGTAGAGGGGAGAGGGTCGATGCTTCCAGAGGGCGAGGAACCAGTAGAGGGGAGAGGGTCGATGCTCCCAGATAACATCCGCCGGGATCCCGCGCGTCGTCAAGTAGAGAGGGGAAGGTCGATGCTTCCAGATCACGAGGAACCAGTAAAAAAGAAGGGGTCAATGCTTCCAGGAGGCAAGGAACCGAATCGGAGAAGATGCAGTACAGTCAACTGCAAAAAGATTTGAGCACCGGATCCCTCATAGAAATTTTTAGAATACACAATGACAAAATATTATATGTTTAACAGAAATTGGTTCAATCTTGCTACACATATCTATATTTTGTCATCGATTCATTATTTTTTACAATTTAAACATCATACTTTATGAATTTCGTATATTTGTGACGGCTGCATGTCAATTTGAGTATTACGTCATTGTGTGAGAAATTTACAGTCAACTGCAAAAAGATTTGAGCGCCGGACCCCTCACAGAAAATTTCAGAATACACAATGAGAAAAATATTACTTATTTAAGAGAAATTTTGCTGCTGTCATTTATCAATGTTTCGTCTTCAAACGCTATGACGTCATACTTTATGAATTTAGTACATTTGCGATGACTGCATTTCAATTTCATAATGTGCCATTAGGAAATATTACATATTTAACAATTTTTTTTTTCAATCTGGCTACAAATGCACTTTAACAAATTTGAACCTTTTGCCGCATCGTCACTCCTCTGCTTTTATAGAATAGCTCTCTTTCGACCCATGAGACTGCTCCACGATAGGATGAAGTAATCGTTTTCTATATAAAAGTGATGGAGTGATGATGTAGTAAAAGAGTCAATTTTTTAACACTGTTTTGTCTTCGATGTTTATTTAAACGCTATGACATTATACTTTACGGATTTCATACATTTGTGATGACTGCATTTCAATTTCAGTATTGCGTCATCTTTTCGATAATTTAAACAATTTAATATTTGTGTAACTGTTTGTTTCACTGTGTCATTGAGGTACGCGTGGTTGACGGTATATATAGATTCTCAATGAGTTAACGTTTCATTCTTGCTAAATATCAGATGCGATGTTCGATTTACTTTACGAGCGATTAAAGTCAACTTGGACAATGTGGTACGTTTTAATTTCAAGATTAAATTTAAGTTTTTCTTCCCGTTTTGGATTTTTTTTATTTCGTAAAATTTCTTCTTGGCTTCAAGGAACTGTTTTGAAAATTTCTATTATTCTTAGATTGGAGATTTTCGATGTCATATATTTCTCAAAATCTCAGTCAGATATTCACAAAGTTGCAATTGAGACGAGATTTAGAGAAACTATGACATCGAAAATGTTCAATCCACGAATAATAGAAATTTTTATCAATAATATATGAATTCTTTTTTATTTTTTCTTGTTTTACATTGTTGTAAATTTCTTTTATTTTTCTTTTATCATTATACATTTTGAATAGTTTCCCATATTTCTTTTTTTTTTATTTTCTTTTATCATTATACATTTTGAATAGTTTATCAAAATCTGCCCCTCAACACTATATGATTTTTTTATTTTCTTGTTTTACATTGTAAATTTCTTTTATCATTATACATTTTCCCATATTTCTTTTCATTTTTTTCTGCTTTTATCACACATTTTAAATAGTTTATCAAAATCTGCACCAACATTATTTGAGTTTTTTTATATATTTTTTGTTTTGCATTTATTTTTTTTTTTCAATCGATCCATCTGTGAAAAAATATTTACTGATTTTATGGAAATACGTTTTCAAATACATAGTTTCATTTTTTTTTCAATCCATATTTAAAGATTATTTGCTGAATTTATGGAACGCGTTCAAATATATTTTCTTTCCAGTTTCTTATGTTTCGGTTTATTTTACTATTACTAGTCAAATTTCTAATATGAAAAAATATGAGAATAAGCTTTTTGTTCTTGCTTTAAAGTTTGAATTCTTGTCGATTTATTTAAATGACAATATATTTTCTTCCCAGTTTCTTATGTTTTGGTTTATTATTAATACCCAAGTATATAGGATTCCTAATTTCTACTGATAATTTTTTTTCTCAATGCGAGAAGGAAAAAAAACATGAACCTTGAAATTAAAACGTACCCGAAACATGTTCCAACTAATTTATTCAATCCCGAATACCCGCCAAATAATATATTTTCTTCCCAGTTCGATTCGATGCTTTTCATAATCAACAGACGCGGGATTTTCTAATTTCTGTCATGGAATTTATGCGAGTCACATCATGAACTTCTTTTTTTTTATTTTTTGCCTTTCGGCGGCAATGGAATCTTAGTTCTTTGTTTTCACTTGATCACCTTGAAACTGTATGATGCGAGCGAGCGAAAAAAGGGAAAGGAACTCTTACTTTGAACTAACCATTCGCTCGCCTCCCCCCCGCCCGAAAGCCACGAACGCTGTCCATCCGGATGATACACCCCGCATTCCGTTTCGACTAATCGCAGCAGCCTCTTTTGAGCGGATCTCTAGCAGCAGTTGGGGAGGCGGGCGCGATGCCAAGACTTTAAAAAGAAGCTTCGCGCCCTTTTTCATTTCTTCACAGAGTTTTGACTTTTTTATCAAGCAAACTCCCCGACACGAATCATGGCCTCTACGCAACTGCTGGAGTTACCCATAGACATACTCTTGATCCTTTTTCGAACGTTCATCCCTTTAAGGGACAAACTGCGTCTTTTGACGAGCATGCCGGAATTTCATGCCATCTTGACGTACCGGTCGGCTTACCTCTCGTCCCCCGTGCCCTTTTCGACCGCGTACTTGCAACGGCTGAGCCGAATCCGACCCGGCTGGTACTTCGCCACGCGAAACTGGACCCATCGATTCTGTCTTCGTCTCGATCCCGAAACCCTGAATTTCGCAATCTATCACTTTTTCCTCGAAGGATTCGAAGGCCATTACAAACCCGCCGTCCTGCATCAAAGTTTCTTTCGCGGATCCATCGACCGCGTTTTTCAAAACATCGAAAGTTTCTTGACGCAGTTCCAGTATCTAGAGGAGGAGGACGAGGGAGGGGAGACGACGGCATCCAGACCCCCCCTTTCGCGGCAACAGCAGCCCAAAATGTACATGTATCGCCTGGAAGGCTACGGACTCGTACTGATCGATTCGACCGCTTCGCGAAACGGCCAACACAACTTACGGTTCTACGACTGGAGCGAAGTCGAGATCCTACCCGGTCGCTGGCAACAAATCTACTGTCGATGGCGCTTGGACACTCATTTCAAAATCAAATGGAAACTCAACAAAACCCTCTACGTCAAATGCATGACCCCCGCGCCCTATTACTGTCACTGCGAAACGCGATTTCAAAGACTGTCTCCGATAACTTATCGAGTTTCGCCGAATCTCAGCAGTCTGAACTGGAACGAACAAGAATCCGTGCCTCTGGTGGGAGTGCAAGAGTTTCGACTGGAAGAAGACGAAAACCACATGGAATCCAAAATGACTTATCACGTAAATTATAAGTTTTATAACTCGTTAGAAGTCGAAGTCATCGCCAGAAGAAACGAACGATTGAGAAGCCTGTTGGAATAAAAAACTTTTTCATCACCAACCCCTCCCCCCCACCAAAAAAAAAATCTTTCCCATATTGCTGACGGAATTTTTTTTCCATCAGATTGTTCCAAGGGAAAGGTAAAAAATTGCGCCAAAGGTTTTAAAAAGAAAAATTGGTTTATCCAATTTCTTTTTAAAACCTTTGGCGCAATTTTTTGCGACAAACAGAGTACCAACGTTGGTACAGAAAATAGAATGAAAGAAAAAAAAATCTTTCCCATATATTGCTGATGGAATTTTTTTTTGCCATCAGATTGTTCAAAGGGAAAGGCAAAAAATTGCGCCAAAGGTTTTAAAAAGAAATTGATTTATCCAATTTCTTTTTTAAAACCTTTGGCGCAATTTTTTGCGACAAACAGAGTACCAACGTTGGCACAGATAGAATGAAAAAAAAACGATCTTTTTTGCTTCCTTTTCGGGAGTAACGGGTAAACACTTTTAAAATTTTTCAAACTATGTTTTTTGAGACTTGTAAAAAGTTGTTCTTTACAATACACATGTATATATATATATATATATATATATATATATATATATATATATATATATATATATATATATATATATATATATATATATATATATAGTAGACTCCTTCAAAGCCGCACTCCTAAAATCCGCAACTCTCTAAAATTCTCACATATTTTAAGGATGTAAACAATGAAATATTCAGTTCAGATGTAGGTGCAAAATTTGACTTTTTTAGCTTTATATCAATTCCATACATTTTTTCATTTGTAATTTTTGTTAAGGTTATTGAATTCATGTTTTTTCATGAAGAAAGAATAACTTATTTCTGAAAAAAAATAAAGATATTGCTGATTTCATTGATGATTACAATCTTACCGAATATATTTATGTATTAATCAAGCTTTTTTTAATTATTAAATCTGACTAAACTTGAAATAACGTTTCATTATTTTATGATCTTGATGTGAATTAGTAATGTACCTTTATGAGGCAAGTTTCATTGAATAATTTAGGAAAAAAAACCACATTTCATCTCTATATAATGAATATTTAATTGTACATTATTGATTATGGCACGAAAATGTTAAAGTGTTTTTTTTTAATTCCAATATTGGTGACCTAAAAGTATTTTTAAAAAAAGGACAAAAATGAACCGAGGTAAAAAAAAGTTTTTTTTTCTCTCTCGGTTCAAATTCGTAAACCGAGTCTTTTACAACGTTTTTTTTGTTCTCGTTTAAACTGGTGCAACCAGTCTAAAAAGCTGCTTCCGGTCGTCGCGTCTTTCGTCTGTACCAGCAACCAGGGTTCCGTCAATCCCCGATGTCTCGACCACTGTTTTCGAGGAACCACGCGTCCCCAGGTGATAAAGTCTAATAGTTTTTTGCCCGATTTCAATTTGATCAGTTTTCTTACGAGCGCGTACATTTCCACACCGTCGCTGCTTTCACTGTTGCTGCCTCTGCCACACCGGTAGTTGCAAATTCCTTCGCAACTCAAGGACCTAACAAGCGGACGTCCCAAAAATCTTTCGAGATCGTCGCTTCGAAAATATACCGTACCGTTTGTGGTGACGTGACAGTGTATCGCTGCACCAATTTTTTCATTCACTTCTTTTAACAATCTCACGCGAAAAGACATTCTTCGGCTCGAAAAGAGAGAAAGAGATTCAATAGCTATACTTTCAAACCCCCAAAAAAAAATAGACCGGACTACTAAACTTCGTGTTTTTCATTTAATCTCTCTCTCTCTGAAAGATAAAAACGCAGAGTTGGGTCGACAAGACAAAGACAAAGAGTCTGCATACCTTTCAGGGGGTAGGGAAACAACAACTTAAAAAAAAACCCATCCTGTTTCGTGAGAAAGTTGACAAAGGCATGCATGCCCTTGAGGGGGGAAAAAAATGTTTTTCAGATGGGAACGAAAAAACAGAATTAAAAGAATAACATCCGTTGACCTTGCATGCCGAAGTAACCGAGCCGCCGCCGGTTAGCCTTGAGAGCCGACTGGACGCGCCCACACGTCCGCCCGCTCGCTCGCTCGCTCGAGTGCATCGAATGGATGGGAGGAGGAAAAGGAGGAGGGGGGGGGTTAAGAAAACAACACGCGGAACGTCGACTAGAAGAATTAGAAGTTGAAATAAAAAGGGAATCCTTTTTGCGAACAAAGATTAGAGACAGAGAGGGTAAAATGGCAGCGGTCGCGGAAACATCCACGTCTATATCTTCTACTACTACTACTACTACTACTAATACTAATACTCTCGCGTCCTCCCCTATCCGACTCACGGATTTACATCCCGATATCTTGTTAACACTTTTTCGCAACTACATACCTCTGCACGATAAATTGCACGTGCTTTCTAAAATGGAAGAATTTCGCACTCTGGTCCGGTGTCGCGGGGCCTATCGCATACCGCGCGGAGCACCTTTTTCCAACGCGTATCTGCGATTCCTGAGTCGCATTCGTCCCGGATGGTACGTGGCCCGAGAGGACTGGATGCACTGCTTCCGCTTGCAGATCGACGAAAGCACGCTGCACGTTTCTCTCCGTCATTACGTGCTCTTTCCGCCCGAAATTTTGCAAACTTTGCTTTTTCGGCACCACCACTTGCAGCAGCAGTCCCGCGTCGGCGTGGTGGCCTGTCATCGGGCGACCCTCGCGCAATTGCATTCCAACCTGAGCAATTTTCTGGTGGACTATCACCCGTATCACCTGCTCGCCTACCATCTCCCGGGTCGCGGATACGTCCTGATCGAGCATTCCTCCCCGCGTCGTCCCACCCGTCTCTTTCAGATGCGCTTCTACGACGGCACGACCTGCATGATCGAAGAGGGACGGAAACGCGAAATGAGAGATTTCAGCATTAGCGGCGACGGCAGCGCGCATTTTTCGGTTCTCTTTTCGGACGACCGAACCATCACGGTGGAATGCCTCCTGCATCGCACGTGTCGCCGTTGCGATCCTCGCGTTCGAGTCCTGTCCCCTTTCGAGTTTCGATTCGAAACGAATTTCAGAACCTCCTCCTCCTCCTCCTCCCTGACTTGGAACCATCCCGAGGGGGTCCCGAGTATTCCCCTGGCCGGTCGACAAGTGTTTCGTTTGCAAAAAGACGGGCGTCACGTGCTTTCCGCGGCCCTGTCGAGTAAAACTTATTGTCCGCTTTCGATAAAAAAGTGGAAAATTGAAAACAAAGCCGCTTGGGTCGAAGAACAGCAGCAACAGCAGCGGAAAGAAACAGCAGACAAGAGAAAGAGAGAGACGGGGGTTGAAGATCAGCAGCAGCAGCAGCAGCAACAGGATGACGACGAACCTCTTCGTAAAAAATAAGTAAGTTTATTTATGCCTTCTTTTCCCTCGGGAAAAGGTAAAAAAATAAGCCAAAGGTTAAAAAAAAGAAAGGAGTAAAAAAAAATTGTTTGGATCTTGGTCCAATTTCTTTTTTTTTACTTCTTTTCTTTTTTTAACCTTTGGCTTATTTTTTTGCGACGCATCCAGTACCAACATTGGATACGTGTCAAACGAAAAAAAAAAATTGAAGTCATCTTTCCCCTCCCCCCCCTCTAACATCCCGATTAGATTCGCTTGAAGACATCGACACTCGAAAAAAAAAACCAAAATCACAGAGAAACAAAAATTGAAAAAGGGGGAAGAAGAGGATGGTAGTGGTGGTGGAGGAGGAAAGTGAGATAACGAAATAAACCTTGAACCGTTTCGATGGTCGAGGTTCTGCTGCTCGCTCTTTCATTGGTTACGAGTTGGTTTTTCTTTTTTTTTCTTTCTGTATCTCTCTGTGTGTGTGTGTGTGTGTGTGTAATATTCGGAGGAGGTAGAATGGGATGGGAGATGGTTTGACTCTTTTTGTTTTTTTTTCTTTAGACCCTCAACTATATAACATTGTCAGTCCCGTGTCAGTTTTTATATTTCGAAAAAGATGGCGACTGTTGCAACTGCTCCTCTCGTCCCTGCGAACGCTGCTGCTGCTGCTCCTGGTGGTGCGGCGGTAACGAAATCCACTCCTGCGACCGTCGTCCGTCTGTTCGACCTGCCCCCCGAAATCCTGTTTTTGATTTTTCGGCGCTACGTTCCGCTGCACGACAAAATCTATCGTCTGCTGAGCATGCCGGAATTTCGACCTTATCTGGAAGACCGCGCGGCCTACCTGTCGCGTCCCGTCCCTTTTTCGAAAGAGTACCTGTACGATCTGTTGCGAGGCATCCGACCCGGACTCTACGCGGCTCGCACCAACTGGTCACATCGCCTGTGTCTTCGAATCGACCCGCAAAACTTGAACGTGTTCATCCATCACTATTATTTGGAAGGATACAATCCCAACGAGAAATTCGACACTCACTACTATGTCGGGCCCGTGGATCGCATGAAACGACACCTCGATGTTTTTTTCCAAGATTTCATGCACTTGGATCGATCGCTGCTGCTCACTTATCACCTGAAAAATTACGGATACATCGTCGTCGGTCGCTCTCCGCATTTCCCGCGGAACCGCCACGCCTACAGGATGAAATTTTACGACTGGACCGAAGTCGAGATCCGGATCGATTCGAGGCGTCCGGTGACGTCCGGTCGTGTCAGCCATTTCCACGTGACGTTGACCGCGGACCTCAGACTCTTGGTCGAATGTTCCTGCGCTTCCCTCTTTCGAGTCTGCCGCTGCACCCGCGTCCTGACGGAGCTGACTCCGATCGAGCTTCGAGTCGCCGAAAATTATCGCTCGCTCGTCTGGGACGTGGAAACAGAAGAAGGACAACAACAACAACAACAACAAGCCGAAGCCAAAGCCGAAGAAGAAGAAAAACACAGAACCATTGAACAAATCGGTTATCAGCAACTCAATTTGTTAGAAGGAGGATATTTCGTGGAATCCAATCTGTACTATAACTTGGGAATGTACCACCCGTACATTCGGGTGTTGGAAAACGAATTCCAACGCCTTTTTCATTAGCAGCTCAACATCAACAAATAACTGTTAATCAATAATCAAAGACTTTAAAAAAAAACTTTTTTTTCCACTTATCAATCTTTAACAGGAGATTGAAATAGGAAAAAAAGTAAAAAAAATGCGCCAAAGGTAAAAAGGAAAAAAAAAATTTTTTTTCCTTTTTACCTTTGGCGCATTTTTTTTACGACAAAAGTGTTACCAACATTGGTCTCGATCATTTAAAAAAAAGAGAGATGGAGAAAAAAAAAACAATTTTTTTTTCATTCAACAGTCTGTTTCGCTTTTGAAGGCGGCAAAAAAAGGGATCGAAAGGTTGAAAAAGAAATTCTTTTCAACCTTTCGATCCCTTTTTTTTGCATCACATTGATCACCAACATTGGTTTCAACATAATAATAATAATAATAATAATAATAATAATAATAATAATAATAATAATAATAATAATAATAATAATAATAATAAAAAATAAACATAATTTTTATAGTAGAAAAAATGAACTTTATGTCGATTTTTTCTAAAACTTTGATGAAAGGTACATAATTTTTTAAAGAATAGACTTAATAAAATAATGCAAAATTTTGATCGGATCACGAGTTTCAAAAATTGGATTAAGTTGAGTCAAAGTCGAACTAGTATACATGGACAGCAGGAGCGACAATAGGTAAAAAAAAAAAAAAAAAAAAAAAAAAAAAAAAAAAAAAATTTTTTTTTTTTTTTTTTTTTTTTTTTTTTTTTTTTTTAATAAAACTGGTGGGAATAAAAAAGTTTTGAATAAAAGCGGTGAAGCCCGTGAATGTCTGTGGTGCGACGATTAAGTGGTTATTAACTTCTTTTTTATACTTTTTTACACGTTGCATAATTTTTTTTTTTTTTTTTTTTTTTTTTTTTTTTTTTTAAATATTTGTTATACAATCGTAATCGTTTTAAATTTGTTACAACCAGCTCTCAGAAAATTTTTTTCAAGTAGCTCCCAAATAAAAAATGAAGGTCAAAGGTCAAAGGTCATTGACCTTTATAGATTTTTAATTTTACAGACGTCAGAAAAATTGCAAAGTGTATGCAAAAAATAATTTCATCTTCTTAGGGTTTTAGATTTTTACTGAAGATAAAAAGATTTATGAGTCAAAATTTACTTTAATTAACTTGTCAGAATAAAGAGGTAAACAAGAGGAAGATTAACATCAAGGGATTACCTTAAGGGTAATTACCTTAAAGGAGAAGTAGTCAGTAATTATATATATATATATATATATATATATATATATATATATATATATTATTATTATTATTATTATTATTCGTTATACAATCGTAATCGTTTTAAATTTGTTTCAACCAGCTCTCAGAAAATTTTTTTCAAGTAGCTCCCAGATAAAAAATGAAGGTCAAAGGTCATTGACCTATATAGATTTTTAATTTTACAGACGCCAGAAAAATTTGCAAAGTGCATGTAAAAAAATAATCAAATCTTTAAAAAAAAAAAAAAAAAAAAAAAAAAAAAAAAATTTTTTTTTTTTTTTTTTTTTTTTTTTTTTTTTTTTCTTTTTAACCTAGTGTCTAGCCTGGGTTCAGTTTAGGTTCTCGATGCACCGGCTCACTTTGGATATTTTTAAAAGGTTTCCCGGTCTCCCCCCCTCCCGATTCGGCCGTTCGAAAATGTTTCTCCGGGGATCGCGGTGCGCCTCGGATTTCCGACTCAGTTTAGGAATTTTAAACGGTTTCCCGGTCTCGCCGATCGATTCAGATATTCGAACGTGTTTCTCCTCGGGTCGCGACGCCTCGCTTTTCAGACTCAGTTTAGGAATTTTGAAAGGTTTCCCGGTCTCACCGCCCGATTTGGTCTTTTGAACGTGTTTCTCCTGCAGTAGCGACGCCTCGGTTTTCCGGTTCGTTTTGGGTATTTCGAAAGGTTTCTTCGTCTCTCCGCTCGATTCAGATACTCGAAAATGTTTCTCGGGCGGTCGCGACGCCCGGGGTTCGCGACTCGGTTCGGGAATTTCGAAAGCTTTCCCGGGCTCGTCGCCGCTCGACTCGGCCTTTCGAACGCGTTTTTTTCTCGGGGCGGTCTCGGGCGCCTGGGGGGTTCGCGACTCGGTTCGGGAATTTCGGAAAGGTTTCTCGGTCTCGAATCCCGATTCGGCTCTCTGAACGCGTTTTTTCGGGCGGTCTCGACGCCTCGAGTTCGCGAACTCGCTTTAGGAATTTCTAAAGGTTTCTCGGAGTTCGCGAGACCTCGGGCTCCCGCTTTCCCGGGCTCGGGCGGTCGCGGCGCCTCGGGCTCTCGCTTCGGGAAGTCGTCGTCGTCGTCTCCCGGAGTCGGAAAAGGAGTTGAAGAGACAAGTTTTTTACATTTTAAAACTCTAAAGTTTCAGAAAAAAATATTTTTAGAAACATGATGACATTTATATATTACAAATCGCAATGTGCGAATTCTTGAATTCCTAATGGGTTTTAAATTTTCACTTTGGGTTCGGTGGGAAGCAAAAAACATGAAAAATTATTTTTAGACATGTTGACATTTACACATTACGATTCGCAATTCGCAAGTTGCGAATTCGCAATGTGCGAATACACAGCCTACATTTAAGATCGGGTAAAGCATTTTGAGGAATTTCTATTGTATTAAAAGTTGAAATCTCCATAAAAATCGCATAGGTAAAAGAGGATGGGATGTAGATGGCAATCTCTGAGCGAAATGTGACTTTAAATTGATCAAGAACTGCTATTTATAGTTCACATTTTTCGATTATTAATCTTGAAAAAACAATCATACATTACATCAACAATTGATTTAGGTGAATTATTTTCCATACACATGACAGTCAATTCTCCGATGAAAAAAACAGAAAAAGCTATTAATCGGCTCCAAGTTATACCATCGAAAAACAATTCATCGGCAATACGTAATAACATAGAATTAATACTATTTTCATTCTCTTCTTGTATTTCTGTACACAGGGTTCTTATTTGCTCAATATATTTATCTCTAAAAGTTTCCAAAATTTTTTTTTATTTCTTCAAAGGCAACTATCTCTTTTTGATTTAATGTATTTATCGCATCGAATTCATAACGATCACGTATTAGATAAGATAATATATTTTCCATCAGCGTCTACTGAAACCTTTCGTATGGCCGGCAATCCTATGCGATTTTCGGGACAAAGTTTTATGCAGACGACGACTTTCTACGTCTCCGAAAGATCCCGAGTTCGAGTCCGACGCCGCCGCCGCTGCTTCTGCTGTTGCCGCTGCCACTACGATCGACGAGGAATCCTCGTCCCGAGACCTGCTCGTGGTCGACGTGAGCGAGGAAGAGCAGGAAGAATATTTGGAGTACAACGACTAGTAAGAATCCGACATCTACTTCTGGAGCAGCAGGAGGAGGAAAATCCGGAGCGGTATCTTCATTCTCTTATGGTTATTGGATTCTTATCGTGATGATCATCACGATTGTCACCAGTGTGCTCGTTTGGTTCGGTACGCGTTTTTGGTTAAGGAATCGTACTAGGCTTGGTACTGTTAAAATTTAAATGAAATGATATTTACAGTACCAAGACGGTATCTCTACAGTCGACAGTAAAATAAGTTGAGCGCTGGACCCACATCAGAATTTTACTTTTTCGCAAAACGTGAAAAAAAATAATATTTAATATCCATTGTCCCCCTAAAATTTATCAGGTATATATTATTAAACCAATATTTTGTTTTCCCAGCATTGATAATATCTCAAATGTAAAAAAAAATTTCCTTTTGACATATTTTTTTTTTAAAAAAAATTCGAATTTAGTTTCATTTGTGTAAGATATTTTATTGAAATATACAGAATTTTTACACATATAATAATTCATACATTTTATAAATAAATCAGTTTTATTTTAAAATCTGTGTAATTAAATTTGAATTACAGTAGTAATACGAAATTAAAATGCACTTATATTATATATATTATTCCAAGGAAAGAATTTATCTAATAAATTTCTTTTTAAAAATAAAACTATAATAATATATCTTATTTTCCAAACCTATAAAGATTTATTTTCCACTTTGCGTGTTATTGAGCAGTTCACATTACATGACCTTTACCGGAGAAGAATGAAACAACTTCAACGCAAACACGAAAAGGATTGATAAAGAATAAAAACATTGATAACAATGATTGTCCTATATGAATATTTAAAGGATGTTCGTGACATCACCTTGCAGAGTTGAAAGCTATTCGTGACATCAGAGCCTGATTACTAACGAGGCATTCTCTCCTTAGTAAAATTACATAGAAATTTTCGCATTGTTTAAACGCGCTTTTCAGTCAAAATTGCTATCACGAATAAGGAAAAAAATTCTATTTATTATTTCTGGTGGGAGAGTGCCCCGTTGATAATCAGGCCCTGCGTGATATCACCTTGCAGAGCTAAAAGCTATTCGTGTTTATATCGACAATGGATAATACCATAATGCAATAACGATTGTTTCGACATGAATGGGGGGACAATAAACTAATTTTGTTATTGTAACAAAGTTACATTTTGAAACGCAATTTTACCATTAAGAAATGGTATATATAGGGGGGGAATTATATTGAGGGTGTAAATATTGTATTATATTTTATCATTTGTGATTTACATAGTGAATATTTCGTGGTCCATTTCGTGGAATATTTATAATCCATAGTCCATATTTCGAGAAATTTTGGTGAGTAAAATTTATTAACTTTAAGAATTTGTCGTAAATTTACCAGTGATTTGTTATATATATATATATATATATATATATAGTAACGATTTGTTAGGGATTTTTCTAAAAAACTTTTTGTAAACTTACTCTGATTATTTAGAAAATTTATAAATGATTTGTAAGGGAGGTTCTCATATTAGTTTTTATAAATGTACTAAACATTATTTAGTAAATTTGCTAGCGATATTTTAGAGTGATCACTATATATATTGCTTTTATAAAATATAATATCTAAAGCGAAATTTTGTCGATGGAGAAAATGTCGTCATTGGGAAAACAGGTAAGTTTGTTCCATGAATATAATATACATCGTTATAGCTGTTTCAGTGATGATGTCATATTAACTGACTTTTATTCCTGCATTTAAATAAACTGAACTTCTATTTATTTAAAGGACCGCGATGTGCACGAATGAAAATATTTCTATAAATTGCGCCATTTCCATTTAATTACAATAAATATTTTATGAAACTAAGGAATTTTTAAATAACTGCATAAGTCACGCTTTTATTTTTGGAAAGGATGAGTGTTTCAGAAGGTGTAAATGATGTCACATTAGAAAAAAATATCCTGTGATATAACGGTATTACGATATTTCTATTTTACATAATATCAAAAATTAATTAAAATCATTTTGTTGTATTAAGTTATTATTTAAAATAAAAATAAATAAAATGTTTTCTGCTTATCAACAACAAACACAAAAAATTTGTTCTTTTTTATAACAAAGATATCGTTTTTCTTTTCGTTGTCATGACAATAAAATTAATTTTGACAAGTTCATAGAGGCTACAAACCAATAAATAAATTAAATTTATTGCAAGTGCTATAAATGTTTAGTGGATTGGTTATGCAGTTTCCCTGTTTCTATACTAATTAAAATATTTTATTGATACTATAATTAATGTAGAGTTACCAAGAGATATTTAAACGGAGAAAAAATAAACTATGAAAATATCTTTGAATTCGTCTTCTGAGGTATTATATTGAGGGGTCTCAGGAGTCTTACTTTTTACCTGGTAGTGCAACTTAGCAACATGTCACATTTTATTTTTTTCTCAGTCTCTATTAAACATAAATGCATAATTTTTTTTAATATAGACAACTTAATATCTCTTCTATTTAAAATAATTTTTTTGATATTCTGCATTGAAATTCTACTTTATTTTTTTAATGTTTAATTTTGATTAAAAAAAATAGATTTGTATCCATTGCGCGCAGGATTCTAGCAAAACTATTAGTTCAAGAACCGCTAAAAAAGTTGATAATGGTGTAAAATTAATATATCTTGAACTTATACCTCATTTTAAAGCAATTTATGCATTTATTTATTTAAAAGCGCAATTGAAATCGAAAAAATTGAAAAAAAAAATCATTTTTTATTAAAAAATTGCCAGTTATCAATAATCAATGTAATTAAAATTCAAAATTTGAGGTATAAGTTGTTCTTAAACTTAAAATGAAGATATTTACCAAGTTTCAAACAAATTGCTTTATTATTTTTTGAGAAATGTTGCGCGCTGTCAAAGAACAATTTAAATTTTAAATCAAAATTAAACATAAAAAATATATAACAAAAACTCAATACAGAATGTTAAAGAAATTATTTTAAATAGAAGATATATTAAGTTGTCTATATTAAAAGATTTATGCATTTAAGTTTAATAGGGACTGAGAAAAAAAATCAAATGTATCTGTAGCTAAATCGCCCTACCAGGTAAAAAGTAAGACTCCTGAGACCCCTTAACTTCCCATTTAAATAATGTTTAATGTTTAGAAACCACATTAAAAAAAGATTTGTAGCTGAAGTTAAGTCCAACATTATACTTTATGAGCTGTTTTCCTTATTTTTTATTATTTTCTTAAGTTTGTGTATCTTCATCATGAAAGATTATGTTATCCCTATTTTAAGAAATGGCAATTGTTTATTTCGCTTTGTATATTATTGTGTATTATAAAACTGATATATATCGCATCCAATGTATACTCTTTTCCGTCGAATTTCGACGGGGGCAGCTAGTTTCATCTAAAATGAATTAGTAAAACCATATTGAAAAGCGTTGCGGATAAAAAAAATCATCAGCATTGTATGTTGCCATTGTCCTTTGATGGCATGTCTTATAAGTAAATAATGCTGAAACACAATCCGCCTTCTTACCCGATAAATAATGCCAATAGACATGCATTGTAACAGAAAAGCTTAACCTTCGAATATATGCAAACAGCCATCATTTGACAGGCCCATTTATTAGGGTATTTGGGTACTTACAATTTTTGTTATTTTAGAGGAAATTGGGGTGGGTGCGACACTTTTTACAAAACTTAGAAAATCAACTTTAAAACAAAAATTCCAGTTTATAGAGTGCAACATGAAACACTTTTTAATGTTCTTGAACAATATAGAAACAAAACATGCAAAATGTATTTTATAATCAAGGAAATTGTAAGTTTCAAAATTTGCCCCATAACTCACCACTAACAGAGATGTATCGAATTACAATAAAATAAAGCTATAAGGCACAAATAATCAAGTGTCGGCTAGATATATAATCTAACAAAGATTGTAGATTGATATAATGTATGTGGCACAATATAGAATTCCAGGATCTTCATAACGTAAATGGAAATTCAGGATTGTTAGTCATAGATAACATTAAAAATTATCAATTTAAATTATTTACATTTTGAAGTAAATGAATATGTTATCAATGTTATAATCAATATATTACCCTCTAAATATGTTTTCATGTTAGAAATTTACATTCATCTCATTAAAAAATGAAAGACATATCCCATTCCTCCCTTTACTAGCATGTCTCATTACTCCCCACTTTCTTTTTTTATATGAAAGACATATCCCATTCCTCCGTTTACTGGCATGTCCCATTACTCCCCACTTTCTCTTTTTGTATTAAACTTCTTGTATAAATAAAAGTACTGCTTTTAGACTTGTTTTAAATAACTAATAATATACAGTATAATGTTCTATAAATAATGAAAATATTACACCTATGGATAACAAATCATTAATATACAGAAAGTATAAAAAGTAAATTTACTTTTGATTCTCGAAATAATCTTTTATACAATTGTAAGCTTATACAGACCAACAATTTTTTTCAACTAAAGATTTGGCTACCATTTCTTCATCTAACGTGCGATTGATAAAATGTTTAGAATGATAAATAAAGAGAAAAACCTACTGTCCCATTCCTCCCACTCTCCCCTATATATGAACATTTTATTAAAATTACGTAAAACCATATTAAATACCACTTATATTTACATGTATAAAAATTATTAATTGAATTTTAACAAAATTATTATTTTTTTTTAACTTTTTTATTATTTTTATTAATTTTAATAAAATTTTAACTCTTTGAAATACACTGGCGAAGGCAGATTACTTCACGCCACTAGGAAACTATATGTTTATTGACTATATGTACTTTTCTTCATCGTAAATGTAACTAAACTTCCGTATTTGAACATCTTTTTAGAGAACCTCAATAGACCATACTTGCATTACCAACGAAACTTTCGAAAAATTCCGACAATTAGAATTTTTTTTTTCAAAATAAAATGTGTGAAAATTGACAAAATTTGTTAAAACCGAAGAGTTTTATCGCAGTAAAAATCTTACCAGCACTTTTCCACTAAATATCAATATTTTTTCACCCAGTCTACATATATCTTATTTTTAACATAAAAAAATTCAAAGAGTGTGGATGATAATATCAAGTTTTTTAAAAATGTAAAATACCGGAAGTACCTTGTCCACAACTTTCTTCTATCTCATACATAATATTTCAAAATTCGTCACCGTACCAAAATTAAAGACAATCTATGCTCATCACGGGGATTCTAACGATATGAAATTCCATGTATTAGTTATTAAGATATGAATATCGGTAAAATCACGTAAGAAATGCGCCATAAAAGCGCTTCTTGTTTAGTGATCTAAACCGAAATCTACAACGGTGACACTACATTAGCTGGTGTCAACATGTAACTGAATCTGAAGTTCGATTAAAATATTCGCGTTAGTTCTTAAGATTGGAATTTGCAGAAATTATGCAGATCCCACCCTCCCCTCTATTGTGCGAATTATGAAAAATGCAACACAGCTGCGACATATGCTGGACGATTTTACGCCAAAATATAAAAAAAACCACCAAATTATATTAAGGAGAAATTAAATCTGAAATTTTATGAAAATCCGCCATTAAGCATTCATATAGAGTTGTTGCAGAAATCTAAAAAAATGTAGAACAGAAGGACCATTTATTGAGCGATTTATGCCAAAAAGTAATCTGAATAAATTTATAACAAGGACTTTCTGAATATATTTTTTTATGGAAAGCTGTACATTAGTTCTTGAGACAGAGCGCCCACAAAATTTAAGTCGATACATACAGCCATTTTGTAAAAACAAGTTTTTTGATATATCTGGCCCCTAAAAACGTGTAAATCCGTTGACAACTAGAATTTACATTAAAAATTAATCATCGCCATTTTATAGCAGAGACAGGCTGGACATAATCTCTACATTAAACATATATATTTTAAACATTAAATTCTGTACATTAATTCTTATGACAGAGTACCCACGAAATGTGTGTCACATGCAAATAGAGTCACAGACTCACATTTCGTAAAAACGGTATCTCTGATCCCCAAAACGTCTAAATGTGTCGAAACTTTTTACAAATCCCATACTTTCTTTTCGTAATAATAGAAGAAATAAGAAATACAAAAATTATCTTTGAAAAAATTAATTGTTAAAAAATCTCTCTCTTTTTCTGTATATTTTACTGTACAATTCATATTACGTATGTTTTAAATAAATACGCACACTTGATTTTATGCAATATAACTATAATTATAGTTGCATAGCCCCTTACTGTTTGTCTAAGGTTTAAAAAACAATTTTGAAACATGAATTATTTTTTATTATTCCTTATTGCGTAGAGATCGATTACGAAAGGGACTGTGCAATTATAATTTTCTCAACTTTTTGTTAATTTTGGACTCTCTTCCCCTTTCTGATTCATACGTTATCGTCCCTTGAACACCCCCCGTTAATGATATCGTTATCAAAGTGTAGAAAATTTTGATTTCTATAATTTATTTTGCTCGAAAAGACATACAAAACTTGTTTCATTTATTTTTCGCATACTTTTATGATTCAAATGATGAGAAATTAATAAAATATCATTTTTCATATGAAAACACTTTATATCACATAACAATTAAAATAAATACTATTTAAATGAATCTTATCATACCTTTTTGTTACATAATGCTTTCAACAATAATAAAGAATTATCGTACTTACACCGAACAGAGAGGGGTGGGGAGCAGATAGTAGAAATTCATATCAACAAAACGAAGATACCATTCTTTCTCTTTTTTTTTTATACATGAAACATAAGCTTCATTTCAAATACACTTTACATACGGTTTCTCGAACTGTGATTATATATGCATACACATACGAAGAAAAATAAGAATTTTAAACGTTGGAGCATACTGTATTTTAGAGTATAATAATTTTATAATAATTTAGCAATTTTTAATAACTTTGTATTTTAAAAAAATAGGTAACAGGCTATAAATATAACGTACTATTTTTTATTAAAGACCATGTTACAAATAAAAAGAGAAACAATTGATGATCAGAAATGATATTTATATTAAACAAGTTGGAAATTGCACGTGAAGCGTAGCAAATTAGGTGCGTTCGTACGATAACGAAGTTTTAAAAATATTACTTTCATATGTCAATTTCATAAAATTGTAAATAGTGAATTACAATTAAAACGCTCATCAAACAATGTTCTCCCTATACCATTATATAATGGAATACTTTTGTGTGGCCTTGTAAATCAATAACAAATGTTCTTTGCACCACAAATTATATATGATGTATATTATAATATGTACTTTATAGATGCATATAAATTTTATTAAGTTCGTATGAGTGTAACACGATTAAAATGCATTTGAAACATCTTTCCCATTGACCGTAATGTAACGGAATACTTTTGATTGTCCCTGTAATTGATCTATGCATCCGATTTTCATAAAATTTGAAATAACTCGACAAAATTATGTAATAATTATGTATTTTAAATTTCAAACGTATAGAATATATTTGAAACATTTCCCCCATTGACCATAATGTAATTGAATATTTTTGATTGCCCCTGTAATTGATCTATGCATACGATTATCAAAATATTTGAAATAACTCGACAGAATTATGTAATAATTGCGTATTATAAATTTCAAATGATTAAAATGCATTTGAAACTTTTTTCCCCATTGACCGTAATGTAATGGAATACTTTTGATTGCCCCTGTCATTGATCTATGCATCCGATTTTCATAAAATTTGAAACAACTCGACAAAATTATGTAATAATTATGTATTTTAAATTTCAAACGTATAGAATATATTTGAAACTTTTTCCTAATTGACCATAATGTAATTGAATACTTTTAGTTGCCCCTGTAATTGATCTATGCACACGATTATCAAAATATTTGAAATAACTCGACAGAATTATGTAATAATTGCGTATTTTAAATTTCAAACGATTAAAATGCATTTGAAACTTTTTTCCCCATTGACCGTAATGTAATGGAATACTTTTGATTGCCCCTGTCATTGATCTATGCATCCGATTTTCATAAAATTTGAAATGACTCGACAAAATTATGTAATAATTATGTATTTTAAATTTCAAACGATTCGGTTGGGTAGTTTTTGCGTTGTTATATGCGGACAGACGGACGGACTGAACGACCACTATAGGTGCTACGTATTATATAATTACGAACGCACCTAAAAACAAACCTCCCCCCACCTAAAATCATAACATATTTGCACAGCTTTAATATTAATTTTTTGTTCTTAAAACAACATAAAGAGTTCATTTTTAAGGCTAATTTTACATAAAAATAAAAACTTCCTCTATGAATAATTAAAATAATATAAATAAAACAGTTTTAACAGACATGCAATTAAACTGCTGAATTAAAGATCTGAAATTATCGGAATATAAAAGAAATTATGGGAGAAACAATTTTCAGAAACGATTTTATAGTTAAAGAAATTGTAACTGAGAGAAAAGAAAAAAGAGTGAAAAAAATTGGAATTGTCCCATTTCGTCCTTTATGTCCCAATTCCTACCTGTATTCTATGTTAAACTTCTTGTATCGACATAAATGTTGCTTTTAGACATAGTTTAAATTATGGATGATATTCAGTATAATGTTTTATAAATAGAGGAAGAATTACTATATACATAAACAAGTCATTAATATGCAGAAAGCATAAAAATATGTAAAGCAAATTTACTTTTGGTTCTTGAAATATTCTTTTCCTTTTTATAATTGCAAGCTTATGTAAATCAGCTGTTTTTTTCAACTGAATATTGGAGATACGCTTTTGCTTAATGGAATACGTGACTGATGAAATGTTTATTAATGGAATATAAAGAGAAAAATGTACTGTCCCATTCCACCCCACTCTCCCTTATTACGTAAGAAAATCTTGGGTTAAGGGATTTAGGGGAAATTTCAGGTGTTTAACTTCTATCATAATAAACAAATACAGCAAAAAGAAAAATAGACATTTAAAGATTTTCAATACAACGAGTAAGAATGGGGAGAAAGATAACCATATTTTCTTTTTTTTAATCAAAGGAAGGGAGGGGATATTTCAAACGATTGATAATATAATTTATTGAAGACTTACAATTAGCGAAAAAAAATGAAAATTAATTAGGGTAAAAGACTAAATTATGTACGCTTGTAAGGCGAGGGGGGGGGGATGATGATTATTTGGATTTTATGGATATGATCTATTATTTATTCTTATAATAAAGCAACGAATCAGGATTTTTTTTAAAGAATGACTTAAGGTTTTAAACTTTATACATTGAGGGGGGCAAAGAAAATAGCGATTTATTTTTTTTCTTTGAAAGGGGGAGAATTAGATGACTTATTTACATTAATAAAAATTCACAAATAAGTAAAGTACTAATGGCCCAATGTTTATTTGATAGAATTCGACATTAAGGGAAAATAGGAAATTAGTTTAATCCCTTCAGTTTAGATCTACAATGAATATATTAAGTTTTCTCCTCATTCTAGGGGAGCGTTAGAAATATATTACATGTACAGTTTAATACCATAATAATATCCCAAAAGAACTAACTACCAAAAAAATTGCCAATATAGGTGTTGTAAAACTTAAAATTCCGAGTAAAATGAACACTTACATTTAATATTTATGCTGAACATTAATGCTACAATTCTATTTCAAAGTTTAATCGCAGTGGTCAGGAGGTTTAACTTAAAATTAATTAGGAAAAAACTTGAAATTAATGTAAAACTTAGACTTAATTTACTGACTTTTTACCCATGTACTAGATGAACGTTAGAAAATATGCACATAGTGAAAATATACTTTTTAAAAATTATCTTAATAATATTCCAAAACAATTAATTCTATAGAAACCACTGTGAATACAAATGTCTTAAAGTTTGAAATTCGCAATAAAATGAAAATTTTAATTAATTCTATTTCAAAAAATTATCTTAATCGCTAATCCAAAGCTCTGAACTAGGATAGATCAAGTTATTCATCCTCGCTGTCTCCATTTGTTACATACGTGAACATTTTTTAAATTGTTGAGGCCTTCACAATTTTTTTGTAACTGTGTTAGGATTTTATTTTGCATATTTTGAGAATTATAATTTAGCAGTTACTCAGAAAGTAGTGCATGAATGATAGCTGTTTTACATTTCATTTCGCAACTGACACCGCTAAACTTAAATCATTGGTTTAAGTGAAAGATTTTTTTATTTAAAGACTATTTTTTTTTCAATATTCCTAAGGTTTTAAACTTTTATGAATTTAAATGAATATTCTTGTGTACTAGTCGAAAATCATTTTATTAGAACGATCTTTGTCCTTTACACAAAATATGGAAGTTTAAAATCGCGCTATTGATTGACTTTGAACTTCTCTAGGGGAAAGTCTTATGCACACTCATTTGTTCGCTTTATCCCCGCCCCCTTCCATCCTTGCACATTATTTTCAATTTCGTTAATTCTAATAGATGCGCACTGTTGTTCACTCTATGTACATCATATTAGTTGCTACACACATTTCATACTGGAAATAATAAAACATTTTCCATCATTTACAAATCGCTTTTGAAATATTCTAAAAGTTAGGAAAATATGTACCTTTTTAAACTAATGTGTTCGTAGCGGGAAAGGCTCACCTAGAAAAAGAAAAAAATATATTGCATAAATTTCTAATCTATATCGATGCGAATTTCCCACAATTAAATCAGACTTCAGCCTATCATTCATACCCCACCACTAGGCTATAAACCCGCAATCAAGAAGTTATGCCACAGCTCTCAAAATATCCATCCTAAGTAATGCACAAATAACTAAAAATCACATGTACATAATAATAACATGCACTGTAAACTGATAACCTCGTTTACTAACAGTTCAAGCTCTTGTTTAGCGATTTAAGCAATACTTTGAAGTAAAATTGTGAAAATTCAACAA
The DNA here is from genome assembly GCA_964019185.1 of Maratus speculifer. NCBI lineage: Eukaryota > Metazoa > Arthropoda > Arachnida > Araneae > Salticidae > Maratus > Maratus speculifer. The sequence continues at coordinate 295,034,210 of OZ025294.1, read as the reverse complement.
AAATGTTAAATATTGGTTATCAATTTATTCAGAATTTTAAGATCTACAACATTTGCATTGACAATGTTTTTGATAAGTTTAATATTTTAGTTATTTTATTATAATTAATAAAAACGTGTTTCTCAATTATAATTTGTACATATATTTTAACGCACACCTAACAAGAATGAGAAAACTTAAGGGGGTACAGGGGTTGAAAACTTTTCAAAAAATCGATTTTTTTATGATATATTTTGATTATTCAATTAATTCTTAACTCAATGCAAAAAACCGCATAAAAAAAATTGGTTGTCTGTAAAGTTGGTATACGGGCGAAAGTTTTACGTGACAACGACTTTGAGTTGTAAAATAATTTTAATGTGAATATTCATTCGTATAGTAGGAAGAAGGATGAAAAAATAGTAACAATTTAAAACATTTATTTATACAAAGAATTATATTTAAAACATTAATTTATACAAAGAATCTCGCACTGAATTTCATATTAACAAAATTTTATTTTTACCTTTACACATACATATGTATTTATATACAAATATACATACAATAACTTGCAATACACTGTGTTTGTTAAACACATTTTACTTCATGTTTATTGATGTCAAATGTTGAATTTTGTAAACAGCATATTAAAGAATTTTTCAATGAGCAGAATATAACTAAAGTAAAATGGCTTTCACTAATCACATATCATTAGTTTTCCATAATATACCACCGAATTACGAAATAAACTACACTTATTTTCTTTGTACTTTATACTAATAACTAATACATAACGTATTTCGTCTTAGTTTGATACTATCTAAAATTCCTATTAAGCACCGCCCCTTCCTTGCAGCGAATTCACATTCACGTTCAGAAAATGGTCCCACAAGTGACCGGAAAAAGTTAAGACTTGAAGTATCTCCCGGTAAACCAATTTACAAGACGTTGTCACGTCAATATTAGCATTTTTAACGGAGTTATAAGCATTTATGTATCAATACTTACATAGCCGCATCCATATAATTTCAACTTTAAGTCGTGTTTTTCTGAATACTTGATTTTTGACGACTAACACCAAGATTTAAAAAAAACTATTTGATGGAATGACTTAAATTTTTTTTTGCATGCATATAACATCATAATCTAGATTATGAATAAAAGATATAACTATCATTTAATAAAAACAGTATTAAAAAATCTCTCAAAGTTGAAAATTAAAAAAAATCCTAAAAATACAACTTTTTTCCATTAAAAATGCTCAAAATATTAAACTATCTAAAATATATTAATTCATAATCTAGGTAATGATGTTATATGCATGCAAAAAAATTAAGCCATTCCATCAAATACTTTTTTTAAAATCTTGGTGTTAGTCATCAAAAATCAAGTTTTGAGAAAACGCAACTTAAAGTTGAAATTATATGGATGCGGTTATGAAAGTGTTGATACATAAATGCTTATAACCCCGTTAAAAATTCAAATATTTTTATGCGGTTTTTTGCATTGAGTTAAGAAAAACAAAACAAAAATCGATTTTTTGAAAAATGTTCAACCTCTGAGCCCCCTTAATACATACATTCCCCCCTCCCTAGATTTAAACTAATGAATTTAAATAATTTCCAGCTTTCTCTAACTAATTCAGAATTCGACTTTTTTCCGCCTCCTCTATCACTGGGCAAGAAAGAGCTTTAAAGACTTTCTATGTGTTCTTTAAGTTGAAAAGGGGGTGGGAGAGGAACAAGAAAATGTCATTTTCGGATTGGAAGTAAAGTCTTGATAATTTATTATGACAATAAAATAACTTATAGAGCACAGATTGTATTTTATTTTATGTTATTTTAAATAAGGCAGTTTTAAAGAGTTTTTAAATTTTGAGTACTATTACTGTGTGAAGAAAATTCGGAAGCAAAATTTTAAGGGTGAAATTCATATCATGTTATAATGAAACGAATGTGATGTAATGAATGGTTAATGCATTTTATTCACTATAAAAAAATAGTAATGAAAATTTAAAGTTTTAAACACTTTAAATTTTGGTAATGCGGAAATGAAGGCAAAAAAAGAAAATGAAATTTCAGAAAAAGGAGCAAGCAAATTTTATTTATTACATAAAACATTTGAAATTCCGTACGTGTAATAAATTCAGACGTAAAAAAGTTATTTGACCAAAATATAAATATGTAATTAACAGAAAATAATAGGAATATTAGCTTGCTAAAAACTAAAAATCAAATAGTTCTTTTTGAGTCTTTGATTTTTACTTATTAATCAAGTAGAATAGAAATATAATTCAACTCATAAAGGATAAAAAATTACTTACTCAGTAACTAGAAATTTTTATCAGTTCCTGATTCAAAATGGATGCATTTCACACCTGTTACGAACTAAAAATTGTATTACTAAAAGATTCCTTCTTTAATTCAGTTTTAAATACTTTATAACATAGATAAAAAATGTTTATGACTAAATAATTGCATGTAAATAAATATTTAAAATATAATGATGAAAACATTCTTTTAAAATCATGTATGAAACTTGAGTAATAAATATTAATCTAAAATACAGATTTCAGACTGCAGACGATTTTAAGATATTAACAAAAGAATGTTATATTTTTAAGCAAAAAGTTAAATTAATTTTCTATATTGATATTTAAAACACATATGATAAAATAATTAATAAATTCTTACCGGTGAAGTGATAGATTAGTTCTTTTTAAAAAATAATAGCAAAAAAATAGGGTTTAAACCTGTTTCAATTGATAGGCGTGTCAAAGTACGTGGTTTTGTATGTACTTAATGTGACTTAATGTAGGGTTACATTTTTAGCATCACTCCTAAAGATAATACTTCCTCTCCACCTATTTCATTCCTCCATGGGTAAACGCTTTTATTAACAATAATTTAAAACATATATAGCTAACACATATCTTATGGGAGGTTAGGCGGTAGTTTTTCTTTATAGGGGACTTAAAGAACTCAGTCAAATAAAAGGGAAATGTGTTAGATAATATGAACAATCGCGAAAATGAAATTGCAACCACTTATACTGTAGAACAACTGTAATGTACCCCAATTGTACAAAAATTATGTTGTAGTGCATTTCAGAATTCCATGTCAAAGAAAGAAAAATCATGTGTTAAACCTAAGTAATAAAAAAATATCCAACATTTACATAATACATAACTTCACTGGCTCATTCTTTTCTGAAGCTATGTATATGATTTATGTGCTTGTAAATATTCTGAACACAATGTTAAAATTTTGCTTAATTAGAAAAAGTATAACGAAAATTAAAAGTCACCTTTAGCAATTTCTAATAATAGACAGAAACGTACTTGAATTCTTTTGTACAATCCTGTATATTACGTGCAGATATTTATACGACCGCATATTTAACTTAAATTATTAAAAAAAAAAAGATTAAAATTATTGAATTCATATTTCTGGGAATCGTCTTTGCACAGGTCACCATATATTCAGTTTATTTTATAGTCCGATACATGATTTATTTAATTCTACAAACATCTCTTATTAGGTGCGTTCGTAATTATGTAAATACGTAGCACCTATTGTTGTGCTCAGTCCGTCTGTCTGTCCGTCTGTCTGTCCCTCTGTCCGTGCGTCCGCATATAACAACGCAAAAACTACAGAACCTAATCGTTTGAAATTTAAAATACATAATTATACCATAATTTTGTCGAGTCATTTCAAATTTTATGAAAATCGGATAGATAGATCAATTACAGGGACATTCAAAAGGATTCCGTTAAATTACGGTCAATAGGGAAAAAAGTTTTAAATGCATTTTTAATCGTTTGAAATTTAAAACATATAATTATTGCGTAATTTTGTCGAGTCATTTCAAATGTTATGAAAATCGGATGCATAGATCAATTACAGGGACAATCAAAAGGATTCCGTTACATTACGGTCAATGGGGAAAAAGTTTCAAATGCATTTTAATGATGTTACACTCATTCGGACATAATAGAATTGGCATGAATCTATGAAATATATACTATGCATTCTGTACAATCTGTGATGCAAAGAATTTTTATTATTAAATTACAGGGTTACACAAAAGTATTCCACTATATAATGATATACGAGGAAACATGGTTTGGTAGGTGTTTTAATTATATTCAACTATTTCACATTTTATGAATAAGATATACGTTGCTGAGGTGTAATAAAAATTACTCCCTGCATATTTACAGAAACGTAAAGATTTCGACTACTATACTGTATCCGGAATACGCTCTATTATATCAGCAAGATCTGAATATTTTTAAAACTTCGTTATCGTACGAACGCACCTCATTTGCTACATTCACGTGCAATTTCCAACTTGTTATACCAAATATGGCTGAACTTCAGGATGCATTAGTTTTTACGTGCAATTTCCAACTTGTTATACCAAATATGGCTGAACTTCAGGATGCATTAGTTTTTCCTTAAAATACATACGATAATTGAAAAAGCTCTTCAGCAATCTTTTCTAATAGACCATACTTTGGATACAATATCTGAGATCTGGACACAGGTTCAAAATCTTTTATACGTCTCTGTAAATGAACAACAAATGTGATGCAAATCATACTTAACTGCAAGCATATTGTAGTAAATTTCAGTATTTATCATTGTATCGATTATTTCAGTAATTTAATTACATCATGTTTGAAATAGTGCAACGCAATTAAAGTACGCTGGGAATATTTTACCCCGTAGACTGAAGTAAATAACATATTACCGAAAATATAAGTATATATAAGTATAAGTATATATAAGTATACATAAGTATAGTAAAATATTACCGAACATTTTTCTGACATCTTGTAAATGAATGTTAAAACTTTGCGCCCCATTTTCTACAGAAATTCTGTTTTAGTGAATTTCAGAAACTGATATCAATTTCAATATTATTAAAATAACCTTAATAAAATAACATTATTAAAATACGCTGCAAATGGTTTTTCTTCACAGACCATGATATATTGAAATACTTTTGAGCTCCCTGTACGCACACTTAATATATTCAATAGTAACCATGTTCTTGTGAACCTTAAAAATGCATGTAAATCTCATTACATTTAAAATTATGTAACATTATCAAAATACACCACAAATGATTTTTTCGCCTTAGACCATAATGTAAAGTCTCCTTTTGAGTGCTCCTGTGATTCAGCTATAATTGCTACCAGTTCATTTTCAATACCGCACATTTTATGGTAAATCTCAATAACATGTATCATTTTCGTATGAATCCCACTATATTTACTCAAGTTAAAACACGGACAAACAGACGGCAGACCCCAGGCACTCGGCATCCGTTATACAGATAGGTTGAAGTCGTAAACACTTTTAGACCATGTTAGAAAGTGTCAAAAAGGGGGTAGTTTCCGTAAAACGGAAAAAACTGTGTTAGAAAAATCTACTACAAAACTACGTTTTAGGTGGCATTTTTGTATAATTTGTACATATATGCTTTGCATACCATAAAACTTTATAGAAATTTATTATAAAAAAAATATTTTTAAAAGTGGCAACATATTTTTACTTTTTAAGAGCTAAAAAAATGTGGAATTAATATCCATTTACAAACCTGTTTCCAGTAATTTATTTTCTCACAATTACATTAAATATTTAGATTTTAAGCCCAAAAGTGCATTTTTAAAGGGATTTTTTTATTTATATTTTCAGAATTGAACAATTTTAAGAATTAACACACAAAAATATTTTTTTTTTATTAGTTGAGTTTTTCTTACTTTCTAAGAATGATAAAAAGTATTTTTCATTGATCATTACGTCATTTACAATATGGATAAATATGCGTTATAAATTATTAACATTTTCTAGTCATTTAATATTTAACCTTTAAAAAACTTATTTCATTTTAAAATTAATATATATATATATATATATATATATATATATATATATATATATATATATATATATATATATATATATATATATATGAATCATCTCGAAACTCTTAGTGTATAAATATAATAGTATACGTCATACATCTCCGTGAAGATTTTTTACCGAAACTCTATAGGGGACCGTCAACAAATTAAAAAAGAATGAATATCTTTTGAATAACCCTGTCAAAACTAATGTAGCAAAAGCGCTCAAACTCTAGATTATGATTGAATGCCTTATTGTAATATACTATGTTCATTTTTATGCAAATAGCATGCATACCCGCAGAGTAATTAAAGTTTTTATAAAAATGGCCCCAAATTTTTCTAAGTTTTTCCCTTATAATTTTCAGAGTTCTTAATATAAAATAATATTTTTTTCAGAAAATATGACAAACAACATTGCACACAGCACCCTGTAATCAGAATTAAAAAATAATAAAAATTATATGAAAAATGAGTAGGTTTACTAAATAATTTTTTACTGCGCATGCGTCAACGATATCAAAATTTCATTTGCATATTATGTTAGCTAAATGTATAGAGCAACTTTTGTGAAAGTCACAAAATCATAACTTGAAAATTCTGAAAATAATCGTCAATTGAATAAGTTGAAAATCCGTTATTTTTAAAATGAAGCAAAAACAAGAGGGGTTGTATCCATATATTCATTGATTAGTGTCAATATAGAATACACAATACGGGATGTTACGACTACTTTTGGATAAAATCCCTCATTTTTTTGCTTCATTTTGGAAATAACGGATTTTGTCCTTTTTCTATAGACGATTACTTTTAGAATTTTCAATCTATAATTTTGAGACTTTTACAAAAGTTGCTCTATACATTTAGCTAACATAATATGCAAATGAAATTTTGATATCGTTGACGCATGCGCAGTAAAAAATTATTTAGTAAACCTACTCATTTTTCATATAATTTTTATTATTTTTTAATTCTGATTACAGGGTGCTGTGTGCAATGTTGTTTGTCATATTTTCTGAAAAAAAATATTATTTTATATTAAGAACTCTGAAAATTATAAGGGAAAAACTTAGAAAAATTTGGGGCCATTTTTATAAAAACTTTAATTACTCTGCGGGTATGCATGCTATTTGCATAAAAATGAACATAGTATATTACAATAAGGCATTCAATCATAATCTAGAGTTTGAGCGCTTTTGCTACATTAGTTTTGACAGGGTTATTCAAAAGATATTCATTCTTTTTTAATTTGTTGACGGTCCCATATGGAGTTTCGGTAAAAAATCTTCACGGAGATGTATGACGTATACTATTATATTTATACACTAAGAGTTTCGAGATGATTCCTCATGTATTTTTCTAGATATTTAGTAAAATGTCTAAAATCGCAAGTGTCCCATAATCAATGGCAATATAGTGTATTCAGTAATTATATGAATCTTATTATGTTAAATTAACTATTTAAAAAAATATTTTTTTTTCATGTTTTTGGCTCAGTTTTACCATGCTATTTGAACTACAACTGACCTCTCAACCCGCCTTACATGGATTTATTGATAAAAATAAAAATATTTATTGGTTGGAACCCTCCGTCACTCAGTTTCTAAGAAGGGAAAATGTTGTGCACGGCCAAGTCCCGGTTCAGGAGGTGGTGGACGAGGAGACACTGGAAGAGTTCCCACTGAACTGGCTTAGATTTAAAGTTATCACTCATTTCTACCTGATAACTTTGCTTTACCAACTTCCTTCAAAATATCTCCTTAATAAAATTCAATCTGACTTTAGAGTAAAAATTTTCGAAGAACAAGGTATAATTAAGCTTCATCAGACGACCTCACGTAAAAGTATTTCATTTTGGAAATTTATTAATAAAAGTCCACCACAGTCCTCACCTCCGACAAGCCCCGGCTACAGTCCGGCGTCACCTGCCGCATCGCCCCGCGCGATCTATGTTCCGACAAGCCCCGGCTACAGTCCGGCGTCACCTGCCGCATCGCCCCGTTCCATCTATGTTCCGACAAGCCCCGGCTACAGTCCGGCGTCACCTGCCGCATCGCCCCGCGCGATCTATGTTCCGACAAGCCCCGGCTACAGTCCGGCGTCACCTGCCGCATCGCCCCGCGCGATCTATGTTTCGACAAGCCCCGGCTACAGTCCGGCGTCACCTGCCGCATCGTCCCGCGCGATCTATGTTCCGACAAGCCCCGGCTACAGTCCGGCGTCACCTGCCGCATCGCCCCGTTCCATCTATGTTCCGACAAGCCCCGGCTACAGTCCGGCGTCACCTGCCGCATCGCCCCGTTCCATCTATGTTTCGACAAGCCCCGGCTACAGTCCGGCGTCACCTGCCGCATCGCCCCGTTCCATCTATGTTCCGACAAGCCCCGGCTACAGTCCGGCGTCACCTGCCGCATCGCCCCGCGCGATCTATGTTCCGACAAGCCCCGGCTACAGCACGGAAGACTCAGAAGATTCCAGAATTTCAGAAGATTCCGGAATCACCATATTTATTGATAAAATACCAGCTACTAAAGTGATCATCCGATCAAAGGGATTGGTACAGACAATTCACGCATAAAAATGTCCATGTAAAAAGTATGTATTGTATATAAGGAAATTTCAATAAATGTTTTTTAGTTGTAAAAAGGTGTGTTTTTCCAAACAAAAAAGGGGGTTGAAGGAAGTTGGAAAAGCAACTTCCTTCAACCCCCCTTTTTTTGCGAAAAGGGCTTTGCCAATCTTGAACATTTTGAAACGGATCCAGTCAAGTGATAGAATCCTAGGGGAACAATTTTTAGAATATAACTTAAACAGATAGAGTACAAGGGATAATTTAAGAAAGCATGGAAATTATATATAGAATCACCCGGGGTAAAATGGGTATAAAAATCAGCTTTTTTAATTTTAATGTTTCATAGCAGAAATATTATGAAATAAGTTCATGTTTTGTTCAATATTTTTGACATTGTGTATCTTAGGTCTAAATTAAACATAATTTGTGTTTACTTTCTTTTTAAATTTTTGTGTAAAACACTATACCTATTTTACCCCGGTGTATACCCATTTTACCTCGTGGTTCGGGGTAAAATGGGTATGCACCGGGGTAAAATGGGTATATGCTGGTTAAAGTTGAATAGTAAATTAAAAATACTTAAATACACTATAATTAATGTGTAAACCATTTAAAAGTTTTGTACTTTCATCTCTGAATCATGTGTAAACTTGGAAGGTGAGGAGAAGGGGCTTCAAAAACTCCCCACTTCAATTTGCTTACATTTTTTTCTTGACATATAAAAACACTGTTATGAAATTAATGTAAATAAGATGAGAGTACTGACAAATCCTATCCTTCACCACATCAGTTTACGCACATGCTGTGAATCGTGTTTCTCTTTAAAAGTATTTATTTAATTTAATGAAATTCAAAAGCAGATAGATATCAGCATGAATATCTGTAGGGAAAAATGAGAAATTAAATTACACTGGAAAATTAGTGTTTAATCAAAAGCAATTGATGCAGATAGGTATAACATAATAAAAATTTACATGCAAAGTGTATATTGGCAAGGACTATTGCAGCTCTGTTGAGATAGCTCTCTGGCAATTAGGATGCGTTCATATCAGCAACATAAACTTTCTCAGGAAAGATATAAAAATAATCCAGCAGATGACTTTGTTGCAAACTTCACAGTATTTTCACCTTCATCAGGGATATCAATAAGACCTGTGAATTCTTGAACAGACTTCTTTACATTAACTTTTACATGACTCAATTGCCAATCACTGGATTCATTGCAGTGAAAACCTTTGGTTTAACTTCTATTTTAGGGGTTGCTTCGATTCTTTTAACTGTTTATACTTTTTTAGACTTGCAGCTACCTGCTCTGTAGTTAAAACTTCTCCTACCTTTGCTTGTACTCTCTTGCGTTTTCTCTGAGTTTTTTTATAGCCTCGTCAGTACTAGAAAATGTGTTTTAATTTAATTTTGCGATATTTTTCTTACCTTGTGTTCCTGTACATTTAGTCAATTTGCATGTATTATAATGTCACCCAAAATAGCCTAATTTATAATATAAATGATAAATTGATGATATAAATAATAGCCTAATTTCATATAACAAAGCATAATTTCAGTTTAAAACATAAGATCAATAACAATTTGCCTTCAAAAGTTTCTTTCAACTTTTTTCAATCTTCATACATTCATACCTTGACCTATACCCATTTTACCCCATATGACAAAAACGCTATAAAATTTTTGTGAGTAAATAAATTTACTTAATTTAACAGTTTTCAGTTATAAGAATCCTTCTTCTGTAAATATCAAACAGTTTATTCCTAAAAATTTTCCTGTATATTTTTCTGGAAAACAAAATGGTTGCTAAGCCCATTATATGCATCGCCAGTTTGTTTTTATAAGGTTTAAGGCTGCGGGCACACACACAGTTTTCCGCACTAACTTCTTGCGCTGTCTTTGATCTTTCGTGTCGGCGCTTTGATGTATAAATTGCACTTCTAGTGTACTGAATCTGAACTTCAAGAGAGGAAAATCAGTTGACAGTTTTACGACTGTAGATGGGGGGGGGGGGGGAGATAACTGCACAAGGAACTCCCCATTCCTTTGTCAATTCGTTCCTCAAAAATCATTTAGAGGTTGCTATATATTTGGCGATATGAAATAAACAGAAAATATTTTTACATTTTCGCCAAGTGAAACATATAATTGTGCTCTTTTTTTTGTTTTGTTTCTTTCAATGGGAAAAAAATGGAGGGGGGGGGGAGAGTATACACAAAAAACAATGAAAACTGCATTATAAAAATTAGTCAGATTTTCTTACTTTTTCGAAACAGTATATAATTTATTTTTTATTACGTTAATTAATCTCTTATTTGGAAAGGAAGCATTATAAATATTTATTTTAATTATCAACGATTATTAATGTTTCGTAAAATTAATACCATAATTTTAGCAATTTATTATGGATATGGTATAATTGTGGTTGTGGATGTTAAATTTCCTTTCGTTTGATATTTTAATAAGTTTAAATGCTAAGGGGTTAATATTGACATTTTTAGTATGGGTCTCATATTTTTTTAGAATAATCTCCATAAAATTCTATTATTTTTAAATATATATTTTCATAAACTGCTTAAAATGGTTCTCAAATTCCTGTCAACGACACTAAATTTTATGAAATAGTTTCTGATTCATTTTTAAATGTAAATGTAGAAAACTGGCAGTTAAAACAATTTGAAATCGGATAACGTTTTATTTTTTTAAGTTAATAAATAACGTGCTGAGTTTAAAATTATTCTGGTCACGTCACGACGGCCTTTCTTTTCTTTTCTTTTTTTTTCTTTTCTTTTTTTCTTTTTTGTGTGTGTGTGTGTGTGTGTGTGTGTGTGTGTGTGTGTGTGTGTGTGTGTGTGTGTGTGTGTGTGTGTCACATCCAGAAATTCGAGTAAAATTGGACAGTATTTTCAAAAGGATATGGGTGTAAGTATGTAAGTATATAAGTTCTTTATTTTACTAATATATCTTTAATGAAAATATCCTATTTCTAATGATAACGGTAAATTCTTTCTTCAGTTTTGTAGAAAAAAAATCATTAGTTTTATTTTATTCCCTACAAATATAACTTTTTTTTATTATCATTTGGAGAATGCTTGTTGTTTTCGATCTAGAGAAGAGATATCTGAGACCTATCTGATTCATTGTGATGTCCGTATTTTAGTCGTTTTGTGATTGTCACATGTTGAATGTCCAGAAATGGAATACTTCTGTTGCCACAATGACAAAAAGTATTAATAACTACAAAAAACTAATAACTCAGAAACAAATTGTGGCACAGCTTTCAAACGAATTGCCTTTATAAGTACATAATTTTGTTTATATGACGTGTATAAACTGAAAATGTGCTATATTTAAAAATTTTCAATACCGAAAATTGTAAAATTGATATTTTATTATGATTGGTCCAGGAATATGAATGTTCAATCCATATTACTTACTCTGTTATTAAACCTAGCATTATCACTAGCAAAATCTATTTGAGAATAATTAGAATGTATGTATATTAATTTTCTAACAGAGATTTTATGCCTGCAAAACTCAATTTGAAACTCACTTCAAAATTGTTTTGTTTTTGGTTTATAGAAAAAATATTTCGTCTGATTTTGAAGCTCTTTCACGATCAGTGAAAGTAAATATATTCTTTGTCGATCCTTGCTTTCTATTTAAAGCTTTTTTCCAAAATTAATAAGGAAAAAAAATCGCATCTTTTAGAGTTTTAAGAACAATATAAATTATGGTTTTTGTAGATTTCTGCCAGTGTTGGGTACATGTTTTATTGTAATTATTATTATTTTAAACTGATTTTTATGCATAAAACAATCACTCAAAGTTGCCATGAAAGATTTATTGGGATTATTATTAACTTTTATTCGGAAAAAAGAAAATTCAAAAAATGAGAAACTTAATTTAAAAAATTAATATGTTAGTAACAATTAACTACTGTACAGTATTTTTATATCGGGTTCCGCTCTATAAAAAGAATTTGAAGCTTATTTAAGTTCGATTTTTTACTGATATTCGGTAGACTCGACTTCAAAGTGAATATTTTATATTTATTATAAAAATGGAAAAAGAAAAAAAACTATTTGAGAATAACTGGAATGCATAATAATGTTCTAACAAGATAAGCCTTAAATATTCAATTTGAAAATGAATTCTTTCTTTTTCCTTTTTTATGGGGGGGGAGGGGGGATGGGTTATAGAAAGTAATATTTCATCTGATTTTGAAGTTTTTCACGATTAGTGAAAGTAAAAAAAAAGAAACCTTGATATATCCTTTATCGATTCTTGCTTTTTGTTTAAAGTCGTTTTCCTTAATTAGTAGGAAAAAAACCTCGTGCATTTTTTTAGAGTTATAAAAACAATAAAAATTGCGTCTTTTATATTATTTCTGCCAGTGGTTGGGTTGATGTATTTTTATTAATATCAATTTAATCAGATTTTTATGCAAACAGCAATCACAAAACGTTGCCATGAAAGAATAAATAGGAGTAGTAATACCTTCTGTTAGAAAACAAATTGAAAAAAAAATCTTAAAACAATTTTTACTATATGGTATTAACACTTATACTGTGTATTTTTTATATCAGGTTTTGTTTCATAAAAAAGAATCTGAAGGTGATTCAATCTCGATTTTTTACTGGCCTTCGACAGGCTCAACCTGAAAGTGAACAATTTATATTTATTATCAAAATGAGAAAAAGAAGAAAAAATTCATTTGAGAATAACTGGAATGCATATTAATTTTTGAACAGGTTTTTTAAGCCTTCAATATTCAATTTGAAAGTGAATCTTTTTTTTTTTTTCCTTTTTTTTTTTTTTTTTTTTTTTTTTTTTTTTTTTTTTTTTTGGGGGGGGGGGGGGGGGGCGTATAGAAAGAAATATTTCATCTGATTTTGAAGCTTTTTCGCGATCAGTGAAAGTAAAAAAAAAAAGAAACCTTGATATATTCTTTATCGATCCTTGCTTTTTGTTTAAGGGTGTATTTCGATTCAAACTGCTTATTGTCCGATTTATTTTTGAATTCATTTTTGCACTCAAATACACCAAACTTTCAAAATCTCTTATTTGGAAAGTACACAAAGTGCCGTGAGGGTCGATTCTTTGATAAATGCAGAAAATATTGTAAAAAGATCAATCAAAAACGGTATTTCGAACCGATTTTTCCCTAGCGAGAGATCTGGGAATGAAAAAAAAGGTCATACTGATAAGGTAATTGTTTATAACTCAAATTCTAATAAATTGAGCGCAAAAAGATATCACATGGCACCTCATACGTCCCTTCAAGAATCCCCTCAGCAAGTTCCATGTTCCTCCTTTTAAAAATGCGTCTGAAATTGTATCGGAAAATTTCGAGCTGTTGAAGGTGGAAAAGTATTTTTTCGAATACATCCTTAAAGTAGGGATGCACCGAATAGGGATTTTGGCCGAATACCGAATATTCGGCTTTCCAAATACTTTTTATATTTCAAAGTTTAAATGTATAAAAATGTTATTTTTAAAAACAATTTTAGATAATATTTAATAAGAGAAACTTATATTTTGATAAACAAGAGATTTTTATAAGAACATTCAGTATTGAAAAAAAGCTGCCTTTTTTATTTAAGAAGCATACTTATGAGACTTTTTCAATTAGTAAAATTTTAAATTTCATTTCTTCAACGAATTGAAACAAACATTTTGAAAACAAAGAGAAATAATGAAAAAAAAGTTCAAGAAAAACTGTACAGTCTCATATTTGTTCGTTTTAAATAAATCAAGGCAGATTTTTTTCAATATAAAGCATAAATACTTTCAAATTAATTCTGAATAAAGGAATGTCTAGCTCAGTTCTTTTCTTATGAATAGTGGCATTTCCCATCCTTCCCATCATATCATATTTTACAAAAAACAAAGCATGTGAGTTGAAAATATAGTTATGGTGTCTTATATATTGTTAATGCAACAAACGAAAACACATCTTTAATCTAGAGTGAGATAAAATACAATGCATTTATGATTCAATAAGTTGATTATGATTATTATTATGGTTTCACAAACAAAAAATTTTCTGCCTTGATAGCTATTACTAGTCTCAAAAGTTTTCCTTTCTTGTTTAAGGACTTTTGGGGAAAGCAAGAAACAGATTATTTACTAAATATAATTTAGGAACTTGCATCTGCACTCACATCATTTTTTCCTAAGGAGAATCCTAATAAATCATAATTTTAATCCTTTTCATGGTTAATTTTCTTAAGCTAAACTTTAGAAACAGCAAATAAATAATGTAAAAACATTCTATATTATTTAAATATGATTTTATTTCTAATTATTTTAAATACATGAATAAATTGACAGTTAAAAGTAGAAATTGAGAAAAGTTTTTTAAAATGTGTTCTAAAAGGCTTTGTTAAGTATTGCATTCGGCCGAATACTTTGATATTTGCCCAAACCGAATATTCGACAGGACGAATGTTTTCATATTCGGTTAGATTTTTTTTTTTTTTTTTTTTTTTTTTTTTTTTTTTTGAGTTATGAAAACAATAAAAATTGCGTCTTGCATATTTTTTCTGTCAGTGGTTGGGTTGATGTATTTTTATTAATATTAATTTAAACAGATTTTTATACAAACAGCATTAACTAAACTTTGTCATGAAAGAATAATTAGGAGTAATATTACCCTCTATTAGAAAATAGTTTGAAAAAATTAATCTTAAAACAATTTTTGCTATATGATATTAACAATTATACTGTGTACTTTTTATATCAGGTTTTGATCCATAAAAAATAAATAAATCTGATGGTGATTCAATCCCGATTTTTTACTGGCCTTCGTCAGACTCAACCTCATGGTGAACAATTTATATTTATTATCAAAATGAAAAATAATAAAAACCCCTAAAAGATGCATTTATACATTCGCGATTTAACGCCAAAATTAGCAACCTTTTTTCCCCCGTCCCACGAATTGTCCGAAGGATTTCTCTTCAAATGTAAGATTGATGGTTCTTTTAGGGTAATAAAAACTAGTGCTGTTCGTCTAGACCTTAAGTATTGCCAGATATGTAAGCACTTTGTTCATAATTTTAATTTATTTTAAAAATTTGTCTGGTAAAATAATAAAATAAATAAATAAAATATACCCATTTTACCCCGGCTACCCATTTTACCCCGGGTGACCCTATTCTATCTTTACAACTGCTGAATTAAAACATTTATACAATATTATTACTAATTAAACTTTATTATACTACAAAAAATGTAATTTAAGAAATTACAAAAAACCATTTGAAAAAAAAAATATATTTTTTAAATATGTTAGTTTCTACTTTATTATAATGATTTTAAGCATTTTGATTTTCCTATTCCATTACAAATTCTTCTATATGTATAGAATTACGTTAAAAAAAATATGTCGACGTTTCTGCTTTCTAAGGCGATCTTTCATACGACGTCTTTCTTCCGCTTCAGTTTTTTTCTACAGACCGGTGAGTATCCATCACATTGGGCACGGTTTAGAATTTTTTTTGCAAAAAATATGTTTCATCGGCTCGTCACTCAGTTTGGGAATTTTAAAATGTTTTTTCTTCGGCTCGCCAATCGACTTGGAAAATTTAAAATGTTTCGTATTCGACTCGCTGCTCAATTTAGATATTTCAAAAGGTTTCTCCGGTTTTGGCGGTGCCTCGGGTTCCCGACTCAGTTTGGGAATTTTAAAATGTTTTTTCTCCGGCCGCTCGTCGTCGCTCAGTTTGGGAATTTTAAAATGTTTTTTCTTCGGCTGCTCGTCGTCGCTCAGTTTGGGAATTTTAAAATGATTTTTCTTCGGCGGTCGAGACGCTTCCTCGGGTTCGCGTCTCAGTTTGGGAATTTTAAAAGTTTTCCAGGTGTCGCCTCCTCCTCCTCCCGTTTCGGCGGCCGTCCGAACGCGTTTCTTCTCCTGCGGTCTCGAAGCCTGGGGTTCGCGACATAGTTTAGGAATTTCGAAAGGTTTCGCGGGCTCTCCGCCTCCTCCTCCGCCTCCTCCTCCTCCAGGTTCGGCGGCCGTCCGAACGCGTTTCTTCTCCTGCGGTCGCGAAGCCTGGGATTCGCGATTCAGTTTAGGAATTTCGAAAGGTTTCGCGGGTTCGAGTCTCGGTTCGGGAATTTCGAAAGGTTTTCCCGGCGGTCGAGACGCCTTCTCGGGTTCGCGACTCAGTTTAGGAATTTCGAAAGGTTTCGCGGGTTCGAGTCTCGGTTCGGCAGCCGTCCCAACGCGATTCTCGGGCCGGAGTCGCGAAGCCTGGGGTTCCCGACTCGCTTTAGCAATTTCGAAAGGTTTCTCGGTCTCTCCTCCTCCTCCTCCTCCCGCGGCCTCGCCGCCGGCCGTTCCGACGCGAATCTCGGGCCGGAGGAGTCGCGACGCCTCCTCGGGTTCGAGTCTCGGGGGGTCGTCGCCTCCCGGAGCAGCAGCAACGATAGCAACGACATCAGCAACGACAGCATCATCATCATCAGCAGCAGCAAAAACAACGGCAGGTGAAGAAGGAGCGGCGGGCTGTAAGAAATCCCGGACTTGTTGTTTCCGGGAAACGGGAGATTCTCGCTTCGGCGGCGGCGGCAGTAGTGGTGGTGACGGCAGTATGCTCGATGGTTGCTCGCAGACGAAATTTTTTAACAATAGCAGGTTGCTCTCGAAGTCGGGAATGGAGTCGAAGAGACTCTTGTGGGAGACTTTCCAGATTGCATCGTCGGGAACAAAACAGTCTTCCAAAACCGAAAAGTCAATGTCCGAAACAGGTAAAAAGAACGGTGAATATTGCAGCAACGTGGCCATATCGACGAGTGGCAAAGTCGAATGAGGCAAGTCTGATGCGCGGACTGATATTTATACTATAAAAAAAAAAAAAAAAAAAAAAAAAAAAAAAAAAATTTTTTTTTTTTTTTTTTTTTTTTTTTCGTGAGAGAGATGTCCCCCCTCCGTGGCTGATCTTTCTAAGGAACCCGAGTCGTATTTATCGAAAAACTCCGAACGGTCAGGCCGACGGTCGCGACTGAGTTCTGACGCAGCACCTACCGTCTACCAGTTTGGAGTTCGGGATCTCGCGGCCATCAATGAGACCATTTACCCATTCGCAAATCGCAAATCGCAGTCGGCAAAGTGCGAATTCTTTAATACTCGACGAGTTTCAAATTCTCGCTTCGAGTTCGGTGAAATGCAAAAAAAAAATGTTTTTAAAGTACTAGAGGTCATTGACCTTAACCCAAAGTCAAATAATATATTAACTCTGTGCATACTCGATGAGTTTTTTTCAAATTCTCGCTTCGAGTTCGGTGAGAAACAAAAAAAAAATTTCGTAAAGTACTAGAGGTCATTGACCTTTGACCTTTAACCAAGGTCAAATTATATAAAAACTCTGTGTTTAACTCTTTGTAAAATTGTCAGGGAATTCAATTGTAAGGGAACCTGACCCGTATTCACGCAAAAAAAAAGACGTTCGAAGAAAACCGCGGAAAACTCCGAACGGTCAGGCCGACGGTCGCGACTGGGTTCGGACACGACACCACCTACCCTCCACCAGTTTTGAAGATCGGAACCTCGCGGCTGCTAATGGGGTCATTTACATATTCGCAATTCGCAATTCGCAAATTACTAATTCTTCGACACTTGATGAGTTTCAAATTTCACTTCGGGTTCGGTGGGAAGCAAAGAAAATTGTAAATGTATTAGAGGTCTTTGACCTTGAACCAAGGTCAAATTATAAATTAACTCTGTGTAATTCGCAATTCGCAAATCACGGATTCTTCGATACTCGATGAGTTTCAAATTCTCGCTTCGGGTTCGGCGGGAGGCAAAGAAAATTTTAAATGTAACAGAGGTCAATGACCTCTGACCTTGAACCAAGGTCAAATTATATAAAAACTCTGTGTTTAACTCTTTGTACAACGTTGTTGAAGCTTACCCAATGTTAATATACCTTCGATTAAATTTGACTGGAAATTTCGTTTTTAATGTTGATTTTGAATAAATTGTTTGATTTTCAGTACGAGTTTTGCAAAATCGATAAATTATTTTTATGTATTAGTATGTATAAAAAGTATATGTTAACGATATAAATTTTATCAAAAAAAAAATATATATATATATATATATATATATATATATATATATATTAGAAAAAAAATGATTAATTTTTTTTAAAAAAAAAAAAGAGAAGGGTCGAGTGGTATAAAGGCGCAAAAAAAAACAAATATTTAAGCCGCGAGGCGGGAGCGCCAGCGACCGCCTCGCGGCTTAAATATTTGTTTTTTTTTTGCGCCTTTATACCACTGGACCTCATGAATGAAACTCAAAGTCTAGGTCTTTTAACTCTGTCGAGTTCCTGCTTCAATTCCTCATTTTCTCTTTTCAGCGTTTCGTTTTCCTTTTTCAGCGATTCGTTTTCCTTTTTGAGTCTCGCGATTTCCCCTTCGTGCAGTTGAAGAATTTTGTCGTTCAGCAGATGGATTTTTTCGTTCAACTCGGAATTTTTATGGTTCAACTCGCAAATTTTGTCGCTGGACGCGGAACATTTGTCCGTCAGTGTTTTGACGTCCTCCGCGTGCCTCTGTTTCCATCGGGCCGCTTCCTCTTTCAGCCCCGCGTTTTCGGACTCGAGCTCCCTGTTTCTGTCGACTACGGGCTTGAACTCGTTGATCAGGGACTGTTGGTAGGGCCGGGGCGTCCAGTGGTCTTCCCCCACGACGTAGTGGAAGAGGTTGCCCGCCTGGGCTTGCTTTTCGAGCCAGGCTTCCCGAGCGAGGTATTTCAGAGTCGGGTCTCGTTCGAAAAAGAGTTTGCGACCTTTCGTGAGATGCAGGAAAAAATCCGTGGGACCTCCTCGGCGGCAGGGTCGAAATTCCTTCGCGACCGGGAGGACCGTGCCGAGCGTGATTCCGGGGATGTGTTTGATTTTGAAGCGCCATTTACTTTTGTAAAAATCCATGTCTCCCTGTACCATTTTGTCTCGCTTCAGGTCTTTGAAGGTCGAGTCGAGCAGTTCCAGGAGCCCGCCTTCCCACTGCAGGACGAGCGGCAGCCGGTAGTCTTTCGGGAGGCTTTCGAAACAGTAAAAGTGGTTCAGTTTTTCGGCGGCACCCTTTTTGTTTTCGGCGGCGCCCGAGAAGTTGCACCGGGACTCGCGCTTGGACAGGTAGCCGATGGTGTGGACGAGTTGCATGGCGGATTCGATGGGCTTGCAGTACAGGCACCTGAAGTTTCTGCGGGGGCGGTCTCCTATCGCGATTTTCGCCCACACGTCTCTCAGAAAGTGTCCGGGGGGCGAGGAAACCACGATCATGTGCCTGTGTTGCCTGAATCGAGCCTCCGGGGGCTCCCCTCCGTCGCACCAGCACGAGAACGTGAGGGTGCGAGTCCTGCCCTCGTCCCCGTCCACCGCTTCGAGAAACCCGGGAAACGCGGGAATTCGGACCATGGCGTGAAACCATTCGACGGAGTCTCCCAGTTCCAGGTACTTCCGGACGCAGGAGACGGCCCTGTCCAGGGACTCGTCCTCGAAGGTCAGGGGGTTCGGGTCGAGGGGCATGGGCCAGACGAGATCGAGGGCTCGCGGGGGCGGAGGATCGAACGCGCGGTCGAACAGACACTTGGCCTGGGCCATGGGCTTCGAGTCGAAGGGAACGGGTTCCGGTTTCGCCTCGAGAGTGGGATTTTCCGGCGGTGGTGAATCGACGGCTTGCGGTAAAGTGTTCTGTTTTAGAAATTTTCTCCAACACTGTATCATGTGATCGACGTGCTCGCGTTTCTGTTTGCTCGACCAAGAGATTTTCCCGAGGCACCAGACGCAACAGAGTTTGGAATTTAAATTGTGCGATGCGGAGCAATGTTTTTCGAATTGGATGGATACGAGAGAAACTTTACAGAGAGGGCACTGAAAAGAGGAGGAATTCCGCTTAAGGAATACCCAATAAAGTCTTAAATTTTGACAATTGTCTTTCGGCATGATGATGCGGTCGGTACGATGAGACAAAAAGTAATCCGACAGAAAAGATAATTTGGGGTACGACTAAATGAATTTATAGGTAAAAAAAAAAAAAAAAAAAAAAAAAAAAAAAAAAAAAATTTTTTTTTTTTTTTTTTTTTTTTTTTTTTTTTTTTTTTTTTTTTTTTTTTTTAGCCGTGAGACGGGAGCATTCATAAATAAATGAAAATTTAAATCCTAGGTCTTTTCGCACTATCGAGTTCCTGCTTCAATTCCTCATTTTCCCTTTTGAGCGTTTCAATTTCCTCTCTCAGCTCTTTATTTTGATCGACTATGGGCTTGAACTCGTTGATCAGGGACTGGAGATACGGACGGGGCGTCCAGTGGTCTTCCCCCACGACGAAATAAAAGAGATTTCCCGTCTGGGCTTGTTTTTCTAGCCAGGCTTCCCGAGCGAGGTCCTTCAAATCCGGGTCGCGTTCGAAAAAGAGTTTGCGGCCTTCGGTGAGATGGAGGAAAAAATCCGTCGGACCCGGGCACGGTCGAAATTCTTTCGAGACCGGGAGGACGGTGTTGAGCGTGATTCCGGGAATATTTTTTATTTTGAAGCGCCATTTGCTTTCGTTGAAATCCAAGTCTGCCCGTACCATTTTGTCCCGTTTCATGTGTTTGAAGATCGAGTCGAGGAGCCTCGTGAGACCGCCTTCCCACTGCAGGACGAGCGGCAGCCGGTAGTCTTTCGGGAGGCTTTCGAAACAGTAAAAGTGGTTCTGTTTTTCGGGCGAATTATCTTTGTATTCCGATGAGAAGTTGCACCGGGACTCGCGTTTGCACAGGTAGCCGATGGTGTGGACGAGCTGCATGGCCGAGTCGATGGGTTTGCAAAACAGACACTTGAAGTTTTTACGGGGCCGCCGGTCTCCTATCTCGATTTCCCCCCAGACGTTTCGTAAAAAGTGTCCCGGGGGCGAGGAAACAATTATCATGTGTCTGTGCTGCCTGAGTCGTGCTTCCGAGGGCTCCCCTCCGTCGCACCAGCACGAGAACGTGAGGGTGCGCGTCCGTCCTTCGTCCCTGTCCATCGCTTCCAGGAAACCGGGAAACGCGGGAATTCGCACCATGGCGTGAAACCATTCGACGGAGTCTCCCAGTTCCAGGTACTTCCGGACGCAGGAGACGGCCCTGTCCAGGGACTCGTCCTCGAAAGTCAGGGGATTCGGGTCGAGGGGCATGGGCCAGACGAGATCGAGGGCTCGCGGGGGCGGAGGATCGAACGCTCGGTGGTCGAACAGACACTTGGCCTGGGCCATGGGTTTCGCGTCGAAGGGAACGGGTTCCGGTTTCGCCTCGAGAGTGGGACTTTCTGGCGGTGGTGAATCGACGGCTTGCAAAAAAGTATTCAGTTTTAAAAATTTTCTCCAGCATTGAAGCAAATGATCGACGTGCTCGCGTTTCTGTTTGCTCGACCAAGAGGTTTCCCCGAGACACCAGACGCAACAGAGTCTGGAATTTAAACTGTGCGATGCGGAGCAATGATTTTCGAATTGGATGGATATGATGATATCGTTACACAGAGGACAATGGAAGGAGGTGGGATTTCGGTTAAGAAAATTCCAATAACGTCTTAAATCCTTGCATCCGTCTTTCGAAGATTTGTTTTGACAAGGCGGCATGATGCGGTGGGTACGATGAGACAGAAAACAATCCGACAAAAGGATAATTTGGGGTACGGCTGAAAGTATTTATAACATTTTTTTTTTTTTTTTTTTTTTTTTTTTTTTTTTTTTTTTAATACATGTAAGCTCCCTCAGGAATCCCATTGCCCCCATTCCTCACACTCCAGCAGCGATGGCATGTTTATCTGATTCTCCCTGCAATTTTTGCCATTCTGACGTTTGTCGTTTGGACATGTGTTTGGTTACACTAGATTACATCATTTTTTCAAATCCGTTTTCTAGAAAGTTTACAATATATATATATATATATATATATATATATATATATATATATATATATATATATATATATATATATATATATATATATATATATATATATATATATATATATATGTATAGAACAACTTTTTTTACAAGTTTTTTTTTAAAAAAAAATATATAGCTTGAAAAAAAATTTTAAAAAGTGTTTACCCGTTACTTCCGAAAAAGGAAGCAAAAAGTTAAACTTTTCTCTTTTTTTTATTCATTCTATCTGTGCCAACGTTGGTACTCTATTTGTCGCAAAAAATTGCGCCAAAGGTTTTAAAAAAGAAATTAGATAAACCAATTTCTTTTTAAAACCTTTGGCGCAATTTTTTGCCTTTCCCTTGAACAATCTGATGGAAAAAAATTCCGTCAGCAATATGGGAAAGATTTTTTTTTTGGTGTGGGGGGGGGGGGTTGGTGATGAAAAAGTTTTTTATTCCAACAGGCTTCTCAATCTTTCGTTTCTTCTGGCGATGACTTCGACTTCTAACGAGTTATAAAACTTATAATTTACGTGATAAGTCATTTTGGATTCCATGTGTTCTTCGTCTTCTTCCAGCCGAAACTCTTGCACTCCCACCAGAGGCACGGATTCTTGTTCGTTCCATTTCAGACAGCTGAGATTCGGCAAAACTCGATAAGTGATCGGAGACAGTCTCTGAAATCGCGTTTCGCAGTGACAGTAATAGGGCGCGGGGGTCATGCATTTGACGTGGAGGGTTTTGTTGAGTTTCCATTTGATTTTGAAATGAGTGTCCAAGCGCCATCGACAGTAGATGTTTTTGCCAGCGACCGGGCCGAATCTCGACTTCGCTCCAGTCGTAAAATCGAAAGTGATGGCAACCGTTTTCAGAAGCGGTCGAGTCGATCAGTACGAGTCCGTAGCCTTCCAGGCGATACATGTACATTTTGGGCGACGGTGGCGGTGGTTTGAATCCTCCTACTCCCCCCCCCCTCGTCCTCCTTCTTTTCCTCCTCTTCTAAATACTGATATTGAGTCAAGAAACTTTCGATGTTTTGAAAAAAACGCGATCGATGGACGCGCGAAAGAAACTTTGGTGCAGGACGGCGGGTTTGTAATGTCCTTCGAATCCTTCGAGGAAAAAAATGATAGATTGCGAAATTCAGGGTTTCGGGGTCGATTCGAAGACAGAAACGTTGAGTCCAGTTTCGCGTGGCATAGTACCAGCCGGGGGTCGGATTCGACTCAGCCGTTGCAAGTACGCGGACGAAAAGGGGACGGGGGGGACGAGAGATAAGTTGCTCGGTGCGTCAGGATGGCAAGAAATTCATCCATGGTCGTCAGCAGACGCAATTTGTCCCTTAAAGGGATGAACGTTCGAAAAAGGATGAAGAGAATGTCGACGGGTAACTCCAGCAACTGCGTAGAAGCCATGATTCGTGTCGGGGAGTTTGCTTCTTAAAAAAAAAAAGCCAAACTCTGTGAAGAAATGAAACAGGACACGAAACTTCTTTTTAAACTCTTTGCATCATGACACCGCCTTCCTCGCCGAGCTATTGGCAAAGGAATCCGCTCGATAAAGGCTACGATTAGTCGAGACGAAATGCGAGGCGTGTCATCCGATACATTCACGGCTTTTGGAGAGGGGGGGAGGGGGGAAATAGTTCAAAAGTAAGAGTTCAAGAGTTCCTTTCCCTTTCGCTCGCAGTTTCAAAATGATGATGTAGGTTGAAAAAAAAAAAGAACAAAGATTCCATTACCGCCCAAAGGCAAAAGTTCATGATGTGACTCACATGCATTCCATGACAGAAATTAGAAAATCTGTTGGTTATGATAAGCAACTGGTAAGAAAGTATATTATTTAGCGGGTATTCATAATTGAATAAATTGGCTGGAACATGTTTCGGGTACGTTTTAATTTCAAGGTTCATTTTTTTTCCTTCTCGTATTGGAAAAAAAAAATTATCGGCAGAATTTAGGAATCCTATACTTGGGTGATAATAATGAAATAAACTAAAAAAAACACACACACACAAGAAACTGGGAAGAAAGTATATTGTCATTTAGATAAATTAACAAAAAAATCAAACTTTAAAGCAAGAACAGAAAGCTTATTCTCATATTTTTTTTCATATTAGAAATTCTATTTTTTTGGGTGATAATAGTAAAAAAAAAATAAAAACAAAACACAAGAAACTGGTAAGAAAGTATATTTGAACGCGTTCCACAAATTCAGAAAAATAATCTTTAAATATGAATTGAAAAAAAAAATGAAACATTTAAATTATATATTTGAAAGTGTATTTTAACTATAAAAATCAGTAAACATTTTTTCAAACAAGGATTTAAAGAAAAAAATAAATGTAAAACAAGAAAATATAAAAAAACATATAATATTGTACAGATTTTGATAAACATTATAAAATGTGTGATAAAAGCAGAAAATAAAAGAAAATAAATATGAGAAACAAGAAAATAAAAAAAACTGATACAGATTTTGATAAAGTTTATAAAATGTATAGCGATAAAAGAAAAACAAAATAAAAAGAAATATGAGAAACTATTTAAAATGTATAACAGAAATAGATGTATAAAAGAAAAAATAAAAGAAAAAAAAAGAAATTTTGGAAACTATTTAAAATGTATAGTGATAAAAGAAAAATAAAAGAAAACAAATCTGGGAAACTATTTAAAATGTATAACGATAAAAGAAAATAAAAAGAAATACCAATGCAAAACAAAAAAAATTATATATTATTGAAAAAAATTTCTATTATTCTTGGATTGGAGATCGTCAATGTCATAGTTTCTCTAAATCTCGTCTCAATTTCAACTTTGTGAACATCTGACTGAGATTTTGAGAAACATATGACATTGAAAATCTCCAATCCAAGAAGAACAGAAAAAAATCCAAAACGGAAAGAAAATTTCGAATTGAATCCTGAAATTAAAACGTACCACATTCTCCAAATTGAGTCAAATCGCTTATTCGATAAGATATACATATTTTGCAAGAATAAAACGCGAACTCATTGAGAATTTATATATACTATCAACCACGCGTATCTCGATTACAGCGAAACAAACAGTTAGACGAACAAACCAATTAAAAAAAATTGTTTAAATTATCGAAAAAAATGACGCAATACTGAAATTGAAATGCAATCATCACAAATGCGGGAAACTCGTAAAGTATAATGTCATAGCGTTTAAATCAACATCGATGACAAAAACATTGTTAAAAACTTTGAACCTTTTACTACATCATCACTCCGTCGCTTTTATAGAAAAACAATTACTTCATCCTATCATGGAGCAGTGTCATGAATCGAAAGAGAGATATTTCTATATAAATGCAGAGGAGTGACGATGCGGTAAAAGGTTCAATTTTTTTTTACAGCGTATTCGTAGCCAGGTTGATAAAAAAAATGTTAAATATATAATATTTCTTAATGGTGCATTATGAAATTGGAATGCAGGCATAGCAAATGTACTAAATTCATAAAGTATGACGTCATAGTGTTTAAGACAATGACTCCTCTCGACTCGATGCGCGGGATTACCGGTTCGTTGCCCTCTGGAAGCATTGACTCCCCTTCCCCCGCTACTGACAGTTCGTTGACATCTGAAGACAATGACTCCTCCACTGGTTTTTTGTCGTCAGGAATTACCGGTTCGTTGCCCTCTGGAAGCATTGACTCCCCTTCCCCCGCTACTGACAGTTCGTTGACATCTGAAGACAATGACTCCTCCACTGTTTTTTTGTCGTCAGGAATTATCGGTTCGTTGCCCTCTGGAAGCATTGACTCCCCTTCCCCCGCTACTGACAGTTCGTTGACATCTGAAGACAATGACTCCTCCACTGGTTTTTTGTCGTCAGGAATTATCGATCCCTCTCTACTTTGTAGGCGCGGGATGTCGATAAACTCGGTTCAACGAACCCGCACATGGGAGAAACACAATAAGAGACGTTAACCCCCTTCTCTAGATCGTTCAACTTTAATCGATTTTTCGGGATATAAAAGGAGGGCGAATTTGTGTTTCCAACCTCATTCGAGAACCGTCTCTTGCTCCGTATCGCCATGAACCGAGACCCTTCCAGCAAGACCGACGTGTTCGTCACTCGCGTGGACGCGGCGGGCGAAGTCGAAAGACTCCCGAACCCCCCCAACTTCGTCACCATCGCCACTCAATACCGCATCTTCCCTTTCATAATATTTCTGGAACGCGAACTGATCTATTATAAGAAATTGGAATTGAACGAGAGATATTACAAACATTTCTTAGATACGGGTAGCTACATTAAACGAATTACCCATCATGAAGAAAAACCGTGGTCCTGGACGGCGCGGAAACTTTTAAAGGACGTTAACGACAACTTGCGAAAAAATATCGACACGCGAACGTGTTTCAAATATGGAGTGAATAATTTCCTCGTTAAAGCCTGTTTCACTTTTGGACAGAGAAGTGTGGAAAAGGGCACGGTACACGTTTATCAAATCGGCGCGGTCCGAATGTTATTTTACTTTCTACGAAAGCAGCAGTTGGGAAGATTGACCATTAAATCGAAATGTTTCCCGGTGCAGGAACAGTTTGTGTACAGCAAGAGGCAGTTGCGACCCAACCACTGCTACGTGATCCCAGAAGGTACCGTTTATGTAATCTATTGCACCAACAAATCCTTCTTTTCGGTGCATATCGTCGCTGCGGATGATGTTTCCAATTTACCGTTTGAATACAGTAACCCGATCCGGGAAATCAACCCGCCGCCGCAGTCCCGACGGCTTGTTTCAGATTACCCGTTCAAAAGGCCACCCCAAACACCCATGATCGAAGAAGCCCCAGACTCTAGAGAAGACGAAGAGGACGACGGACACGTGTGTGCTCGCGTAACGTCCACGTCGAGTGACCTCGCTTCCCAACCGTCCACTTCGGCCCAATCTTTTTACAAGCCACAATTACACGACGACGAGCAGCAGCAGCAGCAACAGCAGCAGCCAACTGAAAGTGTCCATAATGATCCCGTGCTGTTACAATTCGACAATGGATTACAAATTACCGAAAATGCCTTCTTGATGCCGCCTCCTCCTCCACCACCACCACCAGCAGCAGCAGCAGCCGTGCAACCAGTGCAACAATCCGTCACCCACCAAATTATTAAAATTAATACAATTCCGTTGGTGAATGTTGTCGCGCCGGACATTGTGACTTGGTACCAGAAAAATTTTCGGTACCGACAGCTCCTGAATCCCAAAGACAGTTTTACATTTTATTTGTGTGACGATCCGAGTGAAGGTCCCATGGATTTAAGTGTGCGCGGTGGAGGAAATACCCCTCCCGACGACAGTGTTGAAAATCCAGTCGCTGAGGATCTTGAAATGTCTGTAGATGGACCACCTTCTTTACCAGCCATTGGCGAAAAAAATGGACCTTTACCGGCCATTGTAAAAAAGAAAAACAACGATGAACTGATACCTTTTTTTCCACTCATTGCAGAGGACGAACCAATATCGCCTGCTCTTTGTAATGAAGATACAATTAACTTTGAAACAATTCTGAACAATTATGAAGTTATATCGCCCCAAAATGTAAATCAAGACGATGATCCCGAAAAAGAACTCTTTGGACTATTCGCGAAGGAGTTTGACATTTAAAAGTTAGTATTTTTTTTCCTTTACTTTATATTTGTATAAAGGAAAAAACATATATAAATATGTATTTCATTTGTAAAATTATTCATATAAAAACTAGCAAAAGCCATGCTTTGTTTGGATTCGCGAAGTATTATACTATAAGATAAATATTTGAAAGCAATAATATATCTTTAAAATTATTTTTGCATCTTTATTAAGCAAAAATGTAATTATATGTTTCGGCGCATTTTAATTTTAAAATGTATTTCAACCAAATAGCTAAGAATTTCCTCAGATTGTTTATTTATGATATAAAACTGGTATAAATAAAAATATTTTCGAAGTAGAATTATACAAAATATTAATTTTATTTGTTTACAATTCTTTTATTGCCACTTCACAAAAACATAATGTAATTCTTTTAAAATTCATAAATATCGTCTGCTTAAATGATTTCACAAAATAAGAATAAATCGTGTATTTGAATTCCTGACACAGAAAAATACTTTTATAATTGAATGTTAATAAGAGAATTTTCACAAATTTTAATTCATTAAAAATGTGCTATAATTTTCCTAAAAAAAAGTATTTTATACATTTTATAAAAGAAATCATGAAACTATACATAATCAAAAGAATGAGCATAGTTTGAAAATCTGAAATCAGTTTTTGAGATATTTTATCAGAATAATGAAAATATATTTTATTTATTTATTTATTTAATGATGATTCTATAATTACTGACCCCATGATTTAAGTTTTTCTTCTGAAAACGTACGTGCTTCACTTTTTATTTGAAAAAATGCGTCCGCATTGGAAATGCATGTAAAATAAATTAATTAAAATAATAATTTTTTGAAAAGTATTTCTGTAAAAAAAATAATATTCTGCAAATCTACAGATCATAATTTATATTTGTGTTTAATTTCAAGTGAAAATACTGTATAGTTTTTTTGTAAAGTGTACGACAAAGTGTCATTTGAGTGGACTAGTAGAGGATTCGCTTCGCTCATCCTAATAAGTATATTTAAAAAAATATTTTATTTTTTCAGATTGATAATTTCTCTCTTTCCGTGACAATGTTAACGCTGTTTACCTTTTATATTTATGACTCCTAAGTTTCATAAGTCCCCAATTAAATTTTGATATATTTGCAGTACAACCAACAGTATTAATAAAAATTTTAATTTAGGTTTGCAGAAGTTTTTTTTTTAAAAAAAAAAGGGTTTTCTAAAATTTAAATTCAAAAATTCTAACTACTTTTGGTCTATAGATAAGAGTTTTGAAGTATTACACAACTTTAATTTCATTACTCAAAGTATGCAGGTATTCGATTTTGAGAACCTATTTACCAATATAGCTATTGATCAACTTTTTACTGTTTTAATTAGTATTTTTTGATATGTTTGATTTAGGTGTTGAGTTGAATATTAATAGAACTTTATTTTTAAGTTTATATCATTTCTGTTTGTGTAATAATTATGTGATTTTTAATAACAATGCTTATAAACAAATATGTGGAATTAGAATGGGAACAAACTACTCTAGTACAGCTGCAAATTTATTTTTATTGTTTGATTATTGTTTTAAACTAAAAGTTGACTTAAAAATTCTGCGCGCCCCCTTTTTTCAAAACAGGTAGACGGCACCCTCCGTCAACCTGTTTTGAAGAAGGTTCGAAGGTTTTTTTCCGTGGTTTTTTTCACCTTCGAACTGAATGCGAGTTAGTATTTTGTTCATGTTTTTCGGACCCCTTGCCACGGAGAAGGGGCATTTTTGGCACAAAAAATATATTTTAAACAAAAAAAAAGAATTGTGGAGTTGCGATAGATTAGAATATCGCAGCGGGTGGTAAATGGTGGGACACAATTCTTAAAAATAATATTTTTGTTTCGGTAAAAAAGACCCTTTCATTAAAACGAAGGGGCATTTTTGGCACAAAACATTTTTTCCAAAAAGAATTGTGGTGTTGCGATATGTGTTAATATCGCAGCGGGTGGTTATGGTGGGACACAATTCTAAAAAAAAAAAAAAAAAAAAAAAAAAAAAAAAAAAAAAAAAAAAAAAAAAAAAAAAAAAATATTTTTTGTTTTGGTAAAAAAGACCCTTTCATTAAAACGAAGGGGCATTTTTGGCACAAAACATCTTTTTTGAAAAAGAATTGTGGTGTTGCGATATGTGTTAATATCGCAGCGGGTGGTTATGGTGGGACACAATTCTAAATTTAAAAAAAAAATTTTCTCCTTTCCGAATACCAAGAGCACGGCTCATTCATTTTTTAATTTTTTTTTTCACCTATTTCAATCTGTGTAGTTTATGTCTTTCAATTTTTACTTTAGCAGCTAAACATTTGGAAAATAAACTAGGTTTATAATGGTTAGAGTATGTCTCACCCCAAGATCCTGCACCAGAAAAATTTGGAGTAATCAAGTAATTTTGATCAGAAAGTATAGATTCTAGGGTCGGTAAAATTTCAAGTGTTGAAAGGCTTCTAAAAACCAAATCATTTTGATCATAATCAAATGCGTTTGAAAAAAGAATTTATAACAAAAATGATTTAATAAGAACAGATTTTTTTCTTGAAAATGTATTTTCTTTTCTACTACGTCATCATGTAAATTTTTTTCCTATGAGTGCAATGAATGAAAAAGAAAAAGATCTTATTAAAAAAACATGCAAAATTCTTAACGTCTTTCAAGAAAAGTTTAATAATGTATGTAAAAATCTATGTAATGAAATAGAAGTTATTAATAAAAATAACATAGGCAGTATTTTAATAGGTGTAGCTAATGAATTTTTTTCGGAAGGTATAAATTGGAGACTTATAATGGTTCTTTTCGTTTTCATCGGGGAATTGGTTGAAAAATGTATTAGAGAGAAGTTACCTAAGAGTATCATAGATGTAACGTACGAATGTTTTGCTAGATTAGTAAAAGAAGAATTAGAAGAATGGGTAGAAGATGTGCATTCCTCCCAACCACCGTGGTCTTCTATCCACGGTTCACATTTTTTGATTATTAATCTTGAAAAACAATCATACATTACATCAACAATTGATTTAGGTGAATTTTTTTCCATACACATGACAGTCAATTCTCCGATGAAAACAGAAAAAGCTATTAATCGGCTCCAAGCTATACCATCGGAAAACAATTCATCGACAATAGGTAATAACATAGAGTTAATAGTATTTTCATCCACTTCCTGTATTTCTGTACACAGGGTTCTTATTTGTTCAATATATTCATCTTTAAAAGCTTCCAAAATTTTTTTTATTTCTTCAAAGGCAACTATCTCTTTTTGATTTAATGTATTTATCGCATCGAATTCATAACGATCACGTATTAGATAAGAAAATATATTTTCAAGAAAAAAATGCATCCTGAGGATATCTTTTTTCGTATAACTTCTTATTACACGTTTTCTTACAAATTTTACAACAACAAAATTTACTTAAATTAAACAACTTATATTAAACATTTTTTTATGTGTAAAACTTATTAAATATTATATAAAATTGAATATTTAATATTTTAAAGGAAACAAATTATTAAAAGTATAATATAGATCCATTGTGTACAAAACTCCAAAAATTCACTCGACATAACTGAAAGTGAAAAGTGAGCAAATTTAAATCTGGAAAAATAAAACTGTTAGTTGTATCAATAATAGACAAATAATTTTGTTAAGTTTTAAAAGTGCTATTGCACGGATTTATTTAAATAAATCTCACAATTTCGTTTTTTAAATATATACAAAACAAGCATTTTCCATCCGAAAAAGTAGAATGTTTCATTTTACCGATTTATTTCCATGAGTTTAATGAGCGACACGACCCGGTTCCGAGGCACGTGGAGTCGAAGTGACCACCGGTCAGCGGTAACTGGAACACGGACATCGACAGCAAGGCAGCCGGTTTTGACTTCGAGCGAAATGGCGACTCTTTGTGACATGCGGGCACAAAAAATTGGTCAAAGTGACCACTGGTCAGCACGGACGTCCGAATACGTAGAATGTTTCACTTCACCGATTTATTTCCAACAGTTTGATGGGGCGACGCGACCCGGTTTCCAGGTGCGTCGAGTCGAAAGTGACCACCGGTCAGCGGCAACTGGAGGGGTTGGGGGGGGGGAGGGAGGGAACACGGACATCAACAGCGGGCAGCAGGCAGGTCTTGGTTCACACACACACGGGTATAAAAAGTCATCAAAGTGACCACTGGTTGTATTAAAAAATGTCATTTTAGTTCTGGCGGCGGGTACAGTACTGGCCATACGGTTTGCAGGTCGCACCAATGAAGGGGACTGGAGCACGCGAAGCACGTGAGCACAGATTGTGGACGTTTTTTCAAATCGCGTTTAATTTTTTTAGCCAGACACCCGGTATGGCATTCGTGGCCGCACCCTTGTACAGTCATCTTGGATACTCTCCTGGGGTCTTTGCAACACAGTCCTTCTCGGAATGACCACTCGTCGTCACCAACATCAGGCACTGAGGCACAGACATTAACAAAGATCGGTGTATTACCTGCCATCTCTGAGCGAAAAAGTGAATGCAGATAGTTTAAGATTCCCTATTTATATATTTAAAAAAAAAAAAAAAAAAAAAAAAAAAAAAAAAAAAAAAAATTTTTTTTTTTTTTTTTTTTTTTTTTTTTTTTTTTTTTTTTTTTTTTTTTTTGACAGGTCGTGTATTCGCTAGCTTGTTCATTTCGCTTCCGACTTTCACGATGCTCGTGCCTGCTCTCTTGAAGTTCCTTTGGTATTATTGTGCCTTTGGATTACTCTTTAGTATTATTGTGCCTTTGGATTACTCTGTCAGTGGATTTCTGTGAGTATTTTATTTCGTATTATTATGTGATAAAAGTTACTTTGTTGGGGTTTGTATTTAATTAGAGTATAGGAATTTGAAAATTATTCCATTTTATTTTTAAAGGGAATCTGTCCAAATGCGAATATAAAAAGACAGTTGTATATGTGTGATTTTGCTAAAAAGATTAATTTTCTGAGTTGTTGTTTTTTAAACAATTTTATTCTGAATTATATTTAGTTAGAGGATAATTTTTTCATGTTGTTTTTAAAGAGAATGTGTCTAACGCTCAGAAAATTTAACGCGAATATAAAAAACTGTTTTTATTGTGTGATTTTGTTAAAAAGATTCATTTTTCTGATTTGTTGTTTTTAAACAAATTGAGTCAAGACTTGCTGCTGATGATGTCCATGTCTCCCCCACCCCTGTTATCCGATGCCGCTGTTAACTATAGCGTTGTATTATTGAGCATTAGAGCGCGTACATTTGGAGAGAGCCTCGAGAGCACGTCTTGCTTCGTTGAAAGCTAACGTCAAACTGACTCAAACTATCTATACCTCTCAAAAAAAAAAAAAAAAAAAAAAAAAAAAAAAAAAATTTTTTTTTTTTTTTTTTTTTTTTTTTTTTTTTTTTTTTTTTTTAGATAGTAATATAAAAGGGAGCGACATTGTCTCACCAGATCAGTTGGCGTCCTGCAGCGCTGCCAGCCAACTGCTCTTCCGAATCTTTTGCTTCGCTCTCGCATCAGAGGTGTTGGAACGATACCTCTCGCCGCGGACTTGTAAATTTTTTGGACACTGGAAACCTAACGGTGCTAGCGAAGGTGTCTCGCGGAACTTGTGTTTTTTTTCTCTGATTCTCTCGCATCAGAGGTGTTGGAACGACGCCTCTCGCCGCGGACTTGTAAAATTCTCGGACACCTATCAGTGTTAACGAAAGGTGTCTCGCGGAACTTGTGTTTTTTTTCCGATGCTCGCTCTCGCATCAGAGGTGTTGGAACGATACCTCTCGCCGCGGACTTGTAAATTTTTTGGACACTGGAAACCTAACGGTGCTAGCGAAGGTGTCTCGCGGAACTTGTGTTTTTTTTCTCTGATTCTCTCGCATCAGAGGTGTTGGAACGACGCCTCTCGCCGCGGACTTGTAAAATTCTCGGACACCTATCAGTGTTAACGAAAGGTGTCTCGCGGAACTTGTGTTTTTTTTCCGATGCTCGCTCTCGCATCAGAGGTGTTGGAACGACGCCTCTCGCCGCGGACTTGTAACATTTTTCGACTTTTAACAGCGCTAATGTTTGGGGTCGGGGAACTTGTGTTTTTTATTTTAACGCTTTTTTTTATGCTCGCTCTCGCAGCAGAGGACTTGTAAAATTCTCGGACACCTATCAGTGTTAACGAAAGGTGTCTCGCGGAACTTGTGTTTTTTTTCCGATGCTCGCTCTCGCATCAGAGGTGTTGGAACGACGCCTCTCGCCGCGGACTTGTAACATTTTTCGACTTTTAACAGCGCTAATGTTTGGGGTCGGGGAACTTGTGTTTTTTATTTTAACGCTTTTTTTTATGCTCGCTCTCGCAGCAGAGGTGTTGGAACGACGCTTCTCGCCGCGGACTTGTAACATTTTTCGACTTTTAACGACGTTAACGAAAGGTGTGTCGCGGGACTTGTGTTTTTATTTTCTCCGAATCTCTCGCTCTCGCATCAGAGAGGTTGGAACGACGCCTCTCGTCGCGGACTTGTAAAAAATTCTCGGAAACTTAATGGTGTTAACAAAGGTGTGTCGCGTGACTTGTAATTTTTATTGAAATACGCATTTTTTATTTCAAACGAAAAATTTTTAAAAAAAAAAAAAATGTAACTTTCATGTAATTTGCTTTCCAAAATACTCTCTGCTTCAAAATCTCTTCGCTCTATTCCGGATCATGGAAAAGGTAAGTATTTTTTTTCACAAAATGTATCTTTCATTTCCAATTTCTTTTTTTTTAACTCAACTTTTTTAAAAACTCAAATGTATTCGTTACATTTTTTTTTGTTAGACGCACACGTATGCACGCACTCAAAATCCATTTCCATCTTTTTTTCGAAACCAGGCGCGAGAAGAAAAAGTCCGCTAGTGTCCTGGTACTAGCGGTGAAAAACATCGAGAATACTTTTCTTTTTTTTGGATGGTGGGGGGGGGGGTGTTAGAGCGCGATTTTCTTTTTGATCGGCTGTCGTACATTTTCATTTAAAAAAAAAATGTAATTCCTAAAATTGCTGAGCAACCCAGTCTGTGAAGCCTCGTGGGAGGGGGAGACGGGTCGGCAATCCATCTTTTTTTTTCGAAACCAGGCGCGAGAAGAAAAAGTCCGCTAGTGTCCTGGTACTAGCGGTGAAAAACATCGAGAATATTTTTGTTTTTTGGAAGGGGGGGGGTGTTAGAGCGCGATTTTCTTTTTGATCGGCTGTCGTACATTTCATTTAAAAAATATTACTCCTAAAATTGCTGAGCAACCCAGTCTGTGAAGCCTCGTGGGAGGGGGAGACGGGTCGGCAATCCATCTTTTTTTTTCGAAACCAGGCGCGAGAAGAAAAAGTCCGCTAGTGTCCTGGTACTAGCGGTGAAAAACATCGAGAATATTTTTGTTTTTTTTAGAAGGGGGGTTAGAGCGCGATTTTTTTCGTTCGGCTGTAACGAATAAATTTGTGTTTTGAGAAAAAAAAAATGACTTGAACGAGAAGAAATTGGAATACAAAGGTACATTTTTTTTTTAAAAAAAAAGTCTGCTCTCGTAATTGAGAAAAATAAGAGGGAGGGGGTAAGAAGAAAGGGGGCAATTCGGATCCGAGCCATTCTTTGTGTCGTCCCACAGTGCGCGGTCCGAGACGACATAGAATGGCAAAGATCGTAGGCTGAGATGACGAGGGCTGCCCCCTTTTTTCCTTTTTTTTAACAGGATGCTTTTCGCATCAAAATTCTCTTTTTTTCGGCATTTTTTATTTCGCGTGGAGGAGGGAGGGTTTGTAAGGAATGAATTATTGCAAGTAGGTACTTTGGGGTTTTTTTTCTCAACCTCCATTTTTCTCCACTTCCGTGGTCTTTTTGGGGGAGGCAGTAACTGGTCCATGAGGGAACGTTTCCGAATATCTGGTTCCATTTTAGGTCGTTCTTGTCTCTCGAGCAAATGACTTGGGAGCCCGGTGCCGGGAACCCTGGTGTGGGAATTTCGATTCCTGCATCAGATGCGATGGACTGACTTGGATCCGCATCGTAGACACGGCTCCTTGGAAGGAAGAGCCGAGGCTCTCGTAGACCGAACATAAACGGCGGCTTTGCGGGGAGACAAGAGTCGACTTTCCTTTGAATTGAAAAAAAAAATATCTATCAAAGGATGTCGATGGCCTGATTTGAAGAACCTTAGCGACTTCATCCCTTCCGAAGCATACGAGAGTCCTAGTACGATTTAGTTACTGGACTGCTTCTGTGGGGTATGGATGGAGTTGCTGCAGACATGGTAAAGCCTGCTTCAGGTGGGTGTAAATATTCATTGTGGATGGCCCATGCTGTAGAGTCGAGGTGGACGGTTCGGAGACGTACGGGTTTCTCGATGACGGATCGGCCTGTCTTTTTCAATCAGATAATGGAGGAATGAAAGTGGAGAGGAAAGAAAACCCCGAAAAAAAAACAACAAAAAATTACTGAGTAGGGAGCGCGTGTGGGACGAGTCGAGGGGTCGCGCGCAGCAGGTGCCTCTCAAGGGAGGTTCGTAAGTCGTTTTGGCGACCTTTCGACATCGGACTGTGACGAGGGAAACGAATGAGTTTTTTATATCTACGCGCGCGCTTCTCTCTCGTCTGTCTATAACAGAGAGAGAGAGACAGACAGAAAAAAATAGGGGTAAAAAAAAATCATCGTGATCTGGATATTTCATCCGAACTCACACGATTCATTTTTAACGAGAGCAAACTTTCTGGTCCAATAAAGTATATTTCAAAAAAAAATATTGTGTCTTGTCTGATATTTTTGTGTCTTGTGTCATTTCTTTTTCTTATTCCCAAATATAGGGCGCACAGAAAAAAAAGAGTATTTTGGAAAGCCGTAGGTTATGAACATTGTACATTCAATTAAAAATGACTTTTGTTTTTTCAGCTACTGTAACATCGACAACAAACCCCAACCCATAAAAAAAAGAGTCGACTCTTCCCCCCTTCAAAACAGGTAGACGGCACCCTCCGTCAACCTATTTTGAAGAAAGATTCGAAGGGTTTTTATTTTCACCTTCGAACTAAATGCGAGTTTGTTTATCATTGATCCTTTTTTCGGCAAAAAAAATGACCCCTTGCCACGGAAAGGGGGAGGGGTATTTTTGTGCCAAAAAATATATTTTACATAAAACAAAAGAATTGTGGAGTTGCGATAGATTACAATATCGCAGCGGGTGGTAAATGGTGGGACTAAAAAAAAATAATAATAATTTGGTTTCGGTAAAAAAGACCCTTTCATTTAAACGAAGGGGCATTTTTGGCACAAAACATCTTTTTTTTTTTTAAAAAAAAAAGAATTGTGGCGTTGCGATACGTTTGAATATCGCAGCGGGTGGTTATGGTGGGACACAATTCTAAAAAAAAATTTTTTTTTCCTTTTCCATTTCTCGACCAAAACCAACATCTTCCAAACAAAATGTTGGAAAAATGACTTGAACGAGAAGAAATTGGAACGCAAAAGTAATTTTTTTTTTTAAAAAAAAGTCTGCTCTTGTAATTGAGAAAATAAAAAACTTATCCGCGTGGAGGGGGGGGGGGCGTAATGGAGAAAGGGGGCAATTCGGATCCGAGTCATTCTTTGTCGTCTCACAGCGCGCGGTTTCTATTCCGAGATGACGTAGAATGGTAAAGATCGTAGGCTGAGATGACGAGGGCTGCCCCCTTTTATCCTCTTTTTTTTCCAGGATGCTTTTCGCATCAAAATTCTCTTTTTTTTCCTTATTTTTTATTTCGCGCGTGTGTGTGGGGAGAGGAGGGAAAGAGTTGTAAGGAATGTATTATTGCAAGTAGGTACTTTGGGGTTTTTTTTCTCATTCTCCATTTTTTTCTCCACCTCCGTTTTTTTTGAGAAGGGCAGAAAGTTTCCAGATGAAGTGGTTTCCGAATCCTGGTTTTTCGGTCAGGTCTTCTCGTCTCGTCGCAACGATCCCGAGAGTAGCTTTACGTGTGGTAGCCTTGCGGCGGCCCGGCCCGGAACCCTGGTGTGGGAATTTGTTGCGTCACGGGGGACGCGGTGGATCCCTGCAGCAGATGCGGTGGGCTGACTTGGATCCGCACCGTAGACTCGGTTCCATGGAAGGCCTGAGCCTCTCACAGATCGGCGGAAAATATGCCGTGTGGTCTTGCGGTGAGACGAGAGGCGACATTCCTTTGAATAATAATAAAAAAAAAATAAATCTATCAAGCGACAAAGGAAGTCGGATGCCTGATTGAAAAACTAACAACTCCATTGACTCCGAAGCGAAACGAAAGTCCTTGGGCTTAGTAGTGGAGACGAAACGTCCAGGTGCACTGCTTCGTGAGTAAATGTTCGAGTTGACGCTAGAAACGGTAAAGCCTGACAGTCGGGCCTAAATCCATGTTACCCTAAGTTGTTTGACAGAATTGGGTGCCCCGTTTCTTTAGCAGAGTCACGTTGGACGGAGTCGGAAGCCGTTGGTTTGTGTTTCCAACTGGACCGAGTCTGATTTCGGTCGGCCGGAGTCTGACTTTAATGACGGAATGCGGACTGCCTGGATCAAAAAAGATAATGGAGGAATGAAGGTGGAGACGAAAGAAAACCCCGAAAAACAACAAAAAATTACTGAGCAGGGAGCGCGTGTGGGACGAGTCGAGGGGTCGCGCGCAGCAGGTGCCTCTCAAGGGAGGTTCGTAAGTCGTTTTGGCGACCTTTCGACATCGGACTGTGACGAGGGAAACGAATGAGTTTTTTACTCTCATCTGTCTATAACAGAGAGAGAAAGAGAAATAGGGGTAAAAAAATCATCATCATCATCATCATCATCATCTGGATATTTCATCCAGACGCACATGATTCATTTGTTTTTTAACGAGAGCAAACTTTTATTTTTTTCTTTTTTTTTCTGGTCCAATAAAGTATATTTCAAAAAAAATATATTGTGTCTTGTGTCATTTCTTTTTCTTATTCCCAAATATAGGGCGCACAGAAAAAAAGAGTCGACTCTTCCACACACCCATTCCCCCCCTCAAAACAGGTAGACTGCACCCTCCGTCAACCTGTTTTGAAGAAAGGTTCGAAGGTTTTTTTTCCGTGGTTTTTTTTAACCTTCGAACTAAATGCGAGTTTGTTTTTGTTTATCATTGATCCTTTTTTCGGCAAAAAAAAAGACCCCCCTTGCCACGGAGAGGGGGGAAGCATTTTTGGCACAAAAATATATTTTACATAAAAAAAAGAATTGTGGAGTTGCGATAGATTACAATATCGCAGCGGGTGGTAAATGGTGGGACACAATTCTAAAAATAATAATAATAATAATAATAATAATAATAATAATTTTGTTTCGGTAAAAAGACCCTTTCATCAAAACGAAGGGGCATTTTTGGCACAAAACATCTTTTTTTTTAAAAAAAAAAAGAATTGTGGCGTTGCGATACGTTTGAATATCGCAGCGGGTGGTTATGGTGGGACACAATTCTAAAAAAAAATAATAATAATTTTATTTCGGTAAAAAGACCCTTTCATCAAAACGAAGGGGGCATTTTTGGCACAAAACATCTTTTTAAAAAAAGAATTGTGGCGTTGCGATACGTTTGAATATCGCAGCGGGTGGTTATGGTGGGACACAATTCTAAAAAAAAAAATTTTTTTTTCTTCCCTTCCTCTTTTTCGACCGAAACTAACTCTTAGCACTCTACCAAAAATGTAACGCATATATTTTTGAGTTTTAAGAAAAAAAAAGAAGTGTTAAAAAATGACTTGAAAGAAAAGAAATTGAAACACAAAGATACACTTTTTTTAAAAGTCTGCTAATATATATATATATATATATATATATATATATATATATATATATATATATATATATATATATATATATATATATATATATATATATATATATAATCCGGTTTAATCAGTTTTTATTTCTGAGAAAGAAATCCAAATCCTAAAAAAAAAAATTTTTTTTATTAGTATAAATATTGTATGATGTATATTTAATTCTATAAATATATTTTATATTAATAGATCAGATCAGCGATCACGCTAGAAAACACAAAGAGACTTTTTAAAGCCATGTCCACTGGCACACTCTCTGTGTATGGGGAGTCGTAGCCCGCGGCATCACGAAAGGGCACCGTGTCGTTCACCTTCGCACTCAATACTCTTTTTGGAGTAGGCGTCCCGTTGCGCAACAACAGAGGATTTCTAAAACACCCCATACAAGGGGATACACCTCAACGTTTTCGGTCAATTTGAAAAAAAGTTGTGTGAATCAGAAGGTGCACTTTCGAGATTTCTTTCGATTAAGACTGAAAATAAGCAGAGAGTGTCTAAGGGACATAAGATTTAATTTTTTTTTTGTGTGTACACTATAAAGTTTATTTTTTTGCATGCACTTTGCAAATTTTTCTGGCGTCTGTAAATTTAAAAATCTATATAGGTCAATGACCTTTGACCTTTGACCTTCATTTTTTTATCTGGGAGCTACTTGAAAAAAAATTTCTGAGAGCTGGTTGAAACAAATTTAAAACGATTACGATTGTATAACGAATATTATATATATATATATATATATATATATATATATATATATATATAAATCTATATAGGTCATTGACCTTTGACCTTTGACCTTCATTTTTTTATCTGGGAGCTACTTGAAAAAAATTTTCTGAGAGCTGGTTGAAACAAATTTAAAACGATTACGATTGTATAACGAATATCATATATATATATATATATATATATATATATATATATATATATATATATATATATATATATATATATATATATATATATATATATATATATATATATATATATATATATATATATATATATATAATTACTGACTACTTCTCCTTTAAGGTAATTACCCTTAAGGTAATCCCTTGATGTTAATCTTCCTCTTGTTTACCTCTTTATTCTGACATGTTAATTAAAGTAAATTTTGACTCATAAATCTTTTTTATCTTCAGTAAAAATCTAAAACCCTAAGAAGATGAAATTATTTTTTTCATGCACTTTGCAATTTTTCTGACGTCTGTAAAATTAAAAATCTATATAGGTCATTGACCTTTGACCTTTGACCTTCATTTTTTTATCTGGGAGCTACTTGAAAAAAATTTTCTGAGAGCTGGTTGTAACAAATTTAACGATTACGATTGTATAACGAATATTATATATATATATATATATATATATATATATATATATATATATATATATATATATATATATATATATATATATATATATATATATATATATAATTACTGACTACTTCTCCTTTAAGGTAATTACCCTTAAGGTAATCCCTTGATGTTAATCTTCCTCCTGTTTACCTCTTTATTTTTAGTTTTCTTTGGAGGTGGTGGAGAAAAAAGAGTAATAGGTAATACTTTTTCCGGGTTTTTAGAATCATTAATTGTACTCCCCTGGTTAGAACCGACCGATTGTAAAACGCCATGGCTAGTGGATTGCGGCCCCTCCAGACATGGTCTTTTACAATTAGTCGTTTCAACATTAGATTGTTTCCTTTTTCCGTTGTTTCGCTCCATCTGTAATTGGTTTTGATGGGATCGATAATCAGTTGAAGATCTCGCTTTCTGCTTTACGAGGAGTTTTTTCATTCGACGTCTTTCTGCGGCTTCGGCTTTTTCTATATCTGATAATTTTCGTCTACCCATTTTTGTAATTGTTAGTTTCTACTTTATTAATGATGATTTCATACATTTCTATTTCCTATTGAAATAAAAATTATTCAAAAAGTATAGAAATTCGTTTAAAATGATAAAAAATATAAAGTGACGACATCACGGGGGTCTGCACGACCGAGAACAACAACCATCGCAGCCCGCGGCATCACGAAAGGGCACCGTGTCGTTCACCTTCGCACTCAATCCTCTTTTTGGAATAGGCGTCCCGTTGCGCAACAACAGAGGATTCCTAAAACACCCCATACAAGGGGATACACCTCAACGTTTTCGGTCAATTTGAAAAAAAGTTGTGTGAATCAGAAGGTGCACTTTCGAGATTTCATTCGATTAGGACTGAAAATAAGCAGAGAGTTTCTAAAGGACATGAGATTCAAATATATATATGAATGTAAAAAAAAAAAAAAAAAAAAAAAAAAAAAAAAAATTTTTTTTTTTTTTTTTTTTTTTTTTTTTTTTTAAATATAATCCGCAGTCACTTTTCGTTCGAAGATGGCGGAGACAACACTGGCTGCTGTCGATGAGCGTGCCCCAGTGCCCGATGCCGCTGGCCAGTGTTTGTCTCGAAGATTATGCTGCGTGTACTGCAGAGAGCGGAGAGGAGGGTCCGGAATCATACTGAGACGCTGCGGCCACGAATTCCATGCTGGATGCATCATATACAAAATTAAAGAAGATTTAAAAACACCCGAGCCTACGCTGAGGTGCTACGCCTGCTCCACTCCCCTCCATTGGCGCGAGTTGCGCGCTATATGTACGATACTATACCATCCGCACAGCTACGCGAGACCGAGAATGAGAAAAACTGATTTGATTTTAGAAAAAACTTTGATAAAGATCATTAGAAAACTGAAAAAAGAAACGATGAATCATAAAAAATTAGAGACTGATGTGATAAACTGTACAAAAAGTTTGTAATATTTACTTTGAAAATTTTTTAGAACATTGTTTCTTTGAACTTTGAAATTATTTTCGTCTTGTGTTAAAAAAAAAGCTCGCATCAGAATACCAAATTCTTTCCTCGGAAATACTGTTTTTTTTTTTTTTTTTTTTTTTTTTTTTTTTTTTTTTTTTTAGTCCCTTGCAGTCAGTTTTTCGCTCGGCCATATGAAGTTATGCCGCATAAAGTTTAAGCTTTATAAAGTTAACAGTTTGTATAATCGTTTCACATCTTTACAAAAGATGACTAGTGTAGGAGTCTCCGATAGTGACAATTTGCAAAATTCTTTTTATCCTTTCTTGGGTAAAACATCAACCAATTACATATTACGTGGTCCACGGAAACAGAGATTGAATAATGTGCTACGCTGTTTTGAGTCTAATGCAATGACGATGGCCTATATTATACACGAGTTATTTCGAATACCTGCTGTTGAATGGCATATTTATGATGCCATACCCACGATCCCGATAGATTACTCGCAACTTGCTCAAAACGATACGTGTGTCTTGTGTAACATCAAATTTCGTCCTTTGGAGGCGGTTAAACTGTTACCTTGTCTTCATTATTACCACGATGCGTGCCTAGCGAGTTGGTGTAAAGAAAACGACGATTGTCCGTATCGGGAAAATGAAGACGGCGACGAAAGGAGCCATTGTAAACAAAAGGTTCACCTTCCCAAGGATCCAGAGTTTCTGTGGCGTAACGAAATGATTCTTCAATTAATAGACGTTTTATTTCAAAAACATGAATTTTTTAGAGAGTTTATATTGAATCGTATCAATGAAAGTGTTTCGACGAGTGTGGATAAAAACCTGGATGAATGTGCCATTTGTTTTGAACAGTTTCAAAAGGAGCCCAAACAACTTCCTTGCACTCACAAGTTTCATGAACTTTGTATCCAAACATGGTTCGAAAGAAAAAACACATGCCCTTTGTGCAGATTTAAAATCGAAAAATTGTTATAAAAAATGTAAATCTATCACGCAGTCAATGTTTTTGCTTAAAGGAATT
The DNA here is from genome assembly GCA_964019185.1 of Maratus speculifer. Taxonomy (NCBI): domain Eukaryota; kingdom Metazoa; phylum Arthropoda; class Arachnida; order Araneae; family Salticidae; genus Maratus; species Maratus speculifer. The sequence goes on along the minus strand of OZ025294.1, from coordinate 294,990,535 downwards.
GTGTCCTTATAGCGATGTAAATAAATATGTATTTATAATTGTAAATAAATAAAACTTTTATGTTTTTAAAATATTTCGTGTGATTTTTTAAGGTAATTCTCCATAAGATAATCCCTTAATGTTTTAATCTTTCTCTTCTTTACCTCTTTATTTCGACGTGTTAATTATTATAAATTTTGACTCAACTTTTTTTCTGGCGTCAGTAAAAAATATGTCTAAAGAGGTCATTGACATTTGACTTAAAAAAAAAAAAAAAAAAAAAAAAAAAAAAAAAAAAAAAATTTTTTTTTTTTTTTTTTTTTTTTTTTTTTAAATTATATATTAGCCTGCGCATCAGACGTGTCTCATTCGACGCCTGCTCTTGTCACTCGTCGACATGGCCACGTTTTTCCGAGATTCCTTTCCTGATTCCGAGAACAATCCGACCTTGATGAAAAATTTCACTCTCGAAAAACTTTCGAACGCGTCCTCGCCGGAGCCGGAAACGGAAGTTTCCCTTAAACTAGACCGGGATCTTTTACGGCCCGATGCTGCTGCTGGTGACGATGACGACGATGATGATCGAGGAGACGACTTCCCGAAACGTGAACCCGAGGCGTCCCGAGATCTCCTAGACCCTGCGACGCCCGTCGCGCCCCTCGGCGGCCGAGAGGATCCGCAGCGGAAACGGGCGCTCGAGACGCCGAAGAAGCGTTCGAAAACTTCTAAACGGAAACGAGAGTCTGAGAAACGTTTTAAAGCCCGAAAGTCGAGCCGCGGCGGTCGACGACAGTCTCGAGTGCTGCAAGAGTCGAAGAAAAAGTCGAAAAAAAATAAAGGCGAGCATCGAGAGTCGAAGAAGAAAAAGTTAAAAAGATTTCGGCGACGGCGGCGCCCGGAGAAGTACCGATGGAGAATTGCCGCCGTCTCTCACGAGCCCGACGACGTCAACTACTCCGAAATCTGTCGCATTTACGATTTCGATCGGATCCCTTTTATCAAGGATCGCGTTCCGCGAACGTCGTGTTCGTATTACACGGACGGATCCAAGCGGCAAGAGCACGCCGGGTGCGCCTTCACCGCCGTGTCCGACGACCGACGGACCGTCGTCGCGGAAAAACAGATCCGCATTTCCGACGGTCTGTGCGTAGTCACGGCCGAACTCCAGGCGATCAAGGAGGCCGTGACGGACGCGCGCGAGAGGGGTGTCCGCGAACTGGACGTCTATACGGATTCCAGGGCGGCGATCGGATTCGTCGAGAGATCCTGTCTTCGACGACATCGAGTGGCCGATCAGATCAGAGATTTCGTCGCAAAAAATAAAATTAAAGTCTTTATGCACTGGATCAAATCTCACGCCGGTCACGTCCTCGGCGATCGGGCAGACGCGTTGGCGAAAGCCGCCGCGACCAGGGACGAGGTGGACGTGACTGTGGAACCCTTTCCGTATCGAACAGAAACGCGTCGTCGTCGCGACCCGATACGGGTTCGACGCAAAGAGGCGATAAAAAAAAGAACAAAACACGAAGAAAAGAAAAGAAGAGCGAAAAAAAACACGCCGCCGCCACGACCGAGGATCGGGTGGACGCAAAGAGGCGAAAAACGAACAAAAAACGAAGAAAAAGAAAGAACAGCGAAAAAACACGCCGCCACGACCGAGGATCGGGTGGACGCAAAGAGGCGAAAAAAGAACTAAACAAAAGACAAAAAATAAAAAAAAAATAAGAGCGAAAAAACACGCCGTCCCGACCGAGGATCGGGTAGAACAATGTAAATAAATATATATTTATAGTTGTAAATAAATATAACTTTTATGTTTGAAAATGTTTCGTGTAATTTTTTTTGTACACTATAAAGTTTTGATTATTTTTTTACATGCACTTTGCAAATTTTTCTGGCGTCTGTAAAATTAAAAATCTATATAGGTCATTGACCTTTGACCTTTGACCTTCATTTTTTATTTGGGAGCTACTTGAAAAAAATTTTCTGAGAGCTGGTTAAACAAATTTAAAACGATTGTATAACGAATATTATATTATATTATATTATATTATATATATATATATATATATATATATATATATATATAATTACTGACTACTTCTCCTTTAAGGTAATTACCCTTAAGGTAATCCTTTGATGTTAATCTTCCTCTTGTTTACCTCTTTATTCTGACATGTTAAATAAAGTAAATTTTGACTCATAAATCTTTTTTATCTTCAGTAAAAATCTAAAACCCTAAGAAGATGAAATTATTTTTTGCATGCACTTTACAATTTTTCTGACATCTGTAAAATTAAAAATCTATATAGGTCATTGACCTTTGACCTTTGACCTTCATTTTTTATTTGGGAGCTACTTGAAAAAAAAATTTCTGAGAGCTGGTTGTAACAAATTTAAAACAATTATGATTGTATAACGAATATTATTATTATTATTATTATTATTATTATTATTATTATTATTATTATTATTATTATTATTATTATATATATATATATATATATATATATATATATATATATATATATATATATATATATATATATATATATATATATATATATAAAAATTACTGACTACTTCTCCTTTAAGGTAATTACCCTTAAGGTAATCCCTTGATGTTAATCTTCCTCTTGTTTACCTCTTTATTCTGACATGTTAAATAAAGTAAATTTTGACTCATAAATCTTTTTTATCTTCAGTAAAAATCTAAAACCCTAAGAAGATGAAATTATTTTTTGCATGCACTTTGTAATTTTTCTGACGTCTGTAAAATTAAAAATCTATATAGGTCATTGACCTTTGACCTTCATTTTTTAATTGGGAGCTACTTGAAAAAAAAATTCTGAGAGCTGGTTGTAACAAATTTAAAACAATTATGATTGTATAACGAATATTATTATTATTATTATTATTATTATTATTATTATTATTATTATTATTATTATTATTATTATATATATATATATATATATATATATATATATATATATATATATATATATATATATATAATTACTGACTACTTCTCCTTTAAGGTAATTACCCTTAAGGTAATCCCTTGATGTTAATCTTCCTCTTGTTTACCTCTTTATTCTGACATGTTAAATAAAGTAAATTTTGACTCATAAATCTTTTTTATCTTCAGTAAAAATCTAAAACCCTAAAAAGATGAAATTATTTTTTACATGCACTTTGCAATTTTTCTGACGTCTGTAAAATTAAAAATCTATATAGGTCATTGACCTTTGAAAAAAAAAAAAAAAAAAAAAAAAAAAAAAAAAAAAATTTTTTTTTTTTTTTTTTTTTTTTTTTTTTTTTTTTTTAAATATATAAATGGAACTTCTTGATAAATCTAAAATGACTTTTCACCGGGAGATTCGCAGAGTCAAGATCTACTAACGTGTCGGTTCCACTTTGAGAAAAATCGAGTGGCTAATCCCTCTTTTTTTATTTCGAGTCAATCTCTCGTCGCCACCATGTCGTTCGTGGTCGTCTACAATATTCCCGGAAAGTCTTCGATCCCTCATCATTATCTTACCGGGATTATCGGTTCAGATTGTTTCGTCTATTGGCTGTGTAAGGACGTCGCCGCCGTTTTGGGGTACAGCAGATCCTACGCGAGAAGACTGAGCGATAAGAAAGTACGCGATGTTACGGGGCCTTTGGATAACGTAGGTCCCGATTTCTTACGGAAACGGATAATTTCTCATTTCGATTTGAGTTTTTTGCTCAAAAAAGCGAGAAGGAGTACGGTGCGAGACTTTGAACAGAAAATAAACAGCCCAGGTACCCGAGTGGCAGTGAATCCCGGAGGAAACGTTACAAATTTAAAAGATCCTACTTATGTAGTGATAACCGAGACGAAAGAAAACCACCGCTCATTTTTCCTCTGGTTAGAGACGTTTAAAGTGACGGCGTTTGAAAATCTATACGGGATGCCAGTTTTAGACGATTCGTTCGTATCGTCGTTCATAGAGTACGCCGAACCACCTGAAACGATCCCCGAAAATTTTCCGCCGGCGATTTTTTATAAATGTAACGGACGCACAATCAAATATTTACCCGAACCGTAATTTTTTTTCTCTCGATATCCTCTACTAATGACAGTTTGAAGAGTCCAGCGCTGACTTAATTAATTGTGAGATATTTTTTTTATAAGCTTGGAAAGAAAAAAAAATAAAAACACACGAAAACCTTTTAAAATATTAAATAATATATTTATTTATTTATATATATCTATAAATGTTACATTCAAGTGTACATTGTTGCGAGGACACAATTGCTTTAGATTACAAAAACAAAAGTTGTAAGGTTACATTTGCGAGTTTTTTTTTCGCCTCGTCACAAGTTTTTTTTTTGATGGTAGATTGTCCTCCCCCCCCGCGTCGTCTGGAATCACCTCTTTGTCTCGACAGTTTGTCCAGAATAATTATAATAATGATATTTTTGAAAATTATAATTATTGTAACGATAATTTCGGGGATTGTGACGTCTCCATCTGCGAGTTGTTTCGCCTCGTCCGTGTCCGAGTCTCCGATGGTAACACCGCCATCTGGAATCGGGGTCTCTCGGTCTTCTGTGCCCGTTCCGGACGAACGCCGCCTCGTCGGGGATTTCTTCGGGAGGTGGCGAAAGGGAACCGTACGCGTCGATGAATTCTTTCCGCTCTTCCTCGCTCACGTCGACCACGAGCAGGTCTCGGGACGAGGATTCCTCGCTGCGAGTGTCGGGTTCGGATCGATCCTCCTCGACCGTAGTAGCAGCGGCGGCGGCGGCGGCGGCGGCGGCGTCGGACTCGAATTCGGGATCTTTCGGAGACGTAGAAAGTCGTCGTCTGCATAAAACTTTGTCCCGAAAATCACATAAGATTGCCGGCCATACGAAAGGTTTCAGTAGACGCTGATGGGTCCATTTTTGGTAACACGGTCTTTCGAAAAACGAAAAATCCATCTCGGGTGAGTGCCGCGGAAAAATGGAAAGATTTGAACTGACTCCTACTTGTAATCACCTGAAAAAAAAAAAAAAAAAAAAAAAAAAAAAAAAAAATATTTTTTTTTTTTTTTTTTTTTTTTTTTTTTTTTTTTTTTTCAGGTGTTTATAGATGATCGCTCCGAAACTTCAGTCGTTTTGGCACGGAAACGTGTAACAAGAAGTTATACGGAAAAAGATATCCTCAGGATGCATTTTTTTCTTGAAAATATATTTTCTTATCTAATACGTGATCGTTATGAATTCGATGCGATAAATACATTAAATCAAAAAGAGATAGTTGCCTTTGAAGAAATAAAAAAAATTTTGGAAGCTTTTAAAGATGAATATATTGAGCAAATAAGAAGCCTGTGTACAGAAATACAGGAAGTGGATGAAAATACTATTAATTCTATGTTATTACCTATTGCCGATGAATTGTTTTCCTATGGTATAGCTTGGAGCCGATTAATAGCTTTTTCTGTTTTCATCGGAGAATTGACTGTCATGTGTATGGAAAATAATTCATCTAAATCGATTGTTGATGTAATGTATGATTGTTTTTCAAGATTAATAATCGAAAAATGTGAACCGTGGATAGAAGACCACGGTGGTTGGGAGAAATGCGCAAGATCGTTTGATGTAAAGAAATGAAATATTACTAAAAAAAAAAAAAAAAAAAAAAAAAAAAAAAAAAAAAAAAAAAAATTTTTTTTTTTTTTTTTTTTTTTTTTTTTTTATATATATCAGTATAAATAGCAGTTCTTGATCAATTTAAAGTCACATTTCGCTTGGAGATTGCCATCTACATCCCATCCTCTTTTGCCTATGCGATTTTTATGGAGATTTCAACTTTTAATACAATAGAAATTCCTCAAAATGCTTTACCCGATCTTAAATGTAGGCTGTGTAAAAAATCTGTAAAGCTTACTTTTTTGTTTATGATGAAATGTGGGCATTTTTATCATCATACTTGTGTTTATAAAATTGGACGTTTAACGAGATGCAAGACGTGTAGGGATATTTCACATATGGACGAAATGAGACTTGCAGAAACCGAGCAGTGGATCGAAAACAGAATTCGAGAAGAACAAATGTAAAAAAAAAAATTTTATACATACAAAAAGTTTAAAGCATATTAATCATGTCGTTTAATTTTCGAATTGCGCGTCGTTCTCCAAGCTTTACTCCAACGCGTGTTGCCGTTCCTGATACAACGAATTACGGGAAAAGACTGGTGGAAGTATGCGAGAAAGCTTTTCCTATGGATATGATATGTAACATTTGTAGCACAGTCATACATCCAACAGAGATGTTTTTATTCGCATGCGGACATTATTATCACGGATACTGTGCAAAGATGATTGTAAGGCACACCATTCAGCACATTGAATGTAAAAGATGCACCAAAAATTGCAGCGATGAAGATTTTAGGAGACTACAAAGTTTACCATCAAAAAAGCCAGAAGGTTATGATATATATTTTATCAGTGTGATAAATACGCCCATAGCTCCAAACACCCATAACGCGTAACGTTAAAAAACTATAGAGGTCATTGACCTTTGACCTTTTTCGTTTCCGAGAGCAAATTGTAAAAAAGATGTAGAAAATACATTTTGTTTAAAAAAAAAAAAAAAAAAAAAAAAAAAAAAAAAAAATTTTTTTTTTTTTTTTTTTTTTTTTTTTTATATATACAGATTATTATTGTATAAATAGGAGCCATCGATCAGCAAACTCCCATTCCCTCTTCGCCATGGAAGAAGCGTCCAATGCTCCCGTTGCTCCTGCTCCCGCTGCTGCTGCTGCTGCTGTTGCTGCTGCTCTTGAGACGCCAGCTCGAAAAAAAATACGCCTTGCCGTCTGCGAACCCATTCTTCGCCTGGCCGAAAGACTTGCGGCCGAGAAGAGACTTCGCCGCGACCACCTGCCGCCGCCGACTACGACTACGACACCTCCTCCTCCCGGAAAGACCCGCGTGGAACGCCCGAAATCTACCTATCGACACGACAAGGTAACTGCCGTGATAGCCGTTCGCGACAACGCTTTCGCCTTAGACAACGGAGTCCGCTGCGTCTTCGTTCGAGAAGCTTCGACGTCCGCCTTCCTGGCCAAAGAGTTGGACGAAATGCGAGTGGGAACGCTGCACTGTTTCGACAAACACACTTACGGCGCCGTCCAGAAAAGCCTGGCGAAATTTCCGTCGCCTCGCCTCCGCGTGTATCGGCTGAAACCCTTTCCCGTGAAACCCTGCTTGTACTGCAAAAGAAGATCGTGTCCCCTGTGGAAAGCGAACGCGGGAATTTCGCGTCTGCACGGCATTCCTTTCGATCCGATGGAGCACGGGTCCGCGAAAACGACGGGACTCGAAGGGGAGGAGGAAGAGGAGGAGGAGGAGGAGGAGGAGGAGAAGAAAAAGAAGAAGAAGAAGAAGACGCGCGTTTACCGACACAAAAAGATTGCGGCAGTTCTAGCCATAGGAGGTAACGGATTCACTCTCACCAACGGCGTCACGAGCACTTCTTTCGAAAAATCTTTCAACAACTCGATTCTTTTCCGGGAAATTTCGGAAATGAATGTCAGAGTTCTCAACTGCATGGACGAACAGAGTTTTAAAATAAGCTGCGACCTTCGAAAATCGTACGCCAGAGAGTTGAAGAAACTCCAAGTCGTCTTGTTGGACGCCGTCGAAGTGAAAGACTGCCAGTCGTGCAAATCGAAAAACTGCCACAAATGGAAGGCTTCGGTGGGCATCGCCTCTAGGTACAAGTTGAGGCATGATCCCATCAAACATTGAATTTCGAATCCTTGTTTACAAAGTGACCGTTGCAAAAAAAAATTAAATATTCTATCAAACATTAAATTTCGAATTCTTATTTTACAAAGTGACCGTTGAAAAAGAAAATGTATAGTCAAAAAAAAAAAAAAAAAAAAAAAAAAAAAAAAAAATTTTTTTTTTTTTTTTTTTTTTTTTTTTTTTTAAATATAAAAGGGAGTGACATTGTTTCACCAGATCAGTCGGTGTGCAGTAGCACTTTAAAACGAGAATGGCGACGGCACTTCCACAGTTATTAGACTTGCCCGTGGACATTTTGTTCCTGATTTTGAGAGACTACGTTCCACTCAAAGATAAATTGCACACGCTTTATAAAATGCCTGAATTTCGATCGTTTCTAGAACATCGTGCATCTTATCTGAGTTCTCCTGGTCCATTTTCGATGGACTATATTGAACTTTTGCGCTTATACAGACCCGGCTATTATGTTCATCGGATTGTTTTGGGTTGGTGGACCTATCTGCGATTCGATGACGCCACGTTACAATTCACAGAGTATCGCTTTGACCTCAACTACTGTTTCTTTCGACCCAACAGCCGTGTTGAGTTTTCTCGTCAATCCATTTCGACCATGAAAAAAGAAAGAGATTTTTTGCTTCGTTTCCAATCTTTCGAAGAGAAAGAGTCAAAATATTTGCTCTATTATCTGGAAGTGTATGGATACATTACGGTACTCTATACACCTCCTTTGTGTAAAATAGCCTTTCACGTTTGTCCTTTGAACGGGTATCGCGAAATTTCGATCGACAAACCCATCCGTGTGAGACATTTTTTTGTAGACCGCTTTTGGGAAGTGACGTTGACTCGAGAGAAAAAAATAACCATTAAATGTGTGGACCATGTCGAGTGCCGTTGCAAAAAATTATTTTATGAACTGGACCCTATAACCTTTGAATTTTCAAAAGATTTCACGTATCTGACGACGGATAGAGGGGGGATAATTACTGTGCAAACATGTTCCAATTACAGACTGGCGGACGAAAACCACGTTGAAGGATTTACTGTGTACCACAATTATGAAGAAAAGAAAGGAAGATTAATCGTAGAAGAAGACAAACACGACCCACAGTTGAAAAAACTTCTAATGGATAAAGACACAATCTGTAAGTTTGAAAACTTTATGTAAATATTTTGAGTCTTGACACAGTTAACAGTTACTGGGGATACCGACAAAAAAAAAAAAAAAAAAAAAAAAAAAAAAAAAAGTTTTGGATAGTATATATATTGAACGCGAGGCTTCGAGATTTGGCCTCTTTTTTTAAATCGTTTAAATCTGAATTTTTACGTTCACACCAGAAATTCTGCATGGTTTTTTGTTTTTCTTTACTTAATGATAGACGTTTCGTAATTAACTAAAGTAAAAAATTTTTCTTTCAGGATTTCTGATCTGAATTCGAAGTTTTAAATTGAAAGTAGAGGCCAAACTGACAACCCAGTAACGAGCGTCAGCATTTCAAACCTTTCTGGAAGCCCAGCTCGATGGAATCGTGTATATTTTGTGCTCAAAGTGTCAGGCGACGATCGAGATTGAAAAATTGTAGGCATAAAGCGCACGGAAAATGTTTAAAAAAATATTTGGAAACTAATGATGACATGCGGTGTCCTAAATGTGGCGAAAATTTGAAATCGGCTGATTTGTGGTACGTTCTGTATCATTACGAAACAAGTTTCACCCCTGAACGTTATCGTGAATTACATAGACGCATGCGAGTCATGTCCTTCAGAGATGCAAGCGAGTTGAGCGGCGCCGAATTATCAGATTGATCAAAGGGGGGGGAAAAAATGTTGACATCGACCAAAGTAACCAACCATCCCACTCGTTCTTTTGCTTTAGTCGAGAGGCGGGGTGAAACAACAAGACTCCAACCGTTTCGATTTGCATCTAAAAACTTGTTCTTTCATTCGTGGCTAAACTTTCAAGGACAATACGTGACTGGCATCTCTTTTTTTTTGAAGCTGGGAACTCTGAACCGAGTCGTATATAAACGATCGAAAAAAATTCTTTTCATTCTCATTGCTGTTGCTACCGTCGCTACTACTACTACTACTACTCCTCCTCCTCCTCCTCCCGAGAGAGACAGAGAGAACATGGCATTCTTTAGAATCGAAATCAAATTGAATGAAAGGATCGAAACCGTCATGGGCGTGTTGGGAGACCACGACGGACAAGTTTATTATTCCGTGGACGACGTGGCCCGGTTCGTTCCCGCGTCCATGCGGCGCACCACTTGGCTGCCGTGTCAACGTCTGGAAGAAATTGTGATCGAACCACCGTTTCCCAAAACCATGATGATGATGGGACATCGAGACGTCCTGGATGCGCTCCGGTTTCTCCCGTGGTCGCATTCCAAGCGGTTCGTGCGAACCCTCGAATACGGCTGGGTGACAGACCTGCCGTACGATTACAACTTGAAACTTTTCATCATCAAGCAATGCGAAACGGGAGATGGGATACAATATCATCAGTGGATTGAGGATTTTAAAAAAAACTATGGACCTGTGCTGCTGCGACAAAACTGACAAAACACCCCAATCTTTCTCAAACCGAAAAAAAAATCGGTGTTGAAAGAGTAAAAAAAATGGGGGGTCGAAGAAAAAGTCTGGATTCCAGACTTTTTCTTCGACCCCCCATTTTTTTTACGACAGACGACATACCAATATTGGTGAAATGTTATGTTAAAAAAAATTGTTTTTGTAAACTGTTTAGAAACAAAAAAAAATAAAAAAAAAATTGAATTACAAATCTCATGTCTTTATTTCACACACACATACACAAACTTACACTGTGTACAAGTGGTTTAAAAAAAATGAATTATATTTTTTACATCGAAATTTTTTTAACATGGAAAAAATCATCTTTTATTTTTTGCAATGTTTTATTATAAGAGTGCGCAAGTACTTTGACGGAGATGAACTATTTTTAAAAAAAATGATTGAGCGATAAGTAAAAAAAAAATTGTATATACGCATGCTAATGTTTTTTTTTACAAATAATAAAGTATGACATCGCCTCCCAATATTAGAAACCAATAAGTTGCAAAAAAATGGGCCAAAGATTTGGGGGGGGGATTTTTTTTTCACCCCCCCCCCCCAAAAAATCTTTGGCCCATTTTTTTGCAACTTTTTTTTTCATAATTATGTAAAAAAAAAGTTAGTTCTCATCATCGATTGTTCTGTTTTCCGCCTCTTCTTGGGCGCATTTTTCTTTAAAGTTTTGTATCCAAGCGTCGAACGGTATACCTTCTTTCTCGTCAAAAGTTTGTTGGAGCACAGGAGGGTTATTCCCGTCGTTCTGGATTTCTTTCACGTACCCGAATCTCAGGGCATAGTACACCGATCCTTCTCGCTCCGATTTCAACAAATCGAGCAGGGCCGAATGTTCGATCACCCAAGTGTCCGATCTCAATTTGCACGCGTTCGTGACGTCTTTCATCTGGCAGGTGGCCATCGAGACTCGCCATCCGTAACTCTGTCCTGTGGCCAGGGCGATATCCGAAGTGCAAAAGTACACTTTGCCGTCGTTTCCGACTACTCCTAAAATGTCGAAAAAGTACCAACGTTTCGAAATATGGAGTCGAAACAACATGTTGACTACCCAAACGAAAAAAACAAAAAGAACAGAACCGTGAAGTATAAAGTATTACTCTTACGAATGAGTGTGCGTGCGCGGAAAGAGAGAGAGAGGGAAGCTCCACCTCCTGTTTCTTTTTTCTTGTCGCACCACGTGGGGAAAAGAGGGAGATTAACTTTCGTATCTCTATTTTTTTTTAAAGTCTCGAAAACCAATATTGGTAAGCAAATTGATACAAAAAAAATGGGCTGAAAGGGAAAAATATCCCTTTCAGCCCATTTTTTTTGTACTTCAACACTGAATATTCAGCATAAGAAGATTTTTTTTTTTTTTTTTTTTTTTTTTTTTTTTTTTTTTTTTTCAGTCCTTGGGCAAAAATTCTTGAGCAGAGCTTCCGTGCAGTACAATCAATTTTTTAGGTGGAAAACCGGAAAGCCAAATCATGACGCCTTCTTCCGAAGTGTTGTCGTTTACGAGACGAAATTTTTTTTTCGGTGGCAACGCATTTAAAGGTTCGGGACGTTTGGTTGGTGGTGGTGGTGGTGGTGGTGGTGGTGGTGCAGCAGCATCATCATCATCGTCGTCGTCGTCATCATCCTCTTTCTCCTCTTCTGTGAAATTGTAAGGCGGATCGGCCGGAGTGTAGGGTTCGAAAGCCGAATTAGCACTGACTTTCAAATGAACGCAAGTCGACAAGTTGGAAAACTGACTGCTGCCGCCGCGAGGATCGGGTACCGGACTGGGCGGTGGTGGGTACGGAGGAGACGTGGGTATATATTCGCCCGATAGGCTCTCTGTAGCGAAAGTATCCATGGAAACGGGTTCGATAGCCACAGCGGCAGATTTAGCGTGTGCAATCACCGAATCTGGATTCGCAGCGATAACGGGATTGAGACTCGCAACGGGAGAAATCCTTATAGGGGGCGATACGTGGTAGGTAGGGGTTTCTTTCGAATAACCGGGTTCCTCCTCGTCTTCCTCATTGAGACGTCGAGCGACTTCGGCGGCGGCTTCTTCGGAGGCGGCACCTTCTTCCTCTTTATTCAAAGCTTTACTGTAGGCGTCGATCCATTGGTAAAATTCGACTGCATCCCAATCGCTTCGAGAGCAGTGTTGGGCGATTGGAAACTGAAAAGTTTTTTTCACCCGAACGTAAAACTCTTTGCCGCTCAGGTTTTTGAAGGCGACTTGCGCTCGTTTCGATTTGCAACGTTCGAACACGTAGAGCGCGTGGTTGTGGGTGAAGAGTTGCAATTTCAAAAGAGATTTTTCCAAACCCCGAGTCCAGTACTCGCTGGTGACGTCTTTCACTTTGGTGGTCGAATGATTGCGAGCAAAGTGATAGGGAGATCGATAATTCAAGTATCTGGCCACAGAAACGGCTCCCCAGTACAAGTTTCCCTTATTGCCGATCACACCCCACAATTTACCACTCGTTTTGTCGAAACTCACTTGAAACAGCATCTTTTTTTGGAAAGGAGGGTTCTCGATTAGTTCGCACGCGAATGAAGAAAAAACCCCGACGAGCGAGTTGTTTTATAGTCTATGATTTCTCTCTCGGTAAACGAGGGGTGGTGGTGGTGATGGATACACACGCACGCGGGTGAGTAGAGAAAAAAAATAATGAGAGAATCAAAGTCGAAAAACAGCGCGCACATGTTACTAAAGAAAAGAAAAATTCCGCATCAGTAGCGATTGGAGAAGTAGGAGGGGAAGCAGAAGAAGAAAACCCGTTTGCTAGGCAAAGAGGAAGAGGTGTGTTTCTCGCTCGCATACTCAAAAGATGAATAAATTATTCACATCATCTCTAAAGAAAGTAAAAAAAAAAGGGGGGGAGGGGAGAACAAAATGAAAGAACTATTATGTATTTTTTTTTCAATGTTAGGTATCAATCGATTACTATTTTTTTTTTTAAAGTCGCGATTCCAACATGAGCCTGATTGCAATTTTTTTTTGTAAATAAAAAAAACAATAGGTTAAATGTAAAAAAAAAACAAAGAATTGCATTTATGTATAGAGTTTTGAATCATATAGATCTTTTTATTTTACACTTATTTTTTTTTATGGAAAAAAAGTTTCCAACGTTGGTCACGAGTTGTTTGCAAAAAAAATGGGCTAAAAGAGCCGTGCTTTTTTTTTCGTTTGTTATGCAAGCACGACTCTTTTAGCCCACTCTTTTGCCTCTTCAAACAGAGTTATTTTTTAATTATTAGGAGAAAAAAAGATGCCAACGTTGGTCATGAGTTGTTTGCAAAAAAATGGGCTAAAAGAGTCGTGCGTGTAAAAACAAAGCACGACTCTTTTAGCCCATTTTTTTACCTCCTCAGGAGAAGGTTTTTTTTTTTTTTTTTTTTTTTTTTTTTTTTTTTTTTTTTTTTTTTTTTTTTTAGTTTATATATGTACTTTTATGAATCGGGGTATTATTTCATTACTTTCGAGACAGTAAAATTTTTTGGTGATACCTTTCCACGTTAGCAATAATATTGTGGGATATCCTTCTGTATTATATCTCAATATTTTAGCATAATTCATGGGAGCAGTCTTTGCGACCGGAGTCGTCGACATGACACTGTTTTGCGGCTGCGGCTGTTGTTGTTGCTGCTGCTGCGATTGTGGCTCTGGTTGTTGTTGTTGTTGTTGTTGTTGCGGTTCGACTACTGCTACTTGTAACGACTGAGGTTGTTGCTGCTGCTGCAAGAGGATTTCTTCTTCCGTCGTGCGATCGACGTGCGTCTTGTACAACTTGTCGACCGCTTTTTTTTTGAAAAAAGTAAACCACACGAAAAACAGGTCGAGCGTCAACATGTCCGTGATGGTCATTTCGTTCACGATCATCAGTTGGGTGAGATTCTGGAAATCCGCGGGATCGTGCTCGGCCAGCACTCGGACGTACGTTTCCGGCGAATCCAGTTTTCGAGCAAATTCCTGGACCGCTTCGAGGGGACTCGCCAGCAAGAGTTTGGTCGCGGATTCGTGACTCGTGACGTGTTTTCTCGACTCGTTTTGTGACAGGAAAGATGGCAACAACGCGTCCTTCAGAGTCGCGGCCACGTGTCTTACGCGCACGCTGCTGCTGTAGTCGCGATGAAAAATTCCCAGGATGCGGTTGAGGTCGGACGTGAACCAGTAGAGGGACTCGTCGAATCCCACGAACCCGGTCAAGACGTAATGTTGGTAAGGATTCGGTTTGTACTGGATGCAGAAAGCCATGATAGTTTGTCGTCGTTGTGTGCGCGCGTTTGGCGAGAGAGAAAGTAAAACACGCGCCCAGGTTACTACATATACGAAACGAGTTTATATTTTTGTGTTTGTGTGTGTGAAGAGGCGGGACTATGATGAGCGAGCGCAGCGAACCGGAGGACGACGGGAGAGGGAGGGAGTAAACAAAAAAAGAGCGAATGCGAGAAGAAACCACTTTGAGAAGAAGAAGGGAGGAAGGGGGGGGTTAAAAAAAGTTAAGGGTGGGGAATATCCGTAAGTGCGTGTCTCTGCCACCGCGCCGCCGCATCCTCTCCTCAACGAGTAACGAAACAAAAGTAATAATAACAGGATGGATGGATGGATGGATGGTGGTGATGATGGAAAAAGAGATGCGCGATAACTGGTCTTTTTTTTTTTCTTTATTGGGAGAAATGATGGCTCAGTGTATAGGTTGAGAAAATGATTATTTTTTTTTTCAGCAAAAAAAAACCCGATATTGTTTCGAATATTTCTGTTCAGGAAGAGTTAAAAAAAAGAAAATGGGTCGAAGGAAAATTTCCTTCGACCCATATTTTTTTTGTGTTTGAGATGTTACCAACGTTGGAGGAGGGGGGAGGGGAGAGAGAATATACCAAAATATTACTTTAACAATTTATTCTCTATAACTTTGAATATATATTTTTTTTTTCGCAAAACGTGAAAATGTAAAATTCTGAGGTGGGTCCGGCGCTCAACTTATTTTGCTGTCGACTGTATATCTTGTAAATTTGCATTTCTGTATAGGTTTTCTTAATACGTTTGTTTAGTTCACATGGTTTTGTTTCCTGTCGAAATACGGAACAAAATCACGATGGATTTATTTATGTGAAGCACACTGTATTTAAATTTCGTGAACAAAATTTCAAGCAAAACAGTACAGAAAAAAATAATTCAATGTGTTTTATATATTTTTAATTTAAGTAAAGTTTCATGCGTAGAAAACGCCGCTTTATTTATCAAATTTGAATGTTATATTTCTTGCTGCGAGCATTATTAGGATAAGCGGTTATTCAATTAATACTATATTATCTTTCTTTTTTTTTAACTTCAAACATTGCTGCTACATTAGCAAACATAAAAATATATCGTATTTATACTTATCAATCATAGACAAGTTTTGACTGTATTTTTCCGTCATAGATATTCCGTCCTATACAATTTCATAGAGTCATTTTCTATAAAAAAAATGACGCAAATTATCTTCCTTGTACAAACATAACCTTAAAAATCTTGCACAATCACATAGTTCACTGTGGTATCGAAAACGACAATGCTTCTCGTCTTCAGGCGGATATGCGGATTATTGTCCGGAATAGGTTTTCGATATAAATGCAAAATAAAGTTGTCTTGAAACTATTCTATTTGCAGTCGAGTCTCTCTATAGCGAAACTTAATCCAGCGAATTTCTCTTTTTAACGAATTTTTTGTAGGAACGGTCAGTTTTTTCATGATTACATTAAAATAATCTCCATATAGCGAAATATATATATCTCCATTTAACGAGTTTTTTCAAAAATGTTGTTTCATATGTTCAGAAAACGCTTCATATTATTTGTAGAATAAATTTTTCTCGTTGATTTCTGGTTTATATTTCACAACAACATTCCTCTACTTTATTTTTTATGTCCAAAAAAAGGCATTCAACCCCCCCCCCCCCACACACACTCAAAAACAACATCTTTTTTGCATGATTACACTTGACTTTGTTTTAGCCAAGATAATCATGTGTTTTTCGAAAAAAATGAAAAATTTCTTGCTACTGGAGCGATTTTCAATAATCACAAAGCACCCTAACAGATAACTATTCCATTGTCGTTTTGAAAATGTTATCATTTGATCTAATGTCTTTGTTTCTTGGTTTGGATAGTAAAGCAGAAACAAGGAAGGAATAAGGGGGCAGTTGCAGAAAAGGTCATTTTTTAAGCAGGTTTTCATCTACCTAAACTAACTCTCATTACTTTTATAAAATCGCTTTTAAGATAAGCATAACTCTTTCTGATAAAGTAAAAAATTTTGAAAATAAGCAATAAGACACTGGGAAAAAAGGAATAATAAATATTTCAAAAATTTAATTAAATACTTTAACGACAATTCTATTTCAAAATTTAAACATTAAATAAATTTTTTGCCGTTCTCCTTCTATTTCTATATAACGAATTTTTGACAGAACGATGGATTTCGTTATATAGAGAATTGACTGTATTTTCAAATACATCGTAGTTTTCTAACAATAAAACATAAACAAATTAATTTTATATAAATTTAGTAAAGCTGTTTCTTCAAACACGCATTATCAGTATGAATTAATTTTAAATTGAATCGGTGCTATCTAATTTAACTTAGAGTTATGTTCAGAAAAATTCATATGAAAATATAAATTTGGCCAAAGCAGCCTTAGTCGGAACACTTAACCAAAATTCACTGGTAGGAAGGGTGAAAATAATGCTTGAAAAGTTAAATAAAGACATGGCTGTGTTGTAGAATAATAACAGAGTTGAAACATTTGTAAAAAGTGTTATAAGAGCAATATCTTTGAAGATTATCTTTGAAGCTAGAAGATATTTAAAAATAACACACGTATTTTCAATAAAGCAAATGCCATAATTAGATTCATTAAGATATAATATTTTCCAAGAGTTTTAGTTAACATATAGACATAATGAAATTAAGAAATATGTTTAATTACAGCTCATTTTACGGAAGTATGCGCACCACTGTAATATAATCATAAATGTTCTATACACTATCTTCAATAAAATATCTTTTTGTGTGGAAATAGAAACTATATTAAAACTATATTACAACTAGCATTCTACATTCACTTTTTTAATTGAAACGTTTAAAAAAACGTTAGATAAATTTGTTTCATAAAATCGTTCTATACCGTCATCCTTTCACAAATTAATTTCATCAAATAGTTTGATAACGTTGTCGTTTTGTAATTCCGCTTCATAAATCCATTTTATACAGTCGTCTTTTTAGAAATGCTTTGGATTATTTTATCTATAGAGTGTACACCATTTTGAGTAATGTTTGTGCGCACTTTATATACACGTCTATGTAGTTATGATATTTGCGTGAGAAGTGGTTTAGAGAATTACAAAAGAGTTTATAAAAATATCTTCAGACTTCTGAGAAGTATTCGGATCTCCCTTGCTGTAATTATCATTGCTAATGTACCTGTGCCTAATATGTACACCCTAAGGAAATCATATTTTTTTCACCCCCATGTACACGTCACAGAACTCCAAGAATATGTGACCACTATCCCTGGACTGTTGACTATCATTATTAAAATTAGCGACCTTATAAGTATTCTGATTTCATTAAAATGAAAAAAACAATAAATGTTTACAAGTGTCCATATAAGGGACTATCTGTCCCTATTATGGGCATGCATGTTCATATTAGGGACAGGTGGCTCCTTATTGACCGGGTGTATGGAAAAGCCACTTTTCCAAGGGGTTTTAGAGGAGAGGGAATAAAAAAATATATCTTAATTTTTTCGGGGGAGGAGGGGTCACAGTAAATATCTTCAGAACATGCACTTTAGAAGGGAGGGGCATTCTCGGTTCTGTCCCTTCGAAGACCCATGCAAAGAACCTCAGTTACTACTAAACATTACGAAATACTATTGTTGGTTTTGTTTAGCTTTATTGCATCTGTCTGCAGAATTTACATCTGTTATTACTTAGTCCTCATAGGATGGACAAATAAAAACTTGTTCATCTTGGGCGGTAAGTCCAAGGCTCTCCTTTGTTGACGAAGTCATACTGTTTGTACCTGCGATTTCGCCAATAGATACCCTACTGAGGGGAGGCTTCTTTTGATTTTTCTGGAAAGGATTTTTGGAGGATTTTTTTCCTTGGAGGATTGTTCAGATGGCATCTTGTTGAACAAATATTTCACCACTTTGATGCCTTTTAAATTTATTGCCTGGCGATGTTGTTTCTTCTTCCTTCTTATAAATGGAGGTAATGTGTCCATATTGGGAATCGGGCGTAGTTTTACTAAATCTTGTAACACATAAATAAGGAAAATATTTTAATGCAAAATATGCAATAGCAATAGAAAATATGTGTTATTAGCTTTCTAAAATACTCCACTTTTCAACATTTAATGTAATTTTACCATAACTAATAAGAATTTAAGCTCACAAGTAATTAAGATCAGTGCACCTCGAAACAACAACTTTCGTTGTAAATAGAGACCAGCACGATTTTTTGCCCTTTCCAGTCTTAATTATCTTTTCAACTTATTTTCTTCGTGGACATGTTTAGTCAACTCTCGATCAAAATTATTACTTTTAAAAATATTACGGGTGTCCATATTGAGAGCACTGCCCATATAGGGTACAAGTACCTTATACCAAATTCTTTAAACAAAAGGTACTCATAATAGAAGTTGAAATTTATTATTTTTTATTTGCTATGTTCATTTAAATTTATACCTTTGGATATTGAATTAAACTATGCGACTCATATAATGAACTATAATAATTACAGACACTCTCCGGTTTAAAACCAATTTGGAACATTCGAAATGCACCTCTCATTTACTCTCTTATATTTTTAATTTCGCAATGTAAATGTTACAATATAAATGTCTTAAACCCACGCACAAAAAATTTATACTATAAAATACACCAGTAATAAAAAAATGTATATGCGTAAAAAACAATAAACTGTAAAAAAATGCTAAAAAAATTAATAGTTTAAAAACATTTAGCGTTTTTCTTCTAATGAATGTAATCTTGACTTCCAATTATTTTACATGCAATTGAAAAAACAATATTTTTATTGATATTTTTTACAACCATTTGTAATGAAAGAAAAATCCATTAATATTTAATACCAGTTGTAAACCGCAATTACACGTGATCTTTATAATAAACGCAGTTAATCTCATTTAATAAAGCTGATTATTTTATAATCGGATTACTTAAAAAGATAAACCATTAGTTATACATTAAAAACGTTAAAACATGCTTAAAATACTTCTATATAATAAAAAAATTGCATTATTAATAAATTTTTACGGCAAAAAAAAAATAATAAAACGGGAGAATACAACTATTTTTACTTTAATTGTACACATTCACATATGGACATTTGTTTCAAAATTTTAATGAAAGCTATATATTTTATAATGCGTATTCATAAATCATATTTTAAAGCAAATATATACACTGTAAAAAAAAAGGGTCGATCTACTAAAAAAACTTTAGTGATCCTTGTAATTACTAAAAAATTTTTAGTAATCTTAGTCGGTTACTAGAAAATCTGTAAGAATTACTAGAAAAAAGTTAGCAATGGATAGAGTTAATAGTTTTACATTTTTAATAGCTATTACTAAAACTCACTTGGTGTGGCCTTGATAGCATAGTGGTTATCGTAACGGATTCCAGGCTAAGAGGTCCCGGGTTCGACACCGTCAAATACGTCCCGAATGTATGTAGTGTAAGTATTCGTTAATAAAGGGATTATGAAAATCCTGTCAGAGCAGGTAGCATTTTTGGTGCTGCCATCTATTGCGGTTTTGCCGAAAATCTATCGCTTCAGAAGTTTGGATGCAGCTCCTGTCCTTCGGGCGCACGTAAAGGTTATTAAAAACAATTTTGGACCTATTACTAAAATTTTCTTGGTGGCTCATACTAAAAATTTTTAAGTTAGTTATACAAAAAATTATTTTGTTAAGTTTACAAAAGAAATGCTTGTTTCACTTGCAAAAAAAAAGTTTGTAATAGTTACTAAAAAATACTGTGGAATACAAATTTACTAAAGAATTTTTAGTAACCTCTTGAATTTTTTTTTTACAGTGTATATTAAATAGCTGGCAAATCATGAAGTTTCGAATTATTAAAATATATTGTGGATGATAAATTTTTGAGTTATAGACAAAATGCGCTAATGGAGAAAATATTTATACCACCTAAAAAGTATTTTTTTATTTTACTACATTGAAATGTGTTTTTAAAATGAAGATGGGAAAAACAGAATTTAAGAAATTAACAGTTATTTTAAAGAAACGGTATTTTTCTTTTTACTTTATACATATAAAAAATTTTAAAAAGTTTTTTTAATTATATAAGACTTCTGAGGTATTTCCACTTCTCTTAATTACTGCATAAAATTCTTTGAACAAAAGCAGTATTTAAAAAATTATGAAATACGCTATTTATTACTTGCTATGTTCATTTACATTTATCTTTTTGGAAATAGTACTAAACTATATGGCTCATCTAATGAAATATAATTATTACAGACACACTCCGGCTAGAAAACTAATTAGAAATAATCTAAATGCTAATCTTCACTCTCTTTTATATTTAATTTTACCAATTAAATATTAAGCTTTCACTTAAACCCACACACAATCATTTTTATAGAGTAAAATCCACTCGTAATTACACAAATGTATATGCGTAAAAAATTAGTAAACTATAAAAAATAATGCATTTTAACTACTATCTCTCACCGTTTTTCCAACTAATGAGCGTAAACTGAACTCGGAATTAATTTTCAAGATGTTGAAAAAAGATGTTATTTACATTTTTTTTCATAGTCCATTGGTAATTAGAAAATTCCATTAACATTTAACGCCAATTATGCAGGTTTTAACAATAAATGTTGGTAATCTGATTTATTTATAATCAGATTACTTAAAATGATAAACCATTTGTTATATCTTCGAAAACAATTAAAACATGCTTAAAATATCTCCATATAATTTATAATAACTTCATTTTTAATAGATTTTTGGCAAAAAAAGTAGACACTACAGTGATTTTTACTTTAACTGCAAATAATCACATATAAACATTTCAAAATTTCAATGAAGGGTATCTAATTTATTGATGAGTTTTCATAAATTTAACTTTAAAGTAAATATTTATATTAACTAAAGCACAAATTTTGAAATTTCAAAATTTTAAAATAGATTTAAAATGATAAATTATTGCGTCATAAAATAAATGCTTTTATGGGCAAAATTGTTTACGATACGTGTACCTAAATCACACCTAAAAAAGTACTGTATTTCATTTTAATACTATTAAATATATTTTCAAAATGAAGATTAGAAATACAAAATCTAATAAATTGGTAGGTATTTTAAAGTAATCCAATTTCCAATTTTATTTTATATATTTGTATAAAATGTAATTAATTTAAGATTCATAGATTTGTAAGGAAAATTATAATTTGAAAATTCAATTGGAGGTTAAGAATTAAAATTAAGTGCTTTAAAAAATGAACAATCTCCCTGCAAGAAGAGAAAATTTAAAAATAATTCAGTGCTTTTTATGCAAGTATTTTTCTAATAATTCGATTTTAAGAAACTTTCATATAAATTGTATGCCATCGGCAAAATTGGAGACTTTTGTAAAAAACAAAGATTTTTAATTTCAGTCCAAAAATGTTTATCATTGCTATATAAAAACAATTACGTAACGTAAAGTTATAAAATTCACAGCAACGTGGTGCTTTCCATTTTAAAATTTGAACTTATACGCTATATGACCAAAGATGACCGTCCACATGCAATTTTAGACGTTTTGTTAAATATCTAGAAAAATGCATGAGGACATATCCTGAAACTCTAAGTGTATAAATATAATAGTACAAGTCATAATGAATATCCTTTGGCTAACCCTGTCAAAACTAATGTAGCAAAAGCGGTCAAACTGCAAATTATGATTAAGTGGCTTATCGTAATAAACTATGTTCATTTATATTTCGATAGCATGTATACTCGTAGAAAAATTTAGATTTTTATACAAACAGTGTCAAATTTTTCCAAGATTTTTGTTTATAATTTGCAGAATTCTTAATTTAAAATAATGTTATTTTCTGAAAACATGACAAACAACATTGCGCACAATATCTTGTAATCAGAATTAAAAAATAATAAAAATTGTATGATAGATGAGTAGGTATACTAAATAATTTTTCACTGCGCATGTATCAACGATATTAAAATTTCATTTGCATATTATGTTAGCTAAATGTATGGAGCAACTTCTCTAAATGTCTCAAAATCAAAGCTTGAAAAATTTGAAAGCGATCATTTACAGAATAAGCGCAAAATCCGGTATTCCCATAATGAAGCAAAAAATGATGGGTCTAACCAAATGTAGTAGTCCGTCCCATAATGTGTATTCTATATTGACACTAATCAATGAATATATAGTAAAAATGTCTCTTGTTTTTGCTTCATTTTAGGAATAACGGATATTCAGCTTATTTTATTTGCGATTATTTCCAAAATTTTCAATGTATGATTTTGAGACTTTCACAAAAATGATCTATACATTTAGCTAACATAATATGCAAATGAAATTTTGATAACGCTGACGCATGTGCAGTGAAAATTTATTTAGTAAACCTACTCCTTTTTCATACAATTTTTATTATTTTCCAATTCTGCTTAGAGGGTCTTGTGTGCAATGTTGTTTCTCATATTTACAGGAAAAAATAATACTTTAAATTATGAACTCTTCAAATTATAAGCAAAAATCTTGGAAAATTTTGAGACTGTTTTTATTAAAACCTCAATTTTTCTACGAATATACATGCTATCGACATAAAAATTTACACAGTTTATTAAAGTAAGCCACTTAATCATAATCTACAGTTTGAGTGTTTTTGCTACATCAGTTTTGACAGGGTTATCCAAAAGATATTCATTGTTTTTTAATTTGTTGACGGTCGCCTATGGAATTTCTGGAAAAAAATTCTTCACGGAAATGTATGATTTGTACTATTATATTTATGCACATAGAATTTCAGGATAATGCCTCATCTATTTTTCTAGATATTTAACAAAATGTCTAAAATCGCAAATGGACGCTCATCTTTGGCTATATAGTGTATAACGGAGTAAATCAAAGTGTGATGTGACACATTAGTTTCACATGTAAGACTGGTTATATCGGTTAAATTATTCACTAAAATAGAGACAGTAAAGCTGTAATTAATTTTATAATGTAACATTAGATTTTATAAGTGCAATGTCCGCTTATACTCCGAAATAAGTGTGTATAACAAGTTATTCGGGAAACCAACTTTTGTACCTATATCGATAAAATTAACAGTCACATTCGAATGATGTTATGATACTTAAACATAATAGGGATTTTACGAGGTGATCAAAACATGTGAACAGTACTGAGCAGATAAACATGTTTTAGGAAATTCCCAATTGAAGGCAACCGAAACCCAGTATATATGATGAAATTGCTATTGAGTAATCCAGTGGTAATGAGATAAGATGTATAGTAGAGATTATCTAAGTAAGGTTTAAAAAAATTATCAAAGAAAATTTTTTAATTAAGCAGTTAATTTTTTTGAAGGGTAAGAAAACTAAACGAAAATAATAAATTAAACTTATTTATATTTCATTTAAAAAAGGATTAATGCAAATTAGATAAATAAATGATTAACTTGGTTGTATAATCAGAGAATTTATGTGAGTTTATTAAAATGATGTTAGTACACGCTCAAAAAAAGCATAAAAAGGAGAACCAAAGCTATAGTCTAAGCAAAAGACGTCGCGGAAGCCAAAAAACAAAACAACAACACTTTTCATGAGCTTTTTTCTTTTTTTTTTTACAAAAATATAAGAAATAAAAACTTTGGAGACAGCGAACGCAAGTTCAATCAGAAATGCGCAACATCTTGTGTAGAGATTGTTAATTTCATATCACAAAAGTATGATATTTTCTTGTCCATACAAATTGTAATGAAATAGTATTTGTCAAAAAAAATCCAACAGCATTATGTCCAATTACTTCTTAAGCCCCTTAGTTTAGCTTCCTTTTATTCAACACTTTGGAAAAGGCATTTATTTAGCTGGCAAAGCTATTTATTTGACTTTCACTAATCATTACAAAAATTACATCGCATTAATTACTGTAAAAACTTAAATAAAACATTAAAACGTGTTTTAATTACAATTATTAAACACGTTTCATTTTCAGTGAAGCCATATTAAAGAAAAATGAGAATATTTTACAGATGCTCAATTTTTACTACCATGATTTGAAATATTTTTTCAATTATCTCTGAACTCACTCAAGTTATTAATTATTTGGAAAATAATTGTTGCTGAGACATATCTAAATCTTTGTTGTGTTCGCATGTATGGAATACTCCTGTTTCCATGATGACAAAAAAAGTACTAAAAATTACAGAAACATTAATAACTTTAAAAATACTGAGATACAACTTTCAAACAAATTGCATTAAAAGTACATTATTCTCATAAATGATTCATTTCATTTACAATGAGCATAAATTTAAAAAAAAGCGTAGACACATAGAAACCAATTTTAATAAAATTTGGTACACAGGTTCAATTCCTTTTCAAATAGATATTACAAAATATCTCGCTAAAAATAAAACATATTAACTGCTCTTGGCATTTTAAGAACTTGTTATTTAGAATTGCATGTATGCATGTTCAATTGCATGTTCAAATTCAGGCATTTAATGTTCCGAATCTTAAAAACTAGTTTTCATAAATTAAATCGTTTGATAAAGTTGTAATCTTTGAAATATTATTTTCAGATTTATTTAGTAATATTAATGAACTCTCAAGATTAATCTTTTTTTTTTTTTCTTTTTTGAAAAATTTGAAAATTATTCAATTTTGAGAAATTTAAGAAAGTTATTAAATTAAAGAATTTAAAAATATCTGTGAAATTGATAATGATGTAGTCTTAAATTCTAAAAACGAATTACGAAAGTTTGTAACTTGCTGTTTGTTAGAAATTTTTTAAAACAATTTTAAATCATAATTTTTGTTTTTTATATATTTAAAAATGTAAGAAAAAGAAATATCTGACATTAAAATTATTGAATAGAGGAAAAGATCCATAACCCCATGATATGCTTAAAAAATTATCAGAATTGCATTTTGATTCCAAAAAAAGGTTGAAAAAAAGGAGATATTTAGTACATTCCACTTCATATTTGTTAGGGTTTTTGTTTACAATATTTGCGAACAATTTCAAGAGAAATATATTTCCACCATCATCGGTGCCATCTATGTTGATGTAAATTAAATTATATTTTGGTTTTCAACTCCGTCCGTTTTTTCTATTGTAATATAGCATACTATGTAGGCAAAAATAAACTGAAAGCAAGAATTAAAAAAATGTAAATTAAAAAAATACGCTTTTAATTATGATGTCATATAATTTTTAAAAATTAAGTGATTTCCTTGAAGTTCAAACAATAGATAGAAATATTAAATTTTTCCCTTAACAGTTTTTGTTTACTATTTTCTTGTCATTAATTAAGAAAAATGCAGAAATGTTAGTTTAGCTACTTAATAATGTGGCTTTGCCAATGATTTAATATAATTTTTAAACTGTAAGAACATTTCTTCATGTTTAAACAAGTAGTCGAAGCATTTCAATTTACAAACAAAATTTCTGAATAATTACATTTTTGCATTATAAAATGAAAGTACAATAGGTAACTTACATCAATCGGTCATTTTCTTTTCTTTCTTAATTATAAATAATTCTCCATACAGTCTTTTAGATCTTAAGACTAATAATCAAAATTAAAATTTCAATCGTATAGACAAAGCCTCAAAGTTGCATCAACATTTCATGTAAATTTTAATATTTAAATAAACACTCTTTAAATCCATTGTTTTATAGTTGCGCACAAATAAATATGTTATACTTACATGCTGGTTTTCATTAAAATTTGAGACTTGTTAATCAGACCTAATGTGCTCAATAAAATACTATGAAATTCGTGACTAGCTTGTATTGAGTGGATCTCTCGATTTGATTTCCGTGTTTTTAAAAGTTAAATTTTACGGTATACTCACTCATTCTTTTCTAGTATGGACAGATATACCCAATCCTATATTGTATAGATTTTTACGGCATATTCACTATTCTTTTAGCAACAATTTCTTTAACACGTTCGCTGCTGCTCACGCGCAAGTGCGTGATATGGCGCCTACGATAAGGGGCCACTCACGCGCCAGCGCGTAATGTAGTGTGATGTCCAATAGCCAGTCACGCGCTCGCGCGGAAAAACTTTCATTGATTCTTTGTTACAAAAGGTATCCCGGCTTCTGGTAAAACCCACTTCTACAGTGCGGCATTAACTATCATCACATCTTCGCGTAAGCTGCAGCAAACGTGTTAATACTGCAGTTAACCATTCATATATTGATTGTGAGAAACTCTCTGAGCACGAGTAATACTCGTACTCTACCGTTCATTTATATTCCCAACCATGGAGTAATTAAACCTGAATATTTTGTTAAGTTGTAGGATCCTGTATAGATACATATTGAATTTTCAAGTATTTTATAATTGGTATATATTGTGTGGTGTTAACAGAAATAGTGAGTATAAATTATTTTATTTTCATTGGAATTCATTTCCATGGCTTCGTAAACATGAAATCTTGTGAGTATTTTGGAATTTCTATTTATTTGTATATCAGATATGCATTGCTTTTGCTGTTTCGTTTGAAAACATTTTTGGAAATTTATGAATTACGTTATGTCCGGGTGCATACACATTTATATTCTCATAATCTTGTCAATTCAAATGTAACAAAAATGTTTACATTATTTACGTGTAATCTGTTAACCCTTATGCGCAGATTGGACTGAATCTGTTAGGGTTTGCATGTATTCTCAGAAAGATGCTGTCTGCGCCCCTTGTAAAGGTTAAATGTAAACACCTACAATGTAAAAAAAAAAACCTGTAATTCTACAGACATAAATTTATAGAAAGCTGTACCCTTTCTAAAATTTTATCCGTACACTGTAAAGATTAAAAAAAAGTAAAAAAAAAAGATATAACTTTACAAAACTAGATTCTGTAGCTTTACTAAAGAATTTACTAACATTACAATAGTCTTACAAAAATTTTATCTGCAATTCCAGATACAATCGCATAAAAATTTCTGGGTATCACACATTTCTAAAAAATTATTATTGACCTAGTATATATTTTTATATATATTACAAACGTGTAAATTTTGTATGAATTTTTGTTTTTGCCGTTTAATTAAATATTTTAGGAATCACAGTTTCCTAAAAAAAATTTACTAACTTTACAGACTTTTTACAATGTACTTTTGAATCTCATCTCTAAAGTGGCAGTACTGTATAACTCTCCGCCGTACTTATAAAATGCTTCTACACTCTTTTTTGCATATTATCTCATTATTTCTGATACTAAAATGCTTTTCTATATTATATCATTATATATTACGTAGAAAAAAGCTGGAGAACCATTTGATAACAACAAACTGTGTTACCAATAAATCTTTAAATATTTTGGAGAATTAATTAATTTATATAATGATTTATGAATATTAATATTTAATATTAAAGGAAAAATACAGAAATTATTTCTTTCTATTTTTCACAGTGTTCATTTAATTTAGCATGTTCAAATAGTAATGTAATATTGACACATTTTCTCAAAACCTAAATGCAATTTCAAAATCAATTAGTATTAAATCGCATTGAATGTTGTGTGAGTGATGATATGTAAAATGCACACAAGCTCTATGTTTAAATTTTATCCGCCACCTTAAGCATTGAAAATACTTCAGTATTAATGCCAGTAGTGCTTAAGTATGTCAAGTTATTCAAGCATGAATATACGTAAAGTCTTCTTTTTGACGTAAAGTCGGATTTGAATAAGATTTAAAATAAACTGACTAAATGGCTGACAATTTCGAAGTAACATTTAAGTACAAATCCTCAACGCCGTGTTGTTATAAAACACTGAGTAATATTTTCTGTGTGTAAGTAACATATGATATTCTTTAATATACAAATCATTTTTAATTTGTGACACAATGACGTTTTTTGAAAGATTTGTGTAGAACATGATTAAAATTAACAAAATGTTAATTTTTTCTAAATTAAAAAAAATTCTTTAGCTGCAATCTAAAATCATTCTTATGCATTCCTATATATAAATCCCATATATTATCAATATTGATATTTTATTTTTTTATTTTTTTATTTATATTATATTATTTATATTATATTTTTTATTTTTTATTTATATAAAAACAGACATCACAATCGAGTAAAAAATAAAGACATCCATAAATGCAAAATGTCGAACAAATTCTTTTTTTTTTCTTTGAAAGTATCGTAATAAAATTATAATTTTTTATTATTTCGAAAAATCTTTTTTTTGTCTTCTTTGAATTATGTTTCCATAATATATAATTTGCAATGAGCTATTAAATTAGCGATTTTTTCTGTGTATTTCTATTTTTTATTTTGAGAGATTAAACTGAGGTTTTATGGGAAAATGTTGAAAGGGGCTGACTTATTATTATTACTGTTGTCTGTCCAATTGACTGTTGTCTTCCATTATTATATTTCAACATCAAAATCAATAATATGTTCGGTAAAAGGTTTTCTATTTATTTAAACAGTGATGTTATAAGGTTATATAGATTTTTAATTTGAAGTTAATTATAGACGACATTATTAGAGATCAGCCAAGTGATGCGGAAGAAGAAAGAGGGTGTTAAATAATTCATTGACCACCGACGTCACATATATATTTTTTAAGTTCCGTATCTGAAAAATGTTGATATATTTTATCTATTTATAATGAATATAAAATTTCAAAAATATTACAAAACATTTTTTTTTACTAATTATTTTCCATTTGCCTTTTATTTTTTTATTATATTAAATTAGCGCCTATGTAATTCCTCATCTTTTCTATTTTAAAAATTGTGTTATACACTGTCTACTTGTATTATTTCTTTTTAAACATTCCGAATGCCAGTAAATTATCGACATATCGGGTTTATAGTCAACTCTCAATGTATAAAAATTTATAAACTGCAAAAATCTGATAACAATATAATATAGAAATTAAAGTTTTACGTATGAAAAAATATTAAGCATTTTTCTCATATATATCTAAATAAATCTAAATAGATTTTATTTTCTTATTGTCTTTACTTTCTTTATTTGTTTTATTTACTTTTGTCGTTCAGTATAGCAATTAGATAAGTGCCTCACAGTAGCTAATAATTTTAGTTAAGGTGAACGTAATCTTTACCTAGACAGAAAAGCTCCAATCATATATTATTTTTAAATAAACATTATTAGCGAAATCAGAAACATCAAATTATAAACATTTATTATTTCATCCCATTGTCTCAAATGACGTTTATGTTCCCCAAGCTGCCAAAGACACTTAGACTTTCTTCTTGTTCCTTCTAATTATTATTATTATTATTATTATTATTATTTGTAAATATCATATGATATATATATTTTGGTTTTTTACGAATGTATTGATTCAATAGGTTTTTACGTGTGTGGAATTTTTTAATTACTGTTGAACATATCTATTTATAAATATAATATGGCTTCTAAAATTATTGTTTCTGTTCTTTTAATTTAAAATTAAAGAATATTTAATAAAAAAGAGAAATTCGATGGTCATCTTTATGATGAAAAAACGCTTTTAAATATTTCTAAGTAAAAACAAATGATAAAGAAAAAATTCTTTATAATTTGCCTTTAAAAAAATTTTTTTTTTAAATTCAATCCGACGTATATTCATTAAAAGCAGTTCTAAAAAAATTACGATATTTATTTTATCCGTTTGGTAATCTTCTAGTAGTTATATGTAAAGATCTTAATAAATGAAGACCTCCAATATAAAAACATGATGCAAAGAAAAATTTACTCTGGAGGTTTAATCCAACTCAGATTTTTAGTAAAAAGTTAGATCACTGCCCCTGAACTGCGCATACGGATTAAGTTCATTTGTGATCAGTTTGTTCGTATGTATTTCAATACGTGAATTTAGTTGTTAATATTTTACTTATGAATCAGGGGAAGATAATGCATGTATATTAAGTAAACGTAAAGATACTGTTTAAAAATTAAAAAACTAAGAAATTTTTAAAATTATGTAAATAGGTCGTATTATGTACAAACTAGACTTGCGGGTGGCAAAAAATGGAAGTTGGAGTACGCGAATTTTTTAAGGCACTTTCACGGTCCTTTGATAAATTTCTTCACTTATTAGTTATTCTACATTAATTTATTATAGTTAACTAGTTAAAAATGCTCCAATTTATCAGAATAATAAAATATAAATTTACATAAATGATTCAATACTTAAAAAAAGGATTAAACAATTACATTTTATAATTGCTTAATCATATTTTTAGGATATTAAGTTTATGACGTCATCAAAACTTTATGTTTTATGTTATGGGTATCAATGGTGGATAAAATTACAGTGGCATCCAACGACTAGTTTAATTAATTAATCGTGTTTTAAGTATCGAATCAATTATGTAATATTATATTAGCTAAAAACTTTAAGAATTAAACAAATATAAATACATTATTTACAATTTAGATTTCGATTTCGATTAAACATAAAATATTTTTAGAAATTTTTGAAGTCTTTTTTTATTACCTACAAAACAGTAAACATAGCCCTTTCATAAAATATATCGAAGGATATTTCAATCAAAATAGTTCTCCCACACCCATTTTTGTTAAAAACAACTAATACAATATTGTTTCAAAGAATAAAAATTATGTTACATTTTTCAACAGAATGTTCTCCGAACTGACTAGTTAAAACATAAATTTTTCGAGTTTCCCTAAGCTCTTCCCTAAGCGCTTCCAAGACATTGATCTTCACTCAATTTTTCAGAAATGTTCATCATACTTAGGTGATAAAATAAATAAATTAAAATAAATTAATGAGAAAACAACATTACAGTTTTGCCCTTTTGCTTGCCGGTCAGGATGTTAACAAACTTTAACTAAGATTAAATTGAAGATTCTCTCTAAGAAAAATGTAACACAAAAAAATTCTACTTATTTCATTACTTTGAGTTTAACCTGCATATATTTTCAAGGCAAAGGACATAATTGAATAATTTACTGATTTAACTAAGAGCAAGTTTGGAACGAAGAAATAAAACTAACATCTATTATAGTACGCATGTTCCATTTTCAGATTTATTGGAAAAGTACTTGGAAACAAGTTATTATCAATAAATGCATTATATTTTGTGACTCATATATACTTCAAGTACTTCTTGAGAGTAATGATGGTTTTTTATGTTCGGTTTTACAGTTGGGAGAAGTTATATAAATAATATATATCTATATATATATATATATATATATATAAGCTCAAATTTACAGACTTAGAATGCCAAATGCAGATTTTAGACTAATAACAGTAGATTAAAACATATAAGGTTGTTTCTAGGATACTCAGATATCCTTAACTAATGTGAAAATTAACTTAAATTGTAAATTAAATTTAAAATATAAAATTAAAAAAACATTGAAAGAATCCCCTGGCTATGGTCCAAAATATTGGTTAATTGGCTGCCTAATGTTTAATTGCAGAACATTAGACAGTTCCCGAGCTATAAACAAGGTGTTTTTTTCATAGCTTTTTAATTTTAAATTTATTTTTATGTTTATTTTCTTACTAATGCAGAGGATAGGGGTAACATAGAAACAGCAGCTAATGTTGCTAAATAAATTGTTGCTTATTTTCTACTTTTGCACATTGTAGATTTTAGCTTATATTTTTAAAACCTCTAATTTCTGGTTATTTATATATATATATATTTGGTATTGGATGAAGATGTTGTAATTTTTGACGTAATTGTTTTAAAAATCGCTTGTTGTTTGTTGACTTCTTGTCAAAGTATTATGCATGATTAAAATCTTATTTAGTTTTACTGATAATATAGAAGTATTTGAAACTTTTGTTTTTGTAAATGCTCGGATTTCAACATCTTACCAAAAGGTATGTGTAAGATGGCCAACTATCTGGATGCTCGATGCCTTCTGGAACGTTTATGTAGCCAATAATTTTTGTGAAGCAGAATAAAACACAATAGGACAAATAAAAGTAATTTTAATATTATAGCCATTATAAAATTTTAAATTACAAAAATATAAATGTAACAACCGTTGGCAATTTAATAACAGAACGAACTAATATTTAATTAAAAAAATTATCTTCTGCTTAACATTTAAAATGATTAGAACTCTTAAGTATGCGTATCTTTAAACATTATACCAAGATTAAATGCGGTAAAGGCACGGTCATACGGTGCTTTAGTGCCCAGCATTTTAGTTGATGTTTTTTAATAAATCTCTTTGTTTTATCAACAAAACCTAAGATCTGCCATAAATTGCACATTCGTTTAAGAGCTTTGAGCAAATTATGTATAATCAAATATTTCACTGAATGCACTTGATGCAGACCAAATTTCCGAGGTTTTATTGCATTTTATTACACACCTTAAATACTCCATCTCACTTAAAAAAATCCTCATGTTTTGAATCTCTATTGGGAATTTAATCATCATTCATATCACCAACTGTTGAAGATTCTCTCTTTCTAGTCTTTGATTTCTCATCTAATTCCTTTTTTGAAAAGCTTGAGACATCTGGAAATCCACAGTTGTTACTGTCACCGATTGATTTTGATTATTATAAGTCTTTAAAATTATATTTATGTGAATATTAAAATGAGAAATAAAAATAGTTGAAAATTATTTCATATTTGAAAGAATAAATTTAAATTGTCTAATTTTAAATAATTGATTCGGCCTTATAATCCCTCAACCAATGCGTAAGGAATGACAATCCGAATATAGAAGATCGCCATTAGTTGTTTAATTATGATTTAATTTCCGTAATCTTTCACTGGATGGAAGTTGGTGAGCGTAACTTGTAGGACTCAGAAATCTGTAGTAATATAAAACTGCATTACATACTACTGATATTTAAATTTATCAGAATTGTTTATAATTGCATTGAGCATCAAAATTTTAAAATCATTAAAATAAATAATAAAAAAACAATCATATGTAAAGCCAATAATGTTTATCTGTAAGGCAGAATACAGATAAAATCCTTTCAATTTAACTTCACTTTAGATGTTAACATTTTTAATTTTAACATATTAAACATTCTAATCAATGATTTTTTTAAATAAAATGATCAAAATCACGATTTAATCATTGATTTAAATTATCTAATTTAAATCGTTGAAAAGTAATTTAATCAATAAAATAACAAACATGTATTTGATTGCAACGAAAAAAAAACCTGCATTTTAGTCGAAGGAAAAATAACCGACATCTTATACGAAAATATTTTCGTTGCATAACTCCATAGTAATAGGTATGACACCTGCTCTACCACTATAGTGAACTAGTGGAATCCGCCGGTCATTTATATTTTGCAGAAAATCCAGATAATAGTAGGTACTACCAGGTACTGTAAATGAAACGATTTTCAATAAGTATTAACTCATTTATATATACAGTCGGCTCTCGTTAATTCGAACTCGTCGGGACCACAAGAAATGTTCGAATTATCCAAAGTTCGAATTATGGAAAATATGAAATGAAAACATGCTTAATATGGTACTATTACCAAGGAATTAATATTATAGTGTTTTTTTTTTTTATTATTTATTTCGTCTGTTATCATTAGAATATGACTTATTAATAAATTAGAATGTATAAATACATAAACTAAATAAAATATTAGAAACAAGCACAATGGAAGAAAAATTTAAAGCGTCACTGTAGGACAGACGGGGCACTAAGAAAGTGTATTTCAAATGCATTGGATTATAGTGTACCAGTTCAAAACAATTTTCATAAAAATCGAAGAAAGAAAGTTATTCAAAGGATCTGAAATCCGTAAGAAAGAAAAGAAGAAAAATCGGAATTCTCGTTAGTTCGAATTAAGCGGAGTCAAGAAAAAATGAGTTCGAATTAATGAAAATTTTTAACGTTATTCTGCCATTGAAAAATTCGGGACTTCATGTTTAGTTCGAATTAAGCGAAGATTCGAATTATCCGATTTCGAATTAACGAGAGTCGACTGTGTATATATGTATGTGTGTATGTATGTATATAAATATCTTGGAAATATTTTTAAATAGAAAAATAGATAACACTTTGTGAACAGAACTCTTCTATTGAATGCCAACTTTTTTGCATGGTGTTTTATGCATGTTATGATGTTTACAGATACGAAAAAATTGTTCAAAGATATTTCGAAATCTTCACACAGTCTGACCTTATTCTTTTTTATTTATTTGAACACTAAAACAACATGATTGTCTCTACAAACTGCAAGAAGATCTGCTCGTTTCAATTATTTTTTTTTTTTTTTTTTTTAACGAGAGACACTTTTTCCGAACATTCTATCTCTTAGGCTTACACTGCGTGCTGGGATTCAGTGAGAATTAAATATAGATATAACAGAACATTATGAACATTATTCAATCACAAATGCTCTTTAAGAACAAAATAATGAAATGTAATTCAACAGTATACTTTACTTCATTTTTTATTAAACATTGAAAAAGTCCAATTAGAATAAATTAATTCATAAAACACATAATTTTTTAATTTATTTATATTAGAAGCTGTCAATATATCTCGGTATAATCAACAAAGAAATAGCCTTTTTAAAATACCACATTTTAAAAAACTAGAATTAATATATATAATTTAAGTATTGCATAAAACACAATTATATAAAATAATTCAAAAAATAATATCGGAAAAGAACAAGAAGAAAAACAACTTCGTCATACAAAGTCATGTATTCTAGTTTTTTAATTTTGACTATTAATGAATTTTTACTTTGTTCATATTAGATTCAGTTGATAGTAACATTTACATTAACAGTTTATTTTTCATATTTTTATAGAAAAACAATCATACGGAATACAAATGATATTCATGTATTTTAATAATATTTATAATTGCATTTTTTAACATATTTGAAGGCATACTTCTTTATAACACACACACAAAAAAAACTGATCAGCTGCACAAATATCACAATGTAATATGCTTTAAATATCATTATTTAATTTTTGCTTAAATAAAAATCTTCCAGATTCTTTATTTAGGGGCATAATTAAAGTGTACCTTACATCCTAAAATACATTCTTAATTGAAATACAATTCTGCATTGAACGCTAATTAGCAATCAAATTTAAAACAGGGAAAAAAATTGAAATTTATGTGTATTGTGCTTCTATTTAACCTCACACACGAAACATATCTTTTAAGATTAAAAGAAATAAAAACCTAAAATTCCAGAGTAAATTATTGTAAAAAAAAAATGGATCATAAAAAAGTAACGACATATAATTAAGCAAAAAAAAATAGCACCTTTTTTTTCTCTTTAATGAATAGATTGTTAATATAAAAGTATTTTTTTATGCAAAAAAAAAAAAAAAATCAAAGAAGCTTTTATATGTTGCATATTGTAATGGGAAAGATTTCTCCTTTGCCCGCAACTTTTTCATAACCAATTAGGGAATTCAATTGAAGAAGTACTAAAATTGAACTTCGAAATAAGTGGGTTGACTATTTTAAAATGGACTAAAATTGTCTTTGAGAAACCCCATTATACATTAATTTACATGCATAATGAAGGTGTATCTTTTTTGTTGTTATTGTTGTTAAGATGATATATTTAAGATGATACGCATGTGCGGAAAAGTACACCGGAAACACACGATTAACCGGAAAACTTTCAAGGTAGAAAGGCCAACAACTCTTTGTCTATAGTTAAGTTAGCATATGTCATCAAATGAGTGTGACTACCGTGCCTCATAGTGACAATATTAAAAATTTTTCGTTTAGATCGAAAAACCTATTAGAGAAAACGAAGAAAATACAATTAAAAGTATTGAGTGCTCTTTATTTCATGTTAAATGATGTATTCTATGTAACAATATATTGCACTTTCGTTAATAGAGATTTCTTGTTTATGCGATTTTAGAAGCGTTTGTTAAATAGAAAGTTAATGTCAAAATAACAGTTATGTATCCAATTGTATAATTTGGCATTTTATTGTGTATTTTGCATTTATTTTTATCACTGTACAGTTTTTGAGATTTGAACATAGTTTTAAAATAGACCAACTTTCAAAAACATTTCAAAAAACAGAACAAAGTTAAGAATTTTATATTTTGAATATTTTAAATTTAAATGCGTAATACATTAGTGATGATTTAAATTGATTATTTTGGCGGTATAGCATTTCTTTAAGAAAACTATAAATTGCTGCTACATTTTTTTAAAAACATAATTTCATTTACAGTGTTTTCCATGGTACACTGAGGGTTCACTGTGTGGGCATTTAGATCTACATGATAAAGAATATTTTATGAAAATCCAACACCATTTTGTATGCTTAATAGATAGATCCTGATGAAGCGATTTCCGGAATCAAGAAGAAAAGTGCAGTATTATTAGTGGCAGTAAAGTAGGCTTGAAAAAGAACGTCATAATTGATTTATTAACCTATCATGCAACTTGTCCGTTGTGCGTTAATATTCCGAAAACAGGCTGCGTATAAAGTTATTCAGGAAATCAACTTTTGAACCTTTGACAGTAAAATTAAGTCACATTCGTATGATGTTATGATACTCAAACATAATGAGATTAAAAATGTACCTCGTGATATTAAATAATTTTTGATTTTATCAAAACATGTGAATAGGTAAGCATGTACTGAACAGGTAAATTATTCTCAGGTACAGCCAGCTGCACGCCCAGTATGTACATGAAATGTCTTGCTATTTAGTGATTAAGTAAGAATTAGATAAGATGTAGTAAGGTCGTCTTAGAAAGATAATAAAAATTGATATAACAGAAATGTTAAATTAAGTATGCAAACTTAAAATTTAATAATTTGTGTAAGAAATCAAAATGAAATTAATAAAATAAATTGATTAAATTTTATTTAAAAGAAGTGTTTATGTAAATTATAGAAGTAAAACTTTAACTGTATTTGTATAAGAATATGAATTCATGTGAGTTTATTGAAAAGATATTAACACATTTTAAAAAGAAAACATAAAAAGGGAGAACACAGCTAAACAAAGGAGGTAGCGAAAGCCAAAAATGCAAAACAAATTCACTTTTTAAGATTTTTTAAACAAAAATATAAGAAATTAAAACTTTGGAGACAGTTAACACAAGTTCAATCAGAAATGCAAAACATATAATTTCATATCACAAAATTATGATATTCCCTTGTCCATACAAATTGTAATGTCTGTACAAATTGTAATTCGTATTTGTCAAAAAAGTCAAATTACTTCACAAGC
The DNA here is from genome assembly GCA_964019185.1 of Maratus speculifer. Taxonomy (NCBI): domain Eukaryota; kingdom Metazoa; phylum Arthropoda; class Arachnida; order Araneae; family Salticidae; genus Maratus; species Maratus speculifer. The sequence continues at coordinate 294,952,755 of OZ025294.1, read as the reverse complement.
ATGATAGTTTAGCTTCCTTTTATTCAACACTCTGGAAAAGATATCTCTTTAGCTGGTAAGCTGTATATTTGAATTTCATTACATCTCAGTAATTAGTGTAAAATATTCAGCTAAACATAAAAAAGGTTTTTTAAGTACAAGCATTAAATATGTTTTATCATCGATGAAGCCGTATTAAAGAAAAATGGGTATATTTTACACGAATGCTCAATAACTTGAAAGTCCAGTTACATTTTTCCAATTATCTATCAACTCAGTCAAGTTATTAACTGATTGGAAAATAATTGTTTCTCACGGTCGACAAGAGACGTATATGAGACAGATCCTTCATCATAATCCTTGTTGTGTTTGCATCTTCGGAATACTTCTGTTTCCACGATGACAAAAAAATTTAAACAACTACAGAAAAATTAATAACTCAAAAACAAATTGAGATACAGTTTGCAAACAAATTGCATTTAAAAGTGCATTATTCTCATAAATGAGTCATTTCATTTAAAAAGAGCAAAAATTTTCAAAAAAGTCGTGGCTACATAAAAACCAATTTGGTATAAAATTGGGTACACAGATTGAATTCTTTTTCAAATAGACATTACAAAATGTCTCACAAAAAAATATATGTTAACTGTTCTTGGCATTTTAAAAACTTGTGATTTTTAATTGCATGTATACATATTCAATTTCATGTTCAAAGTGGGAAGTTTAATATTCTGTATCTTAATAACTGTTTTACAGAAATTAAATCTTTTTATAATGTTTTAATCTTTGGAAAATTATTTTCAGATTTATTTAGTAATATTAGTAGGAGAACGCGCGTGATTAATCTTTAGTTTTTATTTATTTATTTATTTATTTATTTATTGTAAAAATTGAAAATTCTTCAATTTTGATTAAATTAAGAATAATTACATTTTTTAAATAATTAATTTTTTTGCATTATAAAATGAAAGTACGTCTACTGTTATTTATTATTATTACAACAATCTGTTGTTTATTATTCTTTCTTAATTATAAATAATTTTTGATTCAGTCTTTTCATCCTGAGGCTATTAATCAACATAAAAAGTTCAATCGAATAGAGAAAGCCTTAATGCTGTTTAAGTTTTTAATATAAATTTTAATATTTATATAAACAATCTTTAAACATATTGCTTTATATCTACGCACAAAATGCTGATTTTCATTAAAATTTGAGACATGTTAGTCAGACCGATTATACTCAACTAAAGACTATGAAATTCGCGACTAGCTTGCATTGAGGGTATTTCTCAATTTCATTCCCATGTCTTTAAAAGTTAATTAAAATCCTATCTAGAAAAAAGGGACACGGAAGGCGGCGATGAAAATTTGCGGTTTGCTTTAGAAGCACGCTTTGCACAATCACAAGTTTAAATTCCGTACAAGAATTTTGTTTTAGCTACACTGTAAACGAAAAAAATACTTTAGCTCTGAAGTTAGTTTTCTGAAATGTCAGAAGAAGCTTAAATATGCACTACTTTATTTGTCAGTACCGAATAAAGTTAATCATAAACAGATTGGGATAGGATAAAAAATAGAAATACAAAACAGCAGTCTTGAATATTATTTATATTTCATAAATCTTTGAACTTTTATGGTTTACCCATTCATACTTTTCTAGCATAGGCAGCTATACCCAATCCTATGTTGTATAGATTTTTACAAAGTTTAACCATTCTTTTAGCAACGATTTCTTTAATAATACTGTTAACACTTCATTAATTGATTTTACGGAACCCTCTGAGCACAAGAAACATTCATATTTGTCCATTCATTTATATTCCTAGCCATGGAGTAAATAAACCAGAATCTTTTGATAAGTTTGAGGATCCTGTATTGATACATAATTTTTAAGTGTCATATTGTTGGTATATATTGTGTAGTGTTAATAGACATTGGGTGGATAAACTATTTTACTTTCATTGAAATTTATTTGGAGGGCTACGTGCAAGTGTTGTGGAATTTCCATTTTACTATATAAGGTGGTCTGGTGTAATAACGCCAGGCGGGGTAATAACGCCAAGTGCTAATATTTTGCAAAATTATGAAATAATCTGGTAAATGACACCCATGTGCTCTGCGCAGAAGGGTTTTGAGTCATATAAATCGAAAAAACAGCTTCAAGTTAATTTGTTTCATTTTAAGGTCTTATTGTTTTTCAAAGCAACTAAAATTAACACTTGATCTAAAATTTGCAAGATACATTTTGTGATGTGAAGACTATTTTTTTTATCCGGAAATACTTTGTTAATTACATAAATTTGTAGTACATTTCATGGACTTTCAAAATGTTGTTGAAGATTTTGGATATCTTCTCGAGATAATTTGTAATTTAAAATGTACAGCTCAATAACTATAACGGGTTATTAACGCCAATCCTTGGCATTAATACTCCGGTTGATTCCGTGCAGTGGCCGAGCTACAAATTAAATGCTGATTCAAATAAATACAGTTAAAACTGTGCAATGTTTCTAATAATTCTATTTAAGCGGTCCTTTTTAAGCAAAAAGAAGCTCATGGTCTGATATTCTTTTGCCTCATCCTCCCCCCCCCCCACACACACCACACCTTTATTTTTCTTACACTTTCACAAAAAAATTGAACATTTTCAATAGCTTAGAATGCAATTTGTCAATTTCTAAGTTTGTAAAGTTTGTATTTTTAGAATTGGGCAATCTACATGCAATTATTCCATCTTATTTCATAGCTTTGTTTGCATGGCGTTATTACCCATATAGGTGGGTAATAACGCCAAATAGCATTGGTCAAGAAATCACACCATTACATTTTATGAATACATATCTGTTAAATTATTTTTTTATATAGATAGTCAATGAGTTGCTGTATCAAATCATATATTTGTTTGAAAAATACAAACTAAAACTGAGCCGTGAAAATTGGTAGAACCTTAACGTGGCGTTATTACCCCAGGGTACCTTATCAGATATGCATTCCCTTTGCTGTTTTCTTTAAAAGTTTTTGGAAATTAATGAATTATATTATCACTGGGTACACACAGATACATATTCTCAGAATCTTGTCAGTTCAAATGCAATAATAATCCATTCATTATTTACGTGTTATCATTTAACCCTTACACGGTGATTTAGACAACATCTGTCCAGGTTTGCATGTAATCTGAGCAGATGCTGTCTGAGCCTTCTTGTAAATGTTAAATGTAAACACCTACACTGTAAAAAAACAACTGTAATTTTAAAGATATAAATTTGCAGAAATCCGTATACTTTCTAAAATTTTATTTACACACTGTACAAAAAAAGAAAAAAATAATAAATATATATATTAAAGAAATGTAAATCTATAAAACTAGATTCTGTAGCATTACTAAAGAGTTTACAAACATTACGGTAATCTTACTAAAATATTATTTATAATCTCAGATGCAGTAACATAAAATGTTCTGGGTATCCCACTTTTCAAAAAAATTCATTTTGATCTTATATATTTTTTGATATACGGTATATTCGTGTATCTGTTGCATAAATTTTTGTTGTTGCCGTTATATTAAATGTTTTAGGAATCCCAGTTTCCTAGAAAAATTTTAGTAGCTTTACATATTTTTTTACATTGTACTTTTGAAAATCATCTCTAACGCGGCAATACTGTTTAACGTTCCGCCGTACTTATAAAATGCTTGTACACTCCTTTTTTGTATATTATCCTATTCCTTCTGATACTAACTATGTATCGTATAGTAAGATATATAATATAAGATATATAATATAAGATAAGATATAGTAACTACTTATAGTAAGATACTTTTGTATATTATCGTGTTTTGTATTCCGTAGAAAACAAACTGGGGAACCATTTGATACCAACTAACTGTATTACCAATAATTCTATAAATCTTTTAGAGAATCAATTAATTTATATAATAATATATGAACATTAATATTTTAATATCAAAGGAATAATACAGAAATTATTACTTTCTACTTTCCATAGCGTTGACTTAATTTAGCATGTTCAAATAGCAATGGAATATTAACACATTTTCTCAAAACCTAAATGCAATTTCAAAATCAGTTAGCATTAAATAGCATTGAATGTTATGTTAGTGATGATATGTAACATGCATAGAAGCTCTATGTTTAAATTTTAAGCATCAAAAGTACTTCAGTATTTATGTCAGCAGTGTGTAAGTGTGTCAAGTTATGCAATCATGAATAAATGTAAAGTCTTGTGTTTGACGTAGAGTCTGATTTGTATGAGCTTTAAAATAAACTGACAGATGGCTGGCAATTTCGAAGTAACATTTAAGTATAAATCCTTAACGACGTGTTGTTATAAAATACTGAATAATATTTTCCGTGTGTAATAAATGAATATTTCTGCCTTTGTTTTAAAAATATATCGCAATTAAATTTAATTAAACATTTTTGTGAGTTTGAGTTTTTTTTCTCAATCTGTGTAATTGAAAATGTATTAAGAATCTTCTAAATTTAAAAACGTTAACGTATAATATACTTTAATATACAAATATTTTTTAAAATGTGACATAAAGCTTTTGAAAGATTAATGTGAAAGATGATTAAAATTAACAAAATATTAAATTTCTCTAAGTTAAAAACATTTCTTTAGCTGTAATATAAAATCATTCCTCTGCATTCCTATATATGAATCCCATAAATTATCAATATTGATATTTTAATATGAAATGAATGCTTAAGAGATAATTAATTTCTACTTTTCATTACGTTCTTTTAATTTAACAAGTACAAATGCGAACGTGATATTGACATATTTCTCAAAACCTAAATGCAATTTCAAAACCAATAAATATTAAATAACATTGAATGTTCTGTGAGTGATGGTGTGTAACATACATGGAAGCTCTATGTTTAAATTTAATGCAACAACTTAAGCATTAAAAGCACTTCAATATTTATGCCAGTAGTGCGTATGTGTGTCAACGTATTCAAGCATGAACAAACCATGATGTAAAATCAAATTTGGTACAGATTTGAAATAAGCTGACACAAGTGGCTGGAATTTTCGAAGTAACACTTTAACATACATTCTTAACATAGTGATAGTATAAAATACTGTATAGTGATTCTATGAATAATATATTCTATGGATAATACGATAATATTTTTGCCTTTGTTTTAAAAATGTATCACAAGTAAATTAAACGTACATTTTTTGCCAATTAGAATTTCCTCATGATCTCTCTTACAAAAAAATGCATTAATATAACATATGCAATTTTAAAAGATCTAATATGTAATAAATTTTAATAGTAGAGGGAACTGGGATACATTGATACTTGGGGCACATTGATACACCCCCTGTACAGCACACAGGGTCATTACAGGAAGTTTCACAACAGCTCCAAAAGGTGATACTAGTGAAATTAACGACATACAGAAAGTTTTGGAATGATTCAAGAGTTTGATGAAATGGGATGGGTGATTAATTCTTTTTGTAGGTCAAAAGTAAATTTGAGTTGTACAATTGAAATGGTATTATGCAACTGTTCCAGTATTTTCAACCAAAAAGAATACCCTCCCTGGCAAGTACAGCTACTCTTTATCAATTCCTCATTCTTTATTGTTAGATAAATTATGAAATGTTGGATTTGCGACTCATTTTATTCAAAATGGCTGTATGGGGCACATTGATACAGTCTTTGTCGGGGCACATTGATACAACCTAAATCCTTTTCGAGTTCATTTTTTCATTATCTTTTATTTATTTTTTTACCATGCTTCCCTTAATTCAACCATTTTTCGTCAAAAATTTCTACTATTAGTTTTTATTGAAGTGAAATAGCTCTAATTTCTTTATATTAGAACATTTTATAGTATTTTTGCAAACAATAGACGTACAAACTTATACAATATCTAGTGCTAGTATAATTAACAAAAGAAATGGACGGCAGCCTGGCAAATCTCAAATTTATATCGATTCTCCAGGGAAAAAAGTATTATCGACATGAGAAATGTTAAGTAAGAAAAACAAGCTGCAGAACAGTACAGGATAATTACATCACAAACATAAATTTTAATATAATTATCCTTTATTTTCTGTTTTGTAACCGATTTATAAACAGAAAACCTGGTAATTCTTTCACCTTTCTTAAGAAAGAAGAGAATTCTGGGGTTAAACGGCCAGATATGACAAATTTACCACAGTCAACAAACAGACAAGGAACAGCCAGAACATCAGGTCATTATACATTTCTTTTTCATTGCTTTAATATCGCTTACAAATAAATTGTGTGCGATTTTAATGTCTATAAATATATGTAAAATGGTTTGCTAGCTATTTTTCTATAAAAAATATGCATTGGTGTTATTTTGTCTCCATTTTTCCCAGACGTGTCAGAGTGTATCAATCTGCACATTGGTGGGGCACATTGATACAAATTACTTTTTTGATTTTTTTAAAATTACATGCAAAAATAATATATAAAACAACGATTATACATTTTTATAACACACTACACAGGTTTTTCTGACATCACATAGAAAAATTACTTGAAATTTTTGCTTTCTAGACACCAATTTTTTTTTTTTTTTTTTTTTTTTTTTTTTTTTGAAAAAAGCTGTATCAATGTCCCCCAGTTCCTCCTATGCATTTTCTTAAAATATAAAATAATGATGTTTTTTAAAAGATATATGTATACATGAAAGTTAACAAAGTATTAAATTTATCTAATTGTAAACATATTTTTTCAGTAGCAAACTAAATTCATTCCTATGCATTCCGTACAGCATTGTACTGCATTCCGTACAGCATTCCTATGCATTGTACAGTTTTAATTTTATAAGAACAAATAGATGCATGTTAAGATTTTTTTTTTTACTAATTCTCAAACATTTCCGGCTCAGTTTTCTCGAAAGCACCTTTAAAATAATTGTAATTATTGAAAATACTGTATTAAATACATTGTAAATACTGAATTCGTATTATTTTTAAATTAATTATTACTCGCATAATCATTTAAAGAACATTAGCAATGACAAATGCAGATGCATAAGGCATTTCATATTTCTTTTTACCATACATGTGACACAGATAAAGTACACGTATTTCCTTTTTAACTCTTTAAACACTCTAAAGCCATAAATATTAATCTTTTACATAAAGAAAGAATTACTTACTCCTTGACAGCTTATTACGTCAAGCTGCAAAAATGTGTACATTTATCTTCTGAAACATTTTATGAAGATTACACATTATCTAAGACAGAATTAATATATTTTAATACTGTTTTTGTACCGTATAACAAGCCGTTAAGATATTTTTTGATAGTAAGAATCCTTTGGGAATACTATAATGTACAAGAAACATTTTTAGAATCTTTTCTTCGACAAAATCCATTAATAACTTTTATTTAGCATGATTGCTTTTCCCATGTTTGCTTTCATAATCACTTGTAATCACAGAGTATTCTCAACTGTATTTCATAATTCTATATGACATGATGTATACATATTATATGTGCACAACTAACAGGCTACGCCCGCGAAATTGGTAAACTTCTTCAAATGAAATATATTAATTAAGAATACCTTATGTTTGAATGCAGTACGAAGCTTTTACTTGAAATGTTTTTCTGCATTGCAGAAAATTATATTTATACCATTGCAAAATTCCATTCTTAATGTGACCGACAAAATTTAGGCTGATCAACTTGTTTAATTAAATATTTAACATCTAATTTCGTATATAGTGATATAAAATATAAAAATTCATCCCCGAAAAATTATCTAATAAACATTGCAATCTCATCAAATGCCATTCGGTAGATCATATGAAAAAGATTAATAGAATTGAAATGATTATACATTATTTTCCATGTTTTTTCTAATTAAGCAGCGTAGAATAATATATAATATACAAAAACCATTCTTGAAAATTTATCAAAATCCGCTCAGTGTAGCTTTTTAATGTTCCATAATTTATAATTGGGTTTGACAGCCAAAACGAAATTTTTATTTGTATTTCTTATACCAATACAAAACTAGTCGTTGGAGGCCACCGTAATACTTACCCATCATACATATGCATAATACAAAATATGAAAATAAAACATGTGTAATTTATTTATAAAATGCATTGCAATTCCAAAATAAAATTTTAACGCATATTTAAATAGTTTTAATATACATAGTAATGATTTATTAATGAATTGCTGATGAGCCAATTTCGACAAATTATATAAAACGCCAAAATACTCAAGTAATACTGGATTGCGTAAAAGAAACATCCTTATAACTCCAAAAATAATAATCATATTACCTAACAATTTACTGCGTCGGATGAAGCGTCTCATTTCCAATTGAAATATATCTTTGAATTCAAATTTGAATGAAATACAGGGTCAGGAAAAATCAAAGAATGTGAAAAACAGGATTACACGTATCTCCGCAACTAATAATCCGATCGACTTCGTTCTTTATGCAAAATTTGTGTTATTTTATTGCCTTTTATATCGTCTCCTTAAAATAAACATTTTCGAAAATTTTTATATATGTTTCATCATAATGAATTTTTCGAGAGTCCGAAAAAAATAGTTCCGGATAATCGAGATTACTGATATTAAATAGGCTTCGTCCCATTCTGACATACTAAGCACATACAAAATTTCAAGTCCCTATCTCAATTTGTTCGGGAGATACAGCGGTTACAGACAGACAGACAGACAGACAGACAGACAGACAGACACACAGACGGACGGACGGCAAAAATTTTTTTCTAAAAATATGTTTTTCGGTATCTCCAGTATCTGAAACGTGTAAATCCGTCAAAAATTTTTTTTCGATTTTCAAAACGTTTGCAAGACTTACCCTATGCTACGTATGATGCGTAAGTAAAAACCCTGAACGGGTTAAAAGCTTGTGACGCAGCACTTTATCTTACATCTCTAAGAATTTTAAATTTGGTACTTAAAACTGATGATATCAAAATTTATGTGACGCTATTCAAAAATGTATGAAAATTTATGTAACGCTATTAATATATATATATATATATATATATATACATATATATTAAAATTTATTCATTAATGCTTTATCATTTACATCTTTCATAATTTCGAAATATGAATCTTAAAAGTTATGATATCAAAATTTAAGTGACGCCTTGATGAAACTTTAAACGATGTTTTAAAATTCCATTTATTTATTTATTTATTATCTAAATACATTTACATATCTAAACAATACTTTTCATTTTCCAATACACTGTTAAATACATCACTTTCACTGAATATATGTAATGCACTGAAATGTTTTATTTGAATAATTTGGCTTATCTTTTGTGCTACGCTATCCAAAATCAAAAGTAACATTTAAATAAATATTTTTGCACCATTGTATCTAAACTAAGTTAAATATATGCAAATAGATACAATGACGCAAAAATATTTATTTAAATGTTACTTTTGATTTTGGATAGCGTAGCACAAAAGATAAGCAAATTATTCAAATAAAACATTTCAGTGCATTATATATATTCAGTGAAAGTGATGTATTTAACAGTGTTTTGGAAAATGAAAAGTATTGTTTAGATATGTAAATGTATTTAGATAATAAATAAATATATAAATGGAATTTTAAAACATCGTTTAAAGTCTCATCAAGGCGTCACTTAAATTTTGATATCATAACTTTTAAGATTCATATTTCGAAATTATGAAAGATGTAAATGATAAAACATTAATGAATAAATTTTAATATATATATATATATATATATATACATTTTAATAGCATAGCGTCATATAAATTTTGATATCATTAGTTTTAAGTCCCAAATTTAAAATTCTTAGAGATGTAAGATAAAGTGCTGCGTCACAAGCTTTTAACCCGTTCAGGGTTTTTTGTATTGATATCATTGCTTTTTACTTACCCATCATACGTAGTATAGGGTAAGTCTTGCAATCGTTTTGAAAATCGAAAAAAAATTTTTGACGGATTTACACGTTTTAGATAGTAGAGATTCCGAAAAACATATTTTTAGAAAAAAATTTTTGCCGTCCGTCTGTCTGTCTGTCTGTCTGTCAGTCCGTCTGTCTGTCTGTCTGTCTGTCTGTCAGTCTGTCTGTCTGTAAACGCTCTATCTCCCGAACAAATTGAGATAGAGACTTGAAATTTTGTATGTAGTTAGTACGTAAAAATGGGACGAACCCTATTTAATATCAGCAACCTCGATTATTCAGAACTATTTTTTTCGGACTCTCGAAAAATTCTTTCTGATGAAAAGTACATAAAATTTTTCGAATTTTTTTGTTCTAAGGAATGGACGTAAAAGGCAATAAAATAACACACATTTTGCATATAGAACGAAGTCGATCGGATTATTAGTTGTTGAGATATTTGTAATCTTGTTTTCCACATTCTTCGATTTTTCATGACCCTGTATTTCATTCAAATTTCAATTCAGAAGTATATTTTAATTGGAAATAAGACGCTTAATCCAATGCAGTTAATTGTTAGTTAATAAAATTATTATTTTTAGAGTTATAAGGATGTTTCTTTTAGGCAGTTCGGTACTATTTGAGTAGTTTGGCGTTTTATATAATTCGTCGAAATTGGTATATCAGCAGTTCTTTAATATAGCATTACTATGTATATTAACAATATTTAAATTTTGTTTATGAATTGCAATGCATTGTATAAATAGTTTCACATGTTTTATTTTCATATACATATCCATAATGGGTAAGTATTACGGTGGCCCCCAACGACTAGTTTAGGTTAACGATAAAAACAAAAAATTAAAGACTAATGCAAAAAGTTCATATTCATGATTCATTCACCTTTAATTACCCCTCCCCCATTCACTTAAAAAAAGATATTTCTTATTTTATTAATGTGTGCTGTACTACTTGATTTTGTTAAAAACAACTCTGTAGTAAAATACGTTAGTAAAAGATAAGAAGGTAATGTACATTCAGCACCATACATCTCAAAAAAGGGTTTTATAATCTATGCTGTATGTATCATTTCTCATTCTTGTTAACTATGTTTATTCTTTACACATGTTGATACATATACTGCAGATGGATTAAAATGATCAGGGATACAATATTCAGAATGTGCTGGAAAGTATTTCATAATCTATGCTGCATGCATGATTCTTGTTAATTATGTTTCAACCTATGTAAAGGTTGGTAATATTGCAGATTGATTAAGACTATATGCGTTACAATATTCAGAATATGCTGGAAATGTTTCATAATCTATGTTCCACACATGTTTTTCTTTCTTGTTAGTTATGATTTGTTCTTTATATAGCCTAGTAAAATTACTGCAAATAGATTAAAATAATAGGTTTACAATATTGAACATGTATTGGAAAGAGTTTCATAATCTATACTTATGCGTAATTTTTCATTCTTGTTAGTTTATTTATGTTTTGCTGTTTGCAAAGGGTGGGAAGATTACTGTAAAAAGATGAAAATTATAGGTTTAACGTATTCAAAATGAATTGGAAAGTATTTAAACATGCTGCATGCAAAAATTTTTATTGTCGTTAATTATGCTTTGTTTTTTGCACAGAATGGTAAAATTCTTGTACATGTATGACAATAAGTTTACAGTATTCAGAATGTGTAGGAAAATGCATCATAATCGATGCAGTATGTATGATCCTTTGTTCTTGTTAGTTATGTTTTGTTCTTTGCACTGGGTGGAAAAATTACTGTATATGGATGAAAATAGTAGGTTAATAGTATTCAGAATATGTTGGAAGTTGCATCATATTCTATGTCGCACTCATAACTTTTCATTCTTTTTTTTTTTCTTTACACATTGATAAAATTATTGCAGATGGATGAAGGCATTTAATTAAACCAGGCTTATATTAAAATTGACAATATATATTCTAAATTAATCAATGTACCTATCATTTGTACAAAAGAATGTCCTGATTGGTAACTGCCTTCGTGTAATTGATAATTACAATGTTCCCAGGGTAATTACCGAGAATCAAAAATTTTTAATTAAGCAAACTTTAAATAATATTTTAATCAAAGCCTATATTTTATTGAATAGAAACATGGTGAATCATTAACCATGCTAAATTTGGTCACATCTATTGTAAACATTAAAAAGATATTTAGATGTTAGTGTTTTTTGATCAGGAATTACCCCGGTCCACCCTATAAGTTTCATACTTCAATTAGGAAAATGTTTAACTGACAAATAAAGAAAATCAGGACTCTATTATTTATTAAATATTTTCATTTCCTATGAAACTTTCCATTCTTGGGCGACTTAACTTACAAAATAAAACTAATATATTTTTATTGAACATTTCAGTCACTAAGCATAAAACATGTAAAGTACATAAATTTAAACATTTCATGTTTTTTAGATTTTAATTTTTTTTAAACATAATTTTGTGAAAAAAGCAGACAGCTATTAAAAAATATTCCATATTTGCTTAGGGTTTCTTGTAGTGCAATACATCAAGTCTTTTCTAGATTTTCAACATTGTACGTAATATCTTGACGACTTGAAAATGTTTTGTTTTTTTCTCATAAATCATGTAAAATAACATTTATCCATTAAGAACCACATTTGATTTACTAAACAGCTATAAATACAAATTCCAATTGAAATCCACCCTAAACCCGAAAAATTTAAACCAGATTCAAATGGAATTTTCAGGTGGCATTTCAAAATATATTATTTTGTCACAGGTAAAAAGGTTCTAATTAGAAGGGGTTTTTTTCCCTTGTGGTTTTTTCAATTGGGTTAAGGATAGATTTCAATAGGACTTTTCAGGTTCTGGGTAGTGCATGTTGACAGAAATTAATTTGTCTTTCTTAAACAGATTAATGTTTACACTGATTTTTATTTCAGTTCAAATTGGGTTCTTGTCAATGTGTATCAGCAGAAATATTTTTTCCTTTTTCGGATCAAGTTAAGATTCCATAGATTTTTTTGGGGGGGGGGGTGAGTGTTGGAGTGAGTTCAATTCAAATGTAATTTTCAAGTTCTGGTCAGATTGCATTTCCACAGAAAATATTTTGTTCTGTGCAGGGATTGGATTTAAAATAGGGAATTCAATTGGAATTTACAGCTTCTAGTCTGTCCGTATCAATGGAAATTACATTTTTTTTCTCGTTTCACGATATTAAAATTTCCATGCTCTAGTCTGTACGTATTTACATAATTTTTTTTCTTAAAATCTTGATTTGGTTGGATAATTGTTTTTTTTTTCGGGTTTGAATCTCGATTCAGTTTGACTTGAATTGGAATTTTCAGGTTCTTGTCGAGTTGTATTTCAAATACTAGTTTTCAATTCTGGTCAGTGGATGGGGACGGAAATTATTTTGTCTTTCTTGAAGAGATTTATATTTCCTAATTTTTTTATTTTACTTTTTTTTGGGGGGGGGAGGGGTTGGATTGGGTTTCAGGTTAAGAGTTCGGATCGGGTTTGAGATAGACTTCTAATGGAATTTCCATGATCTGGTCAGTACATATCGACATAAATTGTTTTTTTTTCTAAAATCTTAATTTGATTGGATATTTTTTTTTTTGGGGGGGGGGGTATTGAATCTGGTTTCGGATTGACCTCAAATAGAATTTTCAGGTTCCTGTTGAGTTGCATTTCAAGTATCTTATTTTGTCGCAGATAGATTGGGTTACAATTGGAAACTTTTTTTTTTGGGGGGGGGGGTAGTGTTTGAACTGGGTTTAGGATAGATTTCAATTGAAATTCTTGTCAGTGTATGTGGACAGAAATTATTTGGTCTTTCTTGGACAGACTTGTGTTTCCATTGTTTTTTCCTTTTCGAGTTTAGATTAGGTTTCATGTTAACTTTCAGACTCTTGTCGGTGTGTAGCGGCAGAAATAATTTTCTCTTTTTCGGATTAGGTTAAGGTTCGATGGAAATTTTTTTGAGGTTTCGATCAGGTTCAATTCAAATGGAATTTTCAAGTTCTGGTCAGGTTGCGCTTTAATGGAAAATATTTTGTCCTGTATAGATACTGGGTTCTGGTTATATGGAATTTCCTTTTACAGGTTTAAGATAGACTAATTGGAATTTCCAGATTTCTGATCACGCGTATCTATGGAAAATAAGTTTTCTTTCCCGAATCGAGATATGGTTGGATAATTTTTTTTTTTTTTTTTTTTTTTTTGGGGGGGGGGGGGAGTTGAATCTGGTTTCGGTTTGATTTCATATGTAATTTTCAGGTTCTTGTTCAGTTGCATTTCAGTGTATTTTGCAGCAGACAGATTGAGTTACTCTTGGAGGGATTTTTTTTCTTTCTGGTTTGGGATTGTATAGGATAGATTTCAATAGGAATTTTTCAATTCTGGTCAATGTATGTCAATGGTCATTATTTTGTTTTTCTTGGACAAATTTATCTTTCCATTAAATTTTTGTTGGTTTAGAATGGGTTTCAGGATAACTTTTAGGTTCTTGTTGGCAGACTTGTATAAAACCAAAAATTTTCTGCAAATTAATTTAATGTTGGGTGTAATTCGCATTTTTTGCGCAATTCATGGTCATCCTTCGTGTTTTTTATGCGATTTATGAATTTAATTTGCAGTTTTAGAGCAATTTATGGACATAATTCGCAATTTTTATGCGATTAATGAATGTAATTTACATTTTACATGATTTATGGACGTAATTTGCTATTTTTATGCAATTCATAGACATAATTTGCGTTTTTTGAGCTTTCTGTCGACGAAATTTGCGTTTTTTGATCGATTTATTGACGTTATTTGTGTTTTTATAGGATTTATGAATGTAATTTGCTTTTTTTTACCAATGCTTGGACGTAAATCGCAATTTTTGTAATTTATGAACGTTATTAGTGGGGTTTTTTTGCACGATTCATGGAAGTGATTCGCATTTTTTGAGTGATTTATGAACGTAATTCACGTTTTTATGCGATTCATGGACGTAATTTGTGTTTTTTCAGCGATTCATGAATGTAATTCGCGTTTTTTATGCAATTCATGAATGCAAAACACTATTCGATATTTTATTCGATTTATAGACGTAATTTGCGTTTCAGCTTTCTGCTGCCAAAATTCGTGTTTTTTGAGCGATTTATAAACATAATTCCCGTTTTACTACACGATTCAAAGACATATTTGTGTTTTTCATACAATTTCTGAACGTAATTCTCACTTTTTTAAAAAATTCATGGACATAATTCACATTTTGAGCGATTTGTGGACCCAATTCACGTTTTTTATGCAATTCGCTTTTTTGAGCGATTCATGGACATAATTCGCGATTTTTATGCGATTAATGAATGTGATTTACATTTTACATGATTTATGGACAAAATTTGCTATATTTATGCGATTCATAGACATAATTTGCGTTTTTTGAGCTTTCTATCGACGAAATTTGCGTTTTTTGATCGATTTATTGACGTTATTTGTGTTTTTATAGGATTTATGAATGTAATTCGCTTTTTTTACCAATTCTTGGACGTAATTCGCATTTTTTGCAATTTATGAACGTAATTCGTGTTTTTTTTGCACAATTCATGGAAGCGATTCGCATTTTTTGAGTGATTTATGAACGTAATTCACGTTTTTATGAAATTCAAGGATGTAATTTGCGTTTTTTGATCGATTCATGAACGTAATTCACATTTTTTATGCAATTCGCTATTTTTATGCGTTTTATAGAGGTAATTTCCGTTTCAGCTTTCTGCCGCCAAAATTCGTGTTTTTTGAGCGATTTATGAACATAATTCATGTTTTACTACATGATTCATGGACGTAATTCGCATTTTAAGCAATTTGTGGACGTAATTCCCATTTTTTACGCAATTTGGTTTTTTTTAGCAATTCATGGATGTAGTTCATATTTTTTATGCGATTCATGCATGTAATTCATATTTTTATGCGATTCATGCATGGATTTCGTATTTTTTATGCGATTCATGGATTGAATTAACATTTTTATTGGGGTCTTTGGACGAAATTTGCGTTTTTTGCTTGGTATTTTGTCGAAATGTTGTTTTTTTTACATGATTCTTTGTTGAGATACTTTTTTTACGCAATTCTTTGTCGAAATAAATAAATAAAAATTGTTTCTTCATAAAATTTTCTGCACATGGCGTGCGTCTATATTATACAACTCTGCTTGTCAGTATGTATTGTCAGAATTTTTTTTTTTTTAGATCGAATTAAGGTTTGATAGAATATTTCTTAGGGTTTGGATGAGGTTCAACTCAAATAGAATTTAAACAATTACATTTTAGAAATGACAAAACTAAAAAATGTAATTATTTATCGCCCATTATTAGCTGTTAGTATTTTAAAATATTTATTTGTTAGTGTGTTAGTAACTTTACATTATTTGAATTAAAAATTTTTAATTTCTTGTATTAAATTGAATCTTAAACATGTTTTCTTCTTAGGCATGTTATGCAATTTATTTAAATAATGGATTCAAAGTTATTTGAGGATTTTTTGTTCATCAGTAGAAACAAAACCTGTTTTTTTTTTAGATAAAAAAAGCCTTAATTATCAAACATTTTTGTTAAAGAATGTTAGAAAGAAATACTTCAATGTCGAGACAATGAGTATGAAATTAAAACATCTATAAAAAAAAGGGGGTAAATTTATATTTTATGAAACTCATTATTATCATATCACATAACGAAGTATAAGTTATTTCTTTTTAAACCAATGTTATCGTTAATATTTGGTTAAGAATTATTTGCTTAACCAAGTTTAAGTGCTTGTAAATTCCGACATTATAAAAATATATTAAGATTTTCCATTTTAGATGTCCAATTTATAAATGCAGTTTATTAATAATGCTATGTTCTAAGCTGTAAATCTAATGTTTTTATATTTTGATTATTGATTTCTATAACGTATTATTAACTATTAGAATACTTTTGTATTCGGTTTGTGATCTGAGACAAAATTTTTCACGCTTGGATTTAAATCATCAGACTCTTAGGAAGAAAAAAAAATTCTATTTTGAACAGCATCTAATGCAGACTACAATGATGCGCTGTAGTACCTCCGTGGCAACTGCTAAATAACATTTTAAAATATAAACGTGGAATTTCGAAATTATTAATGAAATAATAGGATGCATGAAACATGTTAAAGCTGCAGTCATTAGTGGATAATGAGAGCTGGGTGCATGTCAAATTACTGGATGCAGCAAACTTATGCAATGGTCTCTAAAACATATGAAATTTCTCAAAGCCGTAGTCAATAACAAATGTATGAGCATTATGCCCATATGAAAACAAACAACAAAAATTAATAGATGCAGCAAACTATGCGGTAACATGCAGATTCCAAAATGAGTGATACCTGAACTAAAAAAATCCAGTGACAATATTGTGAAACAAATACATTAAAACAATAACGTTTATATTAGAAAAAAAGGGCCTAAAACTCTCACTCGCTTAAATAAAACTCGTTAAAGCAATCCAACTACTGCATGTATGAGCACTTAGAGCACATGAAAACAAAACAAAAACAAAACACTCAGGCTGCATCAAAATTGCTGTGCAACAATCCGTAAAATACACAAAATTAATTAAAATGCAATCACTAATGCATGTTGTACAAGCACTGTGTGTACATGAAGAAAAAAAAAACAATGAGTGCAACTTATTTGTTTTTAAATCTCTGAAATCTTTATAGCCACAGTCACTAATGCATGTAAGAACAAATTAACTTCATTACTTTCTTTTGAATTATCAAAATACTGCTGTAATTTGTTAATAAATACTAGTTTGTTCACAATTTCCAATAATAAGCACTTACTTATTTTAAAAATTGTTTAAAACCTGGATTTACAGGCCATTAAGCTAAGCTAAAAAGGCACAGTTTCAAAATGAAAATTAATAGCAACAAAAATGCATAAGGAAAAGTAATAAATGCATTTTGAATAACATATTCAAGCAATTTTAACCTAAAAATTAACATCCTGGGTTATTAATCACAGAAATTAATAAATGAAATAAAAAAGCACAATTTTTTCAACACTTAAAACTTAGTATTTTTAATTAATTCATATAATAAGGACATCTATAAACTTAAAAACAATCTATTTTGAGAATTTTAGAATTCACAAACACTTGGTTAAACTATTGGTCAGTTATAAATATAATTATAAATATAGTTTGTTTACCAAAATTTAGCAATAGTTTATGTTGGTTTGAAATCAAATCAACATGCTAACTAATGTATACATCACTTATACTTTTTAAATAATACTTTAATAATGAGTGTCAAAAAATATTTATTCACCTTTCTTTTTCTTTACAGATGGTTTAGCTTCACGTTCGTCTCCTGGAAATGAATATTTCATGCCAACATACAGCACAAATCAATTTATTTTGATTCTTTACTTTGATTCACCATATTATTTTATCCAAAAAGGGGGCCTTGTTTCTCCAAATAACACAATACCTATATTCACAGTAAACTTTAAAACCATTATTTCGCAAATTACACAACATACATGCTAAAAACAACAAGTGCCAAGTACAAAGCTTCAGCGAATTCGATTACGATTCAAAACAAAACTATCCAAACGCGTATGAATACATGAAAATCTAAAGCAAATTATTAAAAATAATTTTTGTTTGTAAACTTTAAAAAAAATCATAAGTCGAAAGTATATTGAATATGTATAATTAAAAAAAATTTCCTATTTTAAAAAAGGATTCAAAATATTTTTTCCACAAAATGCAAAAATATCCAATGTAAGAAACGTAATATTTTCTGCTTTACGAAAAATAAAGGCAATATAAATAGAAATTTGATATAGTATATATTTATTGAATGTTTTAAAGCACATGATAAGATGATTTTGTAGTTTAAAAAACATCTATTGCTTCGATGCGGGTGTTTTAACTGTGACCCTAACTACATAAGCCTTGTCGCACCGCCTTTGTCTGCTAACCCATAGAATAACATGTAATCCGCGAGCTAATATAGTCCAATTTTCCAAGACCAATATATAACAAACAAGAGTTTTCCTAGAAACTAGGCAAGTCTTATTCACTCTATCTTAAAGAGATTCATATTATATATAAGTTTTAATAAAATCTCCCAGGCCGTTTTCTAGGTCTCATTATCAGGAACAAACACCATCGATTTCGGTTTAAAAATCGGTACCGAGATCTAAAAATAAACGGCACGTAGAAATGTAAAAATTTTAGGATAGGATTAGACTGGGAATATAAGACTATATTAAAAAAAATTGGACCATTCTGACCAATATTTGCTGAGTTATTAGATGGCGGCTTTTCAGATTTCCTTTGATGTTGAGTTAGCTGTATATATGAAGTTCCGCATCTACCTTACGTGGATACCTTATGACGATGGTAGGCTTAAAGTTGCGTCACTTGAAGGCTGCCGCCTTCTATGATAAAGTCAGTAGTGGGATGTTATCAAAGACATATAATATATTTAATTTTAACTAATATTCTTTTGCGATCTCTTTTCGGAATTTCTTTATTCTCAAAGGTTAATAGAACCTAGCTTAAATTTTTCTAATTTTTTTTAGCTTAAATGTGTTAAAGAGTAGTCAATTTTAAGTATACGATTAAGTACAGTCGTGGATAAAATTTATTTTATGTTAACATTTGAAAGTTATTTTATAATACAAAGTTCATTGCATAAATAAACAAAAAATTGTTATTATTTTAAATATCAATCCGAAAAATTTTATAAAATTTTAATGAAGTGTGTCATTGCCGAGTTACTGGACTGCGAGATCTCCGACTCCTCCAACCGCGAATGCCCTACATAAGCAATAACTGTTGAGGATGAAACATGAAAAGTTTTTCTATTTTTCAAGTTAACTTTTCTCTCCACTTTTATCTTTAGTTTAAAGTTAATTATTTTTCAGGAAAATATCTATCAGTCTGTTATATTATTTCCTATTTATTGAGATTGAGAATCAAAAAGCCATTCAACCTTCTTCACATGATAAAATTGTAAGACATAATTTTAAAATCAGACATAAGCGATGTTTTAATCAGGGGTGTAGTCGATGTATTGTATACGCTCTGTACCCTCTGGATTATTTCGAGAAGCTCTGTGTGTTCTCTGCTTCTCAAATGAAGGACTAGCTTAAAATGTATCCACGAATGTTCATGATTCTAGCATATACATAGCGTATACCGTTTCATGTTTTTTAAGACTACAACACTCGTTTTAATCAGTTATTCGCATTAGCTGCGGAATCAGAAAATGCAGAAAGAATTACAACTGCTATAGAAATGACCGCGATATTTGAAAATTATTAAAATATTTTGTTGTAAAATAATACAAATTCTTGACGGTACTTTACAGAAGGAACTGCAAAGATTATTAATATTTCCATTTCTTTCGAATGTAACTGAACTAGTGGCTATTTAATTGACGCAAAAATTGTCTAACATTCCACCATAAAACACAGCTTTTCCAAATATTTAATTCATTTTAATGTCTTTTTATTATCAATGAAAGTTCAAAAGAGATGCCGACATATTTTGTTTTCAAATTTTGTGAAGGATGGTAACTTCAAAATTAATTAGTGACATGTATTCAACTTTACTCCCTGCATTCAAATTTTATAACTGTATTCCTGTAATATGTTGTTTTGCTGAAAGCCCATTTTTTATTTCATAATTTGTTAAAAATTTTTACTGATAGTATAGATTTAACAACGAGCGGTAAGTCTTGAAGTTCAGTCTTAATATGTTCAGTAAAAAGTTTTTGATTTATATAATCAGTGATGTTATAAGGTTATATAGATTTTTAATTTGAAGGTAATTATAGACGAAATTATTAGCGATCAGCCAAGTGATGCCGAAGAAAAAGGGGGCGTTAAATAATTCAGTGGACACGGACGTCGCATATTTAAAAAAAGTTCTGTATAGGAAAACTTTCGATATATTTTATCTATTTATGATGAATATAAAATTTCTAAATATAACAAAACATTTTTTACTGATTTTTTTTTATATGTCTTTTAGTACATTAAATTAGAACCTATGTAATTCCTCATTTTTTTATATTAAAAATTGTGTTATGCACTGTCTATTTGTATTGTTTCTTTTTAAAAATTCAGAATGGCAGTAAATTATCGACATATCGGGTATATAGTCAACTCTCAATATATAAAAATTTATAAACTGTGAAAATCTGATAACAATATAACATAGAAATTAAAGTTTTACGTATAAAAAAAAAATTAAGCCTTTTTTCTCATATATATCTAAATAAATCTAACTAAATAGATTTTTTTTCTGATTGTCTGTTCTTTCCTTATTTGTTTTATTTAACTTTGTCTTTCAGTATGGGAATTAGATAAATGTCTCACAGTACCTAATAATTTTAGTTAAGGTGAACGTATTCTTTACCTAGACAGAAAAGCATCAAATCATATATTATTTTTAACTAAACATTATTAGCGAAATCAGAAACATCAAATTAAAAATATTTATTATTTCATACCATTGTCTCAAATGACGTTAATGTTCCCCAAGGTGTCAAAGACACTCAGACTTTCTTCTTGTTCCGTCTATTTATTTATTTATTTATTTATTTATTTATTTGTAAATATTATATATGTATATTTTGATTTTTTACGAATGTGTTGATTCAATATGTTTTTACGTGTGTGGAATTTTTTAATTACTGTTGAACATATCTATTTATAAATATAACATGGCTTCTAAAATTACTGTTTCGGTTCTTTTAATTTAAAATTAAAGAATATTTAATACAAAAGAGAAATTATTCGATGGTTATCTTCGATGATGAAAAATCGCTTTTAAAAATTTCTTCTAAGAAATAAAGTAAAAATGATAAAGAAAAAAATCTTTATAATTAGCTTTTTAAAGAAATTTTAAAACATAAATTTTTTAATCTGATGTATATTCAGTAAAAGCAGATGTAAATTAAAAAAGAAATACGATATTTATTTTAGCTCTTTGTTAATCTTCTCATAGTTAGATGTAAAGCTCTTACTAAATGAAGACCTCCAATATAAAAACATGATGGAAAGAAAAATTTATTCTGGAGGTTTAATCCAACTCAGTATCTTTTAGTAACAAGTCAGATCACTGCCCCTGAACTGCGCATACGGATAAAGTTCATTTCTGATCAGTTTGTACGTATGTATTTCAATGCGTGAATTTAGTTGTTAATATTTTACTTATGAATTAGGGAAAGATAATGCATGTATATTAAAGAAAAATTAAAGATATAGTTTTAAAAAAATAAGAAGCTTTTTAAATTATGTAAATATGTCGTATTATGTACAAACTTGGTTTACGGGCGACAAAAAATGGAAGATGGAAAACTCGAATTTTTTTAGGCACATTCACGTTCCCTTGATAAATTTCTTCACTTATTAGATACTATTATAGATAGGTTATTACAGTTAACTAGGTATAAATACTTAAATTCATCTTAATAATATAATTTAATTTACATTACTGATTTCATACTTTAAAAATAAGTAAACAATTACATTTTCTAATTGCATAATCATATTTTTATGCAATCAAGTTTATGACGTCAAAACGTTACGTTTTATGTTATGGATATTCATAGTATTACTGTTGCGTCCAACCACTAGTTTAATTCATTAATCATATTTGAAATATCGAATCAATTATTTAATATTGTATTAGCTAAAGACATTCAAAAAATAAATAAATGTAAATGCATCATTTACATTTTATATCACGGTTTAGATTAAAACATAAAATAATTTTAGAAATCTTTTGAAGACTTTTTATTATCTACAAAAGAATAATCATTCCTTTTATGTAAATCTCTAGAAAGATATTTCAATCAAAATAGTTCTCCGTCACACATTTAAAAAAAAAAAAAAACTAATACAATATTGTTCAAAAGAATAAAAATTATGTTACATTTTTCATCAGAATGTTCTCCAAACTGACACGTTAAAACATAAAATTTTCGAGTTTCGCAGAGCTATTAACATTGATCTTC
Source organism: Maratus speculifer (assembly GCA_964019185.1). Lineage (NCBI taxonomy): Eukaryota > Metazoa > Arthropoda > Arachnida > Araneae > Salticidae > Maratus > Maratus speculifer. Next base: position 294,929,782 of record OZ025294.1, on the reverse strand, counting down.
ACACAATTTTTCAGAATTGTTCATCATGTTTAGGTGATACAGTAAATAAATTAAAGTATGCTGAAAATGATGTTTGACAGGAAAATTAATGATGCAAGTTAACCCAGGTATTTTTAAAGAGGTTATTTAATTTATCATAAGAATGTTTCTAATTTTGTAATTTATAATACTACTTGAGAAAGAACTTAATGTGCTGTGTGTGTTTAAAGTATTTTTATTTTTTTTTTTTTTGAAAAAATAACTTTATTTTAAATTAAATTAACATACACCAATTTTTTACAGATTAAACCATGAACTTGTTTCCAATTGCTCAAGATTTATTATGAATTGCTTCTATTTATTTGTCTATAAAATTGGAAATAAGAATTTTGAAAATAAAATTGATTTGTCCTCTTAAAAAATAAAATTTATTGAAAAAATTTTTGCATTAGCATAGTAATAAACCTAGATTATTATTCGGTAATTACTATATATTTTTGTTATTTTATTTCACCTGAACACATGCCGTTTATAATTGTTTTCAAACTTTAAATCAATGCTTATTATAAATTTGTTATATTGTTTGCTATATATGTAATTATTGTTTGTTATCTATATCATTATTGTTTGTTATATATGTAATTATTGTTTGTTATGTATTATTATAATTTATATCTCTAATATTTTCATTGATGTATTGCCTAATATAGAAAAACACGTTGTCTGTAATACCATAGATAAATATGGTTAAATATAATTAATATGTTGTTCAAACTTAACCCGTGTCCTATTATTGTATTTTAATTTGTATCTAACATAAAAATGTATTTAAAAACATTTTAAAACTATTTGAGGATTGAATTAGGCTTTCCAGAATTTACAAAAAAGGTTTTTGGTAAAATCACAGATATGTGTAATGTATGAACTTTCAAATTATTAATTTCAATTAAGAATAGTACTATTCATTTTAACCTACCAGTTTCAATAAAATACAATATAACGTGTCAAGTTTCATAACGAGTGAAATATTCTCATGTATTCAAAAGCTATTTTTAAATAGGTTTTCGGTTTTTTTTTTATTTTATGGTGCGATACATCCAGTTACGAGATTAGAATATGCAAAATATTCTCATGTACTAAAAAGTTATTTCTAAATCGGTTTTCATTTTTAATTATTAATGGTGCGATGTATTTGGGATAGTTGTGAGTAAGAAAGATTTTTAATTTAAAGCTGAGCTGTAAATGTGTTGTTCACAGTGCATAGACAATATTTATCTGCAAAGCAGAGAAAAGTAAATAATATGTTGATATTATAATCATAAGCCTTTCAAGAAAAATTTATTTATACAACATTAATTAGAACAGCAAATAAATCCACTAAAAAATTTGGAAGCATGTATATTCTCATTATAAATGATTTAAAAAAAATTATATATAAAGTAATTACCAGATTATATAAAAAAGAAATCATTAATAAAAAATAGAAAATAAATGAAAGTTTTATTTAGAAGAATGTTGCACCATATTTTCCTAAATTACGCAACTATTTTCTATTTAAAATGTCTCATGATTTTTTTTTGTTTTTTGTGTTATAACTATCTCTTATAGTGTGCGGAAAATAACACACATTTTCTGCATTGTGATCAATTGTTTCTTTTTTAACTTGATATTTAATATTTAAAGAACTTTTAATATTAATCATTGGTAAATTATTTATTATATTATTTATTATAATAAGCTTATTTGTGACAAAAATAAAAACACTATTTATCTTTCGTGTAAATAAAAAATGGAAATAATGATATATTTTGGTGAAAATATGCAACATGATTTTAAAATTAAGTTATGCTTAAATCTAAAATTAAAAAATAAAGAGTTACATTTAAAAGTTTTAAAATGAGTATTTTAAAAGGTGTAGTTTGAAAACTTTTTTTAATAATAACGAAGCGCATTGTTAGATAGATATTTTCATAATATTGTAACGTAGCTTTAGAAAGAAACAACATTTAATTATAGGCAAGACTTTTTTATATCCATAGCTACATAAAGGCAACCTTAAATAATGTATTAAAAAGGATACATTATCAAAGTAAACACAGAAATGTTAAACAATTTATTCTATACGCATTTTTTAAGTTACTAAAATAAATAAAAAGCTAAGGGTAATATACAATATACTTGACAGAGATTCAACGTAGATGTTAAGGGATTCTAAAATAAGAAAGGATTCTAAAATATTTTTAAGCATATTCTTTTAGGAATACGCTGTAATATGATAAGAATACTTTATCTTTCTATATATATCAGTTTGTTTTATAGCTTTAAATGGCACCATCCCAGGAATCTATACTGCTAAAATTACCAGTTACATATGGCTCTCCTAGGGGTAAAACACATGTCTCATGAGTGACCCCCCCCCCCCCCCAGTGGAGCCAGAATTGCTACTCTAGTTCTCTCTAAGGCACCCCATAGGGTGGCATTTTGGTGCCATGGAATGCCCTAGAGGTGCTATTGGGGTGCCTTGGGGTATCCTAGAGGTGCAATTCTAACTCCCTTAGGAAGGTCATTTAGAAGACAAGAGTTTTACCCCTGGTAGTGCCATATGCAACCTGTGGTTTTAACAGTGTCCAGAAATCTTTTCCCCATTTTTTCTAGTCAAGTGTCTATTCCACCCCCTTATGTCAATCCCTCATTGCCTTTGCAATATCGTAAATTCAGTTCTGCTTGATATTCCTCGTTTCCTTTTTTATTTGTTTATATTTAAATGTTATTTAGGGTAGTCTTTCATCATCCATTCTTTTAACATTACCATATCATATTAATAGCTTTTATTTAATATAATCTAATATGGTTTCCTTTATTTTATCATTTCCTTGAGTCTTTCATCTTCTTTCTATTCTTAATATCATGCATGGTCTTCTTAGGGCAACATTTCTACTGCCACTAATTTTTAAATTATTGCCTCCGTAATTCTCTATCCTTCTACACCATAAAACAATAATATGTTTTTAAAAATATAGTTATATATATATTATATTTTCTGTTCCGATCTCCTTACACCAGATTGAATTAAAAAATTTTACACCTTTTTTCCCTTCACATATTTTGTTTTTAATTTCATGTGTGTCCCTTTCTTCTCCGTTAATGGCTGCACTTAAATATCAGTAATTCTCACAGCTTTCTATTTTTATTTATTTTATTTATTTTTATTTAATTTCTTTTTTTATCAATTTATATTTTATGTTAAGTCTGGTTTAAGATAAGTCTTAAGTTAGGTCTGGCTTATTTTCTTCTCTTTGGTCTCGCTTAACTTCATGTAAAGTTCCCATGTCTCATATTCTTCATTGAAGTTTATCCCTTTACCTTTCTACTCATAACAAAAACCACAACTTAAAAGGAGTTTTCTACAAGATATTAATTTTCCATTTGTGATTATTACTAAATAATTTCAGTTTTAATTCATTAAAGGTAAGTGCAAAATATCATGTAGTATATTAAATTTAAACGTATGGCCGTTGGCAATATATGCGATCATTTATTTTTCTTGTAGCTACTGACAATAACAAAATAACAAAAAATTCATAATAGTTAATTCATTATAGAATTCCCCAACAGGAGAAGTAAGCATTTAATGGTTTGGGTTCACCAACTTACAGCTGGAGAAATGAAAAGAAAACGTGAAGTAATTTTCCAACAGTCAATGTTGTTAGGTTATATTGACAAATCATTAATGTTTGATAAAAACAATATTACAATGTTAACTATTAAATATATCATATTTTAACAGTTTGCATAAATGTAAGAAAGAAATTCACTTTTATTTTTGTTTTACTTTTTAAAAAATAATTTCATTTATAAAATACGATTAACGCTTAGCTGCCATTTTTTACTGTATTAGTTTTCAGATTTTATTTAGCTTTTTGATTTTTTATAAATATAAAATGAATAATTCGTAAAAAAATCATATTTTCCTTTCCATAAAAAATGCACCTAAAGAGGTTAAGCAATTTTTTTTTCTTAAACGCATAATCAAATTCTTAGCAATCGACAATGTTGAAGTCATATTTCTTTAATTTAAATTTCCATTTTAATATATTATTTAAAATAGCTTGCAAAATATTTTAATTAAACATGTCGTGAGCTTTTTAACTTTTTACGTTTCAAATATTTACTTGTCTGTTACTTCGGTAACATAATACTAAATACAATACTGGAATATACCTTTAAAAGATTTGTGCAAAACGAAGCCGGAAACGTCATCGTCGTACAAGAGGCGTCTTTTGACATATTCATTACGTTTAAGCACACATTTACAATCATATTGAACGGACGTACAGACATCCGCCAAACATAGAATTTAATTGCATGCAACGCACATACACTATTCTTAACAGGACATAGTAGTAAGCAGGCATTTTAGAATGCCTTCTATTTTAGACCTTTTTACTCTTTAACACTCATTATAATTTTTTCATAGCTTAAAGAGTCTCTTATAAAAAAAACAAGTTGGAAATTGCACGTGAAGCGTAGCAAATGAGGTGCGTTCGTACGATAACGAAGTTTTTAAAATATTACTCTCAGATATCAATCTCATAAAATTGTAAATAGTGAATGACAATTAAAACACTCATCGAACAATGTTCTCCCTGCACCATTATGTAATGGAATACTTTTGTGTGGCCTTGGAAATTAAAAAAAAATTTTCTTTGCATCACAAATTATGTAAAATGTATATTGTAATATGTACTTAATAGTTGCATATAAATTTTATTAAGTTCGAATGAGTGTAACACCATTAAAATGCATTTGAAACGTTTTTCCCCATTGACCGTAATGTAACGGAATACTTTTGATTGTCCCTGTAAGTGATCTATGCATTCGATTATCAAAAAAATTGAAATAACTCGACAAAATTATGTAATAATAATGTATTTTAAATTTCAAACGATTAAAATGCATTTAAAACTTTTTTCCCCATTGACCGTAATGTAATGGAATACTTTTGATTGCCCCTGTAATTGATCTATGCATCCGATTTTCATAAAATTTGAAATGATTCGACAAAATTATGTAATAATTATGTATTTTAAATTTCAAACATATAAAATACATTTGAAACTTTTTCCCCATTGACCATAATGTAATTTAATACTTTTGATTGCCCCTGTAATTGATCTATGCACCCGATTATCAAAAAATGTGAAATAACTCGAAAAAATTATGTAATAATTATGTATTTTAAATTTCAAACGATGAAAATGCATTTGAAACTTTTTTCTCCATTGACCGTAATGTAATGGAATACTTTTGATTGCCCCTGTAATTGATCTATGCATCCGATTTTCATAAAATTTGAAATAACTCAACAGTTTTATGTGATAATTATGTATTTTAAATTTCAAATGATTCGGTTGGGTAGTTTTTGCGTTGTTATATGCGGACAGACGGACGGACGGACAGACGGACTGAACGACCACTATATGTGCTACGTATTTACATAATTACGAACGCACCTAAAAATCATTAAAATTCCAACTATTTTTATCAGACAAAACTGGGATAGAAATGTGATGTAAAAGACTTTGAAAAATGTTAATTGTCTTTCGGTTGGAAGAAAATTTTCTCTCTTTCTCCCCGTGTGAATGATTAGTTACATCTTTATAAATTGTCTTTCAGTATTGAATTCATTATTCATAAAAAAAAACTATTACACGTAAAAATTTCAAGTGACAAAAATCGCCAGCGTTTTTTTCATTTTCTAAGCATTTTATTGGTTTTTCAAGAAAAGGCTTTTTCATCGTGAGATTTTCATCCATTTGTTAGTATTTTACTGGCGACTCGATGTGCTCCGACACGAGTGAATCGCTTGCTTTCCTTTTAATTTCTCCCTTGAATCCATTGGACTGGAATTTGAAGAGATTTTGATTCCTCATACAAAGGTACTTTTAAACCGCCAAGGCGTTTCCGTCGGTCTGGAACAGTTTTATTATCACGGGACGCACACGAAATCGACCTGCTGTAGAGTTGTAAAGCAGCCCTCTGTACATGTCGACTCTATTAATCTGAAGCTGACTTCCGTCTTCAACAAAGCTATAAGACATTATACTTGAAATCGCTCTAACATCAGTTTCTATCAGAACTTTTTATATGAGTTGTTAAACATACTATTAAACTAGTAATAAAACTAGTAATTAACTAGCAAATAAAATAAATTAATTTAATAATATTATAAGATTATTAAAAATTAACATCTAGTTCTTACTTTTTATATCTCAGTCTTAAGTCGTAAATCTCGATTTTTGGAATTTTCTCTAGAATATTTTACATCGACACTGTTGGCAAGTAAAAGATTTGAGTTCACGCCAAGCACATCAACTACTGTAAACCTTTGCATTATGAGTGACGGTAGGTGCTCTGATCAATTTACTTCATTTATAATTATTTGTCGTACGAGGACATCATTTTCAAAACTCGTCTTATTCAAAATTTCAAAAATTCTGTTTTTTCTACAAATCTGTTCTACTCATGTAAAAAAAAAAAAAAAAAAAAAAAAAAAAAAAAAAAAAAAAAAAAAAAAACAATCTGAAAAAAAAAACTAGTTTTATCGTATATTTCTGGAATTGCAAGATCCTGGTTTACAATAAAAGCTAATGAGCGGTGTCAGAAGTTTTTCGCGATTTTTCAAAATTTGATATATTTATTTATTTGTTTGTTTATACATTTATATTTTGATTCGGCGAGTTTTTATTTTCATGTCTTCACACATAAAAGTTTTCTTTTTTTATCAACGCATTTTTGATTTATAAAGAAAACGGAACATGTACGGGACATTTTGTAAAAGCAATTTTGCATAAAATAAGAAAAAATTTAAAATTTGTAACTAAATAATGTCTGTTTTCATTATTATGTATTATATTTTTATATAACCGTAAATTCATGCAATTCACATTAACTTTATTTGTCATAACAGCAACATGAACTTTCTAGAATAAATTATGAATAAGTATGAATAGTCTAATAGACATATCGTTATTTTATGCGTATCCTAAAAACACAGATAAAAAAAATTCTTGAAATAGAAGATAATTATTCTGTGTATAATGAGATACAAAAGTTCTGTAATATTAAGAATAGGGTAAAAGATAAATGAATAATTCAACAGTTTGTTGAAAAATTTACTTTCTTCGATTTTGCTAAAGAATACAGAATTGGAGATTGAAAATTTATCGATAATATACAGAATTCTAAAAAAACAATTAGTCCTACATAAATCCTACTCTCCGTTTTTTAAATACTTTCGGAGTTTATAAAGAATTCCATATAAACACTTCGACAGATAAATATAATAATATATGACAGAATGAAATTTTCGGATTGCTTTTAATACAAAACATATAATATGAACTTTAAAATGTTCAGGTTTACTTAAAAGGCAATTAAAATAATCAAATACAGATGTTAATAGTTAAATTTCTTTAAAAAACATCATAATACTTTCAAGCTCTTCCTCAGAGAATATTTTCTTTATTTATACAAATACATGATTCCGTTTTGAAATAGAACGATACTCGTATCTTGAAGATATTAAAATTCATATTACATACTTCGTAAAATATGCAAAAAAAAAAGATGGTTACATCCTTGAGAATTATAAAGCTTTTATTGGTATGCCATACATTTATTTATGAAATCTTCTTGTCTTGTTTATAATGAATAATATGCTTTTTTATTTGTCTTCATTAATGAAGTCTGTTTTAGTTAAAAAAACCTCTAATTTATTGTACTCTAAACAAAATGTATTGTTTAAAATAACTAATTGATAAAACAGTAAAACCAAAAATGTTTTTGGTGTTGTTCGGCATCATATTAAGAGAAGATAAGACTGGATGTAATCCCATGGAAAATACAGAGATTTTTGAATCGTTTCCTCCGAGACTACCAAACCGATTTTCATGAATTTAAGAATCCACATTCAATGGATTATGCTTAAGACATTGGATACACAGTTTTTTTTAACTAAAACGTTTTATTTTAGAGCAATCACAATTTTTCAGCAATTTTCCATACTTTAGGCCTTTTTTCTCATATATATTTTTTAAACATCTAAGTCTCAACCGCTTAGTTTGTTCCTTTTGATACAAAAACACTGTATAAAAAGTATGAGCCTGTAAGTATAAAAGAAAATTTCATATAATATAAATATAAATAAATAAATAAATAAATATATATATATATATATATATATATATATATATTACACATTAACAATATTTACACATAAAAAAAAGGAATTGATTTAAACTAAAAAACATATTTTGTTGAGTACGTTTTGGTTGTTTTAAGCGAATTTTTAAGTTAAAGTAAAAAATCGTTTTGTTGCTCACACAAAAAAAAAAAAAAAAAAAAAAAAAAAAAAAAAAAAAAAAAAAACTGTAAACATCTTGTAAAGAATATTGTAAAATTAAAAAAAAAATTCAACATTTGTATTTGAGTCTTTCTAAAGTCTTGTATTTTCAATTTGTAATTCAAGTTAAATTTTGTTGTTTTTTGCAAAATTTAAATTAGGGTGCAATTTCCATAACTCTCTCACGTAATTTTGTTTAATTGACTTATATAGCTATAAAGAATTAACATAATTTTTGGATAATAAACACTTTTCAAAGTGAGACGGATTAATGAAGTTATTATTAAGTTGTTATGCATTTAGAATAAAAATTGTGAACAAAAAATTCAGAAAAAAAATCAGCAATATTTTTTTGTATATTCAATGAAAATTTCCATTGACCCATATTGGGATCAACGGAAAAGTTTTGAGCGTATAGCATGTTTAATGATTTAATGAAAATTTGAATATAACAGAGGTCCCAATTAGGTTTAAAATATAGAGCATTCTAAGAAAACTCTTAAATTGTTTTATGTATATATACGTTCACACACACACATACATAGATATAAATAATATATATTACAGAACATTATAAATTACTACTCAATCGCAAACCCCTTTATGAAAAAATATTGCTATGTACTTCAATAGCATGCATTACACCACAATTTTCTAAATCTTGAAAAATCCAATTAGATGAAACTCTTTCAGATAATACATCATTAAATAAACCTAAATATATTGACAGCAAGGAAAATGTCTTCAAAAAATAAACAAAGAAACAGTTATTTTAAAATACAACATTTTAAAAATGCTAAGAATGTATTTATTAAAAATACACCACATTGCTCAATTATGCACAACTTAACATTGAGCAATGTGTTGTATTTTTAATAAATACATTCTTAGTAGTTAAATTTTATGGTGCAATTGTCCAATATATATTTATTTTAAAAATGTATAACTAATTTGTATATTTTGAATTTTGCATGAAATGCAATCCTACAAATACAGGTGAGAAAAAAATTAGAAAATGTAAAAGGAAAAACTTATTGCATTAATCAATTTAAGTAGCATAAAATGACAAGTTTTAGTTCTAATTAATATTATTAATCATTTTTTATATTTCTCATGATTATAATTTATTTGTTAATTATATTTACTCTATTGTTTTACTATATTTTTTTTACTTTTATAGAATTAAATATTCTTACGGAATACATGTGATACTCATGCATTTTAATAACAGTTGTAATTACATTTTTTAACATTTTATAAGATGTATTTCTTTATAAGATTATGCAAAATATAACTAATTAACAATACAAACATCATAATTTAATATGTTTCGGATATCTGATAAATAAGTCTAAGTATATATAAGTCTATATATACTTAGACTATAGACTTATATAAGTATATATAAGTCTATAATAGAAGTCTAAGATCTAAGTAATATTTTCATGATTTGAAAATTTCTATATTCTACATTTGAAGGTGTAATAAAACTGTACTTTAAATCCGAAAATACATTCTTGATTGGAACACAGTATTGCACATCAAGCTAATTAGCAATCATGATTATAACATTTCTTCAATTTGGTTACTTAATTAAAAAAATCGAAATTGAGATATTTTCTTTCTATTTAACCCCTAGATACGAAACTTTTCTTTTTTGAGACTAAAAGAAAAAAATTCTAGAATTCCAGAAAAAGATGGTTTAAAAAACAATGGATCATAAAAAAGTAACGACATATAATTATGCAATAAAAATTCAGCAGTTTTTTTTATGAATATATTGTTAATCTGACAGTATTTTTTATATGCTCAAAAAAATAAAGAGGCTGTTATATGTTTGATATTGCGATGTTAAAAATTTCTAAACTCAGATTTCCTTTGTTTCACGCAACCTTTTTTATTACTAATTAAATAAGTCCATTAAACAAAAACTAGGCTTTAATTTCGAAATAAAAGGTTTAATTAGTTAATACTGGATGATAATTGCCTTTGACAAAGTATTATATGTTACAAAGATAATGCATTTAAAAAAATTGCATATGCATAGTATAATCAAAAGCCTATATACATTCGAATAATTTAAAAACCCTCTGGCAATCTTGCAAAATGGCAAAAATTGTAATGGTGTTTTCTATGCATTTTGTTTTAAAGGCTAAAAGAAGCCGATTCTTTCAAAATTATATAAAAAATTTAAAAGTAAATATGAATGTTATCATTGAAAGCTTTAATTACTATTCAATATAAGGTACCCTGGGGTAATAACGCCACATTAAGGTTCTACCAATTTTCACGGCTTAGTTTTAGATTGTATTTTTCAAACAAATATAGGATCTGATACAGCAACTCATTGACTATCTATATAAAATAAAATAATTTAACAGATATGTATTCATAAAATGTAATGGCGTTTTTTCTTGACCCATGCTATTTGGCGTTATTACCCACCTATATGGTTAATAACGCCATGCAAACAAAACTGTGAAATAAGATGGAATAATTGCATGTAGGTAGCCCAATTCTAAAAATACAAACTCTACAAACTTAGAAATTGACAAATTGCATTCTAAGATATTGAAAATGTTCAATTTTTGTGAAAGTGTAAGAAATATAAAGGTGTGGTGTGGGAGGGGGGGGATGAGGCAAATGAATATTAGACAGTGAGTTTCTTTTTGCTTAAAAAGGACCGTTTAAATAGAAATATGAGAAACTTTGCAAGTTTTAACTGTGTTTATTTGAATTAGTATTTAGGATGTAGTTCGGCCACTGTAGGCAATCAACTGGGGTATTAATGTCAAGGATTGGCGTTATTACCCCGGTATAGTTATTGCGCAGTACATTTTAAATTACAAATTATCTCGAGAAGATATCCAAAATCTTCAACAACATTTTAAAAGTACATGAAATGCACTACAAATTTATGTAATTAACAAAGTATTTCCGGATAAAAAGATAGTCTTTACATATACAAAACGTATCTCGCAAATTTTAGATCAAGCGTTAATTTTAGTTGCTTGTAAAAACAATAAGACCTAAAAATGAAACAAATTAACTTGAAGCTGTTTCTTGCGATTTATATGACTCAAAACCCTTCTGCGCAGAGCACATGGGTGTCATTTACCTGATTATTTCATAATTATGCAAAATATAAGCACTTGGCGTTATTACCCCGCCTGGCGTTATTACCCCAGGGTACCTTATTAAAAATCTATTAAATGAATGCAATTATATTATTTTAAGTATTGCTTGCATTGCAGAGAAAACTGGGGCTTAGTGAACGTGTTAACACGGGCGTGTCAATGAGAGGGTAAAATAAATAAAATTAGTTTTGTGAAATGATTGTTTGTCTGTGTGAAAATAATTATATGTCATTGCATCAGTTAGACAGCAGCATCCTCCGTGGTGACATTTAGATGTTATCGGTTATTTCTCAAAAACTATGACAGGTAACGAGATATAATAAAATGCAAAAGTGCGCGGCGTTCGCGATCAATATCGTATTACATGTAACAATACAATGTAATTTGAAAAATCGTTATATAAAATTGATTGCATTTTCTTACAGCTCAAAATCAAGAAAAAAGAACTATTAGTTTACATAATACACAGTAGTGTCTGTCGCAATTATACGATATTGAGTTGCATTTGCATTAGCATATTGTTTCATAATTGAGCTCCAAACAAGTATATGTACAGCCCGTATCTATATAGCCTACATGACATTGATGAGCAAATAATTATATTTTTAGATAATAAGCATTGTAGTAAACTACCTATATCAACATTAGTAGTATATTTTAAATTACAAAATATCATTTATACAATGTTGTTTACTTTTAAAAATATCTTAGATGAAAAGGGAATTTAGGATATTCGGTATCATTTCTTTTGAGAAAAAATAGTAAAACATTAATTTATTTTCGTATAAAAGATGTTTAGACCCCCGAAATTATTCTAGCGTAGTTACGTAAAGATCCTATGATTGCGAATTGCGTATTGCAAATATCCATGCATCAAAGTTTCAAATTTGAAATTTATTTTCATCAATCAGAGTTTCTTAAATAGTTAAGTATGATTAACACAACTGAAAATTTAACAAAAGAAGTGTGAGAAAACATAGAGGGCAGCTGAAGAAGTTATAGAGTTGTAGTATATCTATAATTGCCTAGATGGGGACAGGAAAACTCAAAGTTAGAAAATACATGATTTTTACACTTTATTTTTAATGGAAGTAATATATACAGACGTAGAGATCACAGCCACCGTGTTTAATGTTAAGGGGCATGCTGGTAATAAACTTTGGAGTATTTTAAGCTACAACTATACCGTTGTGTGTACCGTCTATCTATTTAAGCTGTCGAGACTCTTTTTTTATATATTTATATATAATGATATATATAAAGACACATATATATTAAGTCATGGCAATTCAGTTAGGGGAATAGAAACAGGCAGATAAAACAGTTCAGATTGATAGATTGGCTATAAGGATGCAGCAGAAAATATTCCCAAATTTATTAGCAGTATGCACATAAAATTGTAACAAGGTAACTAAAAATGATCGTATTGTAATAAAAACAGATAATCATCAATACTTCAGTATATCAGACAATATGCAGAATGACATTCCACGAAAACAAAAATGCTACTTGCTATTTTACGTAATGTCAATATATCCCTTTAAGCGGCCTGCAAAATATTCCATTCATATTTAACAATTCATAAAATGGTATTTATAAAAGGTATTGGTATGGAAATTTTTATTTGACAAACTTACATATTTTTTTTATCATAGTCACTTCAAAAAATTAATTTTAATAATGATTTTGTGTTAAATCAGCCAGTGTTTCTAAAAGTTACGTGACGGAAAAACCCGGTTAGGCCGCTTAAAGGGATATTCTACTGTTATGAAAAATGAAAGGTGAATACCCCCTATTAACTCTGCAACTAATTATTACAAGGGTACGTTACTGTTTCTACTTATTTACTACTCACGTTCTTAATAAAAAATCCTACAAGACCGTGTATAATAGAATTATTTTAAATTATCAATTATTTTATTTATCCCAATATTATATTAATACCTTTATTATAAAGAGGTTGTTCCTTTGTAGGGAGTAATCTCTGGAACTATGGAGCCGACTTCATGAGTTATGGTACCAAAAAAGACAGATGAAGTTATTCAGACATTGGTTATAGCTCTTGCGGATGTCAATAACCAAAAATGGGGTGCAAGAACAAATGTTCCAAAAATTCGATTTTCGAGTTATTGAAAAGCTTAGAACAGCGATCATATTTGAAGATTTCTTACCTCTCCTTTTTTTCATCCATCAAAGATAGTGGGATATTACGTTTGAATTTACATAGGGAGGGATGGGGTGAATGTAGTCTGAAAAGTGAAAAATTACCACATTTTGACTGACAGATGAAACGTTGAAGTACGGTCTGTGAGAGAGATTTCGATATGCAAATATGATATCATTGATTCGATGTGAAAATATTCGATATGAAAGGAATTCCAATCCAAATTCTACAATACATTTCTCGGATAATTAAATTCAAATGAAAAGACGATTTTCTCATAAAAGCTATGTCTTGCTTTTGTAGTTTGTAATAGATGTGAAATACTTACTATACTATAAATAATAAAGAATTATGAATGTGCAGATTGCTTATTTCAGAAATGACAATTTTGAACAAGTTCGACACATGTAAAGCAATTACAAATATAAAATGTCAAAATCGCGTATAATGTTGAAAATTAATTTTAATTTAAAATATTTTATGACCTATTGTGTAGTTTTTAAATTTATAATCCAATTATTTAATTTTTTAATCCATCATCATTTTCTTGTTCACATGTATTGCATGTATTACTAACATGGAAAACTACTGCACTATATCTCACTATAACTCAACTTTTTAATATCTATATCGGAATTTTTTTCGTACTATTGGAAATTTCCTCTTGAACTATTTTTAAAACCTAAAAAGGAAAATAGTTTTCCCAAACTATTTCAAATTGTATTATTTGAATCAAAAATGTTGATATAGATTTAGACACATTAAACTTTTACAAGATACACAAAATCTATAACGAGGCAAGTAACTTTAACAAACTTCGTTCAAAAGTTTCTCAAAGCAAAATGAAACACACAAAAAATTGTACTTATTACATCACTTTAATTCATCATGCATATATTTTCATTACAAAGGACATAATCGGATAATATAATGATTTAGTTAACAGCAAGATTGGGACGATGAAATAAAAATAGCCGCTGTTACAGTATGCATGTTTAATTTTCCGATTTATTGGAAAAGTGCTTGGGAAGAATTTATTATCAATAAATGCATTATGTTTTGAGATCCATATATACTTCAAATAGTTTTTGATAGTAATGATACTTTGTATTTTCAGTTTTATAGCAGAAAAAAGTACTTAATTTATAGCTATATATAAGCTGAAATTTACTAGCTTAAATTGCAAAATTTACATCATCATTAGATTAAATCGCATGTGGTATTTTCAAGGATTTTCTGATATCCTTCACCATTGTGAAAGTTAACTTAAAAAGTTAATTAAAAGTTAAAATTAAAATATTAAAAATTACAAAAGGATTCAAAGAATCACTTCGCCTATAGCCCAGAATATTTCCTAATTGACTTTCTAACGTCCATTATAGAACATTAGCCAGTACCTGCAGATGAGATATTTTTTCTAACTGTTTTAATTTTTAATCTCTTTGTTTTTTTATGCTTATTTTAAAATTGATATAGTGGATCGATTTACTTTAGAAACAGCCGGATGTGGCTTAATAAAGTATTATGTAATTTGCACTTTTTAAAATTGTAGATTTTAGCTTATATTTTCTAAAGCCACTAATTTCTGGTTATATATATATATATGTATATATATATATATACAAAGACATATATATATATATATATGTGTGTGTGTGTGTGTGTGTGTTGAGTAGATTGGATGTAGATATTACAGATTATAAATTAATTGATTTGAAAATCGTTTGTTGTTTGAATTGTTAACATTGATTTTTTGTCAAAGTTTGCATTATTAAAAAACTTATTTCATTTTACACATAGTACACGAAGCTTCGAAAATATTGTTATTCTAAACACTTGCGTTTAGGCATCTTACCTCATGGTATGGGTAAGATGACCAATTATATAGACTTGACCAATTATATAGACCAATTATATAAGTTGCATTCTGTAGTTTTAATGTAAAGAATAATTTTATGAAACAGTATGTAACATAATGCTACAAATAAAAGTAATTTTAGTATTTTTTAGAGTCCAGCATTTCAGTTGATGATTTGTATTTTAAGTAAAACCTAAGAACTGCCACAAATTTTACATTCGTTAAGGAACATTTATATAACTTTTATATAACCAACAGTTTCAATGCATGTACTTAAATCACATTTTTCCGAGATTTCATTGCACTCTGATAGACATTTTGAACACTCCTGCTGATTAGCTTAAAAAAATCTTTATCTTCTGAATCTTGGTAGGGAATTTAATCATGTTTCTTACCATCATCTAATGAATATTCTAACATTTTAGCGTTTGATTTCTTATCAAATTTATTTTCTGTAACACTTAAGAAACTTTGAAATTCGTAATTGCTATTGTCATCGATTTAGTTTGGTTTTTATAGGCCTTTAATATTATTTTTATGTGAATATTAAAATGAAAAACAAAAATCGCAGAAAATGATGCCATTTTTAAAAGGATACTTTTAAACTGCATTATTTAAATTACATTTCTTGTAGTATGTTTATAAACTTGTTGACTTTTTACAGTATCTAATTTTAAATTATCTTATTTAATCAATCGTTAGCAGTCTCGACAGCAAATGATTTGGCATTTAAATCCCTGATACAAAGGGTATGGAATAAAAATCAGTTAACAAGAGATAATCATCAGTTGTTTAAATACGATTTAAACTTTGTAATTATTTCAAGGAAGATCAACTTAACGTGATTTGTAGAGTCTGTGGTGCCTGGATGGATGTTGGTTAGCATTACTCGTAGGGGACAGAAATCCTTAGTTATCTAAAACTGTATTTTATACTATCGATACTAAAAATTTTAAAAATTATTTATAAATACATTTACCATTAAAAATTTTGATCATTAAAATTAATAGTATGAAACAATTATTTAAAAAAACAACAAATTTTATTTAGAAAGCAGAATACATATAAAAACCTTTCAAATTATGGTCACCTTAGATGTTAATATTTTTAAGCATTTAGAAAAATTATTATTTTATTCAATGAATATTTATTAATAAGATTCTTAAAATCACGATTTAACCTGTGATTAAAATTTTCTGATAAAAGTCGATAAAAAGTAATTTAAGCAAAGAAGGAACAACCATGCAACGGAAAATAACTGCCATTTTACCCCAAGGTAATACAACCGATATCTCATCCCAAAAATATTTCGTCAACTCACTCCAAAGTATTGGGTAAGACACCGGCTCCCCTACTAAAGTGAAGATTCGAAATCCGGCCACCATTTAAGCTTTGCAGAAAGATCAGGTACTCATAGATACTACCTGATAGATACATATATATATATATATATATATATATATATATATATATATATATATATATATATAGGGTGTTTCTAAACTCATGGTTCAAACTTTAAGGAAAGGTAGATCACACAGTAACATTAATTTACTGTATAGGAAGGTATGGGACCAAGTGACGCATTAAGATAAAAAGACCAGGTGGGCAATTAGGCCCCTTTTTAATTTTCAAAATTTCTCATACATACTAGAAACTTTTTATGCTATTCTTTCGTAATTACTTGATAACAGAATTATTTTTTGAAAATTTTTGGTATGAAATCGAAATTTTCGAATTGAAAAAAGGGCAAAACTGCAAACTTATCAAACGAAATACATCAATAAAAAGATAAAATGTTTATTTACAATGTAATTTACACGTAAATAATAATTCATACAATAATATTACAATTAGTGTTAAAAATTGCGCCCGCCGACTGTCATACTTGATTCGCAGCGTTGGTGGAACGATTGGAGTACACTTCTAAAGATGTCAGGCATTTCCCGCACATGTGCAGCGTATCGGATATGCAAGATACTAGATTTTCGTCTGAGTCAACTGGAGTCTCATGAACAAGACCCTTCAGGTGTCCCCGTAAAATGAAATAAAGGCTCGATAAATCGGGAGATCGCGTTAACCAAGGAACTGGTCTACCATGTTCAAACCATCGCGCCCCAAATGTGGCATTCAGGTAACTGCGCACATCAGTGGTGATGCGCGCGGGCGCTCCATCATGTTGGAACCGCGTCTGGTTACGAAAGGCAATCGGAACATCTTGTAGAAGTTCTGGTAAAATCTGTCGCAAAAAATAGGATAACAGCGATCTTCGAGATTCTTTGGTAGTAGGTATGGACCAATTAAATATTTATTATAAATACGCGCCCAAAAATTATCAGAAAATTATTGTTGATAAGCACGTGGCCGCGTTGCATATGGATTATAGGTTGCCCAAAGATGGAAATTGTGTGCATTAAATACACCCTTGCGTGTAAATACTGCCTCATCTGTAAATAGAATATGAGCAGTAAAGTCTGGCTGCAATGCATGTTGCTGCAAAACACACAGGTAAAATTCAACCGCAGAAGATAATCTTCCAGATTCAAAGTTTGTACACATTGAAAACGGAGGGATGGAATCAATTTTCATTTAACACTCTCCAAACGGTCGGATGGCTCACATCTAAATTCTGTGAACAGCTCTTGTACTTGATTCGGGCCTTTCACACACAAAATTCAAATTATTTCTTCCAGGCTTGCACTGCGTACAGCTCTTTATCGCCAAGTTTCTTGTCTGGTGACTTGGAAAGAACCTGTTTCATAAAGCTGACGGTGTAAGCATTGAAACTTTCTATGATCGCAGAATCTTGTGCGAGGAAACTGCTCCTTACATATTCGTGGGGCAACTCTGGCGTTGCCATTTGCACGACTATACATGAAATGTATTTCGGCATTTTAGGTATATGTAAAGTATTCCATGACGAAACATAGCACAATTAAAAATGGCGATTTCTTCTACTTGAATACACAATATTTAATGGCGATCAGTCGCGTTCTGCCCTCTAACGCTAGTGGAATTAACCAAAAACTCCATTTCTATTTCAAAAAATTTCTATTTCTGTTTCTATTTTCAATTCAAAAAATTCCGATTTCATACCAAAAATTTTCAAAGAAGAAATTTATTATTAAGTAATTATGAAATGTCAAGAAAAGGATAGCATAAAATTTTTTTGGTATGAATGAGAAATTTTGAAAATTGAAAATGGCGTCTAATTGTACCCTGGTGTTTTTACCTCAATGCGGCACTTGGTCCCATACATTCCTATGCAATAAATGATTGTTACTGTGTGCTCTATCTAATCTTATATACTAATCTTAAAGTTTGTACCATGAATTTAGAAACAGCCCTGTATACATAAATACTTCGAAAAAGAAGTACTGGCATCAGGAACATATATATATATATATATATATATATATATATATATATATATATTAAATGCAAAAATAAACGACACTTTCTGAATAGAACTAATCTGTTGAATACAAACTCATTTACATGATGGTTTATGTACATTATGCCTAGGATATTTACAAATATAAAACATATTCAAAGATACGTCGAAATAATCAAGCAGTCTGACAGCATTCTTTTTTATTCATTCGAACACTCAATTTTCTCGAAAGAAAACAACATCACTGTCTTACAAATCATCTTTAAATTTAACTCGCTTCAGTTTGTGTTTTTTTTTTCTTCAACTCTCAACGAACATCTCTTTTTTGGAAAATTCCATTTCTTAGGCATGTTGCTCGGTAAGGCGGAATTGGTGTCACTATTTGCTCTTAGACTGTGCTTTGAGTGGTATGCACTGAAGGAGCTGAGCACACATACACTGTTAAAACTACAGGTGACGCATTGCACCTTTTAGTGGTGAAAGGTTTGTCTTACCGTTGACACCCCTAAAGGTGCCAGAATGGCACACTTAATTAGGGTGAAAAGATGGCACCCATAATCCAGAGTGCCCAATAATAAAAAGAAATTATAAACTGACTTTTGTCCCGTGAAGGATTTGAACCCACAACGTTTGATTGCAAGCTCAGCGTTCTAACGTTGGACCATCGAGCTCACCTTCAAAGTCTCCCTGAAATGTTCAAATGTCTTGAAATTCAAAGGTTGCTTCATATAAA
The DNA here is from genome assembly GCA_964019185.1 of Maratus speculifer. NCBI lineage: Eukaryota > Metazoa > Arthropoda > Arachnida > Araneae > Salticidae > Maratus > Maratus speculifer. The sequence continues at coordinate 294,910,113 of OZ025294.1, read as the reverse complement.
AAGCTCACCAAACGTTTTCCATCCGAAGTTCTAAATAAAATTGGTATAAATTATGCACGGTGATAGTTTTCGTAAGGATAAAAAACTGTTATAATTCACCAGTGACGGCGAGTTGAAGGTGAAGGACAGGCATCGCAGAGCATGCGCATATGACTAAGGTGTGAAAATAACCCACCGGTATGCATTGCGCGGCACCCTAATTAGCGTGAATAATCCAGTGAGGGATTAACCCTTTGGATCCTAATCCGCCCGAAAATGCCTGATGAAGCAGAGTTCCATAACGGCCGAGAGACGGCTTTGCCTGTTTTCTCCCCTCTCTTTTTTGATGTGCTAATCGTCGAACATGGATTGGGCGTGACTGCTTAATCCACTTAACGAACAGTAGAGAGGAACACAATGGGAAGAGGTGCTGTTCAACATATTTTAATATAGTAGGTTTACTTTAAATAGGAACACTGTGTGTCAAGTAATACAAGTCATGATTTTGAAAATTATTGCTTAATTTTTTTGTCTAATCTTTTTTTTTATATTTGTTTTTTGTAATAAGTTTTTATCGGGTCCTTATTTTCTATATTTATAATGCTGGAGGAAGAGGTGCTGTTCAACATATACTAATATAGTAGGTTTACTTTAAATAGGAACACTGTCTGTCAAGTAATACAAGTCATGATTTTGAAAATTATTGCTTAATTTTTTTCTAAGCTTTTTTTATATTTGTTTTTTGTAATAAGTTTTTATCTGGTCCTTATTTTCTATATTTATAATGCTGTATAGATAGTATCACATTAAAATCTAAACAATGAAAAATTTGCAATAAAATATTAAAAAGGCATAATGATGTTTTATATTTCACAAAAATAATATTTTTTACTTTGATATAGTTTTTTAAAATATTATGATTCAATTCCAAGAATTTATTTAATTAATATCATCAAAATACATATATAGATCATCTACAGTAATACCTCTGAATAGCGGACACCTTTGGAGCGGCGTATCTGTCCGCTATTTGGAAGTGTTAGTTATTGACAGATAAAAATGTACAAATATATAGATGTTGGGGATCAGAAAAGCAGTCACTAAAAAGATTTGTCCACTATTTAGGAGTGTCCATTATGGAATATTATTACAGAATCATCAAAAGATATGCAGTAAAATCTCTGAATAGCGGACACTTCGGAGTGCTGAATATGTCGGCTTTTCGGAGGTGTCCGCTATTGGTCGATAAAAATGTACTATTATAAAGATATTGGAGATAAAAAGCGACCACTGAAAAGAGGTGTACGCTATACGGAAGTTTCACTGTATTCATATACAGTAGAACCTCTCAATAACATACACATCAGGAGTGGTCAATATGTCCGCCATTCGGAGGTATTCGGTAGTGACAGATAAAAATGTAGAAGCTTATAGATGTTAGAGACCGGAAAAGCATTCGGTAAATGGAGATGCTGGCTATTTGGGAGTGTCCCTTAAGGAGGTTTTATTATATCAGCAAAATACATATTTAAACTAACGATAAAAGCCTGCCAACAGTAGAAAAGCCAAATTAAATAATTAAAAAAATTTAATAAATATTTCCGCATAAAAGCCTATACTAGCCACGTGAAGGAACATGAACACGAATGTAAACCTATGGGAGAAAACAAAGCAGGGTTATTCGCTTCTAAGCGGCACTTCTTTTATAATTTTTCACTTTTTTTTTTAATTTTCAAATTATAAGATATACTAGCAAGCTACGCCCGCTAGCTGGGCCACTTTTTCCAAACGAACCTCGATATTAAGCAGTATATAATAAGCAAAAAAATTCATTTAATAAGCAAGTCTTGGTGTTCGAAACCTCAAGCACAAAAAAGTAAATTAAAGTGCTATAGTTGTTATGCGCCCATTATCCCTTTAAAAATATGTGATTTAGCACAGTGGGCGCTACGCGCCCACCTGCGCTACGCTCCATGGTCGCCATCGTCCCGTTAAAAGTATTTGGTTTTGCACGGTTGGCACTGCGCGCCCATAAGACATTTTCTCGTATTTTTTGGTTCATGAGAAGCAGACTTTTACGCAGATTCTGAATATGTAATCAGTTTTTTTCTACTTTAAAAACTGTCTGCATGATGGTTTAAGAAAAAACGCGCAAAAAAAATAATTTCATTAATATCACAAACAACATAACTAACAAATAATTTTGACAGCTCGTTTTCCGTTTATACTAACAGAAATTAGTATTAATCGCGTAAATCTTAGGTTACACAATATTCGTGTATGCTACCAAAAAGAAGAAAATATGAAAATGAGCTACAACGATTAATACTCACATACAGAATAAATATATGAATAGCCAGTTACATCTGAGATCCTCAAAATATTAATTATCAACACTATTACCTCTTAGTGAACATATCTTGCTGTGCTTAAATAGTTGTACTTATTATATTAATTAAACCGTGTTTAACATTTTTTACCAATCAGTTATTTTTCTCTTATACATTCTTTGACAAAATGACGGGAGAAAAAGGGGTTTTTGGCTGCTTCTTCTTTTAGCCAAAGGGGAAAAGTTCTAGTCGATCACCGCAAGGTGGCGCAGTGTTCTGCCTGAGAGCTCCATTTGAGCTCGGTTTGGGAAATGTGACGTTTTCCGTTCCGATTCCCGACCGGTTTTTAATTCATAACTTTTTTTAATTTGGTCCCACGGTCTGGAAAATGCCCGAAATGACTTTCCCGGAATTTTTCGAATCGAAAGACACCTGTCGCGACTTCCAACTCGCCCGCGTTACGAACTGTAATCAGCTTCAAGCAGACAGACAGACAGACAGAGGCGCACGGATTTTATTAGTATAGAAGACAATTTTAAATACCGAATCTCAGGAATAAAAAAAATATTTGACAGTTTAATTCTTACAATTCATTATACCAATTTTTGCATCTTTTTTTTTTTTTCACAGTAATTCATTACATGCAGTGACTAAATCATAAGTATTATCACGTACACATGAAATTTTGATATTACATTTTAATCCCGCCGACTGTAATATTTAACAAACCGTTTTTGATTGTTATATATTTTGATGATTAAATCTCATTAAAATTTGAATTAAAAACCATTTAAATTCTTAAATTTATGAAATAGTTAATAGGGTGGATCGAAATTTTTTTTCACAGTGTCAAAACCTACCTATGCGGAAAAGATGTTCCCTTGGATGGAGATTAAGGGGAAAATAATTAAAAAAATTAATTTTAAATTTTACTACTGCCAGAATGAGGCTGAATTTCGAAAAAAGTGAAAAAAGACCTAATTTTGGCTAGATGATTTTTGATTCAAAATAATAGTTTAAAAAATTATCCAAAACCTACCTATGCGTAAAAGATGTTATATTATATGCTGAGTATGAAAAAATAATAAAAAAAAATAATTTCAAAATTTAAATCTGCCGCAATGTGGCTCAAATTTATGTATTTGAACGTTTTTACGGTAAAAAATCTTTTATTTTCTTGTAAATTAAAATGTGAATTTTAGAATTTTTAACATTTATTGCAATGAGGGGATATTTAATTGATTACAAGATAAAAACTTTAGTTTCTTATTTAACAGCTTCATAGCATTAAATCATGAAAAATCGTCAACATTGCAATTGGCGATAATGACATTCGGTATTGAAAATCAACATAAGATTTTGTAATTCAATTCGATTTTTATAAAACCGTCACGTATGTATGGTAGATACACAGCAGAAATACTTCCGTGACTCTTTTGATTATTAGTTTTGTAAAATGAGCGTTGCGTGAATAGATATTATTAATAGTAGATGTTATTGCCACTGGAATGATTGCTGGATTTATCTATTGCTTCTGAAATCATGTCGATGCTAAATCCGTCAGTTAGTGGAGGTTCGACACATTTTCCTATTTAATTAAATCTATGTAATACGTCGCAAAAGGTCAAAAAGCTGGTAAATGAAAAATATAGATATTTTTAATGTAATGATTAGGATTACAGAAGACCGCTTGATTTCACTCGCACGCTTTTAAAATATATATACTGACATAAATGAAAATACAAAAAGCTTCTAACATGCTGCGAATAATCTTTCTATTTCACCAGTGAAACATTTTTGCCCAACCGCGGTTCCATCCACGCTGCAAAAAGATGACATAGTGGAACCTCATTGGTGTGTAACTAGCACAAAAACCATTGTAGTGGACGCTTGAAGATCAGTTCCATATTTCGAATAACACATCCTTTAACATCTACGTTAACAGATATTCTGTCATAACCAATTGCAACCATTGTTACATGTATATTATTGTTGACACATGACAAAAAAATGTACGTCGTGTTTTCAAATTGTTTGGTACTCTCCCAGAATTTATATATAAATAAACGATGTATTCGGAACCAAGTTCTTTTTTCAAGCTCAATTCTGCTTCTATTATGATTTTTTTTCTGTTGTTTTCTAGTAATATAGTCTGTCTTTACACCCATCAAAGTTTAAAGAAAATGGCCATGATCATAATCTTTTACAAATGACTAAAACGATGGAGTGGTCTTTGGTATGTTTTGGCATGCCAATTTTTTTCTGTGAATAGCATTCGATTCATAGTTTTGTGAGATAATGCCCAAATCTTGAAGTGCACCAGACACGATGGCAGCACCTGCTTGGTCGGAAATGCCCAAACTGTCCAATATTCTGGCTGATGCCAATCTTCGTCACTACAGGTGATGTGACACCTAGCTCGAAAGCATTTTGGCTTTTCAATGATAGCTGATGATGCAGAAAAGTGAGTTTGCTCCCAATACGTCGGTTTAGTTTACACTCAGTATTCATATTCATATTCATATCTATTGAATTGAAAAAAATAGGCAGTATTTTCGGAAATGGTCCAAAAGACTGTAGTAGCTTTCAATATCTTATTTTGTTTTACATGAATTAAGAAGAGCGCAATGTTTGGCGTTAAACAGTTTAATTTTTCTTAAAAGGCTGCTGTGGTAAATTATTGAGATAAAATCTCATTTACAGGCCACTTGTAACTTATTAGCAACTCCTTCTCATTGGTAGGAAATAGAAAGATGTTGACCGATTCCTTTCTTCGGTTATTTTTTAAAAACCTATTTATAAATTTTATAACTTTTTGTAATAGAGTGCATATTTACTGGCATATCAAAGCCAGATCAAAATAGGGTGTAATTCATATTTCTCTCTCTCTCTCTCTCTCTTATTATTATAATTTTTTAACAACGCCATGGTATAGTAATATTCAAGGTACACTAAGCTACACCATACATAAGCAGAAGAATCCTAACTCAAAAAACTTGAACTGCCAGTTTTTCGAAATTTTAAATCACTTGCACCAGTATTAAATTTCGAAATTAGTTTATTTATTTATTTATTTTTACTTAATCTCCATGCAATATAATATTTCTCACGCAAAAGTAGGTTTTGATTGATATTAAAATGATTATTTTGCGTCAAAAATAAATCTAACCAAAATTACATCTTTTTCAATTTTTTCAATATTTTATCGAATTTTCAACTATTTTGTGGCAGTATTAAATTTTGAATTTATTACTTATTATTGTTTTTTACTTAACCTCCATACGATATAACATCTTTTCCGCATTGTTGGATTTTAAAAATTATTAAAATAATTAGATTTTGACAAAAATAACCTAACCAAAATTCGGTCTTTTTTCAATTTTTTTCGAAAATTTAACTCTTATGTGTCAGCATTAAAATTTAAAAATTATTTTTTTTTATTATTTTTCCCTTAATCTCCATACAATAGAACATATTTTCGGCATAGGTAGAATTTGATAAATGGTGATTTTTTTTTTCGCCATAGACAATCGATCCACTCTATTAGTTAAGGGGCTAGTCAAGTATTAGCTAAGAATTTTCCATCAATGTCATTAGGTATCTTCTGCTCCCTGTTGTTAAAAAAATGCTTGACCCCCTCCACACACACACACATTTTATTTATGTAAGATTTTATAATATTTGATACATCTATATTTTTTTCAAGAAAAATCAATTACCGATAAATTACATTATTAATTCTATAAATTCATATGAATGGTCATATATAGGATTGCAATACGAAAAAAATAATAATAAATACAATAAATAATATATACAATAAATACAATAAAATAAAAGTAAGTAAATAAGGGTTAATTTATTTAATTAAAAAATATGCAATTATAATGCTCATTTCCCTCCATTATATATTTGCTTGTTGTTGTTGCATTTTAATTGCTTCATTGTCTAAAGCGTAAATAGGAATTGTCCTAACTTTCCCTCCCCCATATCGGAAAAAAGCAAATCCTGACCCCCCCTCCCCCCATCTTCCACACTGCTTACATTTTACTTGAATAGTTGACAACAGGAAAATGACTTTTTGAATTAACTTTATAAATAAAAATTATAAGTGGACGAATATTTTAAAATAAAAATTATTTTTTACATGCCTTTTTTAGAAAGAAAAAGTTAACCGAACAATTTTTTTTTCATCAAATAACGTTAAATGTTTTTTCAAACATATGAATATTTAGGTTATAATTTATCATATAATTTAAATTAATGTACAAATGTTTCATTGTTAAACATTTTTTAGCATATAACTTTATTTGGAGAAAAAAAGATGGATAATTTGTAAGAACAAATTGTATAAACAATTTAAAAATGCATTAAATATTTAGAATTTTTTTTATGTAGCAAGCACAATTTAAAAAAATTTAAATATAAGTTCTGCTTTTTTCTACTAATAAAACAAAAAGCTTTTAAAAATCGTTACAAATATATATGAATAATTTGCAAGTGAAAGTTATGTTTATAAAACAAAGAGCTCAAAAATCTTTTATATTTTGATTATTCTGCAGCTGTGTCACAAACCTGCAAATAATTTGTTCCCTCGCTTACCAGAAGAAAATGGGAAAGCAAAAATATGAGATTTAAGGTTATTGGGGTTTAGAGGGAAGTAGATTACAATAGGTTTTTTCTTTGGGAAGATAGGGCACCAAAGAGGTTGAACCTAGCACATTCATATGAATAGGTAAAGCTTACCGCCTCATCTTTCTAGGGGGAGTGGAATTTCGGGCGGCCGCGTGGGATTCTAAGGAAGCGAAACATTTCTCTGCTGTGGGACTTAAAGAGTTAAACGGCACCCCAAACACATTTTCAAGCCCGCGGGTGTCAAATGGTAACACCTTTTCATCCCTGAGCGCCAACTTGTTTGTCACCTTTAATTTAACAGTGTATACATAAAACCGAAATTATGAAACATTATTGAGTTCCAAAAGCTATCTTAGGAACAAAATAATAAAAGATAATTCAAGAGTATACTTCACATCATTATTTATTAAATACTAGCTGACCCGCCCGGCGTTGCCCGGTTACGTATTAGCAATATTAAACGAACTTGAAATTTGTATGATTTTATCATTAACTGGAAGCGTGCAGAAATGCATTGTCTGAAATACGTCGCAGCTGACTTTCTGAAAAATTGATTTTAGAAACAACAACTAATATTAAGCTCTAAAAATACTTAAAATGAGCAATGAGAAGCACGGGAGGGAACATGTATCCAACGATTGCGTTAGTTTCGTGTTAAAGTGTTGATATTTACCCGTAAAAATCCCTGTTAAATCACGTAACTAATTATTTTTTTCGCATAGAAATCCCAAGTGAGATATTTTAAATTTCAAACTAATTATATCACTCTTAAATCCGAGTATACCGTGAATGAAATCGATAAGCGATGATAAAAGATTGGTATATAGTATTATAATTTCAGAGCCATTTAACAAAAGTGTATATTTTTAATCAAAGCATGCGTAATGTTGACTCTGTGGACAAATTCCTAACCGTAAACTTTTGTACCAAAACAAAATAATCTGTCTGTAACCTAACTGCGACTTAACAGTACCCTACTGTAACTTAAATATAACATAAATGTAACCTAGCCGTCACTTTATTGTAACCTATTCTAACTATCACATAAATGCAATTTAACTTTAACCTAACTTTAAATTAATCGTGATCTAACTGTAACCTAACGTGAAATTAAATAAAATCAAAGACTTACCGTAATGTAATTGTAATCTAATCGCAACCCAAATGTTACCTAACCATGGAGTTCATGTCCATGGAAATTATTTTGTCTTGTTCGGATTTGGTTATGATTCATTAGAATATTTTCGTCGGGTTCAGATTTGGTTCGATTCAGGTTTCAGGTATTTTTTGAAATTCAATTTAAATGTTCGGGTTAGATTCATGTCCATGGAAATTATTTTGCCTTGCTCGGATCCAGTTATGTTTCTGTGAAATAATTTTGTCGGGATAGGATTTGGTTGAATTCAGATTTCGGCGTTTTCTTCAAAAGGAATTTTTGGGTTCAGGTCTTCCTGCGTGTCCACGGAAATTATTCTGTCTAATTCGAATAAAGACATGCTTCACTGGAATATTTTTCTCAAATTCAGACTTGGTTTAATTTAGATTTCGGCTTTTTTTTTCAAATGTAATTTTTGGATTCGGGTTTTCTAGCGTGTTCACGGACATTATTCTGCATTGTTCAAATAAATACATGCTTCACTGGAATATTTTTATAAAGTTCATTTCAGATTTCGAGAGTTTTTCAAAGAAATTTTTTAGGTTCAGATTCGGTTCATATGCATGGAAATTTTGTCTTATTCGGATCCTGTTACGGTTCTTTGGAATATTTTTGTCATGTTCAGATTTGGTTCGATTCAAATTTCAGGTATTTTTTCAAATAGAATTTTTAGTTTCGAATCTCGTTCATGTCCAAGGAAATTATTTTATCATACTCGAGTCCGGTTATGATTCTTTCTAACATTTTGATCGGATTCAGATATGATTTGAGTCAAATTTCAGGTTTTTTTTAAATCGGATTTTTTAGGTTCGAGTCGGGTTTATGTCCATGAAATTATTTCGTCTTGCTCGGATCAGGTTATGGTTCTTTGGAATACTTTTATCGGGTTCAGGTTTGGTTCAATTCAGATTTCGGGTATTTTTTCAAATGGAAATTTTGGGTTCGGGTCTTCTTGCGTGTTCACGAAAATTGTTCTGTCTTGTTCGAATAATGAGATGTCTTACTGGAATATTTTTGCCAAGTTCAGATTTGGTTCAGTTCAGATTTCGCGATTTTTTCAAAGAAATTTTTCGGGTTCTGATTGGGTTCATGTCCATGAAAATATTTTGTCTTGTTCGGATCCGGTTGCGGCTCTTTGAAATAGTTTTGTGATATTCAGATTTGGTTCGATTCAAATTTCAGGTATTTTTTCGAATGGAAGTTTTAGGTTCGTATAGGGTTCATGTCCACGGAAATTATTTAGTCTTACTCTAATCTGGTTATGGTTCTTTCGAATATTTTGGTCGGATTTAGATGTGGTTTGGGTCAAATTTCAGAATTTTTCAAATGGAATTTTTTAGGTTTGAGTCGGGTTTATGACCACAGAAAGTATTTTGTCTTGCTGGGATCGGGTTATAGTTCTCTGGAATATTTTTATCGGTTTTAGATTTTGTTCGGGTCATATTTCGAGTTTTTTTTAAAGACAATATTTTGGTTCGAGTCAGGTTTCATGCCCACTAAAATTATTTTTCCTTGTTTGGATCGGGTTATGCTTCATTAGAACATTTTTATGGGATTGAGATTTGGTTCGGGTCAGTTATCTAATCTATAGTTTTTTTTTTAAACAGAATTTTTAGGTTCGGGTCGGGTTTATACTCACGGATATTTTGTCTATCACGGATCGGAGTGTGGTCTGTTTTTTTCTGGTTGGGATCAAGTTATGTGATAATTAGTCTAAACATTAAGGTTATAATCAGTTTTTCTACTATTCTTTTTATGGCTATTTCTGATAAATAATTTACTTTGCTATTTGATAATTTATCATGGTGTATGAATCGTTTGCGGATTCGAACAATTGTACGCCAAACAGCTATATTTTATTTTTGTTTTAAAACCAAATTAAAGCCATAATTTAATTTTAAAACGAATAGAATACATTTAAATTTTATTTATGATAAAAAAAAATAAACTCCTGAAAAGTGTTGTGTGATTTTTTTTACTGCAACATAGCTAATGACTCATACATTCTATTGTTCGATATGCCAAAGATCTGCGTACAACCACACAGTAAAAAGAAATTGAGTGGAAGTATAATGTCTTGGGCTGACGCCAAAAATTTAACCCTAAAATCCGCTACATTAAGTCCAAATAAGCACCAACAAAACCATGTGCTTTGACACGCCGATCAATTCAAACTGGTTTAAATCGTATTTCTTTTTTTTTTACCTTTTAAACTGTTATTGAATAGATGGCTAAAATTTCGTTTAAAAAATAACGTTTTGTGCCATTATTGACTGTAATACACGATCGGTATGCATAAACGATACAAATATACCAATCATAGGCAAGAATTATGTGATTATTTTTATCATATGACTTTAAAATATCAATATAGAAGCATCATTTAAGATTTTGCTTGAAAAGTTAACATTCTTTCGTTAATGTCTTAAAATCGTCTGCACTCTCAAATCTAGATTTTAGACTAATATTTCTTATTTAAGTTTTCGCGCATGATTTTTAAAAGAATGTTTTCATAAATATATTTTATATAATGACATAGAATTATTAATATGTTGTTAAATCATAAACATTTTTCATCTACCTTATAAAGTATTACAAAGTTCTGAAAAAAAAAGAAAACTTTTAGTAATACAATTTTTAATTCAAATCAAATGTTTTCAATATTTAATTTAATTTTATTTTGACATTTAATTATTTCGAATTTATCAATTTAAATTATTTTAAAAGCAAACATTTTTTTAAAATAAATAATATAATAGAAAAAAGACCATTTTAAAAAATTACTATTTCTTCGTAAAATATGCTTCAGCTGTAATTCATTTCTTTCAATTCGTCTTATTAATACAAAATCCCTTCCACATGCTTTTGTTTGGGGCAATAAAATTTGAGCGATAAATGGTTTAATATTGCAACCCTTTATTCCGTTTACTTTACCACCATCTAACTTTTTCCTCCATGGTTTACAACCGCTGTGATAAAAAATTGTCATTTAAACTGACAGTTTGCCAGTCTATGAATTTTAAAAGTCTGTTCCAGCTTTTTTAATTATTCAAGCGAAAATTTTATGCAACCAACCAACCATAACTAAATGAAGGGAAAAAAAGAAGAAAAAAGGCGATTTTTTATGAGAGTGATCTTTGGAATTTAATTAATTACTCGGTTAATAATTGGAATTTCGAAATTCTGAAGCTCAGGTGCATCAGGAGAGATTTGGGGCTACTTTCAAAAAAATTTTGAGGCTTGTGCGTGCTGTAGATTTTGCTAGCCATCGCAGACACACACACACACACACGCAGACAGACAGAGCGTTTTGTTCTTTTTAACCGACTTCAAAAAGGAGAGGAGGTTATCAATTCGACGCGTATGTATTTTTTTTTTTTATGTATGTACACCGATTACTCCGAAACTATGCAGCCGATTAATTTGGTTTTGGTGTTAAATTAAAGAGCTTACTCTCGGATTGGTACCACTTCCATTTCATAGAAATTGGTTCAGTAGTTTTTTAGTAATTAAGCAAAAACTATTAAAATTAGTGTTTTTGTTGCTAATTAAAACTGTTGAATTAGTTCCTACAATTGAGTGAAGTCAGGATGGCCGAGCGGTTTAAAGCGCCTGATTTAAGCTCTGGTTCTCGAAAGTGACAGTGGGTTCGAACCCCACTCCTGACATACGTGTGTACAATAACTTTCCGTATTATAATTTTTACATATATATTTTACAAATTAAATACTAATTATGTTATTAAGAATATTTTTAACCGACTTCAAAAAGTAGACGAGGTTATCAATTCGACGCGTGTGTATTTTTTTTTTATGTATGTTCACCGATTACTTCGAAACTATGCAGCCGATTAATTTGGTTTTGATGTTAAATTAAAGAGCTTACTCTCGGATTGGTGCCACTTCCATTTCATAGAAATTGGTTCAGTAGTTTTTTAGTAATTAAGCAAAAACTATTAAAATTAGTGTTTTTTCGCTAATTAAAACTATTGAATTAGTTCCTAGAATTGAGTGAAGTCAGGATGGCCGAGCGGTTTAAAGCGCCTGATTTAAGCTCTGGTTCTCAAAAGTGACAATGGGTTCGAATCCCACTCCTGACATGCGTGTGTACAATAACTTTCCGTATTGTAATTTTTACATATATATATTACAAATTAAATACTAATTATGCTATTAAGAATATTTTGTATTTAACCGTTAGCACAGAGTATCAGAGATCTTTTATCAACTCAATACTTTATCAGTGAAAGAGTGCTAAATTAATTGACTTGCAAAAAGTAACATGACATTGAATAAGTTTCCGAATCTATTCCATATTATAATTTTTACATATGTATTTTACAAATTAAATACTAACTATGCTATTAAGAACATTTTTAACCGACTTCAAGAAGGAGAGGAGGTTATCAATTCATCGTGTATGTATTTTTTTAATGTATGTTCACCGATTAGGCTGAAACTATCCAACTGATTAATTTGGTTTTGGTGTTAAATTAAAGAACTTACTCTCGGATTGGTACCACTTCCATTTCATAGAAATTGGTTCAGTAATTGTTTAGTAAATGGGCAAAAACTATTAAAATTAGTGATTTTTCGCTAATTAAAACTGTTGAATGAGTTCCTACCATGGAGTGCAGTTAGGATGGCCGAGCGGTCTAAGGCACCTGATTTAAGTTCTGGTTCTCGAAAGAGAGCGTGGGTTCGACCCCACTTCCGACATACATGTATACAACAACCTATTCCGTATTATAATTTTTACACATATATTTTGCAAATTAAATACTAATTATGCTATTAAGAATATTTTGTATTTAACCGTTAGCATAGAGTATCAGAGATATTTTACCAACTCAATACTTTATCAGTGAGAGAGTGCTAAAATAATAGACTTGCAAAAAGTAATATGACGTTGAATAAGTTCACCGAATAGATTGTAGTCAAGATAGACGAGCGGTCTAAGGCGCCTGATTTAAGCTTTGGTTCTCGAAAGAGAGCGGGGGTTCGAACCCCACTCCTGACATGCATGTATACAATAACCTTTTTCCGCATTATAATTTTTACACATATATTTTACAAATTAAATACTAATTATGTTATTAAGAATATTTTGTATTTAACCGTTAGCACAGAGAATAAGATATGTTTTATCTCCTCAATACTTTATCGGTGATAGAGTGCTAAATTAATAGACTTGCGAAAAATAACATGACCTTGAATAAGTTCACTGAGTTGATTGCAATCAGGATAGCCGAGCGGTCTAATGTGCTTAATTTAAGCTCTGGTTCTCGAAAGAGAACGTGAGTTCGAACCCCACTCCTGACATACCTATATACAAAAGCCTTTTCCGTATTATTCTTTTTACAAATTAAATACTAATTATGCTATTAAGAATATTTTGTTTTTAACCGTTAGCACAGAGTATCAGATATCTTTTACCAACTTAGTACTTTATCAGTGAAAGTGTGCTAAAATAATAGACTTGCGAAAAATAATATAGCGTTGTTCACCGTATAGATTGCAGTCAGGATAGCCGAGCGGTCTAAGGCGCCCGATTTAAGCTCTGGTTCTCGAAAGAGATCGAGGGTTCGAACCCCATTCCTGAAACCCATGTATACATAGAGTATTTCTCAGTATTATAATTTCTTCAACTGACTTAAAAAAGGAGAGAAGGTTATCATCAATTCGACCGAGTATGTACTTTTTTTTTTATATATGTTCACCGATTACACCGCAACTATCCAACCGATTAAACTAAGTATTACGGTATAAATAATTAAAAAGTAAGAAATAAAATAAACTTTTTCAAAAAAAATATAACCGACTTCAATCAACGCTCTAAAAAGAGTTAAATAATTCTTTAAAATACCCTAATGATGAATTGTTATCTAATAACCACACGTCAGATATCATGTACCGACAAAAAAAATGGTTATAAGTTTAATACATAGAACTTAATATCCAGCAAACATGGTTTTTCGACAGAATATTTTTTACAAGAGATTAATTTACATATTTTTGATTTAATTTATGAATATATACATATAAAAAGTAATGAATTTCTTTTTGAAGTTGGTGCCAAACGATCACAATCAATAATGATTTTTATCATTTTATTTATGGTATCAGGCATAATATAACCACAATTCTTACTATACTTACAATTGTTTGGCACCAACTTCAAAAAGTAATTCATTACTTTTTATATGTATATATTCATAAATTAAATCAAAAATATGTAAATTAATCTCTTGTAAAAAATATTCTGTCGAAAAACCATGTTTGCTGGATATTAAGTTCTATGTATTAAACTTATAACCATTTTTTTGTCGGTACATGATATCTGACGTGTGGTTATTAGATAACAATTCATCATTAGGGTATTTTAAAGAATTATTTAACTCTTTTTAGAGCGTTGATTGAAGTCGGTTATATTTTTTTTGAAAAAGTTTATATTAGTATAGATTGGAAAAGTCGATTTAGATGAAACTGTTTCAGAGAATACACCATTTTCTAAATCTATTTATATTAGAGGCAATCAATATATATCGGCATAATCAACAAACTGGCAACTATAGAGACTTTTAAAAATATCACATTTTTTAAGCTAGAAATAATTTATGTAATTAAAATTTTGCATAAAACTCAATAATATAAAGTAATTCAAAAAATAACATCAGAAAAGGACAAAAAGAAAAAGAATTTCGTCCACAAATTTCAGAATCATTAAAGATAATATATGCTAGTTTTCCAATTTTGAATATTGATGACTTTTTACTTTGCTCAAATTAGATTCAGTTGATAATTAAATTTAAAATAACAATTTTTTTATGTTTTCAGAGAAAATATCTTACCGAATACAAATTATATTTATATATTTTAATAATATTTATAATTGCATTTTTTAACATATTTGAAGGCTTACCCTATCATAACACTACACAATGTTAATCAACTGTACAAACATCATAACTTAATATGATTTGAATATCATTATATAATTTTTTTATAAAAATTTGCCAGAATCTTCATTTAAAAACGTCATCAAAGTGTGCCTTATATCCAATTATACATTCTTAATTGAAACACAATACTGCACAGAAAGTTAAATAGTGATTAAAACTTTTCGACAATTTGTTCTCGTAAAAAAAAAAAAGAAAAACCTTCAAACTGTTGAAATTTATATGCGTATTTCTGTTTAACCCCACACACAAAACATTTATTTTTTTATTAAAAAAAATAAAAATTCCAGAATAAAACATAGTTAAAAAATAATGGACCATAAAAGAGTTACGACATATAATTAAGCAATAAAAATTCAGCAGTTTTTTTCTCTTTAAAGACTACATTGTTAATCTGAAGTATTTTGTATATGTTAAAAAAAATCAAAGAAACTTTCATATGGTTTGTATTATAATGTAAAAGATTTCCCCTTTGCCGGCACCCTTTTCTACAACCAATTAGGGAATTGCATTAAAGACGTACTAAACTTGAATTTCGAAATAAGTGACTTGACTATTTTAAACAGGATTAAAATTGCCTTTAAGAAAGAATAATGCATTAATTTAAATGAATAATTTAAGTTTATATATTTTTATTATTTATTTTTAGATGATATGTTTAAGATGATACGTATGTGCTAAAAAGTTACGTCTGGATACACGCAATTAACCGGAAAACGTTCAAAAGAAGAAAAATCAAACAATTCATTGCCTATAGTTAAATCACTGTAAAACTTTTATGTAACATTACTCCAAAAACTTGTGTTACTTTGCTGCCTATATTTTAATGGAGTACTTTAACCAGTATAACTGGTGTAACATTGTAATGTTACACAAGAAATACATGTTTAAATTACATCATTATAAGGTACCCTGGGGTAATAACGCCACGTTAAGGTTCTATCAATTTTCACGGTTCAGTTTTAGTTGGTATTTTTCAAACAAATATATGATTTGATACAGCAACTCATTGACTATCTATGTAAAAAAAAATAATTTAACAGATATGTATTCATAAAATGTAATGGCGTGATTTCTTGACCAATGATATTTGGCGTTATTACCCACCTATATTGGTAATAACGCCATGCAAACAAAACTATGAAATAAGATGGAATAATTGCATGCAGATTGCCAAATTCTAAAAATACAAACTCTACATACTTAGAAATTGACAAATTGCGTTCTAAGCTATTGAAAATGCTCAATTTTTGTGAAAGTGTAAGAAAAATAAAGGTGTGGTGTGTGTGTGGGGGGAGGATGAGGCAAAAGAATATCAGACTGTGAGCTTCTTTTTGCTTAAAAAGGACCGCTTAAATAGAATTATTAGAAACGTTGCACAGTTTTAACTGTGTTTATTTGAATCAGTATTTAGGATGTAGCTCGCCCACTGTAGGGAATTAACCGGGGTATTAATGCCAAGGATTGGCGTTATTACCCCATTATAGTTATTGCGCTGTACATTTTAAATTACAAATTATCTCAAGAAAATATCCAAAATCTTCAACAACATTTTAAAAATCCATGAAATTTACTACAAATTTATGTAATTAACAAAGTATTTCCGGATAAAAAAATAGTCTTCACATCACAAAACGTATCTCGCAAATTTTAGAGCAAGCGTTAATTTTAGTTGCTTGTAAAAACATTAAGACCTAAAAATGAAAGAAATTAACTTGAAGCTGTTTTTTGCGATTTATATGACTCAAAACCCTCTTGCGCAAAGCACATGGGTGTCATTTACCAGATTCTTTCATAATTATGCAAAATATTAGCACTTGGCGTTATTACCCCGCCTGGCGTTATTACACCAGACCACCTTATTAGTAAAAAAATACTTGATAAAATTGGAGGCAGCAGTTGTGATCAATTTTATAAAGTAACGTCGCATACATATACAAGGTGTATCTGAACTACTGGGGAAAACTTTAAGGGATGATAGTACCCATCAAGACAAACAATATTAAATGGGAAACTAAGGGTCCCAAACGTCTTCCGAAGGAGATAGGCGCCATGAAAGTTTAAGGTCCAAAATTTGAAATGATCATAAAAAACGGAAAAATTGGTCGATTCGTTTGCGGTTTTCACGAAAAATATTCTTTATGTCAGTATTATCTTGAAAATAAATTATAAAGATAAATTTCAAAAAATGTCGATAGAGGGCGCTTTAGACTTTGGAGTAACGAATAACTATTTTTTACCGTTATTTGTTGCATCTCATTAAATTTTTTTAGAAGTTTAGACATAAACTTAAATTTTGAGCTCAAAATCTACGGTTAAGTAGCGCAAACAGAACTGTGTTAAATGGCAGTGGGTAGGTTCAAATTTCAAATGATTATAAAAAAAACAGAATAATTGGTCAATTTATTTGCGGTTTTCACTAAAACTATTATTTGTGTCAGTATTGTCTTGAAAATAAATTGTAAACATAAATTTTAAAAAATGTTGATAGAGGGCGCTTTAGACTTTGGAGTAACGTACAACTATTTTTTACCGTCATTTTTTGCATCTCATGAAATTTTTTTGAAGCTTAGACATAAACTTAAATTTTGAGCTGAAAATCTGAATCGTTGAGAGTGGTTAAGTAGCGCTAACTGAACTTTCTTCAATGGGGGGGGGGAAGGTTCAAACTTCAAATGATTATACAAAACGGAAAAATTGGTCAAATCATTTGCGGTTTTCTCTAAAACCATTCTTTATGGCAGTATTTCCTTGAAAACAAATTTTAAAGATAAATTTAAAAAAATACCGTTAGAGGGCGCTTTAAAATTTAGAATAACCAACAACTATTTTTAACCGTTATTTTTTGTATCTAATTAAATGCTTGCAAATGCTTGGATTTAAATTTTGAGCTCAAATTCTAAATCGATGGGAAAGGTTAAGAAGCGGAAACTGAACTGTGTTCAGGAGTTGAAATGTTAAATTTTTCGCTACTTAATTACACACAACGATTCAGATTTTGAGCTCAAAATTTGATTCTAAGCTTTTAAACATTTATTTAGATAAAAAAAATAACGGTTAAAAATAGTTGTTGGTTACTCTAAACTTTAAGGTGCCCTCTAACGGAATTTTTTGAAATTCATTTTTAAAATTTATTTTCAAGGAAATACTGATATAAAGAATGGTTTTAGAGAAAACCGCAAACGAATCGACCAATTTTTCAGGTTTTTTTAATAATTATTTGAAATTTGAACCTACCCACCCCCATTGAACGCAGTTCAGTTAGCGCTACTTAACCACTCTCAACGATTCAGATTTTCAGCTCAAATTTTAAGATTATGTCTAAGATGTAAAAAAAAATTTAATGAGATTAAAAAAAATAACGGTATAAAATAGTTGTACGTTACTCCAAAGTCTAAAGCGCCCTCTATCGACATTTTTTAAAAATTTATCTCTATAATTTATTTTCAAGACAATACTGACATAAAGAATAATTTTAGTGAAAACCGCAAATCAATGGACCAATTTTTCTGTTTTTTATAATCATTTGAAATTTGAACCCACCCACTCCCATTGAACACAGTTCAGTTTGCGCTATTAAACCACAGATTTTGAGCTCAAAATTGAAGTTTATGTCTAAACTTCTAAAAAAATGGTATGACATGCAAAAAATAACGGTAAAAAAAGTTGTTTGTTACTCCAAAGTCTAAAGCGCCCTGTATCGGCATTTTTTGAAATCTATCTTTATAATTTATTTTCAAGGCAATACTGACATAAAAAATAGTCTTCGTGAAAACCGCAAACGAATCGACCGATTTTGCCGTTTTTTATAATCATTTCAAATTTTGGACCCTAAACTTTGATAGAGCATACCTCCTTCGGAAGACGTTTGGGATCCTTTGTTCCCCATTTAATATTATTTGTCTTGATCTGTACCATCACCCCTTACAGTTTTGCCCAGTAGTTTAGATACACCCTGTATATATATATTACAGTGATGAGAATATGTCGCCTGATGAGTGTGTCTACTACACCTCATATTGACAATTTTAAGAATTTGCCTGTTAGATCTGAAAAAAATATGAGACAAAACGAATAAGATTCGAAGTGTTCTCAATTTAATATTAAATGAAATGTTCTATATAACAATTTACTGCACTTTCGTTAATAGAAGTTTCTGGTCATGCGCTTCCAGAAGAGCTCGTTTGTTAAAAAGATGTCTGTATATAAAGTAAAATTTTTGTATTAATTGAATCTTCTTAATTTGGCATTTTAAGCGCGTATGTGGCACTTATTTTTATAAACATAAATTAGCACTTCAAAGCAAAGTTAGTATTTTTACTTTGTTTGAAAAGTACTTATACTTTCCGTTTCTCTGTCCGACTGACCTTCTAGCCATATGTCCGTCTGTCTACATTCTAACTCCCTTAAGTATATTTGGATTTTAATGCAACTGCTGAAGCTCATTTAGCTTTACAAAAACATGTGTGGTATTGCATATGAAGTATGTACGATTAATGGTTCATTTACAGAGACATTCAAAAGAATTAGTTTACATTATAATATATGGAGAATAATCGTTTGGAGAGCATTTTAATGACATTACGCTATTTCAAATGTATTGAAACTGATATAATTCATAGAATTTTCTACCATCTCTTTGAAACAGAGTATTTATAGCAATTTTTATTAATTTACAGGGACACACCAAAAATATCTGTGCCAGTTTGTCTTTGGAGCGTAGGATTTAAAATTCGGTATGCGCTTTTAAATTTAATAAGTTTTTTTTAATAGATACAAATTTCTATATCATATACAGGGGTTAAAAAATGGAATACTTTTCACATTGTAGATTGGAACAGCTGAAATTCACTTTTTGAAAATCGTTTTACATTTCCATATGATGAAATATATTTTTTTAAGCCATGCAGTTTTGTTCCATTATTCTGAATGTGTAGAAAAGTGCCTCATAATCTATGCTTGACGCATGATTTTTTCTTTCTTGTTGTGACTTCAACATAATTTCAAAATAGATCAGTTTTCAAGAACATTTGAAAAAACAGAATGAATTTAAGTCTTTTGCAAACTTTTATATTTTGAATGTTTAGGATTTAAATATGTAATACACTACTGATATTTTAAACTGAATATTTTGGTGGTATAGTAGTATTTTATTATAAAAACTACAAAGTACTGCTAAATATGTGTTTTCCATGGTATATCAAGTCCTCATAATAAATATGTGAGTATTTAGAGCTACATCATAACGAATATATCATGAAAATACAACGCTATTTTGTATATACACTATTTAGTACATGGCGAAACTATTTCTGGCCTCAGAGATAAAAGTGCAGTCTCATTTTTGGCAATAAAATATGCTGAAAAAGAACGTCATAATCGAATTATTAACATTCAATACATTTTTCTAATACTGAATAAATGTTTCGCAGCTACGCTGAATATCACATTTGTACCGACAAAGCTAGATTTGTAAACGTATGTACAAATATTTATGTATAGGTAAATCAGTAGAGTTTATGATGTCATACGACTGCTATTGCAGCAACACTAATGATGACATTTGGATGTTACATGTTATTTGTGAGAAATTATGAGACATAGATAAATAAAAAAAATGCATAAGTGTTGAGCATTCCCGATTTATTACCGAAGTATTTCATGTAACGATCAAATACACATTCATTAAAATTGTTTCTGAACTGTTAAAACTACAGGTGAGCCATTGCACCTTTTAGGTATGAAAGGCTTGTATCACTATTGACACCCCTACGGGAGCCAGAATGACACGCTTAATTAGAGTGAAAAGATGGCAACCCTAGTCCAGAGAGCTAAGTAATTAAAAGAAATTATAAAACGGCAAAGGATTCGAACCCATAACGTCTGGTTGCAAGCTCAATGCTCTAACCGTTCGCCATCAAGCTTACCTTCAAAGTCTTCCTGAAATGTTCAAATGTCCTAAAAGTCAAAGGTTACTTTATATAAGAAGCTCGCCAAAAGATAGCCATCCGAAGTTCTAACCGAAATTGAGATAGCGCATGCACGGTGATAGTCTTCGTAGGGAGAAATTGCTGTTTTGATTCACCAGTGACGTTGTGTTGAAGGGGAAGGACATACGTAACAGAGCATGCGAAAATGACTAATAGTGATAATCTTCCAACGTTATGGATTGCGCGGCAGCTTAATAAGCGTAAATCACCCAATGAGGGATCAAACAGTACCCTAAACACATTATCAAGCCCGCAGGTGTCAAATGATAGGCTCTCGTATTTTCATAAATTTTTGGTTTTTTTTAATAAGGTATCAAGATGAAAGTAACGTTTCTCTATATTTATTTTGTCTTCAAACTTTGTCTTCTACAGTACGTATTTAGCACTGTTTCAGCGATTTAAATGTGTTTGTAATTCTATTACAATTTCAAACAGACAAATTTTTAACTAAGAAAACAGCAAAAAACGGAAGAATTTAAAATTATTAAATTGTTTATAGTTTTTCAATTATTTTTTTACCATTTAAATAATTAATAAATTAGCGGTATTTTAATGTGAATATTTTGGCGATATATCATTATGAAATGTATAAAGTACATATTTTTTCCAACAAAATTTCATTTACTATTTTTCGTAATAGTACAATGTATAAATATATTTCATGTATTTCATTTCATTTAGAGCTTACTTAAGAACAGGTTGCTCTGTAGCTCGAATAATCAGTGCTTGAGCCATTGTATGGCTAGATCAATCTGGATATTCTAACACTTATTACCTTTTCTTTACAGTAAAATCTTGCGTTAGAATTATGACATTTCACACGGGACAAAATTGTTTGCGAGTATAAAATTATCGTTTTGAGTATTTAATTTTTTTATACGATTTCAATTCGTATATGGTTTGCTAAATCACTACTAAAAAACACAATGATGTATTTTTTTATATCATTAAAAACATTTTCGTAAAATGCACAAAAAACATAATTTTCTTCCTTATTCCGCAGTATTGAAAAACAAAGCCATGATTATCGCTTCATAATCAATATCTAAGTTAAAACACATCACAGTACCAAAATGCTTCTTAAACAATTTCCTATTTGTCAACAGCTAACGACATTCTTGTGACAGACGACAGACTAGTGTCAAATGCATATAATTTTACAAAATATGCACTTCAATAATAAACAAAATCTTATGTTTTAATTTTCAAACCTTTTTACAACGGAGCTTAATTAATAAAATATATTATTGCATTAAAAAAAAAATATTCTTAATTTAGGGAAGACTGGGGTGCAATGGACCACGGGATACATTGGTCCACCCCTTATTTTTGATAGTATTTCTGTTTTTGAATACTTTATATTTTGATACATGCATTTCAGCCCTGCAGTAGTGAATAGAAATTTAAAATCATGTTCATAGCTTCCATTTTAGTCATTTTATTCTTGATAGTTGATTTGAAACAGGTAAAAGTAAATATTTTCAGAGAAACATATGCTACTTTTTACGTTAAAGATTTGTAATTTGGAAGACATTGCTGAGTACAATAAAAAGGTTCAATATGGGGTACAATGGACCACCAGAAACCGCGGCATAATGGACCTTTTTAAAATTAAAAATTATATGTGTAATTAAGGATTTATAGTATTTTATTTTGTGTATGTAAATAAACTAATGATTCATGTTGTGTAGTGCATTTTTGACACATTATCTATATAATATGGTTTTAAATTTGAATACTTCTATTCATTAGTGATACCAAATGCAGTGATGATAAAATTTCACAGAATAATGTTAATTTTACTAATGAAATAAAAGTTGTTAAGTACATTTTGATTAAATATTTGACAAAATAAAAACAGAACAAAATGCAGATTCATTTTGTTGATTTAGTAATAGAAAAAAATGAGGATGATTCTGCTTTTGAGAGATTCATGCGCAGAAAATCAAACCAAAATTTATTTATGTTTTCCAATATTGTTAATGAATCTCTTGTAAATGTTTACGATATTGTAATGATGGTATTGTAATAACTAGAAAGCAGCAGGCTTTCAGTGACACAAATATCTTTTGGTATATCATTTTCTGTCCTTGAAAATCGTTAAACTTACATTATATCTATGAAATTGAGATATGAATAAACAAATTATAATATGCTTCTTGTTATTAAAAAAGATACTATACTTGTATATTTTTTCAAAATTACATGTGATCCATAGAGCCCCATGCTGTGGACCATTGTACCTCGGCCATGGGGTACAATGGTCCATTTTATCACTTGCTATTTCAAAATACATATTTAAAAAGTATACATAATTGTTATTTTAAGTATATGTAATCTAAACTATAATATATAGATAACATGCATGCATGTGAGTTTTTTTAAAAAAATGAATATTTTAAGAGTATTTGTCAAAGTTAACAAAAGTGGTCCATAGGAACCCCAGTCTCCCCTATATTGTCAGGATCTGACAAAAATATTTCTGTGCAGAATTACGTAATTTACTTTGAAAATATAAACTTTTTAATGTAAAACATTTATTCATGATTATTTTGCACATATAGTAAAACTTTGTTGATAAGAGAAGCGGGATAATTATAAAACTTTTTATATTGAGCGTAAATTTTATCACTCATTATGATAATTAAAAAATCCTATTAGCACATATATAATAAAAAAAATATTGCCCAGTTAAACTGATGGCTTTGAGCTCACAGGCTACGCATACTAATTGTAGATTACAGCCTTGTATTTTCGTTAATTCCGTTCGAAAAAAAAATTAAGAAGGGGAAACAGCTCTCCCCTTTCTCCTTTTTTATACTTAATCATTGAACTTCCTAAACTATCAAGTACATGCTTTATCATATTAAAAAACCTATATCCAAAATTCAGAGCAAATCGGATAATTCTTAATAAAAACCCATTTAGCAGTTATATAATTTAAGAGGAGTTATTTCCCTCTTTTATACTTAATCATTAAACTTCCAAAACTATTCAGAGATTTGAACGAAATCTGACAATTCTGTTTGAAAAATCCATTTATGCAAGTTAAGGGGAAGGGCATTAGAACCCTCGTTCCCCCTGTTTATACTTATTCAATGAACACCTAATAACAGCCACGGACTCGCCTCATCAGAATGATCCTATATCTAAATTTTGAACGAAAACTGTTAATTCTGCATGAAAATCACGTTTATATCAATTAAGGGGAGGGGCATGAGCCCCCCGTTCCCCCTGTTTATACTTATTCAATGAACACCTAATAACAGCCACGGTATCGCCTCATCCGAATGATCCTATATCTAAATTTAGAACGAAAACTGTTAATTCTGCATGAAAATCCCGTTTATATCAATTACGTGAGGGGGGGGCATGAGCCCCCCGTTCCCCCTGTTTATATTTATTCAATGAACACATAATAACAGTCACGGAATCGCCTCATCAGAATGATCCTATATCTAAATTTTGGACAAAAACTGTTAATTTTGCATGAAAATCCCGTTTATATCAATTAAGGGAAGGGGCATGAGCCCCCCGTTCCCCCTGTTTATACTTATTCAATGAACACCTAATAACAGCCACGGTATCGCCTCATCCGAATGATCCTATATCTAAATTTTGAACGAAAACTGTTAATTCTGCATGAAAATCCCGTTTATATCAATTAAGGGGGGGGCATGAGCCCCCCGTTCCCCCTGTTTATACTTATTCATTGAACACATAATAACAGTCACGGAATCACCTCATCAGAATGATCCTATATCTAAATTTTGGACAAAAACTTAATTCTGCATGAAAAACCCATTTATATCCATTAAGGGAAGGGGCATGAGCCCCCCCGTTCCCCCTCTTATACATATCGAATGAACTCCAAAAACTAATCAGGGAAGCGCCTTATCAGGGTATACCTATATACAAAATTTCAAGTGGATCCGATATTTTTATCATGAGTTATCGCGTTACGCACGAACATACGAACGTACATACAGAACGGACGGGCACATAAGCTTTCAGGCTATGATAGCCTGTGAGCTAATAAAACTATTTACTAGTATAGATGACCCAAATAATCTAATGCTAAAATTTATTAAATATCATAAGTATAATATAAAACAAACACTCTTACACATTATTTGTTAATCGAGTCTATTAATGGGTCATTTTCTTGAAATGGATGTCTTCTTTAAACAAAATAAACTAAATAAAACTATAACAATAGTTAATAAGCCTAAGAACAAGAATGGCGTACAATAATGGAATATATCTCTATCCTCTTTCGTAAAAAATCTCGAATATTTCAACGATCATAGAGATTTCAGATGTATTCATTCAACTCCTTTAACCTTTTTCCATTTAATAGTGCAATAAGAGACAAAACAAGTTGGAAATTGCACGTAAAGCGTAGCAAATGAGGTGCGTTCGTGCGATAACGAAGTTTTAAAAATATTCAGATCTTGCTGATATAGTAGAGCGTACTTCGGATACAGTATAGTAGTCGAAATCTTAGTCATTCTGTAATATGCAGGAAATAATTTTTATTGCATCTCAGCAACATATATCTTATTCATAAAATGTGAAATAGCTGAATATAATTAAAACATGTCCCAAACAATGTTTCCCCGTATAGCATTATGTAGTGGAATACTTTTGTGTGGCCCTGTAATTTAATAATAAATATTCTTTGCATCACAGATTATACAGAATGCATATTTTAGTATTTACTTCATAGATTCATGCCAATTCTATTATGTTCGAATGAGTGTAACATCATTAAAATGCATTTGAAACTTTTTTCCCATTGACCGTAATGTAATCGAATACTTTTGATTGTCCCTGTAAATGATGAAAATGTAATGTATCCGACTTTCATAACATTTGAAATGACTCGACAAAATTACGTAATAATTATATGTTTTAAATTTCAAACTATTAAAATGCATTTGAAACTTTTTTCCCCATTGACCGTAATGTAACGGAATTCTTTTGATTGTTCCTGTAATTGATCTATCCATCCAATTTTCATAAAATTTTAAATTACTCGACAATTTATGTTATAATTATGTATTTTAAATTTCAAACGATTCGGTTGGGTAGTTTTGGCGTTGTTATATGCGGACAGATAGACGGACAGACAGACAGACAGACAGACAGAAAGACAGACGGACAGACAGACGGACAGACGAACGGACTGAGTGACAACAATAGGTGTTACGTATTTACATAATTACGAACGCACCTAAAAAGGTTGGTTAATATTATGCGGAATTTAGAAAAAAATATTTTTTTCTTAATTCTTCCTTTTCAAGGTTCTGTTTTAACTCTTATAAAAGGGTTTTATTTGAAACGTCCTTATCTCTCTATTTCTTCGCATTAATTATTCATCTTCTAATGTGAGAACAGTTTTTCAAAGTTATTTATACTATATAAAAACTGATAAATTGCTACTTTTTCATTATCAGTTGTAACACAGAAACATAGAAACTATGAGAGAGAAAAATGGTAACTATGGAAGAGATTTTTTTTCTAATCGTACCTTTAATTTAAAAGAAAATAATATACAGTTAAAAAAGGATTTTCTCGGAAAAGCCATTGTAGTATTTCTCTATATCGTAAAAAATGTGAAAATATTCATGTAGTTTAAACATGATTACGATACATGATTATGATACATGATTACATGAACACAATTATTAACGTGCTAATTATTCTTTTTACCGATGCTTGTATGAAACAAATCGGAAGGCATGTAAAATTATTATTCAAAATATCCAAACAATAAAAATTATATAAATTATCAAAATCAAGTTTTCTAATTCAATCATCCTTCCTTTTTGTGGTTCAATTATAATTCTTATAAAGGGAATTTGAAACGTCCTTATTACTTCCTGTTTTTTTTTCATGCATTCTTTCATGATTTTTCAGGACATTAATTTTTCATCTTTTGACGTGGGGGTTC
This sequence comes from Maratus speculifer, assembly GCA_964019185.1. Lineage (NCBI taxonomy): Eukaryota > Metazoa > Arthropoda > Arachnida > Araneae > Salticidae > Maratus > Maratus speculifer. Next base: position 294,883,109 of record OZ025294.1, on the reverse strand, counting down.
TTCCTTAAAGGTTTAAATTCTGTCTGAAAATTTATAAATTACTACAAGTTGACTCGCAGTTGAAACATACGAACATCATAAGAGGGAACGATAATAAGTTTTACAGGGATTATTTTTGTTTCGTAGAGTGGATTTGAAGGAAATTCACATTAAGAGCCCACAATAGTCACAGAAAAAGTACACAAAAAGACCCGGATGACCATGTAAAGCCTATGGGAGCGTTCTTTTCTAATATCTCGCTCAAATTTTAATATTTTCGCATGATTTTTTTGCACAAGATAGCTGAGGGCAATCCACAACCGGGCTAGTTTTTACTTTTTCGATTTTGGTTATATATTTTTTATATTACGATAGTTTCAGTTTCAGAACCGGTTTAAACCGGTTTCGAAAGTTAAAGTAATTTTTTAAAGAAAATCTGAAACAAAAATTTAAAAAGTAAAAACTAGCCCGGTTGTGGATCGCCCTCAGCTATCCTGTGCAAAAAAATCATGCAAAAATGTTAAAATTTGAGCGAGATATTAGAAAAGAACGCTCCCATAGACTTAACATGGTCATCCGGGTCTTTTTGAGTAATTTTTCTGTGACTATTGTGGGCTCTTAAAATGAAGAAATGATTTCCTCATAAAAGTCATTTTACTCATTGTCTATCTCGATTTTTTTTTTTTACAGTTTATGAATAATACTTAACGAGCAGATTTTTCGTTTTAGCAATTTTAGTATTAAACGTGTTTGACTGTATGTAAAAAGAATATATAAAATATTGAAACTACGTATACGGCTGCAAATTTTGATTGAAAAAACTGCAAGAATATTGCGTAATATTATTCATTTATGTTTTCTTTTTCTTGTATTTCTTGTATTCTTTTTTCGTTCACAGATATTTTTATAATGAATATCGAAAATTTATACAAATATCAGTTGTCTTTGAAATATTTATATGAAAAAGATTTCTTCCATAATATTGGAAATGTCACCTCGAACTATTTTTGAAAACTTAAAAGAGAAATTAATTTTCCTAAACTGCCTCATAACGTTTTATTTCAATCAAAAATGTTCATATAAATTTGAGCACATGAAACTTTTCCTAGATACACAAAATTTATAATGAGACAAGTAACTTTTACAAACTTTGTCCAATATTTTCTCAAAGCTAAGTAAAACACAAAAAATATAATTTATTTCATTACTTTAAGTTTATCATGCATATAGTTTCTTTACAAAGGACATGATTGGATAATTTATTGACTTAATTAAAAGCATGAATATGACGACGAAATAAAAATACAGCTGTTATAATAATCGTGTTTAATTTTCAGATTTATTGTAAATGTACTTGGAAATAAGTGATAATCAGTAAATGCATTGCATCTTGTTACTGATATACATTACAATTACTTTTTTAGAAGTAATGAGGGTTTGCATTTTTTGGTTTATAACATATAGAAAATATGCAATTAAATTTTATATATAATCTAAAATTTAAAAGTAGCAAAGCAAAAATTTAACCAACATTACATTAAAACATATGCGACAGTTTTACAGATACTTTGAATCCATTGATAATTAATAACAAAATCAGTAAATAAAGCTAAATAAAATAAAAATAATGATTAAATGCTAAACGGCCTAAAAGAACATTCACGGCTATTGTTCAGGTGATTATCCAATGTCTAATTACAGTTTATTATCTTAAATATAAACTCGATGCTATATGCAAGGGGATTTTTTGACATACTTTTAAAATAAATTTGTTTATGTTTATTTTTGCACATACAGTGGCATCGGGGTATTTCTAAAACAGCCAGACGTGCTTTAATGTATCGTTGTTTTAGTTTGTGCATTTTAACATTTTAATTTTAGCTTATACTATATATCCAATCACTTTTAAAACCCACATACAATGATCAGTTTTTGCTTGTTAATTTCTCGTATATATATATTTACATGTTTGCGTATGACTAAACGTCTTTTGACAATTTTGAGTTTAGATTTTGTGTAATTACTGGAAAATATTTCACGAATTATTATTGAACTTCCTAGGAATGTAGAACATATTTGATTTCATATTTACTCAAGAAGGCTTATTTACGTGACTTATTCCCTGAATAAAGTTAACATAATCAAAATTTCTTCTTTTACCCTGTAACATAAAATACTCAAAATAAGCTGTGAAAAAAATTATGTATGCCCTGGAAAACGGTTTTATGCATTTGTATAAAAATGGCACACGAATTCATGAAGATATAACTTTATTTTATTTTTATTTTTTATTTACATTTCCTTTTTATTTTTTATTTTTATTTTTATTTATTTATTTGTTTATGTACATAGCATGCTAGTTTTAAAAGTAAATTTAACGCCAGTTTAGAAAACATGTCAATGTTTTGTAGAATCATTTTGTCTGTTTAGAAAATTAAAATGTTTATGAAATGTTGCAAGATTACATGAGTGTTTGAATGGAATAAATTTTGTCTTTGCTTTGCCCAATGGAAATATTTGTTTATTTTTTTATTAAGTATGTAGAAAACTTCGGCATAGTTAAATCTCTGAAAATGTATGATATATATCATTGAACAAGTGAGTCGCATTTCATTTAGTTTCGAAAAGTGACTAGATGGTGAAAAAAAATATCGGACATCAGCTATATGCTTATTTGTTAGAAGTCAGTATATGAAAAATAACAGTTTGTGAAATATTCTTTATGAATCATTCTTTTAGTAAACAACTGAATTGAAGCTCTCTATATCAATTCATATCTTGCTGGAATTTTTCGAAATTTAAGTGAACTTTTTTTTAATAAATCTGTTTAGTATAATTTTTAAAGTAGGATAAAAATGGTTGATATCATTCACACATGCACTTATAAAATGTTCATCATACTCTATGCTTATATCTTATGAAACATTCAAGAAATTCGTTTTAGAATTTCAATTCCTTTTCTGCCCTTATCAAGCTTTAGAAAAACAGCTTTAAAACAGCTAATCATCAGTATTTTTGCACAATTTTTATAGCATCTCAATAGTTTAAATTTTAATAAACCTAAAAACAATTCGAAACGTTTGATGAAATTGAAGTATTTTTTCAAAACGAAATGTGTGAAAATTTCCACGAAAACAGCAAAAATCTGAGCGTTTCGTTGCAGATACGTCAGCTTTTGGATAACGTTTTCACTACTAAATACATATGTTATTTCACGAACTCAGCATTTGGATATACAGTGGAAATTGTTTTAACTACGTTTTTATTTAATTCTGTATAAATATTGAGTTATGCTTAAAATTTATATACATTGTATTTATTTTATTATGAACTAATTGAATGAGCCAATCCTAAAACTTCACAAATCTCATGCATATACCTTATTATTTCAAACAATAGGTATACATGTTAATACTTTAATATTATTAATTCAATACTAATACAATTTTGAATCTTATTTTAAATTTTTGCTTCAATCAATTAATCATAGTAAAAACGAGTTAATGTGGATCATGATATTTATTAAAATGAATAGTTTCTCTTATTCTTCTATGATCAGCTGTTTGCGAATAGTCGGCGTAGCAGGACACGAGGCAATGGACAATAGAACGACAAAAAATCGAGAAAATGATAATAAAAAAGTTATCTTAATGCTCCTTTCCACGAAATATTTCCAAATTCATCGAAGATCTGCTGGTACAAAAAAACTTGTTTAATTCTGTACATAAATTTACGCACTTATAGTTGGTACAATATTGAAAATGGCACATAGATTGCTATTACAACGGCCATTTTCGGTGATTTTTTCCATATTCAAGTGGGAAAAGCTGTTTGAGTATATGCTGTTTGCATAGTCAAATAATTAAATTAAAAATTTGGTTTAATTCTATGCACAACTTCATATACTTTTCGATGATACAATATTGAAAATGGCACAAAAATCGCTATTAAAGCACCCCTTTTCGGCGGGCCTGTATGCCATTGCCAGATGCGTTTATAAAAAGTTTGGGTCAATTTTATGCATATTTTCATACCATTTTCGATTGTAAAATTGCGACATACGGACATACAGACACACAAATAGACAGATAATTTGTATAAAATGTATTTTTTTTATCTCTGACCTCTAAAACGTGTAAATCCGTCAAAAATTGGAAGTCGAAAAAAATTTCGATTACAATACTTTCTTCTATCTTCAATAGAAGAAAGTAAAAATGTACCGGGTGGTTATAAAAAACTTTACCGATATATCGAACTGCAGCTGCCGGTCCATTCAACCGATCGAGATGAGATTTTAGATATTGATATTCACAAGTATGAGCTTGAAATTCTGTCAACGGCAATAAATTGGCGCTCACGATTACGGTTATAATGACAGAAACTCGAAATTTTCAAATCGCAACGCCCATTTTTTTTCTCGTAAAATGCTCAGCGCATGCTAAAACAAACGCTAAAAAAACAGCTCTGCGAAAGACGAAAAAAAAATACGTGTGGCACTCGGGGACTGCCGCGGTAAAGCGATTGCATAGCATTTTTTTTTATCAAATTATGCAATTATAATTAGTTATTTATTTTTTATTTATGCAGTTTTTTTGTCTTTGATATTAATTCAAGTTAAACATTTTGAGCGTGATGACCGATAACAATTTTTTTTCTTGTATTGAACAAATGAGAAGTTAATATCGTTTAAAATATTTTTATTTTCTTACAATACATGTAGGTTAATCAGGAATTTTTATCATTGAAACTATACGTTTATGGTAGCTGAAATAAAAAACATAAGTTTAAGACTTGATATTCTCGAAATATCTGAAAAATACCGCGTCAATGTCTGCCGAAGTCTACGGAAAGATACCGTGCCGAAGTCTGCCAAACTGAAGCGACGTTAGCCGGAGTGTTAGGTTTTTTTTTCTCGTTACAGAATTTCTAGATTCTTTCGCCGCGCTCAAAGCCCATGATAAAAGCTGTGCAATACCTTAATAAATTACAAACAAAATCTAGCCGAAAATTAGATCGAAAATTAGATCGCGAGTTATAAGCATTTTTAATTTTCCGAACCTCACCGTGGGGGTCTCAACAAAAATTAACACTGTCTCATAATAAATTACCAAACAAAATTTGGCCGCACTACGAAAATTAGATCGCGAGTTATAGGCATTTTACATTTTTCGACCCTCACCGTGGTGGGGGCTTCTGTCACCAAAAATGAACACTCTCTCATAATAAATTACCAAACAAAATTTGACCGCGCTACGAAAATTAGATCGCGAGTTATAAGCATTTTAAATTTTTCGACCCTCACCGTGGCAGATTTCTTGTTACCAAATGTAACACTGTCTCATAATAAATTACCAAACAAAATTTGGCCGCGCTACGAAAATTAGATCGCGAGTTATAAGCATTTTAAATTTTTGACACTCACCGTGGGGGGTCTCCTTTCACCAAAAATTAACACTGTCTCATAATGAATTACCAAACAAAATTTCGCCGCGATACGAAAATTAGATCGCGAGTTATAAGCATTTTAAATTTTTCGACCGTTACCGTGGGGGAGGGGTCTCCTGTCACCATAAATTAACACTCTCTCATAATAAATTACCAAACAAAATTTGGCCGCGCTACGAAAATTAGATCGCGAGTTATAAACATTTTAAAATTTTCGACCCTCACCATGGGGGGGGGGTCACCTTTCGCCAAAAACTAACACTGTCTCATAATAAATTACAAAACAAAATTTCGCCGCGATACGAAAATTAGATCGCGAGTTATAAGCATTTTAAATTTTTCTACCGTTACCGTGGGGGCTCTCCTTTCCCCAAAAATTAACACTGTCTCATAATGAATTACCAAACAAAATTTGGCCGCGCTACGAAAATTAGACCGCGAGTTATAAGCATTTTAAGTTTTTCGAGCCTCAGCATGGGGGGGGGTCTCCTTTCACCAAAAATTAACACTGTCTCATAATAAATTACCAAACAAAATTTCGCCGCGACACGAAAATTAGATCGCGAGTTATAAGCATTGTAAATTTTTCGACCCTCACCGTGGGGGGTCTCTTTTCACCAAAAATTAATACTGTCTCATACTAAATTACCAAACAAAATTTGGTCGCGCTACGAAAATTAGATCGCGAGTTATAAGCATTTAAATTTTTCGATCCTCACCATTGGGCGGGTCTCCACTCACCAAAAGCTACATTATCCTACCTTATTTTATCTTAAGACGATTCTTTTCTATACACATTCTATCAGGAATTTTTATTATTGAAACTATAGATTTATAGTAACTGAAACAAGATATATAAGTTTGAGACTTGATATCCTCTAAATATCTGAAAAATACCGCGTCAATGTCTGCCGAAGTCTACCGAAGTCTACCGAAGCATACCATGCCGAAGTGAAACGACGGTAGCCGAGTGTTAGGTTTTTTCGTTACGGATGTGTTAGGATATTTCTCGTTACGGAATTTTTGGATTCGGTCGCCGCGCTCAAAGCCCACGATAAAAGCTATGTAATAGCTTAAAAATACACGATCAGGGCGAACGAAGGAAATTTGCATATGGCAGTGGCAAAACACCAATTACGGAACGCCGCTTGCCAAATAGTCTGCGTAGAAAACGGATAAAAAGTGGGATGGGAGTGTTAGTTCTTCAGTCGGGAACTTGCACGTGACAACGAAATGACTCTTCCAGCGAAAGTTCATGGTGAATTGGTAAAACTCTATTATATGAATGGGATGAACGCTCCGAAAACCTTGCGTGTTTACCGTCTAAACCATTATCAAATGCTTTACCCATGTAGCCCGGAAGCTCTTTGTGATTTCACAAATAATTTCGAAGAACCTGGCTGCATCTGTGGTAGACCGCGATCCATTCGACCAAATCTTCCTGAGGATACTGTTATGGAAGTGCATCACATAGTGACTGCAGGACACACATAAAAATATAAGAGGTGCATCTCTTGTATTGGATACACCAAAATCAACGGTGCTAAAGCTAGCGCGCTCTTTAATCCGCATGTTTCCTTACCTGTACCAGCGCGTACAGATGATGAAAGTGGGGGAACATCAACAACGTATAGACTTTCCTAATCAATTTCTTATCAAATATGATGGAGATAAGCACTGTCCTGCTCACTTATTATGAACAGACGGGGCGCATTTCACCTTAACGGCAATGTCAACACAAACAATTGTGTTCAGTGGACAGACATGAGTTCCCACGTTGTGGCGCCCATACCTTCACATGACATGAGAGTAACTGCGTGGTACGGCATTGCATGCACAATTATTAATATTTCTTTTTAGGAAGTGATACCAACGGCATTTGTAACTTGTTCTGTAACAGGCTCCCGTTATATGGCAATGCTGCAAAATTGCGTCACATCAGAATTACTGAAGCGAACTGGCTTGGAGTGTTGTAATAAGTGATTGGTGTATTGAATCTGTGTCATGTGCAAATTTCTTCTGTGTGCTTCAATCGTTTTTTTTTTGGGGGGGGGGGGGGACGTTTGAAGAGCTGTGTTTTGTGCGTGCATAACGAGTCTGTTTCTTCTGATACACGTATGGTTGTTGCTATATAATGTATCTATTGTTGCTATATAACGTGCTAATTCATTGTAAACTACCAATATTCAACTCTAGAATAAATAAATATATACCCTCTAATGCTACAGCACAACTACAACCGATGGACCAAGATATATCCGAAAATTTAAATATTCAATATCGTAAAAGGGTTCTAGAGCAAATTTTATTTTCGATTGACCTTAAAGAAAGCTATGACATAGCATTACACAACATTCAATGATTTATGTACTGCATGGAACGCTGTACAACTTGAAACAATAGAAAAGTGCTTTCGACTTGCCGGATTTATCCGTCCATTATAAAAAAGTGATTGTAAAGCAAATAACGAAAATGGTAGACCTTTCGAACAAATAGAATTTCTGAAGTTTTCTGAAAAATATAGTGTGATATTATGTTCGAAGAGTATGTAGCACTTGACAATAGTTTAGAATTATTTAGATCCTTAACTTCTTCACGACGAGAGCCTTTTATGAAATTTTTTAAGTTTTGTTACCGGTTTTCAAAAACAGAAATTTTTGTCTTGTAAAATCGCGCCAATGTGGTGTGTATATGACATCTGTGCCGTTGTTTTTTACTCTGATATCCAGCCTCTTGCCTTAAAGCTATATCATATTCGCGTTCTTTTTAACCAGTAAATGTACGTTTTCTTGGCATTTTTAAAAATAGGTTTTAAAAGATGGTCTAATACATTCAGAAAATTGTTTTAAAACGACAAACTATTTAAAAATAATACTACATATACCAAAATTATAATATATGTGTTTCATTCAGTTCAATTTTAACCTTCCAATTCAAATAGCGAATTTAACTATTAATTTTATACATTCACAATTCTTTTATTGCCATTTTACAAGAAAAAAAAAAGCTATCATAATGTAATTCTTTTAATATGGGTAAATGTCATCAGCGTAAATGATTTTGACAAAATAAACAAAATACATTTTATTTATTTAATTAATCATGATTCTATATAAAATTGCTTACTCCATGATTTACTTTCTACACATGTTTTATTCTCTATACACGATTCATTTTTTATTTCCAAAAATGCGTCCGTAATGAAAAAGCATGTAAAAAAATATTAAAATAATAATTTTTATAAACGTAATTCTGTAAAAAAAAAAAATTATAATAATAATAATAATATTCTGGAAATCTACAAATCATAATTTATTTTGTGTGTAATTTTAAGTTAAAATACTAAATAGCTTTTTTTGTAAATTGTACAAAAAATATAATTTGAGTGGCCTAGTAGAGTATTCGCTTCGCTTATCCCAATAATAAAACAAATACAATGCATTGCGATGTTAAACATAACTCAAAACCAACATGTATATTTAGAAATCTGCTAGAATATTGGATTCTCACATTTTAATACACTGTAGGTTTGTTTCGGTTAACATTTAAAAAATATTACATCGCATATTCCTTTTACGAATATTAATTTCAAAATATAAAATAGCTAAGATAATTGCACTTTTAAAATCATGTCACAAAATTAACTTTAGGTATTTGAAGAGTAAAAAAAACTAAACTATAAATAGATGAATGTCAGGAATTAAATATGAAATGAACATTAGAAAATTTTTAAATATTCTCTAACATGAAATATTTAATTTTCATAAATATTTCAAATGTTCTTATTTGAAATATAAGACTTGGTATTATTTTTTACATATATATTTTTTAATAAAACTGAAATTTAAACGAAAACTATTCAAAGTGGAAGACAAATTTTCAAAACGTTCTATAAAATATCATTGAAAGTAAAAAAAATCATGAATATGATAATGTATTCTATATAAGACTTTCAACTTTTGTTATATTGGGGTCTTTTCATTCCGCTTTTTTATATATTGTGAAAGAAGATGAATTTTAAATTTACTTTTAGGATAGTCATAGAAAATTCGTCTTGACAATATAATTTACTTATTTTAAGTATTTTCTGAAACTGATGTTACATAGTTATGCATTCCTAAGCAAATGTTAGATTAAGTAAAATGTTTAACTTTCTAAACAAATTTTTAAGAAAAATTTGTTCATGTAGTTGTATAAAGTAAGCCAATTAAAAATACCATTTATACAAATGGTATTTTTCAGAACATGATATGTATCTTATTTAAATAGAAGAAAAAAATATATCATCAAATATAGATTATGAAAAACTTACCAATACTATTAGAATATTATTAAAAAAATATCATGGTCTATAAGCCGTGTTTTTGTCAAAGGAAAATATCTAAAATTTTATTATATTACAGTAAATTAATCATTTCAGCTTCTAATATTCGAAAGTATATCCTGTACAATTTCAAAAATAGTTTTGTATTTTGTTTGAATTTGTGTAACACATACAAGCACAAAGTTCGTATTATTCGTAATATTGATAAAAAATACGCAATTTCTTTCATAATTTTACCTCAATATTTTATATGAGCGCAATCGCGCAACACCTTTCGAAATATATCATTAAACGCATCAAAATATGCAGCATATTGTCAAAATAAAAATGTAAAATGTAATGCTGCGGTCATAGTAAATTATTAAAAATAGAGTGTTAAGTAACTACACTCCTTCACGTAACTAAGAGACTTTAGGATACAGCGACGTGTTTAAAAGGGTTAAAATGAACGCAAATATTGTTAATAACCATAATCATAGAATAGAGAATACATTATAGTACAACGACTATTATTCGCTGCAGAATATTTCTAAGTATTGTAAATGTAAAATAGGACTTCATGCAGTTGGTTGTTGTACAGATATTTTAGCCGTTTTGTACAACTTGAGATATTAAAGGTACATGGCTGAAGAAAAACCTAGCAGTGTTTATTATTATGATTATGTAGTAGATGATCTACCTCTCATTTTTCAGAAAGAGAACAATGTGTCTTATAAGAAACTGCTTAATTAATTTTGATATTATTTTACATGTTTTGTTGACACATTAGGTTTTATTAAAGTTCTGAAATATTAAAATATTGAATGCCATGTCTACTTTATGTTATGCAAAATCATATTGTTTTTAAACTTTTCGACATGTCTATCAATAATGTATATAACCTACCCTAACACATACACAAATATAAGCATAAAACTGTTTTGGTGCAAAAACACCGCTTAATGACCCTAAACCTTTCATTTTTCGTAGATTGAAATAGGGCGTGCTCTTACAGAGTTCTTCTGTGAATCTCTGTAAAAGAAAGTTAAATGCTACACGTTTTTTAAACTATGTAAAACGTGTTTTAATACACTTGCGTGACTTTTTTTAAAATCTTCTCAAAAATATCACCATAACGTTAAAAATGATCGATAACGATTTCTCCCAATATATCATGATACAATAGAGTTCCTTTCTGCATCCCTGTAAATGCTATAAGCTATAAATGCTGTAAAGCTATAAGAGCTGCTTATTATTTATACTTGAAAAAGCATATAAAAGTATCTCTCCCGAATATTTTACATTCACTACTCTTAAATATTGCAACATAATTAGAATGAATCGATAACGATTTTTATTATTGTGTCATTATATAACAGAATTATTTTGTGTGTCCCAAAATTAATATTTTATTCCTGTATAAATATCCCAGAAATAATCTAAAGTAAATATTCATATGATTTCTAAATATATCAGGAATGTTCAAATAAAAATGTACAAAGTTTGATAACAATCCAATCGTTTTAAATTTGAGCATCACCGTAAAAATTGAAGACTCAAATTGGGTTGAAAGATTTCTGGGTATAGTAATTTTCCTGAAATGGTACAGTAAGGATTCCAAAATGGTAGAGTATTGTTCCCAAAATAAATAACCCAAAATGGTTCAAAACAGAGCAGATCTTTATTAAGATTAAATTAATCAAAATTTCTGAGGTATAATGTACATACTATCTAAGATATTTTAATTGTTTTAATGTCATTAAAAATCAGACTTATTTAAAACGATTTTGTGCTACAAACTGAACTTTCCAAATTGGAACAATGCTGTACCCAAAATTCTTTCAACCCAGTTTGGGTATTTTATTTTTACAGTGTGGTGCTTTTGGATAACGCTGTGAGACATCGAGCAATGCGACTGCAATATCCGATGCGGTTGTGTGCATACGTGAGTGCCCGCGTATGAATGAGAAAAGAAGCAGGCATTAGTGTGTCTTGTCCAATTGGTGCGGCAGTGCGTATGAGGACATCATGGCATTCCAAATGCAAAATTCCACGATTAAGAACCAGCGAGGTGTTACCATATTTCTTGCTGCGCTAGACTTTTCTCCTTCTTTATGCACGGGCGTCCGGTCATGCGCGTAACACGTACAGGACGCCGGACTTTAGAATCGGGTCACTTGATGTCTCATTACGTTACTACAAATTACCCTATTCAAATTCCAACTATTATAGTTGTTACGACGTTTTGTACATTTTCATTTGAACACCCCTAGTACAATAAACTAGTTAATTGAAAAAAAATTAAATGTCAACATTTACATAAAAATTTTCTGAATTAGCGGTTGTTCATTATTTAGCACAATTTTGTGTTGTTATAACTGTTTTGTTTTCAAAGCTCCATAAAAAATCGAGTTTTAATAAAATATGGGATTTTAAAAATACGTTTTTATGCATGAGATCCTACCTTGATTCAAAAAGTAAACTTGCTTAAAGAAAATTAGGTTTGAAGTTTTGATCAAGTCTTTTGTTCGCATTAGTCTGCATTTGAACATAAGTCCGTTGAACTGATTGTTTCGACTTATAGAACAATAAAGGCAGAGAGAAATAGAGAAAGACAGAGATAAATATGAAAAGTGTATCAGAATTTGAAAAAAATCTATAAACGGGAAGGAATGCATACACATAGTTATGATAAATTATTCATTTATTAAATAATGAAATTATATTTATTATTATTATTTTCTTTTGAAATGACAATTAATTATATCACTTTCCAATTTAGCATTAAAACTTCATTCTTTAATGGTCTTATTATTATACTATCGGATATATTTACTTTTTCGTAATTAACTCATCATAGCTATTGCATTTTAAATATTTAAGCACTTTTCAATAAATTAATATTTTTATTTTTCTGTAGAAGGATACAAATTATTTCCATCTGAAGAATAATATTTCACAAATCAGAAGTTTGATATCCATTCTCTTAAAGATGTCAATTCTGAGAAATATTTGACAACTAAGATTAATATGGCTCCCAAGAGATCTGTCCAGTTTATCTCATAAGACATTTAAAACCATTATAAATCTCTCAAAATCCTCACACAAGATTGTTTTATGTACAATTGCAATCTTAAAAAAGATACAATGAAATAATTTATATTTTCGGGATATTGAATTATTTTTGTAAAACAAAGAAATATTTCTTCTTATGAAACATTTTGTAAATACATTGATAATCCACAATTCCGTATTTTTTATGATTTCATTTGACAACAACGTTCAGCATAAATAAATTTTTACAGATAATTTACATGTTTTAAAGTTGTCATCTCATTTTAAATTTCTATGTATTTGACTAAAATACTAAAACGCACCACATTTTATGCTTTTGACTAAATGTACGGAATGATCAAAAACAAAGTATAAGTAAATTAGATATATTTTGACTTAAATACATTTCATAGTTCTAAGCCTTAGTGGATTACCTTCGTGTTTAACTATTTTTTATGATGATTTCCACATATCATAGCATATTATACAGATAGTTACAGCAACTAGGTTTTGCTCATTTCTTCTCGTTTCCCCCCCCCTTCATGATGATCAAGATTTGGTTGAAAGCGCTCAGGATATGTTTTTAATTTAATATCTGTATATAGGTTTTAATGGAAGCTTTTTAGCTCACAGGCTATCATAGCCTGAGAGCTTATGTGCCCGTCCGTTCTGCATGTACGTTCGTACGTGCGTTCGTGCGTAACGCGTTAACTCGTGATAAAAATATCCGATCCACTTGAAATTTTGTATGTAGGTATATCCTGACAAGGCGCTTCCCAGATTAGTTTTTGGAGTTCATTCGATATGTATAAGAAACGGGGGGACGGAACGGGGGGTTCATGCCCCTCCCCTTAGTTGATATAAATGGGATTTTCATGCAGAATTAACTTTTCGTTCAAAATTTAGATTAGGATCATTCTGATGAGGCGATTCCGTGACTGTTATTAGATGTTCATTGAATTAGTATAAATAGGGGGAACAGGGGTTGTAATGCCCCCCCCCCCTTAATTTATATAAATGGGTTTTTCAAGCAGAATTTTCAGATTTCGTTCAAATCTCTGAATAGTTTTGGAAGTTTAATGGTTAAATATAAAAGAGGGGGATAACTCCTTTTACATTATATAAATGCTAAATGGGTTTTTATTAAGAATTATCTCATTTGCTCTGAATTTTGGATATGGATTTTTTATATGATAAAGCATGTCTTTGATAGTATAGGAGGTTCAATGATTAAGTATAAAAAAAGAGGAAAGGGGAGAGCTGTTTCCCCTTCTTAATTTTTTTTCGAACGGAATTAACCCTTGAAAATATAAGGCTTTAATGTACAATTAGTATTTGTAGCCTTTGAGCTCAATGCCATCAGTTTAACTGGGCAGTATTCTTTATTTATTTATGTATTTTTTAATTTTAACACACGAGCACACGCGCTGGGATAAAATTTACCCCCAAGGCACTGTGCACCCAATTTACAAGTAAAAACATTCATTCAATTTTAGAACACCCTGTATATTTTAATAAAACGTACGCATGGATAACTTTGTCTTCGCTTGATTTCTCCAAATCCATAATTTCTACGAAGAAATTAAATGAATTCTATGGTAAATCTAAGAAAATTTATCTAACAATTACAAAAAATATTTATGTGAAAATTAATAAATAAATGCTAATTTTATTCATATAAAATTACGTGACTCTTACGAGATAAAATATTTCGAGACATTAAGAAGCATAAAGAAATAACAATAATGGAACATATTTTTTCTAAAATTAAAAAAGTATAGTGAAATAATCCTTAAAAGTTTAAAAATCATAAGATGTATTACAAAAAGATTGAAAACTTCCTTCTTATGGGAAGGAATATAAATTTTTTGGTTATGTTAATACTTGTTTAAAATTCTAATTTCGTTAAAGGAATCGCTTCAAAAGATTTATATTTTTCTTCAAAAACATTAATCATTTAAAAAAATAATAATTTATGACTAAACTAACTTAAATAAAACATGACTTAATGATTGATTTTAATTGTATAAAGACATTTGCAGAGTGTCCATCAAACAAGAATGCGATTTCAAATTGAAATTTCTCAAAAACAAAGATCCATGGAATTATGCGATAAACGGTTTGTTTTTTAGGAAAGCTAAAAAATCTTATACACAAGTTTCGAACGGTGAATATTTTGAAAATATTGTGTTATCATTGCAAAAATTACTTGATTTGGCATTTTTCTTGATTTAGATTTTTTGCAGCGAACGAGTGTTTCACTGTACAGTGCCATATTTTAACGATTTTTGGAATTTTAACTTCTGAATTTTTAAGAAATCCAAAATTTTAGTTCGAAAAATCATTAAAATATGGCGCTGGACGCGAAAATCTCGTTCTCTGCAAGCAATATAAAACGAAAAAAATGTCAAATCAATCAAATTAAAAATTATGTCACTATGTATAATTTTCCTATCAGTTTGGCGATTTTAAAATTATTTTATTTTTAATGCGAAACTGGTCGACGGGATAAACATAAAATATCTTTTTTTCTTAATAAAAAGGCATAACAGTATTTACTATGACATGTAAAGTGAACAATAGAAAAATCTTATTCTTTATTAACCTTTTTTTTCTTTTTTTCTCATTTATACAGTTAGATTTTTTATACGAAAAACGAGAGCTTCCATATAGTACACAAAATATAAAAATAGAAGAATGTTTCATTTTCTTTAATAAAATGCTTAAAGTAAACCTACATTAATGTATATAAAAATACAAAGTGTCCAAAAAATAACACCCCATTTAAAATTAAAATTTTTCAGAAAGAAAGATCAAGTCAAGTATGCGGTAAACGATTTGCTTATTAAATAAGCTGTAAAAATCTTATACAGAAGTTTAGAACAGTAAATATTTTGAAAAGATTGTGTTCCGATTGCAAAGAATGCTTGATTTGACATTTTTCTTCTTTTATACTGCTTGCAGCGAACGAGTATTTCACCGTACAGTGTCATATTTTAACGATTTTTGGAACTTTAATTTCTGAATTTTCGATAATCCAAAAATTTAGTTCGAAAACTCGCTAAAATATGGAGCTGTACGCCGAAAAACGCGTTCTCTGCGAACAATATATAACAAGAAGAATGTCAAATCAAGCATTCTTTGCAATCAGAACACAATCTTTTCAAAATATTCACTGTTCGAAACTATAGTTTCGACTATCGTTTTAAACTGTAGTTCGAAAAATAAGTTTTTTACAGCTTACCTAATAAACAAATCGTTTAAACAATCATTTAATATAGGAGGATTGTTATACGTTTAAACAATCGTTTCTTAAAAAAAATAAATGGGGATCTTATTTTTTTGGACACCCTGCATTTTTATGTACATTTATGTAGGTTTACTTTAAGCATTTTCTTTAATAGAGAATCAAATATTTTTTTATATATTTTTATATACTATATGGAAGCTCTCGTTTTTTGTATAAAAAATCTACCTGTCAAAATAACAAAAACAAATGAAAAAAAATTAGGTTAATAAAGAATACGATTTTTTTTATTGTTCACTTTACCTTTCTTAGTTAATTGGTTATGTCTTTTCATTAAGAATAAAAGATACTACATGTTTATCCCGTCGACCAATTTCGCAAAATTATAAAATAGCCAAACTAATAGGCAAATTATACATGTTGACATAACTTTTAATTTCAAATAAAGAAAAAGCAAATAACCAGTAGAATATTAATAAAAATACAAATATAATGGCGAAATGAAAATAACTTAATGGCGTTTTAAACACGCGTTTCGTATTTAATGTCATAGATTGCGACATTCACGATATCCATTATTGGCATTAAATCTTATATTTTGGGGATAGTTTTTTAGTCGACAGGATAACCAAGTGTACCAAAAAATACCTGTTGTGTTTTATAATTTAATTTAGTAAAGTGTAATAAGATATCCTGCGATAATAACTACAGGTTAAGGTTTTACCAAGTTTAACTGCTTAGTTTTCAAACAAATAGAAAATTTGATACAGCAACACAGTGACTATGTATACAAGAAGGGGTATTTCAGCAGATGTGTATTCAAACAATTTGTTGGCATGATCACTTGACCAATGCTATAGAAACAAAACTATGAAACAAGATGAATAATTTACATAAAAAAATATCCAATATTATCTATATAATCTCTGTAGCCCTAGAAATTGACAAATTGTTTTTGCTTGCTATTAATTGCGATAATAGGATGCAGTTAACCATTTGATACTTGAAATGAAAAAATTCTCACATGAAAAAATTAACTACATTTAAGATATACAATTTGTTTTTTATAATTTAGTTTTCAACATTGACACTAGTACTCCTTTGTATAAAAAATGCAGTACTAAATTGAAAAAAATTCAACCGGAGTAATAACAACAGTGGGTGTCGTTATCAACAATTTCCACGATATATTTCAAACTACCAGCTTCCTCGAGAATACATACAATATCTATTTCAACATTTTCAAAGTACATTAAATTTATACAAAAAACAAAATATTTTCTAATAAATATATATTCTTCACATTCCAGAACCATATATATATATATTATACACGTGTTCAAAGTACATTAAATTTATGCAAAAAACAAAATATTTTCTAATAAACATATATTCTTCACATTCCAGAACCATATATATATATATATTATACACGTGTTCAAAGTACATTAAATTTATACAAAAAACAAAATATTTTCTAATAAATATATATTCTTCACATTCCAGAACCATATATATATATATATTATACACGTGTTCAAAGTACATTAAATTTATGCAAAAAACAAAATATTTTCTAATAAACATATATTCTTCCCATTCCAGAACCATATATATATGTATTATACACGTGTTCAAAGTACATTAAATTTATGCAAAAAACAAAATATTTTCTAATAAACATATATTCTTCACATTCCAGAACCATATATATATATATATTATACACGTGTTCAAAGTACATTAAATTTATGCAAAAAACAAAATATTTTCTAATAAACATATATTCTTCACATTCCAGAACCATATATATATATATTATACACGTGTTCAAAGTACATTAAATTTATGCAAAAAACAAAATATTTTCTAATAAACATATATTCTTCACATTCCAGAACCATATATATATATATTATACACGTGTTCAAAGTACATTAAATTTATGCAAAAAACAAAATATTTTCTAATAAACATATATTCTTCCCATTCCAGAACCATATATATATATATTATACACGTGTTCAAAGTACATTAAATTTATGCAAAAAACAAAATATTTTCTAATAAACATATATTCTTCACATTCCAGAACCATATATATATATATTATACACGTGTTCAAAGTACATTAAATTTATGCAAAAAACAAAATATTTTCTAATAAACATATATTCTTCACATTCCAGAACCATATATATATATATTATACACGTGTTCAAAGTATATTAAATTTATGCAAAAAACAAAATATTTTCTAATAAACATATATTCTTCACATTCCAGAACCATTTATATATATATATACATATATACACGTGTTTGTGTGTTACTTAAAAAAATTCTTAGCAACATGCTGTCTCCATATTTATGGAGTAATTTATTATATATAATGTGGTAATTTAAGCTTACATAACTTATGTAATATTACACATTAGGGGATCGTAACAACAATTATATCAGTAAATTTACTAAACATAATGAGACAAGGCTGCCAAGAATTTTATTGAGTTATGTTAAATATATTTTTACTGTGTAGTTTGATTCATGTTTTTATAGCGTAATTCGCCACATTTTATGTTATAAAGTATTACGGAAAGGTATTCTAAACTGTAACTAATGATATAATATGAATATTTCAAATATCCTGGTAAAATTTACTACACTTAATGAATAAAGAGTAATTTTGTTTAAAACTGGTTATTTCTTATAATTCAGAATTGAAATCATTGTGCCGACGTATTTGAAACAGAAAGTTAAATTACAAATAAAATTATAGATTTGTTCAAATATGAAAGTTTTATTTTTTTTCAGTGCAATTTTATACAGCTACCACATAATTTTCTTCTTTGATGAAATGTTACAGAAAACCCTTATATGAGCAATTTCTAATGAACGTGAAAAATTCATAGAACTTTTTTAATTGATTTTGGAAATTGACAAAATATTTATCTGATAAAAAATATATTCAAATATAAATAAAATTCATTTAAATGACGCTAGAAAAATTAAAATATTACACGACTAGCGAATAACTGGATGTCACATATTATTAAAAAGCAAATCATACAAAACTATTGATATAACTATTTCTATTTCCTTAGTTTTAAAACTTAAATTTATTTTCTGAAGAATTTTGATTTTGCACTAAAATTGTAAAAATAAAAATTTAATATCATGGTCTAGCAGCTGGAAACATACAATACCAAATATGTCTTAGGAAAAATGTTCCAGTTAGTATTAAATTTTACAGCTATAATATAGTTTTTGAACAGCTGTCCTTCAAAAGCAACATGATTTTATTTTATTCTTGATTTTGGAGCTTTTAGAATTGAAAAATATTTAACTATTTTTAATTTTTTAAAACAAATGAGGTCATATAATGATTAATTCTCCCTACAAATTCGACTAAAACTGCATTCGTATTTATATTACATTCTAATAGTAAATGTTATTTTAATTAATTTACGAATTATAATAATTGGTTCAAATACTGTCGTTTTGAATAAAGGTTTTCTATTTGGAGTTGCCATTTTTAACACTTTAAAAAGAAATTCAAAATTGCTTACGATTTCTGTTTTATTTTTTTTGTCTGTCAGTCTGACCATATGTCTTTCCATACTCTAACTTACAAAATGTACTGGAATTGCAATGTAATTGATACATGTCATTAAGTTTTTCCAGGACACGTGATTGTAGTTGGAGTGTGTGGCACTTATATTTCACACAACATACAATATATACAGTGTGTTTCAAAAATGACCGGTATATTTGAAAAATCAATAAAATCTAAACGAGCAGCGATAGAAATACACCGTTTGTTGCAATATGTTTGGGACAACAGTAAATTTTCAGGCAGACAAACTTACGAAATTAGTTAAAATTTACAACAAAAGATGGCGCTGCAGTCTGAAAAAATCTAAAACACGATATTTTCCACATAGCCACCATGCGCAGAAATAATATAACACCAATAAAAACGCCTGCAGCGTCATCCGTTGTTGAAAATTGTAAATAATTTTGAAAGTTCATCCGCCTTAAAATTTACTGTTGTCCCAAGCATATTGCAACAAACGTTGTATTTCTATCGCTGCCCGTTTAATTTTTATTGATTATATATGTGTGTATACACAAATAATATCTTTATATTACGGCCTAAAGAAAAAATAATTTCCAATCATTTTTAATAATGTGAAACTATTTCAAATATATTGAAATCAATATAAAACACTTTATACATATGCGTTATTACAAGGTGTTAATTTTACAAGTACATGAAAAATGATTACACTGCGGTTTGTGTGATAATTTGCGGTAGTTCTTTTTGTTGTATATGCGTTTTAAAATTATCCTATTGCTTTATTTTTAAATGTTGTTGGTGTGCAAAAACTGCATGGATCCTATACAGCGTTGCAGAAAATAATTCGAGTAAATTACAGTTGGGAGATGGAAATTTCTGAAGATAAATCTACATCTGTGTTCGCATTTTCCTAACTGGAAATTTAGGAACCATTCAGTTTTACTAATGCAGTTTATTTATATTTTTACATGCATACATTATTAAAAATCTAAAGTTTTAGCTGCATAATCATTTCAACGCTTTTATGGTGCGTTTCTCTTCTGACAAATGAGAATACTCCCTAGTACAATAAAGTAATCGTTTACTATAAAAGCAGTGGAGCGACTGTACAGCAAAAGCTATATATTTTTAACAGTGTAGATTCTGTCTATCTTGACATTTTTCTAGATGCCAATCATATAACTCGTTTAAGATCATACTTGTTTTGTAACAAGCTCGACTGATTGAACCTTGTCCAGTCACTGTTTTCGATTTTCTAGGTTTCGCAAATATACACATTTAGCATCATATGTCACTGTGAGTTTTCAATGCGCAAATTCTGAGTATTTTCCAAAAGAGTTTTCCACTTTTCCACTCTGTGTTCTAGTACCATCGTACATTTTCTGTAGTTTATATAAGACTTGGTCTACAACCCTTGGCACAAAGTTTCCGATCATTACCCCAACACTACCATTTTTTTAACAAGAAAGCATTATTTATTCTCACTGCATGAAAATTAAACGATTATTGAAGATAATAAATTTGTATTATATATCATGAACAACAATATGCAATAAAAAAATCATTATACATCAATTTATAAGCATAATAATGGTGATTGAAATTTAAACACCAAAGAAAAAAATACCCAATCACGCTTTGATTTGGAAAAAAATAACCGATCACTATAATCCATATTTAGTAAATCCATATTTAGCTCGGACGACAGCCGTAATTCTCCGTGTAATGGACTCTATAAGCTCTCTATATTCATTGGATGCGATTTCACACTAATATTCTCCTATAGCTTTAGATAGTTCTATGGCATTTGTGATCCTTCAAAAATCGGTAATGTATTCCACGGATTTTCGATGGGATTAAGATCCGGACTATTGGGCGGCCAAGTCATGGTTTTAATTGGATTATTAACTACATTTTGCAGGAATTCATTCACTGGTTTTGTGCGATAGGGAGCTGTGTTGTCATCTTGAAATAAGAAGTCATTTTGATCCCCGAACCATTGATCGATCCTGGGAATCAAAAAATCCTTTAAAATATATGTACACTTCAAACTTTCTCTGCGTAACACAATACACAATTTGTCGATGCCTTGTGATATAATACAATTCCAAACTGCAAATGCAAGTGAAAATTTAGTCTTCGTATTGACACACTTATCATTAAACTTTTTACCAACTCTCCTCCAAACAAATGTTTCACAGTCATCACTTTTACCGAGAGATATGCGAGATTCATTGATAAAAATAACTTTATTTCATTTATCATATGGCTCTCACATGTTTTTTACATCATTGCAGGCGCTTTTTTCTATGCTTATTTTTCAAGTAATGTTTTGTTTCAATTTTACAGGATTTAAATCTTGCTACATTTAGACGATTACGTACAGTGCGGTCACATACCTTTAATGAGATAAACTGATGGCATTGAGCTCACAGACTACGCATACTAATTGTACATTACAGCTTTTTATTTTCAAGGGTTAATTCCGTTCGAAAAAAAAATTAAGAACGGGAAACAGCTCTCACCTTTCCCCTTTTTTATACTTAATCATTGAACCTCCTAAACAATCAAGTACATGCTTTATCATATAAAAAATCTATGTCCAAAATTCAGAGCAAATCGGATAATTCTTAATAATAAAAACCCATTTAGCATTTATATAATTTAAGAGGAGTTATCCTCCTGTTTTATATTTAACCATTAAATTTCCAAAACTATTCAGAGATTCGAACAAAATCTGACAATTCTGCTTGAAAAACCCATTTATATAAATTAAGGGGAGGGGCATTAGAACCCCCGTTCCCCCATGTTTGAACTTATTCAATGAACACCTAATAACAGAATCGCCTCATCAGAATGATCCTAATCTAAATTTTGAACGAAAACTTAATTCTGCATGAAAATCCCATTTATATCAACTAAGGGGAGGGGCATGAGCCCCCCGTTTCCCCTCTTATACATATCGAATGAACTCCAAAAACTAATCAGGGAAGCGCCTTGTCAGGATATACCTACATACAAAATTTCAATTGGATCGGATATTTTTATCATGAGTTATCGCGTTACGCACGAACATACAGAACGGACGGGCACATAAGCTCTCAGGCTATGACAGCCTGTGAGCTAAAAAAGTAATAATAAAAGCATTTATTTTCCGTGTGTTAGGTTTGTTTCTAAAGATAACAAACCTATTTTTGAATCTCGGTTAAATAGCAAATGGATAATCTATATTTATTTTGTGGTTACATTATATTTTCAATACTAGGAAATATCTGTCTTTTTTTTTTTGACATTATAAGATTACATCTTGTTATTTTCAAACCTAAACAGGTGCACATATTTTCATTAGTTCGTGGGCTCTATAATGCTATTTTTCTATTACTGCATGGCTGTAAAAAATATTATAAGTGTAATTTTTGTCGTAATCAGTTTGATCTTGCTGAAAATAAATAACTGTGTAAAATATTGTTTGGTTAATATTACGCCACTGCTGCGTTTTAAATTTGCATAATATTTGCATAATATCGATTTCTGTGATATATTTGTATATGTACAGTACAGTTTATATATATTCGAATATACTGCTTCTACAATAAACAGTTTTGAGTTGATTCTAAACATGTACTTCAGATCACATTTCTTTTCCTCATAAGATCAGTATAAGAAATACTGCAAATAAAATAAACTGTAAGTAACACTATTTCTAAATCAACTTTAGTAAATAGTTTTGTTAAAAAAAAAAAAAAAAAAAAAAAAAAAAAAAACATTTGGATCAAACTTTTCAATTGATATTTTGCTGCTTAATATTCAGATTACCTTACTTAATATGTCATAAATATTTATAAATTCCATGAATCGGACATGCGGAAAGTTCAAGACAGAATTTTTATGCATGTGTGCAATATAAATAAAAATTGTAGACATTCATTATATTTAAATATTTCCGTAAATAAATATTGCTGTTTTATGAATTATACATAGAAATTGATGAATGCTTAAATGTATTGTATGTGTGTCTATGTGTAAATAAAATAAAATACATGTATTTGAAATATATTTGAAAAAAAAAACTAATATATGATTTTTTCATTGAGGTATCAAGCATTCGATAATTACGTTTCATACTTTTAAAAAATACACAAAAGAAAAAAGCTAAAAAAAAAAAAATCTTTTTTTTTTATATACAAAATAAACAACATTGCGTTTAATTTAATGGAACTAAAAAAATTATTATAAAAATGCTATAAAGATAAAATATTTATTCTTCATATAAAATTTATAATTGAAAGTAATTTAAACACAGTGCAAAGTATTAATCATTTTTACTCATAACTTTACAAGATGCACTAATTTATTGAAAATGCTCTGAAAAACAATATAGTGCCGTATATATACATTCTCTTTTAATTATTTTGCTTTGTTTTAAAGCTACTAAAGCTACTAAACTATTAAAGCTACTAAGATAAAGCTACTAAAAACATGACTATAGAAAAAAATAATTTCTTTTGTTTTTACGTTTTATTTATTTCTAATTAATCGTATCTTGTACAATTTAACTGTATATTTTAATAAAAATACCATTATTCAAATATAACTATCACAACAATTATTATATTTTTGAAGGGTATATATCTCTACTGCAATATATATTTTTTTCATTTATCTTTATTATTTTTAAAACAAGATGTTTAGCCTTTCTTGGAGGAATATATATCTATATATATATATTTGCATTTTTACATTGTAATATCAAATTTTCGATAATTGGTTTTCGCACTTTTTTTAAGAACAAAACAAAATGAGCTTAATAATAATCTAATTTTCATATGCAAGATAATAGTCATTGCATTTAATTAAATGAAACGGGTAAAATAAACATAAAAAAGATCCAAACACAAAAAGTTACAAAAGATAATTATAATTGAAAGTCAATGCAAAAAATTAATAATCTTTAATCTTAGCACTTTTCATTAGTCTTTCTTGTAGAAAAAAAAATATATATGTCCATTTACATATCTATGACAAGTTTTGATAATTTAGTTCTTTTAATATAGAATAATAACCCCAAAACCATATTTTAATACAAATATAATAGCCTTTGCATTTAATTATTAAAAATAGCCTAAAAATTACAGTGATAAAAGATTGCAAACATAATAAAATATTTAGTAATTAAAGAGACTGAAACGCGGTGAACTAAATTAATAATTTTTAATTAAGTATTTGATTCGCGAAACTTTTCAAATTCCGGGTTTTGACGAAATAGGGTTCAGAGAACCTCAAACACATGTTTTTACAAAATACCTCTCTGTGAGTCTGTATGCATAAAATATATTGTGGGCGCTCTAACTCAAGAACTAATGCACGGAATATCACAAAACTTTACATTCTGTCGGACCTTGATGTATAGTAGGGCTGATTAGTTTTGGTGCATATCGCCCAGCAGATGACAATGCTATGCAGCTTTTACTTGATAAATGTAACAGCCATACCCCATGAAGTAAGGCATGGATTTTCAAAAAACTTCAGATTCCGCTACTTCTTAATAGAATATGGTGCTGATTACATTTTGGTGTAAATCGCCCACAGGTGAAGCTGCTATGCAGCATTTTTCAAGGTTATTGCAATAGCTCTCACCAAACATTCAAATCCAGTTACTCCCTGACATTAATGAATATTCTTAGTTTGTGGAGTAAATTGCTCAACAGGTGGCGATATCTTCAGAGATTCACTTTCATCACTTTTCGGATTAAGTTAGAACTTGACATATGTTACTGCTGATTATATTTTTGTGTAAATTATCTAACCGGTGATGCTGCTTTACTTCATTTTTCTAGAAGTATAAACATGTATGAGAAGTAAGAAAGTTTGGGATTGCCACAGCCGACTAGTTAATTTTATCTTCATAATGTAGTTTTATCCACAAGTATACAACGCAAAAAAATTTAAAACAGATAAATATTTTCATGTCAAATCAGTCTTTATACAGTATTAATTTGTGCTTAAACGGAAGATAAAATAAATAGGAAAATCACATATTCGAAGAAAATAATATTTAAAAAATATATTATGCATGACATAATATTAATCTAATAATTTTAATTGCATAATTTTAACACACGTGTAACATTTTACTATTGACATAATTATTACTTACACATCATACGTAGTACAGGGTAAGTCTTGCAATCGTTTTGAAAATCGAAAAAATAGAAATTTGACGGATTTACACGTTTCAGATAACGGAGATTCAGAAAAACATATTTTTAGAAAAAAAAAAATTGCCGTCCGTCCGTCTGTCTGTCTGTGTGACTTTAAACGCTCTATCTCACGAACAAATTGAGAATAAGACTTGAAAATTTGTATGTATTTAGTATGTAAGAATGGAACGAAGCCTATTTAATATCAGTAACCTCGATTATCCGGAACTATTTTTTTCGGAATCTCGAAAAATTCGTTCTGATAAAAGGTATATAAAAATTTCTATTTTTTTATATTAAGGAGTGGACGTAAAAGGCAATAAAATAACACAAATTTTGCATAAAAAAACAAAGTCGATCGGATTATTAGTTGCTGAGATATTTGTAATCCTGTTTACCACGTTCTTCGATTTTGCATGACCCTGTATTTCATTCAAATTTCAATTTAGAGATACATTTTAATTGAAAATGAGATGCTTAATCAGACGCAGTAAACTGTTAGTAAATATGATTATTATTTTTGGAGTTATAAGGATGCTTCTTTTACGTAGTTCAGTACTCCTTGAGTATTTTGGCGTTTTACATAATTTATCGAAATTGGTTCATCAGCAATTCATTAATAGAGCATTTCTGTACATATTAACAATATTCAAATGTACGTTTAAATTTTGTTTTGAGTTGCAATCCATTGTATAAGTAGTTTTCACATGTTTTATTTTCATATATTATGCGTATTCATGATGGGTAAGTATTACGGTGGCCCCCAACGACTAGTTTTAAATTAATACTAATTCTACCAAAAATGTCTAAAGACACCTTTCGGGTTTTAACTTACAAATTGTCTCTAAGTTTAATTATTTATCCACAATCATTTTTTTTTATTTTACGTACAAAAGTTGTTTGATTAATTCAGCGGCTCCTTTTGAATATAAAAATACACATATGAAACTTGTTTCTACTATAAGGTGTCTTCTGGCACCGTAATATGGATTTAGAAATTCACTGTTTCTAGTTTATAAGGATTTCTTAATTTCAAACTTTTAACAATTTTTCATATCAATATCAACAAAATTTTACGGCACCATACACAATATGGCCAAAGGTGAACGGCCACTTGTGATTTTAGACGTTTTATTAAATATCTCTGCAAATACATGAGAAGTTATTTTAAAAACTTCATGTGTGTAAACACAATAGTACAAGTCATAAATTTTCCCGGGGATTTTTTCCTGAAATCCCATAGGGAACCGACAACAAATTGAAAAAGAAAGAACATCTTTTGGATAACCCTGTCCAAATTAATGCAGAAAAAAAGGGCTCAAATTTCAGATTATGAATACGTGATTTATTGTAATAACCTGTGTTCATTTTTATGAGGCTAGCATATACACACGAAGAGAAATTAAGGTTTTATAAAAAACGGTCCCAAAATTTGTCAAGTTTTTGGTTATAAATTGTACAGTTCTTAATATAAAAAAGAGGTTTTTTTCAGCAACTATTACAAACAACTTTGTACACAAAACTCTTTAATCAGAATAAAAAATAATAATAATTGTGTGAAACACGTGCAGATTTAGTAAATAAAGATTTACTGAGCATGCGTGAAAGCCATCAAAGTATAATTTGAATAATGTGTTAACTAAGTATACAGAACAACTTTTGCAAAAATCCCAAAAACATAGCTTGAGTATTTTGAAAGTGTTCGTCGATAGAATAAGCTCAAAAACTATTATTTCTAAAATGAAGCAAAAATATGAGAAAGTACATCTACATATCCATTGACTAGTGTCAATATAGCATACACAATATAGCATGTACTACTATATTTAGATACAGCTCCTCATCTTTTCCAATAAGCTCTATCTCAAAAATTAATGCACGGATGTTCATCACTTCTGATTCAGTTGAAAGTTGATATAAGTTGTTGCTGATTACATTTTGGTCTAATTCACCTAATCAGAGGCAGTGCTATACTGAATTTTTCACAAAGTATTAACATACATGAGATAGAAGAAAGTTTTGAAATAACCACATCCGATAAGTTAATTGTCGTTGATTTTTTGGTGTAAATCGGTAACGCTGTTTTTCTGCATCTTTTACAATTTCGCAATAGCTGTATCGCAAGAACTAATACATTATTTTTTATACAGATTCTGATTCAGTTAGTACCTGATAAATTCGAAGCTGATTAGTTTTTGGGGGGCAATCACCTTTCAGGTAGCTTTATTATGCAGAATTTTCGCAATAGCTCTGTCTCAGAAAATGTACAGATTTTCATTAAACTTCAGATTTATTTAGAAGCTGATACAAATTGTTGCTAACTAGATTTTTGTGTAAATAATCTAGCCGGTGGTGCAGCTATGCTGCTTTTTTCAAGAAGTATTAGCATGTATGGGGTAGAAGAACATTCTGGAATTGCCACACCTGACTATTTTTTTTGTTGTTGTTGTTGTTTTTTAATGATCACAAATAAACACATTGAAAATCAATAATTACCCATTAACCCTATAAAATGAGATAGTAAATTTTAATTTTCACAAAAAAACGAAATTTTAATCTATTATTTCAGTAATCTATTAAATCAGTTTTAGCGTTCAATTCGTCACCATCTCATATTTTTTAAATTTGCATTCTATGTTTTAAAGGCTAGCTGTGGTGTGAAAATTTAAAAATAATAATAAATATATTATAGATATATTACAAGAAAACTAACCGTTGGAGACCACCATAATAATTACCAATTATGGCTAAACATAATGTAAACTATAACAATGAATCATGCGTAAACTATTTTTAAAATGCATTTCAATTCCAAAATAAAATTTAAACACATATTTAAAATTTTTAACACATAGTAAGATTCTAGTATGGATACGGGTGTGCTTACATATCAGTACTTGATAATTTCTAGCATTATTTACAATTGTTGCTCTATTGTTTTAGAAGAGAAATGAACTAATTTTTTGAGCTGCTTTATTTTTTGAGTTGCTTGGTATTTTTTCGTGAGGTAAAAAATGTTTTGTTATTCTTCAACCCTCCTTAATATGTGCATGCTTTCAAATTAATTTTAAACGTAACATATTCTTTAAAAAATATATGGAAGTGTTTTGTGCTTCAAGTTTTAGGCTCCAAAAAATATAGATAGAGTAAAATTACAAAAAAATCGTTTTGCAGATAATTCATAGTGGTATTGTAAAGTTATTAAAAGTTAGAAAGGTTTTTCCTCTACTTTTACACTAATTTGGTAACTAGAGGTTTAAAAATGCTCGAATAGAAATTTACAAAAAGTTAGAAAGAGGATTTAAAATGAGGGACAAAAATTCTTAAGATCCCTTAAACTGATGTCAAAATATTTCCTGAGGAATAACATTAATTTCATATCATTAATACATAAAGGATCTTTGGTGATTTTTTGCATTTCGTTATTGTTAAGGTAATTATTTCGAAATCCTTGCATTAATGATGGACAGAAAAGAGATCAAATATTTTTTGCACAAAAATCGCATTTAGAATAGAAACAAGCAAATAATGAACCATATTCTCTATAAAACACTTTTTGGAAATATGAATGAAAGCATTGATTTCTTATCATTTATAAATGCCATTTAAGGTGTTTTTCTAAAGCCGAAAACAGCTATACTTTCATTTTTTTAAATAAACATTTTACTATCGACAAAATACAGAGGTATATAATGTTTAAAAATAATTAAAAATTGAAATGTACAATCTGAATTAATGATTTTTTTAACATAATTTGTTTCATATTTTAAATATGAAGTCTTTTACCGTCCCACTCCACTCCCATCCCCCTCAAAAAATAAATAAATGTATTTTTTAATAAATGTACGCGTTAAATAAAAATAATTGTAATGAAATAATATTTATTTATTTTTCACCGCTTCTTATATCGATTGTTAATAATATTTATATATCTAGCACATGATTTAAATTTATTATAGTCTTTTCAAACGTCGTTTTTGGCCTCTAGTAATTTATAATCGGTGAAACATGATATATCATTTCTCATTAACCGGAATGTCTGACATAAGCTTTAATGAAAATCGATATATAATACTGATAGCATCGGAAATCAGATTTGTCAAAATACCTAACGTAAGCTCATGTATTTTTGAAAATATTTGATTTACTCACTATATATACGCAATATTGACATCTACATATTGGAAATATACCTTATTTAGGTTATGTCTTGAAATTCCTTTTCTGTCTAAAATGTAGTTCCATTTCATTATATCTAATAAACAAATTAAATTAAAGATCTGAAACACATTACCTTAAAATAATTCTTATCATTCATAAATAAATATATCGGTGTGATTAGTTACAAAAGCAATTAACTTTCGTAAATGGAGCTGATTTCGAAATGAAGCAAAATTGAACCAGATCTTAATAGTAGATTATAAGCATAAAAAAATAACATTCATGTATGTTTATTTAACATTTACAAATATTTCACATTTTGTTTAATTATTTAGCCTGTTATATAGAAAAAAAGTATTTTCAGAAATAGTTTTTTGAATGTTTTCATAGCATAGCTTTGAAATTATCACTAGGCTTTCATTTAAAGCAAACAGGTATCTTGCGGCCTTTATTGTGATGTAACCAAATCATAGATAAAAGTTTCAGATTACTCTAACTACTACTACAGTTTGAGACTTTTTCCAATCGCATTATAACGGTATCAAGCTGATCACTACAAGGAACCATCAAAACTAAATTTCTATTTATTTATTTTATTTTATCCGGGGTGGAGGAGTGTATGAGTCGAGAAAATTTTGACATGATTCTCGTTTCGACTTAGACTCGGATTTAGTTAAATAAGGATTATTTTCGAAATACTCTATAACAATAACAAAAACTGTGTTTTTTAAATCAAACTAGTTAGAACTTTGCATTTATAAATTAGATGTAAATCAGACATAAATGGAAATTAATTTGGCACTTATATTTTTATTTTAAAATCCATATTAATGAATTTTTAAACAATTTTTAGAGAAAATGTCGATGTTTTGTGTTTGATAAGAATGTCCTTTTTTTCATAAAATTTCAGGCACAAAGCTTATAGTAATGATGTACAGTTTAAAATGCAATCGCATGCATATTAAAAACTTGAAATATCAAAATTATTTGCGATGACAAACATAAATTCAATGTACTTATGTAAGTGGGACCCACCTATAACCCATGTAAGTGGTAAGATTTCTCTGAAAAAATGTAGATTTTTATTCAAAAGAATCCCAGTAACAAGCAGTTGAAGATACGATAGGATAGAATCATGTTTAATATTACTGTTTATAGAAAATAGATTTTCTAAAACTTTAGAATATTTCATATACATAGAAACGATACACGTAATCTAACATTTTTAAGCTGCATTTTAATATTATTATATAGTATCTGAAGAGAGATTAATTAAAAATATATTGAAAAATTCTCGTTGAACAATTTAATCTGAAGATTTGCAGTTGATTTTCTTTAATTACTTTGAAACAAAAGTAAACTTTAGTTGAATATGTAAATAAGAAAATGGATCTGGAAGACTAGGGATGGTTGACCCACTTTTTACTAAATGATTTTTTACTTTTTAAACATTGAACCTAGAACAAAGTTTTATGTAACATTTTTTCGTTATAAACTCACCTATTAGAATAAAATTGCGACGTGTGTAATATATAAGAAATTCGAGAAAAATTGATTTTAATCTAGAGAAAATAATGCGTAAAGGCTCCCTACATATGGGAGGTTTGACCCACTGTATTTCATGTTGCAATATCGGCAATAATAAACAAATATAAAAATAAAATAAGTAAAACATGCAGAATACATTTATTCTATAAGGTTTAAACCAATAACATAAGTTTTAGAAATGCAGAATATTTTTATGCTACAAGATTTAAAAAAATAAAATAACTTTAAAAAATCCAGAATACTTTTAATCAAAAGTACAAAAAGTTTAAGAAACCCAGAATAACTTTATCCTTTAACTGATGTTACTTGTCTCACAGACCGCTGCTTTTTTGATTTTTTTTTAGTTTAATATAAAACACTACCAAAATTATTGTTTCATTTGAAATTTTATTGTTATCACCAAAGACATTTGAGTAGGTTCATTTTTATTACAGGAGCCCTATAGAAAATATTAAGAACAAAAATGCTATTCTATAATTTCATGTTACTTTTTATTCATATTTCTTCTGACAGGTCACTTCATAGTAATTATCTGCAAATATCTGTCCTATCAGTTAAAGATTAATTTTAAATACCTTCATTTGTAACGCTCCTGTACCTTTACAGAATTTTTTTTTTATATTTCTTTACAAATATGAACATTAAGCCTTAATTATATACGGAATATACTAAAAACAAATCCCAAAACCCTTAGTTAAGGAAGCTTGACCATGGTCAACTCTGCCTCACATTGACTGGGTAAAAACTCCCCATACAGGCATTTTGCAATGAATAGCACATAGTTACATTAACCCCTTGAGGGGCAAAGCACTTCTGCTACTAAAATGTTAAAATGATTGATTGACACCGGTATTTATAAACAATTTTATATGAAACAAAGTAAAAGCTTTTCTTTGAGTTTATCATATGAAACAAAAGTTAATTCTTAATTTTTTTGTCAATGTGGCATTTGGGAATTAAAATTAAGTGGTATATAACATATACCGGTGCCCTTCAAGGGTTTAAGCCTTATTTACTGTGCAGTATGCAAACTTCATGTCTAGAATTAAAGCCCAATATTTCAGCATTAATTAAAATTACTTAATGACCTACTAAAATCTACTTAATTTAATTTCTATGACAGATTTTATCCGATATATTCTTGCAAAATATTTCTATAATCTTACCTTTTATACTAAAAACTCTTCACAACTGATTCCGTCTACACCTGTTTCATTCATACAAATGAAACGAAGTTCTTTATTTTAACATTCCGTTAGTTTTGGTTTGTAGCTATTGCAAGAAATGTCTGAAGCGAATTTAAATATGAAAATGAACAAATAGATCATGACTTCCGTATGGTCAACAATCTCTAGTCACCCCTAAGTGCATAAATACCAATAAGAACTTCAAATGTGGATGTATAGTGTCTATCCAGGAAATAATGAGACTGAGTTTTATTACGCTAAGCAAATCAACCAAAGGAGAGAGTTTAGGAATGGTATGTAAGTGGGGGCTATAATTGACAGATATTGAAGAAATCTTTGCAGCTCACGAATTGCTCGTAAAATCGACATGTGTTTGAGAATGGCGGTAGGTTACCAGAATAGAACGGAGCATACGCCACATATTTTTGTGTAAAAAACTAAACTGAGACGCTTCTCATGTCAAAACAACATATGAAAATTAAAGTGTTTCGGTGGCAAATACGGAGCAGAACTCGATGATGAAAAACGACAGGCTCTGTACCTAAGAAGTTCTCGGACGTCAGGCATTGCGGTTAAAATTAAAGCGCTTTTGAACTTACAAAATCAATTGTTCCGAAATCTTTATGTACGAAGTTCAAGTGCGGAAAATTTGTGACAAGCTGGTCCTAAAATATTCTTCAAAGTGACATAGTTCCCAATAAAACAGAGCTATTACTTTATCCCAACCACAATGCAATTTTGATCTGCAATCGCATTTTTTTCCATTTCGTTGGTTAAAATGCAGTTAAAAAGTGATAATTTTAAGTATATAAAAATCTTGCAGATAAACGTAATGGATGTTTTGAACAGCAGTCGGTTTGACTTCAAGGTGGGCAATAAATATGTTGCAGTATCATTAGAAACAGTGTATTTGTGCAAGAAAAGATTATTTG
The DNA here is from genome assembly GCA_964019185.1 of Maratus speculifer. NCBI lineage: Eukaryota > Metazoa > Arthropoda > Arachnida > Araneae > Salticidae > Maratus > Maratus speculifer. The sequence continues at coordinate 294,849,473 of OZ025294.1, read as the reverse complement.
AAAAAAAAATTGTAAAATGATCCTCAAATAAACTAAATTTTGAAATCAGTTTCATTTCAATCTACACAGAATCTGTAGATACATAAATACATATGTAGGCAAATGTGTAATTCTGGATTATAGATGAGGAAGTTTGGTGTTTTTTTAAACGAATCAATCTTGTTGTCTACAGTATTTTCTTATTGTATACTTCATCTGTTTAGATGTGTGAAACTTAGAAAAAATAAAGTGTATCTATTTTTTTTTATATTTTCTGGTTGGTATTCATAAAAGAAGCATAAAATGAAATATACAATCCTTCGAAAGAATTTTAGATACAGTAATTGAAAAGTATTAAAACAAGAAAATTTGCGCTGAGCGCATTTTATTTATATGCATGGAGTGGTTTTTAAGATACTGGTTTTTATATGCTATTTTTAATATACTATTTGTAGTCGCTACGGTGCAACACTACAGTTTGCTATTAAATTAGTTATTCTATCTATATTTTACATTCACGTTTTTTTATATATATTTTTTAATCTAATTACGTCATAAACAATTATTAACCAAAGCATGTTTACAAGCTTTCTATCGACTTGCATTCGGCGAGCTTCAACGCCTATAAATGTTTAACTACTGTTTTTAATACAACATGTAACGCATAAATATGCTAAAGAATAGGCATATTGCGTTATTTTTCTTTAATTTCCTGTCAAAAGGTATAAACAAAGAGAATATTCAAAACCGATTTTTTCGGTCAGAATATTTGTCATAGTATTAATGAAATGTATCTAATTTTCGCTATATCCAACTTAGAAACTGAATATTAAAAAATGTGCTTCAAACTTCTAATCAGTAATATTATTTTGCAGAAGTAAGTGTAAGAAACATGAAATTTTATCTTTTGAAACTTAATGAACTGCTTTGTATTTAGTAGTATATTTCGAAACCTTGTTATCTTAATTATGTAAAGAAACATGATATTATTTTGTTAATTTTTCATGGTAATTAAGCTGAAAAAACAAAGGTATAATAATAATAAATAATATGAAATATCAAAATAATGTAATGAGCTAATTTACACAACAGTTTCATAACGCTCAGTTGTGTTTTGATAATAATTATAGGTATGATTTGATTATATTCGTTCGTTTAATTATTATTCATTTCACCCATACTGGGATTACGAATTCTTGTTTTTGTTGCTAGTGCATGCATCGTATGAAAATTTGCAATTTTTTAGGATAGAATAATAGATAGCTTATAGATCTCATACAAGATTTTTGATAATGATATTATATACTCACGCATATTAGGCGGGTTGCAATCTTTTTAGGTGCGTTCGTAATTATGTAAATTCGTAGCACCTATTGTTGTCGCTCAGTCCGTCCGTCTGTCGGTCTGTCCGTCTATCTGTCCGTCCGCATATAACAACGCAAAAACTACCCAACCGAATCGTTTGAAATTAAAAAAACATAATTATAACATAATTTTGTCGAGTCATTTCAAATTTAATGAAAATCGGGTGGATAGATCAGTTACAGGGACAATCAAAAGGATTCCGTTACATTACGGTCAATGGGGAAAAAAGTTTCAAATGCATTTTAATCGTTTGAAATTTAAAACATATAATTATTGCGTAATCTTGTCGAGTCCTTTCAAATGTTATGAAAGTCGGATGCATAGATCATTTACAGGGACAATCAAAAGTATTCCATTACATTACGGTCAATGGGAAAAAAGTTTCGAATGCATTTAATAAATGTTACACTCATTCGAACATAATAGAATTGGCATGAATCTATGAAATATATACTAAAATATGCATTCCGTACAATCTGTGATGCAAATAATTTTTATTATTAAATTACAGGGCCACACAAAAGTATTCCACTACATAATGCTATACGGGGAAACATTGTTTGGGGCGTGTTTTAATTATATTCAACTATTTCACATTTTATGAATAAGATATAGGTTGCTGAGGTGTAATAAAAATTACTTCCTGCATATTTACAGAAACACAAAGATTTCGACTACTATACTGTATCCGAAGTACGATCTACTATATCAGCGAGATCTGAATATTTTTAAAACTTAAAAGAGGATCGTGTACCAACAAAAACTGGGTTTCTCTGCTATGCAGTGTATAATCCGTGCAGTTGTCAGATTAGAGTGGGATCATTAGTCTTTAGGACTTAAACGAGCTTGGCGCTTGTTTCATTGATATCCAAAGAGAACGAGATGGTAAAATTGCTAGAAACACAGGGTTAATTAATTTACAAGTGCTGAAACGCTAGAGAAGAAATTACAAACGATTTTACTAGGAAAATTAATAACAAGATTAATCAACTTGTATAAACTGTCAGGTTTCCCGATCCAGAGCCGAGAGGCTCCATGCGGTCCAAACAAGGAGGTCACGAGACCCCCAATCAACAGGAACCAAGTGACGCCCGGCCCTCGCAACAGCGCCGCTGCCGGCCAGGAATAACATGTAGGGACACCGGGCACACAACCCAAGCTTCGCAGCCCTGCGGCTCGCCAAACCACAGCCACTGAAACGACACCGCCCCCGCCCCATAAGGATGATACTGAGGGGAGCAAATGTAGCAGGCGACGTAGCAAAATCTGCCTGAGCACTCCGCTGATAAGCGGACCCAGTCTTCAGGGAGGACTTCCAGGAAAGCAACTCGAATTCGCGTTACGTACAAGGAAAACCCTGAAAAACCTTGTGTAGTCGCTTCGTCTGAATTGCACCCAATCAATTGGTAATCAACTGGTATATGAATTATAGCGTATGTAAATTTTCCAATTGGGTGAAAAAAGTCCGGTACAGGATTCAACCCAGGGATGTATTGGCTAAAACCACAATGGTCTCTCAACTGAGCCATCCCGGTCGAATACTGGAGGACTATTTCACCCAACTTACCTTAATGATTACACAATCTGGTCTGACATTATGGATCAGCTGTACAGAATAATCGAAGGTCAATATATGAAACTGCAGGTAAGGCTGCATACTAAATTATACTAGAATAATTAATAATACGATAAATCAATCAGTAAATGAATTATAGCAGATGTAAATTTTCCAAATGGGGAAAAAATCCAGGCCAGGATTCCAACTAGGGATGTACTGGTTGAAGCCGCCATGTTCTTCCAACTGAGACATCCTGGACGAATACTGGAGGACTATTTCACCTAACTAACCTTAACTATTGTTTTGATAAAAGTGCTAAATTATGAACCCTCTTTAATGTATTATTGTTTAAAAGACTAAACTGACAACATGATATATCTATTAGAAAGATCTGCCGTTTTAAAAATTTATCCCATATTAAAAAAAATCCAATATTTAGATATATCAATTTTAGATTTGTTGTACGTTAATAGGTTTCTTACTGTGTTTAAAAGTATAATTCTCTAAAAACAAATATTTTCGGTTTCACTGATTGAAGAAAATTGGCTTACGTGAATTATTATCTAATATGCATACATTAATTATTCTTATATATTTCAATTTATACAGTGCTCAGCAAAAATTTAGACATTGGTGTTATTTAACCTTTGAATAAAAAATACGAACGCTTCAGATTTACAAATGGCTATATTTACTTTTAAATATATTTTAAACATTTTAGGATATAAAGAATAGTTATAATATAAGGTAATATTTAATTTAACTGAAAAAAGTGAAATTTGCATATTGCAAAAGTTTAGACACTTTTTGATTTTTTGCTAACTGCTCACGGAAAAGTGCAAATTTCTAAGTTATGATGTCACATGTCTGAAGTATTTAAGTATACCTCGATATGGCATCAGTTAGTGAAGATACCGCGAGCTAAAAATATTCAGTTAAATGAGGTAATTGAAATAGGAAAGCTGTAATCGAAAGGGAGGACTGTTGCAGAAATTTCAGCAGCATTGAATCGTTAAAAGTGGTCTGTCTATGAAGCATAGTCTAAGGGTTACTCCTTCTAAACAAAACATAAATCTGGAAGACCGTGAGTGAGCAGAAAAGGAGAAGCCAAAGGGATCCATAAACTAACATTTTCACAAATATTGATTCTTAGTCCCATTAACCCCTTAACGCGCAGTGTTGCCGGGTCGGCAACACTTAAAGTTCCCCCTGTTTAGAGACACAAAAACTCTGTGAATATTTTAAAAACTACTTTCATGGCTACTTTAAATCTTTCTTATGAGTTCTAGATGGCAGTATCACAGAGATCAAACTCTACTGTTTTTAAATAATAGATAAAATGTTTTACTGTAATACGCGCTTCACAGCAATGCTCTTCTCACTGCGTTTATCAATGCTTTACTTATGGGAAGTTATCACTTCGGCAACAGCTGTATAATTAAAATGGTTAGTGCAATCTTTACAAAACAATACCTGTGTACTCCTCTAGGCCTAAATAGATTGCGTATTTTTTTTTTTTTTGCTTAAAATTCCAACTTTAAAGAGTAGTGCGCCGGAAAGGGTTAAAAGTAAGTAAGAACTTTCTGTGTCGCGGATATGATTCGTAGATGAATTACAGAAAGAGGTAAATCAATTTGCATGGAAATGGTAAAGCAATTAGTTTTAAAATCTCGCTACAAATTGGCGAGAATGCAATGAACTTGCAAACATATGTCATATGGACCCAAATAGTACGCTATGATATTCAGTAACAAAAAATTGTGGAATTTGAATGGCCCAAACGGGTGGCCTTAATATTGGTACGACTTGCGTAAAAATCCTAGAATTTTCTTAAGTCGACAACAAGGAGATGACTTTTTAATGATTTGGTCCGCACTTTGATTTAATTCTCGAGTATCTCTGATGTTATTCAATGGTTGCCAAGCAATACAAGACTGCATACATACGTTGGAGATCAATTTTTAGTCATTTGGGGAACTTTTAGCTGGTCCAAAGTATGGATTTTAACAAAATAATGCCTCAATTCATGATGCATACGAAACAAGAACTTCGTTTAACTCGGAGAATTCTACTGATCTCAACTAGCCGGCGTGTAGCCCTGATCTGGATCCAATCGAAAACCTTTCTAACATCATATGTCTTAAGGTTTATGCAAATTTTTGCTATACTCTTCTGTTAATCAGCTTCGAGCTGTTGTTGAACATGTTTTGTACAAAATAAACCTCAAAGTGACGTAGCATTTAGTTTCTTCGATGAAAAGTAACATTCTTGCACTAATTGCAGATAACGTGGGGCAACTCGATTTTAGTTTGTAGTTATTTCCCTGTAAATATGCAAATTGTCTATATTTTTGCCACAATACTAATTTCTTTTTTTGTCATTACATATTATATAAAAAGGTAAAATTTTAAATTTATTGTTTGTGAATAAAGGATAAGTCACAAGTAATGTATCACAGATAAACTATAAAAATTCATTACACACTTCTGAACATAGAAGCGAAATCGATCATTGTCTAAACTTTTGCTGAGTACTGTATTTGTCATCTATTTGCCTGAATCTGAGCATAACATTGTATATTTGTATATTAATTCGAAACACCCGTGTTTCTCATTTTACTGACTAGGGAGTGAGTTAAATAAAAAAGACTTCGGTACGCCGTTATTCAATAGACAAACTTTAATAGTAAAGTTTTATTTTAACGTTACATTGCTTGAATTGGAATTAAAGTAAAAACAAAAATTCATATTTCTTTGCGAAAAAGATCTCATTTTTTTCATTACCCTGATGTAAAAACGAACAATAATTAAATTTTCACATGCCTAACCTACATTTATGCCATACAACATCTGACATGTACTACTTTTCAGAATTTCAAAAAAGTTTTGTCTAACAAAAATATATTTTTTATTTCTTATCTCAAAAAGTATTGTATCCAATTTTTCATTTGAAACCATTGCGTAAGATCATATGATTTTCTAATAGAAATAATAAAATATTCTGAGCACGTTACACGTCGTAAACCAATTTTGAATTTACTTTTGGAAGTTCTAGGATATTCCTTGTATTTTGTGAAATCATGCATATTTTGTAAAATAGAAAATTCCTGAATTTATTAAATATTTGCGGAAAATAAGAAACATATTCAGAAGCATGACTAAGAAATAAATCATAGTTTACAGTAAAAGTATGATATGCTGAATTCCAATTATAGTTATTGATTAAATTTAACTTCACATTTAAGTTGTAAGGTGATAATTTTATAACGTAAGTGGTGAGGTGGTATGTATATAAACTATAAAATTTTAATTCTTGTACACTTCAGAAAATTTCGGGAATTAAAATAAAAAAATTTCATATGAATTTTGCATTATTTACCTGAAAAAGTACTGTAAGTATGCATAAATATGTAAGAACCCAGTCCATCTAATAATACAAAATGGCAGTATTTTTGAGAATTTTAATTTCTCTTCACACAAAAACACTCCATTTCACCAGTCGAGTGTTAAAAATAAACATTTTTTCATTTATCTTTAAAAATGTATTTTTTTTTTCAATTTCTGACTTTTTTATTTAAATAAAGTTTTAATTATTGTTTTATTCAGACAGTGATATAGTGATAATTAACACTGACGTGATTTCTCAGGTTTGTTTTAGGTCGATTTCGTATATATGGGTGATTCTCAAAGTAGGGGACAATTTCAAAAGTGAAATCTTAAAAAAATTACTGTTAGCAAAATTTCTGAAAAAAAATAGGTGTTGTTAATGTAGTATTAGGTATACTTTACATGTAGTCAGCAGAGCTAAATATTTAAAAATTAACTTAAAAAAATAATTAGTATTTTTTGAGCCATGCTAATGACAAAACAAACTGCATGGAATAAATATATTAAGAAATTTTTATTTTCTTCCTGTTTAAATAGTTTTTTCTATATTTATTAGCCTTCCTTTTCAGCAAATGGTTTCCATTTTTACACATATACATATAAGGAGAATAAAAACATTACCAAAGAGCAAACTTTGTTTACATGAGCAACATTCTGACACTAACAATGTAAGAAGCTGTCTTAGTGATTTTCTGACAGATTTAATGCATATTTTAGGGATAATAAATGTAATACCTAAATTTATATGTAAAATTAAACTTTATAAAGGATGCAATATAAGCACTGATTACATTTATGCACATAAGAGTCTTTAGCATGGACAGAAAGCTCATGGTAATGACACTGATATTTGTCCATGCTAATGACAAATTTTAATTGAAATAAGATTATGAGCCATAATATAATCACAATGCAATAATCCTTTCTGACGCTTTTTAAAACACAAAAGTTCTATGCAAATAAGTAAAATAAAAATTTTAACTATAAAATAAACATGAAAATTTTAATCCATTCTAATGACATACAATTGATGTACGCCCCTAATATTCAACTTCTATTCTTAGAATACAATTCATGCTTCTATTTTCAGGCTGGGATAAAATGGTTACTTGTTGCCATGGAGAAACTTTATATTTTCAAACTATTGATATATGTGAAAATGAAATTTTGATTAATAACACAGGACAACAAAAAAATTTTTTTTTTTTAAATTGTCTGACATGTTTTAATGAATTTAAGATATTTCAACCTCCCGGAACCCGAATATGGCATCCGTTTCCGTACATCAGGTAAAGTTTTGCTGTGAAGTTGAATTGCAAAAAACAAATATATACTACAGAAGTGTAATTAACTGAACAAAAAAAATGTATGTATGTTAATAGAAAACATGTTTAGTTAATTACATAGTTAATCAACAACTAATAGACAGGAAAACATTCGGTTAGTTCACTGTTTCATCATTGTGCAACACTTATGGTAGGAATTTCCTCTTCGTTGATGTCCGAGCATGGACGCAGCAGGAATGTCTCTATGGAGATTCCAACAGTAATCCGCCATCATTACAGCATCCCAGCGACCTTGGTATCTGTTCTCTATCTCCTTGATCTCCTGATGAAAATGCTCTCCCTGTTCATCACTCATGGACCCCAGGTTGTTAGGAAAGCGATCCAAATGCGAGAATAGGTAATGCATTTTGATGCTCATGTTACATCCGAGGTTTCTGAATGCTGTTATCATATTGTTCACCAGTTCAACGTAGTTAGTGGCCTTCGTGTTGCCGAGAAAGTTTTTCACAACTAGAACAAAAGCCTTCCATTCTTCCAGTTCCACTTCACTCATATGTGTTTCGAATTGCATAATATCTCATTAGCTGCATACCATCAAAGATGCCTGCTTTCAGCTTCTCAATGCTCAATCTGGGAAAAACTTGGCACAAGTACATGAAGCAGTCACCATTTTTGTCGAGAGCTTTGGTGAATTGCTTCATCAATCCCATCTTAATGTGCAATGGAGGAAATATGATCTTCTCTCTGTTCACAAGAGGAGTGTTGATGATGTTTGCTCTGCAGGGCACCAGGTCCTCCCTAAGAGGCCAGTACTTGATTGTGAAATGATGAGCCCTGTTCCTACTGTCCCACATGCACATGAAACAGGGGTACTTTGTAAATCGTGATTGTTGTCCCAACAAGATATTCACCATTTTCAAATCCACACAAATGTACCACTGATGGTCATCATAATCAATTTTCTCCAGAGCATATTTCACTGATTCATACTTCTCCTTCAATGTGATTGTGTGAGCTAGTGGTACAGAGGCAAACTGGTTGCCATTGAGTAGCAAAACACATTTTAGTGAGCACTTACTGCTGTCGATAAACAGCCGCCAGTGTTCGGGGTCCTATTTTGCCACTCTCAGCGTGTACAGCAGCCGTACGATATCATTACAGTACACCAGGTCAAGCTCTTCACAGAAATATTGTAGGAAGTCTTGATGTCTGTTGCGGTAGAAGATGATGCGAACACTCTCAGTGAGACACTTTTTTTCCTTCAATCTGGATGCCAATAGTTCGGCAGATGACTTGGAGAGGTTAAGATCGCGAACGAGTTCATTTAGCTCCATTTGTGTGAACGGAACTGGAGTACTACATTTTGTAACCACATAGTCGTCGTCATCAGCAGCAACCCTGATGGGGGAGGATGATTCTTCGTCAGTGTCCGGAAATTCTTTAAACACGAGAACAGGAATGGCTTCAGAATGGGCTACAGGACAACGTGCTGACTGCAGATTTGGATATACCAGGCTACTCTGGTTGTTTCTGTTTATACCAGTCAGATATACAGCGCAGAAGTAACAATCTGTGACATGGTTGGTAGGCTCCCTCCAGACCATGGAATTCCAAATTTCAGAGCCGTCTTCTGGCCTTTGGTCCACGCACGAAGATACTTGGTGCATTTCTTGGTGTTTGGGTACCATACTATATGTGGTGCCCAACCTTTATCTTGGTCACCTAGTGCCATTTGGAAGTAAGCAAGGTAGGTGCGCTTTATAAAACTTGTGATTGGCTTCCTGTTTGGTACAAGGGTTTATTCGCCACAGATATAGCAAAATACATCCGGCTTATTCCTACACGATCTTTTTGAAGACGCCATTTACTTCACATAGATCCTGTAATGAAAGAAAATCTATCATTAGTAATCCAGGGCAACGAAATACGACTTCTCGGAATGCAACACACACAAGTACTGCAATGAAGTATAGGCATTTATGCCGGAAATCACTTAGCCTAAAATGGACATTTGCACTAAAAATTGACCTTATAGAGCGAAATCGTTTTGGGTTTTTGATTCAGGGTATGAAAATGAACATATATCATCTGGAAAAAGTTAGACCTTTTTTTGGCTGTTGATCAGTGTAACCAGCTGTTATAGTATGATCTTGTTTTGAAAATAGAATATGGAGGACAAACTTTAATTCTTTTTTTATATACTATAGTTTTATTTTTAAAAAGAAATTTATTCGATAAATCCTCTCCTTGATTATTTAAAGAAAGGATAACATTTGTTTTATTTTATAAACATGATATTAACTCTTGAAAAATGCTAGTATACACAAGGCACAGCTGCTGTGGACATCCATGCTAATGACATTTTGAACATTTATTCTGTTATTTTAATGTGTTTTTAACTAAAAAATGAATAATTCTTGAGTGCAAATAATGAATAATATTAAGACAAATATATCTAAATCTAAAAACATGACAGAAAACCTCTCAATTGTTTTTCTATGCCGAAAGACATAAATTGACCCCTATTTTGAGAATCTCCCATATATATATATATATATATATATATATATATTTTGCTAGTATATATATATATATATATATATATATATATATATATATATATATTTTGCTAGTATATATATATATATATATATATATATATATGTACTAGCGGACTCGACAGACGCTGTCCTGGCACCAACAACGTTAACCTCGCACCGACAGACGTTGTCCTGGCACCTACACCTAATCAAATAAATGTACATAGCTATAATAATACGCACGTTAAATACTGCGCTCTTAATTTAATTTCTTATTACAATTATGTAAGGAAATTATTTTTCACTTTCCAGTAGTTTTTAAGGTCGGTTCAATTTTTGATAGAAAACTTTATTTTTCTCTTTTTAGTTAAAACTTAACGATTAAGTCGGATAATTAAAATTGTAATACAGAAAAGAATATTGTAAATCATACACGTATGACAGGAGTGGGGTTCGAACACACGATCTCATTCTTCGATCTCCAGAGAACAAACTTGGCGCCTTAGACCGCTCTGACATTCCGTCCGCACTCTATTCTGAGAACTTATTCAACACTTTTATTTAGCAAAAAACCACTAACTATTATTTTTTTATTAATTACTAAAAAAGTACTGAATCAATTTCAATGAAATATGAAACTAAACCATTCTCGAATCCACTGGAATACACACACAAAATTTCATTAAAATCGGTCCGGTCGTTTAGGAGGAGTTCAGCGACAAACACATGCACAAAAGATTTATATATATGGAGATTCTTCTTATAAAAGTTCTTTCGAACACATAAGTAAATAAACTCGGAGGTAAATTAAATTCTGACACCGTTTTTAAACTTTTAAATGACTTATATTAAACGTTAATATTTACAAAAAAGATATTTACATATTAATATTTACAATTCGAACATTCAAAAGGAAACTTTAATTAAAACATCTTAATCGCGTCATCTTAATCAACATTCTTCTAAAGTCAACACCAACTCTCCCCACATTCCATCCAACGATCTCTTCCGTTCATTTCTTTTTTCTTCGGCTTTTCGTCTGAATGGAGTTTTTTCAGAAAATCGTCTGCTTTCTAAAGACCTTTTCTATCAGAGTTGCGATATGAAGAACCTTACAAGACATGATACTTGGCTGTTGGAGAAAGAATCGCTCCCACAACGGCCGTCCTGACTAGGCTTTCGTCCTCGAATGCTCGTCCCTTTGGAGGCAGCAGCAGTTGGATCATCTGGAAAGATAAAGAAAAAAAAACACAGCAGCATCCAAAGTCTTAATTGAAAAAAAGAAGTCATTATTCAAATTGTTTATCAAAGCTTAGATTATTTCTTGAAAAAAATTCATATATTTTTTTTCGCGTCTTTTCGTCTTCTCTTTCTTACGTCCTTTCATCTTCTTTTATCTTACGTCTTTTCGTCTTCTTCTTTCATACGTCTTTTCATCTTCTATTACCTTACGTCTTTTCGTCTTTTCGAGAATAAAGTTAAAATTCTATTAGTTGTCAGTCCAGAGGTTTGTCATAGTTGGTATAGTGTCACAATCGGTGAAATTCTTTTTTTTTTCAAGCTTCGTCCGTCCACGGCTTCATGTACTCTGCACATGTACTGGTGACCATGGGTCCTTCGTTGAATCCAAGTTTCTTTACATCGTAGGTGTCATTATTTTTTACTTTTATGACTTTGTACGGACCTAAATATTTTGGTTTTAACTTCAAACCTGGACCTTGTTGTGTGCGTTTTATAGCAACCACATCATTAATCTTAAATTTGTTAGCTTTCTTTCGTCTGAGGTTGTAAGTTTTACGGTTCTCTTCTTGGACTTTTAAAATCTGTTTTTTAGCATTTTTTCTCATATTTTCGCGATTATTTGTAAAATCAGATTGTATTTCAGCATTCAGAAGACTAGTAATTTCAATGTTATTTTTTAGTTTCATTTTAGTACCAAACATCAATTCAAAAGGAGTTGTGCTTATACTTCTCTGAAAAGTCGAATTTATCACCTGTTGGACGTTGCTTACATGTGTATACCATTTTTTAGGATTATCGACAGACAATTTAGACAGAACAGATATTATGACAGAATTTAGACGCTCAACTTGGCCGTTAGACCTGGGTAATCCAGTGGTAATCGGGATATGTTTAATATTTTCATTGATGCAATAATCTTCAAAAGCTTTAGAGGTAAATGCAGGACCTTTATCTGATATAATTCGAACTGGATTTCCAAAGATAGATTTTTGGATTTCTAATTTAGAAATTACTTCGGCAGCATCGGTAGATTTTGTGGGATACAACCAAACAAATTTTGTGAATGCGTCAATGACCGAAAGGATATGTTTGTAATTTTTATTAGTGCTTTCTAATGGACCTAAGTGATCAACATGGTACGTATGTAATGGAGTTTCTTCTTTTTCTATTGGGTGAAGTAAGCCTTCTTGTTTACCACATTTTCTATTAACTAAAATACAGGGAACACAATTTGCTATACATTTCTCAATTTTTTGTTTAACTTTAGGGATGTAAAAATCATTTTCTAAACTTTTCTCTGTTCTTGCAACTGCGTAATGACCTTTTTCGTGAGCGGCCTTGATTATATTCATTTGCATGTCTTCCGGTACAACTAATAAATCATTACCATTAAAACATTTATAAAGAACATCATTTTTAACTAGATAATCATCATAAGATTTCATCTTTAGGATTTCTTTTATTGTTTTAATATGGTCATCGGTTTCTTGAGCTTGGATAATTTTTAAAGTTAAGCTATCTTGGATTACCATACAAATAGGATACCTACTTAATGCATCGACATGTCTCATACTGCTACCCTGTCTATGTTCAATAACATAATCAAAATCGGATAACATTATTGCCCATCTAGCTATTTTTGTACTCATTTCTTTTTTATCCATAGTCATTTTAAATGCATTACAATCGGTTACAATTTTAATTGGGATACCTAGCACATATACTCTAAACTTTTTCAGGGCTTCAATTACAGCTAAAACTTCTAATTCGTAACTAGTGTATTTTCGTTCAGCTTCGGTGGTTTTTTTACTTGCGAAATAAACTGGATGAAATTGATTATCTACTGGAGATTGTTGCATTAAAACAGCTCCATAGCCATCAATACTGGCATCACAATGGATTTCGGTCGCACTTTTGGGATTGTAAATTAAAAGTACTGGTTCTGACGACAAAATACGTTTGAGTTCATTAAAAGCTCTTTGTTCTTCTATATCGAATTTAAATTTTGAATCTTTTCTTAGCAGGTCACTTAACGGTTTAGCTATAACCGAATAATTTCTTATAAATTTTCGAAAGTATCCTGTCAATCCTAAATAACTTTGAACATCTTTGGTACACTTTGGTTCGGGAAAATTTATTACTGCTTTAGTCTTCAGTGGAGAGGGATACAATTTACCATTTATGATTCTATACCCCAAGAAATCAATTTCACGCTTCAAAAAATTGCATTTTTTAAGATTTAATTCTAATCCATATTCCGATGCAGTTTCGAGTACAAGTTTTAATTTTTCTAGACCTTCAGCTTCGTTTTTAGCAGGTATTATTAAATCATCCATATAAATGACAACAATGTGATCTTTTAATAGGTTTCGAAATACATTATAAATATACTTTTGAAAAACACTAGGGCTATTGGTCAACCCGAATGGACATTTCAAAAATTCGTATTGTCCTTCATGAGTAACAAACGAGGTGTATTTCCGCGAGTCTTCTTCAACATCTACATGAAAGAAACCGTTTTTCAAATCTATGGTGGTAAATACTTCGGCAGAATGTAATTGGTCTATTACATCATCAATAACTGGCAAGGGGAAATGCTCACGTACTGTCTTTTTGTTAAGACATCTGTAATCAACACAAAGTCTCATTGTGTTATCTTTTTTCTTGACTAACACAACCGGCGAAGAAAAATTAGAAGAACTTTCTCGAATTATTCCCTGAGCTAGCCACTCCTCAATTTGGTTTTCGACTATTTTTTTCTCGCATGGCGGTAATCTTCGAGGAAAAGAACAAACTGGGATTTCGTCAGTTAAATTAATTTTCATTTTAACATCTACTGTTTTAGTTTTAATTGGTACATAATTTTCAATTAAAGAGTATAACTCTGAACGTAATTTTTTGTCAGCAATGTGAGTTAAATCAATTTTAGGCTCATCCAAAACATTTACAATATTAACTAAAAAGTCATTAGACTGAACTTCAGCTTTAAACAGTTTCACTTTATTCTCAGAAATAGTTAATGTACCTTGATGAATAACATCAGTGCCAATAATTAAATCGAAATTAATGCAACTGTCCTTAACGACAAAAATAGTAACTTTAAATTTTGAACCATCTACTTCGATTTCTGAATTGAAACAACCTTCTGGTTTAATTGAGGCTTTTCCTAGACCGGTCAAAGAGATACTCGTAGGTTTTAATTCTACAAAGTTCTTCAAATTATCATAAATACTTTTCTTTAACAAAGTCTTTTGGCTACCAGTATCTATTAAAGAGATTAAACGCAAAGAATAAAGCTTTATCTCTTTCAGAATTAAATCTTGGGATGTAATAATGTTTACTTGTGACTGAGCATTTTTAACACTTGTATCTTTAGATTTATTACATTGAAATGATTTATGACCATAAGCGTTACAAGCAAAACAAAGCGGCCCTTTATCTTTATTTACACAGTTAATACTCTTATGATTATTCCCGCCACAATTAAAACAACGCATATTTGGCTTTACAGGCTTAAATTTGTTCTTAACTTGAACTTCGGATTTAATTTTAGGCTTAGCTCCTTCATATTTATGAAATTTTGCATTTTCATACTCCGATCTTATTTTTTCATAAATCTTTAATTTTTGTTTAAATTCAGCAATATTGGGACAACCATACAAAAAAGATTTTTTAGAAATGGGGTCATTAATTCCATTTATTACATACTGAATAAGGGCAGAATCTTCAATATTGCCTTTTGAGCATAATTGTTTCTTATTTAAAAAATATTCATCTAACGATTCATGTGGTCTAATTTTTCTTTTGGACAGCAATTCGTGTAATTCAGCTGAATTGCACGTTTGACCAAATTCAGATATGAGTAGGGCTTTTAATTTAGACCACGAATTAATATTTGTTTCACTTTCAAGAAATAATTTTGCTTTGCCAGTCATACGGCGTTTAGCCAAAATCAATTTGTGCAAATCACTAACGTTAAATAATGAAACAATATCTTCAAAATCGGCAATCCATTTATTAATATTTTGTACTTGAGTACCTTCAAATATTGTAATCATACTTTCAATAACATTAATAGAAATGCTTGGTTTAATAACATAATCAGGAATTAGAATTTTCTGATTTTCATTACTTCCTTTTCATTACTACCAGAATCATTTCTCATATTATTCTCAAAAACAGTTGAAATATTTTTAGTTTTATCTTGTAAATCATCATTAAATTCATCAACACTTTCGTCATCACTAAGAGTACCTACATCGGCTATCATATTAATTTTTAAAATATTAAAATCACATAAACTAGAAATTATTCTGGCAGCAATTTCATCAAAAGTTCCCGAATTATTTATACACAAAACATTGCAAATGGTAATAAAGTCGTTAACAGAAAAATTATCTTTAATGTCTTTGAATTTAGTTTGATATTCATCGGAATCTACTTCAAACGTAAACCCAGTAAAATTCCGAATTCTACGTCGATTATTTCTGTCACCGATTTCTCCAAAAATTAATTTGTGCAATATCTTAATACTAGCTGATTTTTCAGTTTTCAAAGAAAACTCTAATTCCTTTAAATCAACTAATTTTTCCATTATTGAAAAGAAAAATGAAATAATAAACTCACTTCATAATCAGATGCTCAGCTTCACACATTTAAACAGCATTGTTGTCGCAGTATCCAACAGCTTCATATCATTAAACATATATTCAAAAAAGATTTCCTCATAATAATTTCCAGCAAGGATTCCATCACAATTCTAAATAATAACGGCTTCCAGATTATTTAAAGTATATATATATTTCTTCTCTGTGGGCGTTCGTTTATCCCACTTCTGACACCAAAATTTATGGAGATTCTTCTTATAAAAGTTCTTTCGAACACATAAGTAAATAAACTCGGAGGTAAATTAAATTCTGACACCGTTTTTAAACTTTTAAATGACTTATATTAAACGTTAATATTTAGAAAAAAGATATTTACATATTAATATTTACAATTCGAACATTCAAAAGGAAACTTTAATTAAAACATCTTAATCGCGTCATCTTAATCAACATTCTTCTAAAGTCAACACCAACTCTCCCCACATTCCATCCAACGATCTCTTCCGTTCATTTCTTTTTTCTTCGGCTTTTCGTCTGAATGGAGTCTTTTCAGAAAATCGTCTGCTTTCTAAAGACCTTTTCTATCAGAATTGCGATATGAAGAACCTTACAAGACATGATACTTGGCTGTTGGAGAAAGAATCGCTCCCACATATATATATATTACAAATTTAAAAATTTTTCGCCAAAACTAACCTTTATACTATCTTAATTTTCTTGTAATAATGTTCCGTACTTACTTCAAATTATTAAATTAAAATCTTGTTTCTAAATCTTATCTGTTAATCTTTATGCAGATATAAATTCTTAATTTGCCTTAAAAAACATTATTCCAGTATGCGTAAATTTAAAAAAGATGGCACTAAATTAAAAATATTCTTGATTGAATTTTTATTTCTTAATATTCCAAATAAAATTCATTTTTCTATGTTTTTATCAACCTTTTTGGGAAAGTTTTATTAAATTTATTCCAAAACCATACCTTTAAAAAAATATCATTATTTTATTTTATCTATTTATTTTTTTTTCCTCCGTCAACCTTTGATAATGTGCATATTAATAAATTCATTTCTTTTCTTTTTCTCTTAAAATTAATCATCTCTAAAAATCGTCTGCCTAAGAAATCCTGAGTCGATTATAAATTGGTTAAATAATATATATTTTTTAAAAATAAAACTATCGTCTGAATGAAGTGTTTAATCTCGAAGCTGGACAAGAATTCTGTTTACATAAACGAATGATGGTTTGAGGTTACAGAATGTTCTAGAATTTTCTTTTTGGATTTAAGAGGGGAAGCCTCGAGCTGAGAAGGGGGATTCTTGGGATTTTTCTTCGATGAGTACGGCTCGCAAAATAATGATGGAATGTTTCGGTAAAAGACATTTTGCAAAAGGAGCTTTTCCCTTTCTCATGACTACGGATTAAATAAATGAACTTACAGCAGCCAATGAGTCATTTATTGGATCATCTACATCTATTTATTTATTTTCCTCGGTGGTCATGACTTCTGTGCGGTGAAAGGGAAACCCGGCGTTGATGTCTCTGGCTCCTAACTTTTAAATCGTCACAATATACTCTAAAGTCCGACAGGATTGTTTATGCCTGTGCTGCCTTTTTCGGATATATAAAGAAAATTGCGATGGAACAAAGTAGAACATGCTATCGCTGAAGTTCGAATGAATTCTATGTTATGAAGGACATCCTATATGGTATTTTCAGCTTGCTAATGGAGTCTGCTGTGGAACGAAATGGGGATAGGTTTGCCAATCGCCGAAAATAGACTTCTCGTGAATGTTCTTGTGCCAAAATCGCCGTAATTTCTTACTTAATTAAAGTAAAAGAAAGTTTCTTTCTAAAGAACTTCACAACTATGCTTGAAAATATGCTAATCTGAAAGAATTAGTACTTGCTTCGAGTCTGATCTGGATTTCCTGACGCTTGATGTTGATCTGTGCGCATAAATTTTGATTCAGTATTCATGGTGATAGTGACAATTTTTGAAAATAAATTACTTCAAAGGGTGAGTATGCAAGAAGTATTTGATGAGGAATTTAAAGATGATTGAATTTTATTGAAGATTTTTCAAAAAACTGTAAGTTATTGAAAAGTTATTGAAGTTAAATGTTTTGATTATTATTTTTTATTCTTTTTATGATTGAGAAAAAATATTTATTATGTATTTATTTATTTATTTATTTATTATTTTATTGATGAGAGTATTTTGAAGTTAATTTACTAATTTACTAATTTATTTATTTATTTATTATTTATTGTATGTTATGGATCTGATATAGTAATTTTGAAAAATATGTAATTGATAGAAATTATTAACTTTGAAATTTATTGCGAATGATTTTACGATCAGGATTTGATAAAGAAAATAGAAGTGTTTCATTTATTCTAATGAATAAGAATAAAAAAAATTATGGAAGATCCTAAATTCGTACCGTTTGATCCGAGTTCTGGAATGAACATTTTATCGTGGTTAACTTATTTTGATACAACATGTGAAAAGGAGAAGAAAAATCTAGAATGGAAATTTAATTTTATTGCGCAACATTTGAAAGAGGAAGCGCAAAAAATTTATATCAATGACTGTTTAAATTGTACAGATTATGAACAAATTAAGAAAATTTTGATAGAAAGATTCATTGAATTAGACATCCCGAGTTTTTCTGATTTTTCAAATCTGAAATTAGATAATTTAGACAATTTAGAAACTTATTTTCCTAAAAAAGTGGAAATCGGTAGGAAATTACATCTTAGTGAAAGTATACTATTACAGGGTTTAACTGATGGTTTAAAACCAGAATTCAAAAACAGTATTATTATAAATCCTCCTAGTAGTATCACTAAATGATACCGGGTTGTCGAACAATTCGTGGAAGTTTCCACCCCACTAGTTTCAAACCAAGTAATAAATCAACCATCAGCTAGACAAAATTTTCAACCTTTTCAACCAACTAAGCCCTGGATTCAGCCAGTTAGGCCCAATAATACACATAGGAATTGCCTTCCCCAAAGGCAATCTCAGTTTCAAAGACCTAGAGTTTGTCAAAATAATTATATTCAAAATTCATATCCTTCAAGACCTTGTAGGATATGCACAAATAGGGGTGTGAGTAATGCTTTTCATTGGGAAAGAGAATGTATTTTTAGGAATGAGCTGCCATCCTCTGATACTCTTCCAAGTAGCTCACAAAATAATTCTTATAATATTTGACAATTAATTGTGTATGGATATACAAATATTTATAATTTACCATGTGTTGTAGATACTGGCTCAACTATTGCAATATTGCCAGTTAAATTTGTTAAAAAACTTAATGCTAAAATTTAGACTATACCCTCAGTTACCATTGGTCAAGCAAAAGGATTTTTACATGTAATTAAAAAATGTAGTGTTCTTCTAAAAGTGCGTAAAATTAAAAAATATGTTAACTTTTTAGTATGCAATACAAATTTGGATTATGCTATTTTGGGATTAAAAGAATGTTCTAAATTTAAATCAACCATAGAATGTAAAAATTTTATTGTAAGGCAGGGAAGGAAAATTATAACTAACAGTATATCCATACATAATGAGAGATCCCTTCATTTCAATACAGTAAATATGGACCAAGTACGACAAAACAGGGATCAATGTAATGAATTTGTAACCTCAGAATATAAAATAAATATGAAATTAAATTCTGGTAATACTGTAGCAATACATAATTATGATAATGAAACACTGAATGTAAGTAATCATGATATAGAGTTACAATCTACTTGTGGAAATATTATGGAAAATGAAGACTGTGTTGAATATGATCACGGAATTAATGCGCATCCTGATTATAGAGGTTCCATGACTCTTCAAAATTTTCGCGATAATTCGGATTCATATTTAACTGGGGAAATAAATTTAACTCAAGATGTAAATTTAAGGGAATTAGTTCATATTTATAGAGATATTTTTGCAAAACATAAATGTGATGTGGGTAGGATAAATATTAAACCACAACGCGTTATACTGAAATCTGACCTACCTATATCTTTGAGGCCCTACCGAACATCTCCCCTAGAAGAAATAGAAATAAAAAACCAAATTCAATCTTTGTTAGCAGCTGGACTGATAAAGGAAAATAATAGCCCCTATTCTGCCCCTGTTACACTAGTTATGAAAAGAGAGGAAGGTAAAAAAACGCGATTATGTATAGACTATAAAAATTAAACGCAATAATTAAAAACGATGCAGAACCCTTGCCCCGTATCGATGGAATTTTAGATAAATTGAGTAGTGCTCAGTATTTTTCAACTTTGGATTTAGCCTCTGGCTACTGGCGCATACCAATACATCCATCCGATACAGAAAAATTAGCATTTGCAACCAATTTTGGACTTTTTGAGTGGCTCGTGCTCCCTTTTGGCATAAAAACTGGCCCTCTCATATTCAATAAAACCATTCGAAGGATCCTTAATAAATATAAAATCGACTTTGCGTGCCACTATTTTGATAATATTATAATTTTCTCTTCCTCTTTAGAAGAACATTTAAACCATTTAGCTCAAATGTTTGACATTTGCAAACAAGAAAACATTAAACTTAAACTTTCTAAATGTAAATTAGGCCAAAATAAAATCAATTTTTTAGGTTATGAAATCACTAATGGAACTATAACACCAGCAAATGCCAATATTGAAACCATCAAAAATTTAAAACCTCCTTCCAATGTGAAAGAGTTAGAACGATTTTTAGGTTCCATTAATGTTTACCATAAATTCATAAATAAATATGCTGAAATTAGATATCCTCTAAATCGATTACTTAAAAAAGACACAATATGGGAATGGAACTCAGAGTGCCAGGACTCTTTTGAAAAATTATAAAATTCTTTAATTGCAAAACCCATCCTCAAAATTTATGATCCTAAAATACCTTTACATATGTTTGTAGATGCCTCTCAGATAGCAGTAGGTGCCGTTCTAAAACAACCTGATAAAGATAATTTCTTACATCCTATTGCTTATCATTCTAGAATTTTGAAGAGTTATGAACAAAATTATTTCATAACTGAATTAGAATGTTTAGCTATTATAGATACTCTTGACAAATTCTATCATTACTTTCATGGTGTTAAGTTTACAACTCATACGGACCACGCAACTCTAGTACGGTTAAAGAGTGTTAAAAACTTAAGAGGTAGGCTTTTTAGATGATCACTCAAACTTAGTATGTTTGATTATGAGATAAAGTATGAAAAGGGTTCAACAAATGTCGAAGCAGACATGTTGTCACGAAATCCTGTTTGTCATTTTAATAAACATATTAGTTTATTGCTAGATAGGAAAGAAATTATGGAGATGCATGACAAAGACAATGTTTGTGACAAAAAATATAAAAAAGAGAATGGAATTATTATAGTTCAGAAAAAGGGATTCAAAAAATTGTTGTACCAATGTCATTAAGAAAACAATTACTCCATATTGCTCATGATAATTTTTGACATTTGGGGATTCAAAAAATTCTTAATTTAGTATCTCCCAACTATTATTGGCCTAATATGACAATAGACATTACATAATTTGTTAAACATTGCGACACCTGTCAGAAAAATAAAAAAACAAAACAGAAAAGATTCGGCTTATTACAAGCTATGCCAGCCACAGATCAACCTTTTGAATGTCTTTCTATTGATACTGTTGGTGGATTTAACTGTTACAACTCAACAAAAAAATTCATACACATAATAATAGATCATGCAACTAGGTTTGATTGAGCTTTTCTCTCCAAAAATGTTACCACAGAAACATACACTAACTGTTTAAAACAAATTTTCAATATCAAAGCACCTCAAAAAATACTTAGTGACAGGCATAAATCTTTCAGATCTCCAAGATTTAAGAAATTCCTTAGAAATCATCATGTTCAACAGCGTTTTACACCTGCACACCATCCTCAGACCAATGGAAAGGTAGAGCGTGTTAATCAGACTATAGTTACCAGGCTTAAATGTAAAGTTAATTCCACTTCTTCTAAAATACCTTGGACTAGATTGTTAAACCAAGTCATCGAAGAATACAACAATACGCTCCATTCTATCACCAAATTCCCACCTGCCTATTTATTTTATGGTCAATTGCCTTATGAGTCTCCTTTAAAACAAAACTATTACCCTCCAGTAGACAAAGCCCTCAAGATTACGAAAGCGCGAACTCGTGAATTTCACCTTAAAAGTAAAAGACTCTATGATCGAAATTTTGTCGAATCACCATTAAAAATACAAGACTCTGTAATTTATGAAGAATTTAAATACCCTAACACTCGAAAATTAGAACCTACTTTCTCTGGACCATATAAAATTATAAATAAACTTTCTGGTGTAACTTATGAAATAGATAAATTTAATTATGAGACAGGACAGAATTCCGTTATTGTGTATGTTTCTAAATTAAGACCCTGTTTTTCACCAGAAGATTTTAAATTGTTTCATGAGCAACCCAAAAAACAAACAAAACCTCAGATACAATCACAATCACTTAGATCAAACTAAAGTCAAGACAGTAGATTAAATTTTAATTCTTATTCTTTAAATATTTTATAACCATAATTTTCAACATTAGCGGGTATGTTCTTGGTGGCCAACAAGAATATTACTTGTTTTTTGGGAGTTTTTGGGGTTAAATTGGGCTCCTTATGCAGGCATAAGGTGTACACTTTGATTGTAAAAGCTTTCAAATTGATGTTGATAAATTAATTTTAAGTGTATATAAGTCTAACTATATTTACTCATTTATTTGACATTAGTATTACTCTATTTATTCAGCAGATATTATGTGATAACAGTTATAGAATTTGATGACTTTACTCAAACCTATAACTTAATATGTCATTTTCAGTGATTGTGATAACTACAGATATTAAAAGTTTTTCAAAAAAGCACACTATTTTTATTTCCATTTCTCAATTAAGAATGACAACTTTTATTCCTATTTGTTTTTATTATTAAAGTTTATTAACCATGTGTAGATAAAACATTATTCTACATTTGGCATTTGAAAACTTATAACCAAATTTGACAATTTTGTAAAAGAGTATCAGAGAGGAATTACTGTAAGGAAATACTGGTTGAGAGTCCATTTTCTAAATAATTAGTTTTAATTTTATTTGGATTTTGGAATTATTATGATTTTTTTCTGTATACTTTCGGCTAGCAAAAAATACTTTCTTATGCTATTAGAAGATAAGAAAATTATTTTGTTGCTATGTAATTATTTTTATCCTCAATCAATATTTTCCCTATCAATAATAAACAAATAGTGATATTTTCTTTTGATTATACTCTTGTTTTACTATTATTATTATTATTATGATTTCTATAATGATGTTTAGTATTAATTATACTCTTATTGAAAAATATTAGGATATGGAATCTTATTATGCTACTTATTATTATTGTTATTATTATTATTTAAATTTTTCTATATTATTTATTATTAATTTTTGAAGTGATAATATTTATTATTAGAATTTTGACATATTATTAAAAAACGTAGGAATCCAACATAAAACATAAGATTAAAACCAAAGATTAAACAAGATTTGAAGTTCTTTCATTAAAGAGACTGTATTCAATGGACATTGAAAAAGACTCTTTTATACATTCTTGAAAGACTGATTAAGTCAGTGAAATTCTATAAACTCCCATGAAAGAGATTTCTTATTGTTTTTATTATATTTTTAATATTTCTTGCTTATTAATATTTATAACTTACTTACTTTAATTGTATGTATTATCTCCTATGCACTTACAAATAGTAAGTGATATTGTAACATTATTGTATTTCTTTTAGGGAAATGCTCCTACCTAAATTTAATTCAATTTAATTTTCTCTTAACTATTTTTTTAATCGCTAATATTTTTTATATTGCGTTAATTTTCTTTTCTTCCATCTCTTGGCTTTCTGAGTTTGACAGTTTTATTCCAAAATTTAACTTTTCTAAATTAATATATTTTTGTTGTCTGAACTTGTAGTTTTATTTAACTATCAATTTCATACAAAGTTTTGGGGAGGGGGGATAATATTACAAATAAAAAAAATTTTCGCCAAAACTAACCTTTATACTATCTTAACTTTCTTATAATAATGTTCCATACTTACTTCAAATTATTAAATTAAAATCTTGTTTCTAAATCTAATCTGTTAATCTTTATGCAGACGATATAAATTCTTAATTTGCCTTAAAAAACATTATTCCAGTATGTGTAAATTTAAAAAAGATGACTCTAAATTAAAAATATTCTTGATTGAATTTTTATTTCTTAATATTCCAAATAAAATTCATTTTTCGATGTTTTTATTAACCCTTTTTAAGAAAGTCTTATTAAATTTATTCCAAAACCATACCTTTAAAAAAATATCATTATTTTATTTTATCTATTTATTTATTTTTCCTCCGTCAACCTTTGATAGTGTGCATATTAATAAATTCATTTCTTTTCTTTTTCTCTTAAAATTAATCATCTCTAAAAATCGTCTGCCTAAGAAATCCTAAGTCGATTATAAATTGGTTAAATAATATATTTTTTAAAATAACACTATCGTCTGAATGAAGTTTTTAATCTCGAAGCTGGACAAGAATTCTATTTACATAAACGAATGATGGTTTGAGGTTACAGAATGTTCTAGAAATTTCTTTTTGGATTTAAGAGGGGAAGCCTCGAGCTGAGAAGGAGGATTCTTGGGGTTTTTTTTCGATGAGTACGGCTCGCTGAAATAATGATGAAATGTTTCGGTAAAAGACATTTTGCAAAAGGAGCTTTTCCCTTTCTCATGACTACGGATTAAATAAATGAACTTACAGCAGCCAATGAGTCATTTATTGGATCCTCTACATCTATTTATTTATTTTCCTCGGTGGCCATGACTTCTGTGCGGTGAAAGGGAAACCCGGCGTTCATGTCTCTGGCTCCTAACTTTTAAATCGTCACGTATATAACGATTTGCATTCGATTCTTAATTTTAATTTTGAAATTGGTTTGGCTGGCACCGACTCCAAATGTACATAAATATAATAATACGCACGATAAATACTACGCTCTTAATTTTATTTCTTATTACAATTATGTAAGGAAATTATTTTTCACTTTTCAGTAGTTTTTGAATTCGTTTCAATTTTTGATAGAAAAGTTTATTCTTCCCTTATTAGTTAAAAGTTAACGGTTTTCTGAAATCGGTTAATTAAAATTATAATACAGAAAATATTATTGCAAATCATACACGTATGTCAGAAGCGGGGTTGGAACACATGATCTCTTTCTTCAAGAACCAGAGCTTAAATCTCGTGGTTCAGACCGCTCGGCACTTCTGTCCGCATTCTATTTTAAGACAATTAAATTACGTAATCGTTCCAATTTTTAATTTTTGTTTTTTCTTCAAAAATATGTAATCTACTAAATCTCTTAGAAAGTTTCTTAGATTTTAAATTCATAATTTTTCAAAGAATATTTAGATAAATTGACTGTTTTAAGTAATTAGAACCATAACCATACAAGTTTAAAAAACTGAAAATTTTCGCACAAATAAATTCTTAAGATAATGGCGCGGACTATTGATAAAAAACTTAATTTAATAAAGTAAAAAGTTAATCATAAAGGTTGTTATTTCAAAATTTATAAATTCAAAGTATTAATTGATTAGAAAACAATTTTATTAATATCTACAAAATGTTAAGTACAAATGAAAATCAGATAGAGTATTTAAATTTAAAAACTTTTTTATTATTAAACAGCAAATGTGCATTAGTGATATGAACTCTGACGCATTATAATTAAATTTACTTCAGTTTATGTAGCAAAATATACTTAATTTAATTGATTTTAGAAGAGTTGTAAGTTATCTTTTGAAAAATGTGTCAAAATTCGATTCGAAAACATATTTCATTAGTGTACTTGTAAATCTATGATCATCAAGCAGAAATATCTCGTTAACAAATGTTGCATACTTACGCTTGTAGCTGCAAGCAAAATAGAAAGATTTTGTCCAATAATTTTTCCATTTTATTATTTTAAGTTTTAAAGATTCTTTGAAGTATTAATTGACTTTTATATATTAAAATATTTACAAAACTTTGTAATTTTAAACTGATATGCACTACCAGGAAGTTGATTTTATTAAAGTGTGCAAACAACTATTGATAATTTGATTAGTTAGTTTGAAAGTTGAATGTTTAATTTTTGCGCTCTAATACGAATCTTATTGAACACCTGCTTTTAACAAAATTCAATACTCTCAGTTGAAATGCGTTATTTTAGTAAAATAAAGTTTAATGAAAATCTCGGTTTACTTGTTAATATAAAACTATGTTGAAATTTTCAAATAATTTATTAGTGTATAATATGGAAAAAATGCAAAGCCTTTTTCCATTTATAAAGTGGAGTTTCAAACTTCATTATTATTTAAATACAATTCAATGCATCATTATGCTTCTAAGAGATTGTAAAAATAAATAATGGCAGTATGTTCTAAAATAGCTTATATGTTATTTAAGCAAAAATTACTTTTATCAATGCTTATACAAGGTTTTAGAAACTTTAGATTTGCATACTGGTGAATAAAAATTAAAATTATTTCGGTGACATTAGATAACAAATAAATGTTACTAAGGGCTATTCTCTTTATAAACAGAGAATTCAGCATTTATGTCCTAGACGCCATGAACAAGGGACATAAAAAATAATCCAAATATAATAATTTAATTGCATATAAAACAATCCTTAAGTTATTTATAGAGAGCACACAATAAATCTGTTTTTGAATTCGAACAGTGTAAAATATGGGACAATGCAACGATACATAAATGTTCGTGTTCACATTGGTATGTATGTTATCTTGTAGAAAATATATGCAACAAGGAATATTGCAAATTAGCTATAGGAGACTACAAAAACTTTAGAATGACTGCTATGCTGCTACATAAAGTATTGGCTGAATTAACATACTATATGTTGTACTGTCATCTGACTTTTATCATTGGTTCAAAATCTCAGTAGGATTATTTAACTAAATGCAGTTTTTGGGGGCCGGTGAAAATTTCTATTTATTTACGTCATGTCAGATTCATTAATCCAGTATATTATTATATCCAATACAATAAATGTGTTTTTGTATATTAATAACGTAAAATCTGGAAAAAATTTACGGTGCATAAATGTCTATGTTCACATTCCTATGTATGTTAACTTGTAGAAAATATATGCAACACAGAATATTGCAAACTAGCTGAAGGAGATTACGAAAACTTTAGAATTACTGCTATGCTGCTGCATATAGTATTGGTTGAATTGTATATACTATATCATGTTCCTGTCATCTGATTCTATCATCGATTCAAAATGTCAGTAGGACTACTTAACTAAATGTAGTTGCTTCGATGCCGGCGAAATATTCTATTTAATTACGTCACGTCAGATTCATTAATCAAGTACCATAAATCGGTTTTTGAGTATTAATAACGTAAAATATAAGAAAATACAACGGTGCATAGATGTTTATGTTCACATTCCTATTTATGTTAACTTGTAGAAAATATATGCAACATAGAATATTGCAAATTAGCTGAAGGAGACTGCGAAAACTTTAGAATTACTGTTTTGCTACTACATATAGTATTCGTTAAATTATACATACAATTTCTTGTACTGTCATCTGATTTATATCATCGCTTCAAAATGTCAGTAGGATTATTTAACTAAATGTAGTTGTTTCTTGGCCAGTGAAATTTTCTATTTATTTACGTCATGACTGATTCATTTATCCAATACATTATTATACCCAGTAAAATAAATTGGTTTTTGAATATTAATAACGTAAAATACGGGAAAATTCAACGGTGCATAAATGATTGTGTTCATATTCCAATGTATGTTAACTAAATGTTGTTGTTTCGTGGCCACTGAATTTTTCTATTTATTTACATCATCTCAGATTTATCCAATACATTATTTAAATCAAAAGGTTGCATTTAACACCACTAGACATATTATAGAATTCAAAGAAGTATGAGGCTATTCTATTCGTCTTCTACATCGTTATTTTGTATTTTTATAATTTTTTTCAATAAATCTTTAATAGGATTTCAGAATGCTTTCTTTATACCGTTCTTCTTTCACCCGTCTCTAATAATATTTTCGATTTTGTGAATTAATTTTGTAACAATACGTGAAAATTTTACCACTTTTAGAAATATAGCTTTTATGTATGTTTCCAGCATGGTTATATATATATTTTAATTTTTTTTAATAATAAGCCCTTTTGCAAAAAGATGAATTTATAATTGAAAAGAACGTATTCATAAAAGTACAATGGTTATTTTATTTAAATTTCTTTTAAAAAATGATTTATGAATTATGCCCGTTTTATCTTTTTTTAATTATTCAACTGACAAAATATCAGCTTTATTTTTTTTATGCAACATGTTTACAAAAGAGAAGCATTATGCCATTTCGCAGTAAGCATATGCATAAAAAGGTATATCATATGCATTTAAAAGGTATATTATATAAAATTTTTACATTGATTTTTAAACTGATTTTTTTATTGATAGAAAAAGTAATCATATAATTAAAAATAAACGTATATAAATCTTATAATAAAATTATAATTAATTTTCTCCTGTGCATAATATTGCAAATTTAAATTATTTAAAAAACATACTGTAAATCAGATTGATAATCCTTTTGGGCACTTTGATACGTCTGGGGAAAATGGAGACAAAATAATACCAATGTATATTTTTCATAGAAAATAGTTAGCAAACCATTTTATATTTATTTATAGAAATTTAAATCACCCACAATTTATTTGTAAGCAATATTAAAGCAATCAAAATGAAATGTATAATGATATGATGTTCTGGCTGTTCCTTGTCTTATTGTTGGCTGTGGTAACTTTGTCATATGTGGCACTTCAACCCCAGCATTATCTTCTTTCTTAGGAAAGATGAAAAAATTACCAGGTTTTCTGTTTATAAATTGGTTTATAAACAGAAAATAAAGGATAATTATATTAAAAATTCTATTTATAATATAATTATCCTGCGCTGTTCTGTAGCGTGTTTCTTTTACTTAACATTTCTCATGCCAAAAATACTTTTTTCTCTGAAGAATCGATATAAATTTAAGATTTTCCAGGCTGCCGTCCTTTTCTTTTGTTAGTTTTACTAGCACTAGATGTTGGGTAAGTTCGTACGTCTTCTGTTTGCAAAAATACTATGTAATGTTCTAATGTAAAGAAATTAGAGCTATTTCACTTCAATGAAAACTAATATTAGAAATTTTTAGCGAAAAATGATTGTATTAAGGAGTGTATGGTAAAAAAAAAAATAAGAAAAGGTAAGAAAAAATGAACTAGAAAAGGATTTAGGTTGTATCAATGTGCCCCGACAAAGGCTGTATGAATGTGCCCCATACAGTCGTTTTGAATAAAATGAGTCTCAAATCCAACACTTCATAATTTATCTAACAATAAAGAATAAGGAACTGATAAAGAGTGACTTTACTTGCCAGGGAGAGTATTCTTTTCGGTTGAAAATACTGTAACAGTAGTATAATATCATTTCAGTTGTACAACTCCAATTTACTTTTGACCTACAAAAACAATAATTCACCCGTCCCTTTTCATCAAACTACTGAATCATTCCAAAACTTTCTGTATGTAGTTGAATGTACTAGCATCACCTTTTGGAGCTGTTGTGAAACTTCCTGTAATGACCCTGTAAACTGTAGAGGGGGTGTATCAATGTGCCCCAGTTCCCTCTAAATGTAAAACTGACGCAAAAAAGTTATTTATGGAAAGTTTTCATATTTTTCATTAACAATATTTTGTGTATATGCAGTAAATGGACAAGTAACAAGTTTGTATCTAAATTAAATACCGTATAACATATGCTATAAAAAATATAACATCGCATATAAAATTGCTTAAAAATTAAACTAAGCAAATTATTTCTGCTAAAAATTAAAATCATAATTAACAATAAAAAATGTTACTAATATATATTTTGGAAAAAACATTTAAAATAATTATTGTGTTAATTTCCAAAGCATCGATTAAAAAAAACAATCATCTCTCTTTCAGTAATATGGTCAAAGCGGTTATGAAGCTATCATAAACCATCTCTTGTGAACCTTCTGTAAACTAGATTTTTAAAGTTTTTTTGGAAATTTCTGTTATATAGATGCATGGTAAACACAATCAATATTCGTAAAATATTTTTAATGGAATACATCAGATGAATGCATTTGATGACTATTAATGAGATTTTTTTATATGCTTTCGGTATAATGAAATTTTGCTTTTCAAAAATTTCTTGATTTTATATTTTATTCACATGTGACTTCACAATTTATGGCATTGTGGCCACAATTCTCAGAAGTCTCTCGAGTAAATTGTGCAATTTTAAGAGGTTCCACAGCAAGGTTTGCAAGGTTTCAAATATTATGGTCAAACTAAAATGATCCTATCTTGATAACTTCTTCCAAGTAGATTTACAGAGTTTTTACACATGCATCTTTGTAACAAACAATTACAGAATTAATAAATAAATAAACTAAAAACCTGAGATCATTTTGATTTCATATCAATTTTTAAATCTTCACATTTTGCTCACAAACTGACATAACATATTTGTGGTATTTTAGTTCTAATTGCAACGTGAGTGGTGTTTTTGTGGAGACTTAAAGAATTGTTTCATATAACTAGATGATTTATTCTGATTTATTCCTAAATGTGTGACAAGTAAAAAATTTTTTGTAAACTTCCTTAAGATTTTTATGGCGTGCAGGTGATGATATCTAAACTACGTGATATGAACTTAAACGAATAGAGCCCCCCCCCCCCCCTGTTCAAAACTTGCGTGTGTATTGGAGCTAAATAAATATAAAAGTGAAAACCATCTCAGTTGACTATCTTCTTTACAGTGTTAAAAATAAGGAGTAAAAGATAAATTAAATGAAAATTTGTAGAATTATACTTGCATATTACGCATACAAAATAAAATTTTTAAGTTTATTGAAATATTTTGAAGATTGACGTAGTCACTTAATTTAATTATCTATTTTCTCGTATTTCTTGGTTTACACCTTCACAAGTGAAAGTACCTGAAAAGTTTTATTCATATATACAATTTTTCATTCATTTTATTCATATATACAAAAATTTGAGTCATTTTCCTAATCAAAAATATTTTAAATAATGCATTACACAAACAGAAAACTTGAATGAGCGTAATAAACAGAAATTTTAAACATTGATCTTTCTTTAATTAAAAAAATTTTCTGTCTATATATTTAAAAATATAGCAAATTTATTTTAATAGAAAAGTAGTGATGAATATTAAATATACATAGAAATACAAGTTGGAAAAATACGTCAAACGTGACAAATATGTGTGTTCGTACTGATTTTATAAATATTTAGAACTAAATGCAATATCTCTTTCAATGTTCGAAAATATACCTGTGGTGGTTACTCGTTAACCCCCCCATATTTTTTTATTTTAATTCAATTTTATTAACTATTTTATTTCCTATCCTCTCTTTTTATTAATGTTCTCAATTTAAATATTATTTCGATTTCGTTTCTTTTGATGCCGTCGCCTGTAAGTTTTTCTTCCTTACCTAGCTATCGAATGTTCTAAACCGGTAAAATCTTGTTTTGAATTCATTCCTTCCGGTTTGGAAAAGCTTCTAGAAAAATCTGGATTGTTCTATGGGTGGTATTTCCGGTTAATCTGGCACGCCTCTTGACCTATCAAATTATGTTCCGCAGGTGACGTGGTTTTACCAACAAAGTGCCTGGCCACCTGCTTTGGCCTTTCTTCTTTAAGTGTTTATCAATTTTTTTTCCTTATTAAATCCATATTTCACTATACATTGAATCGTAACTTGGCTTATTTTTTCCTCGCTCTCCTCATTCGAACGTTGCAAACTTGGCGTATCCCGGGTTTACAGTAACCCTTGTTCTTTTCTCCCTCCTGGCTCTGAGCCACGAGAGCAGTTGCGCAGTCGGAGCCCAGTGGTGTTGGAGGCAGTTGAGTTGACATGTGCCGAGAAGTTTCTCAGATGCCGAGAAATTTAGCGGAAGCCGGGGCAAGTGTGCCCGCCCCAAGGCGATTGTACGTGACCGTTGCTCCATACCAGCTACTCAAAGTTTGTTTTCAAGGATGTTGTTTTTTTTAATGCTGCGAGGAGTTAGGCTCCCCGTCCACCACATCCTAAATCCTTTGGTTTTCCTTTTTTCTGGCTACTCAAGTTGGTTTAAGTGTTGTCATAGTTATCCTCAAAGAATTATCATCAATCTATTATCAAGCTTCTCCAACTGATTTTTTATTTCTTCATTTTTTTAGTGTATTTATTTTCCCTCTGAGAAAAATGCTGAAAAAGTGATTCCCACTTAAAAAAAATGAATGAAAGTGTCTCATACATAAATTATCTTGCAATTCAATCCCTCTTCATCTCATGTTTAATTCGGCCATAAATATATATAATTATTTGAATATGGAACGGCGTCCCCAAAAGGCAAATATTGAAACATCTCTTTGTGATTTGTCCAGGCATATTTTTGAAGTAATATCTAATTGATATTCTGAGAAGAATGTTATCTCTGTATCGATTAAGAAAAATGTTTATTCATGTTATGAAAATGCATATAAAAATATATTGTGAAGAAGAGTTGTATTTAGAATATGTCGACTCATATACATCACCTTTGTGGAAATTTTTACAACGAAATAATAAAAGTTCTATTTATATAAGAAAGTGTATGAAACAAGTACATATATATATATAGAATATTCAATGCTTGAAGAAATTCTCATATGATTATAAATAAAAAATATTTGTCCTCTTCAAAATACTCTCTTCATTTGTGTCTCAATACCTGTGCATTTATCTACCTGAATTTCATCTTCATCAGCCAAGGAATTACAGGTAATCTTTTTCGTCTTATCATTTTATATTTTTATAATTTTGCTTTGAATTATTATCATCAAGATTAAAGACTTTTTCACTATTTTAAGAAAAACTATAATGGTAGCCTTTTTTTTGGGTCGTTTGCTGGCCTCCATCCAGCGCAATGTATTTCATCCATTAATACGATCACTTAGCCTACTTCTGAGATGAAACAAAAAATAAGTGTTTCTCCTCTCTCTTCTCTCTCCAAACACAACAGATAAACTTTCCTTGGTGCAGTGACCAACGCTTGACCATCTATTTCCTTTGCTGCCATTGTATTTTCGTTATCTATACATATTTTCAACAAAAAAAAATAATATCTTCATTATCTTCAATTATATCTTCATTATTTTCAAATTATATCTTCATGCAGTGATCAATATTTTATATTTATATTTTATTGAGTGTGGTGTAATAAATGAATGCATAATATATTTTGATTTTATGCTGAGATAATATTTTTTTTTGGAGCAGTACAGTATATATATAACATAATTTATTGACATATATTTTTCTTGCCATGATATAATTTATGACTAATATATATATTATTTAACGGAGGTGCTGGTAAATATAATTGATTATGCTAATATAAATTATTCCTCTTGTCATAAATATAAGAATATTTGTTTTGAGCCATATGATATATATATTTACATAAAAATTTTTGGGCCATGTTATTTTGATCGGATGATAACAAAGATATGTTGGTATTTTTCTTCTCTTCGTCATATAATTCTTCTTCTTCTCAATATATAAAAATGATGTATAACATAAATGAAATTCGTTAATATTTTGAATAATGGGTCAATTTATATATTATTTATTATGTGACCAGTCTATAACCAAATTTAACCTGCCATTTATTGAGCTCTCAGTTTAATTATATCATCATGCCCCCCAAGTCTAAATTAAATATTGCAATACAGCCATTCGACGGCAACCCTCAGACTGTGGAATTCTTCTTTGATCAATTATCTGATATACAAGAGTTAAATAATTTTTCCGATAAAGAACTTTTTTTTCTTTTCAAATCGAAACTGGAGGGTAGCGCCTTACTCTTCTTTCTTGAACCACAGTCTCAGTTCAAGAACTATAATTTTCAAGACATTCGGAAAACTTTTATAGACTATTTCTTACCCTCAAAGAAGACTGTTTCTCTCAAATCCTTGCAGAATTTAAGCTTAGATTCAAATGAATCAGTCAAAAATTTTGCATTTAGGCTGGATAAACAGCTTAGGCTTGCATACCCTAAATTGGATCCTCCTGCTCTCAATTCATTAAAATTCACTCATTTTCTTGAGGCTTTGCCTAAACAAATTAAGCAAAAAATTCTTGAAGAAAATATTTCATCTTTCGATTTAGCTCTTGAACGAGCAAATTTTCTTCAAAATATTTACGACTCCCCTCCTAAAAAATCTTATGAGAATTATAATCAAGCCTATTGTTTGGATTCTGAATAAGTCCATGATAATTCTAGTGCTTCTAATAATGTACTCCATAAGACTCCTATAAAACATACGAAGGATAAAATTTATGTCAATTCTCAAACTACCTTCTCACCTTTGCAAACTCCAAAACACAATTCTCATGCTTCTAGTAATTTTAAAAGAAAAGCTAGAACGTATTCTCCTTCTCCAAATAGACAAGAGGCTACAGATAAACATAAAAATAATTTTCGTCAACATAATTTTTATCGGAAACGTCCTTGTCATCAACCCACCTTCGACAAATTTTCTCACAAAAAAAATTCTGCATCCTTTTATTACAAACGAGATGTTGTGCAATGTGCGTTTTGTGGAAAATTCAATCATCGTATGGACTCAAGCTACAAATTTAAAAATATTATTAATACTTCTAAACAAAACTCTTCGTCTCATTTTTCGTCTAATTCTCGCAGAAAGAAAAACTATACCTCTTCTTAAAATAAAAACAATGTTTATCATTTAAACAAATAAGGGAGACTGGTTCTACTGACCGCCTTCTCTCCCGTAATCCTCATTCAGGGTCAGTACACTTTAGTAACAAACACAAACAACAACTTGACAAAAGCTCTTCAGTCACTTTAGTATCGTCCAGAGCTGTCCAAACTTCCCCTGTGACACCTAAATTTAACAAATCTTCATGTTCTTATAATTCGTTAACATCCAAACAAACTTTAGAAATTGATGATGATGTACAAGAAAGACATGTCATTTGCAGTTCTTTTAATAACTCGTATGTTCTTCCATGCATACTCATAAACATTCAACATAATGAAATCTCAACGTTAATTGATACTGGATCAAGTTTGTCACTCTTGGATCAAGAATTCTTTAATAGCATTAAATCCAGGCTTCATTACAAATTCTTATCCAGAAATGTATCTGTATCTACTATAAATTCTAAAGTTTTTTTCAAAGGATGCATAGAGATTGCGTTTAAAATTGATAAATTTTTCTTTCATCATGTCTTTTACCTTACAAAGATACAAAATGTTCATTTTCAAGCCATACTTGGATTTGAGTTTATCAATAAACATTCCATAACTATTTCACCAACATTTAAGTCTATCTTGATTTAGGATAAACATATTCCTTTTCACAGTTATAACGAATCTCCTACTTGCTATTTCATGAATTCTGAATATAATTATGATAGTTCAAATGTGCCATATTCTTTAGATGTACACAAAATGCCTTGTTATGAAGATTCTATATCAAATAATCTAAGTAATGGTACTTATACTGATGATTTATATGCAAATTATGGTGACACAAATTTACAATTAGTCAACAATTATACAACCTATCCTTATAATTATAATTTTCAAAATAATGGTTTGTTTACAAATAATGTTGCTAATACTGCTATGAATTTTCATAATCCTTATATTGATGGTAATTTTACTTATTTTTCTAACTGTTTTCCAACTGATTATGGTAATGTTGTGAACTATGTATCTACTAATGATAATATGCCTGGCAAGAATTTTACATCTGAAAATACTAATGATCTTAGTTATGTTGGTGAAAAGCCAACTCATTTAAATATTGGTAATAAAATTTTGGTGAATTCCAATATGGTACAGTTACTCAATAGAGAATTAATCCCTCCTAATTCCTTTGTTTATTTACATGTTAAGTACTTGAATCCTCCATCTGAATATTTTATTTTCAAACCCAATTTAAAAAATAAAGGTCTTGTGTTACATGAATCTTTGCATTCCAAATCTTCAATTCAAAATGATTTATTTTTGGTTGTATGTCAGAATATATCAAAGCTGGACATTCATTTAAATAAAAATTCAATTATTGGCGAATGTATCAATGTGGATGAGAAAGATATTGAGGAATACTCTTTTGATTTGGATTTTGAAAACGAATATTGTAATTTAATTTTACCATCTGAAGAGATTAAGAGAAAACGAATTCAAGAACTGTCTCCAAATGACTTTGATCTAAAACACTTACCTCCTCATGAAAAAGAATCTTTAACAAAATTATTGTGTAGTAAAGCTCTTGCTTTTTCAAAATCTCTGGACACTTTAGGTCATACCGACCTGGTTAATCCTCAATTCACAATGCTAAATTCTCATCCAGTCAAAACCCTACCATTTCCTGTGCCACAGGCACTTGAGCAAGAAGCTCTTGACCAGATTAATCAAATGTTAAATGCTGGCATTATTGAGAGATCAAATTCATCTTGGGCCTGTCCCATGCTTCTTGTTAAAAAGAAGAGAACTGATATGTCAAAACCTCAAAAGTATCGTTTGGCTCTAAATTTAAGATTGCTAAATTCCATTATTATTCCATCTTCATATCCTCTTCCTAGAATTCAAAATCTATTGGTGCAATTATCAAAATTTAAGTATTATACTACTCTTGACTTGCCCTCTGCATACTGGCAGATCGCTGTACCTAAAGATATGCAAGATAAGCTCAGTTTTACTACTCCATGGGGAATTTTTACCTACTTGCGTCTCGTGTTTGGCTAGAAGACAGCTGCAAGCACTTTCCAACAATTAATTGACTCAGTTATTCAATTATCTCAAATTGATTCATGTTATGCATATCAAGACGATATTGTTGTTGGCGCTAATTCATTTGAAGAAATGTCCATGAAACTCACAAAACTCTTAGACACTCTTATTGCTAATAACATTACTCTGTCTCCTGAAAAATGTTCCTTTATGCAAACAAGCATTAACTTTTTAGGATTCCAACTCACAGATCATAAAATTCTTCCTATTACAAGTAACATTTTAAAAATTACCTCTTTTCCAACACCTAAAACCAAGAGGCAAACGAAAAGTTTTATAGGTTTGTGTTCATTTTATAGGTCAATTATTCCTAATTTTGCTAAATTGATTACTCCTCTCATTGAAGTCACCAAACCTAAAAATAAATTTTCTTGGAAATCTGAACAAGAAAATGCATTTAAAAAATTACAAGACATATTCTTTCAGAAACCTATGCTCAATCTCCCTAAGTGGAATGAAACCTTCTATGTTAATACAGATGCATCAAAGACAGCAATATCAGCTGTTCTTATGCAGAAATTTGATGGTGAACTTAGACCCATCTCCTATTATTCTAAAACTTTGTCTCAGTCAGAAAGACAATACCCTGCCATCAAATTGGAACTTTATGCCATTTACAAAGGCATAACAGCTTTTAAATACTATATTTTTGGTCGACCCTTTATTCTATTATCCGATGCCAAACCTCTTAATAATTATAAAAAGGCTACATCACCAGCTGATATTACTACTCGATGGATGTTAGAATTATCAGAATACTCGTACACATTCCAACATGTACCAGGCAAAGAGAATGTGTTAGCAGATTTTCTAAGTAGAACTCCTCACATTCCTACTGAAGATCTCCACAATAATCCAGATCTTATTTCTACACAAGAACCACTACCAATTGTAGATAATCAAAAAGATTTACATAATGAAATTCCTCACTTTCCATGTGGTTTAGTTGACAAAGTTCACCACACGTGTCATCTTCAAAGTGACTCTTCACCTCCAAATAATGATAATAATCAAGATCCATTATTAGAAATTCTTGATCACACCATCTTCTCTGAACAACAAAAAGACCCATAAATCAAACAAATTTATGAAGATCTTAAAAATAACAAGAAATCTAAAAGTTTAAATGGCTACTATATTAATCCAAGTAATGAGTTACTTTGCTACAATGGTCATTTTTCTTCAGAAGATATTGAGCTACATAAAGCTGTTTTACCTTTGTCACTTAGAGCAAAAACCTTAAGAATTGCTCATATTACTCATACTGGAATTCATAAAACTATTGTTAATTTAAAGAAAAGATTTACCTGGAAAACCCTTTTTTCTGATACCATTAATTATGTCAACTCCTGTGAAATTTGTTTAGTAAACAAAAGTCATAAAAAAAATACTGCTCCATACTTACCAGCACCACTTCCAACAGCTCCCAATCAAAAAGTCTCTATGGATTTACTCGGCCCATTAAGAAATCGTCAATATGTGATGACTATCATAGATCACTTTTCTCGTCATTTAGAATTATATGCCTTGAATAATATCAGTGCTGAGTCTGTTACAAAAGCTTTATTACATTACATTTCCACTCATGGAAAACCCGAATTAACTCTCACTGATCATGGCTCTCAGTTCACTAGTGATATGTTTTCTTATTTTAATAAAAAGCTTGGCATTAAATTGGAACACAGTTCTGTAGCCCATCCGCAGGCTAACGGATTAAGTGAACGAGTTAATTCTCAAATAAAACCGTCTGTGAATACAATGGCTTCCCAAGGATGTGATGTACCAACTGCTCTAAAAATTCACCAATCCATATATAATGCTACACCTCATCCAGCTACAAAATTCACTCCAAATCTTCTTCATTTTGGAAGAGAGATAAATGACATTTATTCTAATTACAAAACTCAAGTGTCCTGTAAAAATTCTCAATACTGCCTATGAAATTCATAAATTAATGGATGTTATTGAGAAAATATATTATCAAGCTTACAAATATAACGAATCTTCTAGGCAAAAAGTGTACCAAAAATCGAGAGAAAAATTAAAGTTTGCCAACATCAATATTAATGACATTGTTTACGTAAAATTTCCCACGGTGTTTAACAAAAAAGTACAAGGCCCATACGTGGTGAAGAAAATAATTTCTCCTGTGCTTATTCAAATTCAAGATTCCAATAATAGTCACGCTTCACCCATGTTGATTCACACTAACAGAATCTTGAAGCTTCATAAGAGAAATGAAACATTGCAATATCCTTCAGTCTCTCCTAAAAATGTATCACGTGATCAAGCTCCTGTTGATAATGCATCTTCTACTCCTGTGAGACAACACTCTCCTACTCAAGTTTCAAATCATGATGCTGCTTGTAACACATCTCCTCGAATTCTTTCTTCTTCTAAGTGCCAACAAACATCTTCATGTTTCAGTAAATCTGTACAGTCACAAGTTCCTCCTGATAGCACTCACACTGGTGTTAAAAACAAGTCTACTCAATACAAAAATTATGGTCTTCGCCCTCGCACTCATAAAATGTATAAAAAATGAACTAATCTTCTTTTCTTTTTTCAGGATGACTCTTGATTTGTAGCATAGTCAGTTAATACTAGTTAGACTGATATTCGAGTAAGAAGAATGACTGTGTAATTTTTGTTTTCTTCCTCCAAGCTGCAGGCAGCTGTTAT
Source organism: Maratus speculifer (assembly GCA_964019185.1). NCBI lineage: Eukaryota > Metazoa > Arthropoda > Arachnida > Araneae > Salticidae > Maratus > Maratus speculifer. The sequence continues at coordinate 294,809,810 of OZ025294.1, read as the reverse complement.
TTTTTTTTCTTTTAAGTCTTCTTCTCCTTGAGGCAATTCAATGGTCATCCTCAAGATGTATGTATGGTTTTAATATATTCTTTATTATTCACTGCATTCATTTCTAAACCATAATTATTGTAATAAGTATATATGATCTCAAGTATGCCATACACTACTATTTTTAACCTTACAAAGTCTTTAATTGCAATAGTTGGTGCTAAAATTGAGAAAGAATTTATCCTTTTATTTGCTTGTTATAATATTATGTCATTATTTAAAGTTATTTGTGACAAATGTTTATTCTACTAAAAAAAGTGGATTGTAATTGATATAAGGTAAACATGAATATGAGTACTTATGAAATCATTTTCCCTATTGTGACTTATATAATAATTTCTCTCTACAATGCATGCATGCTCTAACAATTAACCTCTTTTAACAGAAAAATGACAATGCATGATAAACTTATGCATACCAATAATTTTACTCTTATTATTGAAATATGGAAAAAATGAATGACTCACAATAAGTATTATTTATTTGTATACTTCTGAGTATTTGAAAGTTATTAAAGATAAAAAAAAAGGTTTTTGTTATACTATAATTATACTTTGGATCCAAAGATATTGGTTGAATCATTATATATTTATATAAAGCAAATACTTGATATATGACAAATACAAAAATGATCACTTGTCATTTAAAAAAATATATTCAAGATATCTTATATATAAATTTTTTTTGACATAATTGATTTTTTGTTTGTAAGTTGACATTATCAAAGTCATATACAAGATTGATATATTTATATAAGTTCTTTTTATCAGAATATAAATATCATCTGTTTTATTTTTATTTTGAATAAAGTATAGTATAAAAAGTATTTATGCAATTATTGTGAATTTATGTTGAAAGTGTTCAAGAATATTCTTTTATGAGAGTATAAACAAAAGCTCTTTGAAAATTGTTACATATATTTTGAAGATGTTTTTATTGAAAATAACATTCTACTTTTTTTCTACCAATTTACATAGGCATTTGCAATTTATTATATTTTTCTTTGAAAATGTTGTTATTGAATAATGCTAAGGTTTTTCATTTAAGATTAGGTAAAAGCTTAAAAAGCTATTATATATTGATATATGTACATTTTTTTTTATGAGAGCTTAAATAATCTCTCTGCACCATTTGTATGTATTCTTTTCAAATTTTCAACTTACAAATTCATTCAATTTATCATGTGTCACTTGAAACCATCCATTTTTTATATACAGTTATAGTATGATTCATATACAGCTATAGTTTGATTTATTTTATTGTCAACTGGAAAATATACATCTATATGTTCTTATTGTATAATCAAATATTTTACATATGCTAAAGCATTTAGTTATCATATTGCATTTTGCACAGCTTAACAAGAGTCTGTTCATAGTTAAAGACTGTTGTTTCTGCAAACATATATAAACTTTAATTTTTTTTTGATACATGATAAAATACCTCTGGAAGAAATTTTGTATACCTTCCATTTTAAATATTTGCTATATTTGGTGTACTAACATAAGGATAACTACCATAATAGTAATTATTTTTATTATTTCAATATCATGTAAAACAATTATTTATATTCATATAACTATTTCTGGTACATTTATTTTGTGTAATTATTTTATATCTTTGTACATGTTTTAGAAAATATTGTTTCGATGAAAAAATTATTGAATTTTTGTCATCTCTCCAATATTTTCTTTTGGGGAGGCCTGGGTAGATATGTGGTGGTTGCTCGTTAACCCCCCCCCCCATATTTTTTTATTTTAATTCAATTTTATTAACTATTTTATTTCCTATCATCTCTTTTTATTAATGTTCTCAATTTAAATATTATTTCGATTTCGTTTCTTTTGATGCCGTCGCCTGTAAGTTTTTCTTCCTTACCTAGCTATCGAATGTTCTAAACCGGTAAAATCTTGTTTTGAATACATTCCTTCCGGTTTGGAAAAGCTTCTAGAAAAATCTGGATTGTTCTATGGGTGGTATTTCCGGTTAATCTGGCACGCCTCTTGACCTATCAAATTATGTTCCGCAAGTGACGTGGTTTTACCAACAAAGTGCCTGGCCACCTGCTTTGGCCTTTCTTCTTTAAGTGTTTATCAATTTTTTTCCTTATTAAATCCATATTTCACTATACATTGAATCGTAACTTGGCTTATTTTTTCCTCGCTCTCCTCTTTCGAACGTTGCCAACTTGGCGTATCCCGGGTTTACAGTAACCCTTGTTCTTTTCTCCCTCCTGGCTCTGAGCCACGAGAGCAGTTGCGCAGTCGGAGCCCAGTGGTGTTGGAGGCAGTTGAGTTGACATGTGCCGAGAAGTTTCTCAGATGCCGAGAAATTTAGCGGAAGCCGGGGCAAGTGTGCCCGCCCCAAGGCGATTGTACGTGACCGTTGCTCCATACCAGCTACTCAAAGTTTGTTTTCAAGGATGTTGTTTTTTTTAATGCTGCGAGGAGTTAGGCTCCCCGTCCACCACATCCTAAATCCTTTGGTTTTCCTTTTTTCTGGCTACTCAAGTTGGTTTAAGTGTTGTCATAGTTATCCTCAAAGAATTATCATCAATCTATTATCAAGCTTCTCCAACTGATTTTTTATTTCTTCATTTTTTTAGTGTATTTATTTTCCCTCTGAGAAAAATGCTGAAAAGGTGATTCCCACTTTAAAAAAAAATGAATGAAAGTGTCTCATACATAAATTATCTTGCAATTCAATCCCTCTTCATCTCATGTTTAATTCGGCCATAAATATATATAATTATTTGAATATGGAACGGCGTCCCCAAAAGGCAAATATTGAAACATCTCTTTGTGATTTGTCCAGGCATATTTTTGAAGTAATATCTAATTGATATTCTGAGAAGAATGTTATCTCTGTATCGATTAAGAAAAATGTTTATTCATGTTATGAAAATGCATATAAAAATATATTGTGAAGAAGAGTTGTATTTAGAATATGTCGACTCATATACATCACCTTTGTGGAAATTTTTGCAACGAAATAATAAAAGTTCTATTTATATAAGAAAGTGTATGAAACAAGTACATATATATATATAGAATATTCAATGCTTGAAGAAATTCTCATATAATTATAAATAAAAAATATTTGTCCTCTTCAAAATACTCTCTTCATTTGTGTCTCAATACCTGTGCATTTATCTACCTGAATTTCATCTTCATCAGCCAAGAAATTACAGGTAATCTTTTTCGTCTTATCATTTTATATTTTTATAATTTTGCTTTGAATTATTATCATCAAGATTAAAGACTTTTTCACTATTTTAAGAAAAACTATAATGGTAGCCTTTTTTTTGGGTCGTTTGCTGGCCTTCATCCAGCGCAATGTATTTCATCCATTAATACGATCACTTAGCCTACTTCTGAGATGAAACAAAAAATAAGTGTTTCTCCTCTCTCTTCTCTCTCCAAACACAACAATACCCGACTACAAAATTTTTTTAAATTATACATATTAAATTGAATATTATGGAAATAATATCATTTCCATCATGAGTGTTATATAATCATAATGGCAATCTAGAATAATTGCTTATTATGGAATGTCATTGAATTACAAATGATAGGATTTAATAGAACGAAGAAAATTAAAATAATATATTTATTTTTTATTTTGATTCGATTTTCAAAATAAATATATAAATGAGTAATAAATATATTGTAAGGACTGTATACATTAAACATCAAACCATTCTGTTTGGTAGTTTTTTGCACTGGTACATAGATACAGACACACTGACGGACAGACAATCGGACGGACCAGATGATGACTATAGGTGCTATATAATTATTAATTATATAGCATCTATAGGTTGTATAATTTTTGAATTGCTAATAGACCATAATGTACTGGAGTACTTTTGAGTGTCTCTGATATAAATGAACTATCAACGCTACATACTTTATATTCAATACCGAGCATGGCATGATGTATCTCAATTCTATCAATTATACAGCAATTCAACTACATCAACACAAGTTACCATCACATCGGACTGACTCTATCGAAATCATAAACACTTTCAACTATGTTGGAAAGTGTCAAAAATGCTTATAGGTATATTTTATGAAAGCATACTTGAATTCGTTTGTACAATATTTTATTTAAGCTACTATCTTCAAATACAAGCCACTATTTTGCTATAATTTATATAAGATTGAAACATGTTTAAAACTTTTGAAATCACATTTACTGAGATCACTGTCCATAACCGGCCGAGTCGTGTATGCAATTCTTTGCGTGGCCCTGTATATAATTTTATTTATATTTTATAAGCATATTGTAGTATATTTAATGTTGTTAAGCGTAAAAATACATCACAAATTTACAAACAATCGTAAGCAGATTTCTTCCACACAGAGTAACACATTCTTTTGTATAGCTCCGTTCACCAGCTACAACATTGATACACTGCAATGTAATAGGTTAATTCCATGAAAACTTGTCATTTCTGTCACACAGCTAAAAATCGCTATGCTTGTTGGCCACTTTATTTTCAACAAATTTCATTTGCCTTATTCAACTGATGAGATATCTCCAATAAAATAAGTCGCATTTTTCCGTTCTAAAATGCTGGTAGCCAAAAATCGTAGTATGTTACAGATATGACAAGTTTTCATAGAATTAGCCTTTTATGCAAAAACGTAAAAATTTAGCTAAACGTAATAACTCCTAACACAGCTGCCCCACCAGTGGCCGAGAGGTTCTGACCTCAAACTGGTAGACGGTAGGTGCTGGGTTCGAACCCAATCGCGACCGTCGGCCTAACCGTTCGGAGTTTTCCGTGGTTTTCTTCGAACCTTGCGTAAATACGGGTTAGGTTCCCTTAGAAAGACCCCCACGGAGGGCATCCCACCCCATAGGGCCTATATCCCATATCGTAGATAATCGGCCGACATACAAACAAACAAACCTAACACAGCTAAAAACTTACAGCAATCATCATGAATATACAGTATAGAAATGGAGATCTTTTGTGCGTCCCTGTAAATATTTTACATTTTTTATTGAACAGGAAGTAACTTATAGTAAACCTAAGCAATGTATATCGATATTTTTATATTTGAAATAGTTTTACACAATTAAAATATGCCACAAATAAGGTCCCTTCTTCACCTTATACCATTATGTATTGGAATTCATTTTTTGGCTTTGTAAATGAATAATAGGGGAGATCAGTCATATCTGGGCCACCGATTTAAATTGACCATTACCATTCTGTTGTAAAGATGTACAGAAAAAGACGCCATCTATCGCTGAAATCATACTGATAATGATGTCACTTATAATTATAAAAAACACCCACCTGTCACGTGCTGTTGTCAAACTATTTTGATAAACCTAAAATTAGATGTTTTGATCTAATTTTCTAATACTAAATACATTATAACTAAATGGAGTTGTTGCATTATCGTATAAATATCTAACTACATGTGATTATTGCGCAAGGTTTTCAGACGAATATTTTTTCTTCCTTTTTGTTCTTAGTCTTGAGGAAAAAAAATTGCTCAGCTGTCTTTGCTTGATCAATTTGAGTTGCTTTAATTGGGCCCAAATATACGATTATAAATTTTAAATGTGAGTAATGTATTTCGAGGGCTCAACGATTTGGATGCGATATTTTTTTTTAATATTTTATGTAATAAATTGTATTTATTGAGGTTCATGAATATTTTAATATTATTTTTTGATACACCAGGATTAATTCCTTTATATAGTTTAGACATATAGAAATATGAAAAATGTATTTTATCTATTTATACCGAATTTTTTTTGTCATTTTATTTATTTTGTATGTACTTGTATTTATTTATTTTTTAATTTTTTATTCCAACGGAGTATATGAATGCATAAATTCAGAATATCATTCCTCTGGTACGATATTCACTGCTCCAGAATTGGGAGAGGGATAGCAGGCTTTTTTCAGTTCTATGGGATTTCACGATTTTGCCATAGTCAAAGATTAAAAAACAGAAAGGGAAGATAAATATATGAAAAGACCAACAAAATGCCTACATCTATAACATCCCATCCAAAATAAATAAATAAATAAATAAATAAATAAAATTCCAAAGAATTATTGGAAATTTTCTCTCCCTTGAAAAAATCCGTTAAACCAAACTATAAACCGAGCCAAAAATCACCTTTGTTAGCTTTTTAACCATGCAAAGTGACCGTCAAATAAACAAATGACAAAAAAAGCACTCTTAAAGCACAAAAAATTGGAACATCATAGACAAAATACATTTGGAAAGAAAATAACTGAAGGGAAAAATTTCAGACATAAGTTAAAGAACACTTCCCTCCCAAAATAAAACAATACGTATTAATTCCGAATCTAAAAGAAAAAAAATACAATGATGATTGTATTTACCTTTTTTGTAAAAAATAAAATAAAATAAAATTTGAGAAATGAATTAGTGTTCATATTGGTACATATGGTTCCATGTTGTGTACGCTGGAATAAAAGAAAAAGAACAAAACAAGTTCATGCTTAAGCTTTGCATAACTTTTTACATGACATTTAAGTAATTGTCAATTAATTCCACTATATTCATAATTACTTGTCCACTTTGGTTTTTATTTTGATTACATTTTGATTTAAAACAATTACTGTTGCTTTCAGACACTTGATTCCATCCATTTCATTGCTGTTGTATTGCTTTATTGTTTCACTTATGCAAACTTTGATTTTTATATTACTTATATACCGTACTCATTAAAAAAAACGAATACAGTTTAGCCCAATTAAAGAAACTCAGAAGTCCAATTTACACAAACTGTTGCTATATTTGGACAACTTTTGGCAATTTTTTCAAATTAAAATAAAATTTTAAATTTTAAAAAATAAACTGTTATAAATATTCATTTAGTTAATAAATGAATAGCTTGACTCCGTGCATTGATATTTTGTATATAAAATATATATTGTATATATAAAAAATAAGTTACTTAAACTAGCATGCATTTGAAGTGTTCCTAATTCCGCTAATCTCTCCTAAATATTCTTTTTGCGGCATGTTCAAATGTATATTTTGATGACCTTCATAAAGACATATAAATATCATTATGTTCAAGCGTATTTAACATCATTAAAAATAGCTTGAAATTATTTCACATTGGCTATAATGAAGCATAATGAATATATTTGACTGTCGCTATATTTGAACTCTGCACCCACTTTTCATGCAATTTGAAATAACGTGTCAAAATTCAGCAACAAATATATTTAAAATTTCAAACCTATTATTTAGGTAATTTTTGAGGTGCTTTATGCGGACAGAGAGACGGACAAGCGGACAGATGGATGGACCAGACAACGAATATAGGTGTTATGTATTTATATAACTATGAAAGCACCTAAAAATAAAATTTTATATGTGTTAGCCTAGAATTCGTATTTATTTGATAAAACTAGAATGAAACACTGTACAAATACCTCAAAGTTGTGATAATAAAAAAAATTGTGCGCAATAAATGTTTCATCTAATACTAGGGTGGCTCCACCCCCCCTGCTCGCTACGGCTCGCCAACCCCCCGCGTAATCGCTTCGCGATTCCAAGTTGTAGGCTACCCCTGCTTGCTGCGCTCGCGAATACCCCACGGTATGAATAAGCAGTTGCAGACCTTTCAAATGATGTGTCACACGACTGGTGTTGTAAAGAAATTAAAAATGTGCCCCCTCTGGGGGGGCAGAGTGGGGGGTGACACAGAAGACATCCATAATATGAATGAGCGGTTGCAGAACTTTCTAATGATGTGTCACACGACTGGTATTGTAAAGAAGTAAAAAATGTGTACCCCTGGGGGGCAGGGTGGGGGTGATACACAAGACGGCCATAATATGAATAAGCAGTTGCAGACCATTCAAATGATGTGTCAAACAACTGGTGTTGTAAAGAAATAAAAAATGGGTCCCCCCCTGGGGGGCAGAGGGGAGTAACACACAAGACATCCATAATATGAATAAGCAGTTGCAGATCTTTCAAATGATGTGTCACACGCCTAGTGTTGTAAAGAAATTTAAAATGTGTCCCCCCTGGGGGTGGGCAGAGTGGAGGGTGACACACAAGACATCCATAACAGGAAAAGGCAGTTTCAGATCTTTCTAGAGATATGCAACACGAGTGCTGTGGATAAAAATTTAAAAAGTTTCCCTTTTGGGGGGGGGAGGCAAAGTGGGGTGCGGCGCCCCAAACATGCATAATGGGAATGAGCAGTTACAGTTATTTTAAACTATAAAGGGGCTCCGCCCCCCTGCTCGCTACGCTCGCCAACCCCCCGAATAATATGAATAAATATGAATTTTTCATAAATTATTTAGTAATGAGGCTGAAGGAAATATTTAGCAAGTACAAGAATGTCACTTTCTTTCAAAAATGAAGAGGTTAAAAATTAACAGTATGCACAAAGAAAAATGCAGGAATGTTTGAATTTAAGTATCAAGTATTTAAAAGTCTACAGAAACATTTAGGATTTTAAACAAGATAACATCATTTATTTTCATTTTTGATACTTATCAACAAGACAATCAACTCTCCGGTATTTATTATTGCCTTTGATTTGAAAGCATACTATATTAAACTAAATTTATGGATCACGAGCACAGAGACTTTTAAATTTCAAAGTAAGAACACAAACTTTTAGTTGTTCATCGCTCGTCAAGCATTGATACAGAAAATTTAGTAAAGTAATTAGCTATATTATGCCTAGTTAGACTCTCCTACAGATTATAAGTTTCCAGTCTAATCGCAGTATGTTGAAGAATCAAGTTATAAAGCATTGTAAAATGTATTTCAGGAAATAAATCACAATTTGAAATAATTCTAGCATTCTTTTATTATTTCTATATTTTATTAAATAAAACTTTTCGCATGTCACTTTCCTACACACATATAAAACACATGGGTCATTCAATGTCTTGGATGAGACAGTTTATATGCATATTTAACAATGTTATTATATCCTCAAATGAAAACAACCATACTAATATGAAAATATAGACCTTTTTGTTATTTTTAATGCATAGTTTCAGCTTTAACAATTTATAAGTCAGTAGATATAGGTACTAATGTAATTGTTACGCGTAAATCATTTTGCCAGTTTTTTGTTTTATCCTTTTTTTAAAATATTTCTGAACCGGATGTTTGCTATGTCTAAAATGTAAAATGTGGAGATTTTTATTATCTACAGAGTTCATACGTGTCCTGGAATTTTCACATCAAGAAATTCTTATGTACCAGTATTTTCTTATAGAAAATCCATCTTTTGACAAGGCGAAATTTCATGCTTTAAAAGTGGATTTATTTTTTTTTTATTAAAAAAAGAAAAATACTGACATTTCACTCAGAAAAATAACGTAATCCGTACAAACCCTGATTTATTATTTATTTATTGTGAATAACGGGCTGCTTACTGAGGTATAAAGTTAACAATAAGGCGATTTTAAAACCTATTAACCCTTTCCGGCGCACTTTGCCCAGTCGGGGATATTTAATTTTCCATCTAAACTTGCAATAGACACCAATTATAGTTTAATAAAATTTTGCTTTTACAGGGTAAGCTTAATTTAAGGGATTCTTAATTTCAGTTAATGTGGTTTCTAAATTCCGGTGTCAATCGATATTTTCTCATTTTATTAGCATATTTGCCGGTGCCGGAAAGGGCAAAAGGCTCATTCCATATAATGTGAAAAAGCTTTTCTACATATTCCTGCTGGTTACTTTTCGGCTGCTTACTATCCCATTTTGTGAACAAATTCATTTTAATTTAATAACGTTAGTCGTAGCAATACAATTTCATTTACCTTAGTTTAATGATTATCTGATTATTTGAAATCTAACGAACATACTTACTCTGTGTACTGTTCAATTCATATTTATATTGTAATAGGTTAAGGAAGAGTTTTTAGAGACTTTTGAAAAATGAAGCATTACAACAGGATTTCAAAGGGTATTACAACTATTTTTTTTAAAAAATATATTGGTTTTTTTCACAGATGTGTGTTTAGAAAAGTAACTTATATTTTTAATTTAAACCCATTAAATGCCAATTCTCCCGTTGCGGAACATCTATTATATATTTTTTCCAAAATATTTTTTAACTATTTATGAAAAAATACAGGAAAGTTAATAGTATGGAGTCTAAATTACATTTTTTTCAAAGCAATATTTCTTATTTTTCTATTTTTTACAGATTTTTTAAAATAGAGAATATTTGGGTCTTTCTTCAAGTAAAACTAAGGTACCCTGGGGTAATAACGCCACGTTAAGGTTCTACCAATTTTCACGGCTCAGATTTAGATTGTATTTTTCAAACAAATATAGGATCTGATACAGCAACTCATTGACTATCTATATAAAATAAAATAATTTAACAGATATGTATTCATAAAATGTAATGGCGTTTTTTCTTGACCAATGCTATTTGGCGTTATTACCCACCTATATGGGTAATAACGCCATGCAAACAAACTATGAAATAAGATGGAATAATTGCATGTAGATAGCCCAATTCTAAAAATACAAACTCTACAACTTAGAAATTGACAAATTGCTTTCTAAGCTATTGAAAATGTTCAATTTTTTATGAAAGTGTAAGAAAAATAAAGGTGTGGTGTGGAAGGAGGGGATGAGGCAAAAGAATATCAGACCGTGAGCTTCTTTTTGCTTAAAAAGGACCGCTTAAGTAGAAATATGAGAAACATTGGACAGTTTTTACTGTGTTTATTTGAATCAGTATTTAGGATGTAGCTCGGCCACTGTAGGGAATCAACCGGGGTACTAAAGTCAAGGATTGGCGTTATTACCCCAGTATAGTTAATGCGCAGTACATTTTAAATTACAAATTATCTCGAGAAGGTATCCAAATCTTCAACAACATTTTAAAAGTACATGAAATGCACTACAAATTTATGTAATTAACAAAGTATTTCCGGATAAAAAAATAGTCTTCACATCACAAAACGTATCTCGCAAATTTTAGATCAAGCGTTAATTTTAGTTGTTTGTAAAAACAATAAGCCCTAAAAATGAAACAAATTAACTTGAAGCTGTTTTTTGCGATTTATATGACTCAAAACCCTTCTGCGCAGAGCAAATGGGTGTCATTTACCTGATTATTTCATAATTATGCAAAATATAAGCACTTGGCGTTATTACCCCGCCTGGCGTGATTACCTCATGGTACCTTAGTTAAAAAGAAAAAAATATCATTCATTCTTCTCAGTTACAGTCATATTTTAAAACCAACATTTCAAGTAACACAATATTCAAAGACTGGAGGAAATGGTTTCATTTAAAATAACAATAGAGATGTGTTTGCGGATTGTTAACACAACGGGAGACTTGGCACTTTGTAGTAGCATTTTTTTCGCCAATGTATGACAGCGCGCATTCAAAAAGAAAAGATTGAAACTTTAGAAGAAAGGAAAAAAAATAAACGCATAATTTAATTTTAAGTACCTAGGATCGGTGAAACAACAATACGGTGAAATCCATTTATATTTAACTTCTTTTAAAATTTATTTTGTTTGTTATTTTAAAAAATATAGTGTATTCGAATCATTTGCTAGTTGACAGTCAATAGTGTTTAGATAAATAAAAAAAGAGTCTATTCGATGTATGCGAAGATGCCTGTAAAATTGAAGAAATTGAAGAAAATACTAAACCCGTACAGTATATTACGGAACATCAACAGTAGTGTGCGTTTCATTAGAATAAATTATTTTATTGTTAGTGCGGACAAACATTCTCGATGTAAAATATGTAAAAAAAAATACTCCGATGAAGTGTTGAAAATGTAACACAATGCTTCACCAAAGTTGTGATCTGTATTTTCATAAGTAATTGTAAAAGAAAATAGTTAAAACGGTAAACCTTTCACTGTTAAATTTTATTTCTTAATAGTATTTTTCATCTTTAAGTTTAAAAGTTCAAATTAAACTAGCGATTTTTTTAAATTCAGTATTAAATAGTGTATACTGGCTTATATTGTAAATTACCAGTTTTAAATATTTTTTTACTGAATGCTAAAAAAGAATTTATTTCTTATAAAATAATTAAATAAAAATTTATCCAAGTAGAAGAAAAACGAACTGTTCCGGATTCTACGTATGAAATCCCCCCCCCCATTAGTCGCCAAAGTTTCCATTACGGGAACATGCCGAATTTTCTAAACGGTTGCCCTTTTTTATATGTATATCAACTGTTCTATAATAGAGACATCAAACGTGCACTAAAAAAATGAAAATGTTATATTTATTTAACGTTGTTTATATACCAGCGCTTAATGGGTTAAAAGTATAAAATGTATGTATAAAATAAAGAAAACGCCAAAGCTGCAAAGAGAATTAAGAAGACTTTTAATATTATTATTTTTATCAAATGTTAAAAGAAAAACGAAATAAGAATAAGAAAGCCTTAACTGTGTACTATAATTTCTACACGTCAAAAGTTACTAAGTATTTGTTACGACAAATTAATACTCGATGAAAAGACATATACTATTAATCAACAACCATACCTCAAAGGGGTTAACAAGTTACTGCATCCTCAAATTTAGATAACTTATGATAATATAAAATTATATGGCTGATTGTCAAGTTTACTAGATAGTTTCCATTTTAACAAATTATAAGTTAATAAATATAGGTTCTTATGTAAGCATCACTGGTGGGACATTTTTTCAGTTTCTCATGCAATGCCCTACATTACATAGTTTATAATTATATTACATACTGTATATGTTTTTTAAACATATATTTATATTTTGGAAAATATGTTTGGCAGTTAAAAAATTTTTTTTAAAAATATAATTTGTTTTTCACAATTTTTTTCCAAGTTTTAAAAGAAATTAGAAATTTAGTCACTTCCCCAAACATAATATTACAGTAACTTTATTTTAAAAGCATTCAACTATTAATTATGTACTCCATTTGCAAAAAAATATTTCGAAACTTTACAATCAATCGTATAGAAAAGTTCAAAAATAAACATTTACTTTTCTTAAACAAACATTTGCATTACTTATTTAATAGATTTTGGAAAACTTCAACGTTTTTTTAAAGCATAATAAGTATAATAAAATTTTCAAAAATACCAATTCAAACTAGATAAATAAAGCTGAGGAACAAAACCGAGCATAAACATTAGATTTTTAGTTGAAATTCTCATGAAAAAGCAAACTATATCTTTAAGTAATCTAGTAAATTTCTCGTCAGGCATTTGTGGTAAAATGTTGTTTTGATAGAAATACAAACAATGATGTTTATTTTTCGAGAAATTTGCGTTACGTTTTTAAAAAGAATGATTTTCAGTGCTGAGCAACAACTTATCCATAGAAATGCAAAATTTATACATGTTTTTATTAGCTAATGAATGCTTAATTCGAAAGTTTCTTTTAAAATATCCCACTGAGGAATATTAGTCATTAATTCTAATTGTTTGCGAAAAGAAATAGTTTAGAAAAACATATTTACAGTCAGTTGTATGGTTTTTATGTTTTTTTACGGAGCAAAATGAAACAAATATCATTTTTGGCAGAATAAAGTAACAGTATAATAACGAAAATATTTATGTTTTTTTTTGTTGTTGTTTTTTGTTTTTTTAATAAAGTTTTAGAAAGTAAAATTAAGTAATATTTTAAAAAGGTGAAAGAACGCGGATAACGTGATGTTTTCTAACTAGATAAACAAAAACACATAAAAGTAAATTTATAAAAATTTCTTATTACATTTTTTTCTGATTTTTGAAAAAAAAAAAACTAATAGTATAGATAATTCAAGACACTCAGAATTAGTATATTGTAATTTTTTCTTCATCAATAAGTATCAAGAATACTTCTCATGCAACATAGCGACTCATTTGCTTAATAAATAATATAATATCGATTATTGATTAATAATTCCAACAATTTCCACATTGCTCTTTCTCGAAAGTTTATATTGTATTTTTATGTCAAAAAATAGAATAAACCAAAATAAATAAAAAAGCTTAATAAAAATTAACTTTTTAAAATTTCATTCTATTTGCATTGTCCATTCTTCTTAACTTTTTTACACGAAATATTTAAAAAATCTAAATAACGCAAACTACTACATCTAAGATAGTTTGTACTAAAAAAAGTTTTTTTCTATCTACGAAATCTCTTGGGCAATTTATTTTTTTACAGGAGAATCGCTTTAACTTACACCGATACTGCATAATAACAAAGAAATAATATAATTAACTATAAATCTTAAATTCTGTCGAATAAATTAATTTAGTAAAAGTTTTTGTGGATTAGGTTAGGTGTCTTAAATGAATATCGGGCTTTCAATGCTTGGTAGTATTTCTTCCATAAAACTTAAATCTATACTGTTTTACCTACAAACTTATAAACAAGTCTGATATGCATCTATGAAGTATATACTGAAAAATTTATATTGCGCAATCTTTGGTTAAAAGAATATTTGTCATTAATTTACGGGCCACAGAAAATTATTCTATTACGCAATAGAATAAGGATAAACACTGCTTGCAGCGCATTTCAATATTATTAAACTGTTTCAAATTTTATGAAAATGATATATATTACTCAGGTTTACTACAAGGTTACTTCTTGCATAATAGATATTTACAGGGACACACAAAACATTTCTGCAACTCTACTGTATTGTATATGCTGTGCACTATTCCACTAAGATCGGAATATTTTAAAACAATGTTATAGTACGAAAGTACCTCATTTGCTAAGTTTGACGTGCAATTTCCAACTTGTGTTTTTAGTATTAAAACTATATCTATGCAACATAAGCATAAACAACAATGCAAGAGAAACTGTATCTGTACAAATAACATAGTTCTTTATAAAACTGTTTAAATCTCTAAAAATATGATGTTTCTTTCAAAATTAATGCAAAAAAAATTTCGAACTAGAATCTAATTATCATGTTAAAAGGGAAGATAACGAAGTGTATTGCATGTATAATTTTTTCGTAATAAGTGTAAATGTATGTTCACCAATAATTTCGTATTTAAATGTAGATACTTATTTCCATGTGTAAAAAATAACAATCACCTGTGCAAAAGCACAGGTAACAATTTTAAGGAGCCGAAAACATTACTTTCATATAAAACACATTCTTATTAAATATATCAATAAAATTGTTAAAAAATATTACGTATTAGATGTCTTTATTGAAATAAAATGGAAAAAAAAACTAAGGATATTGTGCCCTTAGTATGGAATTTAAATTAGCAAACAATGGAATATTTTTACAACATCTGCTTGATACTCATACATTCATCGTGTACAAATACATGGCAAATAAAAATAAATATTTAAAAAATAAAGCATTCGAACATGGAATGTAAAATGATATTATTATAAATAACGAAATCAGGAAGACCAGGAAGTAAATAGGAAATCGTTTGGAGTTATAGTAATGTTTTTCCACTTATTTCGAAATTCCAAACTACGTTGAAAGTTAAAAGTTAAAATTTAAATCCAGATACAGATACACAAGTAAACTATCACGAGACAATTTAATTTTTGTAGAAGAATTTTTTTGTAGATTAAAAAAAAAATTATTAAAAAAATATTTATTTTATTTTTTTAAAAACACCTCTCCGGTATATATTAAATAATTGCTAAACCGATTTAAAAACTAAAATACATGCTTTTATATCAGACCAGACTAATAAGATTAAAATGTTGCTTTGGTTGCATAGTTTGGTTTCCATATGTGTTTCAGTGATTGTCATGTGTCTAAGGTGTCAGGTGACTGTTAATTTCTCAAATTGCTTTTAATCTGTTTATCCGTCGTTTTTTATTTTGATCCTTTTTAAGCGGCGACTTTTCAAATTGTTATCGGTTTTTAATAAATGTGCAAAGTTTTAGTTTAATCTGATATCTTAAAGTGGGTGTGACCTGCAATTATCGTCCATTAACATGAAGTCATCTTCAAATGCTGAAGCTTAAAGGACAACAATAGGTCTAAAGAACTCATTCCTATGTCGCTGACCGACCAAAGATCTATTTCAAATTATCTGGAGGTCGGTTCGCCCATAATTGATGATGTCAGGATAGACCATCACTCAGTCACTGTCAAATCTCAATCCGAAACTGCGATGCCAACAGCCTTTCTGAAGAAGACTGGAGTTCATATTTCGGTAACTCTGAGTCGTAAAAATTAAATATTAATCTTCATTGGACGTTAGTCTAAGTCTGTGAGCCTACCCTCGTCTTCTGTCTGCATATCCAGTCCACAAAAATAGGTCCAGATCCAGAAATGATACATTGTGAAACTCTGCTCCTACAAATTGAGATTGTTCTTGCGCCCCCCCCCCCCCCCATATGACTGACCAACAACTCTCCAAACTTCTGATTAAACTAAATGACTTTGCTGAGACATTCACAAAAAGAAAACACTTACTGAATGTCGATCATTGTTTGCGCTTTCTCTTTTAATAAGTATAAAGCCAAATTTTGTTCGCAGTCGTTGAAGCGTCGCTTTGACGTGAAATTCAAAATTTTTATATTCCGAATTTTGAAAATGAAAAACAAAATGCACTTGTGATTTTATATAAGAGTTACTTGATGATTTAATTGCTTTGAGCAGTGTTTAAAGAGATAATAAATAATATTGTAATGAAGTATATTGTAATTCGAAGAGTGGTAGAATATGTACTGTGAGGTATTTAATAATAGGCAATTTCGAACTTGGGTAATTCGGAATTATAAACTAGATAATCCAGCTGTTAGGATGAAATGTTACTGATACTTGATTGCTTTATACAACTTTTCTCATTAAGTCTCGTTAACTCTTCTCATTCTTTGAAGAGAGAAAATTAAGTCTGTTCAAAATATTGTTATAATATTTTTATTACTGCTAAAAGCATAATCAAGAAATCATTTCGGGATACATTAAATGTACTTTTACTTTAAATGAACTTTCCTTTTGAAGTTTTTGAGCCAAGTTTCCTATCCATAAACTGTTGTGACTGATGAGTAATGTAACACTTGTTATTTTGCAAATGCAGATTCTAAACGTCCAGAATAATCCAGAGAACCTCGTATGTTTTTACTACATACAGGTAATCGCCCGTATGTACAAAAAGTGAATGTCGATTTAAAGTTTCTGATTAAGTATTTTTTTTATTTTATTTAAAGCACTTGTATTTTTTTAAATCTGATTAAACTTTTATATTAAATAAATTATAAATATTTCGTAGAAAAGAAAAATGCATTTTAAAAATATAAACAATTCTAAAGTCCACGCCTGAGAAAAATTACCTGTTGTGTAAGAGATCCCTAAATTGGCAATAAAAATAAATAGTCCAAAATTGAGATGAAAAATGATATATAAGTAAAATAATACACGACACGTAATTTTAGAAACGAACTTGCAGATAGACCTATAGGATGTACAAGGAACATTATATGACGACCTCAGAAGCCAAGGGATACAAGTGACTAAATGTCGATTTCGAGTAAATTGAGTTTAAAGATAATTGATGTTAAATTGGAACATCAATAACAATTGACTAAATGGAAATAAGAAACATCTGCTTGTTGCATTCTAATTTTTGAACTCTCATTTCAATAACTGTTAAAAAAAATAGAGTACAATTTTCTTTAAATGTATAATTGATCAATATTGTTTGTTTTTCGAAAAAAGTGGTTTATCTCTATAACTCAGCAAATAATAAGAAAATGACCTATATTTCTTTACCTGAAATGAAAAAAGCATATTTCCAGATACCCTGTGCACTTAAGTCAATTTTTTCAATTTTGTCACTTATACCCCTTGGCTTCTGGGGTCCTCATATATAATATAGCTTTTGACTGTTGCAATCTAAATTTCAAAATTCTATTTGTTTCTAACCATTGATAAAACTATTAGAGTTTTACAAATACTAAATCTAAATAAATAAATGAAGTAAAAAGAAAATTGATCAATGAAACAATTGTTACAAAAAATGTCGCTTTCAAACACTTTCTCAAAAGACCAGAGGAAACTTACTTCAATATCCACATATCGCTCACATGCAAGAAATTGTGACAGAATTTCGAAGTTTTTTATTTTTTGCATTATTGTACAAACAGGAATAATTGCAACAGAAAAAGTACCATATGTAACTAGGTTATATGTCATTTTACAACCACAAAAGAGCAGCATATTATGTGGGGAGATATAGTTTCTAGATCACCCTTATCTTTTGTTTGGCTTAATTATTAATGGTTTCATACTTTGTGAGTGACACTACTTTCTTGCGGAGTGAAAATCCATTGAGATGGCTTACAACGCGCGGCCCTGTTTTCTTGACCAAAGTTCCTAATATTGATAGAATATGTTCTGTCCAGGTGATTAACCTAACAATGAATCCTCAGTGTTTAGTTCACAAGCTTTAGTTTGGTTTGGTACTCATTTCAATGACCCGGAATGAGGGAAAGTTTTAATTAAATCAGCTATCCGGATTTGGATTGCAGATATGTAGCACGGTAGAGAAACCCATTAATTTACGCGGCTTATTTATTAATATATCGTCCATATTAAAAAAAAACTTCCATTTTGAAAGGATTTTTATGCTTCGAGTTGTGTTTAAGAATATTTTAATGGGTAATTGAAATTGTTAATAGTGAGTTACATGAAATGTGTATCTGATGCAAACTAGATCAAATAATGTTACGCCAAGACTGGGTGGGAGAAAATTAAGTTTTTCATTTTACCCACTTTATCTGTTACCTTTATTGTCATTGAAACAAAACTGGATTAATAACATTTAGAGACAAACATCCAATAGATAATCCAGAAGAATACTTTAAAATTAACTTTTTGTCATTGAAAAAAGTAGACCTTGCTATTTTTACAGTATTTCTGTTTTAAATCAACATTTCTTCATTTATAAATTACGTTAGAGTTTTTTTGTCTTAAAAAGTCAAAACCTTAGTCATCTCATAACACAATATTTTTTATGGAATTCATTTTAAAAATATACATATATATATAAATGCATGTATATACATTTTTCCAAAAAAACTTTAAAAAACTGAAAGCGATCTGTTATTTAAAAAGAAATACTTTTATTTTGACATGTTCATCGATCGTATTGAATAATAACATACTTGAATAATAACAAACGCATTAAGCCCTAATTTATCACTCAAATTACTAGGATTAAATAAATAATTTATATCCATTTTCATGATAGATCGAGTGTACTTTAATTTGATTTTAATTCAATATTTTCTGCTTTGACAAAGGAGATTTATTGAATTGCTTCTGAAGCGTTAAAAAGAATAAAAATTCCAAACATCAGCAAATTGTCTGAAATTGACATTTACGTCAAAGCAAAATAATTTTCGCTTACATTTTTAATTTAAGACTAATGATCTTAAGACATATTGAGACAAATTATCTTTAATAAAGCGTTATTTTAATATATTTTCAATTTAAATAATAACATACGTACTAGATTTTTTAATAATTCTTTGTTTTATCAGAAATTTCAACAGAATTAAGAAAATATAATTCTTTGGAATTAATTTTAACATATTAGTAGCATACAATGAAAAATTATATTAAAAAGAGAAAAATTCGAACAAAATATGTATCGGACTTAAATTTTCATATTAATGCTAACAAAATATTGAAAATAAGCAAATTAATAACGATTTGTTGAAGAATTTAATTAGTACTTGTTTACAACGTAGAACGTATAATTCTCTACATATGTTTTTTGAATGTATACAGGGTGAGTCATAATTCTCGGAACAATACGCTATCTCTTTAAATATTGCTCCTAAACCCATTATTCCAATTGCAAAAATTCATAAAATAAGATGCAAAATATGATGGCAATAAGTTGTACTTCCATGGGGGTCTATTTAAAAAATTACGAAAATTAAATTATTATACCGCCCCATATTTTAAAAAGAGTAATTATGAAAATGTTCTTCATTCATTCCTGAATTAAATACAAGAAAGAGTTTTCTTCATATCTATAAAACGCGTAGGGTTATGGCCGTTTAAATAACTCGTCAAGTTTTAAGGGATTATACATAAATTGAAATGAGTGAATTAAAGAAATTGTTACTTTAGGAGTCATTATTATTGTGATTTTTTTATTTCGGCATCTATTTAATATGAATCTGTGAACACGAAAACTTTAGGCAGTACAAAAAGTGACTGCAGTTTTTAAGACATGTTAAAAAAATAAATAACTCTTATAGGTAATTTAACAAAGTTTCGATTTTTTGAATGGATATCTGTATCTATAAAAATAATTTTAATGCATTTTATAAATTTATAATAGTTTATGATTTTAATCACCAAAAGAATTTACTAATATTAATACTTTTTGAAAATAACAATAGTATATCACAGAAATTCTTATTGATTTAAATTTTAACTGTCTTATAATTATTCTGTCTTATAAGTAATGGGATGTCACTTCAATACATACAAAAATGAAAAGTATGATAGTTATATGTAAAAGGGTACAGTAATTAGTATTTATAAATCAACTTAGAAAACAACAATTCCTATAAGTAATTTATTATGCATTCAATTTTTCCATGTATATCTGTATTTATAAACGATGCAATAATACATATTTGTTTGATTATTTAAGGAAGATTTTTTTATCTAAAGAAACTGAAATTCTCTCTTTGAAAATTAACAATGGTATATAATTATTTAAAAACGATATAATTTTTTTCATAGCTAATTTTGACACCTAAGCAATGTGATGTTATTTTACTAGACATAAAATATTCGAATAGTACAATGATATCTTAGCCATAATAAAGTTTATTACTCGAACTGAATTGATGCCATTACATTTCCATACAATTAGTATTGAGTAGAATGGAACAGGAAAAATGTTATAATCAAGCGCTATTCTATTCCCATATGTTTCTCATTCAATATAATGAAAGGATAATTCAGATGTATTGTCAATTGTTTGCAAAAATGAATGATCTTATTTTTCTGTTATTTTTCTACATATTTTGTTTAATATAAAAAAGATATATAGCTGAGAACAATGATTTTTTTTTCGTGTGCATTCCAGAGGTGCTTTTTATTTTATGGGTATAAGAAATGTGAATCTAGTTATGAATACAGAGAAAGAGTCATATAGTGTATTTTCTACCAATTTTAAGTGAATAACTAAGGGTGTTGTCACAAGTGATGGCCGCTGTTTTTGCAATCGGATAAACAACTTCTAATTAGCGCCAAAGCGAACTTCGACCAGTAAACTTTTAAGTAGTCTCAGGACTCTTAAAGAAGCTTCCAAATTTTCGAAATTTCAATTTTTTCATATGTTAAACTGTCATCTTTTCTGAACATTTTAATATCATTTTTTTTTCTCTAAATTTTCATTAGAATAAAAGTTATGAGTTTTAAAATTTTACCCTCTCAATAGTTGAAGTGGCGTTTCCAAAACTTGGAAGCCATTTTCTTCCAAAGGACATTTTTTTTATTATAGCGTGCACAATATCTCAAAATATTGTACTTTTTTTCATATAAAATTTTCAAACTATATGTTTTATGTTAATCTGTATAAAAGGAACCTGAAATTTCCTTTTTATTCTTCAAAGAAGTTTATTTCTTAGTTGATTATCTTGTTGAAATTTTCAAAAATGTTTATTAGTTAAATACAATTTTGTATTCAAAATAGAAAAAGTATCTATTACAATCTGATGTGTAAGTCTGCAAATAGATTTCCATTCTAGTTGCCATATTTATTTTAAAGTCGTGCACGTAAGCTATTGTACAAATTTTCTGCTCGTAAATATCAAACAGTTTGGAGCACCATGTAAATGCTAATTCTGTATCTTCCAATTTTTTAAAGACATTTTAAACTATGTTTTAGTATAATAAAAAAAAAAGTAGATGTTAAATAATAATGATTGTCTCGTTTTTATTTTTTTCCGATTTTATAAGTCCTGAGATTCCTTAATAGGAAATTTTACGTTAATTTAATAACCTTTTAACTGACATTTTCTGTCATACGTATGATTTTGTTTACTGTTGTTATTTTCCTATGAATTCTATTTTCTCTGTGTCATAGGTTTCTGCTGCCTAGATTTTCAGAATATGGAGGAAACTCTGAGCCTGAATATCGCAGAAATAAACTGCAACCAGTAGAAATCAATATTTGTTTTCGCCATTATTTATGACTGATTTTTACACGGAAAAGGAGTTTAAATAAAAAGAAAATTTCTATTTAATTTTAATGCTGGAAGTTATCTCCGACAGCAATCGATTCTAGCGAAAGCGTTTACAGTTCAAACTCCACTATTTTAAATGTATGTAAGCTCCTTTTTTATTAATCGTTCCTATAGAAATGTTTGTAACATATTTCGTAATTAGGAATTCGTTCGTAATTTCGCAATTAGGAGACACAAGTGAAGAACAGGGTGAAAGATTTCCCTAAAATATTAAGATTATGAAAGAACGCTACGTAAGACGATTGGATACAAATATGATAGCAGATTACTGTTTCAATTTAAAAAGGGACTGCTCTAAAATATTTTCGAGAATGATACGGAAAAAAAGATTTCGGAGCATTCAGTGAGAATCGGTCTTATATGTAATGCTTTTCTCTATCCTTATGAGTAAATATATTGGTATAACACAATTTAAAAAATAATTATTTGAATATGTGTATATCATAATAATAAAAATTAACATTTTTAGATTATAAAAAAATTCTGTGTTTAATTAATTTATATATATAAATATTTAATGTATAGATTTACCTTAAAATAATGCAACATATATTTCACAAAAAGCTGTTTATCTTAAAAATTTGAGCTACTAGAGAAAAACTAATGCCATATTTGAATTTAGAACAACTTCATATAAAATAAACTTCAAATACCTAGGCACCCAAAAAAGCTGTTGATCAGTGTAACAAGCGAGGCGTTGCTGCAATCGCTCTTTAGCTCCACTGACCCGGGCTCACTCTTTCATATTTTCAGTGTCTTTAATTTGCGTAATTTTGCTTTTAAATGTGTCCTGTACCAATTTCTTCTTATTTTTTCACGCAAGTTTATGCATGACAGATATTTCATAAACTTAAAAATGGGCTCAAGGGGCGAAAAAATAGGGGGGTTGGTAGAGAAAATCATAACTTCGTTAATTCTCAAGCTATCAAATCCAATTATTTTTTTTATAAACGTTCTTAATATTATCAAAAGCTTTTGTACTTATAAGTTTTTGCTAGGACCAACTTTTACCGAAAAAAAATTAAAAACGAAAACAAACAGATGGGGGGTGAATAAAAAAAAAATCCATAACTTTGTCAATTCTTAAGATATGAAATTAAAATAAAATTTATTTTACATCTTCTCAATAATACCTAGTACTTTTGCACTAACAAGTTTTTTACAGGACCAATTGTCATCGCAAATATAAATTAAACAGAAATAGGAGTTGAAGAAAAAAAAATCTAAAATCAAAACAGCTTATATTCTGACTCATTTTTAAATTCATTTTTAATTTTAAATGTAACTAAATGACAGGTTCTCTTATTTGGGAACTATATAATGTGGCATATTGACCATTTTTTTTCTTAAAAGCAGAATATATTTCAAAAAATGCTGTCAAAATGGGCATTTTGAACAGAATTTCCTAACACGTGATTGAAAAATTGAGGAAATATTCAAATAACAAATTCTTACATCATTCTCTAAAAAATTCTAAATCATTTTTAAATCCATTTTTGCTCTCAAACACATCTAATTGACAAGACAAGTTCTTTTATTTAGGAACTATATAATGTGCCATATTGGTCGATTTTTTCATAAAATAAGAATATATTTCAAAAAATGCTGAGAAATTGGACATTTTCTGCCGAATTTCGCTTAAGGTTATTCTTATAAAAACAGCTCTTATAGAAAAATGCTATTAAAATTCTTTAAGAGTGGCGAAATAAAATTGTTAAATTAATTTTATCTCTCATCATATTTTATTTTTTGTTCTTGAAATGAGTACTTAACTTCGAAATCTATCTCCGCCTATAGGTCAAGCCGACAGGGATTTTTTATTCCAGTATATAAACTTTAATATGTTTCCTTCTATTTATATGAATGAATGATGTTTTAAAAAATCTCTCATTTTCTTTATTAAAGTCAAAAAATATAAAATCATATAGAGTTACAAAATGTCTTATACACCATAGCTATGGTGTCTTGTCCCGTAGGTTATCAATGATGCTTTTATAAAAGCATTTACATTAGCATAATTTTACTCTTTTATCCATGCATCATATAATACTCCCACGATGTAAGTAAAAAAACTGAACTTTAACTGATGCTTATAACTACCTACATAGCCGCCTATCTATGTCAGATATTTTCTTCTTTTTACATTATGTATAAAAGAAGCTACACTATTTAAAAACCTGAGGAAATGGGTTTTTTTTTATATTTTACTCTTTAGATGCTTAACGTTGTCTAGAACAAAAATAAATGCATCAAGTCTTCAGTTTATTATTATTTGAATACATTTTCATTAGGAAAGAGAATTTCTTTAAAATTTTTGTTTATCCTTAATGTATTTTTATATCTTTATATAATGGGAGTGATTTCATGAGTTTTTCACGAATAAATTCCTGGGGAAGCATACACTGCTAAAAACTGTTACTTCCCGTTATTTAACTACATTCTGACCATAAAATAGCCAATTAATACGTTCGCTGCCGCTCCCGCGAAAGCTCGTGATATGGCGCCAACGTTAAGGGGCCACTCATGGGCTAGCACGTGATGTGGGGTGATGTGCAATAACCAGTCAGCTAGCCACAGAGCGGCATTAACTATCATCACATCTTAATGTAAACGGCAGCGAACGTGTTTAATTATGATTAGCTCGTTAAAATATGATTATTTAACCGATTTCTCTAAAAACGGTCAAATAACTAGACAGAATGCTGCAAATTTTTAACAGTGTAGTATTTTACGAAATAAGTTTTTGTAAAATGTTGCATTAATAGAACGCAGCATAAATATTATAAATTCTTAAATTGTAATTTTGAAAGACATTTAATTTCCTTTTTTTATTAAGAAGTATAAATATACGTATTCACGCATATATATATATATATATATATATATACGGCGACATACAATGCTGAAGATATAGACTGTGCTGAAAATAATAAGGATCACCAACAAACAATAAATATACGTTTAATAAAATAATGAATTAAAGCTAAATTTAATGAAAAACTAATATCATTGGAAAATTATACACACAAAGTTATCAAGTTTCGTAAGTCCTTTTAAAGTTTAGGATCCATATACAAAATATTTAAACTGAACGTGCAAAAGATTTGTACTTTAATTTTCAGTACTTTGTTTGTTACCCCATAAAATGGATTATTATCCCAATCTTACTTGGTGCAGTATGTCCCAAAAGGGACTTGCACCATGAAACCTTATATAACCAACCAACCTCCCCACCTCACATTACACTAAACCGAAGAACCTTTGAAACAAATCAAGAAAATGTCTTATTACAATGAACCTGTGTACAAAATTTAAAGCAAAGCAGATATATCTATCAAGAGTCATCGCGTTAAGTACAAACAAATATACAGTCGCGAATAAAAGTAAACATATTTGACCAGCTTTACAGCTAACTATAATAGAGAAAAAAGTTATTGGTACAAATCGATTGAAAATAAAGTTTATTGTTAAATGATGTACATTACACTTGCTTAAGGTGCAATCTACAAATCAAAACCAGACGAAATTTTATTTAATTTTTTTAATGGCATCATTTAATTTTGATAGGATTTTTCTATGCGAAATTCAACGATGACTAGAAACTATTTTTCGTTATCTGAAGGATAAATTTTTGAATTACAAGCATTTAAATCTTCTAATGTTATATAACATGTATATACTTTTATTAATATCTTTATAAATTACAATCTTAATGCGATAATTTTGCGCGTCTTTATAATACAAAAAAAAAAAAAAAAAAAAAAAAAAAAAAAAAAAAAAGATAAATATACTGAATTTGCAAATTTTAATTCAATTTGTCAATTTTAAACATTTAAATTATTTGTTATTTGTAGTTCTTAATTTGTAATTTTAAGTTTGGTAGTTAAATTTTAAAAATAAAATTTAACCACTACTTATGATTTTATCGAGTTTAATAATGCACGGATTAATGCAGATGAAGCCGGTACAAATAGTTTCACCACTAAAAAATGCTTATACGAGTGCAATATATGGCCAAAGGTGAGCGGCTTAAGACTTTAGACATTTCGTTAAATATCTAGAAAAATACACGAGGAATTATCTTGAAACTGTAAGTGCATAAATATAATAGTACAGATCATACACTCCGTGAAGATATTTTCCCCTAAACTCCATATAGAACCGTAAACAAATTGAAAAAGAACAGACATCTTTAAGAAAATCTTGTCAAAACTAATGTATCAAAAGCGTGCAAACTGTCGATTATGATTAAGTGGCTTATTGTAATACACTATGTTCCTTTTTATGCAAATAGCATGTATACCCGTAAAGAAATTAAGGTTTCTACGAAAACAGTCGCTAATTTTGACAAGTTTTTTTGCTAAAAAATTGTAGATTTCTTAATATAAAATAGTGTTCATTTCCCAAAATATGACAAACAATGATGTACATAATATGCTTAATCAGAATTAAAATATAATAAAAATGTATAAAAAAGGAACAGGTTCACTAAATAATTTTTCATTGCGTATTCGAAAACGCTATCAAATATTCATTTGCATATTGTGTTAAGCTAAATTTATAGAGCAACTTTGTGAATGTCTCAAAAACATAGCTTTGAAATTCTGAAAGATATCTTCGATAAAATAAGCATAAAATCTCTCGTTCCCACAATGAAGAAAAAATGTAAGATTTGATCTAAATATAGTATTTTGTGCCAAATTGTGTTTTTTATATTGACACTAATCAATGGATAAATGAATACAACATCGCGTATTTTTGCTTCATTTTTTGAATCACGGATTTTGAGCTTATTCTATCTACGATAACTTTCAGGATTTTCAAGCTATGTTTTTGAGACTCTTATCAAATTTGCTCTAAATTTAACTAACGCAATATGCAAATAAAATTTAAATAGCGTTCACGCATATGCAATGAAAAATTATTTACTAAACCTGCTGATTTTCATACATTTGTCATTATTTTTAAATTCAGATTACAGGGTATTGTGTACAATGTTATTTGTCATACTCTCTGAAAAGAACATTGTTTTATATTAGAAATTCTGCAAATTATAAGCCAAAAACTACTTTTATAAAAATTTGATTTCTCTGTGGGTATACATGTTAATTGTATAAAAATGAACAAATTATATTCGAATAAACCACTTAATCATATTCTATAGATTGAACGCTTTTGCTACAATAGTTTTGGCAGGGTTATACAAAAGTTCGTTATTTTACAATTTGTTTACGGTCCCCTATGGCGTTTTGGAAAAAAAATCTTCACAGAAATTAATAGTCTGTACTATTATGTTTACTCACTTAGAGCTTCAGGATAATTCGTTATGTATTTTTCTAGATATTTAGCAAAATGTCTAAGATCGAAAGTGGCCGGTCACCTTTGGCCAAATTGTGTATCATCTATAAATAAATAACTAAGAGATTTTCAAATCTTTCGTTTAACAACCGGCACTTTTTTGAGTTATTTTTAAATATAAGGACATAAAATTAACAGGTATGTCTATTGAAGGCGTATGAAATTAACATTTTTTTTCCATTTTTGTGATATAAAGTTTTTATCGATTTATAAGTCATTCGTGTCACTTGGGGACTTTTTTCTCTTTTTCAGGTTGCCGCGTCGAGAATTAGCTTTAACACGCCAATTTTTATAATAATTTCAGCCTGTATGAAAAAAAAAACACATTTCGATTACATGATTTTCGAATCAGAATCTGGCTAAAATCATGCGTTTCCGAACAAAATTGAAAAAAATCTGTTAAAACAGAGTTATTTTGCTTTTAAGACTACATGTATAACGTATATATATGCATATGTATTTCTCAGGTCAATAATAGTATTCAGGGCAGTATTTATTTATGTATTTATTTACCTATGATATATTCATCGATTCTCGTGACACCAAAAGATAGTGTTAAAAATATAACAGAAAATTTCATGAACAGTATAAACGAGATTTACTGTTGAAGTTCGTATAAGGAATTTTAATAGAGTACTATGCAGAGCGAGTAAACTGAATATAAAAGCAACATTGGCCAGGTTCGATGGAAAAACTGCGAAAAAACCCCACAGTAGTTAATCAGTCAAACATTTATTGTATCCATATGAAGCAGGAAGAGGTACATACAGATCCTCGGAGACTCAGTCTCCCAGGCAAAAATTAGAACTCTTTCAGTTCGTAGCCGGATGTCAAGTGAAGTCGTACAGAGACAACACACACAGTGTTGGCGTAGAATAAAGTCGCCAAAATACGAAAAGTTTGCCTATGCACAGTGGAGGAGACTTATTTATTTGCTACCAAAACACAGCTCGCGTGATCGGTATTCAATTTGAATGCCCAGTAGAGAAAAGGGTTGCTAAATTCCCGTGGTTGCTACAACTTTAAGTTACACGTGCAAATAAGAGGGCTTAGTAACAGCCGAGAAGAATGTTCACACCCATAAAATTGCTATCGTTATATCTACAGAAGAGGCCCAAACAAGGGGCGACAAAATCTAGATACGCAGATGTTAAATTCTTTTATCATATTCTCATGAGAGGAAAAAGACGCATTAAGTGGTATATTTAATCGTGTTACTGTATGCATGACCATAAAAGGTAATGAAAAGTACATCCGATCTGAATTAGCTGACAGCTGGAAATTGTTTCAAACGGTTGATTAAATGCGGGCATATTTCTTACGAATAATCTTGGGAAGCTGAAATTTAGGAGTTTAAAGAATAATGGCCGGGCGAAATGAAAAAGGATGAAACACAATTTTAAACGAATTTTGAATTGAAAATGGAACGGGGGTGCATAGAAATAATATATAACGAAATAAACACTATATAACGAAATAAACGTTATAAACAGTATAAATTGTTATTTTTAATTATTGTTTATCGAAATAATTTTCCCTGCAAAATAAATAAATAAATAAAGTTATTTCTCAGGACGTTTTACTCAACAGGAAATACAATTCTTTTTTTAAAAAATCACACTAAGCAAAATATAAATTAATATAATTTTAGTTTTCCAGACAATTTTTAATGTTCCATACTTAAAATGTAAAACGGCACAATTATAAAATGACCCCTGTGCCTGTCTGTTATAGCCATTTTACTCGTACACTATGGAACGTGTAAAGTTCAAAGTAGAAATTGGGGGAAGTAATAAAAAATATTGACCGACATATTTACAAATCATTAAATATTAACAAATACATTAGGAAAATGTAGAGGGGCTTTATAAGTTAATTGAAAAAAAACTCTTTTTTTCTATATCAAGTGGGGTATTATGTGATAGCTTTCACAAAGCTTAACTCAAAAATATATTTTTTTTAATTTTATCTTCTATATTTTCAGAGAAATCGTCAAAAATGTAGTAAAACTATGTTCCCTGCCATCTATTTCAGAATATATTGAAAATAATTATGAACAAATTTAATGTTACTTATGTTACATAATCCTAAGAAAGCCATCCTACAGAATATTAGACAGATTTAAAGTAACAAACTTTCTTTAAAATTCGTTTGGGACCCAATATATTAATCTGTTTCCGTAATTCCAGTAATATCAATTTTTCAAAAAAAATTGTTTTTTAGGTGCTATGTGAAACTAAAGTATAATATAATAAAAGGATGATAAATGGACTTAACATTTTCTCTTATATGTTAGAAAAAATTGTACATGTAAAAATTATCCAATAAGCGTTTTCAATATTCGTGTTCATTGATGTGAACTATATTATTTAACGAATAAGTTATGTTAAATGTACTTTGTTCAAGGCTGTTAAGTGCAAATATCATCGGTAATTATTGTGAATATTTAAAAAGCTGTATAACACAAAAACGCAAGTAATTGTATGATTATTCAATCGTTGAAATGATATATTCATCATAATTAGAAGGAATAACTTTTATTTTTTAAATATCTTCGATGTTTAGAACGCTTTATTGCGACATGTGTAATATTTGGTAGCATCTTATCTTATCTAAAAGGTATTCGAACATCATTCTTAACTCTCATTTATCATATTTTCAATTTTCTTTTGTATTTCTTTAAAATTCTTGACCATGTAGACCAAACATTTGGTATTTTTTAAATGTTTTTGATGTTTAAAAATGCAAAATGTTGTTCTTATTATTTTAGGCTATTCTATCGCTACTTGAGTATTATTGGCATCACCTTATCCTATTTAATAAATATTATAACTTTCATCTTTCTATATTAATTATCAAAATTTTCAATTTTCTTTCTGAATTGTTTTTAATTTTGTTATATTTGACCATCAATATTAATTACTTGCAATAAATGCTTCATTGAATTGACTGATAATTCTGACTTTACTGGAAAATTCTCTATTCATATTGCTGTCGAGGAAAGCGATTTTTTTTTCTTACAGTAAGTCCCAGAAAATTTCATATTTTTTGCTTTGCATTATTAAGCATTCTTCGATAATACTTATAAAAGTGGAATAGTTTGAAAAACTTCATTTTATTAGAAAGAACTTTTATCATATTTTATTTTAAGTTAACGGAAGCATTTGATCACTCGATATCATATATCGAATTGCGATCCAAATACAATAGGACAGTTCAACAGTTGCATTCAAATACATTCATTACTTTGAAAGCTTGAAATTTATTTAAACAATGTGAAAGCGATTTGATAACGATTTAAAAGATATTAAAATGCTTTATTACCTTTCGGATATTTACTCTCTGCTATGCAACTTTAATGAATTTTCCTAAAATGTCAAGTGTTCGTGATATTAAAATTAAATGTTACAGAATAGCGTTAAACTGTAATACAATGAAACTAGAAAATATAGTTGACATTTAAGAAACATTATTGTGTCTTGAATTTGTATTGCAATTAACTTCTGTTTTAAATTGTATTAGAGTTTAATATGCTTTGTTTGTACTCATTATTTAAAAATTTCCATAATATATCATTCTGTAATAATTACTTAAAGCATTTTATCTGTATAATATTGTAGCTAAATACAGTCTAATTACTGCGGATTCTGTTAAAATTATTCAATATTTATTTAAATTTCAGTAGTTGTTCAACTTATTCAGTAATATCAGATTTTAAATTTATTAAAGTAATGTAAAGAAAGTCGAAGTAAATTATATATTCTACAAGTTAAAAAAGTAAATATTATGCGTTAAGCAGCTTCAGTGAATTTCACCAACATATCAAATTTTAGCAAAATTAAGATCTATCATTTCGCTTAGCCAGTGGTGACTATCTCCCGTCCCTCAAACTGAATGACATGAATTCATCCCCAAAAATTCTTCATATTTTAACATTGATCCCCCCCCCCACCTTTCTAAACAGAAAATAAATCTTAAAATGTATTCTACTTATAATCTATTGCACATTCAAAAAGTAGCAAGTTGAGCATAGCAGAATAAGTTCTTATTGCCCTTATATAGAATTTAAAGAATGACAACACAGGGACATTTCTGGAAATTCATTGTTGAAAAAAAAAATTAAAATTGATATTAAAAGAAATCAAAAATTTTTTACAGTAAAAAAAGGAAATATTAAGAAGTTAACCCCCCCCCCCCCAAAAAAAAATGTATTTTTTCTCTAATTCCCCCCAAAACTAAATTGTATGACGCATCTTGCGTCACCAAACCCGTCTCTGGGCGCTCCTGCGCTTAGCAGTAACGTAAGTAAACGGCTGAGTGTTGATATAATCGTTCATAATTCGGCAATATTTTTTTTAATCAGTCCAGTTAGAGGACAAGTTTTATGAATTCGGTTTGTTTGGCCATCTATTAGTACTCTATTTCTCAGAAATACTAGAATTGCCTCATAAATTTTATAGGTTGAACATTGAAATATTGCTGCTGAAAATGAAATTTTTAACATTTATAGTTTCCTTACAAAGACACACCAACGATGTCTGTTACAGTATGGTGTGTAAAGATAAAATACTTCAGCTGCGTTCTATTAATTTTGTGGTATTTCATACATAATGAGATTGATTCGCGTTAATAAGTTGGTCTAGTACACGTCAGGAATATTGATTAAGTAGATTTTATAGTTCGTTTACACAGAAGCACAAGAGAATCGCACAATATTAAGGTGTAGAATAGGAGAATCGTTTCAGTGTATTGTAATGATGCTATGAATCTTCAACATTATGAAATTAAGAAGAGAATTGGGTCGAACCGCAACAGATTTTCTATAGATTATAGAGTTGGCTATTTTTTTAAATATTTAAACAATTACTATTGGTTACTTATCCTATGCTCGCCCATTTATATATAAACAAAAAAGTTTATGACAATATTTGACGCTAGCAAACACTAAATCCAAATCCAGATATATTTTCTTCCTAGAGGGTTCACCTGGTTCTGAATTCGGAGGAATTTCAAAAGTTCTGAAACATTATTGGAATCAAAATGTAAGTCACTTCGTATTTGCACGGGTAAGTAAATCCCAATGTTGAATTACGTTGCGAAAGAAAATAAGAAAGACTTCTTATTTTTCCTTACACAATAAACGGAATTTGAGTACTTTGAATTTTTAAGATATGTGATACTTAAATTAATAAGAATTAATCGTATGAGTAGCTATTATGCTTCATGCAAAAGCATTACTTTTTTTACAAATTTATTCAATACTTTTATTTATATGAGCAAATCTTTCCCTAAAAAATAGCTAGCTAAAGTTTGCTTAGATGTAAAATCATAGCCAAATAATTTTTCGTTGGAAAATTACAAAATTCTGCTATCAGTCTTGCTATCAGAATGATCACATAATTCGCTCCCAAACATACTATTAGATGGTCGAAGAAAGCTTATGCTTCTGTGTACTTATGTACTTTGTATGTACTTATACAAACAAGCATAGACATGTTATCAATCGCACAGTAGTGCTCTCTTCTAACAGAGGCTAATACACCAGCTTATCATGACTCGGGTAAAAAATTTGCAACCTACTTATACTAAAGTGGTTAGACGCCAGCTGCTAGTTCTCAGTGAACAGAAAAATTCACAAGGCAGGCGATGATACTGCACAAATTTAAAATAAACTTTCGATGTATACAGATCTAGTAAAGCTCCTTTGAAGCTGTAATTAACAACAATGCAAACACTTTTCTACTTTAAAAATGCTTTCTTTTATCAGACTAGTTGTTTTAGCAGACGTTGGTTTTGTAGAACTGAATTGAGTATTTTGTATACTGTATTGTCCTACTTTAGAGTATCTGAATAGAAAATAAAAAATGATTTTTGAATTTACTTCCTTAAGTTACAAATTACCTTGTGTTTATTTTCAGTTTTTAAGCCGTAAAGCTGAGAATTATAGTTAATGTGTGATATCGATAATTTTTTTCTGATCGACAATACAATACAAATCACAGCAAATCAATGCTGCAATAGTGTAATATGACTTTACCTTTTGCATTTAAGTAGTGACTCTCACTACCTATTAACCATGTCGGGTATGAAAGTCAATTCTTGAATGCAAACAGTTAAATCTACAAACACCTGTATTATGATAAAAATTCCAGTGTCCTTATGAGCATTATCTTTAAGCAATATCAGCCATTGTTAGTAAATGCAGTGGTTACTTAGAAGGGGGGGAGAGGATTGTACTTTGTGCTTATGTATAAATAAATAAATAAACAACGTTAAAGACCATAAATATTATAAAGTAAAATATGTTAAAAGCATACAGCTGTTTCGGGACTTCTAAAGTCCCATTATCAGTGCTAAAAATGTGCAAAATGTAAAAGATAAGTCACATTGTTAAATAAAAATAGAATTGTGCATCACAGCTCGCCGCTAAGGCGAACTGACCATGAAACGTCGCAGAGCAGCAATAAAAGTAAACTGGCACGCGCACTCAGCAGGAGACCAATCAAACGTCCCTTCCCACTAGAAAAATCCAAATCAAGGAGAATAGGAGGGGGAAGGGGGAGTGATATTACAGGAATGGAAACCAGGTTTCAGAAAATCTTGGTGTACTGGACATGTCCAGTTGTACATGCAAAAGGTTTTATCCAAACAGGAAATAAAACACAAAAAATGCGTTTTTATTGCATAGATATCCCGTTTTAATTTCACGTCATCAATTCCGCCCCATCCCGTTTTCTATTATCGTGAATATGTGTTTTAATGCTTTAAAAAGTAGGACTTTCTGTTATCCTATAAATATATAAATTAATAAAAATAATTAAATTATAATTAAATATAATAAATATTATTTATACAGCTTACAATTTTTTGCTGGAAGGGAAAATATAATTTATATTTAATTAAAGTGAATGAGTATGGGTATTTGATTTTTGAAAAAAATGTCTACATATTACAGGGGAGAGGAATGGTAGAAATTTTTTTGTTAATGTGTTCCGTAGGAAGACAGCTTAACATTATTCGACTGGTTTAATGTAACAAAGCTTTCTGAATATTTATCTGGAACACAATATATAACAGTGGGTAATAATGCCAAATGCTAATATTTCGCTTAATTAAGAGAAAATCCGGAATATGGCAACTACGGTCTCTGTGCAGAAGTGCAATGAGCCTTCTAAATCGCGATCAATCATTAAAAGTAAAATTGTTCTATTTCCACAATTGGTCGCTGGAAGAGCAGATAAGAGTTATCTGCCGATCTAAAAAACTGGGAGGTAAGTTCTGTGATTCGAAGACTATATATTTATTAGGAAATACTTTCTGTATTACATAAATTTGTAATGTATTTTATGTACTTTCAAAATGTTGTGGAAGATTTTGGATATATCTGCAAGCTAGCTTGTAGTCTGAAATGAACTGCGCAATAAGTGTACCAGGGTAATAACACAATCCGTTAGCGTTAATTACACCGGTTGATTATTTTCAATGCTGGAACTATATCTGTAATTATTTTTTATACAACAGAGAACTTAACTGTCTTTTTTGGAACCAAAAAAAGGAGAAAGAGAAATTTACATGGCCTTACTACTAATAATTTTTACAATGTCAGAAGAATAAGTAATCAAATGATTATTACTGAATTCTGATATCATAATTAAAAGTAAAAAAGATAAATATGTACTTTTCTACGGCTGAAGAAATCATATCGTTAGAATGCGACAATTTAAATGTCATTATTCAAACTTATTTTATAGTTTTGTTTGCATGCAGTTATTAACCACATAGGTGGATAATAATTACAAATTGAATTAATTGGTCAAAAAAACACGTCATTACATTTTATGGAAAAATATCTGCTAAAATATTCTTTTTTGGATATATAGTCAATAAATTGCTGAATCCAACCCTATATTTGTAAAAAAAAAAAAATGATTTGAAATCAATCCTTAAAAAATTGTATAACCTTAACTTGGCGTAATTTCCACAGGGCAACATATATTTAAACATTATATTTTATTATATATTATCAGGGGAGGCGACGTTAGAAAATACATTTGATACTATAATCTGTAGAAAGCTATCCTAAAGAGTGTTAGATTGATTTAAAGTAACAATGCTTCTTTAATATTCACTTTCACACAATTACAGTAATGGCAAATTTTCTAAAACAAAAAAACTTTTATTTGAGGATTAGATGCTATGTAGAACTAAAGTGTAATGTAATATAAGGGTGATAAATTGACTTAGCAAATTCTCTTATGCGTTATAAAAAATTGTATAAAGTAAAAAAAAAAAAGTCCAACAATTTTCTTCAATGTCGCGTTAATAAAATTGAGCTATTTTATTTAACATAAAAGTTAAGTTAAACGCATTTTGTCCGATGCTGTTTCCTGCAAATATCCTCAGTTATGAATATTTAAAAAGCTGCATAATACAAAAAACGCAAGTAATTGTATGAAAGTTTAACCGTTAATATGATATGTTCATCAAAATTGGAACAGATAATTTTTATTTTTGAAATGTATTTAGTGTGCAGCATGTTTTATCACAACTCGCGTGACATTTGGTAGCTTTATATCCTTCACAAAAGGGTGTTCGAGCTTCATTCTTATCTTCATCTGTCAAAACTTTCAATTTTTTTTTTTTTTTTTTTTTTTTTTTTGTATTTCTTTAAAAATCTTGTTATGTTTGACAATGTGGATTGTTATTTTTTGAATGTCATTGATATTTTAAAATGTTAAATGTTTTATTATGATATTAAGATATTCTATCGCTACTTGAATACAATTTGGCATCATCTTATACTATCTAAAAGCTATTCTAACTTCATTTTTATATCTTTTCTATCAAAAATTTAAATTTTTTTCTTAATTTTTTCA
The DNA here is from genome assembly GCA_964019185.1 of Maratus speculifer. Classification (NCBI taxonomy): domain Eukaryota; kingdom Metazoa; phylum Arthropoda; class Arachnida; order Araneae; family Salticidae; genus Maratus; species Maratus speculifer. The sequence continues at coordinate 294,773,307 of OZ025294.1, read as the reverse complement.
AAAATATATTGTTACGTTTGAATAATTTCATAAATATTATTAGCTTACAATAAATGATTTATTTAATTAACTGATATTTCTGTCGATTTAAGAAAATTTACTTTCGTTTTAAATTACTTGCCTGAAGGTTTTTTTTTTTTTTCGTTAGAATGTCATAGAAAGTTTCCTTTTTTTATTGAGCATTTTTTTAAGATTTATGAATGTATATCAGATTTAAAAGCTTTATATTTTTAGAAATAATCTTTAACATGAATTATATTAACTCAAATTAAGAATCTGATCACCAGATATCTTATATCTGAATACGATCCAAACACAATAGGAAAGTTCAACACTCGTATAGAAATACATTCATTAATTGCAAAGTTTAAAATTTATTTAAACGATGTAACAGGGAATTGAAGGATATTATAACGCTTTATTACCTTTCGGATATCTCCCTATTCTCTGTGCTACGCAATTGTAATGAATTTCCCAGATATGTCAAATGTCCGTGAAATTAAAATTATATGTTGCAGAATAGTGTTACGTTGTAACACAATGAAACTACGGAAGGTACTTGACGTTTAAGAAACATTACTATGTCGAGAATTTATATTACAGATACTTCTCTTTTAGAGTGTATCCGAGTATAATACACTTTGTTTGTATTAATTATTTTAAAGTTTCCACAATGTATTATTCTGTAATAATTACATTTTATTTGTAAACATATTGTTTCGAAATAAAGCCTAATTACCTTTTAAAAATTATTTCAGTAGCTATTCAAACTACTTGTTACTTTCAGATATAAAATTTATGTAAGTACCGTAAAACCAATTCGAAGTAAATTATTTATTCTATAAGTTACAAAATAATTATTATGTGATAAAATGTTTCAGCGAATTTCATTAACATATTGGATTTTAACTATATAAAGCTGTATAATTTTATTTAATAGTAATGAAAGTAAACTCCTGAAAGTGTTGAATATTTTCTTTCATAATTTAAGAATATTTTTAAATCATTACAACTGGATAAAAAGGGTTTATGAATTCGGTTTCTTTGGCCCTGTATGAGTGATCTTACTTACAAAAATACACTTGAATTGCTATGTCTTTTTTATGCTGCTTAAATTTAGCGTAGACAATTCGGTGCTGAAATTTTTTATCATTCACAATTTCTTTATATGACACACAAAAAAATTCCTTTAGAATATGTTGTATAAAGGTAATTTGTTTAAGGTGTATTTTGTTAACCTTTTGATTACGGGCTAAGATAACAACTAATTTTAAATTCATTCGTACCGGAACTAACAAAATCCTCATTGGTTCATTTCAATGTAAATTATTCTATTATAAGGGTATAGAAGAAAATTGTTTTTAAAAAGCGGTGCGAATAGAGTAGAGAGGTAGTCTTTGAGACAACATATGTCCCAACCCCGTAATCGAAGGGTTAATGTTCCCAAATTTCAAATACGATGTGATTGATTTGTATCACAATAGTGTAATAATATATGCCTTTTTAGGAGTGTTATATAACTAGATTTTATATTTCGTTTACGCATATGCTCAAGAAAATTAAAATCGAAGAAAATTCCCCAAGATTGGGGAATTGATGCAGTGAATTTTCATGATATTATGATTCTTTAAACATGATAAAAATAGCAAGAGAACTGTTTTTACTGCAATAAGTTTTCTATAGATTATAGAGTTGTCAGATATTTTCGTTCATATACAGAGACGCCGAAAATAGTTTGCTACAATGGTACTGCAATCGATAATGGCTGGAACAGTGTTTCCTAGAAATTTTCCCAGGAATGAAGCAAATAACGTGGCATAAAATGATACAATATGACGCGGGATAGAATTTAATTGCATTTTCAAAAACATTTACAATTTTCTTTTTTAAATTTATCTCAAAACTAAAATAAAAGTTAAATATTTTCGTTAAATATTTTTATTTGCAACAATATTTTTAAAATATTCTTTCAATTCCATCAATATTCACTTTTCTAAAAATAAATGATAGTGATGAATTATATTAGAAAAATTATGAATTGTAAATGTTGAAACTGTAGAATTCACAGAGATTTTCATATATAATTATATCATCGCAATCTTCTCTCCTTGTTAAATGCAGCATTATGGTAAATTATTTGTAAATTTGTTACTATAGGACAAAGCAACTTTCTTCTTAAAAATTACCAAATAATGAACTACTGAAGATCAGTGACATCACACATACCTCATTAAAGCAATGCTATATTTAATGTGAGATTTAGATATACCTTCTGTCTTTAATTTCGTTAGGGAAGCGATTCTCGTTTAATATTATTAATATCGAAACTGTAATATAAATCTTTGTATGAATGGGAATGTGTAATGTATCTTACTGAAGCAAATATTCATGAAATAATGACGAATATGATGATGTGGCGTGCAAATATTTTGACACAGATAATATAATCTCAAGTCTGTTTGATTCTGTACAATATTAATTTTATAAAGGATAATTCATCTGTGTTCTTATGTATGTTTTGAACAACTTTATTAGAAAAATAAAGCTGTTCAAAAATACAACTCTTTTTGTATGTCAATTTTACATGAAGATATATTTTTCATGTGCATATGTTTCGTTTATAAGCTTTAATGTAATTCGATATGTCTTTTTTGAGTGTGTTTATCCTATATATTGATTATATATTGAAATAAAATAAAAGGTTATAGTTTATTTTACATAATCTGTCTCTTTTTTAGATCTGGAACAACAACAAGAAAATTAGCATCAAAGTTTTTCTACAAATCACGTTATAGCCGAATATTTTTGATGTTATGACATTATTATTACTATATTCATTTTGTAAAATTTCCCATTATATTTGAAAATTATGTAGTGATGTATTGATTACTTCATGTATTGTGCTAGTTAGCGATGTGATATTCTCGACTGAATTAGCATCAAAGTTATTCTAAAAATGACGTCATAGCAAAATATTTTTTATGTTATGTCACTATAATTACTATTATTATTTTGTAACATTTCCCTTTATATTTCAAAATTATATAATGATGCATTGATTACATCATATATCGTGTTAATTAGCGATGTGATATTCTCGACTGACTTTGAGATTATATTCTAGTGTTGGAGATGCGTATTCGAGCAGCGGAAAAACGTAATACAAAAAAAATAGTGCGTTACATTCTAATATTACACAATTAAAATTTAACTGTTTGAGTAAATTCCAATTCACTAAAGAATTTTAAAACAAATAAACTTTTACAACAATTAATCCTTTAACTGTCGCTACATTAATAAAACAAATGGAATTCAGAAATACATTTTTTATAATTACAGAAGAATGTAATTTACGAATGTGCAAATGAAGATGAAATTTTCTAAAAATGTTTTATGTTAATTAATGAACCATCTATTTATTGATTTTTCGCTTGAAGAGTACACTTTTTCATTATTGATTTAGATTTATTTTCATTGAATTTGAATTTCTGTCATTTAATGTGTAGATTTACATTGATTCATTGTTCTTACATGGTAGTAATGCAATGTAAGAAAATTCTATTAAAAAAAAGTAAAAATATTTTTATCAATTATAATGGATAATTTACCAGTAAAGATTCATTTTTTATCGATTTAATGATTATTTTTCTTGCCATTAAAAACTATATAGTTATTTTTTCTTCACAATATCTCCTTTTATTTGCTTTTTATTCCGCTAAATTACCGGCATATTCACTAATTCTCTATTCTTTATTAATATCTATCATTAATTCTAATAATTTCCCCTTAAATTATTTATTATGTTACTCATTTTACTTAAATATAAAGCTTTCAGTTTATTCCTATAAATTGTGCCACGATTTTTACACCAAATTTTATTATTTATTGTGAATTCGAATGTTTTTATAGGAGCTATTTCTTTTTTATACTTATTACAAATTTTTATTTCAGAGTTTTTCGCACCTTGGAATTTCTTGTTTGCTACTTATTTTACCCTAGCTCACTCCCGGCAGGACTCACTGCAGAATTATTTTCACTGTGCCTTTTCGCGTGATGTTCTTGTTCCTTTACCAATCAGAATTGCTCGACGACGCACAGAGAAACAAAAAAAAAAGGAAATTTTATTTCGAACTACAGGCATACGGGTCATTCTTTGATAAAGGGAAATTTTGAGGCAAAAAGCTTCCAAATCTGGCAAAAAAAGAAAAAAAGAAAAAAAAGAAACAAGAAAATTCTATTTTGAACTAGAGGCATACAGGTAATTCTCTGGTAAAGGGAAGTTTTAAGGCAAAAAACTTCCAAATCTGGCAAAAAAAAGGAAATTTTATTTCGAACTACAGACATACGGGTCATTCTCTGATAAAGGGAAATTGTATGTCCTTGGCTAAAAATGTGAATTAATCAAGTCAGCTATGAATGTTTGCATTTTTCGTGAACATTTCTGTTTGAATACTACATTGTTCACTAGTTTAAATATGAACGTAAAAATAATTTCACTATCTAAAAAAGCTGCAAATTTGCAAATGTCATTACCATGGCTTGTCCCAAAATTCAATTTTTTCAATTCAAACCTTTATTGTTAAGATTTGGAAAGTTTTATAACAAATGTAATGATTATATGGGTATATTTGATGGTTCTGCTTTTTATACATTTAATACAAAACAGAATACATTTATATTGATTGTACTTATTTAAAGTTTGTCCCTAGCATTAACTGTCATTACCATGCTCCACACTAATTCTTCATTTAATTTTCCCCTATGTGTTATTTTTGTATAGAAATTCTCTTAGATTGTACAGTTCCACATCTTATTCCATCTCTTGCTGTAGCATCTTTTTTTTATTAATTATGTAAGGAGTACTTCAATTTATGGATTTTGTTCTAAAATTATAGTCTGTGTACTTAGCATGTGTCATTACCAAACTCCTCATTGTGGAAATGGTTATTCAGTAATTTAACTTTACTGAATCAATTACAAAGACTGTTTGGGACTGCTTTCAGAATAAATACTCCATAATTTTTAAATTGCTATAGTTTAGTTCTAAAATAGGGTTAACGTTAAAAAATGTCATTACCATGTTCATTATCAAGGCGTATTATATTTATGATTTCAAGGTCATATTAACGACAATTTTAGACATTTTTAAAAATTCATCACTATTCCTTAGCAAAAATTCCCATTTCTTAAATGTCTGGTGTAACTTGAATCTGAAATCAAGAGTTAAAATATTACAGTCTAATCATTTTATCGAAACCAAAACTTCCCTTTATCTGCAAATGAACCATACGTCAATTTAATAGAGCAGATGTCAGTAAACATCTGCCTAGTATTAAAAATTGTACAAAGTTATTTTGGTCGTCAGAAAAGAACTGTACTTTGCACTTTCATAATAAATGAAAAAGAAAATCAATAATTTTATTTTAACATTTATTTGTAATAATTAAAAAAAATTACTTTAAAACATTTAACTAACAAAAATTTATTAACTTTCAATTCGTTTTAATACGATTTTTATAGATATAAAACGCGTAGAACATATAGTGGTGAAATTTATAAACGAATAACAGAGTCTAGAAATATTCAAGGCTTTAGATATCAGTTAAAGCAAGTTAAAAGGCAACTATAATTTTTTATACTAAGTTTGAGTTTTAGAAAGGTAAATATTTCAGAAAATCTTCCTCCTTTTGGCTCTTTTTTATTGTATGATCATTTTTATACTTTATCATTTTTAAATATTGATAAGTGTACGGGTGTTCCAAATATGATTATACATTTTTTTGTTAAAGACCGATTTAAATACATTATGTATTACAAAATAATGTATTTAAATGAAATTATCATGAAACGTATTAAGGAAAAACTTTTGAAAAGTAATGTGCTTTTTTGGTATAAAAGCTCTATAATCAGAGAAACTACGAACAAGTACTTTAAATGAAAAGAAGTTTAAATGTTTTAAATTTTAATATAAATACCGATGGCAAAAGCCTGGTGAGACAAAGTAAATGCTTTAGAATCAATAAGGATTGGTTTGGCAAATCGCTTTCACCTCCCTGATTTAAACAGAAGCGTCAATGAAAAGAAAACATGTCAGTCTTAATAATCCATCTGAATTTGTTCTCGATGATCAAAAAGATTAACACATTCGCTGATGTGATATAGTTAATGCCTCACTGTAGAAGTCGGTTTTTCCAAGAAGCCGATTTACTTTTTATTACAAAAAATCAGTGAAAGATTTTCCCGCGCCAGCGCGTGACTGGCTACTGGACATCACCTCACATCACGCGCTTTCGCGTGAGTGGCCCCTTAACGCTGGCGCCATATCACGCGCTGGCATGTCAGCGGCAGCGAATGTGTTAAGAGCAAAACGGTTATACAATTCTACTTTTACATCTTCGTTAGTATACGTGAAATGCATTAGTTTAAGATCTAAAAGGTAGGAAGGTAAAAAGTGTGTGTTAGCACTAAAACAGCAGAAACAGTTCCTTTTCTGCTTGAGTGTTTCTTTTCTGCTTGTTGAGAGTGTTTTTGGCGTCATGCCAAAAACGAGTCTCTCCCGAATTCAAAATATTTCAAAGGACTTTTGAGTTTTATTTCTGCTTTCTAAAAAGAATTATTATTTTAAAAGTCATCACCCAATTCACAGATATATTTCGTGTTCTTCAAGTTTTCATTAGATAAACCGACAAGCGTGGCGGGCGAAAGCCGCTAGCTAAAAAAATATTTTAACTTTTTTATACAGAAATAATGATTGCAAGGATATAATATTTCTTCCTTTGTGTTAGTCATGTTTGTATATCTACAGAAAATTCAAAAATAATTCTTTATTCTCTCCAGTTAAAAAAAAAAAAAACTGTTTTTTTTTTAAAGAGTTTTCTTTCATGTTTGACGTTTTTGAAAACATTTTAAAAAAGTGGAAATCAAAAGACAAATACAATAGTATCTATTGAATAACATTTTCACTACTAAAGAGAAAAATTATTTTTCGGCACACGTCCGAAGTTGTGATACTTTAAGTACATAATTACCAAAACAATGTAACATATCTTTTAAAATTTTTTATTTGTTGGAACAAGCAATATAGAAATAGGAATGGAAATACAATAGGGAAATTTCCTTAAAATTAAAAAAATATCCTCATCTAACTAAAGTTACACATGAAGTAATTCGATGGAGAAAACGTATATTTGAAATTTCTTTTTAATATCATGTTTTTTGTATTAATATTTATCGTCGACTTTCTAAAAAACGGAAAATGAATTGAAATAACAAATAAATTTTACCTGAAATAAACTTAGAATACATATTTTTTTAGTTCCATACTTTTATATAAATATCCGACCTTAAAATAAAAAAACTAAGCTATATTATAATTCATATGAAGAAAGGGATTTTGACATTTGAAAAAAAATTTAAATAGCATTGTGAGAAGAGAAGTAAAAATATTCTAATAACATACGATACTTTGGTATGGATAATCTTAAAAACAAATTTGTAAAAACTTTAGAAAATCTTACAACATAAAAGAAATAATATTTATTCTTCGCTGTGCTAAAAATAATATCCGACATTTCACTTTCATTTCCGCAAACCTTCTTTAAGATATTATTTTTTTTAACGTGTTTATTATTTTTTGACGTGAATTTTATTATTTTTTTAATAAAATTCAGTATATTTCTACAATATATTAACAATAGTATTTTAATTATGTTTATATTTTATCCTTTATCTTTATTCCGAATTTACTATGTTTTTTGTTTATCACGTTAAAAAAAATATATTTATTATGTTTGATATAATAGAAGCCATGAAAAACTTAAAATGAATATAAATAATACTTTATTTTTACTATATATTTAACTAAGCAGATTTAGCTACGTTAATAACAAAAATATTTAAGCAAAAATCAATTAATTGTAATTTTTTTATTCTTTTGTGTGAAAATTCTTTTGTAGACATTTTTAAAAGCAATTTTTAATTTTTGCAATACTTCATATAATGCGAGTAGCTTTTTTTCAAGTGCAAATCAAAAATCAATATTTTTTTTTTGTGCTTTACAAATTAATTAAATGTATATTCAAATTTCATCAAAATTTTCTTCGTTTTTAGTGATACCGTTTACTTTGAAATGCGCCGAGTAAACCTTTCTTCAAAGTGAGGAAATTACATTATTTTCTTTGTTTGAGGATACTAATAAAATGACTGGCAGTGCTATCTATAGATAAGGGGTAATAATATCTTCCAGGTGGTTAAAATTGACAATTTCCAATGTGGGAGTCTATCCCACTAATTGTCACACCATAGAGTCTTGGAATGGATTTGATTTTAGATGCATACAGTAGGTTACACTCAATATTATCTATATTATAAAGGCCAAACATATTTGTGTGTAATGCATACGGATTATGTGAATTGCCACACTTTGAAATTAGAAATGCGTTTTTGTTTTTGTAATTTTTGCTACTGCAAATTTTTAAACTTTTAAACATCACATATTTTCAAATTTTACACCGTAATATAGAAAAAATGTACTTTAAATACAATTTATTTGAAATCTGTATCAGAATGCATTTTTGAAATATTAATTTTTTATAGTTTTTTATACCGTTTTTCTAATCGTGGCAACAAGAGTACTCACTGCCTATTAAAAGCAAAGGGAAAAAAGCAGATAATTGTATTTTTCTGTTGCCATTTTCTCATTAAAAGTGGAAAAGACGTGTTGTGTCACAGTAGAAAATCGCCTGTATTAAATCCCAGTGAATTTTGTTTTCATTCACAAAATTTCGTTTATATTTAAAATAATATAAATAGTTTCGTATCTGTTTCAGCTAATAGTATCGATACTTCAAGTTTTGAAATACAATTATTTCAAAACGATCAAATTAAAGTACCGATTTTTTTTTTAAGTTAATACTGTTCAGATATGAAAGGTGCATATATTAGATTTTGATACAGTGAAAATGATGTCAGGTTTAGATTTCAAGTGAAAAAAAATCTACGATTTGAAAAGTAGAAAAATTTTGCTTTTTTTCATTTTTGAATACTAGCATAAGACCTTTCATTGATAATTTTATTATAATAATAGGCACTTTATTATTTTTACTGCTTACATGTATGGTAAAAGTTTAATTTTAACAATTTCTACTACTGAATTTTATAGAAATATTATTTTCTTCACTTTAGGTTAAATATCATTATCAAATTAATTAACTTTTAATAAATTTTAAAAATAAAATAAAAAATATCTCAAATAACTAAAAAATAATTAAAATATAAATTTAAAAAATAACTAAATTCTTAATTTTAGGTTGAATCTCACTTATTTTGAATCTCACTTATTTTAGAGTTAGATTTATCAATATAATGTGCATTTTTTATTGTAATTAATTTTGTAGCTTTATTATATATCAATGAAACGGTTCCTTTTATGTATTTTCTTTTGTCAAAATTCAACTGGTTTTACCTTGTATTTTTAAAAGGTAAATTGTAATTTTATCGATATTGTTAAAATTCTTGAAAGTTTTAATTTATAATGCTAATTTATTATGAATTTTCTATGGCTCATGAATAATTATAATATGGCTTGATGTAAAATAATAAGAAATATTTTCTATGCTCAATGAATGATTATAACATGGCCAGGATAATTTGTTACTCAGAAATAACGAATTTTGAAATTCATACTGGGGGAGATTTTGTGACTTTGAGTAGGTGGCTAAGAAGTTGAGTAGCTGTTTAAGGTCACTTTACTGTTTATAGTGGATACAATTTTTAAAAGAGAAGCTGCTTTTCTTTGTCGTCCTTTTAACCTTCCCACTGCCCCGCGACCGGATATATCCGTTCCATAGGGTGCAGGTTTTGCTACAATTGAAACATTATTTAAATTAATGTAATTCGACAAATATAATCCAGTTTTAAGAAATTAAGTTATGATTGATAGTTTCAAGGCTTATAAACATATACATAACAAAAAAAATTAAAACATGTTAGAAAATCTCTCTTTTATTAACATTGAAATTAAATTAACGAGTAAACAACATTACATATTTGCTCTTTTGCTCGGCGGTCAGGGGGTTAACAGGAATTGAAATTTTGAACTAATTTTATTCCCCTTTAATCAGTGTCATTAACAACCTTAAAACCATTTACTACCCTTCTCTGCTTTCAAAAACTGTTTATTTTCACAACATACCTTGAGGTCATTATTTAAAAAATGCATATTAACAATTGCTTAGAATAATTACAGTTTTAGACAAATAAAAACATTGACGCCTTTGTTTATAAATAATCCACTTTTTCTAAATCTATTCCTATACTTACATTCCTACCATCATCGTCATAATTTTCTTCTTTAACTGACATTAATTTTACAGTCAAGCTTACTTCGAATTTTCGTTTAGAATTATCATCTAAAAATGAAAATACTACTTTATTTGGGTTAAAATATTAAAAACGGTTTATCATTTTATCGAGTGCTTTCTTTGCAACCTATTTGACAATTTTTCTATAATCAGCAAGCCATTTTAATAATTGCAGGTCTTGATCGGGGGGCAAAGTGTTATTCAGATTGTTGAACTACGCTTTAAGAATAAATATTAATTATAAATAAGCAAATGTTTCTAAGACTTTTTTTTCTAATTTTTTATAATGGGAGCAGATCCTTGAAAAGATATAATTTGAGGTAATAAATGGCTTGCATCATCCATATGTTATGATAGCATCAAGGTCTCTGAAAAAATATCTTTTGAAGGAAGGCGTATTATCAAAATTGCACAAAGTTGGTTAATTATTTATACTCATCCCTGGGCTGTTCCTTTTTTAAATATTCTGTAATGAAAAAAATAATTTCATCCGATTTTTATATTTTATATCTAATATTTCATCTTCAATAGCACTTTTATATGTAGTCTCATTCAACTTTGACAACCGAATTTTATTTTTTTTTAAATATCTAGATGGGTGATAGTGGTCTTGCTCACTGCATAGTTTATAATCAAAACCATTTTTTAGATAATTTCTAAATTATGGGCGATATGGTAAATACAGTAAATATTCCCTTTAATAATTGCTATAGCAAAATTTAGGTTCTTCTGAGACGACTAACGTCTACTACGGTGGTATACATACATATTTACTGAACTTTACCAATTGTCATCTACTCTTCAATTGCTTAAAATATAGATTTTGCCTGAGTTATTCCGAGATTATTTTCAATTTGAGTAACTCCTTTTAACTGTTGTACCTCTCCAAAACTAATAAAAACTACTATCCTCTCTACATCTTCTTTGTTCAAAAAATGAGGAAGCAGTTTACCATTCCAGTGAAAAACGTGTTTTAAATCGTAATTTTTAAATCAGTTTTTGATCAGCTAAGTTCTTTGTTTTTTCGAAACAGTTATTTGCGAAGTTGTATTACATTTCTACTTAAAATCGTTGGTTAACTGGTAAGTGTACTGTAAGTCTAGCAGCTGTTCTGGTGTTCATTTTCACTTGGAGATTATTATAAAATAAAAAGTGTAAAGCTTGATACTTGCATTTCTGCCATCATTCCGGTATGGAGTGGGGGGAATGCAGGAATTTCGTTCGTCAATTCTATAAATATTTAATGATAGCTGGTAACAAAACCGTCTTTGCAATAAAAATAGAAATTCGGTTGTTCGTTTTAGGTATACTTCCACTGCAATACAAATCGAGGAGTTCGTTCTTTTTAGACAAAGATATTCTATTTATCGATAACTAATAATTAACTATAATTCATGAAATGTTTTTAAAAAGGCAAAAATTATTCTTTATTTTTATTTTATTTTATTTTTTATTATTATTTTTTTTTTTTTTTACCTTTTAATGCGAATAATACCCAAAAATTATCAAGACTATTAAAAATTACTCAATTATCATTTTTTACTTATTTTTTTAAATGCAAGTTTTGAGAGTATGGTTCACGAGCTGACTTGAAAATTTCTAAATATTATCAACAGTAAGATTTTATGAGCGTAAAACTCCAAGGCAACAACATTATATATTAAATAAAACAAGAACCAAAGTTTCTAAGATATATAGTTTTTTCTTAATGAACTAAAAACGTCAATTGTTTGCTAAAAATTGAAAATTTTTCAGAATTCAACCTGGATGAGGCACGAGTTAATAGTATTCAATTGAGCTAAAACTTTACCAATCTCATTTCTTAACCAATTGGCAACTTTTAGGGGGCCCTCCCGAAGATAATATTAAAATAAAAATCACGTGATGTTGATATGAAACAATCGCCAATATATATACATATGTAATTTTTAACTGGTAATGGTTTTCAGTTCCCGTGGTCATGATCAGAGTAGATCTGTAAAAAAATTTCAGAAATTTTTAAGCAGCGGAGAATATTATAGATATTTTTTATTTACGAAATCTATTTAAAATCATGCCATTATTTTCCAGTGAGTTATGTTTTTTATTTGATATCGCCCCTAAATATTAATAAGGTACCCTGTGGTAATAACGCCACGTTAAGGTTCTACCAATTTCCACGGCTCAGTTTTAGTTTGTATTTTTCAAACAAATATATGATTTGATACAGGGACTCATTGACTATCTATATAAAAAAAATAATTTAACAGATATGTATTCATAAAATGTAATGGCGTGATTTCTTGACCAATGCTATTTGGCATTATTTGGCGTTATTACCCACCTATATGGGTAATAACGCCATGCAAACAAAACTATGAAATAAGATGGAATAACTGCATGTAGATTGCCCAATTCTAAAATACAAATTCTACAAACTTAGAAATTGACAAATTGCATTCTAAGCTATTGAAAATGTTAAATTTTTGTGAAAGTGTGAGAAAAAAAAGGTGTGGTGTGTGTGTGTGGGGGGGGGAGGATGAGGCAAAAGAATATCAGACCGTGATCTTCTTTTTGCTTAAAAAGAAGCAAATAGAATTCTTTAATAGAATTATTAGAATATATATAATCGCTTAAATAGAATTATTAGAAACATTGCACAGTTTTAACTGTGTTTATTTGTGTCAGTATTTAGGATGTAGCTCGGCCACTTTAGGGAATCAACCGGGGTATTAATGCCAATGATTGGCGTTATTACCCCGTTATAGTTATTGCGCTGTGCATTTTAAATTACAAATTATCTCGAGAAGATATCCAAAATCTTCAACAACATTTTGAAAGTCCATGAAATGTACTACAAATTTATGTAATTAACAAAGTATTTCCGGATAAAAAAAAATAGTCTTCACATCACAAAACGTATCTCGCAAATTTTAGATCAAGCGTTAATTTTAGTTACTTGTAAAAACAATAAGACCTAAAAATGAAACAAATTAACTTGAAGCTGTTTTTTTCGATTTATATGACTCAAAACCCTTCTGCGCAGAGCAAATGGGTGTCATTTACTAGATAATTTCATAATTATGCCAAATATTAGCACTTGGCGTTATTACCCCACCTGGCGTTATTACACCAGACCACCTTATAACCAATACTAAGTAAACCTTATGTTTACATTTAAAAACATTTTCTCCATTTTGTGAGAAGTGTGAAAGTAAAATTTTCAGTTTTCAACTACAAAACTCGAAGAGTTATTGCTTTTTTGCATTTTATAAAATTTCGGGGCGTTTCTGCATCAAATAATTTTTATGAACATTTTTAGTACCAGTTGTGCTAAAAATTTATAAAATTTAATGTTTTATAGCTCCCTGTGGTTTGGTTCGGAAGAATGGGAAAATAACAGTATTACCTAGGAATATATATATATAATATATATATATATATATATATATATATATATACATTCAAATAAAAAAATAGAGTATGAAATAATTTGAGGAAGAACGAGATACTTTTGAATATGTTTTCTATTTTATCATTCCCGTATAATTAATTTTCGCCAGCTTCATTAAAGTATCTTAAATTGTAAAATTAACAAATTTGTTGCACATGAAGCAAATTTTGTTAAAATAGTTTTTAGTTCTATATTTATCACAGAAAAATTGAACATTTAATAAATAAACTAATTATATAATTGTTAACAAAGAAAGATCGTTACAATAGAAAAAATAAATTACATGGTTAAAAAATCAGTAAAGATCTTACAATTCGAATAGGATATGATTTACTTCCATGAATAAACTGAAAAAGAAAGAATCCTTTTCAAAATAATGCACCATAAAGATTTATTTACTTTTTGCGTTACTAGAAATAATATTGCAGATTTCACTTTCATTTCCTGAAATTTTCTTGAAAACAATATTTTTTTACGAAATGAAAATTGCTATTTTTGAAGGATACATTTTTTTAATTTCTTTTTAAATTTAAAGTTTTTTGTTTGTTTGTCCTGTTTTGAAAAGTAAAAAGTAACATAGAAAATTGTAAAAAATAAAATATTATCTTTACTAAAATATATGCATGCATAATCTAGAATAAATAAAAATATTATTCTTATTTTACTAAACTTTTTATTGATCAGTTACAATTTTGATAATAAAAGAAATAAGATACTTCATGTAAATTAATCAGAATTTTATATTATTTTGTATTAATATTCTTCTTTGTGCAGCAAAATGTTTTTTGGGTTAAAAAAAATAAAAGCAATGATTTTTGTACCAAATATTTGAACTACAAGACAATCGGAAATTCAATACACAACCCAAAATGTTATTATTTGATATTGTTTTGTACTAGTATTCTTCTTTCTTGCAGAAAAAACATTTTTTGAGTTAACAAAAAATAAAAGCAATGATTTTTGTACCAAATGTTTGAATTATACACAACGCAAAATGTTACTATTTGTTTTCAAAATATCAAAATTGACTAAAAATGAATAAAAATGGCAATTGCTCTTTATGTTGTTACATCTTAGAACGGTTTGTTTAGTGCATAATAAAGTTCAAATTTGTCTAAAAACAGAATTTTTATTGTTGAAATTTATTATGCAATTGCGTCATTATATATTTAAGTATCAATTTCATAGATGCAAAAAAGAAGTAAATTCTTATATATTTACTTTTTGAATGCTTCATATCCATATAATTGCATTTTCTAAGCTTCCCCAATTTGTGACCTACAGAATTTCTTCACATACGATCCCCTAAAAACAGGTATTTATAGGATTAATTTACGTACTTCAAATATCTCAATATAAACAATGAACATGAAGATTAACATATAAGCGTTTTATCATCTGTAAATTTGGCTTTAAAACTATAAAATACATTCTTAGATGTTCCCAATTAAATGACAAAACTCTGATTGTCTGCAAAATAAAGCTATATATTTACTTTTTGAATGCTTCATATCCATATAATTGCATTTTCTAAGCTTCCCCAATTTGTGACCTACAGAATTTCTTCACATACGATCCCCTAAAAATAGGTATTTATACGATTCATTTACGTACTTCAAATATCTCAATATAAACAATGAACATGAAGATTAACATATAAGCGTTTTATCATCTGTAAATTTGGCTTTAAAACTATAAAATACATTCTTAGATGTTCCCAATTAAATGACAAAACTCTGATTGTCTGCAAAATAAAGCTATTTCTCATTTAATTTGCTTTTAAGAAACGGCATGTTTTGTTCATGTTTTTTGTTTGGATCACATATGTATTTTGTAAGTAAGTTTTATTTTCACATTTTACGCGATTTTTCTGTATTAAAATTTTATTATAGTGGATAATAATTAAATTACATTATTTAAATAGATTCTTCCTAGTAAAAACACTTTTAGACGGCTTTTCTGAACATAATAATTACTTAATAGCTGTCACTCTAAAAAATACACAGTCTTTACTAAACTATATACTATATGTGCACAACTTAACTGTGTTATTTACGAAAATCTCGCTAATCTTTTAAAGTTCCTTTAATAGCTTCTCGTAACATATTAATTTCTGTATAAATATAGCTCACGTATAATATTGCTCCAAACTATTTCATTTCCATTTATGAGTCGGTCAAAGTTTGTTCGAAAATACTGCTCAATCATATAAAACCTTAAGTTTGTCGCGATCTTGATAGCAACACTAAACGCAGGATCACGCGTATTGTTTATATTTATGCATGGATTATTATGGATTGAAACTTTTAAATCATGTAAAATTATATTAGTTGTAAGCGTAATTATCTGTGAATTGAGATCTTCTCAAATTTGAATCAGTGTATTTGAGCCTTTTATGGTGTTTAGTATTTTTATATACATGTTTTTTTTTTTTTTTTTTTTTTTTTGAAAAAAATCTTTCTACTAACAAGCTTTAATCCATAACATGCGATTTATCTCTTTATTGATATCTCTGTAAGAAACGAAGTTTTCTAATTATAAGCATAATAAATTCGCAAGCAAACAAATACTCTTTTGGCTTTCTCAATTCTACTCTTTTGGATACATAAAATCGCAATACTCCTTTAGTGCATGATTTTTAATTTTTGCTGTAAAAATATATATTTGTTTACTTAATGGGCCCACATTAAAGTAAAAAAACTAAAAAAATTCTAGCTTTTATATTTTTCAGTATTTTGGATTTTTTTTTTAATGGTTGATAAATTGCAACACCATTCATTCATCCAATGCATACAATATTTGTATAAAAAATTGCATAAAAATCTTTCAATATATTTTTTTTAATTCTTTATAGAACGATACTGGCGCCGATTTCTATACAGGTCTTTGGACAAAAGCTCTTTTTTTCTGAAATTAAGAATTTTATACTTTTTTTGTACAGAAAAAAATAAAGTAGCTTTTTCCCCGTAAAAATTACTTATCCCATTTCAAAATGTCTGGCTTTCACAACGATGAATTGTTGTATAGAACTAGTCAGAATACATCGCAATTAGGATATATATATATATATATATTATTTAAACTTTTATTCATTATGTATTTTTTACAGATTTATCACGAAATAAACATTTTCTTGTGTTTTTAGTCAACAAGTTAGGATAAGGGTAACAAATTATTTGTCTTCTATTGTGTGCGAGTCGTAATCGTTCTTTAAATAAAAATAGCGTCAGTAATAATATCCATTTTTCATCATGAACTCTGTTTATGCAGTGTCTTCTCTTCACATTCACGAAGTCAGTTTTATTCATAGATAGATATAATTACAATGTATTGTTATTGATACAGAAAGTAATCCAGCAATGTTTCTTATTTTCTTATAAATGCACTGGCTCTTTCAGATAACTAGCAGTATTTTACCATTTCTTATTAAAATACTGGATTTTCCAGAACGGTATGATTTTTTTTTTATTTAAGCAGATTTTTAATTCCAAAAGTATTAAGAAAAATTCTTCTAAATAAAATAATTTATAAGACATAATAAGAAATAGAAGAACGTTGTTCAATTTTCTGAGATGCAAATAATAATTTCTACAATTGTTATACATTTTCTTAATAAAAGCATTTTTTAAATTATATTGTCTTGTCGGAGGAAGTATGAGAAACTTTCAAAATGAAGCTTATTTTTACTTTATTTTAAACTTTTGATAAGTTTCAGTGTAAGTACAGTTATGTTTGTGTAAAAAATGAAGTATTATACATAGAAACATTTCTAAATATTTGGCAATTTTCTTTTTTCCCTTTCTTTTCTTTTTTCTTTCTTTTCTTTCCTTTTCGTCTTCTTTTTTTTATAATTTAAGCATCGGTCTCAGTCTCTCATGACAGAATGTGTTTCGGGGGTCGGCCAGGTTCGAATTTAAAATAGTAGCGTTTCGGCAGGCCCGAGATTCTTAAACTGAATAGCAACTTATCTTTACCAGTTATACCGGTTAATTTAACTAACGTAATCTAAGCTACACTGAAAAAAAAATGGGTTCTCAAAACTCAGTAAAAAGTACTCAAATTTAAATACTTCACATACTCAAAACAGTTCCGAACCAAATATACTCAAAACTGAGAAACACATGTACTCATTTTTGATTTCATGGTTGTATTCAAATATAAATCCCTAAAAACTGACCCTGAATTTACAAATTAAAGTAAAAATACACCGGCATTTATTTCTTGCACAAATTTATTAACAATAAACGTTTAATTGATTATTTATTATGAAAAATAACAAAATTATAAGCATATCGAATATTTTTATGACAAGAGCATTATTTGCATGTATTTTTAAATTATTTTAAAATATCGTGCACAATTTAATGTTTACATGCAGTCTCAGCAAAAGTTTAGACAATGATCGATTAAGCTTCTATTATCAGAAATATGTACCGAATGTTTGTAAGTCCTCTGTCATATATTACTTGTGACTTATCCTTTATTCACACACAATAAATTTTGAATTTTACCTTTTACATACAATATAATGAAAAAAAATTAACATTATGGCAAAAGTATAGATAATTTGTGTATTTACAGAAAAATAACTACAAATTAAAATCGAGTTGCACCCGCATTTTTTGCAGTTCGTGCAAGAATGTGACTTTTCATCGAAAAAACTAAATGCTGCGTCACTTGGTGGTCTATTTCGTACCAAACATGTTTAACAGCAGCTCGAACCTCATTAAAAGAAAATTATAGCAAAAATTTGCACAAACATTCCGTCAGATGATGTTACAAAAGTTTTCGATTGGGTCCGGATCAGAACTACACGCCGGTAAGTTGAGATCAATAGTATTTTCAGAGTTAAACGAAGTTCTTCTTATGTGCAACATGAATAGATGCTAAAATCCATACATTAGATCAGCAAAAGTTCCCCAAATGACTAAAAATTTATCTCCAACGTATATACGTAGTCTTGTGTTGCTTGGCAACCAATGAATAACTCCACAGATACACGAGCATTAAAGCTAAGTGAAGAGCAAATTATTTAAAATTCACCTTCTTTTTGTCGACTTAATGAAGTCCCAGGATCATAACTTAATTTATTGCAATAATATGCCCACTTGTTTGGGCCATTCAAATTCCACTTTTTTTTTTCGTTACTGAATATCATAGCGTACCATTTGGGTTAATTGATTTCTCGCCAAATTATAGCGATCTTTTAAAGCTGATTTTGTTATCATTTTCATGTAAATTGATTTACCTGTTTCTTTAATTCATCTACGAATCATTTCCGTCGACATAGAAAGTTCTGACTTACTTTTAATGTGATTAGCAATCATTACTTGTGTAAATGTCAGTTTCTGGATCCTTTTGTCATCTCATTTTCTCGTCACACAAGATCTTCCAGATTATGTTTTGTTTTGAAGGAGTCATCCTTAGACTATACTTCATAGACAGACCACTTTGGACGATTCACTGCTGCTGAAATTTCTGCAACAGTCTTAACTTTCGATTTTAGCTTTCCTACTTAAATTACCTCATCTAATTGAATATTTTTAGCTCGCGGCATCTTCACTAACTGATGCTATATCGAGGTATAATTAAATACTTCAGACATGAGGCATCATAACATTTTTCCATGAACAGTTTGCTAAAAATCAAAAAAAGTGTCTAGAATTTTGCAATATGCAAATTTTACTTATTTCAGCTAAATTAAATATTATCTTATATTATAACCATTATTTTTAGTCTACATTAAATAAAATATATTTAAAAATAAGTATAGCCATTTGTAAAACTCACGTGTTCGTATTTTTTATTTAAAGATTAAAAAACACCAGTGTCTAAACTTTTGCTGAGCACTGTAATTAAGCATCTTTTATGCCGCCTTGAATGAAATAAACCAACACAGGATACGTATTATCGCTTATTAGTACTTGATAACATATTGTGTTTCAAAAATTGAGAAAGCAATGTGATCATTTTTTATCCGTCCATACTCAATTCGATATGAGTACATAGATTTACTCATTTTTGAGTACTTCATTTTTTTCAGTGTATATTACTACATGAGTTAAGGATCTGTCTTGGGCAAGAACGCGTGTATTGTTTACTTTGCTTTTAAATGTCCTCTCTAAATACATCTCACCTACAACAGTATGGGTAAACCTGGACTATGGTTAACAAAATCTTCCGCACAATTTATCAAATTTTAGGGTATTTGTAAATCAAAACTACAAGGATAAAAAAATGTAACAGGGAAGAAAACTCGATGCAAGGCAAATTCATTCTTTTAAAGTTTTGTTTAAGCTCGTAACAATTACAAGTTAAAAGTAAAATGTTGCAATACATTTATAAACTAGTCAGATGTGGCAATCCCAAAACTTTCTCATATATTATACATGTAAATACTTCCTGCAAAATACAGCATAACAGTGCCACTGGTTAGGTGGTTTACACCAAAATCTAGATAGCAACAACTTATGTCAAGTTGTAACTTAATCGGAAGTTTCATATAAATTTGTACATTAGTTTCTGAGGTAGAGTTATTCAAAAATCTTTAAAAAAATTCTTCATAACAGGGCCACCTGTTGGATGATGTAAACCAAAACTAACAATCAATATAGTTATCGGGACATAACTGATTGTAATGTTCGATGAAAATCCATGCTTTAGTTCTTGACATACAACTGTTACAAAATCATGAAAAATTCAATATAGGCTAGTTCCATGGGTTTTGTAGTGTAAGTCACATTACCTTATAATTGCTATGCTTGTTTGCCACCGTTATTTTCGAAAAGTCTGCTTGGCCTTATTCAATTAATGAGAATGTGCCGATAAAATGAATCAAATTTTTCGTACTAAAATACTGGTAGCCAAAAATCGTAGCCTGTGACTTACACTACAAGTACTCATGGAAATAGCCTATAATAGTACACCTATAGGGCGATTTGCACCAGAAACTAAACAACACTTATCGATATTAGAGACTAAATAAATGTGTAGTTTGATGAAAATTCGTTCATTCTTGAGTTAGAGCTTTTCCGATAATCATGAATAATGCAGCATAGAAGCGCCACCTATTGATCAATTTGAATCAAAATTGATACTAATTTATGGCAAATATTATAAAATTATTGAAGCTAAATTGTCCACTTTACATCCGCATAAAAATCAGCTTTACATTTCTTTTTTTCCCCAGTATGTATGCTACTGTAATAAATAATATTTTTGTGTCAATTTTTATTTGAAGTTATATCACATACCCGAATTAGGATAAAACGATGTTTATAATCTTCTTCGGCTGACATAAAGCGCTATAGAGGCGAAAATTAAAATTCGTTGGTTTAGAAAGCGAAGCTATTCCACTTTGAATAATATTGTATCATATGTGGTACAAAATAAACGAGTGCAAATATCAGCAGAAATTAATAGATCGAAGTCAGCCAACGCCGCCAAGAAACAGAGCTTGATTTCTATGTCACGGCTGACTGGCCACCAGCAGTCAAACGAATAGGATCCAATGAATGACTCGCTGTGGACGTTCAGCCAGGTCGTTGAAATCAAGCTCGGCGCCATTTTCTTTATGGTGCGTTGGCTGACATCGGTCTGCTTAATTCTGTTTATTCTCGTTTAATTTATAACCATAAAAGATAATTTTATACATAGAGAATTTCTTTATTTTCTAAACCAACGTATTTTAAATTTCTTTAATCAAATAAATTATTAGTAATACTTATATTAAAAGACTTTTATGGTGAATTCTATAGAATCATAAGCTTATTTTAATTAGTAATAATTTTCAAAATTAAATAATTTGTTCACAAAATAGATTTTCCCAACGTTTAAAATCAATCTCATCGCTATTTTCTTCAGTTGGCCTTGGATCTCGTTGATGCGCTAAATTCTGTTTGCGCCCTTTTATGTTATAAAACATAAAAAATAATTTTATTCCAAGTAATCTTGCTTTATTTTCTAAATCAACGCATTTTAAATTTCATTAACTAAATAAATTACCATTAATATTTAAACTCGTATCAAAGTACATTTACTGTGAATTCTTTAGAACTAGAAACATTATAATAATTCTAATAACATTTGTTTTTGGCTGTTTATTTATTTATTTATTTATTTTTTTAATGATTTACTATATTTTTAAATTCAACGCTTATATGTTCATATGAAATGTTTTATGTGAACTTAAATGAAAAAGTAAGGATTGAACGAGACGATGTAAAATTGAAAACTGTGTGAAACACTTCCAAATGCTTTCATTTCCATTCGGAAGCAACATTTATTTAATATTCGCGTGAATAATCAGTGTTTTACAATCTTTATTCCACACATTCCATTCAAATATATATTAAAATCCACTCCGGAAGTGTAAGCATTTGTACAAGCGCAAATAAGTCAGAGATGAAATTTATTGAAGCATCGTTCCAATATATCTGTAGGTTACATTAGAATATTAGAGATTATTGACTTTAAAATTAAATATATTTCTAGGAGATTATTTAAAATTTACATTTTTATAAATAATAAAATTCGTGAATATTGTGAAAATAAAGTGTTCTTGGTGTTATTTTCATACATACATATTGCATAATGCATAAGTGAATACAATGTCATGTATGCTTTCTTAAAAATAATAATGCGTAATAATAATTCGTACATTATTATTAATACTATTATTATACGAATAGCAAAATATAGCAGAAGATATCTTTAATAATACATAAATAAGCAACATTAGAAATTGCAAAATGCTTAGAAAGGGCAAAACCTGTAAAGTGCTTATAAATAATTCCTCTTCACAGGTTTTACCAATGTTCGATTACAGTAATCAATATGATATTTCTGATGTTATGAACTCTTTGTAGAAAACTAGTGTAACAAAATTTTCAAATGGAAAAAGGAAACTAAAAACAAAAAATGCTAAATTTGTGTTGCTATTTTGCATGTTAAAATTTAAGAAACTATGCTTGATGGAGAGATTTTAATTCATCAATTTCAACGTTTAAATTTCGAAAATGAGAATTAAAAGAATAAACTAGTTGGATATGGCAATCTTGTATTTTATTATGTATTGATGGATCTTATACAGTCGAACCTCGCTAACATGAACCTCAAGGGAAATCAAATTTTTGTTCATGTTAACAGTAATTCATGTTATCAATATCAAATTTTTGTATTCGTTTTTATAAGGGACTGTGAAAATAACTTATGTTAAAAGTCCATGTTAACGACGTTTGACTGTATCTCATACATGCATTTAATATTTTAAAAATTAGTTACACATATTCAGAATTTAATATTATTAATTCAATACGATATCAGCTTTGAATTACCTCTTAAATTTTCTTTAGGTCAATTAATCGGAAAGAAAACAAGTTAATGTGGATCCTGATAATCATTAAAGTCAATAGGCTTTACTTATTCTTTTATTATCAGCAGTTTGATCATAACATCAGTTATTTGCTGATGATTGCGGCTTACGAGAATGTGTGTTCCCGTCTTTGCACGAGTCGATGTACAATAGAACGACGAACAATTAAGAAAATGATACAAAAACGATATCTAAGTTCTTCTTTTTCACGGAAGATCTGCTGGCCGTAGCCGAAAACATGCACAAAAAATCCCTGTCGGCTTGGCCTATAGGCGGAGGTAGATTTCGAAGAGTGCTCATTTCAACAACAAAAAATAAAATTTCATTACAGATAAACCTACTTTAACAACTTTATTTGGCCTCTTTTGAAAATCTTTTAATTTCATTTTTCTCTAAGAACTTGTTTTATAAGAAACATCTTAAGCTAAATTCGGCTTAAATGTCCATTTTGACAGCATATTTTGAAATATATTCTGACTTTATTTAAAAATCGACGAATACGGTACATTATATAGTTTGAAAATAACAAAAAACTGTCAATTGAATGCGTTTGAAAACAAAATTGGATTAAAAAATGAGTCAGAAAAAAACACAATTTGTTATTTGAATACAACCTGTATTCTTAATCATGATCACATCGGAAAATTTTGTGCGAAGCGCCCAATTTGACAGCATTTTTAAAAATATGTTCAGCCTTTATCAAAAAATTGTTCAATACGGCACATTATAGAACTCCTTAATAAGAGAATTTGTCAATTGTATGTGTTTGACAGCAAAACTGAATTTAAAAATGAGTCAGAAAAAACGTATTTTGTTATTTGAATACTACCTCAAATTTTCAATCAGGATTCTATTTTGGGAAATAATGTTAAAAATACCTTTTTTTGGCAAGCTTATTTGAAATATATTCTGTCTTAATCAAAAAACTGACCAATACGTCACATTATATAGTTCCTAAATAAGAGGATCTGCCATTTTGGTGCGTTTAAAATCAAAATTGAATTTAAAAATGAATATAAGCAGTTTGAATTTGAGGGTTTTTCCAACTGCTATTTTTGTTTAATTTATTTTTGTTATAGGAATTGATCCTATGAAAAACTTGTCAATACAAAAGTTGTAGATATTATTGAGAAGATTTAAAATAAATTTAAACAGATTTGATTTTTGTCTTTTTTCAGCCCCCTTTTTGTTTCCGTTTTTATTTTTTTTTTATCGGCAAGAACTAGTCCTATCAAAAACTTGTAACAACAAAAGTTTTAGATAATGTTGAGAGCATTTACTCAAAATTTAGTTGGACTTGATATCTTGAGAATTGACGAAGTTATGATTTTTTTCTTCCCAAAAACCCTGTTTTTTTCGCCCCTTGAGCCCATTTCTAAATTTATCAAAAATCTATCATACATAAAATTTTGGCCCATTTTTAAGAAGTAATATAAATTTTAAACAGATTCGATATCTATTTTAATTAAGTAGTTATGGTGTTTTTTCGGTTTTCACAAAAACCCACCTTATTTCCACTCCTTTGGACCGATTTTGCCCATTAACGAACTTACCCGAGAGTTTATACCCCTTGATTTTATGTACCAGTTAGAAAGAGATTGGAGCAGAACTATAGAAGTTATCGTGCCCATAAAAAAGTGATATATACAAGGTGTCCCTAAAGAAATGGTATATACGCTAGGGGATGATAGGACACATAAACTTCCAATGCACATAAAAAACGAAAAAAATGGTCGATTGATTTGCGGTTTTCACTAAAATTATTCTTTATTTTGGTATTTTCTTGAAAATAAATTATAAAGATAAATTTCGAAAAATGCCGATAGAGGGCGCTTTAGACTTTGAAGTAATGAAAAACTATTTTTTGCAGTGATTTTTTGCATCTCATTAAATTGTTTCGTAAGCTTAGACTTGAACTTAAATTTTGAGCTCAAAATCTGAATAGTTGGAAGCGGTTAAGTGGCAGAAACTTAACTGTGTTCAGAGGTTTTAAATTTCAAATGATTATAAAAATCGGAAAAATTGGACGATTGATTTGGGGTTTTACACTAAAATTATTCTTTATGTCGGTATCTTATTGAAAATGAATTATAAAGATAAATTTCAAAAAATGCCGATAGAGGGCATTTTAAACTTTGGAGTAACGAACAATTACTTTTTACGTTATTTTTGCACCTGATTAAATGTTTTCGTAAGCTTAGACTTAAACTTAAATTTTGAGCTCAAAATCTGCATAGTTCGGAGTGGTTAAGTAGCACACACTGAACTGTTTTCAAAGTGTTCAAATTTCAAATGTTAATAAAAAACGGAAAAATTGGTCGATTCGTTTGCGGTTTAAAATAAAACTGTTCTTTAAGTCAGTATCTTCTTAAAAATAAATTTAAAGACATATTTCAAAAAATTCCGTTAGAGGGCGCCTTAAACTTCAGAGTAACCAACAACAAATTTTAACCGTTATTTTTTGTATCTAATTACATGCTTTCCAAAACTTGTTAAATGTTTTCGAAATCTGAGATTTAAATTTAAATTTTGAACTCAAATTCTGAATCGTTGGGAGGGGTTAAGAAGCGCAAACTGAAGTGTGTGCAGGAATTGAAATTTACCCCCCCCCCCCTTGAACACAGTTCACTTTTGCGCTACTTAAACACTCGCAAGGACTCAGAATTTGATCTCAAAATTTAAATTTAAACAGTTGAAAGCATTTAATGAGATTTTAAAAAATAACGGTTAAAAATAGTGTTACGCTTCTCCAATGTATAAGGCGCCCTCTATCGACATTTTGTGAAATTTATGTTTAAAATTTACTTTCAAGAAAACACTGATTTAAAGAGTAGTTTTAGAAAAACCGCAAACGAATCGACTAATTTTTCTGTTTTTTTATACTTTTCCGTTTCGTTTGAAATTTAAACCCTCTGAACACAGTTCAGTTTGTGCTACTAAACCACTCCCAACTATTCAGATTTTGAGCTCAAAATTACAGTTTAAATCTAAATCTACGAAACCATTTAATAAAATGCAAAAAATAACGGCAAAAAATAGTATTAGAATGGATTATTTCGTTAATCCAAAGACTAAAGCGCCCTCTATCGGCATTTTTTGAAATTTATCTTTATAATTCCTTTTCAATAAAATACCGACACAAAGAATAGTTTTAATGAAAACCACAAAATCAATCGACCAATTTTTCCGTTTTTTATAATCATTTGAAATTTAAACCCTCTGAACACAGTTATGTTTGTGCTACTGAACCGCTTCCAACTATTCAGATTTTGAGCTTAAAATTTAAGTCTAAGCTTACGAAACCATTGCAATGAGACGCAAAAAATCACGGCAAAAAATAGTTTTTCATTACTTCAAAGTCTAAAGCGCCCTCTATCGGCATTTCTCTAAATTTATCTTTATCATTTATTTTCAAGAAAATACTAACATAAAGAATAATTTTAGGGAAAACCGCAAATCAATCGACCAATTTTTCCGTCTTTTATGTGTATTTGAAATTTTGGACCCCAAACTTTAATGGCGGCTATCTCCTTTGGAAAACGTTTGGGACCCTTGGTTTCCTATATACTATTACTCGTCTTGATGTGTTCTATCACCCCCTAGCGTATATACTATTTGTTTAGGGACACCCTGTATATATATATATATATATATATATATATATATATATATATATATATATATATATATAGGTAGATAGATAGGTAGATACATAGATAGATAGATGAATAAACTTTTTTACTAATGGTAGTTTTGGGCTCTAGAGGTCACGATCGGCGTAGATCTGCAAAAGTTTTTCAGAAAATCCAACATTGGAGCGACCGCAATACATAGTATTTCATACCAAATCTACCTAAAATGGGTTCAATTCTATGCGGGTCATTCCATGTAAAATGATCAAAAATGTAAAAAAAACCGTGGCTGCATACACTGTAAAAAAGAAAGGGTCGATCTACTAAAAAAACTTTAGTGATCCTTGTAATTACTAAAAAATTTTTAGTAATCTTAGTCGGTTACAAAAAAATCTGTAAGAATTACTAGAAAAAAGTTAGCAACGAATAGAGTTAATAGTTTTATATTTTTAATAGCTCTTACTAAAACTCAGTTGGTGTGGCCTTGATAGCATAGTGGTTATAGTAACGGACTCCAGGCTAAAAGGTCCCGGGTTCGAAACTTGCCACCGCCAAATATGCCCCGAATGTATGTAGTGTCTCATTAATAAAGGGATTATGAAAATCCTGTCGGAGCAGGTAGGAATGTTTGGTGCTGCCATCTATTGTGGTTTTGCCGAAAATCTTCCGCTTCAGAAGTCTGGATGCAGCTTGAAGAAAGCTCCTGCCCTTCGAGCGCACGTAATGGTTATTAAAAATAATTTGGGATCTATTACTAAAATGTGCTTGGTGGCTCATACTAAAAATTTTTAAGTTAGTTATACAAAAAATTCTTTTGTTCAGTTTACAAAAGAAATGCTTGTTTTACTTGCAAAAAAAAAGTTTGTAATGGTTACTAAAAAATTCTGTTAAATACATATTTACTAAGAAATTTTTAGTAACCTCTTGAATTTTTTTTTACAGTGTAGAAGACGATTTTAATAAAATTTTATACACATGTTCAATTCATATTCAAATGAAGCTCGGCAAAATATCTCGACGAAAAATAACTTTTTTTAGCTGTTTTGGCCCTTTAAAAAACTTGTGATTTAGAACGACATGCGCACAGTCGTCCAAAGGTGCAAGTTTGAAGTTCTATATTTATTTATTAATTATGTAAACTATTTAACAAAAATGAATTTTTTTTTACAATATTGTAGTCTCTGAAAAGCAATCTCTATATATATTGAGTAAAAATAATCTTATAATATAATTAATCTTAAATTAGTTGTAAATATTGAAAATTTGTAAATTTTTAAAAATTAGAAAAGTTATAAAATTTAAAGGATTAAAAAAAAAAAATGTGAAATTGATTCCTGGTGTACCTTAACCAATGAAGATTGAATTGTCCAAGGTTGAAAGTTGTTATTTATTTCCTTCATCTTCAAAAAAAAAAACGTAGAAACTTTGAAAAAAAGTACAAAATCATAATTTTTCCGCTAATTATCCGAACAAAATAAATAAAGGGAAGGTTCGACAATAATAATATTGCACAGCCATAAAGATAAAAAAGTGAAAGATACACTAAAAAAATTTCAATAGTGCCTTTTGGATTCCTAACATAATAAAAATGGGTTAAAAAAACTAATAGTTGACACATTCTGAAGATATCTTTCTTTATTTTTTTTTCTCATTAAGAAATAAAAAAGGCAAGGATTAAATTTTAGATGTATTAAACGTATTACATTAGCTATAACGTCAAAATTTTTTGAAGCTGTAATAAGTGTTCTTCTTTTTAAAAGAAATAATTGAAATATTTCATTTTTTAAACATTTTTTTATATTATTTATTTATTTTTAAATTACGGAATAAAAACACAATTACTAAATTACGCTAATCTGTTACTTATAATTCATTTTTAAATGTAAATAATTTTTAATACAGTCTTTCCATTCCTAAGGCTAATAATCAAACTTGAAATTTCGAGCATGTACACAAGACCTCGATTTCGTATCAACTTTAATGTAAATTTTTGTACTGAAATAAACAAGTCTGAAAATTAAAACTTTGCGTTTCCTCCTAAATGATTGTGATCTACTTATATGATGATTTTCAATAAAATCTGTGACATGACAGTCATACCTGATTAGCCCATTTTGTGTGCAATGACCCATGCATTACTTCATACACCTTTAGGTAGTAAAAATTTTTGAAAATAGCACAAAAATAGCTATTGCAACAATTCCTTCCGACGAAATATTTGAAAATTGAAGGAGGACCTGCCTGTCATAGCCAAAAATATTCACAAAAAATTTGGTCAATTCTATGCCTATCTTCATGCACTTTTTGATGGTAGAATGGCGACATACGGACACACACGTACACACACAGACACGGATAGATCTCTGACCTCTAAAAAGCGTAAATCTGTCGAAAACTAGAATTCGAAAAAAAAAATGAGATTACAATACTTTCTTCTTTTGAAGATAGGAGAAAGGAAAAACTAAAACTGAAGAAAAAGGAAAGAAAATAATTCCTAAATTTTCAACGAAACTATAAATAAAAATAAATGTCATTAAAATTTAAATTTTTAACTTGTATCATAAATTATTAAACACAACATAAATTATTATTATTATTATTTTAAATTTATTATAAGTTTTGTCCAAATTCTATAATCACCATAATTTTGATATATTTAAACGAGAATTATCCATAACTACGTCTTCAATATAAATATTATACATACAAAAGGAAATAGTAAGTACGGCAAAATGTATAGCAACAAAAAAAGATACAAAAGAGAAAAATCTTCAATTTAAGTTTTAAAATTTCACCAATATTCGAGTAAATTGATCACCATAAAATTGCAACCGTTACGATACAAAACTTTAGTTTCAGAAATAGTTTGGAGGATACCGAATTCGCAAAAAATTCCCAGTGGATTATTTTCTTCAAAGTAGCACAATTTGGAACTGGAAATACCGAGTGTGCTAAAATGCAAAAAATCACTTTTATATAAATATATTGGAATATGGAATAAAATGAATGTAACAAAGTGTTTAGAATATGATGTAAAGAAACAATGCATTTTTCACGTAACTTTAATTTCAATAATTAGGAATTGCTTAATACATTACTAAAAAAAATCATTTTATAAACAGAGATAAATCTACAGAATAATAATTTTTAGAGGTTATAGATTGTTAAATTAAATATATTTCTTGTAGGTTTTTTATTTTTATAAATAATAAAATGTCGGAAATATTATGTAAATAAAGTATTATTGGTGTTATTTTTATAAATACATATTGCAAAATGCATAACTAAATAGAAATTCACGTATACTTCTTAAAAAGGTAATAAAACTTAATATTAATACGAACATTATTTTAATAATATTATTATACAAATAGCAAAATATAGCGTAAAATATATTTTAGTTATTCGATATATTATTAGAGAAATCCACACGTTATATCTTTAATACAATAAAAATCGGATATTAATATTTTTTTTTACTTTGTTAATGTCATTTTTTCATTAAAAGATAATACATTATAGAACAATTCGTAAAAACATATTATCGTTTATTAAATTTTAACTGAAAAGCTTTATGACAAAGTAATATTTTTATAGAAACATCATCAATTTTCTTTATCAAACTTTGCAACATAATATATATATATATATATATATATATATATATATATATATCGTTTAGCATAATATAATCTAAATTAATTACTTGAAAATGTACTGTGCATTCTTCTGTAGTCATAAAACAGAATAAAAAAGAGTAATATTTATTATACATTCACTTACTTATATATAAAGTATTCTTGGTTTTATTTTCTTAAATACAATTGCAAAATGCATAATGAAATAGAAATTCATGTATACCTTTTAAAAAATAGTAATACATACTTTATTATTAATAATATTACTATACAACTAGCGACATGTAGCAGAAAATATACACGATGAATCTAAACTCTTGGGCAAAAATTTAATAACCTGTGTTCAGAAGGCAGTGGTTGTTTTAAACTTTAATACCTAAACACAGTTCACTTTGCGCTAATCAACCACTCCCAACAATTCAGCTTAAAATTTAAGTTTTAAACTAAGATTTTGAAAGCATTAAGTGAGATACAAAAATTAACAGTAACTAGTTGTTCGTTACTTCAAAGTCGAATAAACCTTCTATCGGTATTATTTTTTAACTTTATCTTTAAAATTTATTTTCAAGAAAATACTGACATAAAGAATAGTTTTAGCGAGAACCGCAAACGAATCGACCAATTTTTTCGTAGTTTGAAATTTTGGATCGTAAACTTTAATGGTGGCTAATTCCTTCAAAAGACGTTTGGGACCCTTAGTTTCTTATTTAATATTATTGGTCTTGATGTGTACTATCGACACTTAAAGTTTTGCCCAATAATTTAGATTTACCTTACATTTTAGTTATTCGATAAATTATTAGGGAAATTCATATGTTATATTTGTCATGCAATAAAAATTGTATAGTAACACTTTCAAAGATTTTTTTTAATTTGCTTAATACTATTTTTTCAATAACAGCAGATACACCACAGAGTAATTTTTAAAAATATCTTATTATAAAATATCTAAATATTAAATTTTAACTCAAAAGCTTTATTACAAAGTAACATTTTCATAGGAACATCATAAATTATCTTTTTCAAACTTTACAACATAATGTATATATATATATATATATATATATATATATAATTTAGCATAATATAATACAAATTAATGACTTGAAGCGTTATTGTACATTCTCCTTTATTCATAAAACAAAATAAACAAAAATTAATCTTCATTCTACGTTTATTTAATCATATATAACGACGATTTAAATTGAATGTGTTGAAAATGCAAAGAAAGGCCAGAATTTTTTATTCACATTTAGAGAAAACGCTTTTCTCAAACTTACATGGTATGGAAACTTTTAAACTATTTTTTGATTCGTTATTTTGACAGTTTACTTTTACTGGCAATTTCTGGATTATTTAATAAATTTATCATCTTATAATATTGTATATGGTTAAAAAAAGTGATTGTTTACAGTTGTAATAAAATATACAAAATACAATTTTAGATTGTATAATTTAAAATATATTAATAGTTATAAATTAGCGGAATAAAATAATCAATGTTTGCTTAAGTCCAAAATACTAATAATTTTGAATTTACCTTACATGTTTTTTCTCTTCGTTTAAAATATAATATCTTTGTCATTAAAATTCGGTGTCGCGGATATGGCGAAATATTTGATTTCCACAAAAATGGAAGATTATTTAATACCTTTTATTAATTTACTATAAATGGATATTTATTTAAAATTTTTCAAACAGATATTAATTTTATAATGTTGTTTTACTGTAAAGAGGTCTATGATAAATTTATTTATTTTTAATGTGCTTTTTTACTTTCAAAGACAGCTAAAATAAATATCCCTGAACTTTGTCTGTAAAAGTAACACTTTTCGGGGTTAACTCCTGGATATAGACATCTTTACGCACATATAGAATGATTTAAGAATTGGCTCATAAATTGCAAATAGTAAAAAATGTTTAAAAAAAAAACACATTTCCTTAAAAAAAAAGAAGCAAGAATGAGAATAAAACATTTTACAACATTTTATAGTGTAGTTGAAAAGTGTTTCAACTTTGGTTTGTTTGGCCGTGACTAACTCTCATAAAAATACTCAGAATGCTCAGTAATTTATAGATTTATGTAACGTTTGTTATAAAGCAATCGCTATTGTAAATGTCGTGTTTAACATTTATATTTTGTTATTTATATTTTTATAGGCACAATCATATTCCGCCAAATTACGATCAATGGGGGAGATAAACCATTTCAGGTAAACTATGATGACATTGGTTCAAGTCAAATATAACAAAATCAACTTAAGAAGTGTACTAAAACATGTTTCTGTAGTATACGGAGGAAAGCATTTGATATTGATTTATAGAGTCATGAAAACATATAACAATCATCTGATGGAAAAAATTATTTGCACTATATTTTAATCGTTAGACTATTTCAAATATCATGAACACTGTCTATATGTATCACAGAAGTGCAGTATAGGTTATTCTGTAATAGTATTTTGTGGCATTGCATTTAACTTGATCTACATGGACACACTAAAGTATTCGGTTACTGTACTCAATATGAGCGATATTTATTGGAAGTATGCTCTCAGTGATGATATGTGTTTTTAATTTTTTTATTAACTAATTAAAATATTTTTGAATTACATTTGGTATGTATATATCAAACACACGTCTATGCATATAATTAGTAACCATAATTGATAATATGTATGAAATACTTATTATTCATTTATCACTTATTATTTAAGATTAATTTTAATACAGCTTTGAATTTTCAAATCAAGCCTCTTCATTATACTGAAGGATATCTATAGAATACTCATATGAAACTCAAATAGCAGGCCTCGCAAGTAATAGAATACATCAACCTAGAAATAATAATATCTGTATATATGATTTCCGTAAATTTAAATAAGTTTCAGCATGTATTAAAATTTAGCTTAATATGAAGTGCGTGTAAAACAATATACATAAAATACAAATATGTACAAATGAATTAACTTATGGTTCAGTACATTGGTGGAAATTGCTGAAGCGGAATGTTCCAGAAATTATGTTTTTTGCATATTATGTAGAATATATTCATATCCACTAATCAAATACAAGAGTGCACAAAAAATATTAGTCCTTTTCCGACTATGAGCAGTAACTAGTAGAATGTAGTTTCGAAATGTGCTATGGGTTTCCTAAAATATTTACTAAGGTAACTTATTTATTTTAACACGTTCGCTGCCGCTTACGTGAAGATGTGATGATAGTTAATGCCGCACTGTAGAAGTGGGCTTTTCCCAGAAGCCGATTTACTTTTATAACAAAGAATCAGTGAGAGATTTTCCCGCACCAACGAGTGAGTGGCTATTGAGACATCACCCCACATCACGCGCTGGCGCGTGAGTGGCCCCTTAACGTCGCGCCATATTACGCGCTGATGCGTGATCGGCAGCGAATGTGTTAATAAACATCGGAGTTTTATTACAGTAATCTAGAAGTGTTGCAATGAATGTAAAAAATATACAACCTGTATCTAGAATGAATAGGTAATCATTTTAAAAATTTTTGAATTTAGATTTCCAACTTATCGAATAAGGTAAATAAACGAACAAAATAGACAAAAAGGTCGAGAAGATCTAGTCTGTAATTTTAGAAAAAATATGTATCATAAGTTAGTAAATTTATTAAACAGCGAAGTTATACGAGAGTGTTCTAGAAGTGTTGCAATGAAAGAAAAAATATACCGTCTTCATACATACATATATATCTATTTATAATCTTGCTAAAAAAATATTTTTAGCTCTTAATGTTATATATTTAAAAAAATACAAGAGATTCAATAAATAGGAAAATAATTCATAATGAATAAGCAAATTGAATCAAATACATATATATATATATATATATATATATATATATATATATATATATATATATATATATATATATATATATATATATATATATATATATATATATATATATATATTGACAGATATTGAAAAATGTGAAATTTGTGACAGCTAGTGCCTACTGATATATTCATTAGTAATATTTTTGCTGCAGTCGTTGTTATTGATATTAACAATATGTTACGTCTTAAAAAATTATCAGACATGGCTGAGTTCTTTTTCGGTCTCTTTGAAACAATTTTTCGTTTTGGTGTACTGCCATGTAATAAATCGACCTTGTGCTTTTTAGGTTATACATTGTTTGCACTGATGTTTATAAATCAAGGGCTTTACGATTTACAGGAACATTTTGTTCTAAAGAAGTAAAAGTACGAGGTTGTTCAACAATTATAAGCTATCTACGTCACTTATGTGCACTAAAATAGTTTTTTTTTTTTTTTTTTTTTTTTTTTTTTTTAAAGCTATTGCATAACTTTTATCGCGGGCTTTGAGCGCGGCGACCGAATCTAGAAATTCCGTAACGAGAAAAAAACCAAACGCTCCTAACAACCTAACACTCGGCTAACGACGTTTCAGTTTGGCAGACTTCGGCACGGTATCCTTCGATAGACTTCGGTAGACATTGACGCGGTATTTTTCAGATATTTAGAGGATATCATGTCTCAAACTTATGTTTCTCATTTCAGTTACCATAAATCTATAGTTTCAATGATAAAAATTCCTGATTGATTAACCTACATGTATTGTAAGATAATAAAAATATTTTAAACGATATTAACTTCTCATTTATTCAATAAAAGAAAAAATTTGTTTTCTTATCTGTCATCATGCTCAAAAAGTGTAACTTGAATTAATATCAAAGAAAAAGAAAAAACTTAAATTAATATCAGACAAAAAAAAAAAAAAAAAAAAAAAAAAAAAAAAAAAAACTGCATAAATAAAAAATATATAAATAATTATATTTTCTTTCCAAATTTGTAGAATGTGTATAGAAAAGAATCGTCTTAAGATAAAACATTGGTGGATAATGTAGCTTTTGGTGATTGGAGACCCCCAATGGTGAGGATCGAAAAATTTAAAATGCTTATGACTCTCGATCTAATTTTTGTAGCGCGGTCAAATTTTGTTTGGTAATTTATTATGAGACAGTGTTACTTATGGTGACAGGAGACCCCCCATGGTGAGAGTCGAAAAATTTAAAATGCTTATAACTCGCGATCTAATTTTTATAGAGCGGCCAAATTTTGTTTGGCAATTGTTATGAGACAGTGTTAATTTTTGGTGATAGGAGACCACCCATGGTGAGCGTCGAAAAATTTTAAATGCCTATAACTCGCGATCTAATTTTCGTAGCGCGGCCAAATTTTGTTTGGTAATTTATTATGAGACAGTCTTATTTATTGTGACAGGAGACCCCCCTCCCACGATGAGGGTCGAAAAATTTAAGATGCTTATAACTCGCGATCTAATTTTCATAGCGTGGCCAAATTTTGTTTGGTAATTTATTATGAGACAGTGTTAATTTTTGGTAACAGGAGACCCCCAATGGTGGTAAAGCCCCCAATGGTGAGGATTAAAAAACTTAAAATTCTTATAACTCACGATCTAATTTTTGTAGCGCGGCCAAATTTTGTTTGGTAATTTATTATGAGACAGTGTTAATTTTTGGTGACAGGAGACCCCCCACGGTCAGGGTCGAAAAATTTAAAATGTTTATAACTCGCGATCTAATTTTCGTAGCGTGGCCAAATTTTGTTTGGTAATTTATTAAGCTATTGCATAGCTTTTATCACGGGCTTTGAGCGCGACGAAAGACTCTAGAAATTCCGTAACGAGAAAAAAAACTAACACTCCGGCTAACGTCGCGTCGTTTCAGTTTGGCAGACTTGGACACGGTATCCTTCGGTAGACTTCGATAACACTGACGCGGAATTTTTCAGATATTTAGAGGATGTCAAGTCTCAAACTTATGTTTCTTATTTCAGCTACCATAAACATATAGTTTCAATGATAAAAATTTCTGATTAACCTACATGTATTGTAAGATAATAAAAATATTTTAAACGATATTAACTTCTGATTTACTCAATAAAAGAAAAAAACTTTGTTTTCTGATCGTTCGTCACGCTCAAAAAGTGTAACTTGAATTAATATCACAGAAAAAGAAAAAAACATGAATTATTATCAAATACAAAAAAAAACTGCATAAACAAAAAATAAATAAGTAATTATAATTGCATAAGTTGATAAAAAAAGGCTATGCAATAGCTATACCTCCGCAGTCCCCGAGTACCACACGTTTTTCTTTTTCTTTTCTTTTTTTCTTTTTTTTTTTCAATTGTGGAAAATCATTCGTAATCTATGTTTTGCGCAAATTGAACTTTTCTTGTTTACAAATCTTTTATATCCTTAATATTTAGCTTAACAAATTACATTGAATTCATCTTTTACTATTTTTATCGTTTCATTTAAATTTATGAATAATTGTTTATTCATTTACAGAATTGTAACATAGTTTCTTTCTATTCAAAAGTATAAAAAGGAAAAATTTACTATAAGTTTCCATTTCAATAAATTGCTTATTTATTTGTAAGTTTCTCAGCTAACATTAGTTTTAAAAAAAAGATATTACTTTCTCATGTTTCCTTCATTCAGAAAATAAAAATGCCTTAATTTAAAATTAATTACACGAGAAATAACTTTTGCATAAATAAGACATTTTCCACTAAATGTTTTCTAGTTTCTATTTTTTTAGAGAAAATCGAATTATTACAGTAAAAAAATGCTGAAACGAAAGAAATTTATATTAAGCAAACGTTGCGAATTCTTCCGCTTCTTTTGCTTGATGTTATTAAACTTTATTGCTTATTTGAACAACATATTTGAATGTTTCACATAGATCCAGCCATGTTTATTAAGTTTATATGTGTTTTTTAAAAGGAATAAATATTTCTTAAGAATTAATTATTATGGTAAACATATTTAATTAAAAGTTAAAAATGTGTAAAATGAACAACATTTAGAAAAATTTGATGAAAACAATTTAGAATAGAATTTTAAGAAATTTTTGAACAGATAAATTTTACTATTAAAGTACTTTTTACTGTTTCACATTGAAGATAAATATATTTTTATTTCATGCTTGTATTACTCTTTCAATGTGCTATTTTTATTAAATGGTACTTTAAAAGAAAAATTGCAATGGTAATATGAACTTTATTGATTAAAATTGACGTTTATGTGGAATTTGTTTAAAAAACCTGACACTATGTATGTTGTTACTGCATGCTGAATTATTAAAAATGATGATTTTATACATTATTTTTTATTTTATAATAACAGAAAACAAATTAGGATAAAAATACGATGGTAATGTATATCCATATGTATAATCGATATGTAATTAATTTTATCGATATGTATAATCCGATTACAATAATTGAATAAAAGCAGGAGCCACTTTTGACATTTTCGCTTAAAACAAAATATATAAATAAATAAAAGAATAATAAATTATTTTTTTGTGTAATAGAGATTTTTTTTCTTAATCCAATGATCTTAATTATTTTATTCCAATTTCTTATAATATCTTACATCGAATAAAGATACATAAAAACGCCAAAGAAAAAATATAAAAATATATAAAATGTATAAAAATATTTGTATACATATAAATATGAACTACCGACGATGAATAACTTTTTATTTTCTAACATTACTTCAAAGATTAGCTTGATATCAGAGATTAATTCATTTAAAAATATTCCTTAGTGAGACTGTAGATTAAACAGAAATCCGTAATTTGTATCTACCGGGTGTCCCAAAAATGACTGATGGAATTTAAAATTCAATAACTTGCAAACGGTGACAACTATTTAAAAAAATTTTGCAGGAGGGTTATGTATAATGTCAGGAGTTTTTTTACCGTAATTTTTTATTTTAGTTCGCATCTCAAACAATAGGTGGCGCTGACGGCTATTGAAGGACAGGTGATCAGTGCTGAGCGAAGCGTCGACCTCGCCTTCAATCGCCGTCAGCGCCACCTATTGTTTGATATCCTAACTAAAATAAAAAATTACGGTAAAAAAACTGCTGACATTGTATATAACCCTGCTGCAAAATTTTTTTAAATAGCTGTCACCGTTTGCAAGTTATTGAATTTTAAAATCCATCAGTGATTTTTGGGACTCCCGGTATATTGACTCACATGATCTAAAGAAAACTGTGTCAACTAAATTTGTTTGATTGTTTTAGTACAACCATTACCTTAAATGTAAGCATCGTAGAAAATTA
This sequence comes from Maratus speculifer, assembly GCA_964019185.1. NCBI lineage: Eukaryota > Metazoa > Arthropoda > Arachnida > Araneae > Salticidae > Maratus > Maratus speculifer. The sequence continues at coordinate 294,734,705 of OZ025294.1, read as the reverse complement.
ATGCATTTAAACATACTCTATTTTATACCATAGCTTCAACAGAACTCCACACGCTTTATGTATATTGGTTCATATTCCATACATTAAAAATATTTTTGTCTAGTAGCAACACTTTGTTGCTCGAAAAATAATAGATAGAAGCCGTTTTAATCGTTTGTGCCCCATTGTACTTAAAAAAAGACATAATAACTATAGAAACCCAAAACTTATAAAATGCATTTAATACATCTATATACAGTAATGCAGATTAGAATGTGTTACAGACATTTTATTGTATGTTATTCAAAAAGCATTATTTGCTGAATATATCAAAAATATTTTTAAAAAGATTATTTATTTTTCACTTGCATCGCTTCAGCTTTCTTGACGTTGATTTATTATGCATGAAAAGCATTATACATTTGTACATATTCTAATTCTATAAAATTCTAAAAAAATATATATTTTAAGTAAAAGATAGGAGGTGAGTTATAAATATTGCACAATATGTATAGAAATACAACTTTAATTAAGTTGGCAAATACTTCAAAATTTATTAAATATTTGTGTAAATCTTCTAATGTGGTTTCCAAAATTTATGGAAATTGCTTTACAAGATGACATTGAATCCATAATTTGGGTCATTAAGTGTTAAAAAGAGAAATGAAAGAAAACAAATACCAAATTTTGTCGCAATAATAAATTTTTCTACAAATATACCGATAGGGCATATTTTCTGAAAATTTGAACATGTTTATTAACCATTATTTTAAAATTAAAAATTAAAGAATAATGTTTGGATTATTTTGAAATAGCATGATATTTTTCTCAATAATAACATGTATCTTTTCAATCAATCTGATAGACTAATAATTAAATTAAAATGTTAATATCTATGGTTAAAATAGCCGTAATTTGATTAGTCACATAAAAATACAAACAGGAAGTAATTAGTAAAAAATGTTTTACCAAAAAGAAAAATAATGCCTCTTTAACAATTAAGTTAACTTGTATTTTGGTTATTTTGTATTTTGTATTTAAACTTTTTAGAAACTCATGACCAGAAATATGATACAACTTAGATAATATAATGAATTCAGATATTTTCCTCTCGGCTCATTTTTCATGGAAAATATTACAGGACCATATTTTTTTTAAATATTGTAATAAAACTTTTTTAAATTATAAAAGGTTTAAAGGTTTAGTCAGTTTATACTACAAAAAATAAATAATGTATATATTTTGCTTGAAAACAGCTGTTAAACATCAGATAAAACTTTTAATAAACTATAAACTGAGACGAAACTGTTTTGTTCTATATTTTGTGTTCTTTCACAAAAATCAATGTTACGTATGGATTGACATAACTTAGCAGCCTTTATAAAAAGAATAAAGGTTCTTTCCGTTTAACTGTCATATCCAGCGCCTGTTTGTCATAACAACAAACATTCTTAAGAAACTTCAAACCACTTCAGGCAGATACGTAAATATTTCATTTAGTAACAATGATCGTGTATGCTGAATGTATTTGATTAAACTTAAGAAATAAATTGTTTTCTTTATTATTAAACTTCATTGTTAAACAGTCTACTGGACAAGTAAGTTTTAAATGCAGTTAAATAAAAGTTTTTTTATTTTGGATTTAATGTTATCCTCTAATCATTTACTAAATAAATAACAACGATTTTTAATTAAATAATTAAGGAATATTTATTTATATTTTCCTTGATTACATTTTAGTTCAGCATGATTCTAAGTTCAGAAACAAAGTACAGTGAAACCTCCAAAAAAGGGACACTCCGAATAAGGGACATCTCTATTTAAGGGACAAAAGTAGCGGTCCCAAAGATGTCCTTGATTTGGAGGTTTCACTGAGTAAGGAACTCCGAATAAGGGCCACCTCTATTTAAGGGACGAAAGTTGCGGTCCCATAGGTGTCCCTTATTTAAAGGTTTCACTGTATTAGCATAAGTATTAACGGCAATTTTTTATTATTTTTGAAATACATGTAGTTATAATCTGTGTAAGTAATCATAATATGCAATTATATTAAGCAAAGTGAAAGAAAATGCAAATTAGCATTAGCTTTAATCATGCTTTTATTTCTACATTAAATCACATCATAATGTATAAATTGCAATTAACGCTAGATATTAAATTTTCAACCCCTAAAAACAGGTAAAGTAGATTATATATACATGTACAATATAATTGACGAATTTTATAAACCAAAACCTGCCAACTTTAAATTGTAAAACATGAGCAAATCTTTAACATTCGTTACAAATTAAACGAAAATTTAAAAATTAGAAATCCTAATTCAGTGACAATGATAAAACAAGAAAGAACACATTAAAGGGACATATAAGCTAATTCCGCCATAAAACACAGTATAACACGCTTATAACACAGTATAGCTATTATCAGTAAAGCACTAAATTGAATTTTCATTGTAAAAAAAAGGTACGCAAAAAATAAAATCAATTTACAAAATCTGCATCTAACTCCATTCAAAACCACCAACTTGTGTTCTTATTATACGCATTGTGTATATTAATTTTGGTACTGTCATTCACATGTTATATTACAGTCACACTTTGAAGATCTCTGCATATACTGCATTACAACTATACAGTTATCCCTATAACGAGCTACTAATTATCTCTAATTCCAACTCTCATATTCTTTCTGAAATCCTCCCAACAAACACATAACTGGTGGGCCACTATAGGCGTCGTTAACGGTGACCCAAAGTGTTTGATAACGGCCCGCCATCTTTGGCCGTAACGGCTCCGTCAAAAAACTGTCATGCGCGCCGGCCAGAATGCGATGCAATGCCAGAAGATAATTGCCCATGAATACAAGAAGTTGCCCACAAATGTGCCATTAACGTTTTATCAAAAAATATCAGACAGCCACAAACTGGCCACAATTATTCTTTTAAAGGCCATTAAAAGTAAAGGCTGGCCAGGAGATCACCCTTACCCAGCCATTTGTGTTTGTAAGAATTAATATTTAAACATAAATTCAAAATTTGTTCTATAAAAAATATTTGCTGGAAGATTATTTAAATGATAAACTGTCTTTGAATGTAAAAGAAATATACTAATAATCTTTATGTACACTTTTCAAAAAAGTTATAAATTTACTTATCTTCAAATTTTTGAAAAATTTCCAAAACATATAAGTTGAAAATGAAATTATTTGTTTATTATTTAATTATATGCTTTAAAAATTTACATGTAATGCAATTAAAAATAATTTTTAAAGTATATAATTAAATAATAAACAAATAAATTCATTTTCAACTTATAAGTTTTGGAAATTTTTGAAAAATTTGAAGTATATAACTTTTATATATAATAATATAACTTAAATATAACTTTTTTGAAAAGTGTACCTAATGATTAAAAATATATTGTTTTTTATGCAAAAACACTTTATAATTTAAGCAGTCTTTCAACAAACATTTTTTATGGAACAAATTTTGAACTTATGCTAATGATGTATGTAATAAATTAAATGGTTTATGATTTTTTTTACTTTTATTTTCATTGGTTTTTAGACTTAAGAGGTTACTTCAGCCAAGCGAAAAGACCCATCAGTAATACCGATCCTACGGAAGAAATTTATAAAGATATCCTGGTTGCGTTCCAATACTTTTAAATTATTTATGCATTTTTTTATTATTTTTCATTAGATTGCTGAGACTGATTCATACGCAGGCCATTTTTTTCCGATATTTATTGCAGAATTTTTTTATGAAAATACTTTCACTTTTGAAACCGGTTCCGAAAGTAAAAACATCCTCATTAAAAAAAGCTGCAAACAAACTAGAAAAAGTAAAAAACGGCCTTTGTACAGATTAATTTCAGCCATCCAATGGAAAAAAATCGTTTTAAAATATTAAAATGTAACAGAGTATATTTATTAATTTCTTCTATAGGATTAGTATCACCGAACTAATCTTTTTGCATGACTGAAGAAGCCTGTTAATGGCTATCACCAATGTGTTATGTTTATTCATTAAAGAATTACTAAGAAACCTGTCGAATATTTTTTGCATCATTTTCATATATAAAAAAAATTCCTATATATTATATTACATATATTATTATTATTATTATTATTATTATTTATTATATATATATATGTGTGTGTGTGTGTGTGTAATAATATTTGCTATTTTAAAAATATATTACTTTAATCTTTTCAAATTAGCTGAGAATTATTTACAGTAATTGAAAATGTATCAAAATATTGAATAATCTGACAATTTTATTCTGAGTTTTTTAGAATTTTATTTAATTGTTTAATGAATGAAATATTTTTTATGAAAAATTGTTAATTTTTTTCGCTCAAGAAAGAAAAAAAAGGCCATCTTTCACAGTCATGTTATTTATAACGTTAAAAGAATCTATTTTAAGGATCTAAAATGAAACCGATAACTGTTTTATCTCAAAAATTCAATCAACCTTTACAAAAAGAACTTTTTTAGGTTAAAGAAGCATCTCTTAAATGGTATTTTGCACAATTTTATACAAGACAATAATCGCATATAAAATCACTCTTTAACACTCCTAATATATGAAAAGAAAAATTCATTTTACCTTTAAGAATCAGTGTAAACTTTATATAAATTAAACTATTTTTTTCGCAATATTTTTAATGTCACGCACGGTGGAAAACAACAATTGTTATATGAAAATATGATTAACTTTCAAACTTTCTAAAATTTCTTAAAGTATATTATTTTAAATTAGCTACTTTTCCTTATTTACACAAATCTTTAAAATAACAAATAAGCGGTGAATAGCTTAGTATAAAGTAAGAATCATTTTATATTTGTTAAATTAAAGATATATTTTTAAAAAGTCTGATTTCTTAAAAATTGATATGTTTTCAATATCTTTCTATTGTACTTTCGGAATCAAACAAGCTTTATGTCAACGCAAAAAAAAAAAAAAAAAAAAAAAAAAAAACTCAAGAGGTTATAATGTATTATAAATTAACAATTCTTTAATGAATAAGCATAATAAGACATACCTATATTTTTTTTAATCCAAATTGTGGTAGCATTCGTTAGAGCACTTTTTCTTTCCCTGATATGACTGACTATAACTTGTAACTGAACTGGTCTGCTTATCAGCACAACGCAGATAGCCAGCCAAGAAAGGGAGTACATTTCCTGAAAAAAAAACCATACTTGTTGATCTTGAAAAAAAGCATATACTGTACTAAAAGGCCCAAACAGACCGGACCATTTTTGCGATTACTCGTCGGGTCGTTTATTGTGGCGATACGGTGTTTTTTATTTTTAATGAGTTTTGCAAGAAAGAGACGGTTATTCGGCAAAAGAGGAATCGTTCCGTGAAGTAGGGTTAATATGCTCATCTCCCGATTCTTTGTTCATTCCGCTTCGTTCTGTTATGAAGAAACCGTAAATGAGACCTATATAAAAGGCATATGGCACCTCTTTCAAGAATTCAATTGACGGGGAGAGTATTTCAATGTGCACGCAGCCTTATCTGGAGGACTCGATTTTTACTTCAAGAAGGGAAAAAATGATTCTAAATATTTTTCTGTTTTTAATTGTATAAGGCAACGAAAAGATTGTTTTATTTTAGAGCTAAGAAACTGTATTTCATACTAATATTTTGCACAAATCACAACTTCTAGTACCTGCATATGTTCTAATGGTCGAATATAAACATATTTTCTTTTCAGATTTTAGTAAAATTTGCGACCATTGTCCACGGCATACGGCAGAGCTCGATTTAGAGAATTATTTTTTATTTAATATAAGTAATAAAATACATACATACATACTATATGTTTCTATATTCCAGTTTACAGCATTTTCATTTTCAAACACACTTAAGTTTGAATTCATTTTTATTCAAATAAAAAACACAGGTTAATTTTTTTTTTAAATTTCCGTTTTACTCAACATTGAGTGGCATGTATCTAACATTTGTGTATTCACATTTACTTTTAAACATATGAAAAACAATATATGGCTAATAAATACATTTACGTATAAATGTTAGGAATTCAACTGAGACATGGAATTTTCTTTTTTCCTTTGAAATCCCCCCCCCGGGAATTTTATTTAGCATGCATATATATTTGAAATCATATTAAAAATTTATGTTTTAGAAACAGTTTATAACCCCCTTCCTTTTTTTTTCTTTACTGACTCGCATTCAGCAAAAAATGCTTGTTGAAACAATTTAAATGCCATTTTACCTATTTTGTTTGCAACAAATATCTTTTTTTACAGAATTTGAAAAAATATACATACAAAAATTCACATTTATCAAAAAATATCTTGTAAATATTTTGTATAATATGCATTTCCAATGAATGCATCTTTGTATAGTTCCAATTTCTTATAAATTTGTGTTCTGTTTATTTTGGGTATTAAAATCTATATAAATTGAATAGTACATTCATTATTTCCAGTATGACCATTAAAATATATCCATGCAAAGCTATCCGCGCTTGCAGATGTAAATGAATCAAAATACATTCTTTCGTTTTTTTTCTGATAACATCATTTTTTAAATTTTAGAACGATCTTTCCTAGAAAAAAAATATGAAACTAATTGTATTTTTAAGCCAATTTTAGAGATACAGAAATCGACAATTTTAGAAATATATTATGCATGTACGACTAAAAATTATTTTATGCATGTATGCGTACGTTTTGCATGACTGAGTAATGGGGAGGATGGGGTGGTGGAAATGGACTGCGTTAGGCATAATGTAAAAGCGTTTTTCTGTTTTAATATTTATTATAAATTATTTTACTATATTTTAAATATTTATTCATTTTTTTCCAACTTTTTTTTTATGAATAATGAATGTAAAAATGTGCCGATGAAGAAAAAACTTGGAATTCTGTACACATTTTGGAGACAAATTTTATTTCTTATAAAAATATTTTCAAATTAAATAAAATATGTCATCTATTTTATTGTTTTAAATATAAATCTCGTAAATTATGCATATGCTTATTAAACCAAGATTTAAAATAATTTTTGAAAGAAATAAAGACCAAAAATATATACATTTTATCTCTTAATAAAAATGCTGGTTAGTTTATATTAGCCCTCTGCTTTCTAGACGTTGGAGTGCCATTACTTTTTTGCCCGAAACCGACCATTAAGAGTTTACCGGCAAAGGTAATGCAACGGTTCTGTCATCTTTAAATGCAACGGTTCTGTCATCGCCGAGACGTTAACGGCTCGGCGATAGATGCCGCAATTAGCGGCGGCTCACTTGCGGTACAGCATTGTTTTTCTACAAATGGCCTTAACTCTTTTTGGCCACGACGAAACCAGCTTACGGCCTTAATTCGAGTGTTTGTGGGGCTCACTCATAAATAAGATGTGATTAAAAATATTTTATTCGTCATCTTTTACAACACAACTATTACACTGTAAAAATATGCCCTGAATTTTAGAGGTGTTACTCTGTGAATTTTTCTTGATTTAGCTGAACATTTCCGTTTTAGAAAAAGCCTGGAAATTTTCCTTTAAATACCGGAAATTTTTATTCCTGGACAGTCGTCTAATTTAAAATTTCCGTTTAAAAAAAATCTGAAACTATTCCTGGAATTACCGGGATTGTTTATTCTAGGACAATCGACTAACTGAACGTTTTCATTTAGGGGAGCAGAACGGAAAACCGTCAGCTCGGATTTTTCTTCGACGTCTTACGTCGAATATAAAATTAGTCCGAGTTCCCGAGTACATTAACAAATTTGCTTGAAAACTGTAAACACAAATACAACACGTGCATTACTTATAATATTTACTTTGAAGACCGAATTTGTTATACAGAAAAGAGGTGAATTATTCAGTTATATCTTTTTATAATGAATATTATAAGTATTTTAAATAAACGTTGGTTTGAATAAAAATTCTTAAATGCGGTTATTACACGTTAGGTCTATTGAAATTTTGAAATACATATACTATATAATCAAAACGATTATTGTAAAATAGGATTAAGATGACTAATTCTAAGATTCAGAAGTTAAAACTGATTTTCTGACGATTTGTAGACAGGAATGCCCAAATGCAAAATATAAAACTAATTTAAGGTTTTAGTCACTTGTGAAGGTATTTTAACAAAAATTTTGAAAATATTTTTCGTAAACATTCATGAAAAAATAACAAAATTTATATTTAGGTGTCCCATTCCGAGTGATTTAAGATATATTGATGTTGAATTCAGGGGGTGCCTGTGGGGGGGGCATTCCCAAGAGGAACAATAAGATGTGTCTCTTGGAAGGTTTGAAATTTTGTGATTTTAATGTCAAATGTGCAATCCCCAGGAACTCTATAATACCCCTCCTTTCGAAGCCGCTAAAATCCCTCCCTGAGAAAAGTGTCTGAATTCCCCACTGGAGTATATTTATTTTTATTACTTTATATGTATTAACTGCAAATTCTCTGTTAAACTGAAAGAACTGGAGAGTGGAGTGAACTTCGACAGAGAGAGGCAGATACTTTGACAGTAGCACCGTTGAATTCAGACACTTTTCAACGGGAGGGACTTTTGTGTCTTCGGGGGGAGGGGGGAATTTGCCCTTTTGGACCATTGAAAACCTAAAATCTCAATTTTTCCGTAGGGGGGGGGGGAAATCACTGCTCTGGGGGTTGTGTTCCCCTGGGCTATTCCCTTGAATTTAACACTGAACAGTAGGATTTTATTTTTATTTTGTCATTCTAAGCATTTAATCAATCGCACACAAGATGAAACAATGGTAGCCGAATCTTCAGATGAAAAAACATTGGTATGTTTAAGCTTGCAATTGTCTAAAAAAAAGAATATTTCAAGAAACAAGAATAAATTTGCTTCATATACTTTTTATACATTTTGTATATAATGTCTTATTTATGCATAGATGTATCCGTTTTCCTATTTATGAAACATCATAATGTAAATTATCCATTTTTTAAAATAAGTCTAAAATCAACATTTTTGTTTATACAAAAAGTGTAACATAAAACATGTAGTGGTGAGGAATAGGACATGTCAAATTCTTTTTTTTTTTTTTTAATAAGATGAATTTTCCTTCCAGTCATGAAGATACTGGAATTTTACATTATGGTACATACTACATAATTAACCTGCAATCTTTGTTTGATTGTGTATCTAGCCGACACTATACTATTTGTGCCTTATAGCATTGTTTTATTCCTATACCATACCTTCCTGTATGTGAGGAGGAATGGGACACATTTTGAAACGTGCACTTTCTTTAATTATAAAATAGCTTATGCTTGCTATGTTTCTGTATTAATCAGGGATTTTAAAAAGTGTTTTACCTTGCACTCTATAAATAGAAATTTTTGTTTTTGTATCAAACAAAGTTTATTATCTTACTTTATAAAAAGTGTCCCATACCACCCCACTCTCCCCTATATTATTAACTAAATATGCTAAAATATATTTATTTCTGACAATTGCTCAAGTCTTTCTAATAAAAATTTAACCCATAACTAATGTTAGCGGTCTGACCTCAGAGTTTTTAAAGTTTCACAGTTTAACTCGTAATTTTTAGTTTAATTATCGATACTGGTCGAATTTTGTTTTGTTTGTAGCCTTATTACTATTTCTAGCGACTTTTAAATAGCTGAATTTTATTTATAACAGTCAGATACATAAAGTTTAATACCTAAATAGTATTCTGAGAATTAATGTAACATTTCATTCATCTTTAAATTAAGCGGTCTGACACACCACTCACAGCAGTTATGTGACAAATCTTGTCACATCAGTTAACAGTTAATATTTTTGAAGTAAAATTTCTTAAGTTGTATTTTCTCAAATGTTTGTATGAATATTTCGAATCAAAATTAAATTTTCGAATTGCTATTTCTTGAAAGTAAAATTTATAAATTATTGTTATCGTTATTTTAAATGAATTGGAACTGAAAATTGAATTTTCTATCTAGTTTTCAGAAAACGGTTAGATTTATTTATTTATTTTCCCTAGTGACTTTTTAATTATTGTTGAATAAACTTAAAGATAAATATTTTTAAATAGTTTCTAAATATATTTATATATATATATATATTTATTTATAACACTGATTATATTTTTGTTTAGCGAACTGTTTTTTCTAGTCATCATATGGCTTTAATGTTCTGAGATCTATAAAAATGTTTATTGTAGAAGTATTAAAACCCTGCTACTCTATAAAATCACTGTTTTAGAGGACCAATAACTTTCTATGACTTCCAATGATGTTTGGGACACAGGTAAGAGTAACACATAGTTGTTGGTGCTCTTCCTTGGCCAAAAATAAATGTCATGGAGAATCAGACTGGTTTACGTTGATGCTGGGTAACATGTTGAGAATTAGGGTTTTTCAGGGCTTATACTTCAAGACGACTTGCTGCACCGCATGTAAATTTTGTAGTGCTTATCTAGTTACATATTATTTTATTACAAACTTTCTTTATTTTCATTTTTCAGAATCTTTGCTGACATAAATCGAGATACAGGAGGCGAAATATCCAGGGTAAATAGAAAAATAATGGTACAGTTGTAAACTGCCAATAAATCTAGTTAATATACATAGTTTATGAAATGTATTTTAATTTGTGATGTTTTAGCAATAAAGTAATTTTGATATTACATTTAGTTTTGCTTTTTTATTCATGCTTTTTTTATATTTTCAACAAAAATTCAATTGTCTTTAAAATATGTAATTTGGATTTACTTAAGTAATCATGATTGCTAATTGATATCAATAATTTGATCACAATTGCGATTGTTAATCAGTAAAAGAGGGAGGGAGAGATTTATGACGACATTGACATGAATTAGTGTCAGGATTTTTTTCTAGCTGAATGTATTGAAATACATGCATTTTTAATTAAATCCTATTTTATTTTGGGGGGAATTCACAAGAATTCACAATTTGCTCACTCCACCTCCCCCCCCCTAAAAGCATAGGAGGGGGGTGGAGTGAGCATATTGTGAATTCTTTTTCAGAATTTTGAAGATCTGAGAAAATTTTTTATTGAATGGTTGATATCCTCTTGATTTTCAGCAAAATGTTTGTCATTTACTGGGATATTTCGAAAACAGGTCAATTAATTAAAAATCTGAGAACAGTCTTTAGTAACAGTTTAATTGTTGCCATGTTTAATACGATTGATAATTCATTGCGTAAATGGTGGGTGTAAAACTGCAATTTTCGATGAACATAGATTTTTTTCAGCGATATTTTTTATTTTGAAATATACATGTAAATAAAATGCTTTATTCTATATATTTACTTACATTGGTAACAAGAGTTACTATTAAAGTTTTACAGTGAGCAAAGGTAGAATTATTAGTCGTGAATTATTAGGAAAAATGTTAAACTTCTGAATTTCCTGTAAAGAAAAATACTCCTAATTTTAGAGGTTTTGTCAAAAAAGAGTAGTAAGTGCTAAATGTTGTATAGTACTAAATGTTATTTTCAAGGTACTATGTAGTTGCTAATATTTTTGTCCTTTTTCAAGTTACCTAACTATAATGAAAGCTACAATGAAAGTGGAAGTGAGTTAAATGAAATATTTCTAATTTGTATATTATTGTTCACATTTTTTAACTAAAAATTTTCTTCATCTAATTTTTTTTAATAAAAAGATTGGCAGCTAGATATTTTTATGTGAAGTTTTAAATTACATTGACACAAAGGGCATGTCTAAAATATCATTATGGCGCATACTAAAAAAATTATTTAAACGGATTATGACATCGCAACGATAAATATTCTTCCCTACAAGATTAAATAAAAGAAACAAAAACAATAGCCTACATATAAATATTTACAAAAAGTCTTTATTATCATCAAGTTTGTAAAAGTTATATAACTCGGATGTTTTAAGCTTATATACACAAATTCTATAGACATTTAAGAAATACAACTTTTACAACATATAGAGTGATTCATTATTAAATTAAAGACTTGAAAATTTAAAGATTTGTGCATAAAAAGGTAAATTTATAGTCAGAAGTGATGATATATTGATTTTCAGAGCTATTAAAGGGTATTAAATATCTTACTTTCTACCTGGCAGTGCAACTTAGCAATAATGCAACATTTATTTTTTTCTCGATCTTTATAAAAAATAAATGCATACAATTTTTAATCAACCTAATTTCTTTTCTATGTAAAATCATTTTTTTAACATTCCATACAGAAATTTTATTTTTTTATGTTTAAGTTTGATTAAAGTAAATGTAAAATTGTGTTTTCAGTTTCATTTTCATTCACGGCGCGTAAGACGGTAGCATAACTATTTGTTCAAGAGCCACCAAAAACATTGATAATGATGTAAAAGTAATGTAGTTTGAATATATATTTTATTTGTAAGCCATTTCTTTATCTATTGAAAGTTTAAATTTAAACTATAAAAAAATTTAAAATTTCATTTTTTATTGAAAATTGACTAGTTTTAAATAAAGATATTATAAATTGCTTACAAATGAAGTATATATTCAAGATACATTAGTTAAACATTATTATCCGTATTTTTTTCGGGGGGGGGGGTGAACCAATAGTTTTGCTACAGTTTTTCTCGCAGTGGAGGCAAGTCAAAAACCAATTTTCAAATTTTGACCTTAAGGGGTTAAGAAGGGCACGGCACTTTTGAAAATGGAAAAAAAAAACTGATATTAATGTAGCTTTCTTTTCTTGAAAATTATTGAAGCAATTTAATATATACCATTTTATTATATTGGCAGAATTTATAAGCATAAATATTTGTTTATTTAATTAGCATTATTAAAATTTCAGTAAATAAGAAAGATCTAAATATAGCAAATTATAATAACGCAAAAAGTATTACCAGTAACAAGTGATAAACGAGTATCAAGTGGAATGCAAATCACATCTCTAATTCCCTCATCAATGTTAAATATATCTGTGTGCAGTACTTATCTCCATAGGTAATGCATATTTTACAGTGTGCAAAGTTAGTTCTTCAAGCATCATTTTTTGTGTGAAAATATTTGTTAAATATATATTTAATTTTATTTCTTACTTTGTTTTGCGAAGTACCAACACTTAAATTATATTAAGTATATATTTTAAAATTATTTTGATATTTTGATAGCTAAAAAACAAATCATATAACAGTACACAGAAAAAATGAATAAAAAATAATAGTTTGCTATTTTTAAAAATATGTGTCGGCATTAATCCTCTCCCCTCCTCATGCGTATAACATTAGAGTTTGAGATCTCACTATCTCAGTGTGAGACAAATTTTGAACGGATAACTGAATATGGCTGAAAATAACCGGGATAAAACTGACGATACCAGTTTGCAAAATGAAAAAAAAACCTAGGTTTAAACCTGAAAGCAACAGTTTCTAAAATAAAACATTTCAGTTTCTAAAACGAAACATTTCAATTTTCAAAAGAGAACAATTTGGTTTTCAAAACGGCATATTTCAGTTTCCAAAACGGAACATTTCCGATTCCATAACAGAACATTTCAGTTTCTATAACGTAGCATTTCAATTTCCAAAATAGAACATTTCAGTTTTCAAAACAGAACACTTAATTTTCCAAAAACGGAACATTTCAGTTTTGAAAACGGTAAAGACATAAAAGTAAATTTTACGTGAAAAAATGGAGCAGATACGGCAACTTTGCTGCCAGTACGTTTTCCGTTTTTTCAAGGAAATTTTTTTTACAGTGTATAAACTCCAATTTCCACCATCTATAATCTTTACGCCTCGCTGAAAGAATCACCTAAATGAATAGTTTGGAGCAATTTTATAAATGTTTCTGGTAATAGGTTTATAGTCACAGCATCTTATACATTTTCAATTTCTTCTCAGTGAAGCATATTAATATCGTTCATTTCCTAAGCTCTTTTTTTCTGTCATTAATAAATTAGCAAATTAATTTCTCATTGAACTTAAACTTGTTCAGTTCTGGGAAAAAACTACACTTTAGTAACAGGTCCATAGGTTTAAAATTTAGAACTTCTAACACACACATATATATACTGCAAAGTGGATTGCATTATAGGGGATATTATAAAAATAAATCTAAAAGTATATGAGTAAGTGATCTGTAATCTTCAATTCGCATGACTTAAAGAATGTTGAAATCCAGTTATGTTGAAAGAAATCATCGATTACAATTCATATTCTTTCGTAAATAACTAAAATATACAGGGTAAAGTGCAAAGGCAGATAAAGAAGATCTAAATAAACAAATGTCGCACAGAAATGTAATTGCGGAAATGCAACGAGACAGTTTCCCGGCATACATTACATGTGTGGGGCTGTGCAATGAAAATGGCTTCCAATCAATGCACGTCGAACAGCTCTCGAGTTTGTAGAAAAACACTTCTCTATTGTGCGTCATATCTCTTCTTAAACTGCAAGAATCTGTGATAACTTCTAGTGCCCGGTATCACTCTCGGAAGCATAGAATGATCCAGTGGCGCATAACTCCCGATGATGACGCTAATTGACTAAACATTACTAATAAATATACCGTGCGGAGAACCGTATAAAATTTTAAATATCCTAGCATTTTTAAGAAATGTTACCATACATGTAAAAACTATTATTCCTTAAAAGTTGAGATCAATAACAAATTTATAATGGCATTCTTCAGATAAAAATACGTTAACAAGTAAAATAAATTACATCAGAATGTAGATAAATGTATTTAAACTAAATATGAAATATTAAACAATTTTGGTTACATTTAAAAAGCAATTAAATTAAATTATACACATGAAACCATCTAATTTAAATGAAAATCATACAAAGAAAAAATCATACTTGAAAATCATACTTTTCTATGTCTAAGCATAGCCTAACCAACATTAATATAATAACCAACATTAATATAATAAAAAAACCCACAAATCATCGAACGCAACTTGGAGTTAGTCTGCTGATTCATATTTAGTTAAAAACATTTTAAGCATTCTAACCGTATTTTTCCGCCACAGAATCTTTAAATTCAAAGGGTGTCTTAAAAAAATCTAAATAAACAAATGTCGCACAGAAATGTAATTGCGGAAATGCAACGAGACAGTTTCCCGGCATACATTACATGTGTGGGGCTGTGCAATGAAAATGGCTTCCAATCAATGCACGTCGAACAGCTCTCGAGTTTGTAGAAAAACACTTCTCTATTGTGCGTCATATCTCTTCTTAAACTGCAAGAATCTGTGATAACTTCTAGTGCCCGGTATCACTCTCGGAAGCATAGAATGATCCAGTGGCGCATAACTCCCGATGATGACGCTAAATGACTAAACATTACTATTAATGTTTTTATTATTATTATTATTATTATTATTATTATTATTATTATTATTATTATTCCTTTGCGGTGCATGTGGTAAGTAAATGTGTAAAGTAGTCATTAACAGATTCTTATGAAAGTGCATTTCGCAGCTATTTGACACCGTTTTCTACCCTTAATGCATTTGCAAGTATTTCAGAATTCTTTTGTAAGAGTCGATTATATTTAGATTAACATTAACTGCAGTTGAATTATCATCTGTTTAATCTTTTTTTTCAGTGTTTTAACAGATTTACATTTCTAATTTTATTTATGAAATTTATTTACATTGGCCAATGTTTAATAATCATATTTCAATTATTAAATGACAGATATGCACATTTCGTATTGATTTATTCCAATAAAAGAGTTTTCTTTTCAATTGACCAATTTATTGCAGTGGAATCATGTAAAACCTATTAAAAATATAGCTTGTAAATAATTAATGACGGACTTTTTTAACAATCTTGTTACCTGCCTCATTTCAAACAGTTCAAGAATTTATATTGCTGTCTAATCGATGACACATATTAAACCGTATTTTAACTTTTTTTAGATACCCAGTATAAATATATATATATGACAATGATTCTACTTTCATATAATATATATTTTAAAACTATCTTATGTAAAAAAAAAATATCTCTTTTAAAAGCATGTACATTTTAACATTTTTGCTGCCGATCTCGCACCGGCAAACTCGATGCAGCGTTAACGCTAATGAGCCAAAAATGCACAATCGTGTTGGTGCTAAGTGATGTCTCACTAATCAGTTACGTGTTCGCGCATAAAGAGCTGCATCTCATCACGTATTCTCCGATTCAATTGGCATTATATTTTAGGTGTATAGTCAAGTAATTTCGTAAGGTAAAGATTAAGCATTTTTGCTCCCGATTTCGAAGCACGTAGAAAGTTAAAGATCGGCGCTTGTGTCCGGTTGTGAACAATTTTCGGAGCTCATCTTATATTTCCAGAGATTCATCCCAATACCAACTGAATGCGCTATTTCTATAAAAGGATGGTACTCAATATCGCCTATCCTTTTGTGTTCTTACCTTTTTCTTATCTTCATCTACTTATTGTTTAATTGTAAGAAAATAGAGTTATACGCTCGAGGCAAAGCGTACGCTTTACAGAGTACAGTCGCACCCCATCATAACGAACTTGAAGGGACCGAAATTTTTGTTCGCTATATTCAAACCGTTAAAAAAAGTTAGAGTTTACAAAATATGTACATAGTTACCTCATACCTATACGTTAAATATTGACGTATTAAGAAAACAAAAACGTAAGAAAAAAGCTTTTGATTATAGCTTGCTTCAAAGAAGACATTCTTTGTAATGCTGTCAAATCTCGAATTATTCTTAAATACATTAGTTAAATAAGTTAGGTTAAATGCGTTACTAAATTGCTATGACAGGAGTAATGGAAAATAACTGACGAGTTGACGTGATCATACCTGCAGAATGACTACCATAAATGAGAAAGAATGCAGGTCTTACTGATCTTTAATAAAAATACTTATCGTTAATTTGCACCATATTTTACTTGCCGGCATGTATTTTCTTATAAAATTAGAGTTGAAAATCTTTTTTCACATCAGCGGAAAAGTAAAAAAAGAAAAAAAAATCATGGTCGACTAGAAAAAAAGTTCGTTATAACCGATTCTTAAGATTCCGGAGGTTCTCTGTAAAAGGCTAAATTAGCATTAAATACAATAGAAAAACGGCGGGATCAAAATTTTCGTTCGTTATCCGGGAATTCGTTATAATCCGGGTTCGCTATAACGGGGTTTGTCTGTATATACTATAGCTTTTTTGAAAAATAGAGGGTATACTTAAACAAACCCAAAAGCTATACCTCGTGTTATACCGTGCCCTACATACTTTTTACCGAAAGATCTTCGAAGCTTGTACACTATTAGGAAAAAATCTTCTATGAACCCGTTCACAAAGGTCGTTGGAAAAAATTAAATAAACGGTTAAGTGCGAATATTGTGCGCGCTTAGAGAATTCCGTATGATAAACATAAGAATTATTATTTGTATTATTATAAAAATAGTTATTTAAAGGACAATAGGGTTAAAAAAAATCTACACAACAATGTAGCGTCCGTTATAGCTGTAAATGCTACAAAAATAAGAGAGTACAAATGAGAATACCATTAAGTTCAAAGATATATGAACCTTAAATTATATTAAATATTGCTATTCTGTATAACTCTTTTCTTTAATCTTACCCCAATAAAAGTACTACATTTTTAAACATTCTTTGTCATTTTAGAAAACTAAATTCAGCGGAATAAAAATATTCCTTTTACAGTGTAGCTAAATGAAAACCCTTCTTAAAATTTTAAACTTAGCTTGGTCCTCAGAGTTCTTCAAAAGAAAGTCGCAAAGGATATCCGATAGTATTTATGTCATTATTTTTTATTAAATTAGTCGGTTTTTATTTTATTGCTTTTTACTGCTATTGGGCATTGCATTATAGAAAGTTGTAGTTAAGAGATATGCCTGTATATCGTTATCATTTTAGGAATGAATGGATGTCGGCCCATGATGTCGCAATATATCTCGAAGCGAAGGAGTGTTTTTTGTTGATGTTGTTATCATTTTTAATTCAACGAAAATTTTCTTTTTTTATATTTGTAACTTGTACGTTATCTTAAAATATTCTGTTATTCTTTTTCACTCTGTTATATATTTTTATGGAAATACAAAGTTATTGTTAAATCATTAAATCATTAAATGACTGTAAAACTATTTATTTACAAAATATGCACTACCACAATTTGACATTAATATTCTTCTGTCATATGTGTATGCATATATAAACTGTACTTCCGTAAACTTTGTCATGTATATTTATAAACTATTATAATCTTTGAGAGTGTTAATCATAAATTAATCTAGAAAAATTGGAATGTATATCTGGAAAAATATATCAATTAAAAATGCTCTGATTGGAATGAAACCTACAGCTTAGTGAACGGATATATCAGTTTACGGCGTCGAAAAGGTTTCTTCTATCATATGTGTCCGCATATAAAAAGTGCAGTTCGAGAAATCAAATGTGAAGTACATTTGTAATGATATTTGTTTTCTTGAATAATAAATATATGAGAAAGAAAGTCGCCCACTTGTTTTGTTGTCATGAAATTCCAGCCCCCCCCCCCCACCCCGATAAGAAGTCCAGTTCGTGAAGATATTATTGCCGTTGAATACATTATGAAACAAAAAGGTATTATTGAGCACTTTTAAATAGTATCCAATTCTTACTTGTGCTTTTAATTGTTATTTGATGTAAATTCATATACAAAATGGTGTTCTATTTATCTTCATTTGAATGAATATAGTTTGTGAAAAATAAATTTATAATAACATTTGCATACCACTCCAAACAAAAGAGAGAAAATCAAAAGTGTAAAATATATTTTCAAATATTGATAACGACATCAGTACGAGATAAGGGAGGGGAGTTCAAAAATTTGATAATGTATGGTATTATGATAAGGGGGGGGATTCCAAAATTACCAAACAATTGATAACATTATACATGTACAACCCTTAATCTCGACTTTAAAAGCAAATGGTACGCATAGTACGTCACCCCTCATATTATGTCTTTCTAAGCCGTCCGTCTTTTCAAGGATTAATATCTCGACTGATTACCGGCGATTGTTTTAGAAAATCGTTATCAATAGTGCTTTTATATTTCTACTACTCCCGAAATTCTCAACCCCTTTTCAGGATGCCTGCAAATCGAAATTTGTGTTTAACAAAAAAAAAAAAAAAAAAAAAACTTTTCTTGAAAATTATGGGATTTAGAGTAATCGCTATACTTTTTTTACAGGTTTTAATTTAACGTCTACTACTTCTAATTTTTTTCAGAATTTTAGTTTCAGTAGATTGGGTAATAGAGGAGATAACAAAGAGACATTTTCAAGGATATATGAAAATATAATACCTAAAATGTATTTTTACTTTCAGCGTAACGGAATCTTTCACACGATATACAAAGAAGAGATTTTTTTCTTCAGGTAACTTAATAAGCCCGTATTCCATTTCTAAATATATTTCTGAATGTTTAATTATCGCTAAATATGTGGGGGGAAATGATCTTTATTATTTCCCCTGATTTAAACTTTCTATGTTTCAGAGCTTACGAAAAAAATCATTATGACAGACAGAAACTGGAGTGGTTTTATAATGATTCCGTTTTTAGGTGCGTTCGTAATTATGTAAATACGTAGCACCTATAGTTATCTTCAGTCCGTCCGTCCACATATAACAACGCCAAAACTACCCAACCGAATTCTTTGAAATTTAAAATATATAATTATTACATAATTTTGCCAAGTTATTTCAAATTTGATCAAAATCGGATGCATAATTCAATTACAGGGAAATGACAAAAGTTTTCCGTTACATTATGATCAATGGGGAAAACGTTTCAAATGCATTTTAATGATGTTACACTCATTCGAACATAATAAAACTAGCATGAACGTATGAATTACATATTTTCTAAAATATACATCTGTACAATCTGTGATGCAAAGAATATTTATTATTAAATTACAGGATGACATAATAGTATTCCACTACATAATGCTATACGGGGAAACATTGTTTGGGGTGTGTTTTAATTACATTAAACTATTTCGCATTTTATGAATATGATATACGTTGCTGAGGTGTAATAAAATTTACTTCCCGTATATTAACATCCCTGTACCCCGTATTCTTGTACCTCATTTGCTACGCTTCACGTGCAATTTCCAACTTGTTATTTTCTAAGTACGAGACTGTAAAACCATTATTAGAACACATATATCAATACTTATATGCATCATGATAACGTTTTTAATTTGTAAGAGTTTGGTAGAAAAGTGAAAAGTAAGTGGCAACTGGGGACGAAATTTAAAATAATGGATGACAATCAAATTGTTCAAGACACCATTAGCTTGACGGAGGAGGGAGGTGGGGTATATTATATATTCCACAATGTAAAATGAAGCTATATATCTATCTAAAAATTTCGCTTATAATTTAAACGAAACGTTAATTCCAAAGGATTATCTGTAATTCTCTGAACATTGTTTAAATAAAATTCAAATCGCAAAATCTTATTTCCTGTAAAGCAATATTAAAGATGCTTATTGAATAATCTTTCTTCTCTTAATAAAGGGTTTTGCATATTTTAATATTTCCTGAAAAGGTTTTTGGAATCACATGGCTTCTATTTGATGCATTCAATTAATTTAAAGATGCAAATCAGAATCCATGGAATACATTTCAATCAAATATTTTATCCGCCAAATAATGAAATATGCTATCGAAAATTCAAATCGAGTTTGAAAAATTTTATTAAATCCAATGTTCGAAACTCTTGATATGCATACTTCTAATTTTCAAAAGTTTTGCTTGGAACAAATTCATATGTAAGGAACTGTGCATTAAAGAGTTAAACAAATTTTATTTGAATATTCATAAGAATTTTATGGTTGCGTCAATGGAATAATTTTTTTTAAATTTACATTTTTCTAGTCGAAATTTTTTTAATGGTAAGAAAAA
Source organism: Maratus speculifer (assembly GCA_964019185.1). NCBI lineage: Eukaryota > Metazoa > Arthropoda > Arachnida > Araneae > Salticidae > Maratus > Maratus speculifer. Next base: position 294,713,817 of record OZ025294.1, on the reverse strand, counting down.
ACGGACTTTATTTATTTTTTTTACGTTTTATTTATTTTATATTAATATGAATTGGACAAGCAATAATAAAATGCGAAACAATATTACAGCTCAAAACAAGAAATGCCAGCATCTGTGACTGCTAAGTGCTAATGATATTTTATAAGTAAAATGATTCCATATAATCCAGGTATACCGGTTCTACACATTTCTTACACGTACTATAAATTGTTCGCCTGGAATATTTTTTGTGAAAACTTCTTGGGAGATTTTTCATTGAAAATAATTTCACAATACTAACTGAAAAGGGAAAAAAAAACTTCACTCTTTTTTTTATATTTCTAACAAGAAGAAGGCTAAACTTGGTAATCATAGATTATGATTATTTTAATGAATGTTTTAGGGAGAGACACCTTAGCCTCAGGTTCAATGTATATATCAGGTTCAATGTAATGTTTTTTTCAACGTTCCTTAGTTCTTGAGAAACACAGAGGATCTTATATTATATCACAACTTAAATATTTCTTTCAAAGTACAGCCTATGTTTGATAGTGGCTCAGTTGGCATGGTATTCGCTCGATGTCCATCATCTCTGTATTTGATACCGGGATGAGCTGGATTTGTTTTTCTCATTTGTTTAAATAAACCTATAATCATAAATGTATAATTTCATTGTAAAAAATATATGTATATATATATATATATATATATATATATTATTGCTTATCAATTCTAATTTTAACTTATTTACTTTTTTTATTTGTAAATAAATTGTTGTATAAAACATCATAAATTATTTTCAAAACGGTTAATATTTTAGAAATATTTTTAAAAATATTTTCCCACATTCTTAATCTATGCAATGCTATTAAAAAGTTGTGTCAAGTCTAGGATTTAAAGAAACATCATTTATGTTTTTTTCTTCTTTTTTTAATATGAAAAGCCTTTATGGTAAATTATACTGGCACTGAGAACTCGAAAGTTGCCCAGCCAGACGCAAACAATTCCCGTTTCAAAAATTCTGAAAATTATTCAGATAATATCATAAAAGGAAAAAAATCCAGGAAAAATCAATTTTCAAAACATATTTTTTTGTCATTCGAAAGAATGGTTCGAATTCTCTCCTTTTGACGCCAGGTGTTCAACTAACGCCTTTTATTAGTGGACATTTTCGAATACATATATTTTGTAATATTAATCTTATAGATTTAATTTTTATGCATCCAGATATAGATTTTGATATAGATATAGATTCCTGATTTCAGATATGTAAATTTCATCACGGTCGCTAAATTACATCATTAGATATTCATTTTTATTTTATAAATTAGATAATTCAAGCTCTCATTTTAAAAGCCAGATTGCCTAAACCACAAATGATTTTTAGTCTACAATTATTTGAAATACCATCAGTTTTTTTAAATACGCAATTCAAAGATTTTGAAGTTATGCATCTAATCCTATCTTTAAATGAAATTCAATAATATCAAAATTTTAATAATAATCGATCCGCAATTTTTGTTTTATAAAAAATTAATTCTCTGAAAATGTAAAAAAATTCTTAGTGTTGGAATTTGTTAAAACAAAACAAAACAACAACAACAACAACAACAACAAAAAACTGACGAATTGATGAATTTGGAATCCTCGAGTAGTTTATAACACGTAATAAAGAATTTCAAAAGTAGTAGACATAGAATTTCGAGGTGAATAAATGGAGGGTTTTTTTCTGGCGGGTGCGATTAAATTTTAAACACTGTATAGCTTTCAACCGTTTGTCGATTATTTTCTTTGGATACATATAAATTAATTAATGTAAAAATTTTAAATGGTGTGCATTTTTTTTCGAATAGTAATTTCTGAAAAGTTAAATTCTTGCTTAAATATGAATCCCCACCCCCCCTTGAATGATATATCTACGGACAAGTTGCTTAACAACTTTGTTAACAGCTTTGTTAAGAATAGAGTTCGCCCCCTAGTAGTGACATATTTTTTTTGTATAAGATATTGTAGTGCGTGTGCAGCACACTCGCTCAGTGGTGTCATAGGCAATGGACATCCGACTGGAGATTGGTTCCGTTTGACATTAATTTTATTGCACAATGTATTGCAATGCGCGCTGTACGATGACGCTGTTACTGCTATGAAAATTCTAGATTAGTTCGGTTTGAGATAGTGTCTTTTAACAGGATTTTGCAGCACAAATAACAAGTTAATTTAAGAATTTTATTCCGAACCTAAGATACCATAGGAAGAAGTAATGATTAATTTTTTAATTTTAAAAACATTTTTATTTTTCCTTTAACCTTCCGTCGAACGCGCCGTTGTAAAAAGTACAAAATTCACTTTATTTTTTCTTTAAAACAAAATTCAAGCACCAGAGGATGTTAAATACCACTTGTATTCGTTTATAGGATCTCTTTACTCAGTTTCTGGAAGTTATTTGTATTTCAGATTGCGCAATTAGCTGCACCTGTCATTTTGATCTGTTGACAATGCATGAAATGCGCATGGTTTCTCTGCAAACAGCCTTCAAAAAAGAAAATATTAAGCTTGATATATGAACCGACTAATAGAGATGAAATATAGGACTAATTCTGTAAATCCGAAATGATTTAATTCTTGTTTAGTAATTCATTATTAGTTTTTACTTTTTGTGATTGTAGTAAAAAGTAGCTTTTTATATATTTAAACATCTACTTTAGTATGTTATAACAAAATAAGTGTATTACAAAATACTTTCGTATTATGTGATCAGAGATAACTTATATGATATTTGTATTTAAAAGTATTTGTAAAATTTAAAAAAAACAGCAATAATTGATTCTTTTTCGGCTGTGGTACAATTTACAACGCGCGCCCGCTCATCTGATGAAAATTTGCGCGCCCGGCGAAAGGTTAATATTGTGTATTTTCACATACAATTTAACTTAGTTACAACTATTACATTGGATATATTTTTAAAACCCTTTTGCATTTTTAAAACTTATTTTATAAACAGTAACTTGATCAAATTTTAAATCGCATTACATATTTTAAATAATTTATTTATTTAGTTATTTATTGCGATGGAAAAAGATAGCACCTAATGCTTAAAATATAAAAAGGTTTTTTAAATGCACTCTGTCTACTAAATAACTTCTTGAATGTGTTTGTTGAATTCCCAATACATGGTTCCATATACACCTAGCTTATGTCAACATATAGTCAATAAATCATTTACTGGTAAATATTTTTAAAGTTCTTAAATATAAAATTTCTCTTAAAGCAAAAGAAAACGTAAACCAACATCGTTAAATTCTCTGTGTACTTGTTTTCGACGGAAAACTCAATTTATTTTCTAAAAATTTCAACAGAAAATGCAAAATAATATTAACATGATAGAAAAGTTTTATCGAATATATTTTTCGAGTATTCTAAAATTTCATGTCATGCAAACAACATCTCTTATTCAACAAAGGATGCGAAGAAAAACTTTTTATGTTTACTATCGGATATTGAGGAAAAGTTTAAATGTATAAAGTAGGAGTTTGTCAATATTGCTTTGCTTTATAGTAATAGATTAATAATTATGGATTTTTTTACAAATGGTAAAAGTTTTCAGTCAGGTAAGTGTTTTGCGAAAAATTTAAAACCATACAGAACGATTAAATATGATTTTGCTCATTTTTATTTATAAAATTTATTGATAAATTCTTTTAAATAATAAATTTTTAAAACAGACTAGTATCTAATATTATATGAAATTTGAATTAGAATTTTTATAAAAATGGGACAATTTTACATTATAGTTTGTAATAATTTACGTAATATATAGATTGTGGCAAACAATCGTGTGTTAACTGAAACATATTGTTCTTCTAGAATTTTCATTTTTTTTTATAGTTTGGACTTGCTTTGTTTAGAATTGTTAATGTTTATATTTTTCTCACTTTCGATGGAGAATATTCGAAGACTCATTGTAGCTACACATTAAAGTCAGTAGATTGTTTTCGCCATTATTCTAATTTTTCTGAATTTCTTTGTGGAAAACCAACGTGCGCGGCTGATTTATTCGGTATTTCGTTTTCTAATGATTGCAAGATAAAATGTGATACACTCAGGCATCCTAAATATTTTTATTAGTATTCTTTGAGTGAAAATATTGTAAAGTCACACAAGAAAAAATTATATGTAACTTGCAAATTTTGAGGTACATTCCAAATAAGGCAAATTGGCTGGTTTATTAAAATATTTTGTTTTCTATTTAAATTAATAAAACTGCAAACAAATGCTTGCATAAACTTTGGAATTCATAAAATTCACTTGTTCATTTCCGATGTTATTTCTTAAGTGGTATTTTTGTGAAGCTATGCCTTTTAAAGTATTCGCCCAACGAAAGTTTCATTCAACAGGGGATACCTGACATTGTTAGCCTGATTAGCGTGTAAAAATAACCTGGCACGAATCACATCCTCGAAGAATAGTTATAAATCGTAAGTGCAGTAGATTTTACGTAATATGCTCTAATTGAATTCTGCGTTATTTAATTACTTAAATAACGCAATTACTAACTAAAATTTAATTGCTAAACTAAAATTACTTTACTAAACAGTTTAATTACTTAACTAAATAGAACATGTGGTGTTTCAAGATGACTCTTTGCCATATACTGCTGCGAAAACACTGAATAAAAGGAAAACGGCTGGATAAAATAGAAACTGTGCTATCACGTAGAAAGATCGTTTGACAATTTTACCGTTGACCGGTAACTTTTGTTAGGATTATTGTAGACTGCAGCATCTTCTACCGCATAAGAGTCGAACTTCGATAAGTAGGCAAGGAAAAGATAGAAACGCGTTTAAATCTTATAACTGCAGTAAAAGTCTGAAAATACTAGCGTTTTCGTCGCTGTTTACGTTTGCATCTATATCGTCTTACTTCTGGCAGAAAAAGGCAAAATTAGGAAAAACGGTCCTTTACTTCTCAGTTTGATACAGTCGCATTCGCTTTCAATGTCGAAATATCAAAAATACCCACTTTTTCGAATTATTTTACCGATTTTAATCGCGTTATGTATTTAAAAAACGTATCGATTTGTATAAATAAATTTGTTAAAATAAAACTTAAAATCCAATTCCACTTTTTTCGCTTTAATTGCATATTCACAATTCATTGTTCATATTCTTGATAGAATACCAAAAAATCAAATAGCACCAATTTTTCATTCTACATTTCTGAATGTAACGACGTCTTTGATAAAAAAAAAACATTCATATAAATGTTAATTGTTTAAAAATTTTAATACCGGTTACACCTTTATTCTCTTTAAGTATCCTAAATTATAAAACAAAAATATTTTTTTTTGTAGTTTTAGGTTTTAGAAGTATTTTATAACAATGCTTAGCTTTTACAAAAAGAAAAATCCAAAATTCTTTTACATTGGTTTTATTTTACCGGATTTTTTTTTTTTAACACTATACAGTTATAATTTCTTATGCCATCAAGAACACAGCTTTAAAAGAGGGAAAGAAAGAGGCTTTTATATTAATGACTTTTTTAAAAACATATTTTAGATTAAAACTATTAAAAAATATATATATAAGAAAGTATGTTCTGTTGAAGACAATGGAGTAGCTTACTTTAAGTTAGTTTGTAAAGAAATTTTCATTTATAAAGAGTAGAATCATGCAAGATCAAAGGAGGGCTGTGGTTTTTGATTAAACTATAAAATTATTCAACATTGACTTTAGGTTTTTATCACATCGATTTAATCCACTTGGATAACGCCAAACAAGTCAAATAGCCGAACATAAAATACTCGCTAAATGATTTAATTGCGCGAAGCGAATTTCTAAATAAATGTTAAGAGTTAAATAAACAAACAAATAATGCATTCATTTGCGTAAATTTATGCAGTTATTTTAAACACCGGCCAGATTTTGCGTTGTTCAGTTGAGATATTATTAATATGTTTATTGAATATGTATTTAAACAGACCAATAAATAAATTTCAAGTGGAGTTTGCGAGGTGAAAAATATTTTTAATAAACTTTCGTTTTAGTTTTACTCTTTTTTACCTGATTTATTACTTTCTTTATCTCTTACAAATATTAGTTGAACATTTAGTTTCGTAATATGTACACTGTTTAACGTGAAATTTCATAATATACATGTACCAGTTAAATGCTAATATATTTTAATGTCAAAGCTTAGCTTTGTTAAATACAGGTAAGAAAAAGCTTTAAATATTCATCTCGTGCATTCAATATTAAAAAAATAAACGATGTACTTTTTAAGCTTAGACACTCATATATTGCATGAAACTTTATAACGAAACTCATATAGGAAGTTTAAGAGCAAAATCCTATTTATAATTCTATTATAATCATTTACTTCTTCAACAATAAGAGATAAGTACAAACACAATAATTTTACTAAAATAGATAAATTATTTATAAGAAAATCTATACTAATAAAATCCGTGCGCCTCTGTCTGTCTGTCTGTCTGCTTGAAGCCGATTACAGTTCGCAACGCGGGCGAGTTGGAAGTCGCGAGAGGTGTCTTTCGATTTGAAAAATTCCGGGAAATTCATTTCGGGAATTTTCGAGACAGTGGGACCAAAATTAAAAAAGTTATGAATTAAAAACCGGTCGGGAATCGGAACGGAAAACGTCTTATTTCCAAAACAGGTCTCAAACGGAGCTCTCAGGCAGAACACTGCGCTACCTTGCGGTGAAGAACAGGAACTTTTCCCCTTTGGCTAAAAGAATAAGCAGCCGAAAACCTATTTTTCTCCCGTCATTTTGTCAAAGAATGTATAAGAGAAAAAGAAGTAATTGGTAAAAAATGTTAAACACGGTTTAATTAATACAGGGTGATTCATAAAATATGGGCAGAACTTTAAGGGGTTATAGTACACTTAAAGACAAATAATATTAAATAGGAGACTAAGGGTCCCAGACGTATTCCCAAGGAGATAGGGGGCATTAAAGTTTAGGGTCCGAAATTTCAAATGATTATAAAAAATGGAAAAATTGGTCGATTCGTTTGCGGTTTTTGCAAAAAATTTTCTTTATGCCAGTATTTTCGTGAAATAAAATTTTAAAGTTCAATTTCAAAAAATGCCGATAGGGGGCGCTTTAGACTTTGGAGTAACAAACAACTATTTTTTAACAATATTTTTTGTATTTCTTTAAATGATTTCGAAAGCTTAGACTTAAACTTAAATTTTGATCTAAAAATCTGAGTCCTAACGAGTAGTTAAGTAGCGTAAACTGAAATTTAAATTTGAAACCCTTCTCCCCCCAGAACAAAAATCAGTTATTCCCGATCTTTGTGTCGTAGATTAGGCTCTAACTACTGCCGCGTTTTGCTAAAATTATTCTTTATGTCAGTATTTTCTTGAAAATAAATTTTAAAGAAAAGTTTCAAAAAATTCCGATAGAGGGCGCTTTAGACTTTGGAGTAACGAACAACTATTTTATACCGTTATTTTTTGTGTCTCATTAAATGCTTTCTAAAGCTTAGACTTAAATTTTCAGCCCAAAATCTGAATCGTTAGACGTGGTGAAGTTTCTGGGGCGAGGGGTTTGAAATTTCTACTCCTGAGCACAGTTCAGTTTACCATGTCCACACATTGTGTGCTGTGATACGAGGTAAAAAGACACAAATTAGGATTATGTTACCAAAGCATATTTATTAACATGTAATTACAATAAATGTTCAAAATTATGACCACCAGAGGTTATGCACGCAGAACAACGGCGAAGAATGGAACGGCGAACATTCGCGAAAACATCAGGCTTTTCGAGCACTTCCCCTACAGCGGCGGAAAGTCTGGCGACCAGTTCCTCGGGGGATTCAATGGGTGTCTCATACATAAGAGCCTTCAATTGTCCCCAAAAAAAGAAATCGAGGGGTGAAAGATCTGGCGAGCGAGCAGGCCAAGCAACAGGACCACCTCGACCAATCCATCTGTTCGGAAATGTGATGTCCAGATAGTTGCGGACGTCTCGTACGTAATGGGCTGGCGCTCCATCGTGCTGGAACCACATGACCCGCCGGATGCGTGGAGGAACAACATTTAACAGGTCTGGCAGCACATGTTGCAGAAATGTGAGGTATGTTTTACCGTTGAGGCGTTCAGGAAGAAGGTACGGTCCGATTAGGTGGTCTCCGAGGATTCCTGCCCAAACATTGATGGAAAAGCGTCTCTGATGAGCATGTGGATACGTAGCATGTGGATTGACATCCGCCCATACATGTGCATTGTGTGTGTTAAATGTACCTTCACGTGTGAAGGTACATTCATCGGTGAAAAGCACAGTTCGTCCAAAATGTGGATTTAGCGCGTTCTGCTGCAGAAACCAGCGGGCGAATTCAATACGATTTGGATAATCCCCTGGAGACAGTTTCTGGACTCGTTGCACATGAAACGGGAGCAAATGTTCATCCTTCAGTACCCTCCAAGTCATGGACTGTGAGGTATCCACCTGCCTAGCCACTGTTCGTGTACTTGTACTTGGCTGCGCCACTACGACATCCAGAATGGCTTCTGCAACAACTACTGATTCGTCCTTTTTTGCACGACCTGCATTCGACCGGGAAGCGAGAAATGATCCCGTCTCACACAACTGTCTGTGCAAGCGCTCGAAAGTTTTGCGGTTAGGCAACCGCCTGTTGGGAAATCGCTCTCCGTACATTCGTTGTGCCTCTGCACCATTTCCATCTGCCGCTCCGTAAATTAAATGCATCTCAGCCTTTTCCTTATTCGTGAAGGGCACCATCTTCCGATTCATTACTACAGCGACTTACACTTGACTCACCGTTTAGTGGTTTTTATGCCTGAATCGTGTCGAAATTTTGCATACGTGTTCTTCTTCTTCCCCATTTGACATTTGCATACTTTCTGTCTCCTTCTTCACCCGGTGACTAGCGTCAGGAATGGAGCTTTAACGTTTGCATGAGCGACGTTTCCAACTGTGCCAGTGCCTTTATGAGTGAATTCCGACTATGCAGTCCTTGACGAAAGTTCTATTTTTGCCTCGTATCACAGCACAGAATCGTTGGGCATGGTTAAGTAGTGCAAACTGAACTATGTTCAGAAGTTGAAATTTGAACCCCCTCCCCTCGCTACTGAACCACGCTCAGCGATTCAGATTTTGAGCTGAAAATTTAAGTTTAAGTCTAAGCTTTAGAAAGCATTTAATGAGACACAAAAAATAACGGTATAAAATAGTTGTTCGTTACTCCAAAGTCTAAAGCGCCCTCTATCGGAATTTTTTGAAACTTTTCTTTAAAATTTATTTTCAAGAAAATACTGACATAAAGAATAATTTTAGCAAAACGCGGCAGTAGTTAGAGCCTAATCTACGACACAAAGATCGGGAATAACTGATTTTTGTTCTGGGGGGAGAAGGGTTTCAAATTTCAAATTTCAGTTTACGCTACTTAACTACTCGTTAGGACTCAGATTTTTAGATCAAAATTTAAGTTTAAGTCTAAGCTTTCGAAATCATTTAAAGAAATACAAAAAATAACGTTAAAAAATAGTTGTTTGTTACTCCAAAGTCTAAAGCGCCCCCTATCGGCATTTTTTGAAATTGAACTTTAAAATTTTATTTCAAGAAAATACTGGCATAAAGAAAATTTTTTGCAAAAACCGCAAACGAATCGACCAATTTTTCCATTTTTTATAATCATTTGAAATTTCGGACCCTAAACTTTAATGCCCCCTATCTCCTTGGGAATACGTCTGGGACCCTTAGTCTCCGATTTAATATTATTTGTCTTTAAGTGTACTACAAACCCTTAAAGGTCTGCCCATCTTTTATGAATCACCCTGTATAATAAGTACAACTATTTAAGACAGCAAGACATGTTCACTAAGAGGTAATAGTGTTGCTAATTAATATTTTGAGGATCTCAGATGTAACTGGCTATTCATATATTTATTCTGTATGTGAGTATTAATCGTTGTAGCTCATTTTCACACTTTTTTTTTGGTAGCATACACGAATATTGTGTAACCTAAGATTTACGCGATTAATACTAATTTCTGTTAGAACAAACGGAAAACGAGCTGCTAAAATTATTTGTTAGTTACGTTGTTTGTGATATTAATGAAATTACTTATTTTTTTTAATAGCAGTCTTTTGCAGTTTTTATCAAACGAACTTTTTTTGCGCGTTTTTTCTTAAACCATCATACAGACAGTTTTTAAAGTAGAAAAAAACTGATTACATATTCAGAATCTGCGTAAAAGTCTTCTTCTGATGATCCAAAAAATACGAGAAAATGTATTATGGGCGCGCATCGCCAACCGTGCAAAACCAAATATTTTTAACGGGACGATGGCGACCATGGCACGTAGCACCGGTGGGCCGGCTTCGCACGGTGGGCGCGTACCGCCCACAGTGCGAAATCACATATTTTTAACGGGATAATGGGCGCTTCACAACCATAGCTCTTTAATTTACTTTTTTTTGTGCTGAGGTTTCGAACACCAAGACTTGCGTATTGAATGAATTTTTTTGTTTATTATATATTGCTTAATTAATATTCGTTTGGAAAAAGTGGCCCAGCTAGCGGGCGTAGCTCGCTAGTCTATACTAATAAAATCCGTGCACCTCTGTCTGTCTGTCTGCTTGAAGCCGATTACAGTTCGCAACGCGGGCGAGTTGGAAGTCGCGAGAGGTGTCTTTCGATTGGAAAAATTCCGGGGAAGTCATTTCGGGCATTTTCGAGACCGTGAGACCAAAATTAAAAAAGTTATGAATTAAAAACCCCTTGGGAATCGGAACGAAAAATATCTCAATTCCTAAACGGATCTCCGAAGCAGAACACTGCGCCACCTTGCGGTGAAGGAATGAATTTTTCCCCTTTGGCTAAAAGAAGAAACAGCCGAAAACCTCCATTTCTAACGGCGCTAATTGCGTTTTTTCCCGCATCAATTTTTTTGACTTGCCATAGAATATTTACCGTAGTTTTCGCTAAAATATTGAACTTAGAAATAAAACAGGACTATCGAAACTTTTTTTTGCGCGTTTTTTTCTTAAACCATCATGCAGACAGTTTTTAAAGTAGAAAAAACTGATTGCATATTCAGAATCTGCGTAAAAATCTGCTTCTGATGAACTAAAAAATACGAAAAAATGTCTTATGGGAGCGTAGTACCCACCGTGCAAAACCAAATATTTTTAACGGGACTATGGGCGCGAAGCGACCATAGCGCCGATCCACAATCTTTTTTTTTTCAAGTGCACGTGGCCCTCAGTGCGAAATCACATATTTTTAATGGGACCATAGCTCTTTAATTTACTTTTTTTTGTGCTTGAGGATTCGAACACCAAGACTTGCTTATTAAATGAATTTTTTTGCTTATTATATACTGCTTAATACCGAGGTTCGTTTGGGAAAAGTGTCCCAGCTAGCGGGCGTAGCTCGCTAGTCTATACTAATAAAATCCGTGCGCCTCTGTCTGTCTGTCTGCTTGAAGCCGATTACAGTTCGCAACGCGGGCGAGTTGGAAGTCGCGAGAGGTGTCTTTCGATTTGAAAAATTCCGGGAAATTCATTTCGGGAATTTTCGAGACCGTGGGACCAAAATTAAAAAAGTTATGAATTAAAAACCGGTCGGGAATCGGAACGGAAAACGTCTTATTTCCAAAACAGGTCTCAAACGGAGCTCTCAGGCAGAACGCTGCGCTACCTTGCGGTGAAGAACAGGAACTTTTCCCCTTTGGCTAAAAGAATAAGCAGCCGAAAAACTATTTTTCTCCCGTCATTTTGTCAAAGAATGTATAAGAGAAAAAGAAGTAATTGGTAAAAAATGTTAAACACGGTTTAATTAATACAGGGTGATTCATAAAATATGGGCAGAACTTTAAGGGGTTATAGTACACTTAAAGACAAATAATATTAAATAGGAGACTAAGGGTCCCAGACGTATTCCCAAGGAGATAGGGGGCATTAAAGTTTAGGGTCCGAAATTTCAAATGATTATAAAAAATGGAAAAATTGGTCGATTCGTTTGCGGTTTTTGCAAAAAATTTTCTTTATGCCAGTATTTTCGTGAAATAAAATTTTAAAGTTCAATTTCAAAAAATGCCGATAGGGGGCGCTTTAGACTTTGGAGTAACAAACAACTATTTTTTAACAATATTTTTTGTATTTCTTTAAATGATTTCGAAAGCTTAGACTTAAACTTAAATTTTGATCTAAAAATCTGAGTCCTAACGAGTAGTTAAGTAGCGTAAACTGAAATTTAAATTTGAAACCCTTCTCCCCCCAGAACAAAAATCAGTTATTCCCGATCTTTGTGTCGTAGATTAGGCTCTAACTACTGCCGCGTTTTGCTAAAATTATTCTTTATGTCAGTATTTTCTTGAAAATAAATTTTAAAGAAAAGTTTCAAAAAATTCCGATAGAGGGCGCTTTAGACTTTGGAGTAACGAACAACTATTTTATACCGTTATTTTTTGTGTCTCATTAAATGCTTTCTAAAGCTTAGACTTAAATTTTCAGCCCAAAATCTGAATCGTTAGACGTGGTGAAGTTTCTGGGGAGAGGGGTTTGAAATTTCTACTCCTGAGCACAGTTCAGTTTACCATGTCCACACATTGTGTGCTGTGATACGAGGTAAAAAGACACAAATTAGGATTATGTTACCAAAGCATATTTATTAACATGTAATTACAATAAATGTTCAAAATTATGACCACCAGAGGTTATGCACGCAGAACAACGGCGAAGAATGGAACGGCGAACATTCGCGAAAACATCAGGCTTTTCGAGCACTTCCCCTACAGCGGCGGAAAGTCTGGCGACCAGTTCCTCGGGGGATTCAATGGGTGTCTCATACATAAGAGCCTTCAATTGTCCCCAAAAAAAGAAATCGAGGGGTGAAAGATCTGGCGAGCGAGCAGGCCAAGCAACAGGACCACCTCGACCAATCCATCTGTTCGGAAATGTGATGTCCAGATAGTTGCGGACGTCTCGTACGTAATGGGCTGGCGCTCCATCGTGCTGGAACCACATGACCCGCCGGATGCGTGGAGGAACAACGTTTAACAGGTCTGGCAGCACATGTTGCAGAAATGTGAGGTATGTTTTACCGTTGAGGCGTTCAGGAAGAAGGTACGGTCCGATTAGGTGGTCTCCGAGGATTCCTGCCCAAACATTGATGGAAAAGCGTCTTATGAGCATGTGGATACGTAGCATGTGGATTGACATCCGCCCATACATGTGCATTGTGTGTGTTAAATGTACCTTCACGTGTGAAGGTACATTCATCGGTGAAAAGCACAGTTCGTCCAAAATGTGGATTTAGCGCGTTCTGCTGCAGAAACCAGCGGGCGAATTCAATACGATTTGGATAATCCCCTGGAGACAGTTTCTGGACTCGTTGCACATGAAACGGGAGCAAATGTTCATCCTTCAGTACCCTCCAAGTCATGGACTGTTAGGTATCCACCTGCCTAGCCACTGTTCGTGTACTTGTACTTGGCTGCGCCACTACGACATCCAGAATGGCTTCTGCAACAACTACTGATTCGTCCTTTTTTGCACGACCTGCATTCGACCGGGAAGCGAGAAATGATCCCGTCTCACACAACTGTCTGTGCAAGCGCTCGAAAGTTTTGCGGTTAGGCAACCGCCTGTTGGGAAATCGCTCTCCGTACATTCGTTGTGCCTCTGCACCATTTCCATCTGCCGCTCCGTAAATTAAATGCATCTCAGCCTTTTCCTTATTCGTGAAGGGCACCATCTTCCGATTCATTACTACAGCGACTTACACTTGACTCACCGTTTAGTGGTTTTTATGCCTGAATCGTGTCGAAATTTTGCATACGTGTTCTTCTTCTTCCCCATTTGACATTTGCATACTTTCTGTCTCCTTCTTCACCCGGTGACTAGCGTTAGGAATGGAGCTTTAACGTTTGCATGAGCGACGTTTCCAACTGTGCCAGTGCCTTTATGAGTGAATTCCGACTATGCAGTCCTTGACGAAAGTTCTATTTTTGCCTCGTATCACAGCACAGAATCGTTGGGCATGGTTAAGTAGTGCAAACTGAACTATGTTCAGAAGTTGAAATTTGAACCCCCTCCCCTCGCTACTGAACCACGCTCAGCGATTCAGATTTTGAGCTGAAAATTTAAGTTTAAGTCTAAGCTTTAGAAAGCATTTAATGAGACACAAAAAATAACGGTATAAAATAGTTGTTCGTTACTCCAAAGTCTAAAGCGCCCTCTATCGGAATTTTTTGAAACTTTTCTTTAAAATTTATTTTCAAGAAAATACTGACATAAAGAATAATTTTAGCAAAACGCGGCAGTAGTTAGAGCCTAATCTACGACACAAAGATCGGGAATAACTGATTTTTGTTCTGGGGGGAGAAGGGTTTCAAATTTCAAATTTCAGTTTACGCTACTTAACTACTCGTTAGGACTCAGATTTTTAGATCAAAATTTAAGTTTAAGTCTAAGCTTTCGAAATCATTTAACCCTTTCCGGCGCGGTGTCCCTTAAAAAGGACACCTAATTTTAATTTTACTGGCACCAAGAATATTTAATTAAAATTTTCCTTTGATAAAATGCCTGAAAATAAGCAAGTTCGTATTCTGTAATAAATTCGTTTATAAATTCTGGTGGCAGCTAATTATTTCAATTAAACTTACTCCGCGCCGGAAAGGGTTAAAGAAATACAAAAAATAACGTTAAAAAATAGTTGTTTGTTACTCCAAAGTGTAAAGCGCCCCCTATCGGCATTTTTTGAAATTGAACTTTAAAATTTTATTTCAAGAAAATACTGGCATAAAGAAAATTTTTTGCAAAAACCGCAAACGAATCGACCAATTTTTCCATTTTTTATAATCATTTGAAATTTCGGACCCTAAACTTTAATGCCCCCTATCTCCTTGGGAATACGTCTGGGGCCCTTAGTCTCCGATTTAATATTATTTGTCTTTAAGTGTACTATAACCCCTTAAAGGTCTGCCCATCTTTTATGAATCACCCTGTATAATAAGTACAACTATTTAAGACAGCAAGACATGTTCACTAAGAGGTAATAGTGTTGCTAATTAATATTTTGAGGATCTCAGATGTAACTGGCTATTCATATATTTATTCTGTATGTGAGTATTAATCGTTGTAGCTCATTTTCATACTTTTTTTTTTGGTAGCATACACGAATATTGTGTAACCTAAGATTTACGCGATTAATACTAATTTCTGTTAGAACAAACGGAAAACGAGCTGCTAAAATTATTTGTTAGTTACGTTGTTTGTGATATTAATGAAATTACTTATTTTTTTTAATAGCAGTCTTTTGCAGTTTTTATCAAACGAACTTTTTTTGCGCGTTTTTTCTTAAACCATCATACAGACAGTTTTTAAAGTAGAAAAAAACTGATTACATATTCAGAATCTGCGTAAAAGTCTTCTTCTGATGATCCAAAAAATACGAGAAAATGTATTATGGGCGCGCATCGCCAACCGTGCAAAACCAAATATTTTTAACGGGACGATGGCGACCATGGCACGTAGCACAGGTGGGCCGGCTTCGCACGGTGGGCGCGTACCGCCCACTGTGCGAAATCACATATTTTTAACGGGATAATGGGCGCATCACAACCATAGCTCTTTAATTTACTTTTTTTTGTGCTGAGGTTTCGAACACCAAGACTTGCGTATTAAATGAATTTTTTTGTTTATTATATATTGCTTAATTAATATTCGTTTGGAAAAAGTGGCCCAGCTAGCGGGCGTAGCTCGCTAGTCTATACTAATAAAATCCGTTCACCTCTGTCTGTCTGTCTGCTTGAAGCCGATTACAGTTCGCAACGCGGGCGAGTTGGAAGTCGCGAGAGGTGTCTTTCGATTGGAAAAATTCCGGGGAAGTCATTTCGGGCATTTTCGAGACCGTGAGACCAAAATTAAAAAAGTTATGAATTAAAAACCCCTTGGGAATCGGAACGAAAAATATCTCAATTCCTAAACGGATCTCCGAAGCAGAACACTGCGCCACCTTGCTGTGAAGGAATGAATTTTTCCCCTTTGGCTAAAAGAAGAAACAGCCGAAAACCTCCATTTCTAACGGCGCTAATTGCGTTTTTTCCCGCATCAATTTTTTTGACTTGCCATAGAATATTTACCGTAGTTTTCGCTAAAATATTGAACTTAGAAATAAAACAGGACTATCGAAACTTTTTTTTTGCGCGTTTTTTTCTTAAACCATCATGCAGACAGTTTTTAAAGTAGAAAAAACTTATTGCATATTCAGAATCTGCGTAAAAATCTGCTTCTGATGAACTAAAAAATACGAAAAAATGTCTTATGGGCGCGTAGTACCCACCGTGCAAAACCAAATATTTTTAACGGGACTATGGGCGCGAAGCGACCATAGCGCCGATCCACAATCTTTTTTTTTTTCAAGTGCACGTGGCCCACAGTGCGAAATCACATATTTTTAATGGGACCATAGCTCTTTAATTTACTTTTTTTTGTGCTTGAGGATTCGAACACCAATACTTGCTTATTAAATGAATTTTTTTGCTTATTATATACTGCTTAATACCGAGGTTCGTTTGGGAAAAGTGTCCCAGCTAGCGGGCGTAGCTCGCTAGTCTATACTAATAAAATCCGTGCGCCTCTGTCTGTCTGTCTGCTTGAAGCCGATTACAGTTTGCAACGCGGGCGAGTTAGAAGTCGCGAAAGGTGTCTTTCGATTGGAAAAATTCCGGGGAAGTCATTTTGGGAATTTTCGAGACCGTGGGACCAAAATTAAAAAAGTTATGAATTAAAAACCGGACGGGAATCGGAACGGAAAACGTCTAATTTCCCAAACGGGGCTCAAACGGAGCTCTGAGGCAGAACACTGCGGCACCATGTGGTGAAGAACCTGAACTTTTCCCCTTTGGCTAAAAGAAGAAGCAGCCGAAAACCTCTTTTTTTCTCCCGGAAAAACGACTTTTTCTTTCGTTTCGGTTCTTTGAAAAAGAACTAATTAGTTAGTAAAAAATGTTAAACACGGTTTATTTTCATACTTTTTCTTTTTGGTAGCATACACGAATATTGTGTAACCCAAGATTTACGCAATTAATACTAATTTTTGTTAGTACAAACGGAAAACGAGCTGCCAAAATTATTTGTTAGTTATGTTGTTTGTGATATTAATGAAATTACTTATTTTTTTTAATAGCAATCTTTTGCAGTTTTTAATACCGAAACTTTTTTGCGCGTTTTTTCTTAAACCATCATACAGACAGTTTTTAAAGTAGATAAAACTTATCAGATAAAACTTCAGAATCTGCGTAAAAGTCTGCTTCTGATGAACCAAAAAATACGAGAAAATGTTTTATGGGCGCGCAGCGCCAACATTGCAAAAACAAATATTTTTAACGGGATGATGGCGACCATGGCGCATAGCGCCGGTGGGTGGTAGGCCGGTGGGCCGCCTTTGCACGGTAGGCGCGTAGCACCCACTGTGCGAAATCACATATTTTTAATGGGATAATGGGCGCATAACAACCATAGCTCTTTAATTTACTTTTTTTGTGCTTGAGGATTCGAACACCAAGACTTGCTTATCAAATGAATTTTTTTGTTTATTATATATTGCTTAATATCGAGGTTCGTTTGGAAAAAGTGGCCCAGCTAGCGGGCGTAGCTCGCTAGTATACTTTATTCTGCGGTCTCATAAATTAACGACATTTTTATGACTCAGCTGCTGCTCTGACTTTTTTCCCCTTTTTCTTTCAATATGTCTATTTTATTATATCTTTATGCATACTCTGTATGCTCAAAAATATCTTTACATATATTTAGAGATATACATGACAAATTCCATTGGAAATTCGGGAATATAAATAACATGTTTCACCGCATGTACTTTTGGAAAGGTTTGAACGCGAGGAAATCATGAGAACAAGAATCGATTGAAGAAATGAGTTCTTTTTGGAATCACCGTTTGAAATTAAATGATCGAAGGGATCTGCACCTAAAGTATATAAACAAATGGATGTATTTAAACATTAGCGCTCATTCGTGCATTAAATAATACTATCGAAATCGAAGCATGCGAAGAATTGTATGTTTGCATAGAAATCTTAACGTGCGTTTAATTTTTTCAAGCGATTTACACATTTTTAAAGTACGTATCGTTTTCAACCAAATCTAACTCCAATTTTAGAAAAAAAACTCTCTAAAGTTAGAATATGAATTTAATAGTAAAATAAGAACAAATAATAATTCTACTTTTAAAATGCATGTATTTTAAAGACAGAAACGATTTAGTTGACAACACATTAGTAAAAAATTATATAAAAACACTTATCCAATGCAATAAAAATTCAGAAAAGATATTGACGATAGAATGAGCTTAATTTCATTTTATTTCTGAAAGTAGGGAAATCATAAAAGATTTTTCAAAATTTTTAATTTAAATATTTTTTTACTATTATTTTAGCTTTTATTAATGTTTTAGTTCTTCCCGTAAATTCACCTTAATGAACCCATCCTGCCCCCAATATATGTATATATATAAAAAAAATTTTAAAGCACTATATATATATATATATATATATTTATATATATATATATATATATATATATATATATATATATATATATGTATATATATATATATATATATATATATAAATCATTTCATAGAACTGAGAAAATTTTGTTAGTAATTTAATAAATTTATATTCTAATTATACAATTTTATTTATACTACAATGCGTCAGATCTTCTAAATCTGGCGTTAAATTTGAGTGATTGTTGCATGCTAAATACAAAAAAAACTACATAATTTTGTACAATGCATTGATGAATTTTTAAACTATTTGAATTTATGTACTATTTTCACATAAATCAGAAAAATGTGTTAAAGAATTTTAACATAGTTATGAGGCCCATCGACTGATTATTTCGCGCATTTTTTATACAAACTGATTTTTTTCTTCAATTACCCAATATATATTTTAAATTTGTCTTTGATTCGGTAATTACGAAATTATAAAAATATTCTTGAAAAATAAAAAATAAAAAATATTTTTTTATGTGTCTAAACTTCTGAAAGAATTTGAAATTCTCTCTTTATGTTTCCAAAAAAGTTATAGTATCGAAAGTACGATAAAATCTCACTGTCCATACACTTTTCAAACTTATCCATCTCTATTTAACTCTACGTCTCCTTTTATCTCTCTTCAACTATCATTATAGCTGCATACGCATATGCATACAGACAAACACACACACACACATTACGCAAATAAACATTTATAATTATTAACATTTGATTAAATCTTTTTTGCATCTGCTACCCTGAATACTATCTCTAATTAGTTTAAATTTCAAAATATAGAACTTTCTTAAAGTTAAATGTAATTATTAATTTACTATGAACTACAGATTAAAACAAATTTATCAGTATCACTATAATAAATACTATTTTCGTGACAAAGTATCATGTAATTATGTTCTGGAATTTGTCAGGATTTTAACACATATTTCAAAAATACACTTAATGTTTGGTAGTCAGCCATTCAAATAATTAATGACTTTAAAGGAAGCATGATACCTATCAATTTAAAATAATTAACTTTCTGTTAATAATTCTAATGTGCTTGCATGAACGATAGAGTATTTTGTAACATTATAACTGTACACAGATTTTCATTTGTCCAATTTATATGTTACTCATATATAAGTTTATTATTTCATATTTCTGTTTTTACTTGAATTGCAAGCTTTTATTTAAGTACATATTTTTTCCAGAAAATAAAAATGCATAACAAATAACACGATTTCTTATTAAAATTATATTTATTAAACTATTATGCAATTGTGAGTTATTAAAGATGATTTTAAAAACTGCTGGAAAGATTTTTATGAAACTTGGTAACTATTCAACATCCATAGAATGGGAGGCAATAGCAAATGCAACCACCTCATAATGTTCATGGATTTGAATCTAGGATTAGTGAAATCTCGATTCCCACATTAAAACACAATCGGTCTGCCAATTCATATCTCTCTGAAAAACGCCTAAAATACCAAATTTAGCGGATGATTCATAGGTTTAATGTGTTTACCTGCTGCCAGTCCTCCATGTTTTCATAGTTTTGGGTGCAGGAAAACAAATTGGTAAACTTCGAGTCAACCGGTAACATTGAATTTTCAGGTGTTTTTCATCAATATATGACTCGGCAAAAGGGTTGCGTTTTAATATGCGAATCGAGATTCAGCTAATTCCGGAATTTCAGCCGTGAGCTGGATGAGGTGATTATCTCCGCAGTTGCCACCCAGTCAATAAGCAAGAAGTAAATATTACGATAGTCTTTGTTATTTTTACTATCAATCTCATACGTTAAAAGATTTTTTATTATATATAGCTTCGGTTCTATTTCAGGTATTGCTTAATCAGTAATGTTTACATTATGAAATTTCGGTACTAGTAAAAAAATAGACCTATTTTTTATCATCCCTAATATATTTAGCTATGATTTGTAATTTATTTCAAAGTAGCCCGGCGTCATGTGGTTGGTTCTGTAAGACCTAGCACATTTTATTTTGCTTGGATCTCGATAACTATCCGTGCAATCTTGCCTGTCTTCTCAGTAGCTGGAGGTAATTGGGTTAGTCTAATCGTGCGTAGCATGCATAACCTTAGTCGTGCGCAAGCTGCAGTGGGAGTTACATGTACGCAAATTTGAAAAAAGTAACTGTAACCCACCCCCACAATTAGTGTAAAAATTTCGCGCCACGTTGTGAAGACATTTTTTTAAATCATGTTTTTTTTTCAGTCTTTTTTTTTTAATCTGGAAATTCAATATGTTGGTTAGAGTCATTCAAAGCGAAATTGAGACATACGTATAACTCATTAGTAATTAGGTACGTTTAATAAACACGTATATTAATTAATAATCGTGTACACTTAGGTACGTAATAGTTCATTTTAAAAAAATGTTCCTTTTCGACCAATGGTATGATGATTGCCTAAATTTGGTTCTGGTTTCGGCCTTAAAACCTATTTCGAACGATCTTTACAATTCAAAAATACTGCAAAATTTATTTATTTATTTTTACAGGGAACTGGGATTCCTAGAAATTATTGTGAAAGGCAACAATAAAAAATCATATAACAGGTTCACGTTTGCACTATAATTTAAATAATCTCTAAAGTTACTTAAAAGATTTCTGCAAAATTGGATACCTATAACACAGCCCCGATTACAGATACAATTTTAGCAAGATTTCTGTAAATTATGCAGTGTCTTTTTCTAAATTAGAAATTTTTGTAACTTTCCAAAAATTAGTTTTAGATATTTAGATCTTTTTTTAACACAGTTAAAAAAAATCTTATTATTTTCTACCTTTTATGTTTTCTCTCTTTTCGTTTTTTTTTTCGAGGGGGGAAGGGGGGGGGGTAAAATCAATTCATCGCAAACCCGATTTATCATGCATAAAAATCTCTGCATAACTAGTAAATATTTATACTTATGATATCGTGAATTCTGAAATTATTACTCCTATTATTACTTCGAAATAAAAGTTACATTAATGATGAATTTTTGAATGATTAAATATGGAAAGATATTTTAAAAGATTTATGAAAACAGTTTTTTTCCCTTTTTAAAGGAATGAAATCTTTTTAGATGAAATGACAAAATTTAATGAAAGCCGACAAGATCATATGACATATGTGACATAGAAAACAAATTCATTTCTCCTAAATTGAAAGCTTATAACAACAGTGTCAAATAAAAGGCCCCCTTGGGGAAATTCAATTTGAGTAATAAAGATTATTTGTGCTCACTTTGGAAAGAAATAAACATTTTTTCTTAAAGTAATATTTATCTGGAATATACTTTTAGACTTTCATTCAAATAATGTACTACGGTGAATTGTATTATACCATCTAGTATCATAAATATCAATATCTCTTTCGCAACACAAACGGTAAATTTTCAAAATCATTCTTGATAGAAATTTTTTGCACTTAAAAAAAAAACAACTTTGTAAATAACATCACATGATGAAAACCAACGCAAACATAAAATAAAATAAAAATCGATATTTTTGAGCGTAAATTAATTTTTACTATTGTTGCTAAACCACCACAGCATCACTTTCCAAATTTTAGGTAACTAAGGTAGATGGAATCACAGCAAATATTCTCATTGCGTAAAAATATCTCTATTAATTATTGGATAATAGATGGTAAATAGAATCCTGACGGATAAATTACCATATATATATATATATATATACCTGATGTCTCAAAAATGACTGATGGATTTTAAAATTCAATAACTTGCAAACGGTGACACTATTTAAAAACAAATTCAGGAGGGTTATGTATAATGTCAGGAGTTTTTTCAGTAATTTTTTATTTTAGTTCACATCTTAAACAATAGGTGGCGCTGACGGCGATTGAAGGCCAGGTCGACGCTTCACTCAGCACTGATCACCTGGCCTTCAATCGCCGTCAGCGCGCAACCTATTGTTTGAGATGCGAGCTAAAATAAAAAATTACGGTAAAAAAACGCCTGACACTATACATAACCCTCCTGCAAAAAAAATTTTAAAGCTGTCATCGTTTGCAAGTTATTGAATTTTAAAATCCATTAGTCATTTTTCGTACACCCGGTATATATATATATATATATATATATATATATATATATATATATATATATATATATATATATATATATATATATATATATATATATATATATATGTATGTATATTTACCATGCATTATTCAAGAATCAATAGCCACATACTTACGCAATGAGAAAATTTTCAATGATTCAGTCTTCCTTGAGTTACCAAATTTTTTTTAAAAGAAACTCTATGCAGGTTTAGTAATAATAGTAGGAATTAATTCACCCTAAAAAAATATCCATTTTTATTTTATTTTATGTTTACCCTTGTTATCATTGTACATGAAATCGTGATATTATTTTACCAAGTTTCTGTTTTTTAGTAATAACAGGCACACTCACAAATATAATTTTTCATTTTATTTTATTTTTGCAATAGTTTTCATTATATACATGAAGTCTTGTGATATTATTTACCAAATTGTTATTTTTTACAAAAAATTTGCTAAAATATCTTCATCAAGGAATAAAGTGAAAATGTCGCTGTTCATGCGATGAAGTATTTTTAGCTCACAGGCTATCATAGCCTGAGAGCTTATGTGCCCGTCCGTTCTGTATGTATGTGCGTAACGCGATAACTCGTGATAAAAATATCCGATCCACTTGAAATTTTGTATGTTGGTATATCCTGACAAGGCGCTTCCCTGATTAGTTTTTGGAGTTCATTCGATATGTATAAGAGGGGGAACGGGGGGCTCATGCCCCTCCCCTTAGTTGATATAAATGGGATTTTCATGCAGAATTAAGTTTTCGTTCAAAATTTAGATTAGGATCATTCTGATGAGGCGATTCCGTGACTGTTATTAGGTGTTCATTGATTAAGTATAAATAGGGGGAACAGGGGTTCTAATCCCCCCCCCCTTAATTGATATAAATGGGTTTTTTAAGCAGAATTGTCAGATTTCGTTCAAATCTCTGAATAGTTTTGGAAGCTTAATGGTTAAGTATAAAAGAGGGGGATAACTCTTCTTAAATTATATAAATGCTAAATGGGTTTTTATTAAGAATTATCTCATTTGCTCTGAATTTTGGATATAGATTTTTTATATGATAAAGCATGTCTTTGATAGTATAGGAGGTTATATGATTAAGTATAAAAAAAAAGAGGAAAGGGGAGAGCTGTTTCCCCTTCTTAATTTTTTTGAACGGAATTAACCCTTGAAAATATAAGGCTGTAATGTACAATTAGTATTTGTAGCCTGTGAGCTCAATGCCATCAGTTTAACTGGGCAGTATTCTTTATTTAACTTTATTAGGAATGTCAAGATTAGTTTGATTTATTATAAGTGATTTAAATAAATAGTTTTTATAAATACTTATATTCTTCGAAACATATGATCAGTCGACTCGTTTTAGAGTTTTAAATAATTCATCTCCAATACTAGCATATGTTTATCTCTCAGACTATTCTAATACCCTTTTAATATAGAAGTTAGAGTTTGTCTGCTACAGATAGCAATTTTAAATGTTTTTTTTTTCTCAATGTAAATATTTCATAATAACGAAAATACCATCTTTATGGAAACGAAATTAATGCATGTCGATATTATGTTTGCTTATTTCGTACGTTTTATTTTTTAAAGGAAAATCGTAACTGATTTTTGCATAAAAACAATTTTCTTTTATTTCGTACAAAGTGATATATAAACATTGCAGCTCTTCTATTAAAATAATTTATATATCATATTTAAAAACAAATACATATTTACATATGCTATATGTAACAAATATAATCCTTAACTTAAAATTTTACAATTTGTGGTGCGTTTGTTTAGTAATTTTTCACGCTGCATTATATGTACCGGGTGTCCCAAAAATGACTGATGGATTTTAAAATTCAATAACTTGCAAACGGTGACAGCTATTTAAAAAAAAAATTGCAGGAGAGTTATGTATAATGTCAGGAGTTTTTTTTTTTTTTTTTTTTTTTTTTTTTTTTTTTACCGTAATTTTTTATTTTAGTTCGCATCTCAAACAATAGGTGGCGCTGACGGCGATTGAAGGCCAGGTGATCAGTGCTGAGTGAAGCATAGACCTGGCCTTCAATCGCCGTCAGCACCACCTACTGTTTGAGATGCGAACTAAAATAAAAAAATGCAGTAAAAAAAAAAAATCTTGACATTATACATAACCTTCCTGCAATAAATTTTTAAATAGCTGTCACCGTTTGCAAGTTATTGAATTTTAAAATCCATCAGTCATTTTTGGGACACCCGGTATACATTTTAGAAAAAATGTGTCAGAACGAGATAATAATCATTTCTTTTAACTTTTTTCAACACAGTTAAAATGTATTTAGGAATTCAATTTTACTTTCTTTCTGTTTTTCCGGTCCGTGCTCTAAGTCACATAAATATAGTCAGATTGCTATGATATTTACATATGATGTTGTTGTTTAAGGTAGCATGGCATGTTCGGTATTTCGTTATTTTGGTAGGTTTTGGCAAAAATTATCCAAACGAATGCTTGAAAATTAATATATGTAATCGTTGCAGAATTTTGTCAATGCATTTCAAATTTATGAGAACAGAATCAAAACTTTAATAAAATGTTAATAAAAAGTTTCTCCATACAATTAAATCCTAGTATACCCAGTTAATATTCAAAGGTATCTAATGGCAGATAGTAATTCCAGGTGACCAGAATGTTTATTCTATTGAAACTTGTCAACCAAAATTAAATCATTAATACTGTAATGAACTGACTCGACTAAACAATGCTATAATTGAAGTCAAAGAAAAGACGTTCTTGTCCTTTTTAAATTTATTTTACACATTTCATAATCACGAAGACGATCACCAAAAAAATTGAAATAGCATTTCCTCACAACATTCCACAAACAAGGAAACGATGCTACAACATTCTCACTTCACAAAATCCGAGCTCACACATAACTCAAATAAGAATTGTTCTTTTTCTGGAAAAAATATTTTATTTCCGTCTAGGAGGAGTAGCGCCATCTGTCGTAGGTTTGGAAATTAAGTTCATTACAATACCATCTGAGAGCTAATGATTCTAAATAGCCTGCTTCATGATATGGTTTTAAATCCCACCATGTATTTTCAATTTTATGATATTCTATGATAAATAATAGTTCTAGATTGCTATGCTGATTACGTCAAATGAAATTGGTGCCAAATTAAAGCTAAAATAAAGTATTTTAAGAATATTTTGGTCTGCCTGCGCATTCCCTGGTACAAACCCTCGGCCAAAATGGCGAGTTGGCGCCCGTTGTTACTCATATCGTACCAAGAAATGCCGTGTCAGACCAGTCATTCCTTAATCTACACCTAATAATCTTGTCCTACATCATGATTTCATCCCGTAATATGGACGTATGTAAGATGGAGTTATTCTTTCGGTATTGCCGAATACAATGTATGAAGAAGTGAGTTTTAAAACTCGCCTTATTAAAAAAAAAAAAAGAGATTTTGGGTAATTGCGAAGAATGTTTAACTACGAAAATTTTCATTGTGAACCAAAAGTTTAAAACATTAGATATACATGCGTTTTTTTTAACTATTTGGAAAAAAGTTGTTGTCCACGGGAAAGAACTGGGAAAATCTAAAATATATCTGAATCTTTTTTATAGGTTGAACTTTATTTTATTCATTTTCTGATTGGTCCATATTTAGTGTCTAAAATTAGAATACTTTTGTAGCGACGATAACAAAATGTAATAAAAACTTAAAAAAAAAATAATAACTTGACAACAAATTGTTATAAATATTTCGAGCAAATTCATTTAAAAGTGCACTTTTTCTCTACACAATGATTTAAACATCTAAAAATCGCACATCGCACAAACATCTAAACATCTAAAAATCGCACATTATTTAAAATGTGCGATTTTTAGATGTTTAAAAATTTGTAGCTTTAAACATTTCAAAACTGAAATTTCATTTAAAATTTGTCCACGATGGGTCCAAGTATATTAATGTTTAATCCATGTCGTACGTAATATGAGGCGTTCAGAAGTCAGTTTGATTAACTCCATGAAATAAAAACGCACATTTTAAGCAGTTAAAGTAACATCTCTATAAACTACTGTTTTTTTATCGTTGGTCTAGGATTATAAATGTTTATGGTGCATGGTAATGTTAATGTTCATGGCATACGTAATATAGGACTCGTTATGATCATCATAAAATTTATGTTTATTATTGTTACTAATTTAAATATAGAGTTTATTTATAAATCTTTAAAATTTTAGTCTTTGAAAATATCATTTTCAAAATAGTCGTTGTAATTTGTTAAATTACAATTACAATTATTTCTTTTTTACAGATCACAGATTTTTTTTCCTGTGCAAGTTGACCAGTAGAATAGATACATGGAGAAAACATGATTACATGAAATTTTGAATAAAGCAAGTTTTAAAACTCACGTAATATTGTATAATCGAAATAAATTTTGTTTTCATGCATTTTTCAATAAGAGTACATCAGCTATTCCAGCAAGATCTGGATATTTATAAAGCTAGTTACAATACAAAAGCACCTTATATGACACTTTTGACATACATTTCCCGACTTATTTATCAATGTGATAATAATAATACTTTTTGTACAGTGGATTCACAAGCGATTATTGGGATAGAAAAACTATTAAATACAATTTTATTTTATTTATTTACTTATTTATTTCATTTTAATTATTATTTTATTTGTATATTTGTATATTTATTTTTGGTAAAACTACAATTTTCCCATATTGTTCCAGGGATATTTAAAGAAAAACTCAATTAATACTTGTTTGCCAAGTTCATAGAAGGAATTCTGTAAATTTAGTTGCATAGTAATTATTTTTTATTGATGTTGTTTTAGATCTGATTAAATGTTATTCCAATACATAAATGATAAATTCAAACGTATTCAAGTTTATTTTTGTTAGTCTTTCTTCTTAAAGTTTTCTTCTAAAAATTCATTTTTCTTGTTTATGATACCGATGTTGCAGAATTTCTCTCTCTGTTGGTAAAATGCAATATATTCTAAAAGAAGGAAAAAAACACATTTGAATGAGACATTTTGACGTTATCCGTGACTTTTGATAAAAATATGAAAATACAAAGACTGAAGTCATATGAAAAATGTTTTGAGAAGCTTCCAAATCCTTACTTTTTATTCATCAGCCTGTTTCACATTTATCTGAATAGAATTCTACTTTCAATTTCATGAATATATTTTGATATTCTGTATCCGTTTTTCATGCAAATGTTCTAAGAACAGTTTGTAAATAACTCTTGTTAAATATCAAGAATGCAGGCAGTGTGTGCTAAATTAATGTTGTATTAAATTAAATCTAAATATAATTTATGTATGGATTAAATTTTAAATGAATTTACACTTTATTGTCATTATATTTCAAATTTTGTGAAATATGCTTAATGATTCGCCAAAATAAATAAATAAAAAAACAAATAAATGAAATAGAACAAAAAACTTTCAAATACAAAAAATAAAACAATATAAATTATACTTAACTTTATTAAACTTGCATTTGGCCACAATTATGTTATGTTTAAGCGCATTCTAATTTTAAAATCAGTTTTAAAATTTCAATCATCAATGATAATATTTTCACTATTTGATTAAATACATTTATATTTTAATGTTACTACATTTAAATTTTTTAAAATTTGCTTAATATTTTGAAAAAGTAAATTAATAAATAAAATTAAAAATAAAAAATCATACACATATGCAAAAAAAAGTTCAAATATTCAAGGAAAATCGGTTATTGGGTCTTTTTGAGACACATAAGTCAAGTGCATTTTATCTAATAAACGTTTGAATCGATTTTGATGAAATATTTCACAGTACGAGAAAACTGACAGGCCATGTCACATGTTCAACAAATTTTGTGTTCTATTGTTTTCAGGCTCTAAAAGAGTGTTGGATTAGGGCGAATATTCAAAAACATTCAATTAGTGAATCATTTCCTGTCAGTATGTCTCACGACCAAGCTCATTGTAACTAAAACAATAAGAATGGTAGTTACGTTTTACTATTTAGATACAGATGGAGAACAAAATAATACGAATACCTGTGAAATAATGGAAAATCTTTATTAATAGGGGGTTGGACCACACTTTGGCTGATGTAAATATTTAATGCGACGTGCGATGGATGCATAAAGGTCATGGGCAATATTTAAATGTATATTAACCACTCCTCCTGCGGAACGGTCTCTAATTCTGAAAGTTTGGATGGAAGGGGAAATCGGGAACGAAGTTTGGACTCCAATGATTCTCAAAAATATTCAATAATAATCAAATCTGGAGATTGAAGGGGCCAGAAAAGATGTTCAACTTTGTCTTCATGCTCTTCGAACCAAGCTTGATCACATCTAGCAGTGTGGATAGGGGTGTTGTTGTCTTGAAATAACGGTCACTCTCCAGGGAATATCGTCTGGACAAAAGGGTGTACATGAACACCACTAGAATGCTTAAATATTGATTCGATTTGATTCTCCCATGCAGAATAACAAGTGGAAGGCCGCGTCAAGATATCGAATCCCATACCACAATGGAGACATCTTCATGCTTCAAAGTCGGCATGAGACATTCAGGCCTAAACGCTTCTATGTGCGTTCTCTAAACATAAACGTGTCCGGTTGTCTGAAATATGGTGAATGACGATTCATCTGACCATATTACCCGTTGCCACTGCTAAGGGGACCACCCTTTGTGATCTCAGCACCACTGGCGTCGCTTTAAATCATCAGTTACTGTCATAAAGGATTTTCGAATTGCCACTCTGCCATAATTCCTCGCAGCATGAAATTACCTTTTTTCAGTTTTTGTTGAAACGGGATATTGTAGATGACTGTTCATTTCGAATGACATTTAGGATAACGATTGCTTGTGTTTTCGGACTATTATACGCTTCAAGACTCGTTTATCCCTAATAGCAAGCTCGGACTTTCGACCACTGTTGTGCTTTGAAGACTTTGTTTTACCCTTTTTCGTGTATGCTGTCATAACTGTTGTACCGTACTCCTTGTAACCCCCAAAAGGTTCGCTGTTTCCGTAACCGATGCTCCACTTAAACGCGCTCAGACAATCATTCTTTTTTGAATGACAGGTCTGACATTTCAACTTATAATAGACAGTTCGATAGTCGCATGCAACGCAGGTGACTGCTGTTGGGAAACTGCAGACTGCGCTCACTAGGTGGCAGACTTCTGAAGCAGATGGCGCGGCTGCACTGCAGGTGTGAAATACGTCATATATTTTCACAGGTGTTCATATTTTTTTTCCTCCATCTGTACTTACTCCTTTATATTTTTTATTGTTGCCAAATTTTTTAGTTTAGAATATGAGTTTTAAAAATTCTCGTAGATTCGTGTATATAAAATTCTTCACTTTGGAGCCAAAACATTACCCAAAAATTCGGTTTATATGCATCATAATTTTATATATATCATATTTTAATTATTCAAATATTATTTTTAAACTTTCACTTTTTCAGTTTTAGAATTTCAAGAAAAAACCCGACAATATATTTGATTCAAAATATGCTCACCAAAAAAATTAATAGATTACTCTTTTTTTCGAAATAAATGCTACTGAGGTAGGCGGAATGTAACGAGCAACAGACATCGGACAAAGCATAAAAAATTCTAATGTCTAGATATACCCATTCATATGACGTTACATGTACGTAGAAATTAAGCTTTAAGAATGTGGCTAAATATCATAAAAATAAACATTATTAATTAGAATATTTAATTGTAAATAACATGAATTAAATATTCTTAAATATCTCAAACACATAAACATTTACAAAACAAAAATCATTGTTTTTGCACACTTTATCAAATAACACGTTTGTTAAAAATATACTTTGTTTTAAAGATGAATATTTCGATAAAGAAGCAAAAATTTATAATTTTATTATCAAACGCTGATATTTTTACTAAAGACCTATTGCTAGGAATTAACTTACTTAGTTTTCATAAATAAATCCTTCCTCAATTTTACAGTTTTATTCATAGAAATTTCTAAACTACTTCAGATATTAAGCTATAAAGCTATAAGATATAAAACTATTGAGGTGGAATTTCCATCATTTTTTAAAGGGAGGTATAAAATGTAAATAGCAACTTTGTAACATTTACATATCTTTCAAATATTAAAATTGTATTTCAATACAAAATGTGTAAAACTGATAGTGAAAAGTATTAAATACGTTTGATTTTTTCATCTCTCGGACGTTAATTAAAAATATCCTTATATTTTTGTAGGCGTACAAATTATGTAAATAACGTTTTTATAGCTTACAAATAGTAAACGATTCATGCTTTTTTTTCAAAATTTAATGTAAACCATATATTAAAGTCTAATGTACAAAGAGATTAAAAAGAATTATTATCTTAAAATATAAGCTGTGTTTTTACAGGTCATTTATATTTTTATTTCACAGTAATTAACAGCAGAATCTGTAAAGCTTTTACATTCTATGACAATATATAAATATAGTATTTCACTTAATGTTAAATATACTATCAATAAAGTGTTTCAATTGATGCAATGTACGATGCTAAATCTTGGTTCTGCAAGTGTGGGTATTTAAATATTCTAAGTTATATTCGTGTGCTTAACCATATAAAGTCGTGTTTGTAAAAACTATAACACCATGATGGAACTATCAGAAGTAAATGAAATAAAAAAAAACGACTTATATTAGTAAAGACAAATTATTGTATTTTCAAAGATAAAGAACAATATCATGCGTTCCAAATAAATATTTGGTATAGCTACCATGCTCTGCAATTTCTGCTGTTATAAGGCATGGCTTGGACTCGAAGAGATTTGTAATGTTTGCTTGAGAAAGAGCATTCATTATTGTTGTATCAGTCTTCAAAGTTCATCTATGGAAGCTTCTGGACGAGGATCCTGATATAGACTCCGATCCACAAAATATTAAAATATCAAATTTTTCAACACATCGGGTGAATAAGCAGGTCTACGAACAAGCTGTGTCTTTTTTTCTAAGACAAAGTCTTATAAACATTCCTTTTGATATGTGGGTGTGCATTATCCTGTTAAAATATAGCTCCAGGAATGGATTAACAGAAAGGAACGACTTCGATCTCGAGCACTTCACTGATGCATGTGTTGCTGCTTAGAATATACGAAACTTGTTGATATGGGATCGTCCTATATCGATGATTGTGGAGAAGATACTGACCAACTTCCTCGATACTGAAGTTGTCAATGAAACTGATCAGAGTTAATATCAATAATCTATTTACGTTTTTAGAATGATGCCAGAGCTTATACATTCAGTTGTGTACCAACAAATATCATACAATCTCGTTCCGTACATCAAGGTAACCGAAATAAGTTCTCGAAACTTCATTACCATATTGATTAAAGGCAAGGAATCGCAGTGACAAGAACTTCAAAGCGGTAGTTTGCAAGAATAAAAACTTTTAGACAAGGAGAAATTTCAGCAATGTCTTGTCAAACCAATTTACCAAATCCTGAAGTTGCCCAGAGAAAGAGGGACTGCACTAATAAAGAGGAAATAAATGACCTGCAACGCATGCTAAAGGTGTTTCCCAGAGATGACAGGTTGTAGTTTTAAAATAAGTTTATGACAAATTAGCCTAACACTAATATGACATAATATGATTTAAGTAAGAGTTCAAATTAGAACTAAAAAAAGGTTTTTTTCTGTTTTAGAACTTTTTTTTCCTAGGGATGTTCTTTTGATCCTGTGTATATATGATTACAATAAGAAGAATTTCATTTAATTTTAATACAACCATTGAATCTGCGTCTTAAATTTCATCCTCCCATTAAAATATATATCTAAAAAGGGAAAGTTCTAGAGTTCATACTTAACAAAATGAAATATTTAAGACATTTTATTCAGACGGAGATTGGTACAATATAATATAAATGCAAAAAAAGTAATGTTAGAAGAACCACTTATTTTAAAATTAGAAGCATGTCTGTTTCGGTAACATATAATTGTGCTCAGTGCTATAGATGGCGAAAAATTGCTCATATATATATATACAAGAATGGAACTTTCATGTTGAATGTTTACTAACCAATATGAAAACAGATGATTGCAACTAATAGCCAATAGGAAAATGAATAGGAAATGAGACCGAAGTAATGAGGGAAAATATTAAGAAAAAGAGGTTTTTATGTAATATTTCAAGCAATTTCATAGTGGAGGTATAGCGAGTTCACAATTAATAATTTTGTCATAATTTTTATAAATATGAAAAGTTTTAAGAAAGGTAAGTTCACGTATAGAAATAGGTTTAGAAATTATTTTAACCGACGTGAAGTCCAAACTATAATTCATCTCTTAGCTATGTTTTGCAATAGAGAATTATTGATTCCTTGTTTCTTAACACATTGTTTATGTTCTTCGATATCAAATTTTAAGACATATTTGTTTTGTCCAAAATAGGAAAGAACGCACAGGCAACTAGTACTGTAGATTACCCATGGATTGTATAATTATACAGGACCTTTGAGATTAG
The DNA here is from genome assembly GCA_964019185.1 of Maratus speculifer. Taxonomy (NCBI): domain Eukaryota; kingdom Metazoa; phylum Arthropoda; class Arachnida; order Araneae; family Salticidae; genus Maratus; species Maratus speculifer. Next base: position 294,680,668 of record OZ025294.1, on the reverse strand, counting down.
AGAGGGCAAGTTTATTGACAGGGGCAAAAATTATTTTTTATATCATATTACCTAAAGAATTTTGCAAAGGTAAAGTTTGATTTAGGAAAGAAAAATTACGCAGTGCTATTATTAATAATTCAACAAATAATATTTTTGAAATGTAGCAATTGAAAATATTTCTTTGGAATTTGTGCATATCAGTAATGCATTAATAAAATCTCCAAAATTTCCTTGACTGATGATTATTCATAACTGTCAAACCCGAAATTAAAACATCTCTTTTTTCAGGGGGTGAGCTCCAGAATATAATATTTATGAAAATATGCTGCGTTTAATCTAAGAAACATATTAAATCATTACTTTTTCGAAAAGTTTGCTGTTCTTCAACAGTTGTTAACGTGAATTATAAATTGGCTTACTTGGAATAGTCTCGATCTTCATTATTCCTTATTATCCAACTGGCTGCCATTTCCCGAAAAATATTGTTTTTTTTATAAGCTAAGTATTTGCTAGAATATTTTTTTCACTTTAAAAGCATTAAAATGCACTAAGAATGAATGAAAATTAGATCCTTACTAACTGTTAATTTATATTGACATTTTTATGTTGACTTACTCATAAAAATAAAATTGAATTACATAATAGAACATTTCCTTTCTATATATAATTTATCTGGAGTAACGAGATTTATAAAGCTCCATCTTTTTAAAATGTCTTATTTGCAGTAGTTGCTTTCATAACATGCATTTCTATATTACTCTTTATATAAGAAAAATTATGTTTATACAGAAAGTAATGATTTTTTTTAACGTAATATGCATTTAAAATTTCATTTTTATTTCATTTAAAATCCCTTTACAATATTAGAAAAGATTTTTTAATGTGTTGGATATTCTACAATTTATTACAATGTTACACAATAATAATAAAAGAAGTTTTCCCTTTTTAGCAACGATTACAAAATACACATTGTAACATATAAGCCTTAAGCACTTTTCTTCTATTTTTTCATTCATTTATTTTAAAATGTAAGGATTAGACAGACAATGGCAGATTAAAAGTGAACAAGAAGCTTTCAAGTGTTTTGTACTTTCCCTAAGTGCTTTTAGGAAAATACGAACTGTGAATAAATTTCGTAGAAAAGCGAAAATGCATAATTCAAAGAGACTTTTTATATCTTTACCATTTAAAAATTTTTAAAAACATTTTATGAGAAAAAAATGATAGATATATGCATTATCGTTGTGTTTTTGTGTTATAACAAGATGAAAAACATGAAACATATGTTTTATTATGAAGTTCAATATTTTAAATTAAAAATACATTGTAAAATGAAGGATGAATGGTAAAATCTAGTATTAAATACAAATTTATAACTGTTTATAAAACTTTAACTGACTTTTAATGTATCAATAATTAATATGATTTTTATTAGGTACCAAAACACTTACTAATGTGTAAAAATGCATATAATTTACTTATCTTACTCTGTGTTGTTATTTTAGCAAGAATTTGGTTTAAACAATGCGAAGTTTAACAATTTGTGTTTGTCTATTACATATATGTTTCAAATGACTATTTTTTATTAAAAGTTTTCTAGTTTCTTTTCAATGTAATTAAAAATTCCTTTTCACTCGATGTGTATTATAATGCGTTAAAGATAAATTTTCAAATATCTTTATTTTTTTCTGCAGTGAAAAGTTTTATTAAATTTCTTTTTTAAAATATATACAAAAAGCTTTTTGACATATAAGAGTGGAGTAAAATTTCTCTTTCTCGAGGCTCTCAAGACAAAACGCAGATTAAAACCATGTAGGAAGCTTTCAAGTGTTTTAAATTTTATGTAAGTGTTTTAGATAAATTTTCTTAAGTATTTTTAAGTAAATTATTATAAAAGAAAAAAAATTTATGATTCAGCGAAACATTACAGTTTGCTTACCAATTTCAAAATTTGTAATCCATGAAATAAGTATTAGTACATTTTTTCTTTATTTAATTTTTTTTAATATATCAATATAGAAATGTATCTTGTGTTTTATATTTTAATATAAAAAAATGGGAATTTCCATTTTTCAATTTTATGTAATTGCTTTGGATAAATTTTCTTAAGTATTTTTAAGTAAACGATTACAAAAGAAAAAAATGTATGATTCAGCGAAAACATTACATTTTGCTTACCTATTTTAAAGTTTGTATTCCAAGAAATAGGTATAAGTATATTTTTTCTTTATTTAATTTATTTTTTTAAATATATGAATATAGAAATGTAACTTGCTTTTTATATTTTAATATAAAAAAAGAGGAAAAGTTTTTTTTAATAAAAACTGAAAAAAGTGGAAAATGTCCATCTTTAAACATTTTAACTAGATTAAGTGAATATGTGTGAATTTAAACAAAATGTTTTTAACACTTTGTACATGCATTCGGTTTGTCTGTCCTTCTGGCCGTCAGTCGGTGCTCTAACTCCCATACCCAACCTCGGAGTTTTATCCAACTTCTACCTCTCATTTCGGCATGTTTGGAATTGTATATGAAGTACATGAGCTTTATAGTTAATCTGCAGGGACAGTTAAAATTATTCCATTACATTATGGTATATTGGGAAAAATAGATTGTCGAATATTTTAATAAATTCAGCTATTTAAAATCACTAAATTTCATTGAAAGATGATTAAAATAAAATGGGGCATTCATAGTATATGTTGTTTATTTACAAGTACACACAAAAGACAATACTGTGAGATACACGTTGAGTAATAAATGCTGTAAGTGCATTTTAAAAATCGATGTGTGCTTTTAACTTTTATTATTTTTTTGCATGTTATACGTTGTATATAAATATTATACTTCATACATTTCGAATGTCATTTACCTGAGTAGAGGAAATCCTTCAAAGAGAAATTCTATAGTATGAGGTATATGTATTTCGTAACTGGACAAACTTTTGCCATGCATATAGATAATATATACAAATCTATAAATTATATACAGGACTCTGGTAGGAATTCACATAATTTTCCGATTGTAGATGGGAACAAGAACTATGTGTGTTTACAAATGTGTTATTTGTTTCCATATGATTGAATGGGACACAATAGTTTAGCTTATTAAATGCTGCATTTCTGTTACATTATTTAGAATGTACTGGTAAATGTTTCATAACATATTCTTGACCAATGTGTTTTTTTTTCTTTCATTTAAAAAATCATCGTTCTACTGGTAACAGAATGCCTGTATATCGTTTTCTGTTATATTACTTTTATATTCTCTTATATATAAGGTAATCTTTTGTAATAACGCCAGGTTGGGTAATAAAGCGAAGCGCTAATATTACACATAATTATGAAATAATCCGGTAAATGGTACCTAATGGATCTGCGCAGAAGTATTCTAAGTCATATAAAACACACACAAAAGCTTAAAGTTATTTTTTTCCACTTCTATGTCATATCGCTTTTAGAAACAACCAAAGTTATCGCTTGATCTAAAATAGCGAGGTAAGTCCTGTGATGTGAAGACTATATATTTATCAGAAAATACTTTGTTTATTATATAAATTTATAGTACATTTCATGTACTTTCAATGTTCATCAGATAGTTTGTAGTTTAAAATGCACTGCGCAATAAATATACCGGGGTAATAACGCCTTGGCTTTTTTGCCCCCGTTGATTCCTTACATTGGAGGAACTGCGACCGAATGTTTTTGTTTTTTTACTCTATGTATCAGACAGCATTTTTGTCGCTGTTTAAATTGTTAGATTACTGGGGTCCAATACCGTAAACTGATTTAAAAAAAATACTTATATAAAAACAATTTTAAACTCTTATAAATAAAACGATATCAAAATGTTTTTAATATTCTAATTCAACATTTCCAAAATCAGGTTTCAATTAAATTCCCACTTGATTGCTCAGTTGAGTTCTAAATTTTAGCTGTCCGCTTTTCGGCGTTCTGTTATTCAAAATTTCACAAATTTAACAATTTAAGTGTTTAACAGAAATTACAACCTAACTAGTATGAAGCAGTCTGTGAAAGCGCGAGATCAAAATATGAAAAAATGGCGTGAATAACTCTTAGGATGTTGTTTAGTACAAAACTTTTTGTACTAGACTATTAAACTAACATTCACCTATTCAAAAGTCTCTGGTGATAGTATTAAAGTTCCAAATTAACCAAAATGTCGGTAGTGTTTGTAGTTAATCTGAAAATTACAAGTTAAGCTATAAAAATTGAAAAAAGTAAGTAGTGTCCTGTGAAACCGGTAACATTAATTAAATGTTAAAAGTCCATCAATGATTAAAACTCATAGAGTTCTGTTTCTGTACTAAACTTTTTGTACAGGATTAATTATAATTAAATGGAAATTGAAATATTTCTAACAATAGTACGAGGAATTCAAAAGAAAGAGAATTTCAGTTGTAGCTACAGTTAAACAGGAAATTACAAGTTAATCTCTGAAATTTGAAGAAAAAAAAAAAAACAGCGTTCAGTGAGATACCTAACAGTTAGTTAAAAGTTTATTTTGTTGCTAATATATAAATAATAAAATATTATTACATGAATCATGCATAAAATTTAATAAAGAATTTCAGAGAAATATTGATTTTTATCAAAAAAGTTATTTAATTAATTAAAAATACATTTTATTGAAGCATGTTTTATATAACGCCGACATTTTAATTTTAGGTTTGCGCAATTCTGCATTGATGTTGAGTTTACAGTTTAAAAAATATTTAATAGACTTCTATAACAGTGTTAACAAAAGTATTTATTGCGCATATCTCTAGTTGTTATAAAATTTAACATGATAAAAATATTGCATTAAAAATGGTTGAAACCGTGCATTGTTTTTTATAATTATATTTAAGCAGGATTTTTTGAGTAAAGAGAAGTTCAGTGTGTTATATTCTGTTCCCGTATCTCCATTTTCTTCCACTTTCACGAAAAATTAAATATTTTCTATCGCATAGAATACATACATGGAATCATAAATACTGATTTACATAAACAGTTAAAACCGTGCAATGTTTCTAATATTTCCATTTAAAAGGTTCTTTTTAAGCAAGAAGTTCAAGTTTTGATATTCTTTTGTCCCCTTCCTTCATTTTATTACACGTTCACTAAAAATTAAACATTTTCTATCGCTTAAAATGTAATTTGTTAATTTCTAGGTCTGTAGAGGTTGGAGTTTTAGAATTGGGTAACCTACATGGGATTATGTGTCATTATGGGGACATGTGTCATTACCAAGCTCCTTATTGTTGAAATGCTTATTCAGTAATTTAACTTTACAGAATCAATTACAGACTGTTTGAAACAGCTTTCAAAATAAATACTCCATAAGTTTTAAATTGTTACAGTTTAGTTCTAAAATAGGGTTAACTTTAAAAATGTCATAACCATGGTCATTATTATTCCGTATTATATTTATGATTTCAAGGTCATATTAATGACAATTTGAGACCTTTTAAAAAATTCATTAATATTCCTTAGCAAAAATTCCCATTTCTTAAATGTCTGGTGTAATTTGAGTCAGAAATAAAGAGTTAAAATATTAGAGTCTAATCATTTTATCGAAGCCAAAATTACCCTTTACCTGAGAATGACCCACGTAGTAAAACTGTTTTTTCTAAATTAAGTCCTATCCACAGAAGAATACTTACATTTGAAAGATTAAGCATTAAAACTTGTAGCAAAAATTGGATTATAGACCATGTAACAAACATATGTTTACAAATTTAAGCTTATTTTACTATATGCGTACATAATTTATACTGTCTACATTTTGTATATTTTATGTTTCGAAAAAATCGATCTAGTGATCATTCAATAATATTTCAAATGCAGCTTTTTATCCAAATAAATTAGAGTTTACTTCATAGAAAAAAAATTAAGACATAAAATATTTCATCAAAACATATTTACTTAAAAAATAATCTATTCAAATTGCAATTTTCTTGAGTTTTTATATTTTACATATGCTGAAATATTCAATTACTAGAAAACTGACAAAAAAAGTGTGCGTGATGAGGAAACATAAAGTTAAAAAAAGTTTATATAGTTTGAAGTGAGGCATAAAAGCTCATTATACAACATAAAATCTGTAAGTTCGATAAATATTTCTTCAATTCTAAAAGAAATATAATTTTCTCTATTAATAATAAAACACAGTATAAATTCATAAATTGTGCGGATCATAGACTGTCTTAAAATATGTATTTCGAATTATTTTAATTAGGAAAAAAATTCTCAATTCTTCTAGAGAAAAAAAATCTTAAAACATTCACCGCCAAAAGACTTTCATCTTAACGTTTCGCATTAAACGTTATATTTAAAATAAAATCTGAGAAAAGAGACACTGAGAAAGAAAGATAAGAGTATTTTTTCAAAGAGACAATTTTGACAACTTTTACGCTCATTTGATAGGTATATGAAAACTCTAGAAGTACATTTTTTGAAAAAAAAAATAGGTTTTCATAAAGCCTTCAAATATTTATTGATTGTCAGTATTTTTTAATTTTATTTTTTTCCTTAACATTTTGTTTTCGTCACTTGGAATTTGAATTAAGAATTTTTCTTTTTAAAAGAATATCCAGTTAATTTAAAATAAATATAAATATTTTGAAACCCATTTTTTTTGTTAAACTTGTAAACTTGTTTTTTGCATTAATGTATACTAATATTTTAAAAAAATACTTGTTTATTTTTGTTGAATAAACTCCTCAAAAAATAATAGGAGCAAATTGACATTATAGAGCTCCCAAATGTTTTCTGCCGGTAGCACCAAAGTTAGGTATCATTAGCTACTAAAGAGTGCAGATGGTTGGAATTTTCTAAATTGCGATTTCTATGATAATGTAAGATCTAAGAAAGTAACATGGTGCAAATGATTTTAAGATGCAAATGGAAACAGATGCCAAGATCAGAAATTTCCACGTTTTTACTGGTGTATTTTTTTATTCCACTTAAGTTTAATTGCAAAATTATCAATGTCAACTAGCATTTTTAATGTTATTTTTATTTTCAAATCTAAATGATTAAAAAAAGTACTTTTTTTCAAGTTCGCTTGTAAAATCTGTTACAATTTTATCTTTTTAGTCGCTTAGACGCAGAATTACGTTTCTTTGACACAGTTACTAGCGAAATTTGCGGAAAAGTTTATAAATTATAATTTACTTATGAGGTCTATAAGCTTTGACTTTAAAACAGTTATTTTTAAAGTAAAAGATCACACAAAGCAATTTAGCAAAAAGTTTTCATTTTTTCCAGAGTTTTCGGAATAAAAGATTAAATTTTGTAAAATTCTATCAGTGTTTAGGCTACAACTTGAATTTGGCGTAATAGTTATTTCCGAGAAGCAATTGTTCTCTATGAATAATTTCTGAATAAAGTACATTTTAAGAAAGTAAGATGAGTGGAAGGCTTTCTAAAAATCTTCAAAATTACGACATATCAGGAATTCTTAAGACTATAAACTTGAAATTTTTCATATTTGTCATTGAAAATGTGAAGTACAGTCGGGAGAAGAAAGTAAATACCCCTACTAACTTCTCAATAGATTAATGTAGAAAAACGTTTCTGGTACCGACCGTTTGGAAATAAAATCTACTTTTAAATGATATACATATATAATTTGTTTAGGGAACCATCTGCATATTAAAACAAACCCAAACTTTGTTTTTTCTTATCCATAGCAGTACTCAATTCTGACAGCATAAATGAATTCTACACCCGTCAAACGGGCCAATATTTGGGGTTGTATTAAATTGAGTTTTGGTATATGATTGTTGACCGAAGGAGCTCATATCTTGATCAAGTCATCTTAGGCGCCAAAGCAGTCATTGAATTACAAGAAAGCATAAGCATTTTCCAAATATCTAGTCACTTTTATGATAGATTTAACCAATTATTTTGCCTTTTTATGCATAATTTGAAAACTACTTGGGAAGAAAAACTTGATATTTTTTATGTCCAGGATACAGGACGTAATAAATCTGATTCCATGAAAAAATTTTCGATTGTAATTCATAATTGATATCATAAAATTATAAAAAAATGCAAATCCAACGTATTTATGTTTCGTAATTTTAGTATTATTGCTACATAAAAAATAAGCAAATTAGAAATATAATTTCAGAAGATATTAATAAAAATATGAAAAAATCACTTAAGATTAGAAGCACTAAATTTTGTATGTTTATATTTCAAAAACTTGTTATTCAATATTCAAATGATTTGTAATGTTGTTTTTAGTGTACACAGGAGATTTGAAATGACTTGTTAAAATTAGAGATTGCCGTTAAAAAAAGTTTTAAAAAGTAAAAATAAATTTTGTTTCGTTTTAATATGTAGAATGATCCCCTAAGCAAATTTTGTGTGCATAATATAAAAGTAGATTTTTTTTAGCCATTCAGTATCAATAAATTTCTTCTGCGATAATTTGTTGAGAAGTTAGTAAAAACTGTGTACTTTTTTTTTACTATTGTGCATAGTTTTTCAAAGAAATCTATAAAAAGTTATTTACCATACATTTTAATGCGTATAAGAACAAAAAAATTGTAAAATTACGATTTTTTTATTATCGTCTGAAGTTCAAACTGGCAATTTCAGATTTCAATTACTTTTAATACTATATGCTCTCTAAGAAATATGTCTAAAAATTTCATTGTTTAATAGGGTGAAATAAACGGAAAATACTATAAACACTTTATGATACAATTCGTTCTGTTAGATTTAAAATTTTGAAATTTGACACTTTACTTTAACTATCTAAATCCTCGTTTAGAGCATTTAAAAAATGAAAATTTAAAAGGTTCAATATCAAAAAACGTTCCGAAATTACGATTTTTGATATGATTATTGTTAAAAAAATATTTTGGCATGTATTTTACGTTTAAAATTTAAATGCTCAGGAAGAATTGTTTGCAAGATATTTGGATTTAAAAAGAGTAAAATCAATGTAAAATATTCTAAACGGTTTATTTGCAATTAGAAAAGATTTAAGAAATAGAAAATTAAATGATAGAGGAACAAGAAAAATTCTAAAGTTTTGATTATGTGTAGATGTTAGAAACATGAAATATTGCGTAACGGTTAAATTTTAGATGTGCTAAGAATTTTTTTAAAGCAAATCTTAAGAAGATGAAATAAGGGGTATGTTTGCTAAATTGTGTTTTATTTGGTATTTATAGTGCTAGGAACTTAAAATTGACATGACTATTAATTTGAAGACTTAAATGTTCGACAGAGAAATTTTTAAAGGGAATCTAATTTTGAAAGTGTAATATAAATGGAAATGTATAAATGAAAATTACTTTGAACCGCTAAACAGATTTTCAAATATTTTAGAATCATACTAATATTAGTGTCTGCTTAAAATTGCGCGTTATTTATCTGTGTGAAACTTTATTGAAAAATAAAAGCATTCTAGAATTGAAATTACTTTTCACACACCCCCAAAAAGACGGAGTCTTCTTAATCTACAAAAATATGGTAAAATCACGAAAGCAAATAAAACATAATATCTTCCGAGTCACCGAGGATTTTGTAAAGCGTTTTTTCAATTTTAGAAACGTCAAAAACTATTATTATTCGAAATTTAAAGAAATATTTATAAAAAAGAATTTTTATTAGCTGCCTGTAATTTTTCGAAATGTATTTAAGCAGATTTTACAGCGCAGTACTCAATTTTTTCAAATCGGAATGTCATTTATTTAGAATTGTCAACTGTCGGGTACATATTCTGATATTGTAAAACATGATTAACAGTACAAACACATCAAGTAACAACCTGTACATTAATATAAAAATCAACATTATTTCATTTCAATTGTAAACATAAATTAAGTTATTCATAGGAAAATGCTTACTTGAGATTTATAAAATCCGTAAAGTTCATATTCCGGATACAGAAAACTGATTAATATAATATAAAAGCTACTAGGAAAAATGCCCAAAACTTATCAATAGCTGATAAAAAAAAGGAATGTGTTCTTTAAAATTCGAAAAAAAAATTATTTTTTGGAACAGATTTTACAATCTGTATATAACTAGGTATATAACTGTAATATAACTAGGAAGATGTTGTTATATATTTGCGTTTGTAATTATTGTTCATTTTTGCAGATAGAAAAACTTTTTTTTCAGCGTATTTACCAAAACTAGAATTACAAAATTTTAAATGCTGATTGCTCTTAAATTGTAAATGATCGTTAAGAGAGGTTTAAAAGTATCAAAATTTCAATCGGTATAACGAATCGAAAATATTATAAACTCATTATGAATGTCATTTTTTAGAAAAGACTAGAAACTCAATATTCTCTATTGCAGTTACTTTTAAAATGTATATGCACATTCCAATTAATTTCTAAAAGTAGACTTTTTCTGACCCACTTAATAATTTTTAGTTTGTTCACTTTACTTTAAAATAAAGTTGTTCCTTAATATTATACTTCACTACATATATCTATTTAATTGTAAGTCATTCTCAGCTAATAACGCCAAGGTTTTGTCAATTTCCACAGCTAGTATTAGATTAATTTTTTCAAACAAATACGTAATTATATACAGCGATTTACTTACTATATATACAAGGAAGGATATTTCGGCAGATATGTATTCATAAAATGTAATATCGTGATTTTTTATCAATGCTATTTCGCGTTATTACTCACCTATGTATAGGTAATAACTCGATTTAAACAAAATATAAAATAAGATGGAATAATGGCACATAAATTGTCTAATTCGAAAGACACAAGCTCTACAACACTAGAAAGTGACCAATTTCTCTTGCTTACCATTAATTGCAATATTAGGATGCAGTAACAATCATGTGATATTTTATTCTACTGACAATAAAAAAATAATAGCTTTGAGGATATACAAATGTTTCTTTATCCCTTTGTTATTTTCAATAATGACAATAATGTTCTCCTCGTACATAAAATTTAAAAAAGCCCTCTTCGGATATATTTATAGCGCTGAAAAGAATCAACCGGAGAAATAATGCTAATGATAAGCGTTATTACCCGGGAATATTTATTGTGCAATGTACTTTAAACTACAATCTACCTTGCAAACAAATCCAATATATCTCACATTATTTTAAAATATATGATATACAAGACAAATTTTTGCAATGAAGAAAGCATTTCCTAACAAACATATAGTCTTTAAATCACAGAACTTACCTCTCAAATTTTGGATCGGAAGTTAACTCTTGCGTGCTTTTTTCAGCGATGAAGTCTACATATATAAACAAATTAGCTCTTAAGTGTTTTTGGGGACTCAAATGAAGTAGAGTTCTTCTGCACAGAATCTGTAGTTACAATCACCCGGATTTCATCACCATTACGCATAATATGAACACTTGGCCTTATTACATGCCCTGGTGCTATTAGGAGACTCGGACACCTTATAGCATACATAATATAAATATATATAACATTTATCAATCGTAATCCAAGTATCTTATATAAAAGTAACTATTTCGTATGTCCTCGACAGTGTTTAAAAAAATAATTCCAATAAATGTAAGCTTGCACAAAGATCAGATATATAGTATATATTCCTTTCTTCGATATTTCATGCTTCGTGAAAAATTGCTTTTTAATGTCAAAATTTCGAATTTCACTTTCTATTTCATATATTTGATGTTTCCTTGAATTTGAAAAGATTAATTTGATATTTATAATTTTAATATATTAATAATTATATTATATATTATATATATATATATATATATATATATATATATATATATATATATATGAGATACATTCATAAAATACTCATTTATTCTAAAATGTAAATGTTTTTGCATGCAATGTGTCCAAAAATATAGTGCTGTTTTTAAAGGAGAAAAGCATTTTTTGTTACGAAACAAGGGTCAAAATCCATTTAATGTCCATAAAAAAAAATCATTCCATTCTGAACCGGTAATTTTTATTTTTATTTTTATTTTTTATTTATTTTTTATTTATTTATTTATTTTATTTTATTTTATTTTAATTTTTTTTTTTTTTTTTTTTTGTACATCAGAAACATTTTTAGTGAAATACCAAACATACTTCCTAGATGCTGCAATAGGTATTATAACCAAAATTTTCAGTTGAACAATAAGTGAAATTGTGTACTCAAACGCAGGGATCCAAATAAAACTTAATTACGGACTCTAATTACTGCGGAAGAATATTTTTTTTTAACCAAACTGCACAGTTATTCAATCGAAAAGACTTTTTTTTTAAGTTTTATATTTGGGGATTGAAATCTATCGAAGAAATCGGAAAGTGATTTAGTGTCTTCAAAAATAAATCAAATCATCTTCAATCATTTTAAAAGTATTAATTTCCAAGTTTAAACAAACATGTTCACGAACAAACAGGCGTGCACGAATGAACGACACTACATTCATGCACGCATGGATCCATTTTAGAGCAATGGATCCCTCCATAATCAAAAGGAAACGTCCTAGACTTGCTTAGAAGTTATTATGAGAATCATGTTTGAATGTGGATTTTCAAATCGGCTTGGATATGGACTTTTTTGGTCCCCGTATTACCCTAAATTATCATGACAAGATTTTTTATAGGACTTTATATAAGATCAAAATTACAGAAATCGATAAAAAGATTATAGGAAATCCGAAAACTGCGATTATAAATGTTATAAGTTCGATTCCAACTGGCAAACTAAAGCAAGTTCTAGCGTTTTAAGAACATGGGAATTTTCAGTAACATTAGGTGGATATTCAGCATGCTTCCTAAACAATAATATGGAATGAGCTTTGTTGAACTAGCATCTTTTTTATAGTAAACATTTCCTTCATTTACATACATATTCAAAGTAAAAATTTTAATACGAATAATGAAAAACTGTGACGGGTGAAGAAATATCAATCCCCATGTGTATGTTCTTTTTTTTCGTTAAATTTTCCTTTTTTTAGATACCAAAATATTCATATAGAATATGATATACTGAAATCTTAAAACTAATGTTATTTAAAAAAATATTTTTTTATGCTGAAAGAAATGTAGTATTTCATAAAAAAATTTAAAATACCCAAGTTTTGTGGTATTTTTTATTTTAGAACTTCATTAAACTCCTCGGTAGTTAGTTTAATGCTTTTAAGTTGATATTCATTACTTAGTATTGTTTAATTTCGTATTCAGTAAAAGTGTATGAGGCAAATAATTCAATTAATTTACAAAACAAAGACATGAAAAAGAAACTGGATAATAAATTAATGATGATTGACAAAAATTTAGATATCTATTGTTATTAGCGGCATTATCGAAAAATTAATAATAACTTGAAAATTCTCTTCATGATGCGGTCAATAAATGTAATACTTAAGTGTTAAAAAATATTAATTCCATGCATAATAATACTTCACATTTAGTTAATTTTATTCATATACTAAATTTTAATATACAGGGTGATTCAGCTCGTCGGTGACAAACTTTAAGGATCGATAGAGCACACCTAGACGAACATTTTTGAATAGGGAATGTAGGGTCCCTGACGCGATGGTAAGGCGCTAGGCGCTTTCGAAAATTTGGGTGCCGAAATTCGAAACGTCATAAAAACTAGGGAAATGGTTAGATTTTCTTGCTTGTTGCGTCGAAATGATTCTGTTTGTTTAGACTTTCTTCAGTACCAATTTGATAAGCGTATCTCTTAAAACATGGATAGGGGGCGCTGCAGACTTTGGAGAGCTAGACAACAACTTTAAGCCCGTTATTTTGATAATTTAACACATGCTCGCCAAAGTTTATACTCTAACTTAAAGTTTGAACCCAAAAGTAGAGCCCTGCAAAAAGCGTAAGAGCCGGAATAAAATGTCAAAGTACAGGGTGGTCGAAACTCGAAGGCTCCTAAGAGATAAACAAACAGATTTCTTGACTTATGGCATGCATTTTCATGATTCTGTTTGCTGGGGCTCTCTGAAACTCAGTTGAACGGTACAAAAAGAAACATCGATAGGGGGCGCTTTGGACAAAAAACATAATTCGTTGACATTTCGGACGCTAACTGGAAACGGGGCGCTACGATCAGTTAGTAATAATGAAAACACATTTTCTACCTCTGCTCAACACTTCTGAATAAATTTAGACCAAAAACATCAATGATACTGGAAATTTATTTACAAAAAATAACACTACAGAAGATGCTCGAAATTTCGACCTTGGGCCATGATGCAGGCTTCGCACCTCCGTCGCATTGAGGAGTGTGTGTTTCCAACAATGCCAGGAGTATCTCTGATCTGCCCTGCAGCTGCCACAATGCGCGCCACAAGTTCTTCAGCACTGCTGACAGGTGTATGGTATACCTCGGCCTTCAGGTAACCCCAAAGGAAGAAATCCAAGCAGGTGAGGTCTGGTGATCGGGCAGGCCAGTGAACTGGACCCCCACGCCCGATCCACCGCTGGCCATACCTTGCGTTTAGATGGAGACGCACGTCGTTCGTGTAATGGGCCGGAGCTCCATCGTGCTGGAACCACATCTGGCGACGCGAACCTTCGGGTACGTGCGCCTCCTCCAGAAGCTGCGGCAACACTTGATCCAGGAAAATCAGGTAATTTCCACCTGTCAGCCGTTCAGGTAACAAATAAGGGCCAATGAGGCAATCCCCCAGAATGCCGGCCCACACATTTACTGAGAAACGCTCCTGGGCTGCTCGGCTTCTGGTTTCATGTGGATTTTCATCACACCACACATGACTGTTGTGGGCGTTCCACATTCCCTCCCGGCTGAAGGTGGACTCGTCCGTAAACAAAATGCTGTTTACAAAACGGGGATCCCTGGATCTCATCGCCAAGTACCATCTTGAGAATTCCACTCGAGGGCCAAAATCCTGCTCTCTGAGCAACTGCACCCGCTGGATGTGGTAGGGGTGCAGATTCCGGGAACGTAAGATGCGCCACGCAGTTGCTTGCGAAATGCCAACATGTCTGGCGATATCTCTCGTGCTAAGACCTGGGTTGTCCTCAACCAGGTTAAGCACAGCCTCTTCGTTGTCGGGGGTGCTCACTGATCGCTCCCGTTCAGGCCTGCCTCCGTCGAAAGATCCCGTTGTGGACAACCTCTGGTGTACTCGAGCGAAGAAGGCATGGCAGGGGATTTGCCTGTTGGGGTAACGCTCGGCGTACAACCGCTGAGCGGCTCGTCCATTACAACCAGCAGCGCCATACGCCAAATGCATGTCAGCCAATTCAGAGTTTGTGTACCGTTCCATCCTACTACCGATCTGCAGACAAGTAACCCGAAGCTTAAGTAGGTACCGCACGTTCAAAAGACGTGTCTGCGCATACAACTACGTCATCTCGCGGTGTCGTCTACGCATTACGTATCTTTTGCATATCGATATGGTACGATATCTTTTGCATAAATCAGCAAAAAGCACCTTATGTAAATTTTATTGCGCACATTGTGCATGATTGAAACCAGCTATGTTTGTTAAAAAAAAACTGCAGTTTTAATAGCTTCTTATGATAAGTAAATTACTCTCTTGTTTTGTTTCTAACTGATCGTAGCGCCCCGTTTCCAGTTAGCGTCCGAAATGTCAACGAATTATGTTTTTTGCCCAAAGCGCCCCCTATCGATGTTTCTTTTTGTACCGTTCAATTGAGTTTCAGAGAGCCCCAGCAAACAGAATCATGAAAATGCATGCCATAAGTCAAGAAATCTGTTTGTTTATCTCTTAGGAGCCTTCGAGTTTCGACCACCCTGTACTTTGACATTTTATTCCGGCTCTTACGCTTTTTGCAGGGCTCTACTTTTGGGTTCAAACTTTAAGTTAGAGTATAAACTTTGGCTAGCATGTGTTAAATTATCAAAATAACGGGCTTAAAGTTGTTGTCTAGCTCTCCAAAGTCTGCAGCGCCCCCTATCCATGTTTTAAGAGATACGCTTATCAAATTGGTACTGAAGAAAGTCTAAACAAACAGAATCATTTCGACGCAACAAGCAAGAAAATCTAACCATTTCCCTAGTTTTTATGACGTTTCGAATTTCGGCACCCAAATTTTCGAAAGCGCCTAGCGCCTTACCATCGCGTCAAGGACCCTACATTCCCTATTCAAAAATGTTCGTCTAGGTGTGCTCTATCGATCCTTAAAGTTTGTCACCGACGAGCTGAATCACCCTGTATGTAAGTATAAAAATCACGTAAGTGGTATACTACTTTATACTCTTTTTTCAATCGAATTAACTCGAAAAACAGTTATTATTATTATTACAATTCAATCAGGAAAAAGTGACATCATAAATTCTTTAAAAAATAAAAAATAATAAAACGTAGACACATGTATTAAAAAAAAATTCATTTCATCAAGGTAAGAAAGTCTCGAGTATAAATCCACAGGAAGAGGTTTGGAAATTTGAAACCAATTTCAACATTTAAAGATACCTTGGAGTAAAATATGTTTTACTCCACATTTTACTATGTCCAATGATTCTTTTCAATTTAATGTTTTAAATGTAAAGAATAAAAAACCTATTTGTTCGGAAAATCTTGTGAAAAAGAAATTCAATTCTGTCTTTCAGAGAAATATCCAGTTTAGGGCATTTTTTGAGAATTATTTTTATCTACTTTTTTTTTCAATGATGACGTTTGATATTTTTTGCTTCGATTGAATATGACACTCAATTGTTGAAAAGAATTTTTATTATTATTATTTTTTAAATAATTCCGTTTTTACTCATAAGTAAGATTTACATTATTCACGATATAAATCATACGTTATTGAAGAAGTATTAAATGTCAGTAAGAAAATTGTAAATTTCTTTCCCTGATTTAAAATTTTCCATCTGTAAGATTTAATGTATTTTTCGAATTTCTAAATAAATTATGGAGAGAACGTTCTTTAAATGCGCATTATTACGTTCTTTGACTATGTAATACCCAAGTGTTAAAACAAATTATTGATTTCATGCACAATACTAATTCATATTCAGTAAATTTTATACATATACTAAATTTCAATACATATAAGTATAAAAGTCATGTAAGTGGCATACTACTTTTTATACGTATTTTAATCGAGTTAACTCGCAAAATAAAAAATTATTATTATTAATATTACAAATCTAACACTCTGAGCATGAAATATTGACATCATACATTCAATAAAAAAATAAAAAAAGAATCTACAAGATATTGAAACACGTGTAGACTCATACATGAAAAAAAAACCATTTTGAAAACTAAAAGAAACTGAAGTATAAACCCAAAGGAAGAGGTTTGGAAATGTGAAACCAATTTCAACATTTAAAGAAGCCTGGAAGTAAAATATGATTCACTCCACATTTAACTATACCCAATCTTTCTGTTCAATTTAATACTTTTAAAATGTCAAGATCAAATAACCAATTTGTTCGGAAAATCTTGTGAAAAAGAAATTCAATTTTGTCTTTCAGAGAAATATCCAGCATATATTTTAGGACAATTTTAAATATTTTTTTTTAGTATACAAATTTTAAGAAAATGACTACGGTTGACATTTTTTAGCTTCGATTGATATGATACTCTTATCATTTGTCAAAAAGAACTTTATTTATTTATTTTTTAAAAGGATTCAGTTTTTATTCATTAGGAAGATTCACATTATTCACTAAATTCTAAATTAATCATACGTTATAAAAGAAGTATTAAATTTTGTCTTTAATAATAATATTGTAGATTTTTCAGTTTAAAATGAGATTTTATTTCCCTATGCGTTTTAATCTATTTTCTGAATATCTAAATAGATTATTAGGATACAAAAATAATTTTATGATTTAAATGAAAGAAAATTGCGAAATATCTAATTAGATCTCAAGTACACTGGTATGCACAAAAATGTTTTTTATATTAGTAAAGCATATAATGAGTATGAATCAATTCAAACAGACGGACTCACGAAAGTTATTCTGTCTTATAAACATGGGAATTTTCAGTAATATCAGATGAATATTTTTTACGCATCCTAAATAATAATATGGAATGAGCCTTGTTGAATTAGCAATTTTTCTAGTAAACTTTTCCTTTATTTAAATAAATATTCAAAATAAGTATTTTAATAGGATTGTTGACAAGTTGTAACGGGTGCGGAAATATCAATCATCGCGTGCATGTGCTTTCTTTTGTTTTCTTTATATTTTCTTTTCTTTAAATGAAAACAGATTTATAAAAAATTTCTACGTTATGAAATATTAAAAATATAAAACTAATATTATTACAAAATATTTTTTTAGCTGAAAGAAATGTAGTATTTTATAAATGATTTTTTTAAATTACCCAAGTACTGTGATATCACGCATTTAAGAACTTCATTAAACTCCACTGTACCTAGTTTAACACATTTAGTTGATATTTATTAGTTAGTGCTGCTCAATTTACTATTCAATAAAAGTTCACTAGACAACAAATTTAGTTAATTTAAAAAATAGAAAAATGCAAATCACGTTGGAAAATAAATTAATTATAATTGGCCAAAAATTATATATCTATTGTTATGAGTAGCATTATCGAAAAATTAATAATAGTTTAAAAAATATCTTCACGGTACAATAAATAGTACTATACCTAAGTCATAAAAAACTTATAATAATAATTCGTGTATAATAATTTATAATAATAATTTAGTGTATAATAATAATTCACATCCAGTTCATTTTATAAATAAATTAAATTTTAATATATATAAGTATAAAAATCTTGTAAGTGGCATAATACTTTTTATTCATATTTTAATCGAGATAACTAGCAAAAGAAAAAAAAGATTATTATTAGAAATCTAACACTCAAAGCATGAAACATTTACATCATACATTCAACAAAAAATGAAAAAGAATCTATAAAATATTAAAACACATGTACACTCATACATTAAAAAATTCATTTGGAAGCTTAGAGAGTTAGAAGTATAAACCCAATCGTTCTCTTCAATTTAATTCTTTTAAAATGTCAAGATTAACTAACCTATTTTTCGGAAATTCTTGTGAAAAAGAAATTCAATTTTGTCTTTCAGAGAAATATCCAGTATATAATTTTTAATACCTCCAATGTTTAAAAAAAAAAATATGAGGTTTGATTTTTTTGCGTTGATTGAATATGATATTATTATCATTTGCCGAGAAGATCTTTTGCTATTTTTTTAAAGAAATTCAATTTTTACTTCTAAGAAAAATTCACATTACTCTCAAAATTAATCATACGTTATTGAAGAAGTATTAAATGTTGTCTTTAGTAAGAAGATTGTAAATTTTTCTCCCTGAAATAAAAGATTGTTTCTGTGAGTTTTAATATATTTTCTGAATTTCTAAATAAATTACCGGGAGAAAGTTCTTTGAATATGTATTATTACGCTCTTTGACTATGAAATACGCAAGTGTTAAAAAACTATTGATTTCATGCATAATAATAATTCACATTCAGTAAATTTTATACATATATTAAAATTTAATATATATAAGTATAAAAATTATGTAAGTTGCATAATACTTTATATTCTTATTTTAATCGAGTTAACTCGAAAAAAAATATTATTATTATTTCAATCCTAACACAAACAGGAAATACTGACATCATACATTCTCTAAAAAATAAAAAATAATCTATAAAATACTGAAACAAGTATATTTATGCATGAAAAAAATCCACTTTGAAAATTTAAAGAATCTGAAGTATAAGCCTAAAGGAAGAGGTTTGGAAATGTTAAACCAATTTCAACATTTAAAGATGCCTTGGAGTAAAATATGTTTCACTCCACATTTTACTATACCCAAAGATTCTTGTCAACTTAATGCTTTTAAATGTCAAGATTAAGTAACCTATTTGATCGGAAAATCAACTGAAAAAGAAATTCAATTCTGACTTTCAGAGAAATATCCAGTATATGTATTTTTAGGCCATCTTCTGAGACCCTTTTTTTTTCAAATCTAAAATTTTTAAGGAAATGACGATGTTTGACAATTTTTTGCTTCGACTGATATGACACTCTTATAATTTGTCGAAAGAAACTTTTATTTTTTTTTTATAGGAATTCAGTTTTTTCTCATTAGAAATATTCACATTATTAACAAAATAAATCACACGTTATTGAAGAAATATTAAATGTTGTCTATAATAAAAATATTGTAATTTTTTCTCTTTGAAATAAAGTTTTATTCCCCCCCCCCGTGAGTTTTAATATATTTTCTGAATATCTAAATTTTCTGAATATCTATGATTTAAGTAAAAGAAAATTAAGAATTATCTAATGAGATCTCAAGTACATAGGTAATCACAAAATTTATTTTAATATTAATAAAGCATGTAATGAGTATGTGTCAATTCAAACAGACGAACTCAAAAAAGTTCTGGCGTCTTATAAACATGGAAATTTTCAGTAACATTCGGTGAATTTTCTTTATGGAGTGAACTTTGTTGAATTGGCAATTTTTTATAGTGAACTTTTCTTTTATTTAAATACATATTTCAAAGTAAGTATTTTAACAGGAATGTTGAAAAGTTGTAACGGGTGCGGAAATATCTATCATCGCATGCATGTGCTATTTTTTTTCTTTAAATTTTCATTTATTTAAATACAAAGAGATTTTGAGAGATTTTTCTTTAATTACAAAAAAGAATTCTACTTTATGAGACATTAAAAATATAAAACTAATATTATTAAAAAATATTTTTTTTTATGCTGAAAGAAATATAGTATTTTATAAAGTAATTTTTTTAATTACCCAAGTACTGTGATATTTTGCATTTAAGAACTTCATTAAGATCATCTGTACCTAGTTTAACAACTTTAGTTTATTTTTTGAGTTAGTACTATTCAATTTTCTATTCAATAAAAGTGCAGAAGGCAAATAGGTCAGTTAACTTAAAAAAAAAGAGAGAAATGCAAAAAGCATTGGAAAATAAATTAATAATAATTGGCCAAAAATTAGATATAAGGTACCCTGGGGTAATAACGTAACGTTAAGGTTCTACCAATTTTCACGGCTTAGTTTTAGATTGTATTTTTCAAACAAATATAGGATCTGATACAGCAACTCATTGACTATCTATATAGAATAAAATAATTTAACAGATATGTATTCATAAAATGTAATGGCGTTTTTTCTTGACCAATGCTATTTGGCGTTAATACCCACCTATATGGGTATTAACGCCATGCAATATAATACTATAAAATAAGATGGAATAATGGCATGTAGATTGTCCAATTCTAAAAATACAAACTCTACAGCTCTAGAAATTGACAAATTGCATTCTAAGCTATTAAAAATGTACAATTTTTTTGTGACTCTGAAAGAAAAAGAAAGGTGAGGTGGTGGCGTGGGGAGAAGGCAAAAGAATATCAGATTCTAAGCTACGTTTTGCTTAAAAATGATCATTTAAATAGAATTATTAGAAACATTGCACGGATTATTTGAATCAGTATTTATATTCCCATGTATGCATTCTATGCGATAGAAAATATTGATTTTTTATGAAAGTGAAAGAAAAAGGAGTGAGGGGGAGCTTCAACAGAATATAACACAGTGTCTATCTTTTCTTAAAAAGTCCCGCTTAAATATGATTATAAGAAACATTGCATGATTTTAACCATTCATAATGTGATATTTTAATCATGTGAAGTTTTATAATAACTAGAGTTACATGTAATAAATATTTTTGTTAAACCTTAACTACTGTTAGCGTCTCACATACCGCTGAGTTTTTCAAGTTTCAGAGTTTAACGTGCAATTTTTAGTTTAACTATAGATACCGGGAAAATTTTGTTTCATTTGGAGTCCTATTACTATCTCTAGAGACTTTTGAATAGCTGAATTTTATTTATAATAGTCCTGTATATAAGGTTCAATACAAAAAAAATATTCTAAAAGTTAATTTAACATTTTATTCATCGTTAAATTAAGCGGTCTGACAGGCCGCTCACAGTAAGTTATGCGACAATTTTTGTCACAAAAGTTAAGGGTTAATACTATTATAGTAATCTAATATACTTTTAACCCATAACTCCACACTAATGCGGATTCTCCAAACCTACAGTTAAATTGTCGACGTTTTAAAGAACATGCTTTAATAAATTTTTAACAAATTAAACAAAATTTTTGGTTAAAAAATATTATCCCAAAGAGATCTTTTATTCAATTTTATGCATAATTCATATGGTGATATATCATTATCTCTATATTAGCAACAAAATTAACCTTTGACTGCTGTTAGCAATCTGACTGAACACTGTACCCCCCCCCAAAAAAAAAAAAATAGCGTTTAACTTCTATTTTTCAGTTTAACTATAGTTGCAACTGAAATTCTCTTTCGTTTGGAGTTCTCGTAATATTGTTAGAAATATTTGAATAGATTAAATTTAATTAGAATTAATTCTGTACAAAAAGTTTAGCGCAGGAACAGTATTCTATGATTTTTAATCATGGATCGCCTTTTAACCTTTAAGTAATGTTACAGGTCTCGTAGACCACTATTTTTGTTTTAATTTTTTAGTTTAACTTGTAATTTTCAGTTTAACTGCAAACACTACCGAAATTTTGTTTCATTTGGAATTTTAGTACTATCACCAAAGTCTAAATAGGTGAATATTAAGTATAATACTCTTGTATAAAAAGTTTAGTACAAAAACACACTCCTATGAGTTATTCCCGCCTTTTATTCATCTTTCAATTTTGCGGTCTCCCAAACCGCATCACATTCATACGTTACAATTTCTATCACATCAGTTAAAGGTTAAATTTATAAAGTTTTGAAAAACCGAACGTTGAGAAAGCGGACAGTTAAAATTACGAACTCAGTTGAACAATCCGGTGGAAATTTAATAGAAAACTGAGTTTGAAGATGTTCGAATTTGAATCTCGAAAACATTTTGATATAGTTTTATTTACAAGAGCTAAAAATTATTTTTTACATT
Source organism: Maratus speculifer (assembly GCA_964019185.1). Lineage (NCBI taxonomy): Eukaryota > Metazoa > Arthropoda > Arachnida > Araneae > Salticidae > Maratus > Maratus speculifer. The sequence goes on along the minus strand of OZ025294.1, from coordinate 294,657,774 downwards.
AGTAAAAAAAAAATAAATAATATAATGAAAAATAAAATAGAGAGATTATTTTTAAGTATTGCGCAACCCCCCTCCCTTAATCTTACCATTTCAACAATGATGATAATGCTGTCCTATATTAATATATAAACTCCCTTCGGATATAGTTCGCCACTGTTGGGAATCAAACGGTGTAGTAACGCCAATCCCTGGCGTTATTACCCCGGTATACTTATTGCGCAGCAAATCCTAAAGTACAAATTATCTCGAGAAGATATCCAAACTATTCTACAACAATTTGAAAGTACATGAAATACACTACAAATTTATGTAATTAACAAAGTATTTCCGGATAAAAAATATAGTCTTCACATCAAAAACCTTATCTCGCAAATTTTAGATCAAGCGTTAATTTTAGTTGCTTATAAAAACAATAAGACCTAAAAATGAAACAAATTAACTTGAAGCTGTTTTTGCGATTTATATGACTCAAAACCCTTCTGCGCAGAGCACATGGGTGTCATTTACCTGATTATTTTATAATTATGCAAAATGTAAGCACTTGGCGTTATTACCCCGCCTGGCGATATTACCCCAGGGTACCTTATATTGTTATGAGCAGCATCATCGAAATGCTAACAATAGCTTGAAAAATTTTCGTGTTTAAAATCAAAAACCAACTTTCAACTTAGTTTATTTTAAAGTTTTTAAATAATATAAATATTTCAAAAGCTCCATGATCAAAATATTCACCTTTTTTTAAGCAGTAGTTTTTTACATCGAAATTTCAATCCGAACTGCATTTTTAATAACACTGATGTACCTTAAGTATTTAAATAATTCGTAAAACACTTAAACGTTATTAGATAAGAAATATTAACGCATCATATCTTTTTCTGCGCCTTATTTACAGGATATAAAAATATGCTATAATATCAACTTCCTTTAGTTTAGGACGTGGTATGCAAATATATAAGTCTGAGAGATCCATAAGCTAAGGAGGATTATTGCTAGCTAAAATAAAGCCAAAATAGCTGATAGATAATAAAGAAAGTTTGTGATGCTTGATCTCCAAATAAATAGATTAGGAAGAAGAAAAAATCAATGCATAGGTGGTTAAAACAATGAAAACTTACAATTTATTACACAGTTTTCCTTTTAAATTGTAAATTTTCGTAGTACGTTATAAGAAAACAATATAAACAATATTAAGTAATAAATTTAAATTACATAAGAGTTAAGAGAGAGGACAAACATATTAGTGAGATGTTTCATTTAGCGCGGCATGTGTATCATAAAAAACATGGTATGTCTTATGTAAATTTTAAATCATGAATGAAAAATATATAAGTAAGAAGCTATTGAAATTACTTTCAAAACTTTGTTTTCAAGAATTATCATAATAATACATATTTCAAAACTATAAGTAATTTTGACCCTGTGCTGTTTGTAATCAATAGTACAGGTCAGTAGTATAGTAATCTGAAGAAAGTACAAGGACTACATAACATTTTTCCTGTGGTATACGTTGTAAAAAAAATGCAAAGTCACTCATCATTTTCCAGGAAGCTGGAATTCCTAGATCTTTTAATGCAACAATAAATATTCTATAAATCTCAGTTTCCTAGAAAAAGCTTATTAACTTTTTTTTTCTTTTTTTGCAGTGTATATATAATTCCTTTAAAGACAATGATTTTTTTTGTATGTTAACTTCTTAGAAGTGATTAAAATACGAAATGTACTTCAGAAACAGTTTTTTTGTTGTTATGAATTTAATCTTCATTTAATCAACAAAATTATTAAAAGTAGATATTTAACTGTAGATTAAATTAGTTAGTATTAATTGACAGTTGCTTTAATACTTTGTACCATGTACAGCATATCCAAAAGCTAATGTTACTTATACTGTGAACTTTGAAAGAAGACATTAATTTATTATTCTTAATTTTAAACATAGCTGTTACTGTAAGTTTTTCATAGAATTCACGATAGACGGCGATTTTGAGTTAATTTTTCAAGCAAAAGATTTATTTATGTCCTCAGCAGTTTGGCACACCACTTTCGCTGAAAAGATCTTTGTGAATATTGCCAAATTAAACAGAATGGAGACAGTTAACATATATAAGCAACTTTGAATTAATTTACTAAGGTACCTTGGGGTAATAACGCCAGGTTCAGGTTCTACCAATTTTCACGGCTCAGTTTTAGATTGTATTTTTCAAACAAATGTATTATTTGATACAGCAACTCATTGACTATTTATATAAAAAAATAATTTAACAGATATGTATTCATAAAATGTAATGGCGTGATTTCTTGACCATAAGCTATTTAGCGTTATTACCCACCTGTATGGGTAATAACGCCATGCAAACAAAACTATGAAATAAGATGGAATAATTGCATGTAGCTTGCCCAATTCTAAAAATACAAACTCTACTAACTTAGAAATTGACAAATTGCATTCTAAGCTATTGAAAATGTTCAATCTTTTGTGAAAGTGTAAGAAAAATAAAGGTGTGGTTTGTGTGGGAGGATGAGGGAAAGAATATCAGACAGTGAGCTTCTTTTTGCTTAAAAAGGACCTCTTAAATAGAATTATTAGAAACATTGCACAGTTTTAACTGTGTTTGTTTGAATCAGTATTTAGGATGTAGCTCGGACACAGTAGGGAATCAACCATTAATGCCAAGGATTGGCGTTATTACCCCGTTATAGTTATTGCCTGTACATTTTAAATTACAAATTATCTCGTGAAGATATACAAAATATTCAACAAAATTTTGAAAGTCCATAAAATGCAATACAAATTTATGTAATTAACAAAGCATTTCCGGATAAAAAAAATAGTCTTCGCATCACAAAAGATATCTCGCAAATTTTAGATCAAGCGTTAATTTTAGTTGCTTGTAAAAACAATAAGACCTAAAAATGAAACAAATTAACTTGAAGCTGTTTTTTGACATTTATATGACTCAAAACCCTTCTGCGCAGAGCACATGGGTGTCATTTACCAGATTATTTCATAATTATGCATAATATTAGCCCTTGGCGTTATTACACCAGACCATCTTATTAGAAAAGCAACTTTATTTTATTTACTATTTTGTGTTACAGTATTCAGCATATTAATGAAAAGTATGCAATTTTCTGTTTATCACAGACGTTAAAACATTTATATATAAGTATATATATATATATACATATATGCAGACTATTTTTTAATGTTCTACTTTTTTAATTATTTCTTACATTATTAAAATGATGTATGGCTGTAGATTTATTCCTGAATTAGAATAATTGTATTAAAATAATGGAAAAAACATATATTTGGATATTTTCTAATCGGAGTTGCTAAGTCACAAAGGGTACAATAAAATCATTAATGTAAATATGAATGTTATTTTATGGCAACGATACATTATGAAACAAGTCCGAAACTGTACGTCAAGAATAGTGAATGAGTTGCATTAGTACTACAATTAAATTTAAAAAATATTCCGATCTTGATGTAACAGAGTACAGTACTTGGGGTACAGTAAAGTAGCCAAAATCTTTTTTGTGTACCTGTAAATGCTAACTATTTTCCCATATACACGAAATAACCTCGTCAATCTACACCAATTCCATAAAATTTAAATCGCGCCCCAAACAATGTTTTCCTCTATACCATTATGTAATGGAATACTTTTATGTGCCTCTCAAATTTAATAGAAAATATTCTTTACACACAAATATTCTTTACATTGTACAGAATGTACAATAAGTACTTACTTCATACATACATATGAATTTTATTATATTTAAAAGAGTGTAACATCATTGAAAGATACTTGAATCTATTTTTCCCATGGGCCATAATGTAATGGAATACTTTTGATTGTTACTCTAATTAAATTTTACATCCGATTTTTATAAAATTTGAAATGAATCGATAAAGTTATGCAACATTTTTTTTAATTTTCAAACTATTCAATTTAGTAGTTTTTACTCTTTTATATGCCGACGGATGGACCGACTCAATGACGACTATAGGTGCTGCATATTTCCATAATTATAAACGCACCTAATCACGACTCGCAGATTGAAAGAATTCAAGTTTGTGAGAGTTTAACTCATTTAAAAATGTATACTTTAAAATGACATTTTGAAATCAATTTATATTTATTACACAACTCAACGTAAATATACATAAAATACAACTCCTAAAGAGGTCAATAAAATTTAACTTTTTTTATGTCAGTACAATTGCGCAACATTCAAACAATGGAAAAAATAAAGATTAAATGCCTCGATTTATTTATTTTAATGATGTCGAATTTCATGAAAAATATGGCATGACTACAGATATATCTTAAAACCAGAATAAGAAACGAACAAGATTTAGAACCTTGCATCTTATGTTTAATATAATAGTATCTTATGTAATATGGTATCTTATATAATAGTATTTAAAAGAAGACGTTTCAGAAATGCGTTTCCTGATGATATTAAAAAAGAATAAAATATGATTAAAAATCTTTTTTCAATACTTTCTGAAATAAATCATTAAAAGGACAAAGAATAATTATTAAACAACACTAGACGAAGAACTTGTCTGATTTATGCTCTTTTAGAATCTTAATGTTAGATAAATAATATAAATTTATCCGGATACCATTTGAAAAAAAAATCAATTTAGATTTATTTTGCCTTTGGAGGAAATTGAAGCAAAAAGTTAAAATTGTATGATACAGAAAATATGTGATTTCACATTTTTATACTATAAAGAATAATGTGATATATTTCCGTCCTTCAAATAGTGAGAATAATTGAGAAAGAAAACCTTTTATTTTTATTCATTGAAATTTTCAAAGAAGTAAGTAAATCAATAATTTATTTCCTTACCAATATATATGTATGCATGTAAATATTTTATTTTAAAATTCTTTTTGTAGGTTAAAAAAAAGTGTATAATGCAGGTGATTTTTCTCAATTTTTTATAAAAAAGTATGACAGATGGAGAGAACGTAATATATATTAATGAAATAGTTGTAAATGACAAAACGAAATAAATATAAGTTATGTGTGGCATAACATAGCAAGTCTTCCAAATCAAACTTATTAATTAAAATATTTTTTCATCTAAAACACATTTAACAAACCATGTTCGTTGATTGTTAAAACAATTATTTGTATCCCTTACTGCATCATAAAAGTTGTTTTTGAACTTTTTTCGTGATAGATAATTATTTTCTAAATCAGTGTTTTATACTACTTTGAAAGGTTGACCAGCTGATGACAGCTGTTTGCATGTTTTCAGAACAATGATGCATGCCACATTAATTCATTTCACGTTAGACAAAACTACCACATTTACAAATGATGTGACGAGATACGTAAATATCCAAATGCCATCCAGCATCTTTTAATTCTGATCTATAACTCCATGTCAGCCAGTGATATACTGGGTTGCCAATTTGAACATTTCCTAAATTTCTAAATTTAGTATTGATACCGGAAATTCTGGAATTGCTAATTTAAGCAATCACAAAATATTTTAAATAAAATAATAAAATAAACACATGTAATTTCTAATATTTGCCTCATAGAAAAAAAACTATCAACCCTGTTTGTATGATCCCGACATCTATCGGTGGCTTATATGACTTTCACTGCTCTCCCAGAATATATTTTCCAAAAAGACAATGCTTGATTTTAAGACGGAATCATTTGATTATTTATCTTCTCTGTTCATGTGACAAATTCTTACATTTTTCGTTGATATAACATAGTTAGGATAAGCAATAGAGTACTTTTGTAATTGTGGGCGTTTCGTTGACTAAAGGATAAAGAATTGAGCGTTATTGTATGTACCATTGTGTGTGCACAGGTGCTTGCCTGCATATAATAAGGTGTGTTACTTAGAGACAAGGAGAAAGTTTATACCAGAAAGTTCATATAACTGAGTACTTTTAGTCCTTATCTTCTAATGATACCATACATATAAAGAGATTCCATTAACCTTTTCGCGACGGCAGCCTTTTACGAAATTTTTAATATTTTATCACCGGTTTTTAAAAACAGAATATAGTACCTAATTAAATCGAGAAAATACTCCGATTCAATAAGGCAAATTTCACCGTATAATTTTACTGGTGAGAATAAAAAGGATTTTTAAGCCTTTTTGGGGCACGTTTACGTATCGCTCCTGCCCAAGGGGTTAAAGAAAAAAAAAACCTCTTTATCTTTGGTGACTAAAAAACAACATATAGCACTTATCTGACTAAAATGGAATATATTTCGTATTACCCATGTAGTAATAGGGCACGCTTGTAATTCACACATTATTACATGGTTACAGATTTTGAAATATTTGGCAGTCCTATGTGGAAAATGCGTTGCTAAAATTCATAAATGGTGCATTGTCATGAAAGGGTATTGCTTCGTTTATAGTATTCGACAGAAATGCTTGTGGTTTAATTAACGAAGTAATTCATAAAAATCTACCTAATAGAAGATATTTCATAACTAGCCGAGTTGGCGACGAGTGTGGTCTACTTTAAACATATGGTAAGCAACATAGCATTTTTCTTTTATTCACAATTCAATTTACTTGCTCAATCTTTAGCCAAATGAGAAGATTCCGATAAATAAATCAAGAACTAACCAAGAAATTTCAAAATTACATACTCTTGATCTGTTAGTATACCTACTATGATATCATAGGAAATTTTTTTATTCACCTTTGGTGTACTTGCTTTGAACATGATTATCTTTATGGTTTAACATCTCTTATCGTTCATGTTGAATGAATCTCTTGTGTTTGTTTACTTTATGGAGTAAGCTAGCAAGTTGTTTACCTAATTTCAATTGACGTTATTGCACAATATATACAGGGTAAGTCATAAATATCGAAACAATAGGCTATCTTCTTAAATACTGCCCCTAGACCCATACTTCCAATTGCAAAGTTTCATAAAAAAAGGTAAATTTTTTGATAAGATAAGATGCAACTCCATTGGGGGGGTCTATTTTAAAAAATACGAAAATTAAATTTTTATACGGCCCCCAAAGGAGAAAACTTCCAATCTGAAAAAATTTCCTTATCCATTCCTGAATTAAACAAAAAAAATCATCTCGATATCTACAAATCCCTGAAAGATATTAAAATCCAAAATTTTCCGAAATTCGTGACTTACACCACTTAAGCATACCTCGGAGCGCAACGATATCTGTTCATTTGAAGCACAATTTAGGGATCGAACATAAATTTACGCATTATTAAATGTCGATCTAAGACAATACTTTAACTTTTAGATATAAAATAAAAGCGTATAAGTTTTTGCTTTGAACTTCCTTGAAATATGCTAGATGTCTGCAATATCTCGAGCTTGGCGCCAGCCTCATAAATTGCACGACCTATTGTCCGGACCATCTTATTAAACATTTATTAAAAGTGTTATTAAATTAAGTGATATTAATTAAACTCTCATGAAACTTGTCTTAAAAACTTATTGCCGTAGGTAATAAGTTTTGTAAAAATAGTAATAGCGATAATGATACTTCTATTAACTGAATCATTGGAAATATATTTTAACACGTTCGCTGCCGCTTACGCGAAGATGTGATGATAGTTAATGCCGCACTGTAGAAGTGGGTTTTTCCCAGAAGCCGATTTACTTTTTATAACAAAGAATCAGTAAAAGATTTTCCTAGCTATATCCTTCCTGTAAACTTTCCTTTTTAACACAAGAAGGATATAGCTAGTCAGCATATTATTCCATTTTCTGCGTATTCACCCTTTGGGTATAAGTTTTCTACATTCCGGTTCATGGTTAATCGTGCGTTTATTATTTGTTCTGTTGAATTTTTGTATGAAGAGTTGAATTATATTTTTAATATTGCTAAGTTGAATAGTTACAAAAAGGATAAAATTAATAAATTGGTTAAAAATTGTAGGGATAAAAATAATTCTCAGGTTAATTGTAATTTGGTTGATAATGCCTGTGAGAAGGGGGAAGAGATTGGGGTTAAAAGACTATCGTTTCCTTATATAAAGGGTAATTTTGAGAGGCTTAAAGCTAAATTAAAAAAGTTTAAAATAGAATTAGTTGCTAAGTTAAAACATCTTCTATACAGAGCTTTTGATCCTATTCCACAAGATGATCTAGCAGGGGTGTATGAAATTCCATATGAGAATGAAGGGGGGGATATTAATTTTTATATTGGTATGACAGGTAGAAATTTTGGGGTTAGAGAGAAAGAGCATGAATGTGACATAAAATTTGGTAGGGATAAGACTGCGTTATCAAGATTGTTTTTAAAGAGGGGGGTTAAAATTTGTTTTAAAGATAGTAGATTAGTGTTCATTTCAAGTTTATTCCGAAAATTAATCATCCGTGAATCCATAGAGATATATTCTAGGAGGGATAGGGTTTGTAATGATTTTTATTCTTATGACATTCCGAGTTTGTGGTTAGAATTACTTAATAAATATTTAAAGGGTGAGTCTAATAGGAGGAGCCGCGGTGGCATTGGCTATTCACGATCATAGAGGGCGCAATATTTTGTGTTTTGGGTTTTTAAATTACCTTTATATCCAGAGTCATTTAGTTTTTCTACTTTTATTAATTTTAATTTTATACATATTAAATTTAATATATGGTCAAAATTTATTATATTTATATGCCGCGGTGGCAATGGCTATATTCACGATCATAGAGGGCGCAATGTTTTGTTTTGATTTTTAAATTATATTTATATCCAGTGTCATTTAATTTTCTACTGATTTTATATGTTATGAATACGGTTCTTATGAATGAACCGAAACATGTCAACTTTTTAATTTAATTTTTATTTGTGACACCTTCTAAGTAAATAAATATGAAATGTTTTTATACGAGATAGCCTATTGTTTCGATATTTATGACTCACCTTGTATATATATTTTAAGTCTTGAAAGAAATTTGTATTTTAGTCACAACGTGTCGTCACTAAGTAGTTGCGTTTTAACCTCCTGACTGCCGCCGACTGATTTTTTCACACACTAAGCTGCAGGTTTCACTGCAACATAAGCAATATTTAAATTAGTAAAATTCCACAAATAAACCCCAGTTCTGAAAAATTAAGTTAGGATTGATGCTATGAAAGATTATACACCGATACTAATAACGTATTTTGCATCAGGTTGGAAAAAACATCTTTTTTTTATATTTTTAATAAATTACAAAGAAAACAACATTACAATATTACCCTTTGGCTGGGCAGTCAGGGGGTTAATCACACATGACAGGAGATCACCGTGACATCTAGTGATGTTTTTGAGATCATGTTTATTACATGAGTATACAGTGGCGGTCAAAGTTCGATATTTATGACTCACCCTGTATTTATTTGAATGTAAATTATAAAGGGCATTATGATGTTGAAATGAAGTACCTTGGATTATTTTATTATTCTTACTATTAATTATTTATTTAAATACTTTTCCACCATAAAGTCCTTGACAATTTCTTTTTTTAAACTAGGCGCAATTCGAGTTTGGGAAAGTAAAATACATTGCCGATATATATATATATATATATATATATATATATATAAGAAAACAAACAACTTTGTTTTCTTTGAACGCACTGCATTTGGCACTATTTATTTTTCTGATAGCAATATGAGAAAATCTTGTTTTCGAATACCAGTTACCGAATACCAATTATTCTCTACTGTCTTAAAAAGAAAATAACATTAAATAAGAAAAGTTTAATTAATTAACTATTAAAAAAACAATTTATTTAATTTTAAAAGAGAAAATAAAAATAAATAAACAATTTATTAATAAATAAACAACATTAACCTGGTTACTATATTAGGTAAAGTAACCATTTCGTAACCATTTAGTGTAACCATTTTAGCATCAGCTACGTACCTTGGCGAGTATGACATCTGTGCCTATTTTTTTTTTTATTTAAAGGTAAATTGTACACAGTATTTTTTATACGCAAATTATTTATATTTCAACATAAAAATAGATAAATGGCTTCTTTATTTTAAATTATATATGTGTGCAAAAATTGCTTTTGATATGACATAGTAAATGAATTACCGAAAAACACGATGCTATTTTTCTTCTCGCTAGGGACCTATACTAGAAAACAACTTTCTTTATTATTGTATTTTAAATGAGTTGATATAATGATGTGTATTTTAAATGTATATAATAAATGTATTTTATTTAAATTACAGTTATTGTATTTTAAATGAACTCAACGATATATGTGTGTTTTAAAAGGAAAGATGGCGATGGAAAAATATTTGGCAATCTATAGCCTGCACTCGACTAACATAAAGTGTCGAAATGGCCATTTGACGTATAAAAGGTGAAGCGGTCAGCAAGGAACTATTGATATCTTTCACATGACTCAGGCTTTTATTATATAGATGATTTGTTTTATGTATGTGGATTGACGTATGTTTCTTTTAGGAATATTTTATAAACATTTTTTAAAAAAAGCGTTAGTACATAAATATTTATTCAAAAAATGGGAATATATCTATGAAAACACGTTATATGCATTGGGCCCTAAATATAAAAATGTATCTTTTTAAAAAACAATTTTTATTATGAATTATTTTTCTTAATTTATTATCCATATTAAATTATGACTTTTATAGGTATCTAAATGGCTGATGGGAAAAATAAATAGCATGCAAATATTTTAAAATTCACTTACGTGCATCTGAAAGTTCTTTTTCTAGAAGTAAACGCGTAATAATAAATAAGAGGCATTATTTATTTATTACTTACTGTAATGCGTTTGTAATGCTGGTTGAAGAAACATTTTGTATAGCGGAAACGAAAAACAAATTTAAAATAGGACAGAACCATAAGTCAAGAGCATTTTTCATTATATTAAAAGCATTTATCTAAATAAATTTGTGTTTAAAATTATAATTCAATAGTTTTTACTTGTTTAGTACATTTATTTATAGAGATTTAAACTATGCTTTTGATTATTATTTGAAAATTATTTTCGCTATATTTATAAAAATGCCACTCGTACGTGTAAAGATTGTGTGCACTCTCTGCTGATATTTCAATAATATCAGTTTTTGAAAATATTCAGCAGTTTTAAGACCATTTCACGAGAATGAAATAATTTAGTTAGTTATTTCATTGAATATTTTGTATTATTATGAATGTTTGATGTTTACACAAAAATAATATGCAGCAAATTAATTTTAATATTATTTATAAGTAGGGTGTCAAGGACTTTAATTTGGTTGAAAATAATTTAAATCAGCGATTAAATCTTGATTTAATTCGAGCATTTTTTTTTCATTCATAAAATTATTTTTTTTTTAATGTTTAAAATGACATAAAAGTATTAAAATCTAAGATTAATTTGGAATTTTTCGACAATAAATGAAAAAAAAAAAACAGCTTTAAAAATTGTTTCCAAACTTATTTCTTGAGAATTGTGAAACAATAAATACTGTAAGTTTGTAAGGGCATAAAAATTATCATATTCAAACATTTTAATTAAACGTAATTTGTGATGGCATGAAATAATTGCCTTTCAACTATGAAATTTTTCATTGTTATATATAAAATAAGCATGAGAAGTGTAGTAAATTTCTGCAAATGAAAAGAGCAAACAACCAGAATCTTACTTTCTAAGTGTACATTTGCGTTCGTAAGTTTATACCAAATATTGGGACTAAAGAAAAATGGAAGAATAATACCTATTCAACAGCTGTTCTAAAAGAATGTATTAAGAAAAAAAATAATAATTGGCAAAAAATATTAATACGGCAACAGATCTTCCTTAGCATATGCATATATCCTGAAAGTTACGATTTACGCAAATGTTAATTTTTCTGAGTATAAAGCAAAATGAGCTGTCAGTAACATTTGTTTCTTTTGTTATTTGTGCTAATAGCTAATGAAATTACTTATTTGCAGTTTCAATTTATTCTATAACTAATTGTTTCTTTTAAGCTTTTTTTAAGAACCCTTTAAAATTGACAAAATGCAGCAAGACATTTTTAAAAATAAATACTCAAATTTATCCATACCATATATATATATTTAAATACACGTGTCCAAGACCTTGTAAAAATGTTCTAACTTTTTTTAGAGGGTGAGGCAGGATGTTACTAAACCTTTTTATGTAACGTAATTAAAAAATTTTAGAAATTAACGATTTTTTATTTATTATAGTAGTACCCTATTATTAGTTATCCCTTTGATTGTTACACATTACTAATATATTTTATTACGATAAAGAGCCCTTTTTTGGAGCTAACATCCTGCCTTTTTTCATTCTAAAATGAATACTAAATTATAAAAATAATTATATTAAATTATCGTTTTAGCAATTAAAATATAAAGATGACTATAATATACCTTAGTTATGATTATTTGTTAAATAATTATAAATTTTATACAATCTTAACAATTTAACTTTAAATGCAGTTACTGATCATTTTGATAAATGTAACGATCACAAATATTAGTCTTACATAATTATCATAAATATTGATATAATTTCAAGGTATATACCTTCAAGGTATTTTACTAACTAATGAAACTACTAATTTGCAATATTTATAATTTCTGTAATTACTTACTAATAATAAAAATTTTAATAATTAAAGTTTAAAAACGTAGATTGTGTTAATAATTAGAGATTTAATTGTTCTGGAAACATAACACCGATGTTGTTACATGTGTATCACAACGGCAAATACATATAATTATTATGTCATTATAACGAAATGACTAATGAACAAATAACTAACTGCAGAACTTACCAGAAACTGTATTTTTCATTTCTAACTGAAAGCATCTAAACTAATGACTCTCGACATTGTAGTTTTAAAAAATGCTTATGAAATATTTATATAATTTTTATTGGTTAACTGTCAAGTATTCTAAACAATATTTCAAAGTATTAACAGTCATAGTAGCAGGTTTGAATTTTTTATGAACGTTCTTAATTCGGCATGATTTGAACCAGAAATAGAATTCTATTAAATCAAAAGTCTTACTAATACTTTTTTATTTGATTAATTTATTAAAATTAAAATAATGTTTTCCGAAGCATGGAAAACATTTAAATAAACACAACACGGTAAAAAAAATATCTCCAATGTTACTATAATAGTTAAAATATAAATTATCAGCGAATTTTCAGATAAATTAAATTTTTTCTAACCATGGATAAAAATAAGGAAAGGCTAATGGAGAAAATTATTTTTATTATACAAATGAAACAAACCAAGAAAATATATAATAAAAAGTTTCCAAAACATTTGTTTATTTAACGGAAGTAATTTAGTAGAGATATAACATTTACCACGTTACTATATTCAATGCTTAATTTATTCTTATTTCTCTATTTTTTAAGCCAAATAAAATTCCTAATTTAATGGCATTTTATAAAAAATAATCTCACGTCTAGCCTACGTCTAAATACATCAAAAATAATTTAATATTAACAAACAACATTTACATTTTTATGAAAACACTATTTTTGCACAACTTTTACATCTGGAGTCTTCTTTAGTCTCTTTTTAGTCTTCTTCGTCTTAGAGTCTCTTCTGGAGTCTTTCTTTCAAAAGCAAAACTTTTGAAATTTACTTAAAAAATGTTTTTATACGTCTTACATATTGCGAATCCTTCCACGAAAAGAAGTTTTTTTAATAAATCTTTATTGCGATAACACAATGTAAAGTTATTTCACTGGATATTTCAAACTATATTTTTCTATTTTTTTAAACAAATATTTTTTGAAACCTATTTAAAAGGTGTAAAAATTAGTTATCTACACTCTAAAAAAAAAATGTGTAAATTTACACACAAAAATGTGTAAATCGATGATACAAAAACGACATGTCTATGTGTGTAAATTTGTGTGTAAATTGCGCCAAATGTGTAAATTTCAGAATACACATTTTAATGTGTAATTTGATGATAAGTCCAAATGTGTAAAAGTTATCTGATAACTCTTGAAATACACACTTTAATGTGTGAATTGCACTGAAATACACATATTTCTGAGCACTATTTTTACACATACATATGTGTAATACTCTTTTTTTACATATATTTTTGTGCAATAGGAAAATACCTACAATGTTGTGTAATATGCAAAATACACATGTTTTTGTGTTATGTACAGAATGCACAGATTTTTGTGTAATATTCTGTTTTTACACATATGTCTATGTAACATGGAAAATACATTTTTGTGTAATATTTAAAATACATAGGTTTTTGTGTACAAAGATTTACCTTATTCTTTGATGTGTAAACTGCGAAAAAGTTTTTAAATTAGCAAAACAAAATTACATGAAGAACAAATTCGTATGCTTGACTTGTTTCTAAGTACGCGATCGTAATTATGTAAATACGTAATAACTATAGTTGTCATTCAATCCGTCCGTCTGTCTATCTGTCCGTTCGCATATAACAACGCAAAAACTACTTAATCCGAATTGTTTGAAATTTAAAATACATAACTCTTGCATAATTTTATCAAGTCATTTCAATTTTTATGAAAATGAGATGCATAATTCAATTATAGAGACAGTCAAAAGCGTTCCCTTGCATAACGGCCCATGTATAAAAATAGTTTCAAGTGCCTTTTAATAATGTTACACGTTTTCGAACATAATAAAATTGACTTGCATCTATGAAGTATATACTACAATATAAATTCTGTATAATCTGTAGTACAGAGAATAGTTTTTATTAATTTACAGGGCCATACTAAAATATTACATTACATTATGGTAAAGAAGGAAACATTGTTTGGGACGCGTTTTAATTTTATAAAAATTTATCTGAAAAAAAGTTATAATTGCTTCAGTGTCTGTAATTGGATTTGGTGTAAACATTTGAATTTTTCGGACTAGGTTAAAAAAACTATTTCTTCTGACATCAAATGACATTTTTTTTAGAGTTTTTATTTATTTTTCTTGTAGTTTTTGAATGCAATACGCTTACAAAAAGTCTTCAATTTAAAAATCACAAACGAAAAACCATGAATTGAAATCTATGAAAAACTGTCTTTTGTCATCGGTATAAAATGAAATAAGAAATGTATACCATGTAAAATAATAAAAACTCGAAGTTTTATAGCAAAATATATTATAAACACGCTGAAATAGATAGTATTTAAACCGAATAATTATTTTAAATGCTATATAATGTTAAAACTGCAAATATTTACTCTTATGTTACAATATGTGATTTTAAACATGAAGAAATGATTTAAAACACAAAAATAATAAATTATTTTTTCCAAATTTGTAATAAGCAGAAAATAACACACTTCTCATCCATATTATAATTTTCAAGTGTTAAATTGTAAAATAAATGAACTTACCTTTGAAAAAAAATCTGTTCTGGGCTATCAAAATTCAAAATTCATTTTAGCAATAATGATCTAAAACTGCTCATGTGATCAAACTCAGTATCGTCGTATGTTGAGAATTTTAAGAACATATGTGGCAAAAATGCTATGATGGATGATAGCAGTAATAAATAAGACCCCCGATTAAGGGTGTATTTCAATACAAATTGCCTTTTTTCTGATTTATTTTTAAATTCGTTTTTTCTCTCAAGCGCATCAAACTGGCAAATTCTCTTATTTAGAAAGTATATTAGGTCCCGTGCTTTTCAATTTTTTGATAAATGCAGAAAATATTGCAAAAAAATGCTGTTAAAGTAAACGTTTTAAACCGAATTTTCCGAAGCGGGAGATCTGGGAACGAAAAAAAGAGTCATACTGGGGAAATAATAGTTTATAAATCTAATTCTAATGAATTTAACAAAAAATAAAATCACACGACATCTTATAGATCTCTTTAAAAGTCACATCAGCAAGTTTCGTGTTTTTACTTCTAAAAGTGAGTCTGAAATTGTATCAGAAAATTTCGAACTGTTGAAGGTGAAAAAAATGTTTTCGAATGCACCCTTAATGCTCGCTGGTCATTTTGACTTTAGTGTACATCGCAGTTATGTAACACGGAGATACAAAGGTGTAATTCACTTTACATTATGATCTGACTGAAGCAAAATTCAAACTTTAAAAAATTTAGTTATTAAAAAATAATTTTAATCATTCATTGCGAAAATTACATTTTTATTTATAAAATTGTACATTTAAAAATAATAACTCTTGCTATCTATGACTATCATTTTTGAAAACAAAGCTCATTTTTCAGGTCTTATATGAAAGTTTTTGCACAATTTTCCAAGAATCTATGTTGCCAGGGCCAATATCACTCTGATATCGTCATAAAATAATACAAGCGGATTTATAAGAATTTACTATAGTGGCTTTAAATGAAATGTGATAATTTTTTTTCCATATAATTGTCTGTTAGAAATCCATATAACCGTACTTATTTTTACCAGACACAGCTAAAAACAAAGTAGGAATACACAGTTAATAACTTTTTTTATGTGAATGAAGTATAAAATTGCAGACCATACATAAAATAAAATCACACTTTGGTATATTATCATTAATATTTTATTTACAAGAATGGAGGATAGTTATAAATAACAAAACTTATTTTAACACTCCGCCTACCAGACAGTTCCCCCGTCGGATCGGCCAACAAAAATTAGTTTAAAATTCCGTAAAAATAGGGTGTAAAAAAATCATGATTTAAAAAGCAATAATAATAAAGATCGAATTTTTGTATTTAAATCATATTTCTTTTTATTTGAATCGGATTTTTTTTTCCAGCATTGAAATATTGAATAGATGTAGGTTTAGCCTAGGTTTCTAAGATTAATAGATTCTAGGTTTCTAAAAAATTAGACTTTTATTTACTAACATAATCTATGTTTTTGCACTTTAATCAATAAAATTTAATTATTATTTAGTAACTACAAAAATTATAAAAACTGTAAATTAGTAATTTCATTAATTAATATAATACTATAAAGTTATATACATTAATATTTTGCAATAATTATGTAAAACTATATTAAAAAATAATGATTTTACATTTATTAAAATTATCAGGTGCTGCATTTAATTTTAAATTGATTACAATCTTTAATTAGGTATATAATGCATATTGTAATGCTTAAATTAATAAACGATAATTCAGTATTTAATATTTATTCTAAAAAGAAAAAGGACAGAATGCTTGTTCTAAAAAAAAGGCACTATTACATAAGAAAATATATTACTAATGTGCTTAGTAGCAATAAAAATAAGTACATAATTTTTTAGTATGATAAATATAAAAATCATTAATTTTCAATATTTCTATAAATCACGAATTGAAAAATACAATTAAATAACATGTTTTAATAATATCCTGCTTTTTTCCAAGAAATAAAGTTCTATCATTTTTGTTAAGTCTTGGGTGCACATATTTAGAAGTACTGCGGTATGGAGGGATTTATTTCAAAAAAGATCTGGCTATATTTCACTATTTTTTAAAAGGTAGGGTGCATTTTGTTAATTTCAAAAGGGGCAAAGTGTTGCAGCCTTAACAAATAGCCAAAGTGAAACAGTAATCAACAGAATTAATAAAAACAGCAAATAAGTAATTTCAATTTGGCATAACCAACATAACTAACAAATATTATTGGTAGCTCATTTTGCATTTGTAGTAACAAAAATTACTGTTAATAGCATAAATAATACCTTACACAATGTATGTGCATACTAATATATATATATATATATATATATATATATATAACCGAAATTTAGCATACTTTAAATGCTTATTTCATATAAAAGAATAAACAATTTAATTACTTAAAGGAAATTATGACATCACAAATTATATTAGATTTAGATTTAAATATAATATTTAAATGAAATATCTTTTATGCCTTAACAAAGTTATTGTATTTAATGTTTCACAGGACTCAGAAATTAAGATTAGAAACAATTATTTAAAGCTTTTTTATCAGATTTTGGTGTACTGTATACAGTATTCCAAATTACATTAATTTTAATACACTTTCCAAATTACATTAATCTTAGATTTTAATACGTTTGTGTCATTTAGAACAATTAGATTTAAATCAATTTTGATTTAAATAATTGATTTTTATTTCAAATTGTTGATTAAAATAATGATTTAATCGCTAGCTTAAATCCACTTTTTAAAATAGTTAACACCCTAAGTAAAATCCAAATGAATGCGATAAAATTTAGAAATTGGTTTGTAAACTTGTTTTATTAGATCTAAATTCGTAAAAATCTCGAAACATTTAAAAAATATATCGAATAAAAGCTAATGAATTTTAACTGTGGTTGTATGCATTGTTGTAATTTTTGTGCACTGTTTATCTTTTATTTCTTTTTTCGTGGGTTAATCATATATTTTCTGATACTGTGTATCGTATAGATATTTTGAAATTCCTTTCATTAAAATCATTCACAAAATAAAATAATAAAAGCTTCTAGAATTAAAAAAATAATAAATAGACAATATAATTATGACATTTCAGTCTCATTCCTTCAAACATATGGATTATTCATAGATTTTTATTTATTTCAACAAAATCATTGTAATTTAAAGAAAAGCAAACAGAAAAAATATTTTTCATACCTATTTTCCATCGACATATTTCTTCATTTTTTGATGGTAATCCATAGAATCATTTGTAGAAAACAAATAGTCCAATATTAATTACAAAAGCAGTGGCATGAATCTATTTTACACATACCAACAGCATTTGTAAACTTTCTTGGACGTATTTTGTATGAAACACAGAATTTTGCGATACTCTTGTAATATTTTTTGCTTAAATTTTTAAACTTAGACGGACTATACGTACATAAACGGCTATTTTTACAAACAAAATGTTCTCGTTCTCTGTGTATTCCAAAGATCAACAAATAAACTTTACTGTCTTTAATTAAAAAATCGTCTGCGAGTTTTCCCTATTGCACATGGCATATGCGCATGCAAAAATTATAAAGCAAAAAATGCTTACATTACTAAACTTTCAAGTTTATCACCTGTTCGTTCAAAACAGCAGGCTTAATATTTTTTTTTTCCTTTTTGAAACCACAGAAGTATAAGTGTCGCAGAAGTGTGTTTTGTTAACGACAGCTGATCGTTGACAAAAAATCACCGTAAAAGATAAACTGACATATATACCTGAACCTGAAACATTTTTACACTCTTCTATTTTTGCAAGAAAAAAATACTAGATTCGTGAAAATTTTCGAATTCTTGTTTTTAATGGATTTTACACATTTTATAAGGTTAAAAATGTTTTTATAAAATGTTTGTTTGTATGTCTGTGACTCTGTCTGTCTCTATGTGATATAAATTTTGTTGGCACTCTATCTCAAGAACTAATACATGGAATACGTTTTCATTTTATTTGAACCTTATACATACACATGCATATATATATATTTGTGTGTTAGAAATGTAATTCTATATGTCAATAATTAATTTATAACAAGCTGGAAATTGCATTTTAAACGTAGCAAATGAGATGCGTTCGTGCTATGACAAAGTTCTAAAAATATTCAGATTTTGCTGTAATGGATACAGTATTTCGGATACAGTATAGTGGCCGAAATCTTCGGTGTGTACCTCTAAATACTATCTGCTTTCTGTCAGCGGTGTAGTCGTAAAAAAAGCAAAGGGTATATGCATAAAACAGAGGGTATACCCTAGAGTGTATACACTGTAGCTCTTTTGAGAAACAGAGGGTATACCGAGTTCCTTAAAAAAATCCAAAGGGTATACGGCGTGTACCCGCGTATACCCTCCACTACATCCCTGCTTTGTATTATACAGGAAGTAACTTATAATAAACCTCAACAACGTACATAAAATGTGAAATAGTTTAATCGTATTATAACGCGCCCCGAACGGTATCTCCCCTATAATATTATGTAATGGAATACTTGTGTGTGGCCCTGGAAATTAATAATGAATATTCTTTGCACCACCGATTGTGCAGAACGTATATTTTATCATACACTTCTTAGATACATATAGATTGTATTATATTCGAAAGCGTGTAGCATCATTAACAAATTGGAAATTGCGCGTCAAACGTGGCAAATGAGCTGCGTTCGTACTACAATTAATTTTATAAATATTCTGAGCTTAATACATTAACTGTTAAATTCTTATGCTAAAATGCATGAATATAAAATTTGATACGATTATATCTCTCCAATTCAGTAACACGAAAATAATAGGACCTCTTCTTAAATAGGACGCAATCAAGATCGCAAACCTAGAATCATTACTTATCATGGGATACCGTGAAAATGCGTAACTGATTCGAAAACCACTGCTATTTTCATTTTTACTCTGTAACTTTTACAGATTCTTTTGTGTTACCCTGTATATGATTTACAGCATTTATATACACAAAGTAATATGCAAAAATATGGTTACACTTAAAAACTAATATCAAAACTAAAAGTGCACTTCTAGCAAAAATCTGTAACGTAGAGTAGTAGTTCTGGTGCAGTATAGTATCCGAAATCTTTTGTGAGTGCTTGTAAATACTGTTAGCGCTTTCTATTATTAAAGAAGTAACTTGCAATAAAACTGAGCAACGAATATCAACTTAATTATATACGAACTAATTTAACATGATTGAAATACGCAGAAACCAATGTTTTCCCATATATCATTATGTGACGGAATTCTTTTGTGTAGCTCTGTAAATGAATAATAAACGTTTTTTCACCATATATTGCACCGAATGTATATTTTAATACGCTTCGGTAAATGTATATAATTTTTTTCCTGTTTGGAATGCTGTAACACCATTAAAATGAACTTGAAACATTTTTTTCTCATTGACGGTAATGTAACGTAATACTTTTGATTATCCCTGCAATCAAACTATACATCCGATTTTCATAAAATTTGAAAAACTCGACAAAATTATGGAACAATTTTATATTTTAAATTTCAAACGATTCGGTTGGATAGTTTTTGCTCTATTATATGCGGACAGACGGACAGACAGACGAATGAATGGACTGAACAACGACAATCGGTCTTATATACATACATAATTACGAACGGACCTAATTTTGTATCATTTTGTATGTATTAAACACTTAAATTTTTTTTATCGTTTTCGTTTTCGGCCGAAAATAGGATGAGTACCAAAATTCGGTTTCAGTTTCTGTTTTGATCTTAAAAATCGTTGATTCAGTTGATCCTTAATTATGATTAACACTTTCATTCGTGTAAATGCAAGTACTTTTCTACATTTACACATCTGTATGAGTTAATCAAGCGATAACAAATTGCACATTTGATTTCACATGCTAGGTACACATAAAAAAAGGTAATTTTTTGTTCAAAATGTGTAAATTTTATGACAAGTATGCATTTGTAAAAAATTACTCACTTATGTGTGTACTTATAATTAAGTTTAAATTAGACTAACACATAAATAAGTGTAAATCCAAGCATTTCTAGACATTTACACACTTGTTTGAGTTTTTCAACTGATAAAAAATTACACACTTACTTTCACATCCTAAATACACATATAAACAGGTAAATTTCAGAAAAATATGTGTAAATTTTACGACAGGTGTGTAATTTTAGAAATTTACACATATATTCGGGTAAAATTAGCTAATTTACACATTTATTTTTTAGAGTGTACCCAATGTTTAAAAAAATTAATCAGATTTATTCTTACTGAAGACTTAAAAATGAAGTTATGTCAGTGTTTCTCGAAATAAAGGCTTATCACTCTAATTATTTAGAGAGACATGTACAATATATAATGCTCTATTAATCCCTAAAATTTAATTACTTTTGAAAACATTAGTAATTTTTGGAAGTAAAATCATTTCGTAGAAATGTATCATTAGAGAAATATTCGAGTATCTCTATGCAAAATACAACTAAAAATATCAAAGTTTAATCAAAGATTATCTTATTACTTTTTATTTAAAAATATGATTAGAAGTGAGCTCATTTTTTCTAAATTGAAAAGTAAAAACAACAGTTCTAATAAGGCATATTTTCAATAATTTTGAATATATAATCAATGAATTATTTGAAACATCACAAAATTAATATTTCTCATGTATATTGTGTAGGTGAAACACAAGTAACTGACACCTTTCTTGTTGCAACCATTATTACAATGTTTATTCTTAGTTTTTGAAACTCTATACTGCAAATCCTCGAAACACAAAAATAAACACTTTTTAGAACCCTTTTTGTTACCAAATTTATAACAACATTTATACACATTACATTTATACACATATTAATATATTGGGATTAGAAAATTCATATTTTGTTCTGTGTTTTGATTGTGTTCTTAATATATTACAAAATTTTGCTATCTAGAAATGTTTTCTGAAAATTGTGTTTTTAATTGTATTGAAATAGTGTTGTAAATAGTGTTGATGAAAATATTTTCCTATAAGATTGTTGTGTTCCACATTACTTTGTCACATCGTAAACAAAATACAATACTGATCGCTATAAAAAAAAGCACATGAAAAACACCTTCAAAACAATTTTTACAATGCAGCTTTAAAAATACGCAATTTAAAAAAGAAATAAGAAACAGTTACCTTGATTTAAAAAAAATGCATGAGACTTTTTAGTCGTTGACTTTTTTTACCAATATCGATAATTGCATTTCTGGAAAAATTGTGTAAATATTAAAAACACTTCCCGATCAATCTTTTTCCTGGCACAACACAATCGCAACACATTCACAAGATAATCGAAAACGACACTAGTTGCAAGTGTAATTATTGTGTTCAGGTAGTGTTAGAAGAGAGTTTCACGTAACTGCGATATAGTACAGATACACTGCAAAAATTATTGTCGATAAAAGTTTGAAAAATTATACTGTTTTATTACTAAATTTAATTTATTTTATTTTCGTAAATATAGTAATTAACTGCAGTAATTGACACATTTCCTATTTTAAAAAACAAAATAACTGATACATCAGTTGTAACATTCAAAATAAATAAATTGGTAATACACTAATAAATCCACTAGATTACATTAATTTGAAGAAATTCACAAGACAATAATGGTTTGATATTTTCTCAGTTAGATTTTAGAAGAAGTGTCAGAACTGGTTATATGTCCATAATTGGTAAATCTTATTCCATGTCTACATCTAAACAAGAGAGAAAAAAATCGCGTCAAGCATAAAATTAGAATATTTTAACTTAACTACACTGTTTAATAAGTTAAAATATTGTGACTAATTGAACTCAATAACACATCTCATTATCATATTAGACTCTGTGTGAAGCGTGTGTTACACTGAAAAGATTCTCGTATTAATTCTTTAATTGTGTGTTCTAAAGTAATAGGCCGTTTTCAGCCTCATGAACAAAACTTGATCCAGAAGAATAATACAGCTGTTATGCGTCATATAATATTGTTTAGTGTTTGCATCAGTGCAGCATTAAAAATCATTAACTGTGTTAAACGGGAAAATCTGTGAAACGAATTTGATGAAAGATTTGATGCTAATCGTCATACAAAAACATCGTACACCTAACAGCTGTAACAGAAAAAAACTTGGAATGATGCTGCTTATTTTCATACATCACGTATTATAATATATATAAAAGTTTTGAAAACAAAAAAAAAATCCAAATCTGGTCTTTCATTTGTGCTAACCCTGTATGCATAAGCGAATGCATTTCAATTTACTCTTTCGATTGCTGCTTTTTTAGATTTTTTTTTTCATTTTCACACTATGGAGTAGTTTCCTGGTTAGATTGTCATAAGTATAGTCATCTTACATTTTTACTTTAACTATCTTACAAGAAAAAAAAGTAGTAGATTCGGGAGAATTTTGGAAATCTGTTTTTCAGCGAATTTACAAGCTTTAGGGGTTAGAGAACCCTAAAAAGATGTTGACTGACATGTTGACTGTCAGTCTGGCTATCTGTATGTGACCAAAATATTGTGGGCGCTCTATCTTAAGAACCAGTGCACGGAATTTCACAAAACTTTAGATTCTGTGAGACCTTAATTTAAACTAGATTTACTTTGCCTTCAGAGCGTATCGCTCAAAAGGTGGCGCTGCTATGCTGCATTATTTGCAATTTCCACAATAACTATTCCTCAAGAACTAGTGCATGGATTTTCATAAAACTTTATATTTAGCTATTGTTAGCTATAACATAGAGCTAATTACATTTGTGTGCAAATAGCTCAACAGGTGGCGCTGAAATGCTGTATTATTCATTATTATCGCAATAGCTCTGTCTCAAGAACTATTGCATTTAATTTTCTAAAACGTCAGATTGTGTTAGTCCCCGATATAGATTATTGTTGTTCAGTGTTTGGTGTAAATCACCCTGCAGATGGCACTGTTATCTTGGATTTTTGACGATTTCGCAATGAATATATCTCAAAAACTTATGCAAGGATTTTCATCAAACTTCGGATTGAGATATTACATGATAAAAAATTGATCAAGATTAGGTGTGAGTGTCACCCAACATCTGGCGCTGTTATACAGATTTTTTAAAGATTTTGCAATAGCTCTATCTCAAAAACTAATGATCGGATTTTCATCAAACTTCAGATTCAGTAAGAAATTGACATAAGTTGTTGCTGATTAAATTTTAGTTTAAACCGCCTAACCGATGGCGCTGCTATGCTGCATTTTTCAGGAAGTGTTAATATGCATAAGAAAAAAGAAAGTTTCGGGATTGCCACATCTGACTAGTTTTAATCGTGATATTAAAAACCTAAATAAAAAAAATAAATAAATTCAACAAATACGTCATTAAGCGAAATAGAGTCTATTTCTGAGTTCAGCATTTTTCCTCTCATCTGTCTTTTTGTGACATTTAGTGTTTTGGCAGACAAAAAAATACGAAAAAAGAAACTTTTACTTTTCCATTTTCTTTAAAACATCTAAGCAAATGCATATTTTAACTGAAATAATTATAAAGAATTCTCAGTAAATCACACTAATTTTCTCTCATTATATTTAACAACAGGTTTTTATTTAATCATCAAATTGAAGACCATTTTTAAACCGAGTTTTTTAATCGCTGCGGGATATTTTTCTTTCAGGAAAGTTCGAATTCTTTTGTTTAATTTTAAAATCACTGCAAGAAGTTTTTCGAAAATTTACTATGCGTCACATTTTTTCGAAATTTCATTTACTTTTATCATTACATTTTTATAACAGCTTTGTTGAATTGGATTATTGTTTTTCCAAAATTAAATTACTTATAAATATATTTTTCAACTATATGGAGAAATAAATTAATCTTAATCTGCTAAAATATAATAAAATCATGAAAGGAAACGTACAGTAGTTTCTTCTAGTTGCACACAAATCCAAAAAAAAAATAAAAAAAATTAAAAAAAATTAAAATTTTCAGAAACAAGAATATTTATTTCTGATTTAAATTAAGAGGCAGATTACCTTTTTAATGATTTTCTTTCTTTTAAATATGTAGCTCAAATGTTGTACTAATTTCTTTTCAATGCTCAATTAAAAGTACATTTTGAAATGAAATTTTTTAACTACATATTTAAATACAAAATTTTTTAAGTTTATAAAAATTGACTTTTTAAAGTCCCCATTTCTGTTCTAAGTATTGATATTTTCCCCAACATATTTTTTAAAGATTTTCAAATGTGTTTTACAAAAAACTGTGCATAGATTTTTAGATACGTCCAATATTACATTTATGAAATAAATGATGATTAAATCTAACACATCTTCTTATGCTTTTATTGAAAAAAAGACCCTGAATGCTAAAGTTATACGAATCCTGTGCATAATAAAAAACATAATCAAAAAAGTTTAAAATTGTTATAGCAAATAATAAAAATGGCTTAACGTTTTTGAAACAGCAAAGTGTCAAAAGTATAAACATAGAGAAAATGCCATTTAAAACCTTTATTTTTATGGGCAGTTGCACTGGATGGTATCGACAAAATTTACAATATTTCGCTATATAATTTCTATGTGATGAAAAATGAGGCGTCAAATTACTCACAACGAAGTAAAATTTCATTTAATATTTTTAAAAAAGGAAAAAATAATTTTTGCCAATTTTTGAGGTAAATTATCCCCCTTAAATATTTATAAAGGTGGTTTGTTTACTACAACCGAATTTTACAAATTCTTGTGATAGTTTCTATATGCAGTATTTCGTGTAGCAATATCAGTATTTAGGATATTATAGATTCTCATTTCAAAAATTTTAATTGTATTATAAAAGTTACAAATACAAAATATAATAAAAAAGTTCTAATTTTATTATTGTTAATTTTATTTTTGTTAATATATCTTACACAATTAACTGTTTTAAACAATATAAAAGTATTATTTTCACATATTGAATAAATAGATCAAAAATCTTTAATATTCAATTATAAAATTTAAGAATAGTGGAACTCCATTATTAAATTCAAAGGTAAACAAATCTCATTTTTACAACATACAAACTCCTAGGTCTTCATACCTCACTTTCTCGAAAAACACAAAATCACATAGGCAAGAGTTGTAGCACGGATACAGATTATTTGAATCCAGAGAATCACAAATAAACCTCAAATAATAAACTATTGTTGCCATACTTAACATATTAGGACAGATCAACCAATGTTGACACTAAGACCATAGAAACTCCTTATTGCCGAGAAATAGTCCACCAGTACAAAAACACTTTCACAGAAATTAGACTCTCCTCACAAGCCCTAAAACTTACACAGCTGAAAGATGTTCCTTCCACATTCAGGAGACAATTCTAACAACTAAAAAAATGCAATCCTACAGTTGAATCTAACACAAAATATTTAAATCTGTTCTATTACATTAATATAACAAAAACTTTATTAATTTATTTCCATATCTATTTCAACATTTCACAATTGCTTAAACTCAATACAAAAAAATATATCCGCAAAAAGATCCATCAACTCAATCAAAAAATGGATCCGATCTTCAAAGACTCCTTCATCAAAAGAGTTGAATTTTTAGCCTTACACATGATCAACTTTCAACTTCCAATTAACAAAAGTCAACTTTAAAAATTATTTCTCAAATTAGCACTGAGCAGACATGACACTAAACAACTGCAAAAAATCCTAACACTTAAAATGGTGGATCTCTTCCATGGCTCTAAAACTCTGAAACAACTCTAAAACTCTAAATCAGCTCTTAAACTCTAAATCAACTCTTAAACTCTAACTCAACTCTAAAACTCTAAATCAACTCTAAAACTCTAAATCAACTCTAACACTCTAAATCACTCTAAAACTCTAACTCAACTCTAAAACTCTAAATCAACTCTAACACTCTAACTCAACTCTAAAACTCTAAACCAACTCTAAAACTCTAAATCAACTCTAAAACTCTAAACCATCTCTTAAACTCTAAATCAACTCTAAAACTCTAAATCATCTCTTAAACTCTAAAACAACTCTAAAACTCTAAATCAACTCTTAAACTCTACATCAACTCTTAAACTCTACATCAACTCTCAAACTCTAAATCAACTCTCAAACTCTAAATCATCTCTTAAACTCTAAATCAACTCTAAAACTCCAACTCAACTCTAAAACTCTAAATCAACTCTAACACTCTAACTCAACTCTAAAACTCTAAATCAACTCTAACACTCTAACTCAACTCTAAAACTCTAACTCAACTCTAAAACTCTAAATCAACTCTAAAACTCTAACTCAACTCTAAAACTCTAAATCAACTCTAAAACTCTAAATCAACTCTAACACTCTAACTCAACTCTAAAACTCTAAATCAACTCTAACACTCTAACTCAACTCTAAAACTCTAAATCAACTCTAAAGCTCTAAAACTCTAAATAAACTCTAAAACTCTAAGAAAAAGAATCTGTAAAACATATTGCAAAAATTAATATTTTTATGAGAACTCAAAAAAAGAAAAGAAATATTTATCTACGATTATAGATTATATGCACTAAATCAATGACTGGTGTAAAATAAATAATAAAATTCATCCAGTAAATAAAAATTCAAATTTATTTAGAATATTCTGTACTTAATATGCCAAAATTTTCGTGAGATCATGTTTCCCTAAATCTAACACTAATAATCAAGAAACCTCCCATACTGAAAAAAATATACTTGATTTTTTAAAACATAATATGCTAAACTTTAAGAATATATATAAAAAAATACCAAACTTTTAAACTAAAAAGAATAGAACATAAACTCCAGGAAATCAGCAAGATCAAGTAAACCTCTGGAGCCATGTCACAAAACAAAATTTAAAATATTAAATTACTCAAAAATATCTATAAACTTTCATTAATAATTCATAAATCTCCGCCCGTAGACAGCACCAAAAACTGATTTCCTACCATTTAAGCACCTTATAAGTTTTTTAAAAACTTTAAATTTATTAAAAATTTTAAATATATAAAAGAGTCTATTAAAACATTACACACTTTATTCAAAGTTCAAATATACTCTTAAATCTTATAGTTTTCAGAAAATCCTCAAATGCAGGCCTGTCAATTAAAATATATATATATGGAGATAGATGTAACAATTTTTAACTTCATTATACTTAAACTTCAAAATTAAATTTAACAGTTTAAATTTAAAATATAGCAAAACTATTAAGGTTTTAACACTTCATTTTTAATAAATATCTCTGTATAATATTTTTCACATAAACTACTTAAAAATTTATCCACTTAATTATTTTCTATTAAACTAAAGAAAATCATTTCATTTTCATTAAAAAGAATTTTAAAAATTTCACTTTTACTGCAGAAGTCCTCCATCACACAAAGTACCAGAACCGGTAGTTCTGTCGAGAATATATGCAAAAACGTCATGGCCAAGTAGATTCCCAGTTTATCAGAGCTCTTGAAGGTATGCAGGATACAGTCTGTCACAACTAAGTCCATGATTCCTTGGAACAAAAGCTCATTCATAAACTCATTTCAAGCACTGTAGATCACAGTTCATGAACTCAAAACTCATCAGGATAAAGTCCTCTCAGGCAACATAACTCATCACAGCAAAAAGTCCAACTGGGCAAAGTCGTCACAGGCTATGTAGAGCACAGTTCAAGAAACACAAAGCTGAAAGGTTCTTGTGAGCATTCAGGGCAATCAAACTTTCATACTGCCCACACACTTCACTTGCTGCACCATGACATTCACGACAAAAATGCATAAACTCCAATCTTTAGGATGCAGACCATACTCAGGTCTTATCGTCGTTCTTCACACATATAAAATAAAACCAGCACTGTCTCTAAAGAGGCCATAAACTTTAAAAAAAATCAGCACAGTTCCTCTTATCATATCCCACGAAAACAGATTGAAAACGTTATTCTCTCAATATGCAAAAAGTCCACTGAATATACAAAAAGCCAACTTATTTGTCCATATCTTAATCTCACAATAATTTAAACAGTTCTTCTTCAGATTTAACCAACATATGACTTCTTTAATTTTAATTGGCAAAGTCATTTCAAAGAAAATTTTCAAGAAATATAAAGAGCAGCATCTAAACTTCTGACTGCTTCCAAAGAACATAGTTCCGAAAAAAAATTTCCAGCGATCGGTATCAAAAATAATTTGTCAATTCTTAAAACAATATCTTCTTAAACACAACACTTCCATTATTTGAGCACAACACTTCACTAATTTAAGCACGATATTATTCGAAGACTCTCATGTTGAACGTTGGACAGATCTTTAATAGAACTCTTAACATAACATCAGCACATAGTTAATTCGAAGATTAGTCACTCAAATAAATAATCATTTTCACCTCCTCCGAGACGGACCATGTAAAATATTAAGCACACACTACACAAATTATTCCATAGGCACTGATTATATTAAAAAACACTTTATTAAAAGAATAACACTCACTCGCAGCTCACTGCTGCATTATCGTCTGCCTTTATCTCAAACACACCTTTGGAATAATAATATAAAAAACACTTCACTTCTTTTCACTTTCTGGACACTGAGATTTTAATTATAGGTAGCACGGTATCGTCTGCCTACATGGAACAGAACGTTTACACCATCAGCTTTCTGAAACAGGTTCTTTCGACGTCATTAGACAGGAAACTGAGAGAGAAAGAACTGTACACAGTGCAAACCGTGGAAAAAAATTATTTTGATTTTTGTGAGTTAAAGGCCCGAATCAAGTACAAAAGTGGTTGCACAGAATTTAGATGTGAGACATCCCACCTTTTGGAGAGCGTTAAATGAAAATCGATTTTAGCGCTTTCTTTTTCAAAGCGTACGAATTTTGAATACAAAACACTATCCTCTGAGGTTTAATTTTTGCTATTGGGTTTTGCAACAACATGTCTGGCAGCCAGACTTTACCGCTCATATTCTATTTACAGATGAGGCAGTATTTACACGCGAGAGTGTATTTGATGCGCACAGTTATTATCTTTGGGCCATCAATAATTCTCATGCAATGCGGCCACATGCTTATCAACAATGATTTTGTGTGAATTTGTAGTCGGATATTGTTATTAATTATTTGATTGCCCCATACCTACTACCATAGAGGCTGGATGATTGCTGTTACCTAATTTTTTAACAGATTTTACCAATACTGCTGCAAAATGTTCCGATCACCATTCGTAACCGTATGTGGTTTTAACATGATAGAGGCCCGCGCAATTCATGCGACATTTGACACGCGATGGATTGGGCCTTATGGACCCGTTCTTTGACCACTACGATCACCCGTTTATAGAGCCTTGATTTTTTATTTATTTATTTATTTATTTTAATGGGGATATCAGAAAAGTCTTGTATATGACACTCCAGTTGATTCAGACAAAAATTTAGTATCTCGCATATCCGAAGCTGCTACACGTGTGCGGGAAATGCCTCACAACTTTAGAAGTGTACGCCAATCGTCCACCGACGCTTCAAAGCATGTATCAGAATTGGTGGGCTTAATTTTGAACACTTATTTTAATATTATTTTATGCATTACTTTTTACTTGTAACCTTTATCGTAAAAAAACATTTTATCCTTTTTATTTATGTATTTCGTTTGACACGTTTGTCAGTTTTGCGCTTTTTTAAATTCAAAAATTTTGATTTCTACCAAAAATTTTCAAAGAAGAATTTTATTATTAAATAATTATGAAATGTCAAGAAAAAGATAGCATAAACATTTTCTGGCATGAATGAGAAATTTGAAAATTAAAAAGGGGGCCTAATTGCCCTCTGGTGTTTTTACCTTAATGCGTCACTTGGTCCCATACATTTCCTATACAATGAATGATTGTTACTGTGTGTTCTACTTACTCTTATAGTTTGTACCATGAGTTTAGAAACACCCTATATATGGCTCTGAAATACTTCATCTAACACTCAAATGTAACGTAGGACCATTAAAACGGACAGCATTCTGAACAACCGACAGTAACTCAAACGATGGCGTTTTGTGATCGGTGCATGGCCGTTTCCTATCTCTGTTACTATTGGTTATTTATATTGTTTTTCTTAACATGTGTTCAGTATTGCCAGTTTTCACGCTACGTATACCGTCTTAACTCAATGACGATTTTTAATTTGCTGTTCAGTTTGCGATAGAAATAATTTTTTTTCTACCATTAGGAAAATTCTAAATTTTGCACAATAACCGTAACCTTACAGGTAATAATTAGCAATTGGATTTATGTTATCAATTGAATTTATGTTTTTTTTTTCTTTAGGAAGGTACAGGAATTTAAAAAGTATGAAGTATAATAGTTTTAAAAAATGCAACCAAGAACATTGAACAAGAGGGTAAGTGTAATCGCAGATCGCACAAAGGATTTCGTTTAATATCTCCTTCAAAACACTTTATCATTAAATTAACAAGCGAAAATTTTCAATAGAAAATTACATATGTAAATTATTGCAAAGCTTGGCATAAATTTAAGAAAGACCAACTGGTCTGCAGAGGCGGCTAGTAATTTAAATAAATAGGAGTTTAATTTTTAAAAATTTTTTCACTTCGAGTGTCAAAATCGATGATAAATATGATGTAATATGATGAAATAAAAGCAAAAAAGCGCGTTTTTCACGTGATTTATTTAATCCATTAATTTGTGTTTCATATATAATAATTTTTATATGTATTTCACACTTTATCATTAAATTAACAAGCGAAAATTTTCAATAGAAAATTATATATGTAAAATATTGCAAAGCTTGGCATAAATTTAAGAAAGACCAAACTGGTCTCCAGAGGCGGCTAGTAATTTAAATAAATAGGAGTTTAATTAAAAAAAAATGTTTCACTTCGAGTGTCAAAATCGATGATAAATAAGATGTAATATGATGAAATAAAAGCAAAAAAGCGCGTTTTCACATGATTTATTTAATCCATTAATTTGTGTTTCATGTATAATAATTTTTATATCTATTTAAATTTCCTTGCAACAATTAGAAAAAAATAACAGAATAATTATAAAAGGAAGCTATTTATTTTAATCAAATCAAAAATGCTCTTATCAAATTATGTATATTATAAAGGCAAAACGAATCTGTGCGTAACACATAACTCATTTTGGAAACATTTTGAAATTTGAAATGAAATTACAGTTTTGTTATTCACTCCACTGCAAATTTTTAAACTTCTAAATATCGCACATTTTCCTTTTTACCCCATCATATACGAAAAAATGTTCTTTTAAATGAAATTTATTTAAAATCTGTATTTCGATTCATTTTTGAGATGTTATTATTTTTTTTTTCTTTTTGTAGTTTTAAATACCAATTTTGTAATTGTGGCAACAGAAATACTCCATTTCTTTTGCAAGTAAATGGAAAAAACAGCAAAAAATGACATGTGATTAAAAAAATATTTTAATTAAAATAAATCTCTTTTTCAAAATTTTATGATTTGTTGTGTGATGGTTGGTTGATTTTTGACGTCCGATTATCTGCGCTAGGGATATAGGACGAGGGGGGGAGTGCCCTTCGTGGGGGTCTTTCTAAGGGAACCTAACCCGTATTTACGCAAGGTTCGAAGAAAACCACGAAAACTCCGAACGGTTAGGCCGACAGCCTAACCTTGGGTTCGAACCCAGCACCTGCCGTCTACCAGTTGAGAGGTCCGAACCTCTCGGCCACTGGTGGGGCCCTTTGTTGTGTGATAAAAGTTATTCAGCTGAAAGTGCACAAAATTTGAACTTTCTGACTTACATAGATTTTGTGACAGGCTAACAGAAAGTTTAGACATTGGACAGAGACGAATAGGATTTAGTTAGATGAACGAAGCTTTAAAAATGGATGTTGATTGCCAGATACTGCCAACGGTAAAATAACGTTAGCAACACTCTCACACACGTATCGCTTTATAATGTAAATTGACCATGTGACCCGAAGTTATATTTTAGCTGAGCAAATAACTGTTGATAATGATCACCAGTTTTAGCAACTTGTAAATATCATTAAGAAGATAGATACGCTTTAAGTAATTTCAATTTATCAATAAGTATGTTTTTCAATCACCATTTTACATCTTATTTTTAAAGTTCTGCACACATAGAGTGACACATAAATGTATGTATGCATATCTAACTATCCATCTCTCTATGCATATATCTATGAGACATTTTTAAATTAGGAGCTAGAAGCATCATCACCGGGCTCCCCTTTTTTAGCAAAGAGTCGTGGCAAGCGAGAGAGAAAAAATAAATAAATGTAGACGCTTCATTGAACTACACATTGGATGCTCCAAAAACTTTATTAAAAGACAAGCATATAGAGCGGGAAATGTTCTCTTCTAATAAGAATATTCCATAAAAAAAACATTATTCCGCAATTCGTCTTAACAGAATCATCGGAAGAAAAGGAAAGAATATCCCTCATCACCTCTCAGCTTCCTTCTTAAATCTAAAATCAAAAACTTCCAGAATATTCTATGGTCTATAACGATGATTTTTCCATGTAAGCAGAATTCATGTCCAGCATCGAGATTAAACATTTCACTCAGACGATAATTTTTATTTAAAAAAATTATTATTTTACTAATTTATAATCGAACTCAATATTCGAATATTCCTCAGAGGATATTTTAAAACAAAAAAGAAAATAAATGAATTTATTCGTACGTACAAATAGCAAACGTTGAAGGGGAAAAAATAAATAAATAAATAAATAAAGATAATGATATTGTTAAAAATAAATGGCGAAAAAAATTGTATATATAGTACATTATATATGTTTAACATAGAAAACGGAAAAATCGGTCCGTTGATTTGCGGTTTTCACTAAAATTATTCTATATGTCGGCATTTTCTTAAAATTGAATTATAAAGATAAGTTTCAAATAATGCCGATATAGGCCGCTTTAGACTTTGGAGTAACGAACAACTACTTTTTACCGGTATTTTTTGCATCTCATTAAGTGTTTTTGTAAGCTTAAACTCAAACTTAAATTTTGAGCTCAAAATCTGAAAAGTTGGGATTGGTTAAGTAGCAAAAATTGAACTGTGTTCAGAGGGTTCAAATTTCAAATGATTATAAAAAACGAAAAAATTGGTTCATTGATTTGCGGTTTTCACTAAAACTATTCTTCATGTTGGTATTTTCTTAAAAATAAATTATAAAGACAAATTTCAAAAAATGTCGATAGAGGGCGCTTTAGACTTTGGAGTAACGAACAACTATTTTTCGCCGTTATTTTTTGCATCTCATTAAATGTTTTCGGAAGCTTAGACTTAAACTTAAATTTTGAGCTCAAAATCTGAATAGTACGGAGTGGTTAAGTAGCACAAACTGAACTGTGTTTAAGGGGGGTGGGGAGGTCAAATAAAAAATAATTATAGAAAATGGAAAAAATGGTTGATTCGTTTGCGGTATAAAATAAAACTATTCTTTAAGTTAGTATCTTCTTGAAAATAAATTTTAAAGACAATTTCAAAAAATTCCGTTAGAGGGCGCATTAAACTTCAGAGTAACCAACAATTAATTTTAACCATTTTTTTTTTGTTCTAATTAAATGCTTGCAAAAGCTTATTAAATGTTTTCGGAAGCTTAGATTTAAACTTAAATTTTGAGCTCAAATTCTGAATAGTTGGGAGGAATTAAGAAGCGCAAACTGAAATGTTTTCAGGAGTTAAAATTAATCCTCACCCCTCCTCGAACACAATTCAATTTTTCGCTACTTAAACACTCCCAACGATTCAGAATTCGAGCCCAAAATTTAAGTCTATGCATTTTAAAGCATTTAATGAGCTTATAAAAATAACAGTTAAAAATAGTTGTACGCTATTCCAAAGTCTAAGGCGCCCTCTATCGGCATTTTGTGAAATTTATCTTTAAAATTTATTTTCAAGAAAATGATGATTTAAAAATTGCTTTAGCGAAAACCGAAAACGAATCGACCAATTTCTTCGTTTTTTATAATCATTTCAAATTTTAACCCCCTGAAAATAGTTCAGTTTATCTACTTAACCACTCCCAACTAAACAGATTTTGAGCTCCAAATTTAAGTTTAAATCTAAACTTACGAAAGCATTTAATAAGATGCAAAAAGTAACGCCAAAAAAGAGTTGTTCATTACTCCAAAGTCTAAAGCGCTCTCTATTGGTATTTTTTGAAATTTATTTTTATGATTCATTTTTACGAAAATACCTACATAAAGAATAGTTTTAATGAAAAAAGCAAATCAATCGACCAATTTTTCCGTTTTATATAATCATTTGAAATTTGAACCCTCTGAACACAGCTCAGTTTATGCTAATTAACCACTCCCAACTATTCAGATTTTGAACTAAAAATTTATGTTTAAGTCTAAGCTTACGAAAACATTTAATGAAATTAAAAATATACCGGCAAAAAATAGTTGTTCATTACTCCAAAGTCTAAAGCGCCCTCTATCGGCATTTATTGAAATTTATCTTTATAATTTTATTTCAAGAAAATGCCGACATGAAGAATAATTTTAGTGAAAACCGCAAATCAATCGACCTATTTTTCCGTTTTTTTATGTTTATTTGAAATTTTGGTTCCCAAACTTTAATGGCGGCGATCTCTTTTGGAAAACGTTTGGGACCCTTGGTCTCCTATTTAATATTGTTTGTCTTGGTATGTACTATCACCCCTCTTATATTGTAAAAACAATTTAGAATCACACTGTAGGGGGAACTGGGGCACATTGTTATTTGGGGCACATTGATACACCCCCTGTACAGCACACAGGGTCATTACAGGAATTTTCACAACAGCTCCAAAAGGTGATACTAGTGAAATTAACTACATACAGAAAGTTTTGGAATGATTCAGGAGTTTGATGAAATGGGATGGGTGATTAATTGTTTTTGTAGGTCAAAAGTAAATTTGAGTTGTACAATTGAAATGATATTATACAACTGTTCCAGTATTTTCAACCGAAAAGAATATCCTCCCTGGCAAGTAAAGCTACTCTTTATCAGTTCCTCATTCTTTATTGTTAGATAAATTATGAAGTGTTGGATTTGCGACTCATTTTATTCAAAATGGCTGTATGGGGCACATTGATACAATCTTTGTCGGGGCACATTGATACAACCTAAATCCTTTTCTAGTTCATTTTTTATTACCTTTTATTTATTTCCTTTACCATACACTCCTTAATTCAACCATTTTTCGTCAAAAATTTCTACTATTAGCTGTTATTGAATTGAAATAGCTCTAATTTCTTTATATTAGAACATTTTATAGTATTTTTGCAAACAGAAGACGTACAAACTTACGCAATATCTAGTGCTAGTAGAATTAACAAAAGAAATGGACGGCAGCCTGGCAAATCTCAAATTTATATCGATTCTTCAGAGAAAAAAGTATTATCGACATGAGAAATGTTAAGTAAGAGAAACAAGCTGCAGAACAGTACAGGATAATTATATTATAAACATAATTTTTAATAGAATTATCCTTTATTTTCTGTTTGTAAACTGATTTATAAACATAAAACCTGGTAATTATTTCACCTTTCCAGAGAAAGAAGATAATTCTGGGGTTAAAGTGCCAGATATGACAAAGTTACCACAGCCAACAAACATACAAGGAACAGCCAGAACATCAGGTCATTATACATTTCATTTTGATTGCTTTAATATCGCTTACAAATAAATTGTGTGCGATTTTAATGTCTATAAATATATATAAAATGGTTTGCTAACTATTTTTCTATGAAAAATATGCATTGGTGTTATTTTGTCTCCATTTTTCCCAGACGTGTCAAAGTGTATCAATCTGCCCCGGGGATGGGGCACATTGATACAAATTACTTTTTTTGATTTTTTTAAAATTACATGCAAAAATAATATATTTTGTACATTTTTATAACACACTACACAGGTTTTGCTGACATCACATAGAAAAATAACTTGAAATTTCCGTTTTCTAGATACCAAAAATGTTTTTTGAAAAAAGCTGTATCAATGTCCCCCAGTTCCCCCTATATATACTTTATTTGCTAGAAATATTTTCAGACATTTTCACAGAAAACGAACGACAACCTGAAAGTAGTATAACCTGTATGAAAAGTGAAAATATTTTTGGGATATAAAAATACGAAAAAGCATTCTTATTGAAACGTATGATTTGAAATCCTTTCAAAGTGTTTTTCATGTGATTTCAGTCCTTACATTTTCATATAGCTCTCTATATGAAAATGTAAGGATAAACATAGTAAGTCAAAAACATAGTAAATGTAATACATAGTAAATGTAAAATATAGGATGTAAGTAGTCAAAAACATAGATAATGATAAAACCCATTCAAATATATTATTATCCATATTTTGTAAAGTATGGCGTTTTATGTAAATATGGAAAAAGCTGTATAATTTAATAACCAAAATTTTCCTTAAACATTTTTTTTATACATAATTTCAAATTTACTTCTTCATGTTCTAGTAAAATAGTTAATGTTCTGGTATGATTTGTAATGATTTAAAAAATGTAAATAATTGCTTTTTTTATAGTTTTTTATTATTTCTATACATAAATAAATAATCTTAAATACGCTTAATAATATATGTTTTTAAAAAATTTTGCAAAGGAAGTTTACATTATTACATTAATCGATTTTGAATCAATTATGCAAAATCCCAAGTATATGTCTACATACACTGTAAAAATGACAGATGTTTCTTAATCTAAAACAAGTTGGAAATTGCACGTGAAGCGTAGCAAATGAGGTGCGTTCGTACGATAAAGAAGTTTTAAAAATATTACTCTCATATATCAATCTCATAAAATTGTAAATAGAGAATTACAATTAAAATGCTCAACAAACAATGTTCTCCCTATACCATTATGTAATGGAATACTTTTGTGTGGCCTTGTAAATCAATAACAAATGTTCTTTGCACCACAAATTATGTAAGATGTACATTATAATATGTACTTTATAGTTGCATATAAATTTTATTAAATTCGAATGAGTGTAACACCCTTAAAATGCATTTGAAACATTCTTCCCCATTGACCACAATGTAACGGAATACTTTTGATTGTCCCTGTAATTGATCTATGAATCCGATTTTCATAAAATTTGAAATAACTCGATAAAATTATGTAATAATTATGTATTTTAAATTTGAAACGTATAAATTACATTTGAAACTTTTTTCTCATTGACCTTAATGTAATTGAATACTTTTGATTGCCCCTGTAATTGATCCATGCACCCAATTATAAAAAAAAATTAAATAACTCGACAAAATTATGTAACAATTGTGTATTTTAAATTTGAAATGATTAAAATGCATTTGAAACTTTTTTCCCCATTGACCGTAATATAATGGAATACTTTGATTGCCTCCTGTAATTGATCTATGCATCCGATTTTCATAAAATTTGAAATTACTCGAAAAAATAATGTAATAATTATATATTTTAAATTTCAAACGATTCGGTTGGGTAGTTTTTGCGTTGTTATATGCGGACGGACAGACGGGCGGACGGTCAGACATACGGACGGTCAGACAGACGGACGGACAGACAGACGGACGGAATGAACGACCACTATAGGTGCTACGTATTTACATATTTACGAACGCACCTAAAAATGCTCTGGAATCAAAAACAACAAATATACAGTAATCTCTTCCAAGGCAATAAAAATTCCAGAAAGCGTTCCTTTACCTTTACAAATCTCAGAAAACAATTCACTTTCGAAATGTAAGGAAAAAATAACAAAAATAATTTTCTATTAGCTGCCTGTCATTTTTGGAAACGTTTCTCAATAGCTTTTATAATGCAATAATCATTTTCTTTTTCAAATTGGGATGACACTTTTTCCTCACTTTTGCTACTAAGTCTCAGATAAATATTTTGATATTCAGAATACGTGTTTAAAGTAAAAACACATAATATTAATAAAGTTAATAATAATAATATGAAAATTAACATTTTCTGATAAAATTCCTAGCGCAAATTCAGTTATGCAGCTGCAAATGTTTACTTCAGAATTAACAAAATTAAAAAAAAAAAAAACGATTTCCTGGATACACATGAAGGTGTAATGCATTGTGAAAGCTACTAGGAAACATTTCTGAAAATTACGTGCAGCTAATAAAAAATATTTCAGTAATTTTAAATTTTGAAAACAATCTGTTTTCTCATGTTTCTGTTGACAAAGTAATACATTCTGAATTCTTGAATGAGTCAGAACAGGTTTTTATACACTGCTCAAAAAAATTAAGGGAGCAAGAAAAGAACGTGCGAGACAGCCATGTATTGGACAGTACACGCGTATCAATGCGCAAAAAGGGCGCAAAAATTTTAATTAAACTTTAACTTTTTGAAAAAATGAGGAAATAACATGAACAGATGATTTAGGGCAAAAATTAGATTGCATGTAAGTGATAAAAAATAAGTATTGTTTAGAAATGATCCAAGATTTTTAAAATGGCCTGTGGTCTCCTCGAAGAGCTAAGATTGCTGTACACTAGGGTGGAGCGAAAAAA
The DNA here is from genome assembly GCA_964019185.1 of Maratus speculifer. Lineage (NCBI taxonomy): Eukaryota > Metazoa > Arthropoda > Arachnida > Araneae > Salticidae > Maratus > Maratus speculifer. The sequence continues at coordinate 294,617,865 of OZ025294.1, read as the reverse complement.
TTTTTTTTTTTGAAAATCAAAAACGGGTAGGTTGCCTTTATACTAGTACATCAACTGCGTGAAATTTTACCGCTGAAAATAAATGGCTTGAGTCTGCGCTTTTGCTCCAAAAATCGAAATTTTGGGTAAAATTTGTCATTTTTTTTAAAAAAAAAAAAAAATTCCTACAGAGTTGGTTAGTATTTAAAAGTGTTGCTTAGTCCTTTATATTTATCTGCTTAACATATTTAAACTATAAAACAATATGTTTATTCCCTATAGCTGGAGCAAAACAGACAACTTTTAGTAAGAAAACATCATTACCACTGTATTAGGTCATACAACAAATTGTTGTTTTTAATACAGCTCTTGTTTTCAAAACTACCTTGGACATGCGTCGTGGAGGTGGCTATATTTCCTATACCACTCGGCCCAACTATTCGATCATCTTAGTACAGTGTTATTGATTTGTGATTTTCTTTATAAAAATTTGGCATGTTTTCGATGCTTCCACCTTGTTTATCTGTTCTTTGCATCCACATGCTGCTGTAACTATCTTCATGTATATTTTTACAGTTTATACAAAAAAATGACAAGCAGAGTAATGCACGGAAATATTATTAAAGGGATTAATATTCGGCCATCTATTATAATTATCAAACTTACATTCAGTTGATGAATAGTGATTGACAGTTCTGTTACCACAACATTTTTTCAGTCAATTGTGTTTTTTTACGTAATGATTTGCTTCAAAGATGATTTCTGATATTACAACTATAAGTATGCCATCATTTATTCTACTTTTGCATTTTTTATATGTTGAGAAGCGAGCTGTTTAATGTGATGGTGATCGTCAGAGAGAATTGCAATGAAAATTTGTTCTCCATGTGTAAAGCAACCGCTGTTGTAAATAACTTTTTTTTGCATTAGTTTTATGCCGTTTTCTAAGTGTTTTCCTATCCAGGTAATTTCCTATTAACTTTTAGATCCCCTTTTTATGAGTGGACAACATTTGATGGTGAAATGTCCTGGGCATAAACTTATAATGCATAGTACTTCATGAGGGAATGTACAGATTCTAATCGACTATAAGTGCTCATTTAAAATTAGGAGAATTTTATTTGTCACTGTGAACCATTTTGCATGGGGTAAGCTTAGAATTGTGTATAATATTGAATCATTCGCTACTTCAACTCCAGTGAATTTCCTCTGCGTCAATTATTAGAGAAGTCGATATAAAACGTTCTAAGCTACATGGATTCACTGGATCAATAAGGAAAATCTTTGTCTAAGTACTATTCACTTCCTATTGCAATTTTTTTTTTATATAAAATAGAGAATAATTTTGAAAAATTATTTTCTCAAATTGAGAAAAAGATACTCAGAACACACTAGAAATTTCGGTCAGAAATTGCAAAGCTAATTCATAAGGAAAGCTATTTCTCAGAAAGAATGGGGAATAGGAATTTAGAAAACATCTCACACAAAAGACAGCTCATAAAATTAATAAAATTTTCTGCTTTATATAAGCACAGATTGGCAATCAGCGTCTATATGTTCACTCACAAAATGTATAATCCAAGTTTATGCCGCGGGATGTTTTATACCAAATGTACTACATACTTAAATCATAGATCTAAAATCTTATTAGAAATTACTAGACTACAGAACAACACAGGAAACGACATAAAGCATACTAAAACTTCTTTAGAAATATTGTTGTTTTACACGCAAATTTTGTTTGCAATCCTCTGTGACGATCGTCATAATATTAAACAGCTAGCTTCTCAGCATATATTCAATGTAATAGGGTCAATAAATTATGACATACTAGAAATTGAATTCATACAATCAAAGTTTGGGCAAATCATTGCATATAAAATGTAATTGGAAAGAATGCTGTGATAACAGAACTTCCAATCATAATGTACTAATTGCATGAAATTTTAATGAAGACAATAGACTGCTGAATAGGTTCAACTGAGAACATACCCAATACATTACTCAGCTTCTCTTCTGTTATACATGGTATACGTGCAGCAGGTCACACCAGCATGATCCAAATCATCCAAAGTCAGTGAATACAAAGAAGAGATAAATTACTTTGCTATATAGAAAACTTATACTCGTCTTCGGGAAAAAAAATAACAATTCAATACATAAATAAAACACTGGGCCTAGATGATTGGGTGGTTGAGACGGGTGGTATAATGCAACCACCTCTATGAGTTATATACACAGTAGTTTTGAAAGCAGCTAGGTAAGAAATGCATTCAAAACAACATTTCGTTGTATGCTCCAACAGAGAGGTTAACGCTGATTTTCCACAAAAAGTTGTCAGATTTGCTACAATTATACAGACTACAGATATTGTTTTATAGTTTAAATATGTCAAGCAGATAAATATAAAGGACTAAGCAACACTTTTAAATACTAACCAACTCTGTAGGAATTTTTAAATTTTTATGAAAAAATGTCAATAAATGACAAATTTTACCCGAAATTTAGATTTTTGGAGCAAAAGCGCAGACTCAAGCCATTTTTTTTCAGTGGTAAAATTTCACGCAGTTGATGTACTAGTATAAAGGCAACTTTTGGCACCTACCCGTTTTTGATTTTCAAAAAAAATTTTTTTTCGCTCCACCCTACTGTACACCTATTTGATTTTCAGGAATACTGTTTCACGTCTTAAGAAATGAAATATTCAAATCTCGGACAATAAAAGAAGGCTTTGGTTTCGCTGAAAAATTTCGCATCATCTGACCATGTCCCAAACATGCTCCATCAGAATCAGGTCAAGAGAGCACACAGGAAATTCTATGTTCTATATTTTTTTCAGCTTCAAGCATGTACTCAATAAGAAAAGCTGTATGCGGTCTGGCATTACCATGCTGGAAGACAAAGTAATCTCGAATAGCACCAACGTAAGGCATGTTATGAGGTTTCAATGTCTCGTCTGCATACCTTTGGGGCGTCAAAGTACCATTCTGGATGATATGCAGGTCTGTACGTCCACCTATGCTGATTCCACCCCATACTATCAATCCATCTCGTCTGCATTATGATTTTTCACGGAGGAATATGGGGTTGTTTCGAGTGCTCCTTTCCCTCTATACCAAAACACATAGGGTGTCACATTCCAGACTGATTCGGGACTCGTCTGTAAGTGGCACTTGGCACCAATCATGCTGCTGCCAATCTTGATCTTTGGCAGTCTATCTTCTTCGGCCACACAGTGGCTTTAGGTCAATGGAATCCAAAATATTAACCGTGAATAGAGACTTCCCTGATGAAGCCTATTATGTATTGTTTGGCTGGAAATCCTTCATCCTGCCTCCAAAAGCAACTGCCTTTGCAGCTGAGTAGCATTATCTGTTCTGTTTAGACGAGCTGTTAACAGTATATACCGCTCATTAGTTGCTGTAGTGTCTAGTGGCCAAACTTGCTCATGTCGACGTCTGACATTCCCTGTGTCTTGGAATCGATTTCACAGACTTTCAACAACACTTCTGGGACTCCAACAGCATCTGCGACACTTCATTGTGTTTGTCCAGAATTAAGTCTGTCTATAATCGCCATGCCATGGATTCTGGTAAATCACGTGGTTGAGACATTTTCAAGGTCACTCTTTCTTATAAAAAATAATAGTAAGCTGAACAATCGAATTTCACAGTTAAGGCAGGGAAACACACGTTTCTGCAACATCCCAATTTTCGCCCTTGTGAACTTTTTCTGGTTTTGGATGTCATGAACTTCGATTTGAATATGAAGTTTTCTTCTTCTCTTTCCTGCAGGGCTTTAAATTTTGGATAGTTTATTTTCCGTTACTTGTCGGTGTAAGCATTTGTGCTATTCTATTGAAACCATGTATTCCCTTAATTATTTTGAGCAGGGTACATTTGGGTTCGTGATTATTTTGCGTAGATTAAGTTTCGTTTGGATATTTTTTGTTTTGTTTATGACGGCCAAATATCAGCATGACTGATATGGGCCTAAAAGCGGTGGAATCGAGACGTCCGTGTGGATTTTCTAAGAGAAAATAACCTGCAATTTAAAAAGTAATCCAAGGTTCGGAGAAAACCACGGAAAACTGTTAGATCGGCTGCACGATCGGGTTCGAACCCATTACCTCTCGTCTACCAGCCTCTAGAGAGCAGACTCTCAGTCACTTGTGGGTCTTGCGTAGATTAGATATATTTATGATTTTTTTACAGTGTACACTGTTATTCTTAAATTCTATTAATAACTATCTTCATGAACTTAAATACATCATTCTGTTGTTTCTATAGAAGTTAAGAAATTTAAAAAAGGAAAGCAGCATGAAAATTTCTAAATTATCATTCCATTTATTATATTTTATTGTTATTTCATAATAAAATTAATTTTGTTTATAAGGAAAGAAAGAATATGAAATGCGTAAAATTAAATGTTGTTCATAAATGATTCAAAAATAATTTGTATGCTATATCCAGAAATAATTTACAGATACGTAAATGATGTGTGAAATGAGATCCTTCCCTGTACAAAAAATAATAAATACAATCAATTTAATCATTGTTATCCATCTATATTTGTATTACATTAATAAGTTACAATTTATAAACTAATTTTGCAGTCATATCCCATTTCGAATGGAAAATTAATTGAATTTTAAGAATAAGGATAAATCACACCGTCCTACTATACATTAATGATCATGGAAATTTTAGCAATAGACCCCTACAAAAAATTTTTTTTAACGCTGCTACAGTCGCACTCGATATATTCATCATGGACAAATTTCCTGTGTACGTATCTCAACTTTTAGGGATTAAGCATAATATCTAAACTTAAGATATAGTTATGCTAAATTAAAATTTTTAATTTGGATATTTAAAATCGTTAATAATGTGAGGATAACATGATCAAATGCTACAGCAAATTCAGGGTTAATACATAACTCTTCCAAAATTTTTGCTTTATTGATTTAAAACAAGTATTTTTTTTACATTTGATGCGCGTGTGTATAACTGTTTTTTGGCTAAAGGTGAAATTGTAAAGCACACTGGAAAATATTTATTTCTAACTATCAAAAGTAAGATGTAGTAAGTAAAAAACGGAAGAAATCGCCATACCGATACATTTAAACCTACACTTAACGCTTAAAAGGCTGAATAATTTGATAAGTAGAAAATATATAAATATATGAGTTTAAACATTGTTAAATATGTTTCATTATAATTGTTTCAACTTGAACATCAAGGGATATTTAGTAAATATAAATCATATAATAAATAAACAGCACTAATTTCTCTTAACCTTCGTTTTTTATAATGTATGGAAAGTCATTTTTGAATTTAATATGTTATTTCATGCAAATTTTTCCTTAATCCAGATATTATCATGATGATATCAAATTAAACTATGTAGTTACACGCGTATTGCATTCAAGTAGTTGACAATCGTGGTGACCCTCTAAGGTTTTCAGAGTTTTTCCTGTATCAAAGCGGTGAGTATTCCGGATCAATGTACATTGTACACCCTTCTTCACAACCACCACAAAAAAGACTACATTTTTTTAAAAATAGAAATATGGCTAAAACTGGATTATGCTAAACAAAAGCTCAGTCTTCCTCCAACACTATTCCCATTGCGTCTGAGAAACGCCTCTGATTAGAGCATGTCTAATATGTTTAATTCATTTGCATATATAAGTATCGAGTGAAAATAATGTTTATTGCTTTATTGATGATTCCTGGCTGCGGCTGGTTACAATAATTTAATAAAATGTCTAGTAACAATTCTTATATCTATAGTTTTTAATAGCTGTAAATAGGTATATTCATTTATCATTAACATTTTTACTTGTCCCAGATTTATCCGTACGTTATACGGGCAACGGGTTTTTGCTAATAATGATATGCCACTGCTACGTGTGGTTATCACTATTCCAATAATCTATTACTCTTACAGGAAATTTTTATTGTAAATTTTTCATCATTGCTTCCGACCATTTTTCTGATTAAATTATGCAAAAAAAAATCTGTTTCGAAGAACCGGTGGTAAAAGATTAAAAATTATATAAAAGACATGAAAAATATAGGCATTATTTGAAAGGTTTATTTCTAAAATATTGATCAGTTAAGAGACTAAATCCTTTTTTTTTGTATTGTGAAGTGGCATTATTGCAAGTTTAATAATACTAATAGTAGACGATATAACTGAAAATTATCAAGATTTTTGTTTTAAAATTAAAATTTTATGATTTCATTTTGATATTATTTTGTTCTTAATGTTCGTCAAACTTCGGATGCAGTTATATGTTGACATAAGTTGTTGAATATTTCGTTTCGGTGTAAATCATCAGTTGTGCTGCATTTTGCATGAATAACGTGATTGTAGCAGTTGTCATATCCCAAAAATAAATGCACGGAATTTCATATAATTAAAATTTCAGTGATTGTCAGAATGCCATTTAATTTCAACGTTCTAAAATTGAATTTTGAAGTATTAACATGTATGAGCTAAAAGAAAGTTGCGGTATTTTCACATCCGACTGGTTTTATATGCTTAAAGGTAATTATCTTGAATTATATCAATGAAAATAGACTTTTTATATAAAAAATCGTTAAAATCAGAAATGAAAAATAAAAGTGACAGAGTATGACAATACAAGTGACAAATGAAAATCTGCATGCAAGTTGATGAAGTGATTAAAGTATTGTTAATTATGTTTGGATTAATGTATGTGCATAAGAATTATTATCTGAAGGTTTATTACTTTGTACTGCGCGTTCCTAGCGTACTTCAAGGTTATTAAATTATCGGATTGCCTAGCTATTTAATATTAATAGCAAACGTTAAACAGAAATAAAATTATGTGCACAAATTTACATGATCGTGTCATAAAAATACTAATAAATGAAGTGTCAGTTATCAATTTGCTTTTTTTTTTTTTTTTTTTTTTTTTTTTTTTTTTTTTTTTTTTTAAGGAAGAAGGGAATTAAAGGAAGAATTTTATTCTATGAAATTTTAATATTGGGAAATTGATACAATAAGATGTATAAACATAAAAGAAGATTACATAATAAATCATGTGTGTTTTGTAGAACATTTGACATGTAAATATCAAAGGAAAATTTTACTTAAAAATAGATGAAATCCGCTTGTAGGAACAAGCGGAATATTATTATTTTTATGAAAAATAATTTCTTGAGTGTACAGAAATAATAACAACAAAGTTACAATTTTGGTTTAACCTTCACGGTTACACCGAAAACACTGTTGTAACAACTTTGTTTAAACAACTAAATTTTGGTTAATAGCCCAATCAAAAATTTCGGTTGTAATTACCAAATTCCAAACAAAATTATTTAGTTAGTTTAACAGTAATTTGATCTTCCCAAACTAAATAGTTTGTTGGGTCTTTATTAACCAAAATTTAGTTATTTCAGTAACACAGTTTTTTCCGTGTAAGTGGCACCATATACAGCCATTAATCACATTAAAGTTTTCCATTTTCAACATTTTAAACAATATTTAAAAAAATAATGGTCATATTCCCTTGGAACATCAAGATTCTGAGGAATATGTTTGACTTCCTATTAAATAATGATAATTTCATCAAGAAGACAATTATGGTACCAAACGAAAAAAAAAAATATTCCGATGGCTTTGTAAAATAAAAATCTAGAAATTGTCTAGAAGGTACAGCATACGAAATTGTCGTTATTGTAAAATTGTTATTGTAGAATAGCAAGTATATTCATGGAGTTTTAACGATTTATTAAAGCAAAAATGCTTCAATGTTGTTTGCTTAAATCATGAAGTTTTTCAACTAAATTTAACATCAGATTTAGAAATTTTGACAAAATGTGTCTGAAATGATATAATGCAATTGGAATTTTTATATAATAAACGTCTGTAGAAATATGATAAATTGAATGAAATATTTCTTATCTGCCCATGCGCAAAAAATAATAAAGGTTTTGTCCATGAGGCAATATAATATCTTATGAAGCAATTCAACCAAAAAGCAAGTTATATCTTGTAAAAATTGAGATATAGCGGAATGTCCTACAATTTTCGTATGAGGTCACTAAGGGTATCAAATGAAAATATATCTATAGATATATATACGAGGTGGATCCCGTCGAAATTAGACGAAACAAGATCTTTAAGAAAGAACTGTTTTATTGATTTATAATAAATCTACAAAATTAGTTACAGTAAAAAATGCACCTTATACTGGTCGATCTAAGTCTCAAACAAATATTATTTAAGCTAAAATTAACAAAATAATATAAAGCTTAATTATCCAAATTACTAAACGAGACAAAAACCGAAATTCAACGGATTTTATAATATGTGATATTTTTGAACTAGCATACGAATTTTAATGTATGTTTTTCTTTTCAGTTTTAAGAGAAAATGGAGTGATTCTGTTGCCAGAATTGTGAAATTGGTATGAAAAATTATAAAAAAGGTAATGTTTCAAAGATAAATTGAGATACAGCTTTGAAAAAAATAGCATTTAAAAATACATTTTTTTCTTTATACTTCGGTGAAAAAATTTAAAAGGTACGCTGTTTAGAAATGTAATATTATGAGTAACGAAATTTGCAAAAGTGTTAGGCATTTTAATTTCTACTTTTTTCCCCCTCAATTTTAAGAGAACATGGAGTGATTTTGTTGCCACAATTACAAAATTGGTACTAAAAATTATAAAAGAATTAATGTCTCAAACATTAATTTAGATGCAGCTGTTAAACAAACTGCATTTGAATTAATGTCTCAAACATTAATTTAGATGCAACTGTTAAACAAACTGCATTTGAATTAATGTCTCAAACATTAATTTAGATGCAGCTTTTAAACAAACTGCATTTGAAAGTGTATTTTTTTCTCTATTTGACGGTGAAAAAATTTAAAATGTGCGATGTTTGGAAGTGTAAAATTTACAGTAACCAAAAATTGCAAAACCGAAATTGGAGGGGAAAAATGTTTCCATTCGCAAAATGACGAATGCGTTACGCACAGATACGTTTGGCCGTTATAATATAGATAGTCAATTTGAACTGCAGACCTGAAATTATAAATGTGTTTTAGTAATTTAGCATGGCATACATAATGCACATGTCTCACACTGCACTATGCATTTCACTTTTTAAAACGAAGACATTCATGGTGTTTGAACAACGCGTTTTTACATTTATAATTTGTAAATTCTGAAATATTTTTTTCGCAGCTTCATCATCATCATGCAACTCATAAATGGTAAAAATTATATCAGTATCTGTAATAATTGTAAGTTATAATTAACAATAATTGTTTTCTATTCGATAAATAAAGAAAATAAAATGTTTTTCGAGATTACGACTGAATAATACTCATTAAAAAAGTTCATCTTCAATAAATGGCAAATGTTTGCACGGTTTGCAATAACATTCCTTTCCACAGTTAGGTTGAAAGAAATGGCGCGATAATAAACACTTTGGCATGATATTGAAAAAAAAACATTCCACATTTTTTTGTTTATTTGTTTGTTTTCGAGGATTTTAAAATTTTTTTTATAACTAATACAGCTGTTTTAATTATTTTTTAAAAAGAATTGATTAAAAAATTATGCAATTTAAATTTCTTCCCTTGCTAAAGTAACAGAGATATTTTTAGACATTATTACATGAGAGTTTGAGTTTTTGCGCCAAAGACATCGCCAAATTAGAAAAAGTCAAAATATTTTATGAACTTCTGGATGTAACTGGATTTCTTTAGTACCATTCGATTCTGCATGTAAAAATACACTAAAATATGTTATCAAATGCAAAATATCGATAAAAAAACATTCCACATTTTTTTTGTTTATTTGTTTGTTTCCGAGGAGTTTAAAAGTTTTTTTTTATAACTGATACAGCTGTTTTAATTATTTTTTAAAAAGAATTGATTAAAAAATTATGCAATTTAAATTTCTTCCCTTGCTAAAGTAACAGAGATATTTTTAGACTTAAAATGACTTAAAAATGACTTAAAAATCAACTATGCGGAGCAATTCTTTAAAAAAGTAAGATAAATACTACCTCTGACAAAAAAGTTCGGTGAAAGAATTCGGAACGACCGATAGGGCAACGCTGTTTAAACAAAACGCTGCACCTACATAGAGGCAAGTGTTGACCATCTCCCCCCACCGTTGTTCAGTTGAGCGTCGTTTTTGTGTTGTGTAAGATGTGCTTTACTAAGTGTTTGTTCAGTGTGTTGATTCTTAACTGAGAGCAGGAAAATGAACGAACAAAAGATCAGTTTAAAGTTTGCTTTTAAGCTTTACAAGAAACCGAAAAAAAATCATGAAGGGTGATGCAAATTGAATATCCACTATACTCGCCAGATCGCAATCATCCAGACTTATTCCTATTTTCACCACTAAAACTCTGTTTGAAAGAGATTTGACCCTATTGCTGACATCCAACGAAATGTGATGAAGCTTTTAAACTCCATCCCAAAAGTAGACTTCTTGCGAATTTCCCAGGGCATGTATAACAGATCTCAGCGGTGTATAGTTATAGGAGATGCCTATTTTGAAGGATGGTATGGTAACTTTCGTTAATATTTTATCTACATTAATGTTAGAGGACTATTCACCGAACTTTATTGTCAGAGGTAGTATTTAAATATTGATATACAGTGAAATGTCCTAAATTTTTTGACCGCTTATTTCATTCCCTTAGACGGGATTTTTTAAGTCTCTGAAATGTATGTTTAATTAGTTTTTAATAGGTTTGTTATCCAGATTTTGATGCTCTTGCATAAAACTGCTTCTGAGATACGATGAAGTATATTATTATTTTAACACAATGAGGCTGATTGGAAAATTAATACTATCAATTAATACTAATTTGGACCAATCACGTTTATCTTCGTATCCAACGTTGATATTGAGTCCTTTAAATGAGGTTTTTTTTGAGTTGTCTAAATAACAGACCAATAAGGTTATCTGAACGAATTATGCCAACCGGTTGTCGGCCTAGTTAGCTTAAACAGTAGAGAATTGGCCCCCTATACCAAGGGTCTGTATTCGAATCTCGGGCTATGCATTTTCCCTCGCTCTTGAAATATTCAATTCGTATGTCTAAATAACCTAAAACTTGCGGCAACCGCATTAAAACCCTGTAGGTGAGAATGTCCAAATTTGACAAAATACTATTTAAGTACAAACCTGGTTAACGAGAACACTCCGGAGGAATCTTTTTTGTTCGCGTTAAAAGTAGTTCGCTGTATCCGAACTTAAAAGGATTTCATACCATTGAAGCGGACAGTCGGAAATATTTCGCGTTAAAAGTAATTCATGTTAAACGTGTTCACGTTAACGAAATTTGTTTTACTGATTTTTTTTTTATTTCAAGTATCATAACAGTGTATACATGTTGATCGTTCCAAAATGGAAATCATGCTTTTTTGCGTATTAGAGTAATTTTTGCGTAATCATACAAAAATATCGATTCCACAACTTAATAAAAAAATTGAAGTCAATGAAATATCATGCAATGATGTATAACATTTTAAAAATTGATTTAGCATTGGCAGTAAAAATATTTTAAATTGGCATACATATATTTTAAATAACGTTAATGAATTAACATAAAACAACTTTTAACATTTGAAAAAACAAAATTTCATTTGAAACTTTACTTATAAAACAATAATTTAGGAAATATATATTGTTCAACGAAAGCAGAGGAGCCTTGTTTAAATAAGTTATTGGTGTTTTAAATATATATTTGATAAGTTGGATTATCAAATATATTATTTCAATTATCTACATTATTGTAAACATACTTCTGCAATTCTGATTCGTAACTCTTCCACAATATTCAACCTCATCCTTGAGAAGCACCGAGTTTCCCTGAATTATTTGAGAAAATATTAAAATATGCAAAACTTTTATTTGAGAGACGAAGGAATATTCAATAAGTACAGCGAATTTTGTATTATAGAAGATAAGATTTAGCCAATTTCAATTTTATTTAAACAACGTAAAATGAAATTGCATTATGCATTAACTCTGATTTTCAAAGAGAAGCCGAATTCTTTGGAAGATGAAATAAATACTTTAGTAACGATTCAATGAATTTTAAATTATAAAACTTATGGCTCACATTAATACCAGTAATGAAAAGATAAAAATATGCATATATCAGATTGGTGTAGTTTATATTTAATTACATGTATATATATACACTATCTACCAAAAAGTATTTGTACACTTTCAGTTTTTGACATTTTGTCAAATATTTAAAAATATACTGATCGGATTCTTCTGGAACTTCAGAAATATAAAGATTATGTTTCACTTTATATTTATTTACATTCATTTGTTAAGCGGGTAATTAGGGGGCCGGCAAAAAAACAAAGAATAATAGAAATATTTGGGATCTCCCTGTACATAAAAATGCACGAAACGACTTATCGCTTTAGAATACAAATATATGAGTATAGTAGAATATGTACACTAATTTTTGTGAGAATAGCATGTATATTTATGGCGATAGAGCGTTTTTTTTTTGAAAAAATCAAAAAATTCTGGTATGTTTTTTGTTTATATCATAGAGGGTTTTTGACCAAATTTAACGCAAATTTCAGAAAAATTGGCAAAATCTATTAAAAAATATATAGCGCAATTGGAATATAAATATATTTAATACTTTATGAAATATGAGTAGTTTTATGAAATAATTTTTATCTGCGCATGCGCGAACGATAAAAACAATTCTTTTACATCATTTAATAGTCAATTCTATGGAGTAACTTATAAAAAAAATCCAATCAAATATCGTGAAAATTCAAAAAGATATCATTATTATAAGTAAGCTGTTTTTACATTGCTCTCTAAAAACGGCTGAATGATAAGGAATTTTCCACAAATTGACATTTTTTATTGACTGACTTTTAGGAAAAAATTAGTATTTAATGTATACAATATCTAATACAATATTTCTGTTAATAAGTATACTAATTTTTTCCTAAAAGTCAGTCAATAAAAAATGTCAATTTGTGGAGAATCCCTTATCATTCAGCCGTTTTTAGAGAGCAATGTAAAAACAGCTTACTTATAATAATGATATCTTTTTGAATTTTCACGATATTTCATTGGATTTTTTTTATAAGTTACACCATAGAATTGACTATTAAATGATGTAAAAGAATTGTTTTTATCGTTCGCGCATGCGCAGATAAAAATTATTTCATAAAACTACTCATATTTCATAAAATATTTTATATATTTATATTCCAATTGCGCTACATTTTTTCTACTGCATTTTGCCAATTTTTCTGAAATTTGCGTTAAATTTGGTCAAAAACCCAGCATGATATAAACAAAAAACATACCAGAATTTTTTGAATTTTTCAAAAAAATCGCTCTATCGCCATAAATATACATGCTATTCTCACAAAAATTAGTGTACATATTCTACTGTATTCATATATTTGTATTCTACAGCGATAAGTCGTTTCGTGTATTTTCATATACAGGGCGATCCCAAATATTTCTATTATTCTTTGTTTTTTTGCCGGCCCCCTAATTACCCGCTTAACAAATGAATGTAAATAAATATAAAGTGAAACATGATCTTTATATTTCTGAAGTTCCAGAAGAATCCGACCAGTATATTTTTAAATATTTGACAAAATGTCAAAAACTGAAAGTGTACAAATACTTTTTGGTAGATAGTGTATATATATATATATATATATATATACAGTGGTGAAAAATATTGTCTTGTGCATTATTCAACGCCTAGCCATTAGTCAAGCAATATACACATCTATGTATTAAATATGTAATATTTAACACGATACGGTAATTTTTCCTCTTTTGCTTAAAACATTTCTTGGTGTTTGGGAACTGTTGTGTGAAAATTACTCATATGACCGCTTAGTGGTTGTTATGGCAAAACTGAACATATAACGACGCATACCAACGTTTGTTTTAAGTCACGTAAACATTCTCACACAAAGCCTTCAAAACACATTAAAAAACGCTAGTCATGCTAGTCATGTATGTAAATATATATGCATTAATTATTTATGTATGCGAGACCGGGGCAATATGAGTATGTTAACAATTTTCCTTTTTATTAGCATTTTTTATGTATAGTAAAATTAATTTTGCATGAACTGTTAGAGTATTCCTTTATAGTATAAATGTATCAACATTTGATTTTTCAAAAAATATATATAAAGGATAATTTTATTTGACATATACATTAACATATCGTCTTCTTGCCCCAGTACTGGGAGTAATTACTTCAATACATTTGGCAAATGTGCACATCATTTCTTGTACCTTTTATGCTATCCTTTAATGTTTAAAATATATTTTAATATTATTCCAATTATTAGTAGAAGAGAAAATATGGACAATTTAATAAACAGAATGTAATGAGTCAATTACCAGACGTGGACGAAAGAAATGAGCCAGGAGAAAAAGTTCCTATAGATCTTTTTCAATTGTTTTTGTATAAAAATAATAATAAACCATAACGTATACTTTTGCATATCAGATCCAGTGTTGCCAGTGGGCTACTTTTTTAAAAATAGGATTTTTTGATTGGCACCACTTTTTTGAAACGGTAAAATTCCCTTTATTTTTGCCTTTATTAATCCGTCATTAAATAAGACACATTTAATCATTACAAAAAAGTGGTGCCAATCAAGAATCTGAATTTTTAAAAAGTAGCCCGTCTGGCAACACTGATCAGATCACATATATAACAATAAAAATTCTTTAAAAGCAATTTCTGGAAGATGAATTTAATTAATTATATTCGCTTTCAATAATTTCAATTACTTATAATTCTTTAAACATATTTCATTGAAATTTTGTCAGAATTCTTTTCATAACGTACGTTGCGTTCTGAACTTCAAACTATGTAATACTCTATTTATTTTATAGGTGTTTGAACATAAAATATATTAACTTTTTATAAAACTTTTTTTTCTTGTTTTGAAATATTTAAGTTAATCTTGAAGGAATTGTAAATCTCATAGTTCAATGCGCAACTATGTGTAGTAGTAGTGTGCAGTAAAAAGGAGATGGAAATATATTTAGTTAAATTAATTTTACTCTGGAGAGTATGACATATGGTTAAATAACAATATAACTCGCCTCACCGAAATCGTTAATAAGATTTTTATAATATTGTTATTATTTTTTTTCACCGTTTTGTATAGAATTTTGTAATAAACATGTTCTCATTTATTCATGGTAAACAGATACCTTAAGAGGACAGTTCCCTAAATAGATGAAAAAATCGAGTTTTTTTTTATATTAAATAGCAATTTGTTTAAACCAACGCGCCTCATTAAACTCCTTGAAACACCCAGCGCAATTACCCATACAAATTAAAACTTTAAATCTCCATGTTCATATTTTCCGCACTTTCCAGTTTTTAAAATGCTAAGGATTTTTTTTTTTTTTTTGTAAGTCTTTTGTGTATGTTGTTTATTATATATGTAATAAATATGTGCATGGAATTAGCTTTCAAGTTTTTTTAAGGAAAATATATGAATTTATTTCAGATTTTATCGTTTTCCTATATATATGGGTAAAAAATATCTTAAATATAATATTAGATGCATTTAAAAATTCATAGGCAATCTCGTGTAACACACATTTAAAAATCTAAATTAAAAAATTAATGTTTTTAAAATGGTAAAAAGATTTATTTTATTTATGCACTCATTTATTTGTTTATTTATTGTAATTATAAATATATATCCAATTATTTCTTTTCCTTCAAACTTCACTGTTGGTTGCACTTCATTATTTGAACCATATTTTAAAAAACAAGTGCTTAAAAGGTGAGCTATCCCCTTTAAACATTGCAGAGAAATGCTGGTTACGAGATTATTAATTTGTAACTACCATTGACCTCAACTCTAGAAAACATGTATCGGACGCTAAATGTTATTTATCATTAGATTGTTTTCCCGCCTCTGCCCGATCCAATCAGGTTAATCGCGAATATCTCCTGAGCGTTCGTTCGTTTCTAAGTAAATGGTGAATATAATATTAGACAGTTTTATAGATAATGATCAGTAAAAAATGTTTTTTATACAGCAATTGATGTATATATTTATTTTCTGAGAAATTAAAAACTTTTCGATCAATTCCAGTTAAAGTTTATTAAATATTTTAAATTAACATTGAAATGTACTATTGTAATATTAATAACTTTAATGAAAGCAATAGTACTTAATAAAAACATAAGCAAAAATCAATATATTATAACAACGTTACTTTTATGCATAGTAAACAACTATGCAATGAACTAAATAAAAAAAGAGAGGAGAAATGTGCGATGTTTGCTTAATAAGGTGTTGTTGCATAACAGCACGTTTTCCGCTGTAATAATTTGATTTATTCTGAAAAAAAAGTAAATTTACTTAGTTGTACAGTTTCTATTTTTACAAATAGTATTTTTCGATAAATTAATTTAAATGCCACGCAATTTTGTATTTCTGAAAAAAGGAAACGTGAGCAGCTTGTTATTTAATCTTTACATTAAAGATTGTTTCACATTTTCATAAAAAAAAATAACAAGTTTATAAAGACCGAAAACTTTCAGAAAAATAATTTTGGAGAAATATTTTTATATGTCTTATAAAAAAAAATATTTTAATTTTCTTTGCAAGTATAGAATTTTAGGTTATGCATAAATTACAGCTTTTTAAGACCATACACAGAAAACGAAATTATTGAAAATAACATTAATAATATTAAAGTCGATAGCATTTTTGCTGAATTTCAATATAATGTAATATTTAACGTAATGGAAAAAAATATGTAAATTTCAGAAAAAATATTTTTTTTTCAGATGACGAAATCGTTCTTTGAAGTGTATTTTTTTTTTTTGTTGTTGAAGTTATTAACAAAACAATCTTCATTTCTTATAAATAAAACACTGTATATGACCTATTTATAATATTTATTTTTGCTATTATCAAATTTGTTGAAATACCATCGTTGGTTTATATAATTTCTAAAACGTATATATTCATGAATATTTTGAAAATTATTTTTTATTATTATTTTCTAACATGAATCCGTATTTTATTCTTATATTTTATAACCTCTTACTTTAATTGTATGATTTTTCTATATGTCTTCAGGTTCATTATATCATATTATATTATGTTTAGAAATAACCGAAATATCAAAGGAAATGTCGAAAATCATTATATTACCCTATAGACCATTTTTATGCTTCAAATTGGGAAATTCAATGAAAATGTTATTTTATTTTTAAACACATACATTTAATTTTAAAGCTCTTTATTTACAAATTGTATTATTTTAAATCTGTGGATTTACATAAAATATAAATTTGAAATACATTTTCAGACCATTGAACATGTTCGTCTAAATTATTTGTTTACATTTTACTATGTATATAATTCTAAATTTCAGTTTTTGATCCTTCACTTCAAAATTGAAATATAAATATGTTGTATCTACTATTGACTTGCTGATAGAGAGCAAGAAAAAAATGTAATGGCTAACGACATATTATGATGTAAAGCACTAATTCCATTTAGAACAAGTATGCTTAATCAGTGGTCAAAACTGAGATATTCTATTTAAGCGATGGTGTGACGATTCAGCAAAATTGTCATTTTTTTACAGTGTGGCAGAGAGACCCTTGGCCCTGTCCCTCTTCCTCATTCAGCATCTATAATCCATGTTGTAGAATGCCCTTTAGATCGCTAGATGATACAGGGATAGTGATTGGGGAAATTTCCCCCTCATGCAATGGGTAGGCTGGAATTACGTAGTGAGAAAAGATTTAAGCCGAGACCGATTTCTCTTCATCGATTAAAAACTGTACCTTAGTTAAAATAATTACAATTATATTTTAACTCAATAAAATCCAATTAACTCAATATATTATAACTCAATCTATATCTTAACTCAATATATTATAACAATCTTACTTTCATGCATACTAAACAAATGTGTAAAAAAAAGAGGAGATATTTGCAGCGTTTGCTTAATAAATTGTTGTTGCATGACAGCAATTTTTTCGCTGTAAATATTTTATTTGTTCTGAGAAAAAGAAAAGAAACGAAAATTTATTAAGTCGTACAGATTCTATTTTTGAAAATTGTATTTTTCGATAAATTAACTTAAATGCCACACAATTGTACATTTCCAAAAAAGAAAGAAAGAAACGTGAGCAGCTTGTTATTTAATCTTTACATTAAACATAATTTCACAAGTTAAGGAGAAAAAAATGAGCAAGATTATAAAGACCTAAAACTTCCAGAAAAAAGTTTTTGAAGAAATACTTTTATACGTTCTATAAGAAAAAGATTAGTTTTTTTTTCAGATATAAAATTTTAAGTTATACATAAATTACAGTCTTTTAAGGCACACACAGAAAAAAATATTGAAAAATATTAATAATATTAAAGTAGATAGCATTTTTGCTGCATTTCATTATTATGCAATTATATATTTTAAGTTAATACAAAGAAAAAAAATGTAAATCTAAGAAAAAAAATATTTTTCAGAAAACAAAATCATTTCTTGAAGTAAATATATTTTTCTTAAAAGTATTAACATAACAATCTTCATTTCTTCTAAATAGAGCACTGTATTTGAACTGTTTATAATATTTATTTTCTATTATCAAATTTTGTTGGAATACCATCATTGGTTTATGGAATTTTTTTAAAAAAGTACATGTTTATGAATAGTTTGAAAATTATTTTTTATTATATTTTCGAAAGTTGAATATGTGACTGTGTTTTATTCTTATACTTTATAACCTGTTACTTTATTTCGATGATTTTCTGTATGTATTGAGGTGCATTACATTATATTAAGTTTAGAAATAACTTAATTATCAAAGGAAATGTAAGAAAAATCATTACATTACTTTATAGGCCATTTTTATGCTTCAAATAGGAAAATCCATAGAATTTTTTTTTTTAATTTTTAAAACACATACATTTAATTTTAAAGTTCTTTATTTAGAAATTATATCATTTTAAATCTGTGTATTTATAAAAAATATAAATACGAAATACATTTTCTGGACATTCAATATCTTCGTCAAAAGTTTTTGTTCATATATTACTATGTATATAATACTAAATTTCAGTTTTTTATCATAAGATGCAAAATTGAAAATAAAAATTTTTTGTCCTTGTTATTGACTTGCTTATAGAGAGCAAAAAATTTTTAAATGGTTAAAATTTGCTAAAGGCATATGATGATGTAAAGCACTGATTCCAAACTAGAACACGTATGGTTAATCAGCATCTTTCGAGATCAATTCTTCGGTGTCTGTTTCCACGGTACTGGCAGAGTTGCGTTTGGTTGTGTATCTACTCCACATTCGTCAACTAAAATCTATGATGCGATTGGAGAAATTTCCCTTTCCTCTAATTTTTAGGATGAAATCACATAGTGAGAAAAGATTTAAGCTGAGACTGATTTCCACATATTTTTCCCTCACTGTATCAAAAATAAATAAATAAGTAAATAAATAAAAAATAAAAATAAATTCGTTAAATTTACGGCAAAAATCTGGCAGCAATGTTGCCAGCAGTTTTGCCGTAAAAATTGCAGTAGAATTAGATAAAATTTTTCATTACCTCTAAATTTACGGCAAAAACTTGTGGCAACATTGTGGCCAGAAGTTTTTGCCATAAATATAACGGATTTTTTTTACAGTACTTCATCAGATAAAAACTGCACCCTATCGTCCGACCTATGCAGAACCTATGCAGAATCTTCCCAGAATCTTCGGTAGGCTAGGAGCGTTAGTATCAACATCTCAAGCTGTTTAAGTCAATTTTTAAATTTACAATCAATTACGATTTCTAAAGCATAATATAAAACAAAAGTCCATTGAGACTTTTGTAAATCCTCTTGGAGTATCAATCTATTGTTTATTAAATATCTAGTCTCCCAAAAATCAATGTAATATATAACTTTTCTTTTTTTTTAAATATTAACTTAAATATCTTTCAATTCAAGGTTTTTTTTAATAAAATCAATTGTAAAAAACATATTTTTGTGTTGGACAGTGTGTAAAATGTGTTATTGGTAGCACTAAGATCACACAAAAATTTTTAGATACTTTAGAATAATGCCTTGACTTTTCGATAAAGCCTTAAAGTTTTCTAAAATCTTGATTTTTATACTTTTCTAGCAAGCATCTTAAACTATTAAATTTATCTTGATTTTATTTTCTTGCAAAGTCACGTTTACTGTGCCAAATATTTAAATAAGTTTTGATTATGTTTTATTTAATTCCTAAGTGCATTTTAAGAAATTGAGAAAATTTTGTAGACTTAAAATTAGGCAATTATTGTAAGCATACTGGAATCTTTGGAATCATTCATCGATTTCTTTCTTTTGAATTTTTTATGCTTCTTGCTCTTCCTGCTATTTTTCAAAGATTTGAAGTCATATATTTGGATGAAGGATGACAGCATCAGGGATTTAGTGGAGGGTACACGGGGATATACGCCGTAAACCTTCTGGATTTTTTAAAGGAACACCTTTAAAAATGCCCTCTTAAAAATACCCTACATACCTAAATTTATACCCTCTATTTCTCAAGAATGCTCATAGTATACAAACTCTAGCGTATACCCTCTGCTTCGAGTGTATATCCTCTTTCATTTTTACTACTACATCCCTGGACAATATGTTTCGACAGTACACTGTAAAAAAAAAATCTGCAAGGTTACTAAAATTTTTCTAGGAAACTGGGATGCCTAGAACTTTTCATGTAACCGCAACAGAAGAAAATCATGTACAATTACAAAAGTTGCTTTAGTTACTGTTACTAAATATCGTTTAGTAAACATACTAACGATGTTTTAGTGAGTTTCCTAAAGGATCGTCTGTGAATCTACTAAATATTATTTAGTAAACATACTAACGATTGTTCAGTGAGTTTCCTAAAGAATCGTCTGTAAACTTATTAAATATTATTTAGTAAACTTACTAATGATTATTCAGGGAGTTTTGTAATTAATTTTTCGTAAATTTACCAGTGATTATGTTGTATATGCAGTAACGATTTGTTAGGGAGTTTTCTAAAGAACTTTTTGTATACTTACTCTGATTATTTAGTAAATTTACTAATGATTTGTAAGGGAGGTTCTCATATTAGTTTTTATAAATGTACTAAACATTATTTAGTAAGCTTACCAGCGATATTTTAGAGTGATCACTATATATATTTTGGTAAATTTTCTAAGGCTTATTTTGTACACGTACTTACGAATTTTTAGGGAGTTTTCTATACATTATTTTGTGAGTTTTCTAATGATTTTTAGTATTCTTACAAAACATTTTGCAGCATATTTATTGAGAATTTTGTTGTACATTTGCAAGGGACTTTATGGCACATTTACTATGGGTTTTTTAAGCTTGCATCTTAAACCTTTTATGTACTTTATCAAAAAAAGTAACTTTAATGAGGTACCGTTCGAAACATTACCAAAATTTTTTTAGTATTGTATTTAAGCCACATTTTGTATTCTCGCCAGAAAGCTCTTTGCAACAGTACAAGTGTTAATACAGTAAATTTGTTAATGCTTTTTTACTATTGAATTTAAAATATTTTATTTGCACTTACCAAAATGTATTTGTAACTGCACAAATTTTTTGCAGTTTTATTATTAATGTTTTTACAGCAGAATGGCGAAAAGATTTTGTGAAATTGTTTTTCATATTAATACTTAAATTAATTGGAGTTATTATAGTATTTTCTTCCATATGAAGTTAAATTTTTACAATTTTAAGTATCCAGAGTGGAGTTTTCCTCATGTATCAAAATATTTCGATGTAAAATAAGCATTATGGCCTAACATGTGTTTCAGTATTATAACAGCAATTGACATAAAAGTTACGCATGAGAAAACTCATTGAAGTTCACTGTAGATATTTAAATAGGTGCAAAATCATTTTCTTTATTAAATGAGCATTATAACAGCGGCACTAAATGAGGAGATAAGCTGAAGCAGATCTTACGGTCTTTATTTAAATTTAAAAAAGCAAATAGATACAATGATATAAATAAAGTATATTAACTGAGACTTAAAATATGCCTAAAAGAAATATTATGATTTTAGATGAAGCACAGTGCTTAATTTATACATATAAAGCACTGAGCCTCACCTAATCCAATACATGATTTAAAAATCTTTATATCATGAAAAAACATTGTCCGTTCATTTTATGCGGATATTCTTCTAAACTAGAATGCTATAAGTAAAAACATAGTAGTCTTGTATTTAAAGTGTCTTATTCAGTTCTATGGTCATATGAATTTCTTTAACAAGTGTCTTCTATTACATATTTTTGAAACACTACACAATAATCAATTCAATGGTTTAAATCAGATAAGATATCTGCAGAAAATTTAATGTCTTTATCTGAATGTCACATATAAGAATTTTTTTAAACCTTATTCTTATTTCAGGTGGATATGCCGTACAATTCTTACTAATTACTAGAATCTTTTTCCCTTTAATTTTTTCATTGTCTCTTTCCTCGACTTATTCCTCACAAATTTATTTCACCACCTACGTTTAATACATTATGCATTTTTCTATACTTTATTTGCTTGAGAGTTTTGTTTCAAATTAAAATATTAAAGAGAAAAAATTTAATTATTGATAGGATCACAAATTTAAAACTCTAAACTGGCTTAAAGATCCGGAAGATTGGGTCGAACGTGTATGAGTTTTGTAGAGTTCTTTTGTGGTTAATATTGCTCTAGAATTAGAATCTGTAACTCAAATAGTTACATATAGGAAAGATAATATACACACCTTAACATATGTACACAAAAATGCATCTTTGACTTATCAACTGTAATTTTGGGCAAGTTTCGCACTTTTTAATGTTTATCAGTGTGTTATAATCAGAGTTTACTAAGCAATCTTTCTAAAAGTAGAAAACTAGAATAGAAAAAAAAAGAAAAACATATTTATTTGGAAAAAAATTATGAGCTATCATCTTTGAAATAAATGTAATATACATATATGTGCTACCAATAAAAGCAATATGATTAAATAACAAAATACAATGAAACATGAATAAATTTTATTAAATAACTATTTAACTCATTACAATAAAAAATAACTTTTTAATGTGACTCACATTTTGCAAATATTACAAAATTAGTATTTATACAAATGCCTATGAATTGCATACTTTTTAATGATTATTTTTGGAGATAATATCAGAAAATGAATTTAAAGATGTATTGCAATAAAATAATTGGAAAATTTCATTGCAGCAGAATGAGGTTCGCAAGATATTTCTCAGTCATAATAGTGCGTCTTTTTCCTCTACTTTCGTCGGCAAGGAGACTCCCATTGTTTTTAAATTGAACTTCAGTTTCTTCCTGCATCTAAAATGATAAGTTAGATGTTAACATAAAAAAGAAAGAAAAATTTAATAAAATTTATAATGAATGTAATATTATAGAAAAGCCAATATTCATTTTCGTATTGAATAATTGAATATTACAACTATTTAAAAATTAACTAGATGAAGAAAAACCATGCATTCTAAATTCAAGTTGATTATCGGCATTTTGGCAGAGTTAAATTCTTATATGCAGTCACAGGATTTTCTCATCTGAGGTTTTTCCATTTACTGACATAGCATCAATAAATCGTAAATTGCTCTCATTATTCATTACTAATTTCATCTAAAATGAATTAGTAAAACCATATTGAAAAGGTCTTTTTTATAAAGGCTTGGCATTCTTGTAACTTATGAAATAAAAATACAAAAATCCATTGATAGGTGGAATTGTAACACATAAAAAAATATTGAATATGCTTTATAAATGCTAAATATGTATCAATAAATCTGCTCAACTTTTTTTAAAATGATGTCCTTAAGGCATCCATAATGTTGACGTTGTGGATAAAAAAAAAATCATCAGCATTGTATGTTGCCATTGTCCTTTGATGGCATCTCTTATAAGTAAATACTGCTGAAACACAATTTGCCTTCTTACCCGATAAATAATGCCAATAGAGATCAATTTGTAATAGAAAAGCTTAACCTTCGAATATATGCAAACAGCCATCATTTGACAGGCCCATTTATTAGGGTATTTGGGTACTTACAATTTTTGTTATTTTAGAGGAAATTTGGGTGGGAGCGACACTTTTTACAAAAAGAAAATCAACTTTGTTTAATTTTAAAACAAAAATTCCACTCTATAGAGTGCAAGATGAAACACCTTTTAATGTTCTTGAATAATATAAAAACAAAACATGCAAAAGGTATTAAGGAAATTGTAAGTTTCAAAATCTGCCCCATAACTCACCACTAACAGAGATGTATCGAATTACAATAAAATAAAGCTATAAGGCACAAATAATCAAGTGTCGGCTAGATATATAATCTAATAAAGATTGTTGATTGATATAATGTATTTGGCACAATATAGAATTCCAGGATCTTCATAACGTAAATGGAAATTCAGGATTGTTAATCATAGATAACATTAAAAATTATCAATTTAAATTATTTACATTTTGAAATAAATGAATATATTATCAATGTTATAATCAATATATTACACTCTAAATATGTTTGCATGTTAGGAATTTACATTCATCTCATTAAAAAAACAAAAGACATATCCCATTCCTCCCTTTACTGGCATGTCCCATTACTCCCCACTTTCTTTTTTTGCATTAAACTTCTTGTATAAACAAAAGTGTTGCTTTTAGACTTGTTTTAAATAACTAATAATATACAGTATAATGTTCTATAAATAATGAAACTATTACACCTATGGGTAACAAATCATTAATATGCAGAAAGTATAAAAAGTAAATTTACTTTTGATTCTTGAAATAATCTTTTATACGATTGTAAGCTTATACAGGCCAAAATTTTTTTCAACTAAAGATTTGACTACCATTGCTTCATCTAACGTGCGATTGATGAAATGTTTAGAATGATACATAAAGAAAAAAACCTACTGTCCCATTCCTCCCATTCTCCCCTATCTATTAACATTTTATTAAAATTACGTAAAACCATATTAATAGCACTTATATTTACATGTATAAAAACTATTAATTGAATTTTAACAAAATTATTAATTGAATTTTAACTCTTTGAAATACACTGGCGAAAGCAGATTACTTCACGCCACTAGGAAACTATACGTTTATTGACTATATGTACTTTTCTTCATCGTAAATGTAACTAAACTTCCGTATTTGAACATCTTTATAGAGAACCTCAATATACCATACTTGCATTACCTACGAAAATTCCGAAAAATTCCGACAATTAGAAATTTTTTTCACAAAATAAAATGTGTGAAAATTGACAAAATTTGTTAAAACCTGAGAGTTTTATCGCGGTAAAAATCATACCAGCCCTTTTCCACTAAATATCAATATTTTTTCACCCAGTCTACATATATCTTACTTTTAACATGAAAAAATTCAAAGAGTTTGAATGATAATGTCAAGTTTTTAAAAATGTAAAATATCGGAAGTACCTTGTCCACAACTTTCTTCTATCTCATACATAATATTATTTCAAAGTTCGTCAACGTACCAAAATTAAAAGACAATCTATGCCCATCACGGGGATTCTAACGATATGAAATTCCATGTATTAGTTCTTAAGATATGAATATCGGTAAAATCACGTAAGAAATGCACCATAAAAGGGCTTCTTGTTTAGTGATCTGAACCGAAATCTGCAACGGTAACACTACATTAGCTGGTGTCAACATGTAACTGAATCTGAAGTTCGATGAAAATATTTGCGTTAGTTCTTAAGATTGGAATTTGCAGAAATTATGCAGATCCCCCCTCCCCTCTATTGTGCAAATTATGAAAAATGCAACACAGCTGCGCCATATGCTGGACGATTTACGCCAATATATATACAGGGTGATTCAGCTCGTCGGTGACAAACTTTAAGGATCGATAAAGCACACCTAGACGAACATTTTTGAATAGGGAATGTAGGGTCCCTGACGCGATGGTAAGGCGCTAGGCGCTTTCGAAAATTTGGGTGCCGAAATTCGAAACTTCATAAAAACTAGGGAAATGGTTAGATTTTCTTGCTTGTTGCGTCGAAATGATTCTGTTTGTTTAGACTTTTTTCAGTACCAATTTGATAAGCGTATCTCTTAAAACATGGATAGGGGGCGCTGCAGACTTTGGAGAGCTAGACAACAACTTTAAGCCCGTTATTTTGATAATTTAACACATGCTCGCCAAAGTTTATACTCTAACTTAAAGTTTGTACCCAAAAGTAGAGCCCTGCAAAAAGCGTAAGAGCCGGAATAAAATGTCAAAGTACAGGGTGGTCGAAACTCGAAGGCTCCTAAGAGATAAACAAACAGATTTCTTGACTTATGGCATGCATTTTCATGATTCTGTTTGCTGGGGCTCTCTGAAACTCAGTTGAACGGTACAAAAAGAAACATCGATAGGGGGCGCTTTGGGCAAAAAACATAATTCGTTGACATTTCGGACGCTAACTGGAAACGGGGCGCTACGATCAGTTAGTAATAATGAAAACACATTTTCTACCTCTGCTCAACACTTCTGAATAAATTTAGACCAAAAACATCAATGATACTGGAAATTTATTTACAAAAAATAACACTACAGAAGATGCTCGAAATTTCGACCTTGGGCCATGATGCAGGCTTCGCACCTCCGTCGCATTGAGGAGTGTGTGTTTCCAACAATGCCAGGAGTATCTCTGATCTGCCCTGCAGCTGCCACAATGCGCGCCACAAGTTCTTCAGCACTGCTGACAGGTGTATGGTATACCTCGGCCTTCAGGTAACCCCAAAGGAAGAAATCCAAGCAGGTGAGGTCTGGTGATCGGGCAGGCCAGTGAACTGGACCCCCACGCCTGATCCACCGCTGGCCATACCTTGCGTTTAGATGGAGACGCACGTCGTTCGTGTAATGGGCCGGAGCTCCATCGTGCTGGAACCACATCTGGCGACGCGAACCTTCGGGTACGTGCGCCTCCTCCAGAAGCTGCGGCAGCACTTGATCCAGGAAAATCAGGTAATTTCCACCTGTCAGCCGTTCAGGTAACAAATAAGGGCCAATGAGGCAATCCCCCAGAATGCCGGCCCACACATTTACTGAGAAACGCTCCTGGGCTGCTCGGCTTCTGGTTTCATGTGGCTTTTCATCACACCACACATGACTGTTGTGGGCGTTCCACATTCCCTCCCGGCTGAAGGTGGACTCGTCCGTAAACAAAATGCTGTTTACAAAACGGGGATCCCTGGATCTCATCGCCAAGTACCATCTTGAGAATTCCACTCGATGGCCAAAATCCTGCTCTCTGAGCAACTGCACCCGCTGGATGTGGTAGGGGTGCAGATTCCGGGAACGTAAGATGCGCCACGCAGTTGCTTGCGAAATGCCAACATGTCTGGCGATATCTCTCGTGCTAAGACCTGGGTTGTCCTCAACCAGGTTAAGCACAGCCTCTTCGTTGTCGGGGGTGCTCACTGATCGCTCCCGTTCAGGCCTGCCTCCGTCGAAAGATCCCGTTGTGGACAACCTCTGGTGTACTCGAGCGAAGAAGGCATGGTAGGGGATTTGCCTGTTGGGGTAACGCTCGGCGTACAACCGCTGAGCGACTCGTCCATTACAACCAGCAGCGCCATACGCCAAATGCATGTCAGCCAATTCAGAGTTTGTGTACCGTTCCATCCTACTGCCGATCTGCAGACAAGTAACCCGAAGCTTAAGTAGGTACCGCACGTTCAAAAGACGTGTCTGCGCATACAACTACGTCATCTCGCGTTGTCGTCTACGCGTTACGTATTTTTTGCATATCGATATGGTACGATATCTTTTGCATAAATCAGCAAAAAGCACCTTATGTAAATTTTATTGCGCGCATTGTGCATGATTGAAACCAGCTATGTTTGTTAAAAAAAACAAACAAACTGCAGTTTTAATAGCTTCTTAAGATAAGTAAATTACTCTCTTGTTTTGTTTCTAACTGATCGTAGCGCCCCGTTTCCAGTTAGCGTCCGAAATGTCAACGAATTATGTTTTTTGCCCAAAGCGCCCCCTATCGATGTTTCTTTTTGTACCGTTCAACTGAGTTTCAGAGAGCCCCAGCAAACAGAATCATGAAAATGCATGCCATAAGTCAAGAAATCTGTTTGTTTATCTCTTAGGAGCCTTCGAGTTTCGACCACCCTGTACTTTGACATTTTATTCCGGCTCTTACGCTTTTTGCAGGGCTCTACTTTTGGGTTCAAACTTTAAGTTAGAGTATAAACTTTGGCGAGCATGTGTTAAATTATCAAAATAACGGGCTTAAAGTTGTTGTCTAGCTCTCCAAAGTCTACAGCGCCCCCTATCCATGTTTTAAAAGATACGCTTATCAAATTGGTACTGAAGAAAGTCTAAACAAACAGAATCATTTCAACGCAACAAGCAAGAAAATCTAACCATTTCCCTAGTTTTTATGACGTTTCGAATTTCGGCACCCAAATTTTCGAAAGCGCCTAGCGCCTTACCATCGCGTCAGGGACCCTACATTCCCTATTCAAAAATGTTCGTCTAGGTGTGCTCTATCGATCCTTAAAGTTTGTCACCGACGAGCTGAATCACCCTGTATATATATATATATATATATAAACACCAAATTATATTTAGGACAAATTAAATCTGAAATTTTATGAAAATCCGTCCATTAAGCATTCATATAGAGTTGTTGCAGAAATCTAAAAAAAATGTAGAACAGAAGGACCATTTATTGAGTGATTTGAAGTAATTGGAGTAATCGGAATCAATTTATAACAAGGACTATCTGAATATATTTTTTAATGAAAAGCTTTGCATTAGTTCTTGAGACAGAGCGCCCAAAAAATTTAGGTCGCATACATACAGCCATTTTGTAAAAACAAGTTTTTTGATATATCTGACCCCTAAAACGTGTAAATCCGTTGAAAACTAGAATTTACATTAAAAATTAATCATCGCCATTTTATAGCAGAGACAGGCTGGACATAATCTCTACATTAAACATATATATTTTAAATATTAAATTCTGTACATTAATTCTTATGACAGAGTACCAACGAAATGTGTGTCACATGCAAATAGAGTCACAGACTCACATTTCGTAAAAACGGTATCTCTGGCCCCCAAAACGTCTAAATGTGTCGAAACTTTTTACAAATCCTATACTTTCTTTTCGTAATAATAGAAGAAATAAGAAATACAAAAATTATCTTTGAAAAAATTAATTGTTAAAAGTCTCTCTCTTTTTCTGTGTATTTTACTGTACAGTTCATATTACGTATGTTTTAACCCGGGAGTACTCGCGCCCTTTTTTAGAACGTTAGTAGTCGCGCTCGGTCTATTCGCCGCCGTTCCCGTTAGACCGAAGAAACAGAGGGGAATTGTCGAAGATCGAAAACGGGGGAAATAAGGCGTAAACATTGCTTGTATGCGAAATAATATATAATATAGCAATTAATACAAATTTACGTTAAGTTTTTATTTATTTAACATTTAAATTTTTTTATATTTTTTTGACAAAATTTGTCAAAAAGATAAAAATTCTTATATAATCTCACTGAATTGGTAGAGATATAATAAACAGCAAATAAAAAGATTGTTTTCAGCTACAAATTTGAAACCATAATATATATTTTTTTAAAGAACAGAAAAGTAGTAAGACTAGTTTTGATGATGGTCCATCGTTAGTAACCAATTGAACTTAAAAAATACATCTTTAATATTTTTTTCTTGTGATATCTATATAGATAATTAAAGAAATAAATAAAATAGCCCTGCTTTGGAAAAAAGAACTTCTTTCATCGAAGTTATTAATATAAAAGCAGTAGCTAATTTTCATTTCTTTATCATTTCTTTTCGTTGATTCACTTTTGAATGCGTAATTTTAAATGTTTTATAGTTCAGTACTTTTTCTAAAATGATTGCACATATATATGCACAAAGTGGAAACATATGATAATATAAAAATATGATAATATGAAAATATAAAAAAAAGGAAAATAGATAATAATTTTTTTTTTTTTTTTTTTTTTTTTTTTTTTTTTTTTACAAATTTGGAAAAGCTAATAAATATTTTTTGACAGGATAGGAAATCAGTCAGTTTGGTTTTGAAGGTGGTCTGGCACTAGGAGCCAATTGAACTTAAAAAATACGTACTTTGTTTACCATATCTGTCTAGGTATCAAAAGAAAGAGATAAAAATTAACCATTTCTACGAAATAAATAATATAAAAGCATTTGCTACTTTCAATTTCTTTGGGGTTTTTTTTCTTTAACGTATTTGAAGTCTAGTTCTTTTACTTAAATGTATATATATATACATATATGCACCAAAATAAAATATATAAAAAATATAAAATAATAAACAAATAATAAATGTTATAAAAACTTTTTTTTTTTTTTTTACAAAGTTTGCAAAAATGATAAGTATTATTACATAATGTGACTGAATTTGTAACAGCACAATAAATAACGAATTAAAAGAAGTTTTCACTTATAAATACTCATTATATATATATATATATATATATATATATATATATATATATATATATATTTGCAACGCCAGCAACGCAGTCAGGTAAATTTTGTCGGCACTAGGAGCAAATTGAATTTAAAATATACATTCTTTAATATATATGCATTTTTTACCATTTCTATATAGATAATAAAAGATGCAGATAAATCAAGCCTATTTTGAAAAACCTTCTTTCATCGAAATTATTATTATAAAAGCAGCAGTTAGTTTTTATTTCTTTATTTTTTCTTTTCTTTGATGCGTTTTTGAATGTGTAACTTTGGATATTTGATAAATCAGAACTTTTCCGAAATGAATATACATATATATGATCCAAATGAAAAATATGAATAATATAAAGTAAGAAAATTTATAATAAATATTTTAATACATTATTATTATTATTATTATTATTATTATTATTTGCAAAATTTTCAAAAATGATCAATATTGGCATATAATTTGACTGAATTTGAAGAGATATAATGAATAACGAATTAAAAGATATTTCCAATTATAAATTTGAGTCCATGATAAATATTTTTTTTAAGAACAGTAACGTAGCGAAGCTTGTGATGGTGGTCCGGCACTCGGAGCCATTTGAACTTAAAAAAATACATCTTTAATATTTTTTGTTGCCATAAATAATAATGAAAGAAGATAAATTCACCCTGTTTTGAAAAAATCCTTTATTCGAAATTATTAATATAAAAGAAGTAGCTACTTTTAATTTGTGTTTTTTTTCTTTTTGTTGATTTGTTTTTGAACGTGTAACTTTAGATATTTGATAGTTCAGTACTTTTTCACAAAATATATACATATAAATATGCACCAAATAAAAATATATGCATAATATAAAGTAAAAAAAAAATGCATAATAAATATTTTAATAAGTTTTTTTTTTTTTTTTCAAAATTTGTAAATAATATTATGCAATTTGACTTAATTTGTAAAAATACATTAAATAATAAATTGAAAGATATTTTTAGTTATAAATTTGAAACCATTACGGATACTTTTTCGAAGGACAACAATGTAGGGTCATTCCATGTCAATTCAACCAGACCTTGTAACCCGACCTACAGGGATTTTGATGAAACTTTGTGTACACACTAATTCTATCATGAAATGATTCCATCAGAAATATTTCCTTCCTAGACCTCATAGTTTGTGAGATATGGGGGGTCCAATTATTGGGGTTTTCTCAAATCGCACATTTCTGAGTCTGTATTTTGAGATTGCAGTTCCATCTTCAAAAAATTGTCTCTCTGGATCTAAAACATGAATCATCTTAAAAATTTCACTGTAAGAATATAAATAGATGCAAATTTTAATAAAAAAATATTTAAAAAAGTTACTTGTAATATTTAGGATAAAAAAAATTAGCCAAAGTTGAGAGTTATGGTTATTTTTCCAAATTTTTGTGACTTCACGAAAAAGGCTGTACACAAAAAGGCAAATTAAATTTCCAATTTCTTTTTGTTTTAAATACAAGTTTACACTTTGGGCTTTCTATCTATGAAATAAAAATGATGTGTTTCGCATGGCTTATGCAAAAATTTTGGGTACTTTCCAATTAGCCGGATGATTGCTTTATTTTTATATATTACATATGCACACAAAAAAGCAAATGAAATTTCCCATTTCTTTTTGTTTTAAATAAAAGTTTACACTTTGGGCTTTCTATCTATGAAATAAAAATGATGTGTTTCGCATGGCTTATGCAAAAATTTTGGGTACTTTCCAATTAGCCGGATAAGTGCTTTATTTTTACATATTACATATGCACACAAAAAAGCAAATGAAATTTCCAATTTCTTTTTGTTTTAAATAAAAGTTTACACTTTGGGCTTTCTATCTGTGAACTAAATATTATGTCTTCCACATGGCTTATACAAAAATTTTGGGTACTTTCCAATTAGCCGGATGCGTGTTTTATTTTTACATATGTACATATGTATAGATCTATATAAATACAGATGTATTATACATGTACATATGTATGTATATATACAGTATATTGATATATATATGTATGACACTGGTGCCCGTCTAACCGAAAAGTACCAAATTTTGCCTCGTTTTGAAAATCTGCACCAATTAAGGGGGAAAAAATCTGATAAGTTTAGCTGTGGTACTTAAATAATTACTGGAGTTTCTATGAGTTACTGAATTTAATGTTATTGGATACAAAAACAAACTGGAAATTTCATTTGCCTTTTTGTGTAGAGACTTTTTCATAAACTCACAAAATTTCGGAAAAATAATCATAACTTTCAACTTTGGTTTACTTTTTCGGCCGTATATAAATTTCTATTAATTGCCCTAATTGTTTTTTTCACTTGCTTTTTGTGCCGCTTAAATGGATCTCCACATTTATATAATTCATATTTCATTAAGGGCGAAATTCTGTGATGCTCACATATATTAATCAAACGGTTTTCACTTAATTTTTGTTTTATAAATGCAATAGTCCTAACTAATAAAAGTTCTTTTTCTGAATCACAGAGATTATCAATGTAGTCTATTTCTCTGTTATTTGTATAGCTAGTTTTGTGACATTCTAAACCATTTAATATTACAATACTGCAAGCCTGAAGACTAGTAGAAGGTTTAATATCAGGCTCCATATTAAAACAATAAAGCAAAAAAATATTTATACATATCACAAACTATAAAATATGTAACAATCAGAATATATTTTAAGTAGCACAGTAAAAGTTAAATCATTCTTCTATGATTAGAAACAACAGAATGCCAATAATTTGATTAACTTGATTTCAAAACATCTGCTTTCATACTAACGAACATTATCCTGCCTTTATCAGAAGGTGTTTATACAAGGCAGGTGCAATTAAATCTTTCAGACTATAGAAACAAATTTAAGTTCTGTTAAATATTTGTGTATTTAAACTTGCCAATATAAATATTTAAACTGATTAAAATTAACCAAGGAAAAGAAATACAAGGTTTTAAACATTTTTTAAACACAAATAATTAATATATAAGCATTCGAAAGAAAGAATGGAAATGTGAGGAGAAAACATTTTCTATTTTATACTGTACAAAAAAAATCTGTTTTGAGTTTAATTATTGAAAATAAAAGTAAGAGATTCTTTAGATTATCAAAAAATGCCCATTACTAATTACCGAAATGAAATATATGGATCCATTCACTAAATTTAATGGGGGAAATTATTACAGTCAGATTTTTTTTTTAATCAGAAAAAACAAAGCCTAAACTTTACTTTGAGAATTAAAAAAAAAAAAACATGCATCAAATAACATTAAATTCAATAACTCATAGAAATTCCAGTAATTATTTAAGTACCATAGCTAAACTTAGTCAGATTTTTTTGCTCTTAATTGGTGCAAATTCTCAAAACAAGGCAAAATTTGGTACTTTTCGGTTAGACGGGCACCAGTGTTATACATATATATATATATCAATATACTGTATATATACATACATATGTACATGTATAATACATCTGCATTTATATAGATCTATACATATGTACTTATGTAAAAATAAAACACGCATCCGGCTAATTGGAAAGTACCCAAAATTTTTGCATAAGCCATGCGAAAGACATCATTTTAATTTCATAGATAGAAACCCCAAAGTGTAAACTTTTATTTAAAACAAAAAGAAATTGGAAATTTCATTTGCTTTTTTGTGTGCATATGTAATATGTAAAAATAAAGCACTTATCCGTCTAATTGGAAAGTATCCAAAATTTTTGCATAAGCCATGAGAAAAACATCATTTTTATTTCATAGATAGAAAGCCCAAAGTGTAAACTTTTATTTAAAACAAAAAGAAATGGGAAATTTCATTTGCTTTTTTGTGTGCATATGTAATATATAAAAATAAAGCACTCATCCGGCTAATTGGAAAGTACCCAAAATTTTTGCATAAGTCATGCGAAACACATCATTTTTATTTCATAGATAGAAAGCCCAAAGTGTAAACTTTTATTTAAAACAAAAAGAAATTGGAAATTTAAATTGCCTTTTTGTGTACAGCTTTTTTCGTGAAGTCACATAAATTTGGAAAAATAACCATAACTTTCAACTTTGGCTGACTTTTTTTATCCTAAATATTACAAGTAAATTTTTTAAATATTTTTTATTAAAATCTGCATCTTTTTATCTTCTTACAGTGATATTTTTAGGATGATTCATGTTTTAGATCGAGAGAAACAATTTTTTGAAGATGGAACTGCAATCTCAGAATACAGACTCAGAAATGTGCGATTTGAGAAAACCCCAATAATTGGACCCCCCATATCTCACTAACTATGAGGTCTGGGAAGGAAAAATTTCTGATGGAATCATTTCATGATAGAATTAATGTGCACACAAAGTTTCATCCAAATCCCTGTGGGTCGGGTTACAAATGGGGGAAAAATTGGTTGAATTGACATGGAATGACCCTGTAGTGAAGCTAGTTGCTAGTTTGGACGGTGGTCCGGCACTAGGAGCCATTTAAGCTTAAAAAATACATTTTTTTGCCATATGTATTTTGATATATGAAGCAAATGATAAATAATTTTTCTTTTTCTTTTTCTAATTAAATATTTTATTTTAAAAATTTCCATCCTAGATTTTAATCAACAGTTACAGATAATTCTAAAAAACTGAACTGCCGAAAGATTAATTTTAATTATACTTTTTCACTTAATTAATGTAAATATATATTTGCTTATTTACATTTTTTCAAAATTCACTAATATTTGTTTCTTACGATACATATCAAAATATAAAAAAAACAGGAATACAACAAATTTTCTTGAAAATTATAAACATACAGTAATAATGTAATTTGAATGAATTTTCACATGTAGACATTAAATTTAAATATTGTTATTTTTTTTTATTCCTAACATTGATTTTGATAATGTTTTATATTTAATTCCAACCAAAGTTAAAATGATGCAATTATTTAATTAAAATAAATATTAAATTGTAGTTTTTAATAATATTTATTAAAGTATATTTTAATTTAAATGAATTTTACTTTTGTAATTAAAATTTAAAATAATAAAAAATGGTTTATCCAATTAAATATTATTGACTAAAGTTAATTTTGTTAGATCTCGGCACTAAGAATTCTTTGAAATTTGATTTTAAAAAAAGAATTGCTGCGGCGCTGTTAAATAAAGTATTCAATGTCAATCAAAGTAGACATTTTAAAAGTAAATAAATTTTAGAAAAGTACTTACCCATTTCTTCTAATTACAGTATAAACATCAACTGAATTATCCAAAAAAAAAAAGATTTTTATTAGCATACGTACTAATCTACATTAGAAACAGCGTATTATTTAGCACATTCGACACACAAATTATAAGTATGTTCTTTGCAGATATAGAGACTACAGTGTCTACAAAATTGTTTTGTTTTTCGATTTTGTTTTGTCGTGCAAAAGCTACATCTTTCTCTTTTGGGAGATCGGACAACTTTTTCTTCTGGTTCTCCACAAAATTCTCTTATCTTCCTTTTTAAAGGATTTGGCAATGATGTTGTTTGTTTCCTTTCATGTATATAGTCCCTTATTAAGTCGAAAGCAAGTTCTTTCAAAAAATATCGACGAACAACCTTTTTTCCCGTATTTTTCTGAAAAATAATTTGCGCGTTTATTCCCGCGATATTCATCAGGGAAAAAAATAAAGTAAGTGGCCATCTGTTGCTTTTTCTTGCCACAGAATATGATCCTTTCATTTCATCAACCACATCAACACCTCTTTTTGTAGCATTATATTGCATTATTATGTCTGGCTTCATTTGTTGTGATTCGTCTATCGCTG
Organism: Maratus speculifer; assembly: GCA_964019185.1. NCBI lineage: Eukaryota > Metazoa > Arthropoda > Arachnida > Araneae > Salticidae > Maratus > Maratus speculifer. Next base: position 294,581,484 of record OZ025294.1, on the reverse strand, counting down.
TGTCGTGATGCATTGACGAAATCAGTAATACGGATGCATTTTTTTTTGGCACATATGATACTAGAGTTAAGTCTCCATTAAATCCAAAAGTGCTTGAAAACACTGGTCTGCTTTTAGATGGCAGAAAATCTTTGGGTATTTCTCTTTTATTTTTTCTCAATGTCCCAATCATTGTAAGATTATTATCCTCTAAAAGAGATTTTGCTAGTGGAACTGACGTGAACCAGTTGTCCATAGTGACATTTCTTCCTGTTCCTGATATGGGTGTTACAAGACGTTTTACCACATCATGTGGTGAATTACTTAAATCAAAAACTCCTTTAGGTTGCTGACCAGCATAAATTTCTAATTTCGATACATAAAAGTTAATAGCATCAACCAATGCATACATTTTGATTCCATATTTTGCAGGTTTCGATTTCATATATACACGAAATGAACAGCGTCCGCGAAATTGTTCCAGCATTTCATCAATCGTCACGTACTCACTCAAAGTAAAGTGATTTTCAAAAGCAGTATTTATTTCGGAAAATATTTCCCTGATTGGAGCTAACTTACCTAATTCACGTCTTTCTTTTCTGCTGTTCTTGTCATCAAAGCGTAAACATTTTAATAAAAATCTAAACCTTCCTAAAGACATTGTTGTTTTAAAAACATCAACGCCCGTGCCATCTTCGCTCCATAAATCACTTAAATTTTGATGTGAGGATCTCATAACGCCAGCAATATAAAGAAACCCCAATACTGCTTTCAGTTCCGTCAAGGAAGTTAACTTACAGTCTCTTTCCCTAGAGAAGTTAGGTTGTTGAGTTTCTATATAAATATTTGTATATTTCACAATTTTCTTTAAAACAGAATCATTGAAAAATAATTTCCAAGCATCGAATACCGTTAATGCACCTTTTGCGCTTTCGCGCACTCCTGGTGTTTCAGAAACAATATTGTGTTGCCTCCGACGTACATTTGATCTCGGTGGACTCTTTTCCCATTTCGTAATGTTATCTTTGCCAATAAAAAAATTGGACGGTGATGCAAAACATTCGTTTTCTATATCTTCATTTTCCGATTCTTGGCTATCAATTTCCTCATCTTCATTTAGAACTGCATTATTTTCTTCATCCGATGAACTTGCATCATCACTAATACAGTCTTCTTCTAAATTATCAAAAAGATTCAAAGCTTCTTGAATAGTTAAAAATTTTTTACGCGACATTGTAAAAATAATAAGCACTCTAGCAGCTAAATATCAGAAAGAGAAAAAGAAGCAAGAGGGAGAGAGAGAGAGGAGAAACGGAGAGATCCCTAGAAGAGAGATCACCCCTCCCCCTCTTCTGAGAATTTCGGTGTAGCGGGAAAAAGAAGAATGCTTGGGAGAAAATACTCGAGCGACGTCACTGGTCGCGTCGCGGTCATTCAGACCGAAATTCAACTTTAAAAAGCAATAAAATCATGAGAAAACACAGGAATGACTTGCAATTTCTGTAGAGAGAAGGTCGAACAGTGAAGGTCAGTTAAACGGCGTTTCACCATTGTATCTTTAAGGGGAGGTGGGTTAATAGGAAGCTAACGAATTTCGGCGGCGAATCGACCGACGCGCGAGTATTCCCGGGTTAAAGAAATATGCACACTTGATTTTATGCAATATAACTATAATTATAGTTGCATAGCCCCTTACTGATTGTCTAAGGTACTGATTGTCTATCAATTTTTTGTTAATTTTGGATTCTCTTCCCCTTTCCGATTCATACGTTATCGTCCCTTGAACCCCCCCCCCCCCACCCTCCCCGTTAATGATATCGTTATCAAAGTTTAGAAAATTTTGATTTCTATAATTTATTTTGCTCGAAAAGACATACAAAACTTGTTTCATTTATTTTTCGCATACTTTTATGATTCAAATGATGAGAAGTTAATAAAATATCATTTTTCATGTGAAAAAACTTTATATCACATAACAATTAAAATAAATACTATTTAAATGAATCTTATGATACCTTTTTGTTACATAATGCTTTCAATAATAATAAAGAATTATTCTAATTATACCGATCAGTGAGGGGTGGGGAGCAGATAGTAGAAATTCATATCAACAAAACGAAGACACCATTCTTTCTCTTTTTCTTTATACATGAAACATAAGCTTCATTTCAAATACACTTTATATACGGTTTCTCGAACTCTGATTATATATGCATACACATACGAAAAAAACAAGAATTTTAAACGTTGGAGTATACTGTATTTTAGAGTTTAATAATTTTATAATAATTTAGCAATTTTAATAACTTTGTATTTAAAAAAAATAGGTAACAGGTTATAAATATAACGTACTATTTTGTATTAAAGACCATGTTACAAATAAAAAGAGAAGCAATTGATGATCAGAAATGATATTTATATTAAAAAACAAACCTCCTCCCAACTGAAATCATAACATATTTGCACACCCTTAATATTATTTTTTTGTTCTTAAAACAACATAAAGAGTTCATCTTTTTTTACGGCTAATTTTACATAAAAATAAAAACTTCCTCTATGAATAATTAAAATAATATAAATAAAACAGTTTTAACAGACATGCAATTGAACTACTGAATTAAAGATCTGAAATTATCGGAATATAAAAGAAATTATGGGAGAAACAATTTTCAGAAACGATTTTATAGTTAAAGAAATTGTAACTAAGAGAAAAAAAAAGAGTGAAAAAAATTGGAATTGTCCCATTTCGTCCTTTATGTCCCATTCTTCCCTATATTCTATGTTAAACTTCTTGTATCGACATAAATGCTGCTTTTAGACATAGTTTAAATTATGGATGATATACAGTATAATGTTTTATAAATAGAGGAACAATTACATATATACATAAACAAGTCATTAATATGCAGAAAGCATAAAAATATATAAAGCAAATTTACTTTTGGTTCTTGAAATATTCTTTTCCTTTTTACAATTGCAAGCTTATGTAAATCAGCTGTTTTATTCAACTGAATATTGGAGATATGCTTTTGCTTAAATGAATACGTGACTGATGAAATGTTTATTAATGGAATATAAAGAGAAAAATGTACTGTCCCATTCCACCCCACTTTCTCTTATTACGTAAGAAAATCTTGGGTTAAGGGATTTAGGGGAAATTTCAGGTGTTTAACTTCTATCATAATAAACAAATACAGCAAGTAGAAAAATAGACATTAGGAGGTTTAAGATTTTCAATTCAATGAGTAAGAATGGAGACAAAGATAACCATATTTTCTTTTTTTATTAAAGGAAGGGAGGGAGAGGATATTTCAAACGATTGATAATATAATTTATTGAAGACTTACAATTAGCGAAAAAAAATAAAAATTAATTTTATGGATATGACCTATTATTTATTCTTGTAATAAAGCAACGGATCAGGATTTTTTTTTAAATGACTTAAGGTTTGAAACTTTATACATTGTGGGGGCAAAGAAAATAGCGATTTATTTTTCTTTTTAGAAAGGGGGAGAATTAGATGACTTATTTACATTAATAAAAATTTACAAATAAGTAAAGTACTAATAGCCCAGTGATTATTTGATAGAATTCGATAAGGGAAAAAAGGAAATTAGTTTAATCCCTTCAGTTTAGATCTACAATGAATATATTAAGTTTTCTCTTCATTCTAGGGGAGCGTTAGAAATATATTATATGTACAGTTTAATACCATAATAATATCCCAAAAGAACTAACTACCAAAAACATTGACAATATACAGTTGGCAAAAAAAGTATTTGTACACTCTAAAATTTTTAATTTTTAACTAAATAAAAACAGATATTTTGTCAAATATAGTTTTAATACAGTCTGCTGACTGTCCGCTTTAAATTACACAACAAAAAATTTCGATAAAGATGTAAAATAATTTTCTAATAGGAAAAGTTAAAAAATTTTTTGCAAAAAAAGTATTTGTACATTTCTCCATCCTGATATGTACTGTGTTTTACTGTGGTTATGGTTCAAAGGACTACTTTTACAGAAGCTGTTAATAATTTTTAAATTCATATTATATTTGTCTGACATTTAATCTAATTTGCTCTTGAAGTAATTGAGTATAGAACCTAAAACTAGAGAGGCACCTCTAGATATATGAAATCCTATGATTGAGCATAATAAAAATTTAAATTCGCAACAAGAATTTGTAAAAGCTATTAAATTACCATTTACAACTATTGGATGTATAGTGAGAAACTGTGAAAAAATTAAAAGCATCGAAATTCAATGAAAACCAGGAATTTTTAGCAAACTAACAATGAGGGAAAAAGGGAGTGTTGTTAAAAAAGCTTTCAAAAATCCTATGTGTTCGGTTCAAAAATTTGCTGGAGACATCGCAACATCTTCTCGCATCAAAGTAATACCTCAAACAATAAAAAATATTCTTCTCAATGCAGATGTAAAAGGAAGAACCTCAAGGAAAATTCCATTCATCAGCGAAACAAATAGGCGAAAACGCATAGTATTCGCTTTCGCATACAGAAGTAAATCATTGGATTTTTGGAAAACAGTAATTTTTTCTGATGAGGGAAAATTCGGAATTTTCTTACCATCAAGCATTCGAAAAAATTGGAGTAAAAATAAAACTGTTCTAGATCCAAAACGTATGCTTCAAACTATCAAGCATGTTAAGGGGAATATTATAGTTTTGGGGTGTATAGCTTCTAATGGAGCAGGACATTTAAAATTTATTGACAATGGAAAGACAGGTTTAACATACATTCATGCGTCGCGCTATAATTTATTAAACTGTGCCAAGAAATTATGCATAGAGGAAGCTTTTCACTTTCTGCAGGATAACGACCAAAGCATACTGCTGTGATCACCAGCACATGCTTACGGCAATACTCGAAGACGACTGGTAATTCTTCTAAAATCTCTAGACTTGAATCCAATAGAAAATTTTCAGACGCTATTGGATGCAAAAGTCAGAAAAAAAATATGTATCAGTAAAAAACAGTTTTAAAGAAGCTCTTATTGTGCCATGGAATAACATTAACCAGACCGCTACAAAAAAGTTGGTGGAATCTATGTCACACCATCTAGAAGTAGTCATGAACGCTAAATGAATTCACACAAAATAATAATTTGTATCATTTTACTAAATTTTCATTAATTATATTACATTAATATAGTGTACAAATACTTTTTTTGCATTATATTTTTGTATATTTTTTATTATAATGTAAAAAATCGATTCGTTTAATTTTGTTTTTGCTTCTATAATATTATAATGCATTAAATTAATGTATTATAGTATTTTTTGCTTAAATATTTTGTTTAATTTCATTATAAGTAAAAAAAATGAAGTGTACAAATACTTTTTTTGCCAACTGTAGGTGTTGTAAAACTTAAAATTCCGAGTAAAATGAACACTTACATTTAATATTTATTCTGAACATTAATGCTACAATTCAATTTCAAAGTTTAATCGCAGTGGTCAGGAGGTTTAACTTAAAATTAATTCGGAAAAAACTTGAAATTAATGTAAAACTTAACTTAATTTACTGACTTTTTACCCATGTACTAGATGAACGTTAGAAAATATGCACATAGTGAAAATATACTTTTTTAAAAATTATCTTAATATTTCAAAACAACTAATTCTATAGAAACCACTGTGAATACAAATGTCTTAGAGTTTGAAATTCGCAATGAAATGAAAATTCTTTATTGCAATTCTATTTCAAAAAATTATCTTAATCGCTAATCCAAAGCTCTGAACTAGGATAGATCAAGTTATCCATCTTCTCTGTCTCCATTTATTACATACGTGAACATTTTTTAAATTGTTGAGCTCTTCAAAATGTTTTTGTTACTATGTTAGGATTTTATTTTGCATATTTTGAGAATTATAATTTAGCAGTTATTCAGAAAGTAGTGCATGAATGATAGCTGTTTTACATTTCGTTTCGCAACTGACACCGCTAAACTTAAACCATTGGTTTAAGTGAAAATTTTTTTATTTAAAGACTATTTTTTTTCAATATTCCTAAGGTTTTAAACTTTTATGAATTTAAAAGAAGATTCTTGTATACTAGTCGAAAATTATTTAATTAGAACGATGTTTGTCCTTTACACAAAATATGGAATTTTAAAATCGCGCTATTGATTGACCTTGAACTTCTCTAGGGGAAAGTCTTATACACAGTCATCTGTTCGCTTTACCCCCCCCCTTCCATTCTCGCACATTATTTTCAATTTCCTTAATTCTAATAGATGCGCACTGTTGTTCACTGTATGTACATCATATTAGTTGCTAGACACATTTCATACTGGAAATGATAAAACATTTTCCATCATTTACAAATCACTTTTGAAATATTCTAAAAGTTAGGAAAATATGTACTTTTTAAACTAATTTGTTCGTAGCAGGAAAAGCTCACCTAGCAAAAGGAAAAAACATATTACATATATTTCTAATCTATATCGATGGGATTAAAACAATTTGCGAATTTCCCACAATTAAATCAGACTTCAGCCTGTCTTTCATACCCCATCACTGGGCTATAAACCCGCAATCAAGAAGTTATGCCACAGTTCTCAAAATATCCATCCTAAGTAATGCACAAATAACTAAAAATTACATGTACATAATAATAACATGCACTGTAAACTGATAACCTCGTTTATTAACAGTTCAAGCTCTTGTTTACCGATTTAAGCAATACTTTTAAGTAAAATTGTGAAAATTCAACAAAAATGTTAAATATTGGTTATCAATTTATTCAGAATTTTAAGATCTACAACGTTTATTAAGAGCATTGACAGTGTTTTTGATAAGTTTAATTTTTTAGTTAATTTATTATAATTAATAAAAACGTGTTTCTCAATTATAATTTGTACATATATTTTAACGCACACCTAACAATAATGAGTAAACTTAAGGGGGCTCAGAAGTTGAAAACTTTTCAAAAAATCGATTTTTTTTATGATCTAGTTTTATTATTCAATTAACTCAATGCAAAAAACCGCATAAAAATATTAGCATTTTTAACGGAGTTATAAGCATTTATGTATCAATACTTACATAGGCGTATCCATATAATTTCAACTTTAAGTCGTATTTTCTGAAAACTTGAATTTTGACTACTAACACCAAGATTTAAAAAAAAAAACTATTTGATGGAATGGCTTAGTATTTTTTTGCATGCATATAACATCATAATCTAGATTATGAATAAAAGATATAACTATCACTTAATAAAAACAGTATTAAAAATTCTCTCAAATTTGAAAATTTAAAAAACTCCTAAAAAATACAATTTTTTTTCCATTAAAAATACTCAAAATATTAAACTATCTAAAATATATTAATTCATAATCTAGGTAATGATGTTATATGCATGCAAAAAAATTAAGCCATTCCATCAAATAGTTTTTTTTTTAAATCTTGGTGTTAGTCATCAAAAATCAAGTTTTGAGAAAACGCGACTTAAAGTTGAAATTATATGGATGCGGCTATGAAAGTGTTGATACATAAATGCTTATAACTCCGTTAAAAATGCAAATATTTTTATACGGTTTTTTGCATTAAGTTAGAATTAAATGAATAATCAAATTAGATCATAAACAAAAATCGATTTTTTGAAATTTTTTCAACCTCTGAGCCCCCTTAATACATTCATCCCCCCCCTAGACTTAAACTAATGAATTTAAATAATTTCCAGCTTTCTCTAACTAATTCAAAGTTCGACTTTTTTCCTCCTCCTCTATCACTGGGCAAGAAAGAGCTTTAAAGACTTTCTATGTGTTCTTTAAGTTGAAACAGTGTTGGGAGAGGAACAAGAAAATGACATTTTTGGATTGGAAGAAAAGTCTTGATAATTTATTATGACAATAAAATACCGCATAGAGCACAGATTGTATTTTATTTTATGTTATTTTAAATAAGGCAATTTTAAAGAGTTTTTAAATTTTGAGTACTGTTACTGTGTGAAGAAAATTCGGAAGCAAAATTTTAAGGGTGAAATTCATATCAAGTTATAATGAAACGAATGTGATGTAATGAATGGTTAATGCATTTTATTCACTATAAAAACATAGTAACGAAAATTTAAAGTTTTAAACACTTTAAATTTTGGTATTGTGGAAATGAAGGCAAAAAAAATAAAGTGAAATTTCAGAAAAAGGAGCAAGCAAATTTTATTTATTACATAAATCATTTGAAATTCCGTACTTGTAATAAATTCAGACGCAAAGAATAGTTATTTGACCAAAATATAAATATGTAATTAACAGAAAATAGTAGGAATATTAGCTTGCTAATAACTAAAAATCAAATAGTCCTTTTTGAGTCTTTGATTTTTACTTATTAATCAAGTAGAATGGAAACATAATTCAACTCATAAAGGATAAAAAATTACTTACTCAGTAACTAGAAATTTTTATCAGTTCCTGATTCAAAATGGATGCATTTCACGCCTCTGTGGTTGCTTGAATAGGCATTACGTCACCACTAAAGCCCTTTCTGATTGGCTAACCGGTAAAACTAAGATATTTTATGTATTTGTACTATGCGAGTGGTAAATATTATACCCAGTTATAGATAAATTTTTAGTAAACATGCAGATTTCTGTAGCTTTACAAAAATTAGTTTTGTAGGTTTCCAGATTTTTTTTCTACAGTGTAAATGGTGAAGAAGTAGAAATGGTGAAAGAGTAACCAATATGAATGTAATGAGTCTTTGACAGAATGAGAGAATAAAGTGGAGATGTTAGAAAGTATGCAAGATGGGATGTCATTCATTGATTTTTTTTATCTCAAATACAAATATTACTAGAAGATTCAAATAAAGAATAAATGAAGCAGGAAGTTCGAATGAATCATGATTTGAATCGAGACATTCAAAAGCAAATATGCAAAAATCCATTTCCCTTTCTGACACAGTGTTTACGTATTGAGCGTTGGTATATCACAGACTGAATTTCGTAAATAAATTTATCCGTGCTTCAAGATGCAGGAATTGTGACACCGTAAAATGAGGTTCTCATCATCGATAAAGACAAGGTCAGAAGATAGACAAAAAGGAACTGGAAAAGATGATCCAGAAGGAGTAAGGTATTGAAGTTACTTTGTAGTACTTTGATAATAGGAAAGATAAAACAATCTTCTTTGAAAGTGAAAGAGACAAGCGGCATCGTCGAGATTGGGACGGATTACATATCACTGTATCGTTAGAACTTGGTTCAAAATATTTGAAACACTTGACGTCTAGCTCCGGTCACGACGAAGAAATATTAAAACAATAACATAATTTTCTAAGCCGAAACGAAACCTGATTATGAAATAAAATTAAGATGTTAAACTCTGCCCTTGGGTAGATATTCTTCATGCGATCAAGCTTCCATTCCCTCACTGATATCTACAGTATAAACTATATGGTAGACCCACAGAACCTAAAACCTTTGCTAGTCCAATCGAAGATAGACTAAGTACGAAAATCCTCTAGAAGAATCCTGTACACTGTAGAAGAAAAGTTCTAAATCTACAAAACTTATTGTGTAAAGCTACAGCAATCTGTAACTTTACAAAGGAGTTTACTAAAATTACGGTTACCTTATTAAAATTTTATCTGTAACCTGGGTTGCAGTTACATAAAAATTCTCGGAATCCCAGTTTCTTAAAATATTCTTAGTAACCTTACAGATTTTTTGATTTTCAGTGTAAATTGTTATCTGTTATAAAAAATTTTGATGTTGTCGTTACATAAAAAATTCTAGGAATCTCAGTTTTCTAGAAAACTTTTAGTAACTTTACAGATTTTTTTTACACTGCAGTCCAATCGAGGATAGACTAAGTATGGAAATCTATTTGTAACTTTATTCGAGACAAATGCTGTTTTACGGATATCTCGAATACATAAAAATGGAAATCTGAGCACAAATAAAAAATAGTTATTTTACATTTGTGCAATGGTTTGAAGCGGAAAATGTTCCCGAAAAACTGGCGGTAACAAACGTAACTAATCCATTTCAAATATTCATAAATGCAAAAATCGTGCATTAGCAAATTAAAAAAACCCACAAAAGCAAACACTTGCAAGTTATAACATATGTTATAAGCACTCTCAAACATTTGTGTAATATCTATACATATAATAAAACAGTAGGACCCGGTGTGTCTGTACATTGAAGATAATTGACAAAAATGGAGTCAGGGCGATAAAAGAATACCAATGAAACACAAAAAAAAATTTTTTGAATTTTTTGTCTGTCTGTCTGTCTGTCTGTTTGTTCGAGGTTATCTTCGTAACTACTGAATGGATTTTTATGCGGTTTTCACTAATGAAGAATGCACACTCCCGGGCAGTGTATAGGCTTTGTTTCATCAAAATCGGACAACAGACAAAAAAGTAACAAAAAGAAACAAAAGAAACTATTAGGTGCGCTGCTCACGTTTTTTAGTACATATAAAATCCAATAGATGTCACTGTGCGATTTTAAAACGCGCTATCGTTATGTTTTCGCCAGTCTACTTAAGTATGAGAAAGTTTCAAGCTGGCTGTCGTTCCATGTGGTTTAGTCGGTAGAACGTCAGTGCGCCATACTGATGGACCGGGTTCGATTCCCAGCATGGAATTTTTTTTCACTATGTTGGCATTAACGCCTATAAGCAATTAAAAGAATTTGAAATATTGTATTCAAGGCGAATTTTCTCTCTGGGAAAATTTCCTTGCATTAATATGTCAGTGTAATTTTTTTTTCGATTTAATTTTTTTTTTCGAAACTTTGTTTTTCTTAAAAAATTACAGTAAATATTTGATATTTCCCAACGTTTTTTGAATGATCGACTTGCTTTTTTTTTTTTTTAATGTATGTCTGAACCTTATCTAACTACTTCTTCAAGATTTCTTTAGATAAACCGACCAGCGTAGCGGGCGAAGGCCGCTAGTTACTACATAAAATTGTTAGCAGCAGGGCTTCCACCAATTCTATGTTGGCTTAACTGATGTAACCGGTTTAACCAAGATAACCAGTGTAACATTACACTAATATGTCATACTACACCAGTAACATGTGTTTAAATTACACCAATATATAAGTGAAAAAAATCACACCATAAAACTGATGGAAGCTTTGCTGCCACCATGTTTATGGAGTAATGTTACACAAATATTTTACAGTGGAAGTGACAAAATAAAATCATCTTTTTTAAATATGATTTAATGCATTTTTACTCTAGTTTAATTTTTTATTACTCTTTGCTCCACATAAAAAATATTTATAAAAATTTTCCTCGAAATTAGAATGCATATTATCTATAAAATATTGTTTACGCTCTACCTTTGATATATATTCAACGTAATTCTAATATAACTATTTCAATTTTGGAAAACCAATTTCAGTTTATAATAAATTAACATGTTCGCTAAATTGCTGGGCTATTCTAACGATATTGAATGATGTTCTATATCCCACGCCCAAAATTTAAATCACAATAATATTATCTCTTTACCGCATTCAGCAACTGTACGATGCATATTCAACATTCATGCAACAGTATAAGCCTTTGTTTATTATTTTAATTTAAATGCATTGAATATACTATTTTCCCATTAAAAAAGTGTATTCTTTTAATACAATTAACAAATGCATAGTCAAATAATGCTAGTATATTTTAATATATGAGTGCTTTTTTCTTCTTTCTTTTACTAACAATAGCATGTAGTATAATATGTAGTACATTAATATAAATTACATTCGAAATAAATAATAATTAATATTAATATTATTTTATAATTATATACTATTTGTAATTTTATATTATTATTATTTGTGTCTTTTTTTTTTCCTTTTAAATTTAGATTTTACTTCATCCTGTCTGTTAATATGCTATAGCCACCAATATTGCTCAGTGTAAGCATGTGATTCTTTTATTCATATAGATATTTGTACACATGTGTATAAATAAATATGTATGCGTTTATATTTGGTATTGTACGTGGTCTACCTCTAGCACTCTTCAGTTACCTGACTTTCGGTAAATATGCACATTGCAAATTTGTTCCTGAAAGCTCCATTGGTGGAAACACATTGTATTAAACCACGACAACCAATTAAATTTCCTTGGATTGAGAACATACAGAGAAAACCATTTCGCGATGTACAAGCCGACATGAAATTAATTTTATATACCTTGATATATATACCTTATATAATTTTATATACATGTTTTGTATTTCAACTAAGTTGGTAGTTTAGCATCAATATCAATACCTGATTTTTATGCATGTTCCAGAATCATAATTTAAATGATTTTTGCACCGAGTTTCACCCGTTTGCACCGAGATAAGTAGGAGAAAAAAGCAATATTTCCCCATACATATCGCCTTAACAAACAGGTATGTAGTTTTCTACCCCATGATATGAAAGTTGTAAGATAAAGAAGGAGTTTGTACAGAAATTATTCATTTATATTTATATATAACTTTTTATATTTTTAACTGTTAGGATGGGATTTTCATAAAGTGCCACGTGCAGTATTCATTTTTACACGAATATAAAATATATAAGATAATAAAGTAAGTAATTTTAAAAAAATGAATTTTCTTATCCTAAGAGTATAAAATTCTTTATTCCCATACTGCTAAGATTAGTGAAATGTAATTTCTTATTAAAAAATACAGAGACAATAATGTAAACAGACACTTTTAGAAAATAAAAAGAAGAATGTTAATTTAAAATTCACAAAAATGCAGAACGAAAAATAATTATTGGAATGTTAAAACATTATTACTGTTAACAAATATCCTTAAATAAAAAAAGCGCTTCTACTATCTAAACAAATATGTAAATATACAAGCTATATACATTTTTTACTTTCTTCTATCATTAAAAGAAAGAAGTATTGGATTTGTGAAATTTTTCTAATTCTGGTATTTCCACGGTTTTGCAAGTTTTAGGGGTCAGAGATACCATAAAACATGTTTTTTGCAAAATGTTTATCTGTGAGTCTGAGACTCTGTCTGTATATACGTAACATAAATCTTGTGGGTGCTCTATCTCAAGAACTAATGCACAGAATTAAATAAAAATTTATATTTAGTTAGTTCTTTATATATATTAACTTTTATTAGTTGCTGCTGTAAATCACCCAACACATGACGCTGCTATGCAACATTTTTTTGCAATAGCTCAGTCTGCACGGATTTTTATCAAACTACAGATTCAGTTAGTCCTTGGTATGAATAAATGTTTTTTACACTTTCGTGTTAATCACTAAACAGATAGTTATAAATATGCTCTATTTTTTGCAATTGTCGCAATAACTCTATCTTTAGAATTAATGCGCGGACTTTCGAAAAATTACATATTACGTTATTCCTTAACATGACTTGGTGTTGTTTACATTTTGGTATAAATCACCCAACAGTTGCATGCTGCATTTTTCACGATATCCGTAGGTAACTCTATCTCAAACACTAGTGTACAGATTTTTATACCACATTAGATTCAGTTAGTTTTTGACATAAGTTGTTGCAAATTTGCTTTCAGTGTAAATCACCCAATAAGTGGCGCTGATATGCTGCATTTTTTCATAATTAACTTGGTATTAGCAATTGTCATATCCCAAGAATTAATGCACGGAATTTCTTATCATTAAAATCCCCATGTGGGTATAGATTGTCATTTGATTTTGACGCCTTGGTAGCGAGTTTTAAAATATTAACATGTATGAACAAGAAGAAAGTTTTGGGATTGATGTCCGACGATTTTTATGTGTTTAAAGGTAATTATCTTGATTTAAATAAATGAAAATTGACTTTTAATCTAAAAAGCTGTTAAAATCAGAAGTGAAGCATAAAAGTGCCAGAGGTTATACATTATACAAATGACAAATGAAAATCCGACTCCAAGTTGATGAATAAATTCAAGTAATGTTAATTACTTTGAAATTAATCTATACATATAATAAAACAGTAGGACCCGGTGTGTCTGTACATTGAAGATAATTGACAAAAATGGAGTCAGGGCGATAAAAGAAAACCAATGAAACACAAAAAATTTTTTTTTGAATTTTTTGTCTGTCTGTCTGTCTGTCTGTCTGTCTGTCTGTCTGTTTGTTCGAGGTTATCTTCGTAACTACTGAATGGATTTTTATGCGGTTTTCACTAATGAAGAATGCACACTCCCGGGCAGTGTATAGGCTTTGTTTCATCAAAATCGGACAACAGACAAAAAAGTAACAAAAAGAAACAAAAGAAACTATTAGGTGCGCTGCTCACGTTTTTTAGTACATAACGTTTTTTAGTACATATAAAATCCAATAGATGTCACTGTGCGATTTTAAAACGCGCTATCGTTATGTTTTCGCCAGTCTACTTAAGTATGAGAAAGTTTCAAGCTGGCTGTCGTTCCATGTGGTTTAGTCGGTAGAACGTCAGTGCGCCATACTGATGGCCCGGGTTCGATTCCCAGCATGGAATTTTTTTTCACTATGTTGGCATTAACGCCTATAAGCAATTAAAAGAATTTGAAATATTGTATTCAAGGCGAATTTTCTCTCTGGGAAAATTTCCTTGCATTAATATGTCAGTGTAATTTTTTTTTCGATTTAATTTTTTTTTCGAAACTTTGTTTTTCTTAAAAAATTACAGTAAATATTTGATATTTCCCAACGTTTTTTGAATGATCGACTTGCTTTTTTTTTTTTTTAATGTATGTCTGAACCTTATCTAACTACTTCTTCAAGATTTCTTTAGATAAACCGACCAGCGTAGCGGGCGAAGGCCGCTAGTGTATGTATATAAGAATTATTATCAGAAGTTTTGTTACTTTAAATTGGTTGTTGCAAGCGTACTTTCAGGCTATTAATTATACGTTATGAACTAGCTACTAAACGTTAAACGTAAATGTAAGATAGAAGTACAAGTAAAGGTATATAATTACTTAATGGTGAAGCAACAATAGTAATGAATGCAGTGACATTAATTGATTTGCTCTGTTTCGTATTTTTGTTTTTAATATAATAATGACATTTTATTATATGAAATTTTAATATAATCAAATCGAAATAATAAACTGTATGGATACACATGAAAGTTGAATACTAAATCATTTATGTTTTCTAGAACAATTTGTATGGAAATATCGAAGAAAAATTTTATTTGAAAATTGATGAAATCTGCTGTAGGAACAATGAAATACAATTATTTTTTATGAAACACAATTTCTTGGATATAAAGAAGAATTAACGACAAAATAACAATTTTCTCTTAATAAAAATGAGTAAAATGCACTATATAGTCATTAATCGACGGAAAAATTAAATTTTCGACATTTTACTGAATATTATAAAATTTACTGGCGAGAGTCTTTTGGATATTCAGGATCATGAAGAATATGTTTGATTTCATATGTTTCAATGATTGTTTGATTAGGAATACCATTAGAGTATTAAACGAAAAAAAATAGACAAATAAAACGTATTCGGATGGCTATGTAACAAAAAAAGAAAGAAATGATCTGTCGCTATGGTTTACGCTTATGTAGTTATTATACTATATGTGTAAGAATAGCGCTTATATACATGGAGGTCTACGATTTTTTTAAGCAAAAGATTCTTGCATATTGTTTGTTCAGATGAATCAATTTTTCAACAAATTTAACATCAGTTTGAGAAAACTTGATAAAATGTAGCAGAAATAATGTAGTGCAATTTGAATTTATATATAATAAACATCTGATGAAATATGAGCTGTTGAATGAAATATACTGGCTTTCAAAAGTTAAGGTACAACATGTTTTTCAAAGCTCAACAGAAAAAAAATAGCAGTGATATTAATCTACATAGTTTATATGAATGAAAATAATAATTTTCACAAAAACTTACGCAAAAATTACAGCTACCACTTTTATTTTATAGAAAAGTATAGGTATTTGTTAATGAGAGAAAAATATGCTATTAAGAAGCTTTCGTAATTTTGCGTGTAAGTTTGTTGTGTTTGAACTGTTGCGGTCAATTTTGTTCACAACAACCAGTAGACTCTAGAAATGTCTAGAAGAAGTCGTTTGCCGGATTCATAAAGATTGTGGGCGGTAGGATGGATGGAACTAGGGCTTTCACAGGCCGATGCTGCTAGACGGGCCAATGTATCTCGCAGTGTAGTACAACGACTCTGGTATCAGTATGAAAGATTCTATATCCTGAAGACATGTTCCCGTCTGCCCACGTGTTACAACACATACAGAAGACCGGTTTCTAGCTCTAATTTTACTTTTTTTGCATGTTAGATTATGAAAAATAATAAATAATATATCTTTTGATGAGATTTAAGGAGCCACGAATTATATAAAATTAAAAAATTCATAACTTTATGCAAAAAACTCATTTTCATTTCATTGTGTTATCATAAAATGATGTATAAGAAATGATGTATAAGAATTAAAAGTTGAGGGACAACTGACAGTAAAAAATTATAAAGTTTGCATGTATGTATAATTTAAATAACATCGAAGGATTATCGTAAAATAATGATCAACATTTGAAAAAAAAATTCATTTGAAGTTGTATCTATATAATCAACAGTTTAGGAAATATCTATTGTTCAACGAAAGTTTGGAAAATTAGTTTAAATAAGTTATTGATGCTATAAATATACATTTGACTAACTGGATGACCAAATACATTATTTAAAATACTTAAATTTATGAAAACATATTCTTTCAATTTAGATTTGTAACTTTTCCAAAATATTCAACCTTATTTTTGAAAATCATCGTGTTTCCTTGAATTATCTGGGAAAATATTAAAATATGCAAAACTTTTATTTCAGAGACGAAGGAATATTCAATAAGTACACCGAATTTCGTATTATAGAAGATAAGATTTAGCCAATCTGAATTTTATTTAAATAACGTAAAATGAAATTGCATTACGGATTAACTCCTATTTTCAAAGAGAAGCGGAATTCTTTGGAAGATGAAATAAATACTTCAGTAACGTTTCAATGAGTTTTAACTTATAAAATTGATGGCTCACATTAATACTAGTAATGAGGAAGTAAAAATGTACATATATTAGATTCCCGTACTTTCCATTTAATTATATAAATATACAACCCTTGGCAAAAAGTTTCCGATCATTACATCAACACTACCGTCTTTTGTAAGAAAAAAATATTTATTCTCACTGCATAAAAATGAAACGACTATTAGCGATAATTCATTTGTGTTACATATAATGAACAACAATATGCAATAAAGAAAAATCACCATTCATCAATTTATAAACAGAAAAATTGTGATTGAAATTTAGGCACCAAAGAAAAAATTATCCGATCATGCTTTGATTTGGAAAAAAATAACCGATCACTGTAATTATATATTTCGTAAATACACCTTTATTTCGGATGACAGTCGAAATTGTTAGTGGGCTGGACTCATTAAGATTTTTACACTCATTGGGAGCAACTTCACCCCAGCATTCCTTTATAGCTTTACATAAGTTCTATGGCATTTGTAATTCATCGAAAATCGATTTTTCTTTTTAATATATTTCACATATTTTCGATGGGATTAAGATCCGGACTATTGGGCGGTCACGTCATGGTTTGAATTGGTATGTTACCTACATTTTGTAGAAATTTCTTCATTGATTTGGTGCATTGGGGAGCTAATTGTCATCTTGAAATAAGAAGTCATTTTGATTTCCGAACTATTGATAGATGCTGGGAATAAAAAAATCCACTAAAATGTCAATATAAACTTCAAAGCTTACTGCACGTAACACAATACACAACTTGCCGACGCTTTGTGATGTAATACAACTCCAAACTGCAAATACAGGTGAAAATTTAGTCTACGTATTGTTACACTTATCATTGAACTTTTCACCAACTCTCCTCCAAATAAATGTTCCACAGTCATCACTTTTACCGATAGATATGCGAAATTCATTGCTAAAAATAACTTTATTTCATGTATCAAATGGCTAGTGCACATGTTTTTTACACCATTGCAGGCGCTCTTTTCTATGCTTCTTTATCATGTAAGATTTTATTTTAATTTTACAAGATTTAAATCTTGCTACATTTAGATGATTACGTACTGCGGACACATGCCTTTACGTTATACTTAGACCATTCGGAATCAAGTTGTTTTGAGGTTGCTCGCCGCTTTCTTTTCGATATTTTCACAGGTTTTCTTTTCCTTCCTAGGTATTTACATTCGTGGTCGTCCACTTTGAGGTAAATTTTCAAAGCTATTAGTCAACTGATATTTTTTCCAAAAGTCGTATACTGTACTTTGAGCACAATTTCATAAATCAGCCCCTTTCCATTTCGAATTTACTTCTTCTAATAATTAAATCATGCGGATTTTTAAATCGCGATACAGGTTTTTCACACGAGTCATTTTCCAGCACTTGAGAGCTGCTTTTGATTTCGCAACTGGAAGATTACTTCTTTTAAATAGGATTCATATATCATACGCATGCGCAGGCATTCTAATCTATCTTCATTATGCAAATTTCAAACTTTTTTTCTCAGTGATCGTTTACTATTTTCCAACTTCGATCTTGATCGGATATTTTTTTCTCACGAAAAAACATTTTTGCCGGCATTATAATTAAAAATCATATGATTGCAATATTGAATTCACTTTTCATTTATATTTTAACATTCTTTCTTTTATTTGGCATATTGCAAAACGTTCCTATGCTCTTGAATCGCGAAGTATACTTTTCGAAATACAAAACTCATGAACTTGATAACAGTGATCAGAAACTTTTTGCCAAGGGTTGCAGATACATACAGGGGGAGTATAAAATAAGTTGCTCTATTTGGAGCTATCTGTAGCTTGATCTAATAACCCGAAGGAAACCAAAATAGGCTCACCCACTATTCGAAAAATGAGGGGAGAATAAAGGAACATAATAAAATTGTAGAAATAACTGCCAAACCTCCACCAGATGGTTTCTGCGACATAAGTCAACAGGAGTCCTGTTGGTGAAAAGGTCATTAGAGTCATCAGAAAAATCCGGAAGGGGAATTTTCTACCAGTCATTTTTCTCATTACGTTAAATGATTTTAAAATTAAAGATTGATCCAGCCAACTGAGCGAGATGTAGTACAAAGTTTTGGCAAAATAACAGATTTTTGATTTTGCTGATGATTACAACGATCTTTCCACTGACGGGACCGGTAGTGATATCTGTTGGTGGTTATTGCTGCTATTTTTTCATTGTTTCATCATCTGCTCTCTTCTCGAATTATAACCCCACTGATTCTTGTTTCATTTGGGTTCCTTCAATCTTTTTGCTTTCTTTTGGGATCAACGTATTTTGAGCTTATTCTATCGATGATATTTTTTTGAGTTTTTAGCTTGTTTTTTGAAACTTTTACAAAAAATGCTCTATACATTTTGCTATCAGACTATGGGATTTACATTTTGATTGCTTTCACACATGCTCAGTGAAGAATTATTTAGCAACCTGCTCATTATGCGTACATTTTCTATTATTTTTATTTTTATTCTCATTACAGAGCTTTGTGTACTATGTTATTTCCCCTGTTTTCTGAAAAGAAAAAAAAATAAGAATTCTGTAAATTATGAGCAAAAGCCTGGCAAGATTTTGGACTGTTTTTATGAAAACTTTAATTTCTTTACGAGTATAAATTGTATTCTCATAAAAGTAAGCATAGTTTGTTACAATAAGCCATTTAATTCTAATCTACAGTGTGAACACTTTCGCTACATTAGTTTTGACAAGATTATCATAAAAATATTCGTTCTTTCTCAATTTGTTGATGGTCCCTTATGATATTTTGTGGGTAAATGTTCATGTAGATAAATGACCTGTACTGTTTTGCCAATACATCTGAAGTATTAGGATGATTCTTGATGTATTTTACTAGATATTTAACAAAACGTCACACATCGCAAGTGGCGGTCATCTTTGGCCATATAGTGCATTATTTAAATACGTTTGTCAACATGTGCAATTCATTCCTTTGTCCTTTTATGCTATTTTTTATTGTTCAAAATATATTTTAATATTATTCCAATTATTACAATAAGAGAAATTGTGTTCAATTTAATAAACAGAATGTAACCAGGGTTCGTACGCTTCAAGAATGTTTACCAGAATGTTTGTAAAGCAATATTTGCCTTATCTGATGGGGAAAATTGTATTTTTAGTTATAGCAATCAGTACTTAACGATTTTTCTGGTGCAAAACCACCTGAAATAACAGGAATCCCATGATGCGTACGAAATTTAATAACATACCAGAGGTGGATGCGAGAAGGCCAGAAGAAATGTAAACAAAGTTTCTATAGATAATTTTTCTTGTTTTTTCTATAAAAGTACTAATAAACCTTAACAAACATTTCCGCATAACAGAACACGGTACTTACGTATTAACGCCACCGCGGCAGAAGTTGTGCTAATGCGCCAATAAAGAGCAATCTTGTTGTTCGCACGTGCACAAAAAATGACGTCAGAAAATAAACAAAAAAGCACTAAAGCACTAAAAACGGCGTTGAAATGAGCAAAAAAAAATCACTAAAATTCACAAACAACAAGATTGCTCTTTATCGGCGCATTAGTGCAACTTTTGCTGCGGTGGCGTTAATACGTAAGTACCCAGAACACAAACTATAACGATAAAAAATCTTTAAATGCAATTTCTGAAAAAATAATTTTACTGTTATTTTCACTTTCATTATTTCCCATTACGTATTATGCTTTAAGCATATTTCAGAGAAAAATTGTCAGAATGTTTTTAATATTAAACATTGCGCTCTGCACTACAAACTATGTTACAACGTAATTATTGTTATTTTTTAAAAATAAAAATACGTGAAGATAATTTAGATTTCATCATTTCTTCCTATATATGCATACATATCAGTAAATATACTCTAATAAATGTAATACAAGATGTATCTAAAAGTTCTTAGGTAGTCCTCTGTAACGTACATTTGAAAATAAAAAAAAACAAAGAAAAAATGTATTATATTTAAAAATATTTTTTATTACTAACATTTAAAAATATTTTTTAATTATTAATATTTAAAAATATTTTTAAAAATATTATTAATTTAAAAATATTAGAAAAATAATAATATTTAAAAAATGTAGAAAAGATTTATTTTATTTATTTATTTATTTATTTTTGTAATTTTGAATAAATATATAGCTAATTCATATTTTTTCAAACGTCACTGTTAGTTGCATATTGAAATGCAGTTGTGTTTAAAAGGTACATTATCTCCTTCATACATTATAAAATAATTCTGGTTACGAGACTGATGCCCGTATTTACGTAAATCTAGAAAACCTTCGGTCGAACACTGAAATGATATTCATGATTAATCTGATTGGTACTTTGTCGCTGTCCGATCCAATCAGATTAATTGGGAATATCGCTTGAACGTTCGATCCAATTTTTTCTAGGTTGAGGTAAATTGTGAATACGAGTATTAGACTTTTTATATAATGATCAATAAGAAATGTTTATATAAAGCAATTGATGTATTTAATTTTTTTCTGAAATATTAAAAAAATTCAACCAATTCCAAATAAAGTTTGTTAAATATAATAACTTACATTGCAATGCACTTTTGTAACATTAATAAATTTAATGAAAGCAATAAAATACTTATTTTAACTAAATAAAAAGCTATGTAAAAATCAATACATTGTAACAATGTTACTTTTATGCATAGTAAGCAAATATGCAATAAACAATAACATCAAAAAAAAGAGGAGAAATTTGCAGCGTTTGCTTAATAAAGTGTTCTATGAGAGAAGTTTTTAAACTGTAATAATTTGATTTATTCTGAAAAAAAAGAAACAAATTTATTTAGTGTACAGTTTCTACTTTTGCAAAAGGTATTTCTCGATAAATTAATGTAAATGCCACACAATTTTATATTTCTGAAAAAAGGAAACGTGAGCAGCTTGTTTATTTAATCATAACATTAAAGATAGTTTCACAGTTTCAGCAGAAAAAAATGGGCATGTTTAAAAAGATGTAAAATTTCCAGAAGAAAAACTTTTTAGAGAAATATTTTAATATGTCTTATAAAAAAATCGAATTTGCTTTATAAATTACATTTTTTTTAAGAAACACACAGAAAAAAATATTGAAAATAATATTAATAATGTTAAAGTCGATAACATTTTCGCTGCATTTCATTATTATGTAATATTTTAAGGTAATTCAAAGAAAAAAATTGTTAAATCTAAGAAAAAATAATATTTTTCAGAAGAAAAAATTGTTAATTGAAGTAGAAAACTTTTTTAGGTATTAACATAACAAACTTCATTTATTATAAACTGAACACTGTATTTGAGTTGTCTATAAGATTTATTTTTGTTATTTTGAAATTATGTTGAAATGCCATCGTCTGGTTTATGTAATTTTTTTAAAAGGATATATTTATGAGCATTTTGAAAATTATTTTTTACAATAGTTTTTAAACTTGAATATATGACTGTATTTTATTATATTTCCTAGCCCCTTACTTTAATTCGATGATTTTCTGTGTGCATTCAGGTACATTATACCATTTTATCTTCAGAAATAGCCAAAATATCAAAGAAAATGGGAAAAAGCTTTATATTATCCTATATACGCATTCTATTTTATTCCTACGCGCCAAATGTGAGAATTCAATAAGGAGGTTATTTTATTTTTAGATCAGTCATTTGATTTTAAAGGTTTTTATATAGAAATATTATTATATTAATAATGTGTATTTATTTATGTAAATATATAAAGTATAAATATCAATTAAATTTTCAGGATATTGCACATCTTCATCTAAATTATTTATTTAGATATTACTGTGTATGTAATGATAAATTTTTTTTCATTGTCCTACACTGTAAAATTAAAAGCATAAATATATAGTCTTTATTATTGATTTGCTGATACTTAGAGGAGATTAAAAAAAAAAAAAAAATAAAAAAATAAAATAAAATAAAATAAAAAATAAAAAACGTAAATGGCTAAGATTTACCAACGGCATACGTTGAGGTAGAGCACCGATCTCAAATCGAAATACTTATGATTCATCAGCAACTTTTGAGGTCAGTTATTAAATGTCTGTTTGGTCCTGTATTTATTCCGTGGGCGGCGTGTAAAATCCGTGTTGTAGATTGCCCTTTACCTCGCAAGGTTAAAGAGGGATAGCGACTAGGGAAATTTCCTCTCTCCAGATGGTTGCGATGAAAATACTCACTATATTTTATAAATATTAATATTCCAGACATTTGAAAATCGATGTAATATGTAACCTGCATTAGTTAATTACCAGCTGTCGATTTATCCCAATTTAATTTACTTTATAACAAGATGGACTGAAAATAATGGGTAGTGTGGAGAATTCGCCACTTGCAGCACTTAGCTCACACAAAAAAAATTTCTTTTGAACAATTCCTTGACACATCGATAATGCCTTGAATTTATGCTATAATTTTGATTTTTTAACTTTTTTAGCAAGCGACTTAAAAATGTTAAACTTATGTTGATTATATTTACTTTAAAAGTCACATTTTGTGTGCCAAATATTTAAATAAGCTTTGATTACGTTTTATTTTATTCTTGTGTGCATTTTAAGTTGAGAAAATTTATAGACCTATTACGTAAACGCGGGCAATTATTGTAAGTATTGCTGGAATCTTTGGAATCATTCACCGATTTCTTTCTTTTGAATTTTTTATGCTTCTTGCTCTTCCTGCTTTTTTTCAAAGATTTGAAGTTATATATTTCGGTGAAGGATGGCAGCATCAGGAATTTAGTGGAGGGTACACGGGGGTATACGCCATAAACCTTCTGGATTTTTTAAAGGAACACCACCGTATACCCTCTATTTCTTAAGAAAGCTCATAGTATACACACTCTAGCGTATAACGTCTGCCTTGAACGTATACCTCTGCTTAGAGTGTATATCCTCTGCCATTTTTACGACTAAACCCATGGACAGCATGTCTCGATAGCAAGTGGTGAAAAAGTAGAAATGGTGAATGAGTAACCAATGTGAATGTAATGAGTCTTTGAGTGAATGAGAGAATTAAGTGGCGATAAAAGAAAGTGTGGGAGATGGAATGTCTTTTATCTTTCTTTTCTGAGATACAAATATTACTAGAAGATTCAAATAAAGAAAAATGAAGCAGACAGTTTGAATGAATCAGAATTTGAATCGAGACATTCAAAAGCAAATACGCCAAAACCCATTTCCCTTTTTCACACAGTGTTCACGGATTAAGAATTGGTATATCAGAGATGGAATTTTGTAAATAACTTTATCAGTGCTTCAAGATGCAGAAATTGTGACATCACAGCATAAGGTTCTCATCATCAATAAAAACAAAGTCAGGACAGAGACAAAAAGAAACAGGAAAAGAAGATCCAGAAAGAGAAAGATATTGATAAAAAAAAATATCAGAATCTTTAATAGTACTTTGGTAGTAGGAAAGATAAAACAATGTTCTTTGAAAGTGAAAGAGACAAATAGTATCGTCGAGAATAGGACGGAGTAAATATTACCGTATTGTAAGAACTTGATTCAAAATATTTTCGTCACTTGATATCTAGTTCCGGTCACGACGAAGAATCAAAACTATTGAATAATTTTCTAACTCAAAACGAAACCTGGTTATGAAATAAAATTACGAAGGTAAACTCTGCCCTTTGGTAGGTATTCTTAATGCGAGCAAGCTTCCACTCTGACATCAATATCTACAGTATAAACTAGATTGTAGAATTAGAGGACCTAAAACCTTTGCTAGTCCAATCGAAGATAGACTAAGTACGAAATTCTATTTGTAACTTTATTCGAGACAAATGCTGCTTTATGGACATCTGAAATACAAAAAATTGAAAAACTGAACACAAATCAAAAATATATATTTGATATTTTTGCAGCTGTTTGAATCGGAAAGAGTTCTCGAAAAATTGGCCGTCAAAAACACAACTAACCGTTTCAAATATAACCATTAATTAGCAAATTAACACAAAAATACAAACATACAAGTTATAACATAAGTTATAAGAGTGACAGAATAAAGTCATCTTTTTAAAATATGATTTAATCCTTTTTTATTCTAGTTTCATTTTTACTACTATTTGCTTCCCATAAAAAATATTTATAATAAATATTTATAATCTTTCTTAAAATTTTCCTCAAAATTAGTTCGGAAAAGAATTCTTATTATCTATAAAATATGTTTTACGCCCTACCTTTGATATATATTCAACGTAATTCTAGTGTAACTATTTCAATTTTGGAAAACCAATTTCAATTTATAATAAATTAACATGTTCACTAAATTGCTGGGCTATTCTAAGGATATTGAATGATGTTCTATATCCCACACCCAAATTTAAATCACAATGATATTATCTCTTTACCGCATTCAGCAACTTTACGATGTGTATTCAAGGTTATTATCATCCGGATACTGAAAATGTATGCATTTGAACATGCAGAAGCCTTTGTGTTTCATTTTAATTTAAATGCATTGAATATAGAATTTTCCTATTAAATAAGTGTATACCTTTAATACAGTTAACTAATGCATAGTCAAATAATGCTAGTATATTTTAATATGTGTGCTTTTTTTTCTTATTATTTTTTTAACAATAGCATGTGATATGATATGTAATTATTATATATTATACTCGATATAATTAATAATTAATATTAATATTCCTTTATAATTATAGTATTATTATCATTATTATTATTATTATTATTATTATTATTATTATTGTTGTGCTTGTATCTTTTTTTCCCTTTAAATATAGATTTTATTTCAGACAGTCTCTTAATATACTATATAGCCACCAATATTGCTCAGTTTCACAATGTCGAAGCCGATAAGAAACTAAGTTAATATACATTGTATTTGCATGTTTTATGTTTCAACTAAGTTGGTAGTTTAGCATCAATAGCAATACCTGATTTTTATGCATGTTCAAGAATCATAATTTAAATCACTTTTGCAGATAAAATTAGTTTAAAAGCAAACTAATCACCGTAGTTATTTTCCTAATAAAAATAATAAATATATTTTATTTACATGTGAGTACCCCATTTTCTGTTAGTTGTCGCTACATGCGCTAAGTAAAATTGAAGGTGAATCTGTACTAACTATTTTTATCTAGAATGTTGTCATCATACAGTGAAACATGAAAAAACTAGTCGGATTTGTTAATGTATGTTAATACCTTAAAATCGCTAATACAGTGCAAAAATTACATGAAAATCTATGCTCATTCTGTGGATTCTAAAGGCACATAATTTCGTGCATTAGTTCTTGAAATAGGACTGTTCTGGATATCGGGAAAATGCAAAATAAAAGCGTCACTTCTTAGGCGATTTACACCAAACATAGACAGCAATAATATTTATCAAGTTATAACAAAATTTGAAGTTTGATGAAAAAAAATCATACGTTATTTCTTGAGCTAGAGCTATTGGGGTAATCGGGAAAATCCAGCATAGCTTCACCACGTCCTTGATTATTGACGCCAAAACATAAAGATAATTAGGCCATATCACGTATTGGCGGAATCCGGAGTTTGATGAAAATACATTAATTAATTCTAGAGATAGACCTATTGCGAAAATTGTGAAATATGCATCATAGATGTGCTACATATTAATCGATTTACACCAAAAACCAATTAGCATCAATTTATATTAGAGAATATATATTTTTATTAAATTGCGTGCGTTGGTTTTTGAGAGAAAGTGCCCATAAAATTTATGCGGCATACTGAGAGACGTACAGACTTACTGAGTCATAAAATCACCGACAGACATTTAGTTAAAGCTGGTTTTTGGGTTCCCAGACCCCTAAAATGTATAAATCCGTCGAAAATTGTAATACAGAAATTTTCACGAATACAAATATGTATTAAAATGCTAGTTATGCAATTTCCCACCAGAAGCGCAAGCGTAAAAAGACTGTTGATTAATATGTTATCAATGCATACATTTGACAATGGCGATAGATTTTTCTGAAGATTTAAGAAAAACATATAGAAATTTTTTTAGATTACTTAGTTATTTCATTTCTGGTCAAAGGATAATGTAAAAGCCCATTAATGTGTCTAATCTGCTGTCTGAAATATAGTTAATATACGTGGAAAAAAATCCAATTTAATCTTTGAGTGATGAAATTCCTTTCATGGTCAATGCCAGCATACAAAAAACCTATGAAGCTAAAGCCTTTTTAAATCATAAAATTCACAGTGGCAAAAATGTTTTTAATAAAAAATTCTATAATTTTATTTTAAAAAATTGTTTTACTTTTTAACGTTGTGGACGCTATAAACACAAAAGAAAGTTGACAATCAGAAGTCTAATTCAGAATTAGAAAAAAATTAGTTTCAAAATATAATTCGTAAATCAATCTTTTATTAACATCTTGTTTTCCGCTACATAAAACTAAATATTAAAAAGCCGAACATGCACTAAGTTCTTTTATTTTACAATACGTGTACTAACTAAAAATTACTGAAATGTAACAAATGTGAAAATTGAATGCTTCTTTACCTCTATAACATTGTTATTTTAAGTCTATAAATTTTAGATTTCATTTTCCAGACAATATTTTTGCTCTAGAAAAGCAAAGATGGAAACAAATTTAATACTCAGCTCATCCAATAATATTTTTTACTATTTTTAGGGAGTAATCCTCTTTGAATTTTCATGATACGAATACTTCACAAAATATTCCTGAAACTAGAGTTTTATTTCGTAATGGATAAAATGTTATGGTGATCAATTTAGTGGATTATTTGGTGAACGTTTAAAATAGGAAATGTTGCTTGATATTTATATAGTTTTTTTTCCTCTCCGTATCAACACTTTTTGAAAAATTTATCGTGATATTTATTTTAAAGCCATACTTATTTTTATTTTTAAAAATAGCATAAATATAATTCTTACCTAAAAATAAATACAATAAAAAATACACATTTAAAAAACATATATAAAATGTCTTGAAAAAAAATCAGATAAATTTCAAATTTAATTGTATATGTACACAGTCTTTCTCCCTGAAACGAAAACAATGATACAAATTTTTCTCCGATATATGCTCTTATTGCAAGGATGTGTATTTTTATATAAGCAGAACAGTTTACATTTATCTATTTAGAACATTCTGTCATTAATTTATGTACTCATTTAATACAATTTATCTTTATTGTGGAATTTAATTCATAAAATCGATATGCATTTGTATTTTAATAAGTAAATAAAAGCGACATTCTTATTCTATGCTTTTAATTGTGCTTCTCTCTACAAAATTAGAGATCAATCTCATAAGAAAACTTCTTACAGCATATTCTATAATTATAAGAAAAAAAATATAGAAGAACGTGTGAATGTATACAAAGAAAGATCAATTAAATCTACGGTTTTAAGATTCCTAAGGCCACGTTATTTTAAAGGTAAAATGCCAGTTTTTATTTAGTATATTTATTTTTCTTTTTTACATAAAAAAGCCAAAACAAAACCTTAATTTATTTAAGGAGAGATGATCTAAAAGACAACACTGATACTGAAGAATTTCCAAGCTTCGAAATCCCAGGACTCTGACGGTGTATTCTCAAAATGTTTAGAAAGATAAAATTATGATTTTGAGTATTTTTCTTAACTGGGAAATTACATTGATATGATTTACAAATCAAAGTTTGCCAAATAAAATAACTAATTATCTAAAAAATTATCTATGTTTTTTCTTAAATCTTCAGAAAAATCTCTCGCCATAGTCAAATGTATGCATTAATAACATATTACTCAACAGTCGTTTTACGCTTGCGCTTCTGGTGGGAGATTGCATAACTAGCATTTAAATGTATATTTGTATTCGCGAAAAGTTCTGAATTACAGTTTTCAACGGATTTATACATTTTAGGTGTCTAGATACCCGAAAAACAGCTTTAACTAAATGTCTGTCTGTGATTTTATGACTCAGTAAGTCAGTCCGTCTCTCAGTATGCGGCATAAATTCTGTGGGCACTCTCTCTCAAGAACTAAAGGACGGAATGTAATAAAAAATTATATTCTCTAATATAAATTTATGCTAATTAGATTTTGGTGCAAATCGACCAATAGGTAGCGCATCTATGTTTTGGCGTCAATAGTCAAAGAGGTGGTGAAGCTATGCTAAAATTTCTCGATTACCCCAATAGCTCTAGCTCAAGAAATAATGTATAATTTTTTTTTCATAAAATTTCAGATTTTGTTATAACTTGATAAATATTATTGTTGTATATGTTTGGTGTAAATCCTAATTGTGAATGTGATGATTTTGGTACTACTTTTTAAACGAGACAAATTGTCTAATTTCTTTGATCTAAAATGCAACTAATAATGCATTTGATATGTTTAAACAATAAAAACAAATTTAAGAAGTTAAAAACAGTGGAAAAAAACCAGGTAATTTAAGTAGAAGTAATAGTTAAAAAATACATAAAAAATATTTTTTAAATAAAGGTCAAACATTTAGAATTTTTTTTAAACTCCTCATCAGTGATATAAATAACACAAGATCGTGAAATTCAAAATATTTTAACCTGTAACTGAAGCCATGCGCCAAAAATCAACTATATGTTAAATTATGTTTAATTTCGTAATTTTGTGTTATTCTTATTACTAACGAGAGTTTTTTAAAAAAGTTCGAAACGTTTAATTCTTTTTTTATATATATAATTATTTGCCTTCATGTGAGAATAAACGTCAATAACTATTTACTCTTGACAACAATAGTATACAGAACTGTTTTATTACAATATTAATCATTACCTTTTTCATGTTATAGTTAAATTTCCAATTTTGGCGGAGTGGGGAGGGGGGGAGTTAAGTATGGAAGCATTGACGGCAAGTCAGGCTTTCACTATTTAAAAAAATTAGAAATATGGTTAGTTTTCTCTAGATTTTAATATGTGGATCCCGTTTTTGCTCATGCTCGGCCTTCAAAATGTGGACTCGGGACAGCTGCCCCGCATGGCCCTTCGTTAGTTAAACCCTGAATTTTTAGCATCTTATATTTAAAAAAATCGGA
The DNA here is from genome assembly GCA_964019185.1 of Maratus speculifer. Lineage (NCBI taxonomy): Eukaryota > Metazoa > Arthropoda > Arachnida > Araneae > Salticidae > Maratus > Maratus speculifer. Next base: position 294,551,431 of record OZ025294.1, on the reverse strand, counting down.
TATACGTATAAGGAGGCTTTCCTTATCATAAAACTGATAGAGCAAAATGTCTGCGGAAAATTACTTCATTCTAAAATAAATAATTAAATATGTTTTTGTATTGCAATAAAAATTAAGGTTGTACTGTGACGTTTTACTTGCAGGCATTTTCCGATATCCTCAAGATAATGTCCGGAATTTTTTAAATAGATGATTTCATAAACGGCTATAATTTGCGACAATGTTTTTTTTTTCCTTGTTTGCTGTTATTGAAGCTTTCTTACAAATTTCGCAGAAGCGAAGTGCTACCATAAAAAAAGATTATATATATATATATATATATATATATATATATATATATGTATGTATATATATATGTGTGTGTGTGTGTGTGTGTGTGTGTATAATGTTTAAAAAAAATCTTCAGTTTTATGAATAACGGAAACAGAACCCAGAAACGCAGAATTTCCATACTTTATTCAGACCTTTTTTTAAAATACAAATAGTTTGCATTCAGACACTGTTGTTATTTCTATTCGTAAAAGATAACATTTTGTTAAACAAAAAAACATTCTTAAAAAAGATACATTGTTTGAAATTCTCATCATGATTCCGTGCATTTTGAAAATAGAAGAAAATGTTTTAAAAAATTAGATGGAAATTTTTTAGAAAGGTCTTATCTTCTGTTTATGTCTTAAGGTATGAAAAATTATGGTAGGTGTTATTTACATACGGGAAACAACATTCATATATGAAAAGAAACAAATATTGCAAAAAAACTGTGGTTTTTACAAATGTGATTAGAAGAATATAGAATGCTTCTAATAATAAAAGCACTGTGTATAGCTAGCGCTAGCATACAGTAGATTAGAGCACATCAGGCCGTTGAAAAAATACATTGAATCACACAAATTCCATCTTCGAAAATTACAGAAAATTATTTAAAAGTGAAAAAGGCATTTTTAAGAAAGTCTTATTTTGCGGTGTAAACACTATCTTATGAACGCCCTGTAAAATCACGATAGGTCTTATGTAAGGTGAAACACAGTTCATATATAAAAAGAAACAAAAAATTTAAAAAAATTGTGGTTTTCACGAATGAGATTAGAGAAAAATAGAATATATTTAATAACCAAAATTCTGTGGATAGCTAGCACTAAAATGCATTATATGAAGCAAAATTTTGCAAATCAGGCGCAAAAAAGCACCTCGAACCACAATGAATTTTTATTCGAAGACAGACGAATGATATCATTACCCGATAGATCGTGACTGAATAACCACTATTATTAAAACCTGGATCCAACAGCAACTAATGCTGAAAGAACCTTGCAAACAGCAAAAGATTTCATGTCCAGAAAAAGGCCCATTTCATGTGTTCATGAAATAGCGCTTGTGAAAAACTTTAAAGAAGTGGCTTTTTACTAGAAAAGCAAATTCATGTAACCGCGCTTTATTTTATGTATGCTAACGCCATCTGTTACTGATTTTTAAACCAATTTATTTGTTATTAAAAACAAATTAAATCTTCCTGCAATCTCAGGCCGTAATGTTTTAGTATCCTTTATACCTCTGTAATAAGTTTGTTTTGATGAATTATGTTGCACCTGGTATGTGCATGAACAATGAAATTTCCATTTAACATAGTCTCATCCATATACTTAAAAACTTCGTTATGAAGAAAAATCATCAATCAAAAATCTCAAATCAAATGCATGAATTTTGTATAATAAAATGCACATACGTAAAATTAAAAACACACCAAAAATGAAAATATTGGAAAAAATTCTGACAGAAACTTTTTTATGCAATATAGTTATATAAGAAAAAATCAATCTGTATTAAAAAAACACACAAAATAGACTCAAACAAAAAATGTAGCCTAGCGTACTTTTCTCTTTTTCTCAGTATTCCATATTCTTAACTTAAAAGAAGTCTGTAATATTACTTTGTACAGGTTTCTTATAAGAATTACACTGTTCAAAAATTTGTTTGCAATTTTGTATGTGTTTCGTAACATTAATTATTGTAACAATTCATCTGTAACATTTTCGTGAGACTGTAATTCCTTTCTTATTCTTTTGAAATCTTTTAGCATTTATTCTTTTAAATGGAAATGATTAAATAAATAAATAATTTCCTTTTCATATAATCCGCTGAAATGAATTCATTCATCCGTCTGAATAGCAGCATCTCCGTTTATATGTTGAACGCGCACGAAAGTGAAATAAACTTCGTTATATAAAATATGATTTTCGTAATATCGATATCAATTTGCATGTTAATGGGGCTTATTGATAAGCTATAACATAAAATTTCGTTAAGAATAAAATCTTCGTTACACAGGGACTTTCTTAAAAGGACGTTCGACATTATATATCACAAATGATACATAATGTTTACCATTATATATCATATATGTTCATATCATATATGTTCATTATATATCATAAATAATTTTGATTATATATATCATATTTTTTTTATTTATCTGCACCTTACTGCATATCCCTTTGCGACTAACGTCATTTAGAGATTTTTCGATCTTTATATCTTTTAACACCAATTTTTACAAACAGAAACTTTTGCTTGATTAAACCGGAAAATGAAATGATTAGGCAAACCAAAATTTACAACAAAAAATAACTGGTGCTAATAATCACGGAATCTGAGAACCTTATGCGATTGGTACACGCTACGGTTATCTCCAAGGCAATAAGGAATATTGATAAATACTACGATAAAAATCAAGAAATCTAAATAGTTTAAATATTTAACTTGAGTAATGCATGCTAAAATTTATCAAAGAAAAATAAATGCTTATGATTGATAACGAAGTACGTTATAGAAATGCAGGGCAACACAGAACGTCACCTCATCGAATTCATTGTTTAAATTCTAGAATTAGCTAAAAAATGATTCACATATTAAAACGCATTCGATCTGCCTTGTTCGTAAACTCCTCAATACTCAATTTTAGCGGTTGACTTATAGGTTTACCTTTGTGCACTGTACTTAAAGATATGAAAAAAAAAAGACTGGAAAAAACCGAAATGCTTAACTTTAGCGTCAACCTCTAAAATAGGGATTTCATGTATTTTCCATCAAGATATGACATAGCAGACCGATTGCGTTTTAATATGCAAATCGTCTTTTTTAACTAATACTGGAATTGCAACCATGATATTGATGACGTGATTGGGTATGGTACCGCCTCTCAGTTTATTGTGAAAGGAAAACTGAACACTGAACACAAAGTCTATCAAATGCCGGTCATTTGACTTGTATGAGATAAAGATATTTTTATTTAAAAAAGAAATTCCTTCGTAAAAAATAACATATAAAGTACTCAGAAATATAAAAAGAAACATAAATAAATTCAAATAATAAGCATACTAAAAGTTTATATATATCTATATATAAACTTTTAGTATGCTTAATATTACACTTGTTAAGTTTAATAAAATTGTGAATAGCATAAGTGATTATGCATTTTCTAAATAATTATTAAAAACTAACTTTCAGATTTTAACACAAAATAAATGTCAAATATTTATTTTTTTTATAATGATAAAATATGTATGTGAAAACATCTTTTTTACTGCATGATTATGTGTACTACCGTTGAAAAGAGAATGAAAGGTAACTTTTAAATGCATTTGGAAGAAAATACTTTCTAAAAATTCAATTTCTAATCAATATCATTCCCATTTCTTCTTCAAACAATATTTTTACTCTTTATTTACAAAAATATGTCACATTAATATAATCCTTTTAAATTATTTTCTATTTTGGGCTATTTTATGGATATAATGTACTTCCCATTTTTGTAATACCGATAACCTACAAACTGTTTTTGAAAAATAATTTTATTTCATAATGCCTAGACTTCTTTAGTGATGAAATTAGTGAAATATTTGACAGTTATGGTTGAAGTTTTGGACGTCTATCCACAGTTTATTATACTACATATTTTTTCTAAAGTGTAAATTATAAATATTAATATAAAAATGCGTTCGTGGATTATTGCTTTAAATATTATTCACGCGATTAATCTATTTAACCATTTTTAAATCAAATGTATTTACATTTCTACATAACTTTAATATGATTTTAGTTAAAGCAGTTTTACACATAATTAAAAAAGTATGCAATAAAAGCATTACCATTAAAAATGCTCATAACACTGTTACGAATTTTGTAAATAGTTAGTGTTTGTATTGTAAAATAATGTAAATAATCTTATTAAGCTCCATTTCTTTACTAATATTAGTTTTTGTTACATTGTCTCTGTTATCAAGCAAACTTGTCTATATTTTTTTTCAGTGTATGTCTATGGCAGCTTTGCGAAATATTGGAGATATCGCCAAGTTGGCGTCACTTTTGGCGTCTAATTTTGGTCGCCAAATTTGGCGATATATCGCCAAGTTGGCGACAAACTTGGCGATTGTTGGCGATGGTAACCCTTTCCTCTCTGGTAACCCCCCTTAGATATACTGATACATTGTTTGTTGTTCCGTGGATTTTTTCGAGTAGGTTCTAGAAATTTCTAGCACATGCTCCGAACCTATATAAGAAGAGAAGCGATGCGAGCTGTTGTTATTATTTACCAGTCAGTCATTGAGTGAGCTACTAGAGATTGTCCAAGCAAGTTTGCTTGATGTATTGAGTTTTATCTACGTTGTTTTGAATGTGATATAGTGTTGAGACATTGTATAAAGAGTCTCTGCGACCTATATTTGTATTTGTTCGATAGATTTAAACAGTTATTTTGGAATATCTTGTAATATTTGTGAGTTTCGAAGACTCTGTTGTTCTGAAGATCTGTAAATAAATTATTTTGTACTTTTCTAAGAGAAAAGAGTTTGAAGTTGTCTAACCATAAGATCGAAAGAACCCTATATACGCTGCAACATTTGGTGTCAGGAGTCGGGATCTTATGGCGAAAACAAGAACAATGGACGGTCCACTGAAAGAACTGTTAGAAGCTATTAATGGAATAAAGGCAGAATTGACGAAAGGCCAAGAAGAATTGGCGGTAAAGATGAATAAAGGCCAAGAAGAGTTGGCGGAAAAAATGAATAAAAACGAAGAAAGAATGGAACAGTTGACAAATAAAATTGATAAAGGCCAAGAAGAGTTGGCAGAAAAAATGAATAAAGGCCAAGAAGAGTTGGCGGAAAAGATGAATAAAGGCCAAGAAGAGTTGGCGGAAAAGATGAATAAAGGCCAAGAAGAGTTGGCGAAAAAAATGAATAAAAACGAAGAAAGAATGGAACAGTTGACAAATAAAATTGACAAATGCCAAGAAGATTTGACTGAAAAGATTAATAAAGGCCAAGAAGAAATGAAGAAAACTTTAGAAGAAAAGTTCTCGTCGGTAGAGAGAATAGGCTCGGTAGAAGAGAAAATGGCGGAAGTAGAAGAGAAAATTCAGAATGAAGTTTGTAACTTTGAAGAGAAAATCAGTAACGTTGAAGAGAAAATCAGTAACGTTGAAGAGAAAATACTAGGTGAAGTAGATGAAAAGCTAAATAAAAAAGTACAAGATCTTGAGAAGAAACTTTCAGCGTCTAGTGGTAATTATGAAGAATTTAGGAATCCGCCTGCTTCTCCCGTGCACATTAAGCTGTCGACATACGATGGAAAGAGTTCCTGGCAAGTTTACAAGACCCAATTCACTATTGTAGCTGAAGCGAACAAATGGAGTGACGAGGTGAAAGCTTGTCAACTGGCAGCATCTTTAAGAGGAGAAGCCGCCGACGTGCTGCAAACATTGCCCGATATGACGCAACTCAATTTTGAGACTCTAAGTTGTGCACTTGAAATGAGATTCGGCGAAAAATTCTTCAAGGATTATACGAGAATACAAATGAAGAGCCGCCATCAAAAATCGAGTGAAACCCTTCAAGAGTTTCCCTCGGAAATTGAACGGCTTGCAAATTTAGCATTCATTGACTGTCCAACAAATGTACGGGAAATGCTCTCGCTGCAATATTTTGTAGACGGAATAAAAGATCCAGAAGTGCAGAGAGCGGTACGAATGGCAGATGTACAGGATTTAAAGGCTGCACTACTATATGCCTTAAAGTTGGAAGCAGCTACACAAGCCAGCCGAAGAGATCGTCATTCAGTCCGAGGGGCAACGGTGAACAGAAGCTCAGACACTGAGATCGACTTCTTGAAAGAAATTAGGGAATTAAATCAAGAGATTGAAGCTTTAAAATATGGAAGAACAAGCGCAAGAAGACAGAATCTCACGTGCTGGGGATGCGGTGATACAGGACATCTCCGAAGAAATTGCCCCAAAATCCACGAACGTGAGATAAATTCAAACAGTCAGCAGGGAAACTAAATTTTGGCCATCTCGCGGGGCGGAGGTTGCCAGAGAATGAAAAGCCCCACCTGAAGATCCTCCAGATATCAAAAATGAGTGGCGGTGATAATGAATTATATGTGATAGGCTTTATTAACGGAATTCAATGCCGTATGATTGTCGATACAGGAGCCAATGTGACAATAATAAGAGAAGATTTGGCTAGAAAATTGAAATCTAAACTCATCTGGACTCCACCCTGCGTTTCCCTGCAAACTGTGACGGGCGACAAGATAGTCATATATGGAAAGGCCAATTTAATCATCAACTTTGGAGGAAAGAAATATTATCATACGGCATATGTGGCTGACATAACAGATCCTTGCTTAATCGGGCTAGATTTTCTGAAAAAGTTTGGCTTCAAGCTTGATTTCAAAAATAACAAAATGCTCTCAAAATTTGAAGAAATAAGTCTTTTTGGATTAAATAACGAAATTGAATGTAAACAAGCAGTAATAGTCAAAGAAGACATCAATCTAGATCCAAGAACAGAATTTTTAGTTCCAGCTGTAATTAAAAATGAAACTAATTACCGATTTGGCCATATAGATTATCCAGAAGACAATAGTACACAAGCAGGAGTATTGGTGGCTTCTTCTGTGGTAGACCTCTCGAAAAAGACCATTCCAGTCAGAATTGCTAACATCAGTGATAAGACGAGGACTATCAAGAAAGGAGAGGTGATAGCGTCATGTGCTCCTGTGACGTGCATAAGTCAAAATTCCAGTCACTCTGAGAAATCTTCAGATAATTTAGTCAAGGATTTGTTACAAAATACAGACTTAAATCCAAAACAGCTGGAAGCTGCGGAAAATTTAATTAGAGAATTCCAAAGTTTATTTTCCCAAACATCTGAAGACTTTGGACGAACTAAAATGGCACAACACCGAATTGACACGGGAGATCACTCTCCTATTAAACAGTACCCTAGACGATTACCTTTTGCCAAGCAAGAAGAGGTGCAGAATTTAATTAAAGATATGGAAGAAAATGACGTCATCGAACCATCAACAAGTCCATGGGCGTCTCCCATTGTATTAGTAAGAAAGAAGGATGGTTCTACAAGATTTTGTGTAGACTACCGCCGACTGAATGACGTCACCAAAAAAGGATAGTTACCCTCTGCCAAGGATTGAAGACACTCCTGACACACTTGCGGGCAACACTTGGTTCTCGACTTTAGACTTGAAGAGTGGTTACTGGCAGGTAGAGATCCATCCCGACGACCGCGAGAAGACTGCCTTTACAACGGGACAAGGATTATGGCAGTTCAAGGTAATGCCTTTTGGTCTATGTAACGCACCTGCAACTTTTGAACGCCTTATGGAAACGGTTCTTCGGGGACTGTCATATGAGGCATGTCTTGTTTATTTAGACGATATCATAATCATAGGAAAATCTTTTGATGAACATCTGAACAACCTCAGGCGGGTGCTACAAAAATTAAAGGAAGCTAATTTGAAGTTAAGCCCTTCGAAGTGCAGTTTGTTTCGTAATGAAGTCGCCTACCTTGGACACATCATTTCGGCGGAAGGAGTTAGGACTGATCCGGAGAAGATATCGGCCGTGAAAAATTGGAATCGTCCAGCAGATGTTCACCAGCTTCGAAGTTTTCTAGGATTATGCACCTATTACAGAAAATTCGTCAAAGGCTTCTCGATGATTGCAAGACCACTTCATAAATTAACAGAAGCCAATCAAAAATTTATGTGGACACAGGAATGTGACGCTGCTTTCGAAAAGCTTAAGGAGGCCTTGACATCCACTCCAATTCTGTCGTATCCTCAAATCGATAAACAGTTTATACTTGATACGGATGCAAGCAACGAAAGCATTGGCGCTGTACTGTCCCAGGAAATCGACGGCCAGGAGCGTGTTATCGCCTATTTCAGCAAGTGCTTGTCAAAGGCCGAGCGAAACTACTGCGTAACAAGAAAAGAGCTTCTTGCTGTAGTGAAAGCCATAGACCACTTTCATCACTATCTTTACGGTCGAAAGTTCCTGATCCGAACTGATCATGCTTCTCTAACTTGGCTATTGAATTTTAAGAACCCTGAAGGCCAGATAGCCAGGTGGATACAAAAGCTTCAAGAGTACGATATGGAGATACGCCATCGAAAAGGCTCATCACATGGAAATGCAGATGCTCTCTCAAGAAGACCCTGCTCAGAGAATTGTAGATACTGCGACCGGGCTGAGAAGAAATTTAATGTCAAAGGTCCTATAGTAAGACAAGTTACAACTGGGTCTACATCATCGCAAGATCCGTGGAGTGACGAGAGCCTGCGTAAAGATCAACTTGCTGATCCTGAAATTAAGCCAATTCTAGAGCTGAAAGAGGAGTCCAACAGGAAGCCCAGCTGGCAAGACATGGCCCATTACAATCCTACGACTAAACGTTATTGGGCTCTCTGGGATTCCTTACATTTGAAGAACGGCATCTTGTACCGAAAATGGGAGTCTGACGATGGAAAGACATGTAGATGGCAACTACTACTCCCTAAGTCGAGAATTTCTATGGTCCTTCAAGAACTGCATGGTAGTCCCACAGGAGGTCATTTTGGTGTAATGAAGACCCTGCAAAAGGTTCGAGAGCGTTTCTACTGGAATAATGTTCGCAGTGACGTGGAGAAGTGGTGTCGAACTTGTGACACCTGTGTAGCACGTAAAGGTCCAAAGAGGCGCACCCGTGGACGATTGCAACGTTATAATGTAGGAGCTCCTTTCGAACGAATTGCTTTAGACATCCTGGGTCCACTTCCTAGAACATCTGATGGCAATAAGTACATCCTCGTTGTCATGGACTACTTCACCAAGTGGCCTGAAGCATACGCCATTCCTAATCAAGAGGCGGTAACCGTAGCAGACATACTGGTTCAACACTGGGTTTCCAGATACGGAGTTCCTCTTCAAATCCATTCCGATCAAGGAAGAAACTTTGATTCGGCTGTGTTTAAGGAAATGTGCGAACTACTCGGCATGGACAAAACTCGAACAGCACCTCTACACCCTCAATCGGACGGCATGGTGGATCGGTTCAATCGTACCATCCTAAATAGCCTCTCTCTCCTGGTGTCTAGAGACCAACAGGACTGGGACAAGAAATTGCCTCTTTTCCTGCTTGCTTACAGGAGTGCCACTCATGAGGCCACTGGTTACTCCCCTTCTCAAATGCTCTTTGGTCGTGATCTTCGTCTGCCTGCTGATCTTTTGTTTGGCCGTCCTCCTGATGCTCCTTCATCGCCTGAGGAATATGTCGATGAACTCCAGGCACGGATTGAGGAGATTCATTGTCTAGCGAGGAACCGAATTGGACTGGCATCAGAAAAGATGAAGACACGGTACGACACAAAGGCAACTGGACATGAGTTCAACGAAGGTGACAAATTTTGGTTGTGGAATCCGATACGTCGTAAGGGACTGTCGCCAAAACTACAAAGAAACTGGGACGGTCCTTACACAGTCGTCAACAGGCTGAATGACGTCGTTGTACGCATACGAAAATCGCCACACACCAAACCCAAGGTCGTACATTATAACCGGCTAGCCCCTTATTTTGGCCAAAGTGATTAAAAATTCAAAACTGGAATTTCAGACCATGGTCATGAAAGTCACTTTTTGTAAATATGTAAATAGTAATTAGTTCTTATTTATGTAAATTTTACTATTATTGTTATTATTTATTTATTTATTTATTTGTTTATTTATTTTAAGTGTTTTCCTCTAACTCAAGGATTGCACTGCCCGGGACGTGCAGTCTTTGAGGAGGGGGTAGTGTTACGAATTTTGTAAATAGTTAGTGTTTGTATTGTAAAATAATGTAAATAATCTTATTAAGCTCCATTTCTTTACTAATATTAGTTTTTGTTACATTGTCTCTGTTATCAAGCAAACTTGTCTATATTTTTTTTCAGTGTATGTCTATGGCAGCTTTGCGAAATATTGGAGATATCGCCAAGTTGGCGTCACTTTTGGCGTCTAATTTTGGTCGCCAAATTTGGCGATATATCGCCAAGTTGGCGACAAACTTGGCGATTGTTGGCGATGGTAACCCTTTCCTCTCTGGTAACCCCCCTTAGATATACTGATACATTGTTTGTTGTTCCGTGGATTTTTTCGAGTAGGTTCTAGAAATTTCTAGCACATGCTCCGAACCTATATAAGAAGAGAAGCGATGCGAGCTGTTGTTATTATTTACCAGTCAGTCATTGAGTGAGCTACTAGAGATTGTCCAAGCAAGTTTGCTTGATGTATTGAGTTTTATCTACGTTGTTTTGAATGTGATATAGTGTTGAGACATTGTATAAAGAGTCTCTGCGACCTATATTTGTATTTGTTCGATAGATTTAAACAGTTATTTTGGAATATCTTGTAATATTTGTGAGTTTCGAAGACTCTGTTGTTCTGAAGATCTGTAAATAAATTATTTTGTACTTTTCTAAGAGAAAAGAGTTTGAAGTTGTCTAACCATAAGATCGAAAGAACCCTATATACGCTGCAACAATACGTTATTATTAAAAGATTTTTCCCAAAATTCGATTGTTATTTGTCGCGGTTACAAAGAAATTTTATAAGCAATGTAAATAGTGGTCAACAAACATATTTGTATGATGATCTGGGGCAAAAATTCCAATATATTAAAGAAACTCTACATTCCATACCATTAATAAATATGATCCTATGTAGTTTAATTTTAAATAACTTTATTTTTTCTATTTATTTTACAATTAATTTGAATTTTATTTTATTTCAGACTGTTTTATTTTATTTTATTTATTTATTTATTTATTTTTGTAAAAATGGAGAGTACTGAATTTGGTATGGTTGCTGAAAAAGAAGTAGATAATTGACAAGACGTAGTTAAAATTTCTCAAAAAGGGGCAGGCAATGTAAATAAAGTCAACCGAAGCCATGAAAGCAATATAGTAGCGACTGCTGGAATATGTGTCCATGTTTTGTGTCGGGAGGCATTTACTGATAAAAATAGCATTGAAATGACAATACGGAAAGTTAGTTGTAAAGAAATACCATGAATAAATAATCGCTTACTTTAAAGTCCACTGAAAAAAAAATGGGTTCTCAAAATTGAGTAAAAGTACTCAATTATAAATACTTCACATACTCAAAATTGCTCCGTTCCAAAAGTTCTCAAAACTGAGAAATACATGTATTCATTTTTGATTCCATGGTTGTGTGCAAATATAAATCACTATTATCTGCCACCTGAATTCACAAATTAAGGTGAAAACATGCTGGTATTTATTTCTTACTCAAAATTATGAGCAATGAACATTTAATTGTTTATTTATTAAGAAAAATAGCAAAATTATAAGTAAAAGAACTAAATCGAACATTTTTTTTATGACAAGAGCATTATTTGCAAGTATACTTTAAAATTATTTTAAAATACTGAGCATACTTTAATATTTACTTTAATAAGTATCTTTTACGCCGTCATGAATGAGATAAACAAATGCTGGGTACAAAATTATCGATTGTTTGGATTTGATAACATATGCTATTTCAAAATTGAGAAAGCAATGCTTTCATTTTTCATCCAAACTTGCAGAATTGGATATGAGTACATCGACGTACTCATTTTTGAGTACTTTCTTTTTTAGTGTCCAGCTACCAGTGCTACTCGACGTTTAATTTTGGAAAAAAATTTTAAACATTTTCCTAAACATAAACCTAAATCATTATATACGAAAGTAAGAATTGCATAACTTTCTGAGGCCATAAAGTTCCAGACCCCCAGTTGCCAGTTCCAAATTAAATCGACTAAATGTGATTTGATTTTCCTACAAGATAAACTATGTCAGTTTACGATGCAGATGCAAGCGTAATGTATTATTTGGATTACTGGAGTTATACAGTTAGTGGAGTGTTCCAAACCAATGGTTTTAAAAACTACCTAACTTCTAACTATGGATGTGGTGATAAAACTTGTTGATACAAGTTTTTTTTTCACTCAAATATTTTTGAAAAAGTAATCATATATAGTACACTGTAAAAAAAATTCTGTAAAGGTACTAAACATTTTCTAGGAAACTGGGATTCCAAGAACTTTTCATGTCACGGTAACAAGAAAAATCCATGTAACCGGTTCTGAAACTTGAATTTTTGCTGTTACCGTTACAGGAAAAGTTCTTGGAATCCCAGTTTCCTAGAAAAAGTTTAGTACCTTTACAGAATTTTTTTTACAGTGTACTTTTTAAGAATTATTGGATTTTTGTGTACTTTTTAACGGTTATGACTATACTTCAAAGTTGTTAGTTGTAAAAATAAAGTGATATATTTTGATAAGCGATATATGCTTTGACTTACTTCAATAAAACTATATTTCGCCTTTTTGGAAATCCGTATATAGGGGTTTTCGCGCTCTTAGATTTTGTTTGATTTTTAGTATGTTATTAAGCAGTGGTTTCTGGTTCAAAATATCTGTGAAATGCTTCTATTACAATTTATAAAATATTCATTCAGAAAATGTCTAGAATACCTGGCTAGCGGTAATGTAATTCCATCATTGGATGCCTCACTGGTACGTATGGGTAGTTTCCTCCAATGAGCTGCCACGATAACGGGTTGAGAGCCTAACTATGGGACCTAATCTCTTCCAGTCTTTGTTGTAGTATTTAAGTGGATTCTGTTTCAGTGCCCGAGGTCCAAAATATGCAGCACGTCATGTATAGTATTAGAAGCGTACACATTGCCAAATTACATTTAAAAAACAAACAGATACATATATATTGTATTTAAAAAAATCTACATTAAACTTTACATTTAGAAGGTAAAACATTCCAAAACGCAAATTTAATTTCTTTAACCCTTTCCGGCGCACTACTCTTTAAAGTTGGAATTTAAAGAAAATAAAAATTAGGCAATCTATTTAGGCCTAGAGGAGTACACAGGTATTGTTTTGTAAAGATTGCACTAACCATTTAATTATACAACTGTTACCGAAGTGGTAACCTCCCATAAGTAAAACATTGATAAGCACAGTGAGAAGAGCATTGCTGTGAAGCACGTATTGCAGTAAAATATTTTACCTATTATTTAAAAACAGTAGAGTTTGATCTCTGTAATGCTGCCGTCTAGAACACATAAGAAAGATTTAAAGTAGCCATTAGAGTAGTTTTTAAAATATTCACGGAGTTTTTGTGTCTCTAAACAGGGGGAACTTTAGGTGTTGCCGAACCAGCAACACTGCGCGTTAAGGGGTTAATCCTTATTTACTAGCTTTTATAACAATTTTGTATAAGTTCATTGGTAGAATGTAATTATAGAATGATTCATCTTCGAAGCAACGACGAGATTTTATTTTCAGTAAAATAATCTCAATTATAATTTATGAATATCACGATTTATACACGATAAGGGGTGTATCATGTGAAAGCCTAACTATGGAACCGAACCTGCTGCAGTCCTTCTCAAAGTATTTAACTGGATATCATTTCAGTGCCCGAGGTGCAACTTATGCACCACGTTATGCACAGTATTAGAAGCGTACACATTGCAAAATTATATTTAAAAAACAAACAAATACATATATATTGTATTTAAGAAAATCTACATTAAACCTTACATTTAGAAGATAAAACATTGCGAAACGCAAATTTAATTTCATTAATCACCATGTACTACACTGTAAAAAAAAAATCAAGAGGTTACTAAAAATTTCTTAGTAAATTTGTATTCCACAGAATTTTTTAGTAACCATTACAAACTTTTTTTGCACGTGAAACAAACATTTCTTTTGTAAACTGAACAAAAGAATTTTTTGTATAACTAACTTAAAACTTTTTAGTATGAGCCACCAATCAAATTTTAGTAATAGCTCCAAAATTATTTTTAGTAACCATTCGTGTGCCCGAAGGGCAGGAGCTTCCTTCGAGCTGCATCCAGTGGGTAAAAAGTGAGACTTCTGAAACGGAAGATTTTCGGTAAAGCCGTAATAGATGGCAGCACCAAACATTGCTACCTACTCTATTTTGACATGTTTCTAAAGGGTGGGAAAGTTCAGAGATCATTACCCATAGTAACTGCTACGACAGGATTTTCATAATTCCTTTATTTACATTCGGTGCATATTTAGCGGCGGTCAGCATCGAACCCAGATACTTTCAGCCTGGAGTTCGGTGCTATGACAACTAGGCTGTCAGGGCCACGCCAAGTGAGTTTTAGTAATAGCTATTAAAAATGTAAAACTATTAACTCTATTCGTTGCTAGTTTTTTTTTCTAGTAATTCTTACAGATTCCTTACAACCGAGTAAGATTACTAAAAATTTTTTAGTAATTACAAGGATCACTAAAATTTTTTTAGTAGATCGACCCTTTTTTTTACAGTGTAGCTTTTATAATAATTTTGTTTAAGTTCATTGATAGAAGGTAATTAAAAAACAATTCTACTTCCTCCAAAAACAAGGAGATTTTATTTTCAGTAAATATAATCTCAACTATAACGTATGAATATCACAATTTTGCTAATTTTACGTAAAATGATGTAAGAAATGAAATTACACTGTAAAAAAAAAAAAATCTGTAAAAGTACTAAACATTTTTCTAGGAAACTGGGATTTCAAGAACTTTTCCTGTAACGATAACAGGAAAAATCCATGTAACCTATTCTAAAACTTGAGTTTTTGTTGTTACCGTTACAGGAAAAGTTCTTGGAATCCCAGTTTCCTAGAAAATGTTTAGTACCTTTACAGTTTTTTTTTACAGTGTACGAAGCGTTCATGGGGACAAGTTACACTTTAAGAATAAATTTGTGACAAATAAAGTTGTCAAAAAGGAACCTACCTAAAATAGAATCACGTCTTAAACAAAGAAAAAACATAAATTCCAGTGTGAAGAATACTATCCATCAAATGAAACCGAAACTTATGTTAAATTGAAATAGTCACTAGCCATTGACATTATGATTTTGCTGTTAGATTATCAGTATTGGTTATTATATAATATTAATTTCCTACAAATATTTAGAAAACTCCTAATAAAATAAAAACTGAATGCTTGATGCATGATGAAGGGATAAAGATTAATTACACCACATTTAGTAAGATCATGCATTATTTTTTTTATAAATTATTACATTAGTCAAAGTCGAGATATTTCAATAACATGTCATTTTTATTTAAAAACATTCTTTATTTAGAATGTGATGTGCTGAAATATATAAATATTTTTTTACGATTAACGCTGTTTAGTATGACCTTTTTTCTATTCGATATAATATTCAAATTTCTTCTATAAATTCTTAAATATATATGTGATTAATTATCTGTAAAAATTTAGAAATATAATTTACTTAAATAGTTTGAGGATCTCTCTTTGTAAGTTAATGTACACCTGGTGGATTAATGAAGCTTATCATATCATATTCAATTGAAAATAAAGTTTGTAGCATTTATAGTTCTTTTACTGGGACTCTCAAAAGATTCCCGTTACATTAAAGTTAATATAAAAATCACTCGGGGTGTGTTTTAGTGATGTTACACTGTTTAAAACATGTAGAAATTTATATTAATCTAGGTGGTTTAGTTTAAAAAGTTACAATACAATACATTGTGTACAGCATTCAATATTCATTCACAAATGCGGATGAGTTTCGTTACGGTAATGTGCATTAGGAATAATTCTGGAGCTGCGTTTAAATTTGTGGTATACGTTTTTAAATAAAGATATATTTTCATATTACATACTGTGCATAAATTTTGCAGAACATATAATGGACAGCAGAAAAAAAAAACACGAATAAATTTCCCTTTAATGACGGAAATTGCTAAAATAATGCACAAACTTGTTGTGAATTTCTAAGCAAATCTAAATTTTATAGTGCAGTACATACAAATCTACAGATCTTATGCAGAGCTGCACAAAATAATTATAATACTTTCCGACTATTGATGATAATTACTGAAATTGTTTTTTAACCCTTCAATACGCGCGCTGTGTCTCATAGACCCTAAATATTTTATATTGCATTGTAAAAAAAAAAAAAAACCCTCTAATTGGTAAAAATTGTCAGTCTATTAGTACCTGTTTGAAGGCAATTTTCCTTTTGTACTTCAGAATAGCGAACTGAGTGAAGATATTTTTAGTGGAAAAACTAAAAGCCCGAGTTTCAGAGGCCCAGCGCCTACTCTCTCACATACATTTTTACAGAAGTGCGCTGTTGTAAAAAAATCAAAATGTATCGATATTAGAGCTTTAGAAATCAAAAGAAACGTTTAGAAAAATTACGTGCTGAAGATTCTACAGGTCATAAATGAAAGGATTCATAAATGAAAATAATGATGAAGGCGTAACTGACTGGGAGCAATCTAATTGTCTCGACTCCTCTTCCGAAGAATTCGATTTAGATGGATGAATAAAATAACAGTTTCAAATTAAGAGCTCAGCCAGAACAATATATCACATATGCAATGTTGCGAAAGGGAGAAAATACAAAATAATTTGTAAAATATGCATCGATCGTGGCTTCATTAAATGCAATTTGTGTCAATAACTTCTTTTTTTGTAATAATACTATCGACCTTTATATATAAGTATTTCATATATATCAACAATAAAACATTATATATATGAATAGTATTATAATTGATGAGACAAATTAATAGTATTATTTAAATAATCTTTCGACTTTCATGTAAAGATGTACTTTAAATAAGTACATTAAGTTATTTTTTAAGAATACATATGTTTCCAATTTTTAGAAACTTTTCATGAAACATGTTACCCTATTATTCTTATTTATATTTTAGAAATGTGGCAGCATAAACTATATTTTAATCAGGTGCAATTAAATCTTTTATAATAAAATTAATTACGCGCAGTTGAGACCCACCGCGCGTGCTTGTTTCACTATTAAGGACATGCGTTCTCACGCTTTAAAATGTGTATGCTTTATATATTTATTTGTTTATTTTATTTTATTTTATTTATACCTAATTTATTATATATTTTTTGATTAAACATATTTTTTTCACCTGATTAAACGGTAAAGTTTTATTTAAGTAATCATATAGCGTTGGAAAGTGTTTCATCATCTATACTTGACAAATGATTTTTCGTTCTCATTTACATTTAGTCAAGGTATTAAGTTTATTGAAACAACTTGTGATATTTACAGATTTGTTCAAGGATATGGACCAATACCTACAATAGTAACAATTACTGGTTTTTGTATTTTAAAAATGGAACATTTGACTGGAAGGGCGAACCACACATTGGTCTTCCAATTAAGATCCACGAAGAGCGTCTGAATGCTTTTTTCCACTATATCAGAAATGTCAAGAAAATGCAGCAGATAAATTGTGCTTAAAAATATGTGGTTTATTTTCGTCATTCAATGGTCAAGGTTCAGACGAGGAGAAAAGTATTCATAAAATATTAATCAATCCCATTAATTTAAAAATAAGTAGAAAAATACGTTTGCTCACATGCATTAAAAATGTTTTTGTAGATAATTCTTTCATGTGTAATTCCTCGTCAAAAATATATCAATTTATCTACTTCGATGTACTTATGAACTAATCCATATGATAATGATATTTAATCCATATAAACAGAACGCCAATATTAAATTTTGAATTTCAATCCTGCAATATTCTGGGCATTTAATGCCACAATTTTCTGAAATTCCACGTATAATTTAATTAAACCTATTCTCTGTAGATACTAAAATTTCATGAAAGTCTTTTAATCTTTGTATAGTTGGGAGATGTCTAATTAAAATCATAAAATACATGTTTTCTATGCGAATATTTAATAGCATGAGTTCAAAATGATCCTAAAAATATTTAGAAATGTTTGACATAAATGTTAACCCACTAAGTGTTTGGCACGTAATATTCCGTTCACTAAACTCCAGGGTTTACTACATTAATAGAAATATTTAAGGTTGTATTTTTCGATACATTTAATAAATTTTTAATACATTTAAGTCTGAATAATATTGTCAAGGATTGAATTCATATTTGCAATTAAGTGTTTTTTAATATAATGTTGGAAGAATAATTTTTTTGGCATTTAAAACAAAATGCTGGAAAACCACATTGCAATTTTACCCTAATGCAAGACCTCCAGCTAGTTAATTTAGCTTTTGTTTTATACATACATACTTAATTTTTGTTCACTCAGCCATTCTCCACATAAATCTGAACACAACAATAAAATATAGTTCATTTTCAATGCGTTTGTTTCTTGGAGAGAGATATGTTAGCATTAATGTGTTTTGTAAAAAAATGTTAAATAAAATACTAATAACCATTTTTAAAAATTCCTTGTCAAGCATTATGATTGAAAAGATGAATATGTATATGTTACAGGCCAAACCCGATTTTAGGCCAAACTAGATTGGCCTAGGCCAAACTAGTTTATCCTAACGCCCATCGGATAGACTAGTTTTTCCTAGGCTAAACCGGTATATCCTAACGCCCATCGGATAAACTAGTTTTTCCTAGGCCAAACCGGTCTATCCTAAGGCCCATCGGATAAACTAGTTTTTCCTAGGCCAAACTAGTCTATCCTAAGGCCCATAGGACAATCTAGTTTTTCCTAGGCCAAACTAGTTTGGCCTAACTCTTATAGGATAAACTAGTTTAGCCTGCTGTTTATTGGTCTGAACTAGATTCTCCTAGGCCGATCTAGTTTATCCTAGGCCAATTCAATTTGGCGTGATTTTATTGAATTCAATGACCGCCACAGCGCCAACATTCTAGTTTGTCCTAGGCTGATCTAGTTTATCCTAGGCCAATTTAATTTTACGTGTTTTTAGCTCGCAGGCGTCAAAGCCTCAGAAATGGCTCGCAGGTTCTGTATGTATGAATGTACGTATGTATGTACGAATGCACGTACGTATGTACGTAACGCGATAACTCGTGATAGAAATATCCGATTTGCTTCAAATTTTGGATGCACGTTCATTGACATAAGGTACTTTTCTGATTAATTTGGGGAATTCATTGGATAAGAATAAAGGGGAGCGAACGGAAGGCTAGTCCTCCACCGTTAATTTAGAGAAATGGATTTTTGATGCAGAATTATTAATTTTTATTTAAAATTTTAGATATAGGATCATTCTGACAAGGCGCCTCCATGATTAGTTATGGATGTTTATTGTTTAAGTGTAAAAAAAAGGGCAATGTAGGTTAACCCCTCCCCATAATTTATATAAATGGTTTTTGACACAGAATTTACGAATTTGCTTCACATTTGTATATAGGTTCTTTCTGATAAGGCGATTCCCTGAATAGTTTTGGGGATTAATGGTTAAGTATGAAGGGAAAAATTACATCTCTTACATAGAAAAAACCAGTTTATCCTATGAGCATTTAGATAAACAAGTTTGGTGTAGAAAAAACTAGTTTATCCAACTGGCATAAGGATAAAATAGTTTGGCCGAGGCAAATCTAATTTAGCTCGAAAACGGGTCTGGCCAGTAAAAAACATATCTTTCACTAGAAAAAGTATAAATGTGTGTCAAGAGTCATTGCTTATAACACCTGTACAGAAATTTAACATGTGCATTGGACATGGTGTTTGCTTTTTTTCTGCACACTCGTGCCAACTGAGATCTGACTTGCATTTATTATTATTATTATTATTATTATTATTATTATTATTATTATTATTATTATTATTATTATTATTATTATTATTATTATTATTGCATATTTGAGCCAGAATGAAGCCGAACAAAATTTGTAATCGAGCAGCGTTTTCCATTTTTGAGAAATTAATTACCTGTCGACATATAAGCTATTCTTGTCACGGTGTCAATTTTTTTTTTTTTTTTTGTGAAGTCGTAACCAGAAATTCGATTCAAAACGTAGCTTTATTATTTTCTCAAAGCTTTATTATTTTCTATTCTACATCGGTTTTATGAAAAAATGGTTTACGCCATTCGTTTATAAATTATCTGAATCTGTTAACTTTATGCATTTCCGAAAAGGAAGTAGTTCATAAATGTGTTAGGATGTAGCTTTTCGGATTTGAGAAAAGCCTTAAGGAATGACAGAGAAATATATTCACAAATCTACTTTTTACTGAATGGATTCAAAAGTTATGATATTTATAACTGTCATATTTTTTCTTTTGTTCTAAACTACATTGATTATTTAATGAATCCGAATTTGAATATTGAAATTCTAAGAATCTAGATAATCATTAATACATTATGTACTTTCCATTCTGTGAACACAACATAATTTAAAAATACATTGTAAATTTATCCAATAAGTACATACGCAGTATTTTTTAAAGGAATCTTAATTGTATGTGAAATAAAACCTGAATTTCTTTGCAGAAATTGAGTAGGGCCAGATCGAGCCGGACTGAGTCTTTTTTCACTGATTTTTGTACAGACAGAGCTCTGTCTGTACAAAAGTAAATAACATTAAAGTAAATAATAATAATTTGCTTGAATAAGCAAACACCATGTCCAATGCATCATGTCTCTAAGGTGAACATGTTAAATTTCTGTATTGGTTATAAGCAATGACTCTTGACACACATTTATACATTTTCTAGAGAAAGATATGTTTTTTACTGGCCAAAACCGTTTTCGAGCTAAATTAGATTAGCCTCGGCCAAACTATTTTATCCTCATGCCAATTGGATATATTAGTTTTTTCTACACCAAACTTGTTTATCTAAATGCCCATAGGATAAACTAGTTTTTTCTATGTAAGAGGGTAATCTTTCATTTTTCCCTTCATACTTAACCATTAAACCCCCAAAACTATTCAGGGAATCGCCTTATCAGAAAGAACCTATATACAAATGTGAAGCGTATCCGTAAATTCTGCGTCAAAAACTATTTATCTAAATTATGGGGGGGGTAACCTACATTGCCCTTTTTTTACACTTAAACAATAAACATCCATAACTAATCATGGAGGCGCCTAGTCAGAATGATCCTATATCTAAAATTTTAAATGAAAACTGATAATTCTGCATCAAAAATCCGTTTCTCTAAATTAACGGTGGGGGATTAGCTTCCCTTTCACTTCCCTTTATTCTTATCCAATGAATTCCAAAAATTAATCAGAAAAGTGCCTTATATCAATGAACATACATCCAAAATTTGAAGCAAATCGGATATTTCTATCACGAGTTATCGTGTTACGTACATACGCACGTACATACGTACGTACATTCGTACATACATACGTACATTCATACATACAGAACCTGCGAGCCCATTATTTCTCAGGCTTTGACGCTTGCGAGCTAAGAACACGTAAAATTAAATTGGCCTAGAATAAACTAGATCAGCCTAGGACAAACTAGAATGTTGGCGCTGTGGCGCCATGGAATTCAATAAAATCACGCCAAATTGAATTGGCCTAGGATAAACTAGATCGGCCTAGGAGAAACTAGTTCAGACCAATAAACAGCAGGCTAAACTAGTTTATCCTATAAGAGTTAGGCCAAACTAGTTTGGCCTAGGAAAAACTAGATTGTCCTATGGGCCTTAGGATAGACTAGTTTGGCCTAGGAAAAACTAGTTTATCCGATGGGCCTTAGGATAGACCGGTTTGGCCTAGGAAAAACTAGTCTATCCGATGGGCGTTAGGATAAACTAGTTTGGCCTAGGCCAATCTAGTTTGGCCTAAAATCGGGTTTGGCCTGTAACATATATAAAAGCAAAATTCGTTGTTTCCTACCAAATTGCCTTTAATTAAACTAATGTGTAATTGTTAAAAAAAATAAAAAACATGAAACTTTTATAGTAAGTGTTTTGTAATATGATGCGTTTTTCATTACAGTAAGCTTGATTTTATTCAAGTGTATCTCTTCATTGCCACAGATTGCAGCCTATTTTTTGTAGTGCTTCAAGAAAGTATTTTAGTAAATGCCAATCACCTTTTCAAAAAAATAACTGTTTTACAAATCATTATTTCATCAAATTTTCCATTTTCCAAAACCTTATTTTATAAAAATTACGACTTTATGTAACATGCAGAACATAAATCATATAGCAATTGGAATTCATTTTAAAACTTTGCTAGAGATACAGAAGACATTGCAATATGATTAACATGGATGAAAATTTCGAGACTTTAGACATCTTAGAGAATCGAATACGTATATAAATACAAAGAAGAAAATTTTTGTCTTTTTATAAGTTTTCTACAACTAACCTTTGCCACATAAGACTGTATATAGAATATTATAGTCGTTAGTCTGTAGTATATAGCAACACATGTGTGAAATATTTTTTGTCTTGTATCACATTTGTGTAGTTCAAAATCACTGTTACTTTATTTGCGTATCACTTAGTTCGATAAGTTGTATCCACTTCATCCAACTGCAGACGATATTTTTTCGCATATTTCAACGATGAAATAATGTTTTGTATTAGAGAGTATTTAAGTATTCCTCTACCTAAATATTTGAAGGCAGCAGTGGAGAACAAAAACACGTTAAATCTTTGATTATTATACTCAGTTTCAATATGTAATTTGTCACAAAAGGTTACGAATACTTATTTCAACGATACATTTATTTCCAAGACAACGTTTTAAATGGAAACATATCTACTGTTCAAATTTTTTTTCTGTATTTTACATAATAGAGAATGCTGATAAAGTTATTATCCAAATAAAGCGGAAGCATTTGTCTTTAGAACAGAAAATTTTCAAACAAACATACCATGAGTACCGTAAAATGTAATGAATAGGAACAGCGGGGTGAATGGGAACGAAACTTCCCAGTCATACAAATAAATTCATTATAAATATATGTGATGATATTTTTAGTCGCCATTTTTATAAGGAGGTAATAACATTAAGAGTTGGGAAATTCAGTTTTGCATGTTTGCACAACTACTGGGGTATATAAAAAAAATTTCAAGAGGATCCTCAAAAACCTCATTTTTTCAACGTCTTCAAAACTTTGTATGTAACTGCAGTATTTTTCGTATTCTAAACCTAAGAGAGGGGATTTTAAATTAATGATAGACCTGTAAACGATGTTCTGTATGAAATTCTACTTATTTTTAAACTACATAATGAAAAAATTAAAAATGGCTTGTAATACCAGAGGTTTACGATTTACGCGGTGAATCGGAACACGTTTTCTCTCACTGTTTATTTTTCTATACAGTAATAGTTTCATGTAATATATGAAAACATATGTATGAATATGTATTGTAACAATATTTTTTTTTGTTCTAATTACTTGAAGAGTTTAAAGGTGCCAAGACATTACTTGGTTAAACAAAAAAGTCAACGCCTAATCCAGCAGACATGGAACACACAATAAAAGAATTTAAAAATAGCAAATTAGTTAGAAAAACTACGTAGAATTATTCTCTGACATCCACAACCTTACGCAGACATCTCAAAATGGAAAACCAATTAAAAAAGAGAGGGATGCAATCAGTACTAAGGGTTGGGGATGAGGGCATATTAGTAGATCGTATTAATACATGCAGCGATTGGGGCTACTCAATAGATTCACTTACTTATGACTACTAGTAAAGGATAACACAGAACATGGCTAAATTTGTATTAAATTCTACATTTGCAATTAGAATATAGTTTCTTAAAATAAATTTAAATTTTTCTTGATTTAAAAGTTGTCTTCTAATTTTAAAAAAGGCTTATCTTTACTTGTATATAAAATAAAGGCTTGGTTTCACAGTAACTAGGTGTTCCTATTCCTCCCTAATTAGTATTACCTGTAATTATTAACCCTATTAAAGTTTGAATCGGAATAAATAAAGATTACAGCATTTGTTCCGATTCACCCCTATCTGCGGGGTGAATCGGAACACCATTAAAAAAATAAATAATATATATGTAAAGAGTAAAAATGTTTTGTTTTTGCTTCAAAAGTAAAGAACAAAACAACACCGAAGTTTCTAGTAGAAAAATAAAAATAATAAAAAATCAGTTATTACTTTTTTTAACGTTAAAGTTGAAAAGTGTTCCGATTCACCCCATTTTACGGTAGTTAATTATTTTTCACTTTTAAACAATCTGCACTGTTCAACATATTTGTTTGTTACAGATGTCTAAAACAAGAGTTTTCATTTCTTTTTAAAATAACTATGCTTTATATTTTTCTTCTTAAAATAACGCTGAACAACTGTGTGTTATTTATTTATCTATTTATGATATCTTGTTCAAACATTAATGTGTATACATACAGACAATATAAAGTATTTTCTTTTAATTAACTACTAACAAGTTCAAAAGGAATAGAGCAAAAATTATCAATTATTGAAAGATATATAACTTGGAATATAAAAATTATTTTTCAATTGTATAGAAATGCCAATTTCAAATAGACCAAAAAAATCTGTATAATTTTCTATCGATTCTCTTTTTAGCCGAAGAGCCAACAGCACAAAAACTTATGTTATCGAGCGAAAGAAAAACATCCTTATTTTATGGAAGGGTAGTAATAGAGGAATCTAATGATCCATGTCTGCTGGAAGTGAAGTGGTGCATAAGCCAAAAATGAATATCAATAGTGGCTCACTGGTAGATTTAACATTGTGTTTTCCTGCTCCCAGTTTTCCATGTTTTCGTACATTTGATGTACAGCAAACACAATGTTAAACCTACAAGTTAACCTCTATTAGTATTAATTTTTGGCTTATGCACCACTTCTCTTCCGTTAGACATGGATAATTAGATTCCCCTATTTCTACTCTTTCATAAAATAAAGGGGTTTTTTTGTGCTCGATAATATAGGTTTTTATGCTGTTGGCTCTTGGACTGAAAAGAGAATCTATAGAAAATTAAGCAGATTTTTTTAGATGAAACGGCATTAAATAAACATGAAATTTTCATTTTCACGGATTTACTATTTGCTAATTTTTTTTTCATGTTTAAAACTACAATTTTCAAATTAAACCTTAATTTTAATAATTGTATCTAGCATTTTTTATCTATTACTATGTAATATTACTGCAAAATACACGAAGAAAATAATTTTGTATTCACATGCAGTATAGTTTGCTCGTAAGCAATTTTGACCGATCACAAGGAAATCACAGAATCAAGATGAAAATGTAAAATATTGATCAAACAAAGGAAAAATCTCCATGTTTTATACCTGATCAATGCAGTTCGATGTGGCATCCATTTGAAAAATAAAATCCCAGACGTTATTTACTCTGTTACCCAAGATGTCCTTAACTGTGTATAGGAAGAACCTCAACATCGTATAGAGATGTGTAGGACAGCAAATGGAGGCCACATCAAGCAGCACTGAATATGTAAAGTACTTGAAAAGTTTTTCTTTTGTTTGATGGATATTCCACATTTCCATCTTGTTTCGTCAGCAGTTGACCTGTGACCAGTCAAACATACACCATTATTTTGTGGATGTACAGTAATGTTAAGAACAAGGATATTACTGATATCAATCCGTTTCAAATTTAGAGTTTCCAAAACACATCTTATTTTAAACGATACTTACAAAAAATCATTAATTATTCTTGTTATTATTATGTCTTTTTGTTGTATTTGTTTTTTTTTTTAAGTAAAGGATGCCATTATAAGCAAAATTACAATATACTTGCATCGAATTGACATGTGTGTTATACTGCATGCGTGCCCAACCCTAGATTCATCTGAATTATCGGAGTCGTAAGCCGACATTTGTGACAATGTATATAAGCATACATGGTAATATTTTTTTTTATAAATATCGTTTAAATTAAACTAGACGAGTTTCTCGGCTTTTCAAGTGTAAAATATAAAAACATTCAGAGTAAAAGGGATAAAAAAGCAGCATTTTTAAAATAAGCCGACATTTGTACATTTGTTTATTTATGTATTTTTTTTTTAAGTATAATAAACTTGAAGCCTTTTTAAACCTAGGCATTTTGGAAATATTTTATTTGTTGTCACTCCTAAAAAAAACATAAATGGAGAATTATACCCTAAAATGTAGGTAGTAATTAACCAATCTTACACTAAAATAGCAAAACAAATGGTAATTTTTAGAAGAAATTTAAATTGCATTTTCATGCAAAATTAACTATTACAGACTTTGTTTGATGAATTCTAAAACTTTGATGATTATATAACTCTCTGAGTCATAGAATTCTTACACATATACATATAAATATTATTCATGAAGCTTGTTAATTTATTTTAAACCCATCAAAGTAACGGATACACTGAGTTTTCCTTAGCTCATTCTTGTCATAAATGGATGTTTAATTTAAACATACAAAATTCATTTCCACGGAAATTTAAAATATAAACTGAAGGAAATTTGTGTACTTCGTTTAAAGCTTTTATGGTAATTTAGACAAATGTCTACAATGTGTCTGAATCAAATTAGCTGTTATACATCAGTAGGAGCTTGCAAGAAATAAATTAGTTGAAGTTCAAGCATTTCATGTATAGGAATATAAATCTAACGTAGCAGAAAAGTAACCAACTGTTAAAATCTGAAATTATTCGTGTAAAAATTCGCTAAATACTGCTTTTCTCTACTGAAGCAGAACTCTTTTAGAAAATCCTTCACTAATTTCACAAATGTATATCGCTTTTCACTGCAATAACTGTAACATGTAGATTTTAAAACATTTGCGTTACTAGTGAAGTAACAGACAATTGATTATGAAAAGTTTAAATGCTGTTGAAACATTATAAATAATTATTTTTAACGCATTCATGCCTAAATTATTTTTCATTATTATTAAAAAAATCAAACAAATTTTTTATGTGTATATATTTTATTTATATATTTATTTGATATATAAGTATCATTTATAAAATTCTTTCATTATTGTGCTGAATTCTAGCTGTTATCCGTCTAAAAATCACATCTCTATAAATAAATTCTATTTTTTTTTTTTTTTTTTTTGTACTCTATAGGGCGATACTCGTCTGTTCTCACATGAGGGCTGTATAAATGAAATGGTTAAAATTATATTAAATCACCTTTTCCTTCTTTTAATATAACTAACCGAAATAGATTAAATAAAGCGTAGAATGCAAGGATTTTTTTTATTAGATGTGTTATACGAATAATGTAATAATGATTTTACTTTCTAGAATATATTTTAAAAATAGGTAAATTCAGCAGCATAGAAATTCACTGATATGCTATATAAGCTTCGAATTCTGATGTGTAATGTTATTTTTACAAAAATAAACACCAGCAAACCCTGCTGCTTTGCTCGCGTAATAATTTAAATATGCAAAGTGATATTTGTATGCCTGATTTTTATTAGAGGTAATAATACATTTAGGTATGTTTCAGAAATTTTCATTTAAGGCACAGTTTGACTAAATTTCATTATTATATCACATTATTTAGAGATGAGACATAAATTAATAAGAAGAACTAAAGCTAATTCTAAAAAAATTATAATTTAGAAAATATTTTGAAATTCATACGTTCCCTTCAGGATTTATTTGAAGTATTTATTTTTTTATAAATTATCTTTTTAGTATACATTTACATCTTAAAATTAACCATTATGTCAAAATCCAAGATTCTTTTCTAAGTGTGTACCATTTCTCTAGGGATAATGGAAATACCGCAAACGCATATGGTGAAAAAGGGACTGCCACCATTAATTTTCCGACATTAATTTTAAAATCGATATGGTAGTTCCTAATATTCCACAGAAACGTGATTAAGAAAGTTTTTAAAATTTTTTTTGGAACATTTGCTGACTACATCAGGTT
The DNA here is from genome assembly GCA_964019185.1 of Maratus speculifer. NCBI lineage: Eukaryota > Metazoa > Arthropoda > Arachnida > Araneae > Salticidae > Maratus > Maratus speculifer. The sequence continues at coordinate 294,523,401 of OZ025294.1, read as the reverse complement.
GAGGTGGTATCGGCTTAGAATATAGAATATGTAGGATCAGAGAGCATCACCATTGATTCGCAACCATTATTATTTTATAATCTGTTTATTACTTCCTGAGCTTGTATTAAAATCGTAATTAAAAAAAATAAAACGTTTTTTTTTTCTCTCATTTCCTTTTCCTGCAGAACTTTTGAATTTCGAATTTACTTCCGACTGATCTTAGAGGATATTTATATACTCATTGCCATAAAAATTTGCGCACGAAGAAATAATTGTGGGATCGTAACGAAAATTGGCATGAAGATAATATCAAACAGATATGCAAATGGTTAGAAATGCAGCGTGATTGTGCATTTCATAACGCCACTAGAGGGCATTGAACTTCGTCTTACTTCGAATATAAAACTGGTAAGCAGAACTTGTCTGAGTGTAGACATTTCTTTTGCGAAGGAAACGCTGGCGTAGATATGCCCTTACGCAGCCTTCGATTACAATATCCGCAGCTGTCAGAGCTGGAAAAGGGAAGAATCATCGGGATGATGGAAGCTGGGTGGTCAGCTCGGCGAGTAGCTCAACAAGTAAGCCGTTCTGTTTTTACTGTGGGGAGATGTTGGGACCAGTGGACTGATGAAACGCCATTTACACGGAGACCAGGCTCGGGACGCCCTCGACAGACCAGTCGTTCAGATGACTGTCACATCATACGAAACGCACGCGTAAAGCCAGCTGCCTCATTGTCCGCCATCCAGACATAGTCAGCACCTTCACTACGGATCCCTGTACCGAACCATCGCAAGGCGCCTGGCTGAAGGACATATGGTATCGCGGCGCTCAGTATGTGTGCTGCGAATGACACCCACCCACCGATGCCTCCGTTAGGAGTGGTGTCGCGCACGACGCGATTGGACTGCATGGAATTAAGTCGTCCTCAGCGACGAGTCTAGATTCAATTTGAGTAGCGATGACAATCGTGTTCGTGTGTGGAGATTCCGTGGTGAACGCCTTAATCCTACCTTCACTTTACAGTGACACACCGCTCCAAAAGCTTGTGTGCTGGTATGGGGTGCTTACGATACACGGTCATCCTTAATATTAATCCGTTGCACAATGACAGCCCAGCTGTAGGTCCAGGACATCCTTCAACCACATGAATTGCCACTCGTGGCAGAGCTTCCAGGAGCCATTTTTCAGCAAGGCAATGCTCGGACACACACAGCAAGGATGTCACAAGCTTGCATCAGCCACATTACCACCCTTCCCTGCCCTGCTCGTTACCCAGATTTGTCATCTATTGAGCATATCTGGGATCATTTGGGATGTCAAGTTGGACGCCCTACGTGTTTGGTTGAACTCGAGGCGCCTTTATAGCAACTATGAAACGAGATGTCCCAGGACATCATATGGAATTTGTATGCATCAATGCCCGCTCGTATAGAATCATGCATTCACGCTAGAGGGGGTCCAACAGAGCACTAAAATTTCCGTTTATTTGTACTTTTTCTGCAATAGATGATCCTTTTACTTTAGTTTACTAATCCCTTACTTATCTCACAGTAGTACTTATGCGGGCAAAATTTCTTATCATTTGGACGTCTTTTTCTTGGTGCGAAAATTTTTATGGCAATGAGTGTATTTTATAAGTAGGTACCATGGAGGAAGAATATACTGGAGGTGAACTATAATGATTTGGGTGATGCCAAAAATGTAACCCTACATTAAGTCACATTAAGTCCAAACAAAACCACGTGCTTTGATTCGCCTATCAATTCAAACCAGTTAATACCCGTATTTGATTGCTCTTGTTTTTTATCGTCGAATTTTTTATTAGACAGCGAATTAAAATTTCGTAAACAATGAAGTTTGTGCGATAATTGGCTGTAATACTCGATCAATAAATACACATTTATCGCTTCACAGGTAAAACTTTCTTTGACTATTTTATTATATATGTGTTTTAAATATCAAAATAGAAAATCTTTTAATATTTTGCTTGAAAAGATAACATTATTTTGCTAATATCTGAAAATCGTTTCCAGTCAGAAATCTGTGTTTTAGATTAATATTTATTACTTATGTTTTCATACATGATTTTAAAAGAATGTTTTCATTATTACATTTTAAATATTATTTAAATGCAATTATTAATATGTAACAAAACAAATTTCTTTTTAACAAAAATAAATAAAGATGTTTAAGTAAATTAGCAGCGATTAACGTAGGCAAAATGGAGATCTATTTAAAAATTTCATTCCATAAAAGAGAATATTTATTAATTATTTTGAAATATTTGAATTATTTAAGCGCATTGTTATTTGCAAATAAAATGAGTTCATCAGACTGGAAAAGTTTAGCTGCAAGACTGAAATTATTATCAATAAATGCTTGGTTCACATTTGAATAATTGCTTTTGATCTTACGATACAAAATTTTATTTTCACAAAATTCTTATATTCATCGCCTATCATGGAGGATGAAGACACTGATCAACATTAGCTTTATATTTAAAATTTAAGCACTCTGCATTTTGATTTAAAAAAAAAAATATCTGTATTACTCTCTATAGTAAAAAAGGAGTTACCTTTAGATATATATAACAGCCTTTGACTTCTAGTAAATTGTTTTAAAATTCTTGAATTAAATATATATATATAAATATATATATATATATATATATATATATATATATATATATATATATATATATATATATATATATATATATATATATTCATCTTGATTTTTTTTATCCTTGAATTATTTATTTAGAATAAATCTATTTGTGATATCGAAACCCTGTATTTATGCTTCATTTTTCGCATTTAAATGCGATTAATCTTAAATAATATGTAATTTATTTTCTAATAATTTTAAAAACATGATAAGAATCGAAAATTTTATTGCGTGAAAATCAGCTCATATTTATTTTACAGCTCTCAAATTTTATTATGCTTTATATCTGTTGTTTTTAGGTGCTTTCGTAATTATATAAATACTTAGCACCTATAGTTGTCGTTCAGTCCATCCGTCTGTCTGTCCATTCGCATATAACAACGCAAAAACTACCCAACCGAATCGTTTGAAGTTTAAAATACATAATTAATACATAATTTTGTCAAGTTATTTCAAATTTAAGATAGATCAATTATGCATAGATGAATTACAGGGACAATCAAAAGTATCCCGTTACATTACGGTCAAGGGGGGGGGGGGGTTCAAATGCATTTTAATCATTTGAAATTTAAAACAAATAATTATTACATAATTTTGTCGTGTCATTTTAAATTTTATAGAAATTGGATGCATAAATCAATTACAGGAACAATAAAAAATATTCCATGCCATTACGGTCAATGGGAAAAAAAGTTTCAAATGCATTTTAATGGTGTTAAACTAATTAAAATATAATAAAACTGACATGAACCTATGAAGTATATCTATACTAAAATATACATTTTGTACAATCTGTGATGCAAAGAATATTTGTTTTTAAATTACAGGAGCACACAAAAGTATTCCATTACATAAAGCTATACGGAGAAACATTGTTTGTGGGGCGTGTTTTAATTACATTAAACTATTTAGCATTTTATGAATATCATATACGTTGCTGAAGTGTAATAAAAATTACTTCCTGTATATTTACAGAAACACAAAGATTTCTACTACTATAATGTAACCGAAGTACTGTCTACTATGTCAGCAAGATCTGAATATTTTAAAAACTTCGTTATCGTACGAACGCACCTCATTTGTTACGCTTCACGTGTAATTTCCAACTTGTTTATTAATTTTTCTCAAAATTTTTTATTGATAATGCGGTTATTTTGAAGAAGTAAAATTTTTTTATTTGTCAAAAATTGTTCTTATTAATGTAAGGCATGACTATATGCTAACAATATTTGTTTTAAAACATGTTTTGGAATTTTTTAATAACGTTGTAAGTATTAATTAGCTCTGTTTCAGGCGGAATACTGTTTATGTGTCGGATTCGAATTCAAATATTAGCGGTTCAGATCGATAAAAAACATTTATGTTGGATTCCGATTTGAAAAGAATTTTCGTGTTCAGGTAAAATACAACCCGACCCATTCAAGTATCTAGTCTCGCTGCAAATTTAACATACATTTTTATTTGTGCAGCTTTAAGCGTTGAGCAAATAAGCAAAATTGTAATATCATTTTTTTATAATGTTATATTTAGAAATTTTATATCATCACGAAAAATATTGAAAAAGCCCGATTTTAAACTATATTGAGCTATACTCTTCACATTTTGAATATGCCTATACAGGGTGTTTCAAAGTTATGCATCAGAAATGTAAAGGCAATTAGCGGGAACATTAATGAGCAGATTTGTAAAGGAATGTGGGTGCGGAAATGTAGCGTTGAGGAGAATCAGTGAATAATTTATGTCTATTTCACTATAATTTAGTAATATATTTTGATCACTAAAAGCTTCCAACCATATATCATTATCCCCATAAACGGAATTCTTTTGTGAGTCTCTTTAAATAAATAATAAATGTTTAGCAAACCCCATATTCTATAAAATGCTTGTTATACTGCCGTTTATAAATGCATATCAATTTCTTTATGTTTTAAATGGTCTAACGTAATTGAAATGAACTTGAAACGATTTTTCCCATTGACCATAATGTAATAGAATACTTTAGACTGTCTGTGCAAATGAACTATAAATTCTACACATTTCCTTTTCAATAGCGATCACGGTGTAGTACACGTCAATAACATATAAAAAATGCTACGAGCATCAGAGTTTATTTACAAGAGTTAGAACTCGGCCACACAAACCGGAGTCATAAACATTTTTCATCTACGTTTTAAAGTATTAACCAGTAAAAAAAAATCCTGCGTTAAGCATAGATTATAAAACGCTATCCAAATTTCCTTAATTCTTTAACAAAACTTCGTTATTCAGGGAAATAGGTGTTACTGCCCATAACCAAATATGTATTCTAATACTTTTGAACAGCTCTGTATTTGATTTGTCGGTTGATATATATACTATATCATGGTGAGATTTAGTTTAGCAAAAAAATGCCTAGCTGGATGAAAATTTTTTTTGGCAGTTTATACGAATAGATGTAAAACATACTTCAATACTTTTGTTCAGCCCTGTAGTTTACCTAGTACCTTTATTACACGAAAGTATTTTGCTAAAATTAATTATATAAAAAAATAAATAAAAAATGTTAATCAAACAACAATACTCTTTAAACTATTTAAATCATATTTCCAGAAATTATCATCCTTAAACAAAGCTGTATCCAGTTCTTTGCGTGACTCTGTATATCATTTAATCTATATTCTACAAACATTTCACGATAAACTAAATGCGATTCGACGTAAAAATGCAAAACTTTTTTTAAAACAAACATTTAAGTAAATTAACACTCACATTGAGTAACTTTTCCGAGTGCTTTTGAGTAACCCTGTATATCTTAATTGTGTAACTATTATAGCATTTATGCACACCATATAATGTGAATATATTTAGTGACACTTAAAAGCGCATATCATAATTAAAAATGCATTTCATCCATGGAACAGTTACCATGCGTAATATACAGTACTTCGAATAGAATATGCTTTTTGAAGTCTTTTGTGTGTCCCTGTAAATGCTATGCACTTCGTATTATGCGTGAAATAACTCATATTAAGTCTTAGCGACGTATATCAATTTGATTACACATGATACCGTTTACCATCGTTAAAATATGTCGCAAACAATTTCCTCCTTTATTATCATGTATTAGAATTATTTTGCGTGGCCCTGTAAATGAATAACTATTCTTTTAGCTGTATATTTTAGTGTGCTTTTCGTAGATGCAAATAAATGTGAATACGTTTGTCCGGCCGCAACATCTTTAAAATTAATTTGAAACGATTTTTCCCCATTGGCCCTAATATAATCGAAAACTTTTGACTGTCCCTGTAAATAAAGTAATCGTTGTAGAAACTTCATTTTTAATAGGGTTTGTGCTTGTGTAAACTTCAATAACATGGTAAAATTTCTTTGCATTCCGAGTATATTTACGAGAGTTTGAGCGCGGACTGACGGATAGACAAACCGAATGCATAAACATTTTTTCAATTTTGTTGAAAAGTGTTAATAAAAATTACTGTAAAAAGAAAACTTTTAATAATACAATTTTTAGTTCGTATCAAACGTTTTCAATTTCTTATTTAATTTTAATTTGAAATTTAATAATAATAATAACCTTTAATAATAATAATAATAATAATTTCCCAATTTCAATTATTTTAAAAGTAAACATTTCTTTTAATAAATAATAATAGAACAAAGACCGTTTTAAAAATTTCCTATTTCTTCTTAAAAAATGCTCCAGCTGTAATCCATTTCTTTCAATTCGTCTTATTAATACAAAATCCCTTCCTTTTTTGGAAGCTTTCCAATTTTCCACGTGCTTTTGTTTGGTACACTAAAATTTGAGCGATAAATGGATTCACATTGCAAACCTTTTTTAAGGCTTAGTTCACCTCCACCTATGTTCTTCCTCCATGGTAGCTACCATACCATATTTAAAGTTTCTAGACTCTGTACAATAATCTAAATCGCAATTTTGAATGTTTTTTCTTCCGCAATTCTCTACTGTAGTGTCGCCGACATAAAATGTAGCTTATGTTTGTTATATATTGACAGGCTCTATTGCCGCCAATTTACTTTTAAAATCGGTTTGATGCTTGCTGAGATTCCTTACAAATCGCCTTTTAAACATCTACAGGACGCTTTAGGCGCATTTTCAATCCCCTTTTGAATTTATAATTTTTGAAAGATTCTTGCTATAGATCATTTATGTCTTATAAACAACTAGCATGCTAAATTTCCTGTTTCTTAAACCTTAAATAACACAAAAAGCAAATTTTTAGAGGGTTTTTTCTACTGCACCCCCTTTGGGTTATTGACATCGACATAAAATATTGCCTGTGTTAAAGCAAGGTCTGTTAACTTCAGTTTGACATTGTTATTTTTAAAATCTATTCACGACTTCCCGAAATTGCTTAAAAATTTCAATTTAGGATGCTTTCGGATTTCTTTTAACGGATTTTCACCCCTTTTAAATTTCGTATTGTTTAGGAAATGTTCTTAAAAATCATTCATATGTTATCAGTCAGTAACATGCCAAATTGTATATTTCTAGGATCTGCAGTAACACAAGACTGTGATTTTACAATGTTTCTTGCTTATGCACAATGTTTGTGTTGATGACACCTACATAAGGTATAGCATATGTTCGAGCAAGAACAATCAGCATCATTTTGACATCACTAATATAAAAATCGGTTAGTTACTTGCTGAGGCTGCTTAAAAACCGCAATTTAGAACGATTTTTGCGCATTTTCAGCCCTTTTAATTTCGTATTTTTTCGTACATTCTATTAGAGATTATTTATATCTATTAAATAACTACCAAGTAAAATTTTCTGTTTCGTGGTCCTACAGTAACAAAAAAGTCTAGTTCAGTAACAAAAAATGCTTTTTGCTGCTGCAACCAATTTGGCCGACACCGACTATATATTTAGACAATGTTCGAACAAGAACTGTCATCATCCTTTTGATTATTACATTGGAAATCGGTTCGTTCCTTGTTGAGATCGCTTTAAAATCAAAAATTAGAAATTTTTTTAAATGTTTTTGGCTCATTTACACCTTTTTTAAATTCTTATTTTTTAGAAAATGTTCTTAGTGATTCTTTATATCTTATGAGTAATTAACATGCGAAATTTTATTATTCTAATCCCTTCTGTAACTCATAAATTCCATTCTTAGAACGCTTTTTGTTGCTGCAGCCTCTACGGACTGGTGACGTCAATATGACGTCAACATATTTGAATCGGGGAGAATACCGTTATTTTTGAACCATTACTTTTGAAATCTACTCAGTAGCTCTAAAGAGTAGCATCTACAAATAAACAATCTTTATCTTTTAACAATATAGGTATAGATAAAGGATAAAGATAAATAAATTTATAATTCTATGTATGTTTGTCTGTACAAAAATAATATGTAACTTCTGATGTTTAATTAAATACAAAGAAAATAAAAATCGATCAAATGTGAGCATTTCTCGCGCACAGAGAGCTCCGTATAATAAATATTTATATAAGTAATCGTAACTGAACATTCAATTGCACAATAAAATAATTAAATATATCTATCTAGGCTTTAAAATCGATGATGCATAGAGTACGCCGTTCGTGTTTTTAGGGATGTCCAAACAATCAGGGTTTTAGTAATTAAATATATGTATGCAATCATATGCATTAGTAACCAAACATTCCATTCAACAAATAAATCTTTAAAAGCTATCTAGGCTTTAAAAGACGATGAAGCATAGAGTATGCCACCATGTCTTTATGTACATCCAAACAAATTGTCTTTTTTAGTGTTAATATCTTGCTTAACTGCCGCCTTTTTTTTCGAAAATGTTTATCAACAATAATTTTACATTTATGCTACAATATCTCCAGCGTTTGTCAACTTATTTGCTAAACGTCTCAAAATCGAAATGTGTATGTAAAGGAAAAATGTCAGTTTCTCAAAACTATGTGACCCAACTATGTCACCCAGATCAATAGCTTTAGTTTTGCTACAAATTGTAAAATAATTTCTACTACAGCTAATTTTTCCATAATTTTAGTTTCAACAAATCTGGAAATAGCATTACTCTTTTGTTGTTTTAACCGTGATGATGAACATGACATGATTGAAAGTACTAGGTTTTATTAATAAAAAACACCTTTAAGTAATCTGAGTATTTTATTTTGGTTTTATGTATAAATAAGGTGAATTAAAGGATTCGACATATGTGATATGTTATATCAATTTAATCTCATTATTAAGAGGATTCACGTTGTTGCATTTCATTTTCGACGATACCTCTGAAAATATAATATCTAAAATTAAAAAAAATATATTTTTGAGCTCGGCACTAGAAAAACATTTACCTGATACTCCACCTGATCTACATTTTTTTTAAAGCAAATTACTGAGACAATCTATATTGTTCCTAAATATAGTTTTGAATAGTAATATTCTATAAATATGTATATTTAGCTCTTACTGCTTCGGCCAATTTGAACTTTTCACTTTCCATAGTACATTATTAAAATAGCTTTGGCAGACGGACAGACAGACATAGCAATGGTTTTATTATAATTATGTTTTTATTTTTTAAGTATAAAATCCTCAAAATACGAAAAATTTTGTAAAATATATATATATATATATATATATATATTATCATATAGATATTTAAATGCATTGTTAGATACTGTAATATTCATTTTGTATTAAAGCTTAACACAAGGTGTTACCTTTTGCAAATGTAAAGTGAATTAGGTATAATATTTTAGGTTACTTTCTTACATTTCATTTTGTTAACTGTTTCGCTTTCTTAATAGCCATTTTAAAAACTAAAAATACACGGAACACATATTTTGTAAATACATGTCTGTACCTAATTGAAAATTTCTCCCATTTGTTCGTAAAAAAAAAAAAAAAAAAAAAAAAAAAAAAAAAAAAACATTTATTACGCATCAAGTTAAGTAGACTATGTGAATATTTTCTCTCTTAAGAAAATAGTATCAATCTAATATTTAGTTTTTAATTTTAATTTTCACATTTTAATTCATTTTAACTATTTTATATCTATGCAATTCATGAGTCATCACATGTGGACCTCTAATCTTTTTATAATAAAAACAGTTTTTTTAACAGTTTGACTTTAAAAAAGTATCTAAATATTTTTTTATAAGATAACAAAGAATTTACAACATGCACACTGATTTCCTTATAAAATATATATTATTTTCAACTAAATTTTCAAGACGCTTTTAAAACAGCATGGTCAAGAAATTGAGAAATTTTGATAAAATTACCTTAAAACCTTTACACTAAAAACTTTTGAGAAATTTAAGATTATTCACTCGTTTAAAGCCCTTAAAATTGTGATTTATTTTTTAAATATCCCTAATGGACGATAGATTACCAGATCGCTCAGATCCAGAGTAGATTTTATTTGTTCCATCCGGTAGTCCTCTGAAACGCGGGAAATAATTTATGGCAAGTTCAGTTCTCGGAAAGACGACGCGTGCCAACGAGGAATACCAACAAAAGCAAAAACATGCATAATTACATTAATACATATAAATACATAATAAACTAGACGCTGGAGCAAAAAGATCCTACACGGCAGGCAGTGGTAAGCTGATACTGGAGATTGATATCCATTAATCGAGGCAGAAATATTGAAAAAAGTATTATGATACTAGACGGCATCGTCCGGAATGTACAGGGTGTTCCAGAAATGACTCCACAACTTTGAAATGACGGTATTTTGAAACAGTGATAGATAGAAGTATGAAACAAGCTGAATGTTAGACAGATAGATCTGGAACATTTTATACATCAATTTAAAAAATAGCTCCAATATTGGACACGAGAGGGCGCTGCAATCACAAAGTTCTGTTTTTGAAATAGTTCCTGAAAGTGAGCTGTTTGAACTCAGATAAAAATCACATTACAATGATTTCTATATAGTTATATTTTTCAGCAACAACATGACTCAACCTAAAGGTAAAGTTCGAAATCACATGTTGCAATACTTCTACTGAGATGGATGCACATGCCTCACAGATGAATTATTCAAGCTGTTCCAACGTTTGAAGATTCTTAGAATAAACAGCGTCCTTCAAGTAACCGAAGAAAAAGACTTTTTTACACGACTCAGCAATGGAAAATATGCGTGAATGAAATTTATGTACTTCGATTAACATTTACAGCTCCGTATGCTAGTGCTGCCACCTATTATTTTGTATTTATCACTGTGAAGAACTCATCAATCATTTTTACTTTCGAGCATGTCCTGAATAGATAGGGCTACGCGTTGTCATTGTGTTTAAATTATATTCTTACATTTGTTATCCAATATAATTTTGACGGCGGTCTGGGGACCATTCAGCAGTGCCTCTGGTCTCTCCTGGCTCCGTATCTCTTTTCCCTTTGGCAGTCCTGTCTTTGTCCATGGTTGGGCTTTTAGCATAGTTCTTACATCCTGCTAGATGGGGCTTGTTGTGCTTAAGTCATTTGGTAGGCCTCCCTACCTAGCTGAAAGTAAAACTGAACTGAATTTAGGTTAGTGATAATTAAATTGATGTTTTAAACGGATTTGTAATTTTAGATCCAGGCTTGGGAACTTAATTTACTAGCCCCTTAAGGATGAATTTAATTATTTCTATTATTTACCATCTACTATGCAATTTTGTTTGTGAAATATAAAAGAATGAGTATCTGTAGCATTACTTTAGCTTCTGTTATAAAGACGTTATGGAATACAATATGATAGTTTGTTTTGGAAATCTTGGAAATATTTAAAAAGCACACATGGTCAAGTGAAAGATTATTAAACAGGTTCTTAAAAATAATACGCAAGCATGATTTCATTGATTTCTTTCTTAAAGTATAAATCGTCATTCATAACTCTTTTGCTTTTAACACTTAAACATTCAACAAACATTATCAGCTAAAGGAGTAAGTTTAATTAAAACATCATCATTTCAAATTTTGACGGTAATTTAAAAGTTACTTCAACGTATTGCTAATTTATTTTTCTTCTGTCAAGTAAATTATATCGTTTTTGCAGTAACATAGAGAAAACAAATTAAGTCATAAACTTTTAACAACAAATTGCTTTTTATTAATCAGCTGAAAAGGACTGCTTATGCATCTTTTCTTCATCTTCAAAAGTCCATTTTTCGATCTTTCAATTTTTGAGCAATTCAAAATTCAAAATAAAAATAATTGGCAAGAAAATTATTTGTTTTTCATTTTAATAGATATTGATATTTTTATTAAAAATTTTAGTTTTCAGAATCTTGTAAATTTGTGAGCTATTTGAATACCAAAACATTTTAAAAATAAAAAATTCATAAAATCTATTTTCGCTTATAATAAAATGCTTTATTAATATGAAAATTTGCTTTTTTCATTTTCAGTGTAAAAAAAATGTCAAATTTAATTGCAGTAAAATTAGATCTAATAAAAAAATTACATCTCATTTTACTGCAATTTTTATGGCAAAAAACTGCTGGGAACATTGCTGCCAACAGTTTTTGCCATAAATTTAGCGGATTTTTTTTTTTTAACATTACATATATGTATTTTCATTACACATTTACAACAGTTTTGTCATTTTTCAAATAATACTGAACACACTTTTGTAAAGTCTAAATAAAAAAAGTAAGCTATTTCTTGAATTAAAATTAGTAAAAAATATTTTATATACTAATATTTAATATTAAAACTCTGGCGTTTCTTTATTCTCTTAGAAGTTTTAAAAAACCGTTTATAGCCATAGTTCTGAAAACGTGTATTTTGTTTTCTTAATTCCAAAATGTATGATAAACAAAAACAGCTGTTGCATGATTCTTTAACCAATATACATTATAATTTATAAATTGAAAAAATGACATAAACAGACAAATTAGCCTATAAAAATGATCTAATAAATACAATTAAGTATAAACGTATTTAAATTATGTCTTGCTCATATAATATTCACACATCTCATAGAAATTACTTTGAATAATCCTTTTGTAAATATTTCGTGATCACATCCTAAAATTCTTGATTAATTCTTGAATGCGGCTCTAGTAATGTAAACTATATTTTCGCATTCAGAGAAAATTTAAGTTTAATTTTAATTCCGCTTAATTTTAATAATCATGAATTAAAATTATACCTCTAACGAAATCAAAGGCAAGCGTATTGAAATAAAACTTCAAATATAGCGATGATCCAATGCGGCATCTTTAATGTAATTGATTTATAGTAATTTACCATCATGTCTTTTAAACAGAAATGTTGCTTGACATAACGTATCTCATACATAATTATATCATTTATACGTGTAATATTGCTTTGGTTTAATATAATGAATATACGAATATTAAATTTAATTAATAATAAAGATAATGAAAATAAAATTAGATATGTATGTATCAATAAATTTCTAATATAGCATCATTTATGATTTGTGTACATGCAGAAAATTCTAATCTCTTTGATTTTTAATGCAGCAAATATCATAGAAAATGGAAAATTTTATTTATATAATATTTTATCGGAAAACAGATTTTATTATACCATATACCGCATACTGATACTACACTTCTTCATCGCTTCTTATTTTGACGTCCATAAATCTGCATTTTGTATCATTCTTAGAGATGGGAATGCTCGGAAAAAAACCGGAAAAATTGGGAAAAAAACCGGTTTTTTTCAGTTTTTTTCCGAAGGCTTATTTTTCAATTTTTCCGAACTGGAAAAATTTAAATTTCATTTATGAAATAATATAGCGAAAATTTTGTAATAGCTACATTCTCATACTTTTTATTTTATTTATTTTTATGTTGAGTGTCCCACATGAAAACTTTAATGTAGGTAATCTGATCTCTGAGAAGAAATCTGTTTGAGAAGACTTGAAAGGATCCTTCACATTTTTTTCTTGTTTGAAACACAAGATCCTTCGCAAAATTTCTCTTGAAAATAGGCATTTCAGAAAAAAGTTTAATTACAAATTGAATCTTTCGCAAATGCAGTGATTGAAGAAAAAAAAATCTCTTGCCATATAGCAGCTGAATCTTATCAAGTTGTATATATGCATAAATAACCTAATTAAAAATGTCTAAATAGGACTCTAAAAATAGTAATAATTTCTTATTCACAAATTCCAAATGTAATTTGTATAAGTATATATACAAGAAATTCACAATTTCACGAAAACAGGATTACATTTAAAAAAAAAATCTAGATATATAATTAAATGCAACTTCTCTTTTTAAAAATTAATTCATGTGCAAAATTATTTCAATAATATGCCGATTAATAGAAATGGTAAAATTAAAAATTTAACATAAAATTTGAAGCATGTATTTATTACTTTTTTCTATCTTTTCAAGAAGTAAGTATTGAATATGTGAAAATTTTGACTTCCAGTTTTTGGTGTATTTAACCGTTTTAGAAGGTCCTGAACACGACTTGATAGTTTTTGGAAGATATCTGTCACTCTGTGAGTCTGTATGGGACAAAAATTTTATGGGCACTTGATCTCAAGAACTGATGCACATAATTTCACAAAACTTTAGAATCAGTTACACCTTGATATAAACTAGAGATGTTTAGTTATTAGTGTATATCGCCCTACTGATGGCGCTGCTATGCTGCATTATTCATAATTTCCAAAATAGTTCTATCTCAAAGATTAATGTATGTATTTTCATAAAGCTTCAGATTAAGTTAATCTTTGATATAACTTTGTGCACATTACTTTTTGCTGTAAATCGCTCAACAGATGACGCTGCTATGCTGCATTATTCATGATTATTCATTTTTTATCAAACTACAGATTCAGACAGTTCCTGATATATATTAATGTTGTTTCGTTTTTGGTGTAAATTGCCCTTTAGGCATTACTATGGTGCATTTTTCAAGATTTCGTTATAGCTGATAAATTGAATGTTTTTTCAAGGCACTGAATATAAAATTGACCTCCATAATGTACAGTAATGTTGCAAACACGTGGGCAGTTTGTATAAGAAAAGTACAACTGCGATGAAAAAAAACCCCATATTTTATTACAAGTAACTATGTTCCAAATGATACATTCCCTCTTGATTAAACTTTGAATTTTTGTAGTTTTTTAAAGCACACTAGAAGTTTATCTCTGTATGTAACTGCTTTTGTTAATTTCTCAAATAGTGAGCATTTTCTATTTGTAGCGTTCTGTTTTCATAACTTTTGAGTTCCATTCTTAGAAATATGAAATTACCATATGGAAACATTATTGAATATGGTTTCTTACTCAAGAATAGAATACAAGATTTCAGGATAAAAAGAAAAAAATTACATTTAATGAAACTTTAAAAAAATATATTTCTCTGGTTTTAGTGAGTAAAAATCTAACAATCAATAAATCCTACGCTATTTTTTAGTTGCAGACTTGAGTAAGCCAAACTAAAACTTAGTTTTGTTTTAATTTAGATTATAAAACTAAATCAAAACTTTGAGTTGAGATTGGAAAGCTATATCAAAACTAAACATATTTTTTAAAGGAAATAAAATTATAATTGAAAGAAAAAAGTGTAATAATGTAAAAATATTAATTTTTTTAAACAAACAATGGAATTTTTTGAATACTGATATTGATAAGGACAAAACTGCAACAATTTCTTTAAACTAGTATCATTTACTTAAAAACTATACTTATGTAAATGGAATGCATAATTTATTTCATTCCAAACTGCAGACATATTGGCTCAAGTTCTTACATTAGGTCAATTGATAGTTAAACATGTAACTGAAAAATCATTTCAACAGAGATATGATATAACAAACAATAGTGTTTTAAAAATTCTTAGGCTGTGGAAAAAAACTAAACTTTTAAAAGCAGGTTTTGCTACTTTCTTTTTATTTTGTAATATAAAGTGAAAATAATTTTCATTTAATACAAATAAATGGGAAAAAATGTTTATTATTTAATATCCTCTAAGAAAATATAATTTATTTGGGAGAAACAGTCATGAAAAATCAATTTTTCCAATTTTTCCGTTTTTTCCCGAAAAAAACCGGTAAAAAACCAGTTTTTTTCCACCACTTATATTTTTCCGGAAAATTTACATCTCTAATCATTCTGAGTCTTTATCTTCTCAATTTAAAAATTATATATATATTCTGTACCCTCTGCTTTTGAGTCAGAAAAATGTTTTCGCCACTATTCTGAGGATTTTTGTTGACACCTTTTGTTAATGGTTTTTTTTTTTTTTTTTTTTTTTTTTTCATGAGAGTAAAGCTTCAAAATAATATGAAATGCAGATTATGTATATCAAGTTAAGAACCACTACAGAAATTATGTAGCATTGGTATATGATTTAACATTTAAATGTCTGGCAATATATTTTTAAAGTAACTAAATATATTCTAAATGATTTTTTATAATGTGAATTCTTACAGACAATACAGAAGAAAAATAGTGTGTTTTTTTAATAACTAAAACAACATGTTGGTAAGGGTTGGTATTGATGTTGTTCTCCAAAATAATAATAATAATTCCGTGAGAATGGTATATGAATTATAATATTTTAATACTGAATATACTATTTTTATAGCTTATTTCCTTAAGTTATCGTTAAATGCAAAATAACAAAATTGTTATATACAATTGAATTTTATTCTATTAATAATATGTATGGAATCATTTTTCAAGAATATATATGTTACAGGCCAAACCCGATTTTTGGCCAAACTAGATTGGCTTAGGCCAAACCGGTCTATCCTAACACCCATCGGATAAACTAGTTTTTCCTAGGCCAAACCTGTCTATCCTAACGCCCATCGGATAAACTAGATTTTCCTAGGCCAAACCGGTTTATCCTAACGCCCATCGGATAAACTAGGATTAATTAATTTGGGTTTTTTCTTTTGGTTAAGTATAATGGGGTAGTGGACGTTTTTTCGCCTTCCTTAAATTCGATAAATGGGTTTTTATGCAGATTTATCCGATTTCCGTAAATTTTGAATATAGTTTTTTTTATAAGGTGAATCCATAAATTGTTTGGAGGATTTAATGATTAAGTATAAAGGGAAGGATGAAGAATTGCCCTCCATAAATCAGATGAATGGTTTTTTGAGCAAAATTATCTGATTTGCTTCAAATTTTGGATAATTGTTTAATTTTATAAAGGATATCTGTGATTAGTTTTGGGGGTTCAATGGTTAAGTATAATTGGGGGAAATGGGAAAAAGTAATCCAACTTACTTTATTTTTCGAGGATGTTATTCTTTAAAAAAATAAGGCTGTAATACACAATTAGTGTAAACAGCCTGTGAATGCAAAGCCATCAGTTTAATTGGGCAATATTCTTTTTAATATTGAACCCGACTACTGCTCCATAGCTAACCTTGTGCAAAGTGGTTTTATTATCACCCTTATATAATGTATTTTATTAGAAGGGTTGTAGACTACTGTCAGAGGTTTGCACGGGCCGGAATTTCGAGGGTCCGGGCCCCGCCCTTCCTGAAGGAAAGTCATTTTGCCGTGATCCTGTGTAAAAATTAAAAGTTCAGCCCAAACCCTGCCTGTTCAAAAGTCAGCGAAAAGAGGCCAGCTCCGGCTCAATCTGGCCGTACTCAATTTTTTCTGAAAATTCGGATTTTACTTACATACAATTAGGATTCCTTTAAAACATACTGCATACATATTAATTGGATAAATTTACAATGTATTTTTAAATTACGATATGTTCACAGAATGGCAAATACGCGATGTATTATTAATTATTTAAATTCTTAAACCTTTCAATATTCAAATTTGGATTCATTAAATAATTAGTGTAGTTTAGAACGAAAGAAAAAAAAGGAGAGTTATAAATATCATAACTATTGAATCTGTTCTAAAAAAAGTAGATTTGTGAATATTTTCTCTGCCATTCCTTAAGACTTTTCTCAAATCCAAAAGAGCTGCATTCTAACACATTTAAGAACTAATTCATTTTTGGAAATGCATAAGATTAACAGGCATTCTCATTAAGAAAATATGTAATCGGATGGCGTTAACTATTTTTTCATAAAAGCGATGTACCTTTAAAAAGTACTATTAAACTTACGTTTTGAATCGAATTTCTGCTTACGACTTTACGGAAAAAGAAACCTTGACGCCGTGACAAGAATAGCTTATATGTCGAGAGGTAATTAATTTCTCAAAAATGGAAAAAGCTCTTCGATTCCAAATTATGTTCAGCTCCGATTTGGCTCGAATATGCAATAATAATAATAATAATAATAATAATAATAACAATAATAATAATAATAAATGCAAGTCTGATCTCAGTTGGCACGAGGCAAACACCATGTTTATTAATGCATCATGTCTCTACGATAGACACGTTAAATTTCTGTATTGATGTTATAAACAATGACTCTTTACACACATTTATACTTATTCTTGTGAGAGACATGTTTTTTGGCGACCAAACCCGATTTCGAGCCAAATTAGATTAACCTAGGCCAAACTATTTTATCCTAACGCCAATTGGATACACGAGTTTTTCCTACGTCGAACTTGTTTATTTAAATGTCCATAAGATAAACTAGTTTTTCCTAGGTAAGAGGGTAATTCTTCATTTTCCCCTTTATACTTAACCATTGAACTCCCAAAACTATTCAGGGAATCACCTTATCAGAAAGAACCTATATCCAAAATTTGAAGCAAATTCGTCAATTCTGTGTCAAAAACCATTTACCTAAATTATGTTGTGTTACCTACATTTCCCTTTCTTTTAAACTTAAACAATAAGCATCCACAACTAATCACGGAAGCGCCTTGTCACAATGATCCTATATCTAAAATTTTAAATGAAAACTGATAATTCTCCATGATAAATCCATTTCTCTAAATTAAAGGTGGGGGATTAGCCTCCCGTTCGCCCCCATTTTTTCTTATCCAATGAATTCGCAAAATTAATCTGAAAAGTACCTTATCAGAATGAACCTACATCCAAAATTTGAAGCAAATCGGATATCTCGATCAAGAGTTATCGCGTTACGTACACACGTACGCACATACGTACATGCATGCGTACATGCATATACAGAACCTGTGAGCCCATTATTTCTCTGGCTTTCACGCCCGTGAGCTAAAAACACGTAAAAGTACATTGGCCTAGGATAAACTAGATCAGTCTAGGACAAACAAGAATGTTGGCGTTGAGGCGGTCATGGAATTCAATGAAATCACGCCAAACTGAATTAGCCTAGGATAAACTAGTTCAGACCAATAAACAGCAGTCCAAACTAGTTTATCCTATAAGAGTTAGGCCAAACTAGTTTGGCCTAGGAAAATCTAGTTTGTCCTATGGGCCTTAGGATAGACTAGTTTGGCCTAGGAAAAACTAGTTTATCCGATGGGCGTTAGGATAAACCGGTTTGGCCTAGGAAAAACTAGTTTATCCGATGGGCGTTAGGATAGACCGGTTTGTCCTAGGCCAATCTAATTTGGCCTAAAATCGGGTTTGGCCTGTAACATATATATATATAACAGGGTAATTGTAAAATGATGTTTATTTATAATGTCATTTAACCATATTTTAGTTAATGAATGCTTCATATTTCTAACAACTTTCAAATCAATAATTATTTTTAAGTCAATGCTATTTGAAATCAGTTTTATAATACATTTTTGACAAACTCATAAATGATTTTGTAATATCGACAACACTTATCCTTCTAGGTTAATAGATTCTGGAACCAAGTTTTATTTCTTTCCTTTTTTACGCGTATCATATAATGGCGAGATTCCTAAAAACTGAATTAAGCAACAGTAAATAAAATATCGTAATACCTGTAAAAATAAATTAAAAATAGATTATTTACTTAACACTATTTTTGTATTAAATATGCAGACAATTTTTATAATACCGATAGTCCGATATCAATTATATAATGTACCCCATAAGGATCATTCATTAAAAAATCATGTCAATTCAAAAACATATTTTTCATTTTTAGCTTGTTGCTCATGCTGATATATAATGCAATCTGCTAAAAATTAATTTAAAGTTAGGAACACCGAGTCATTTAAATGGAGATTTATGCCCTAAAGGACTTTTACCTAAATATTTACGATGGGATAAATTGGAAGTTTCGTCAGAATTTACCTCAGATGCCTAGGCGCATTTTTTAAAGAAAAAAACTAAAACAAATAGTCAAAAAATTAAAGGATTCACTTCCTTTTAATTCTACATGACTCCGAATAAATATTTTGTATATAAGAATATTAAGATTTTTCTAAATGGCTTTTAACTAACCTAAATAGATTGTAATTTATGATACCAATAAAGTTCGCATATAGCCATTAAAAACATTTTTATATGGTAATTCTGGAAAATTTAAATGTAAAATATTTATTTATGAAATATCTTGACTAAAAGTTAAATAAATTCTAAGTTAAAAAAGAAAAAGAGCACAAATGAAGCATGATATACTAGAAAACATTAGAGTGGAAATACATAATAATATCAATTCTCATCAGTAGAATTTTCCCTTTGACGATAAAGTATTTTACTGTATAGTTTTAATAGCATTTTCTGATATTTATGATAATTTACCAATGTTATCACTATCATTATACAGTAAATGAAAACAATTTACCACAATTTAATTAAATTTTAATTTAATATTAACGAATAGAATACAATATTTAAATAATGTTTCTCTTACTTTTTGCCTGCATTTAGACAGACAAAGAGAATTGTTTAAATACTTTGCATATAAAAGTAATAAACAATTATATTAGTCAAAAATATAAATAAAATGGAAAATTTGAGAATAACATTCACTGATAAAATTTAACACATTCGCTGCCGATCACGCGCCAGCGTGTGATATGGCGCAAACGTTATGGGGCCACTCACGCGCCGGAGCGTGATGTGGAGTGATGTCCAACAGCCAGTCACGCACTGGCGCGGCAAAATCATTCACTGATTCTTTGTTATAAAAACTAAATTGACTTCTGGCAAAAACCCACTTCTACATTTCGGCATTAACTATCATCACATCTTCACGTAAGTGGCAACGTGTTAACAAGCTGGAGTTACAATGAATGAGTTTATGAATGTTAACCGACTCAGCCCTGAGACAAATATAATAAGGTATCGTAAAAACCAGTTTAAAATTATTATAAAACATCTCCAAAGATGTATGTGTCTATATATCGATACTTATGATATACACGTATTATTAAAAAATCTACAAGTATTTTTAACCATTCTGGAAGTATTTAAATTGATTTAAAGGGAGTTATTTAGTGTCTCCTACAGGCGAAATTAGGACTTAGGAAGTCACGTAGAAAAAGACTATATTTCTTCTTAAAATCGTGAGTCGAATACGCAGAATACAAGAATTCCAATTTTCAAGAGCAAATAATAAGAAAAACATCACGTGATTATCAAGCGATCCAATAAGGAACACAATAAGGCAGAATAATATTTCTCAAAGGCGGCTTCTATGCGTCGATGTAAATATGAAAGGAAAAAAAAACAATCATACGGAGCAATACAGCTTATGACTTTGGACTGTGGTTTTATAAAATACATAAGGAAAGAAGACAATGTGTCCAAAAACTTGGCAGAGCAATTAAAGGACTCCAAAACATAAAAATCTTCAAATTTTCTATAAAAAATTTGCATTAAAAAATTTGTTTTATACCCAGGTCAAAATTCATGCTTGTACCAGCAACAAAAATATGCTAGTTATTGCTAAGTATTGCTATGTCTGCTAGATATCCATGCTATAATATGCTAGCTAGCATCACATGCTATATCGCTAGCTTGCACAACAAAAGCATTTCATGCTTATTTTCAGCAAAGTGGGTCAATACACATTCTGCTGGAACCAGAAAATAGTAATGCTAGTTTATGCTATTTCACTTGCTGGGTTATAGCACTTGGTGCTTGCCTAGCAAACAAACACCAGCATGAATTTCGACCTGGGTATTGCTTAAAATGACGTTTAAATGATATTTCTGTTTTAATTCGAACAGAAAATATAATTTTTTATATTTTGAAATCTTCTTTCCAAGCAATGGTTGCTATGGAAAAGATTTCTTGTGAAAATGCGTTTTTCTTCATTCAGGGCTTTTACACCATTTCTCCTATTTAAATTTTTATAAGCCATAAACCATTTAAGATAATTTAAATTTAGAACATGCTCTTTTTTGAATATTATTATTACATTTATTCTGATTCAGTAAATTTAAAGAAAACAATTACTTTTAAAATATGATTTTTTTTTCAAAATTTTTTGTTAACCTTTACACTGATGATCTGGTATCTTCTTTTCGATACTACTTGCAAATTTTGAAAGATGCTTTCTGAGGAAAAGTTCAATATTTGCAGTTTACATTTAAATTATTATTTTATAAAATGTTGAATCAAATTAAAGTTTATGTATTTTCAACTAATTTCAATGTAAAAAAAAACATTAAAGTCTACAAATATTGCTTCAGGTTATAATAATTTAAAACTTACCCCATTTTTTTATAATTTCAAAATTTTAAATTAAAAAAAATATGTCACGATTCGTCATGTGATTTGGTTTACAAATGATATGGATGATCATCACAAAAAAAAATTAAATTTTAACTCAATTAATATAAATTATTATAAAATGTGTCCTGGAACCCATTATTTTTTTAAAGAATTACAAACTTAAAAAGAGCACAATTTGTCTAATTATCTCTCTGTTATGAATAATCTGGTGAAGCCAGATCATAAGTAAAAATAAATAAATAAAGGAAGTGGGGGATTTAAATAAATTGAACAACAATTAATTTTTTCTTATGATGGTCGTAAAGTTTTAAGACGTAGATACTAAGAAAATTTATATAAAATGGATATTTTAAAATTAAAACATCTATACTTTTTACTTTCTTCAAACTAAACAAGGAAAAAGTATTGGATTCGTGAAATTGTGACGGATTTAAGCGTTTTAGGTGTCAAAGATTTCAACAAACATGATTTTATAAAATGTCTGTATGTGAGTCTGTGACCTTGTCCGCCTGCTTGTCTTTATGTCACATACATTTTGTGTGCATTCTATCTCAAGAACAAATGCACGGAATTTCATGCCATTAGAATCCTCACAATAACCATAGATTAATTTTGGCACGGTGGTAGCGACTTTTGAAATATTAAAATGCATGAGAAAGAATAAAGTTTTAGAATTGCCACATCCAAATTGTTTAATTTGTTATCTATACGTAAAAGGAGGTATGCACATTCTTCGTACTTTGTGAAAACCGATAATATCACATTAAAGCTAAGCAGTGCGTATTTTTTCTCCATTTCAAGATATTATGACCTTCCTCTATATATTTTTTATCTGCAGTTATTAAAATTGTTTTTCTAAATTTCTCTATTTATTTATAAAATTGATTTCTTAAACACTTCTGGATAAAAAAAAAGTCATGTTAGAGAAAACATTTCACATTCAAAATTTTCAGCTGACAAAGATTAAATATATAAATAGTAATATATATATCTCCATTCAAATGTAAAGAACTTCTTTATTAAACTTATAAAAAATGTATCATTGATTACATATATTCTTTTCACTAAGACAGAGATATAATTAAATTTTAGAATGAATCAAGAAAAGTTTTTAAGAAGCAAAAAGCATATCAAAATATCACTTAAATAGAAATAAAATATCATACATAATATTTTTGAAATAAGAATTCTCTATTCCTTTTATAACGAATATAAATGTTCAAAAGTTAAACTTTTATAAAATTGTTTGCCTTTGTACAATAATTTAGCTCTTTGAATAATTCTTTAAAGTTCTCAAATTTTGAAGATAACATTTTTGGACAATAGAGGGTTATCTTTAGTTACATAAAAGATGTTGAAGGAGAACTTTCAAGAAGCTTATTACATAACATTAGCATTATGTAAATTTTTCCATATTATAAGAGGGAATGTTAAGTTCGTTTCTCTTTCTTGTATTAAATTCCGTTATAATTTAAGCTAGCAAACTTTTCCAAATGAATGGGTCTGACATTGTTTCAATATCTAGAATTTTCGAAAAGGATACAAGAATTAGGATTATAATGGAAGATAATGTTTAATTTATTCTTTTTCAAATTTCTGTCATTTAATATTTGTCGCATATTTTCGCTTAATAAACGTAAAGACAATTTATGATAAATTATAGTACACAATTTAAACTTGTTTACTCGTATTTTTTTTTTTTTTTCAAAATATATTCTGTAAATTAGGATTTATAAGATTATATCTTCATAGACGATGAAGTTTATTCATAAAAAAAATTAAACATCGGTCATTTTTTAAAGTTACAAAACTTTAACATAATCTAAGTTTTAATTTATAGGGTATCCCCAAAAGTGAGTAAAAACTTAGACGGGATGTACAAAACATCATTAGGAATCATAATTAACCTTTTCCCGTCCAAGTTTTTTCAATTTTGAGAACAAAATTACTTTTATTTTAATAAAAGTTATCGCAGTTATCTAAATTGACTTTCTAAAGTTTAAAGATAAGGAATTGTCTTGAATTTGACAAATGTACTTTTTATGTGAACAATTCTATTCACATTTCCTTTGTAATAGGTTAAGGAAAAGTTATTTGCAGACGTTTGTAAAAAAGATATTACAACAGGATTTGAGAGAGTATTATTACTTTCTAATGTTTTTACGTTTTATCCCATATAAACGGTTCAGAAAAGCAACTTATATTTTTAATTAAAAAAACAAAATATATGAGATATAAATTGTGAAATGTATGTATAAAATATAGGAATCATGAACACGCAAAGAGAATTAAGTAAATTTTTAATTTTATAGCTATTACATAACGTCAAAACATAAATAAAATCATAACTATATACTGCCATTTCTATGTATAGAAAGTAACTAAATAATTGCTGATTAAAATAATACTCGATGGAAAGACATGTACTATCAATAGTACATCAGACCCGAAGGGTTAAATAACAATTATCGGCGTAAACCTACAGGTGGTGATGTATGCGAGCACTCCAAGTCTTGCAAATTGTTGCCGTTGGGCTACTTTTTATTAATTCAGATTTCATGATAAGCTTATCGATATTCCTGCACCTGCTTGGCGCCGCATATGATTTCAACAGGACATCTCATAATGGAAAGTCTGTATGTGACCAATTGAACCGAGCATTTCGACACAAGTAAATTGGGCGTGTTGATCCCGTCGCTTAGCCTTCCAGATCACCTGATTTATTTCTCCTGGATTATATTCTCGGATGAGGTGCCATGAAAAGACTTGTATATGACACACCCATCAATTCTGAAATGGACCTGGTGATGCGAGCATTTTTCGCTAATGTTACCATCCATGAACCACCTGGTATTTTTTAATGTATGCGTCAATCCAGGTTGCATCGTTGTCTTGCGTGAATATTTGCCAATGTCCGCAATTTCGAACACCTCTACTGATGCTTTTAGGTCATTTTTTAAAATTATTATTTTATTTCTGTAATAAGGCGTTTTACGCTGCATTCTGTGTTGTGACCTTACTGTCTTTCTGTCTCTTTATCCCGTCACAGTTACGTTTTTGCCTTTGATTACCTAAGTAATTATGATTCCTAATAATGTTCAGTACCTTCCCTTCAAGTTTGTACAAGAAATTTCTGGATATCCTCTAAAAAACTTTATTAATTAGATTTAGAGTTTATATGAAATTATAAAAAAATATTTATTTAAATTCACCTATTAAAAAGTTGCTAAACATATAAAAATGTATGTGTGTTTTCATAAACAGTAAAATAAAGACGACTCAAATACTTTTTTTAATTTTTAGATTTTTTATACTTTTGTAAACCCCGCCATGTTATATTGAATCATTAGCATTTCAAAAGATTACTTGCTATACTCATTAAATTTCTCTTTTTTTATTATACAGCTTTTAAGCGCATATATATTTAAACACGCAATTAAAATTCAGATGCTAAGTTTTTTCAGCATTATATGTTGAAAACATTTACACCGTAAGACGTAAACATTTTTTTCTTTTTTTTTTTTTTTTTGCATGCAACATTAAATTTATTTCAATCCACGCAAGCATTTTTTTTCATTGAATTTTCAAACGATTTTGTTTTATCTGTATAAAAATTATTAAGCAAAAAATGTTTCCTACTTTTATATCTTCCCTATATTAAATGTCTAAAAATAAGATTTCATAAGAATAAAAAAAAATCTAATTGTTACAGTTTTGAGCAGTTATTATATTTTATCTTAACAGTAGAGTCAATCAGGGTAATTTTGACTTACCAGGGTAGCTTTAAATGAATATAGAAAAAAGATTAAATTAGCTACATCACTTGACTTAACGATAATATTTTGATCTGAAAATATAAACAGAAGCACTGGTGTTATTCTGGACGCTCATTCGAAATAATTTGTCAAGATTCCACCATGCCGAAATGGATCAAAGTTTCTTGAAGGTGGAGCAAATTTACACTAAATGAATTTCGTGAAATAAACTGTTTCTGATTGGATAACTACAAAACATAATTTCAAAATTTATAAAGAAGTTATAGATAATATTTAAAATGCTGTTTTTATACAGATCTATAAACCAAAAAATGTAAAATGTCTTTAAATAATGAAATTAGTATTTTTTTTACTATTTATTTTAAATAAGAAGTTTGAATAAGACTGTGCAACCTTTTTACAATTCCCTTTAACTATATCACAGGATGTTGCATTTAGAATACATTTTGCAAAAGAGTCTTAGAGTTAATTTGTATTTTAATTATTTTTATTATTATTTTTTTTACAAATTACCAGCTGAAACAAAAACCATAAAACAGCCATTTTTCTCCTATGCTTACTTCAAAGTATTATATCTCAATATCAAATATATATCATTTGTAAATATATATTTAATAGTTCCACAATAAAACTTTACATTCTAATAATTTAAATTTTGCTACTTGGAAACATTTCCCTCCTATTTTTTTATTTTAAATTTTAACTTTCATCGTATTAACCCATATACTCCCTTCGTCACCAATTATGGATTCCGTCATTACTGGCAAAGACAACACCTGTTTGTTTGGGACGTGGGTCACAACACCTGTTTGGGACGTGCGTCGCGATGTTGTTCATAAAGTAAAATAATATGTTTTTCACCTGCCAAAGCGGTCGAGAAAGATATCCCACAGTGGCATTAAA
Source organism: Maratus speculifer (assembly GCA_964019185.1). NCBI lineage: Eukaryota > Metazoa > Arthropoda > Arachnida > Araneae > Salticidae > Maratus > Maratus speculifer. The sequence continues at coordinate 294,496,596 of OZ025294.1, read as the reverse complement.
CATTACAGTGGATATTTCATCCAAGTAAGTTAGAGGATAATCACGTGATGTCATGTTTTCAGCCCTAAGGAGGAAAAAAGAATATCATCTGTCAAATGTGTTGGTCAGAAATCATATGATATGATATCGTGATATTTTTCCCTAAGCTGGAGAAACAGAAATAGCTTTCTGAGTTTAATCTGTCCATTGGAAATCATGTGATCTATTTTCATGAATTACGTCCTAGGTGTAGAAACAAACAGAGCTTCTTTGGCCTTCATCTATGTCTGCCGTACGTTCTACTCCTTTTAAAAAATGTGACAATAATTATTTGCAAAGCACATTTTACATTGAAAGAATTGCATTAAAAAGCTTTTTAATAATTAACAAGGAAGTCAGAAAACAAAAACGAGAAATATTAATGCAAAATTAAGGAATCGTAAATGGAAAACAGAGATTTCTTACTACCTCGAACATAGTAATATTATTCAGAGTTTGAGTAGTTGAGACATAGAATTTTCTCAAGAAACTTCAAACAACAATAATTATTTGGAAATCGGTTCTTCTAATCAAAAGAAGAAGAATTAGATATACATATCTCCCTCAGACATAGATTATTTATGACAATTAAATAGGAAACTGTTTTTTTTTTTCAGGGAAAAGGCCTTCAAAAAATATTTTGCTGTGTTTTTAAAGGTTGTTTTCATAACCTTTTTTCATCGAAAAACGGCCCAAATTTCTCTATTCTAAAAAACGTAACTCCCGCTGTCCCTGCCCCCGACATTGAATATTTTGTGACAGCTGGGGGATCTTTCTTCGTTAATATTAAGGCAGCTACCGCATTCTAAAATATGAAAATAAGTTTGACAAATACGCTAATGTAGGCAGCTTTTAAATAGGATAATTATTTTAAGGGACATTTAAAGTTGGTAAAAATTTTTTCATCAAAAACGGTTTTATAGTAGAAAAAACTATACATGGGAATTTAATAGTTTTTAGATTATTTGATAGACTAGTAAGTACTGGTATGCAGACTACAATTGGGTTTTTAGTTTCATTAAAATTTGCGTTTTATTTCCCTTTTAAATTCAAATTTTCAGCATTTCGAGATACATTTTTTCATATTTCAGAAAATGTTATCATTTTAAGCTCTTACCAATTTGTAAAAACAAGGCAAACAATACTATTTATTTCAAATGAAAAATTATTTGACACGTGACTGTTATAATAAAAAAAATACAAATTAGAATAAAATAATTTTGTACTAAAAGAACAAGAAAATATTAATATTACATCATAAAAACTACATTTACACGTAAATTTTAAAAGAGAAAGGAAATGTTTCAAAAATGCATTAATATGCAGTAAAAGCAGTAAACATATGACATGTAATAATATTGCCAAACAGTTTACATTTTAAAAATGTTTACACGCTAAATTTATTTTACATTTCAGAGTAATCTTTTAAACTATTGTTGTCAATTCTAATCTAGTACAAATAAAAAAATTCCCGTTCTAGCAACAAAAGTATTTTCACATGAATTTTAAAAGAGAAATAAAATTTTAAAATGATAAAATCCATATGCTATAAAAGCGGTAAATAGAAGAAATTACGTCATATTTAAAATGATCAAACATACTATTGGAATACGAATTAAATTTAAAAGTATATTTACACGAAACATCTAATTCCTATTTTGAGATGGTCTTGTTAGCACTTTCCAACAAAGTTGAAAAGTGCTTATGCATTCGGTTTGTCTGTCCGTCTTTAAACGGTCTAACTCCCGTAAATAAACATGGATTTTCATGCACTTGTTAAGGCTTATTTAGAGTTATCAAAACATGTTTTGTATTGAATATGCAGTATGCACGATTTATGGTTCATTTAGAGGGACATTCAAAAGAATTCGATTATATTATGGCTGTCGCGAGAAGAAGAAACACACTGAAGCCAGTTTTTGTCTGTTGCGAATGGCAACGGCAGGAATGTTAAAATAGAATATTATGATAGAATGTCATGGATGTTGTTGTTCGAAGAATTGAAAACGGAGTAATGAATGTTAAAAGCTACTGTTTATTTTGATATTTAATGTAAAAGAATGAATATTATGAAACGAAATTATTTTAATGTGAATATGTAAATATTATGCGCGTCTATGCTGTGTTTGATTTGTAATATATGAAAGTAAAACCATGAAAAAGAAATCTCCGGCGTCTGTCTCGATTGCATCGAAATTGCTTATTTAATATTATATCGTAGTTACAACATTTTCTGGCGCCCCCGAGAGGGCATTTCGTTGCTTTCCGACAGATTAATGAAGTTAGTAGGTAAGAACAAAAATTTTCCATTTTGAAGTTATGTATTTGATATTTGTTACAGTTTAAAATTTGTCATTATTAAGATAGTAGAAATGGAAAATTTAAAAAGAAATAAAAATACTCAGCGTTCAGCTTTTACTAAAGCATATAATAAATTGGAAAATATATTGAACGACGCGAATGCCAAACATTAGGAAATCAAAATTCTTTTCCATTTATTTAAGCAGAAATCTGACGCGCTAAAAATTATTCATAAAAATTATTTAGATGGTTTGAAAGATGACGCAGAATTTGAAGCGGAATTTAATTCCGCTGAAGAATATAGAGAAAATTATTTAATAATTCAGATAAAAGCACAACGTTTGTTAGATAATTGTAAGACAAAATTGAGTCAAAATTTAAATCGAAATGAAAATAATTCGACTAATAAATTTGAAACAGAAAGTGATAAAGTAAAATTTTTATGTCAGCGACTCCCTGAAGTTAAACGGTGTAAGTTTGGGGGTGATTTGAAGGATTGGCTCTCGTTTTGGAACCAATTCAAAAATATACATGAAAATACGAATTTAACTAATGTGGATAAATTTCACTATTTAATTCAGTCAATGAAAATAAAATCAAAATCAAAGGAATTAGTAGAATCATTCCCAGTAACAAATGAAAATTATTCTTTAGCTATTGAGAGTTTAACAGAAAGATATGGTAGAACCGATCTGTTAATTAATTTTCATGTGCGAGAATTATTGAAACTTGTATTGAATAATGCGACAAAAAAGAAAGTTGATTCTTTGAGTAGTTTATATAATAAACTTTCGAGTCAAATCAGGGCCTTGGGTTCATTAGGTGTTACTACCGAAATGTGTGGTGTCATACTGTATCCTTTAGTTGAAAGCGCATTACCTATTAATATTTTATGTTCTTTCGAAAGACAGAGAAAAAGTATAGAAAGCGAACAAAAGTTATCCACTCTCGACGCCATAATTTTGTTTCTTAAAAACGAGGTACAGTCAGAAGAAAAAAAAAATTGAGTACATCAGAAATTTGCGATTTTGTTCCAGAAAGAAAAAACTTGGCAACAAGCCAGAATTTTAAAGGCGGCAATTTTTCTGCTGCAGAATTGATTTCTCATAATTCTAATGATATTTCTTGCGTATTTTGTTTAAAAGATCATGAATCGCGTTTTTGCAAAAAGGCATTTTTTATGCCTATGCCTGAAAAACTTTCGATTATCAAAAGTAAAGGTTTGTGCCGTATCTGCTTTACTAAAGGCCACCTTGCTGTTTGTTGTACAAGATCGAACATTAAATATCAAAATTGTTCGAAAAGACATGTAAAATTTATGTGTCCTAATTTAGACTATAATAAATCTAAAGAAATATCAAAATCGCACGACGATGAAACAAAAGAAAAAAATTTTGATACACTTTTTACGCATAACCACAACATGAATAAGAAATTTTCTTCTACCAATGAAGTTTCATTACAAACGTTAGTTGTAAACCTAAAAGGGAAATTTTCAACCCGTAAGGCAAGAATAATAATCGATACAGGTTCCCAGAAATCTTACATTTTGCGATCCACTGCTAAAGAACTAGGTTTTGATTTTCAAAGAGAAGAAGAGTTTTGCCATTCATTATTTGGAGGTAGAAAAACAAAAATGCTTAAGCACAAATGTTACAAAATTTATTTAAGTAGCCTTGATGGTAATCATATTTGTAATTTGGATGCTTTAGATCAAGATGTCATATGTAATGATATTTCTGCGATTAAATATGGTTATTGGATACGCGAGCTTAAAGATAAAGGAATCCACTTAAGTGATACTCGAGAATCAGGGCCTATTGAGATACTTTTAGGAGCATATGTTGCTGGTAAGCTATTTACAGGAAGAAAAGAACAACTAAATTGTGGTTTAGTTGCAGTGCAAACTAAGTTAGGTTGGAATTTAATAGGCAAGATCCCTCAGCTTGATAGTCAGAATGATGTAAATATGACTGTTGTCAGTATGCTATTTCAAGAAGATGTACCTGTTTCAGCATTATGGGATTTAGAACTTCTTGGTATTCTAGATTCTATTGAACAAAATAGTAAAGTAAATTCGGAAAGGGCTTTCATGATTCATTTTAAAGATACAGTTCAATAAAAGAAGATAAAAGACAATGAGGATCAATTAAAAAACAGATACAAGAAAGAATCGATTTACTAGAATGAGCTAATAAAAAACAAGATCAACTGCTGAAAGAAAATCTTGACGGTTTTTATGAAATACAGAAGAAAAGTATTGAGAATGAATTACTGCTAGCAGAAGTTCGTCATACACAGCAGTTAGAACATATGCTCAAAACCAAACATGCAGAAACTGAAGATACTATTGCCAAAGTCAGACTTAAAGTGCAAGATGAAATAGACATGTTAAATAAAGAAAATGATTCTCTAAAATTAAAGATTGAAGAAATGGAGAAGCAGCATAAAAAAGAAATGCAAAGTAAGGATGATTACATAAAGAAATTAATATTAAAAGGTCCGAAAGAACAATGGTCCAAATCTGTTGACAATGTTAACGAAGATGAAGTTGAAGAAAACTATGCTATTGATTCTGAAGAAGACACTGTTACTGAAACTTATATTTTTTCTGATGATGCTAATTCAGAATATCGCGAAACAGGTCCACAGAGTGTAGAAATGCAACTTAATGTTGCTGATTACACTTCAAAGCTTGAAAAGAAAAACTGTTTGTCTTTGGCACCCTTTCAGAATATTGACATTCAAAGTGAAAACTTAGAATTAACTGAGGAGTCTGTGCTAGAAAAGAAAAATATTTTTGATAGCAGTAATAGAAGGTCTGTGAGTTTAGAGGATAAATCTGACCTAAAGCAGCATGAAAACTAGAATTGAAGTTCTTGGTGCTGATATAACTCGTTTGCAAGGAGAATTTAAAGAGATGGAGAATTCAAATTTAGATTTAAAAACTCAGTTGAAAGAGACAGAAGCTGCTCTGTCAGAAGCTAAGCTTTATGTGAGAATATCGAATCGAAGAAAACAGCAAGCAGATAGTATTACATCTTCACTTCGAGACCGAAATAAAGAATTGAGGGAGAAAATAAAATCTCTTGAAGAGACCATTGAAGAAAAAATAAAATCTGAAAACGAACTAAGAGATAAGGTTAATAATTTAGAAATTCAGCTATCCAAATCAATAAAAGAAGCAGATGATAAGCAGAAAAGACTTGAAATTGAAAAAGCCAAATAGGAAGAAAGAATCAAAGGAATGCAATATACATGTGAGATGTCAAAAGATGTAACTCAAAAATTTGCCAAAAGCCAAGATTATTATGAAGAAATTGTAAAACAAAATATGGATTTAGTAAGAGAAAAAGAAGAAAATAATAGAAAAAAATATTACATTTGCAAAAAGAAATTGATAAACTGAAAAATGAATTAGCAGAGATAAAAAAAGAAAAAGCAAGATTTGAAAAACTAACTTCTGTATTGAAATCATCCTGTATGGAATTACAAGAGCAAGCTAAAGATTTAGAAATTATAGTAGAAGTAAGAGAAAGAGCTATCCGTGATTTGCAAGAATATGAGAATGTCTTAAAGGCTCACATGAAAAGCTTAAAAGAAGATTTGAAAGTATATAAAGCTGAAACAAATAAAGAACTAAAAGATATAGACTGGGCAATGATTCAACGAACATTTGAAGTTTATGAAATTCGTTGGAAGTTTAAGCCATCCTCCCCCCATGGTGAGGAGGGTTTTGGGAAAGGCTAATTAGAATTTTTAAATACCTGCTTAGAAAAAATTTAGGACATTCGTCTCTGACCTATGAAGAATTATTAACTCTTGTCTGCGAATGTGAATCAGTAATGAACAACCGACCACTAACCTATATATCAGAAGAATCTGACTTGAGACCTCTAACCCCTGCATCATTTCTACAAGATATTTGCACAAGCGAAGTTCCTGATTTAGACCAAATTGAAAGGACTAATATTTTGAAAAGATGGCGACACATTTAAAGAGTAAGAGATAATCTGAAACTCAGATTTAAAAAGGAGTATGTAGGTTTCCTGCGATCTTCCATTTCTAAAAAGCATGATAATATTAAAGTTGGAGATGTAGCTTTGAGTGGCCGAGATGATAAGAAGAGACTGTTTTGGCCTTTGGCAAAGGTTATAGAACTTTTACCAGGTAAAGATGGAGTAGTCAGACTTGTTAAGTTGAAAACAGCTAAAGGAACATTTTTGAGACCAGTACAAAGACTTTACCCTCTTGAGATCACACAGGAAGACTGTGAACCTCTTTTGTTTGATCCAGCACCAATCACAGATGATACGATCGACGAACAGTCAGAAGATAGTAAACCTATTGAAAAGATTGATACTCAGACTCGTTCTGGTCGAACAGTAAATCCTCCTAAAAGACTTGATTTGTAAATTCTGAACATTTCAGTTGAACTTTCACCATTGAACTGTCATTATTGAATATGAACTTTCATTTATTGACTCTAAAACCTAGAACTTTAAAGTTTGAAAAATATTTTCATTATTTCTATTTTCTTTTTTGATTGTATGCATTTGTATTAGAATCTGTATTTTTAATGTTTATTTTAACTTTTTGCTTAAGATTAATATTTGTATGTATATGATATTTTAGTATTTTTCAGTCTCTCTTTACTGAGTTTTTTTCCAAAACTCAGGTGGGGAGGATGTCGCGAGAAGAAGAAACCCACTGAAGCCAGTTTTTGTCTGTTGCGAATGGCAATAGCAGGAATGTTATGATAGAATGTTATGATAGAATGTCATGAATGTTGTTGTTTGAAGAATTGAAAACGGTAGTAATGAATGTTAAAAGCTACTGTTTATTTTGATATTTAATGTAAAAGAATGAATATTATGAAAAGAAATTATTTTAATGTAAATATTTAAATATTATGCTCGTCTATGCTGTGTGTGATTTGTAATATATGAAAGTAAAACCATGAAAAAGAAATCTCCGGTGTCTGTCTCGATTGCATCGAAATTGCTCATTTAATATTATATCGTAGTTACAACAATGGTATATGTGGAAAAATCGTTTGGTTACAATTTTAATGATATTACGATATTTCAAATTTATTGAAACTTATCTAAATTACTAAATTTTACTACGTTCACGTTAAAACAGAGCATTCATAGCATTATTTATTAATTTACAGAGAAACAAAAAAGGAAACCGGTTACAGTACTGTCTTTGTATAATGATTGCTGCAGCGCGCGTTTTAAAATTCAGTATGTGTTTTTAAATTTAATAAGTTTTTTGCACATTATGTTTTATATACAGGGTGTCCGAAAAGTCTGGAAACGGCCGAATAACTCGAGAAATACATATGAGATTGAAAAACGTAAATATACGTGTTAAATATTTTTAAATAAGCTACTCTGTGATACCAAATTTGACCTTCGAAACCGACCCCCTGGGGGTGAGAGGGGGTCCAACTTTGAAATCTTAAATTATAACCCCCATTTTTTATTGCAGATTCGGATTCTACGGACAAAAATACGTAATTTTTGTATTTGATGTTTATTTCAAATCTTCGTTTATCACGGTGTAATCGAGCATATTAAATCGATACATATTCCCGCTTTTCCAACGGGATTTTCCCTAATCGAAACTGATTGGGCGGAATTTTTGACGTCAAATTCCTCGTCTTTTGTAGGAATAGCGTTTCCTGAAAATCACCCGTGGCGATTGTTTCAATAGTGCTACACTGTTAAAAATTTGACCCATTTGCTGCAGCGTCACTCCACAGCTATTATAGAATATCTCTTTTGTGACCAATGAGAATGCTCCATAACACAGTAAAGTAATCGTTTTCTATAAAAGCGGTAGAGTGACGATGCAGCAAAAGGGTCAATTTTTTTACAGTGTACTTTACTGTGTTATGGAACATTCTCATTGGTCATGAAAGAGATATTCTATAAAAGCTGTGGAGTGACGCTACAGCAAATGGATCAAATTTTTAACTGTGTAGCACTCCCGAAATAATCGGCACGGGTGATTTTCAGGAAACGCTATTATTGCAAAAGACGAGGAATTTGATGTCATAAATTCTCCCCAATTAGTTTCGATTAGGGAAAATCCCGTTGGAAAAGCCGAGACATGTATCGATTTAATATGCTCAATTACACCGTGATAAACGAGGATTCACAATATCAAAAGAACAATAGTAGGCGTTGTTGGAATTATGTTGATATAGGTTATCCTCACCACAACTTAATCAGGAAGTATGGCGTAGTGTTTACCAGATTTTTAACCAAAACGGTGTTTACTCTGGATCGGAAAAAAAAATTTCTCAAAGGGGGTGATGCGAATTGTAATCTTTGTAAAGAGGAAGATCAAACTGAGGAACATTTAGTAATCCGATGTAAAAAATTCACGGATCCTCGTTTAAGATTGTATAAAAAATTTCATATTTCGGGAAATGCGTCATATACGGATATTTTTGAGATAGCTGGTAGAAATGGGGGAGAATATCTCATGTGGCTTTCTAAATTCCTGGATGAAATATACATGCATTGCCCTAGGTGGGTCGGAAATGTTTAGGCTGGTGCTCGGTCAAGGAAGGAGATGTGCGTTTGGTGCGGTTTCTTTGGAGGGCAGAAGTGTTGCGTTGTGAGTTAGTCTGTACTTTCGTTTATGTGTGAATGTCGGAGCAAGGAGTTTGGTGTAATATAGGAGGTTGGATTTGGGTTTTTCTGTGTTTTTCTGCTTGTGGTGTTGGAAGGAGTTAATTTTGCGAATTTCTGTATAGATATCTGTATGGCGATTAAGTTGATTTTATAGACTTTGGTATTTTAAGAAGCTTAGCGGAGTAAGACAGCTATATAGAAATGTAAAGCTGCTCACCGGGCCAATATCTTGGTCAATACAACAACAACAACAACAACAACAACGAGGATTCGAAATAAACATCAAATACAAAAGTTACGCCTTTTTGTCCGTAGAATCCGAATCTGCAATAAAAAATGGGGGTTATAATTTGAGATTTCAAAGTTGGACCCCCTCTGACCCCCAGGGGGTCGGTTACGAAGGTCAAATTTGATATCACTGAGTAGCTTATTTAAAACTATTTAACACGTATATTTACGTTTTTCAATCTCTTATGTATTTTTCGAGTTATTCGACCGTTTCCAGACTTTTCGGACACCCTGTATAAATTGTATACATCATATACAGGAAAATACAAAAGTATTTACATATCATTATCCTTATTAGAGGAAATTACTGAAGGGGAATTTTCAACTGAAATATATGTATCTCTTAAATGAATTAAATTTTGGATTGCATGTTGTTAATAAATACAAATATCTATATCATATACGGGGCTGCTAATAACTCGAATAATTTTCCGATCGTAGATGGGAACAGCTGAATTTGCGGTAAAAATGGTGCAATTTTGTTACATTATTTTTAATGTGTTGAAAAATGCCTCATAATGTATGCTTGACGCATATTTTTTTTTCTTGTTTTAAGAATTGTTGTGAGTTCTATAACACCACAAATAATATTTTTTCACAAATAAAAATTCCTGTTTAATTACAAAGCAATAAACAAATACTCAGATTTAGAAAATACCGAACTAAAAACCACTGACGCAAAATTAAATCAGAATATGTAGAACAATAAAAATGCATTAGTTCTTTATAAAAATTTTATCTTACATTAAATCATAAATTAGAGTATCTTTGCATATCTCTTGGATCTTTTTTTATGTTCTATTCTAATCAACTCCCAATTAATTTTAATTATTGAAATACGTCTTTATTGATTCAATAACTTAATTAATTAAAATATAATACTATAATTAAACATGGAATAACATTCTAGTTGTGAATAATTGATTAAATTTTGTTCAAGTGAAATGCATTGTAAATTAATAGACGTTAATGCAGCTAATATATACATATATTTTTCCATATAAATCTTTTTTTTGTGTGTGTCTGTGCACTTTTAGCAAACATTAAATACATCTATTTAAAAAATAACTGAACTGACAGTTATATAACAATTAAAATTAATAATATTCATATACTTTTAAATTTTTTTATTATTAACTTATTAAGATGTGATATCTACACAATACCTTTCCTAAAAATATTTAAGATTTATTAAATTTATAAAATTTGCAGCACCTCGTTCAGACATTTGATATATTTACTTATATTAATATGTTGAAAACAGTCAAATTTATATATACTTTTAAGTAGTTTCATGTATAAAATTTTCTTTGTGTGACATATAGCATAGAGAATTAAGTAAAAAGCTAAATCAATGAATAATCGAAAACGTTACGAAAAATTTTAAAATTCAGTATCAGAAAAACTACAGTGAGGTTCAATACTACAAAAGATAAAAACATTTAATATTCTAAAGCTTCAAATTATTTTTAAAAAAATTAACACTATCATTCTAGTGTAAAATTTATTTTAAGCTTTTCATTTGGAATATTTTAAAAATTCAATAATATAACTACTTTTTTTTAATTTTTCTTGTATTCCATTTGTTTTTAATCTACAACATTACTACCCCCCCCCCACCAAAAAAAAAATTAAACTGATAGTGAATAAACGAGTAACAAATTTGGAATTGTCTCGTATGGAGCATACGCCCCACGTTGGGAACCACTGGTCCATTCATTCAAAAATATTCTATTAGGGAAAGCACAATAATTATTCATCAACACCTCACAAAGAAACGACTTTTGGTGCTCCTCGCACCCAGAACCGAAACTTGGCGCTTCCCATTTGGAAAACAAAAATTATATATAAAAAAAACCTAATTGTAATTTAACAAATTACAACGACTATTTAGAAAATGATATTTTCAAAGACTCAAATTTTAAAAACTTATAAATAAATCTTATATTTAAATTAATAACAATAATAAAAATCATTTTTATGATGATCATAACGATTCATGCATTACATACGCCACGCATTAAACATTAATTCTCCTAAGAGTAACGATAAAAAAAATAGATTAAAAATAGGCAACTTTAACTGCCTAAAATGTGCATTTTTATTTGATCAAGTTAATCAGACTGAATTTTGAAAGCCTCATATTACGTACCACAAGGATTAAACATTAATATTTATGGACGCGTCACCAACAAATTTTAAATGAAATTTCAGTTTTACAATTTTTGGAACTGCAAATTTTTAAACCTCTAAACATCGCACATTTTAAATGTTTACACCGTTGCGCAGAGAAAAAAATACACTTTTAAATGAAATTTGTTTAAAATCTTTATCGCAATCTGTTTTCAAATTAATAATTTTTAAATGTTTTTTGTTCATTATTTTTTTGTACATTTTGTCACATATTATTTTTTTGGGAACAGAAGTATTCCATTTTTGGATATTAAACATGGACCAATCAGAAAACGAATAAAATAAAAAAAGTTGCGGAATTCAACCAATGAAAATATTCAGATATACTTCAGATTTCCCAGTCTTTTACGGAGGGCAACAACTATTTTCCAAATAGTTATTAAAAATAATAATCTCTAAATTTATAGATTAGATGGCAAATGAAGTTACAAATAGAAAAAGACTTCCAAATTAAAAGCTAAATATTTTAATAGATACATGAAACATACTATTTCAATCATTTAAAAGGGAAATAGAATGCATCTGAACTCATCCTATAAATAAAGATTCTTTTATTAAAAATTATTCGTGAAAAGCTCTTAGTATCTATATCCCATTAAATTGAAAAATGGAAATATTTAAATGAAAAATGAACCTCTTAAAAGCATTTCAACTCTATCTTGAATTTATGTAAATATTAATAAAATGAGCTTAGGACCCATTACTTTTGCGTATAGATTACTTAAAGACATAAAAAGAAGATTATAAAGAAAATATTTTGGTAAGACTTTAAAATACTTCCAATTTACATTCAGTGTAAGAAAGAAGAGAGAAAATTTTATAAAAATCATGTTTGAATAACTGGCTATGGAAATTCCTCTAAAAGGGGAAGAAAAATCATGAATCAAGTATAGTTTATGAAACACTTTTTAACACTTTAAAAAAATTGTAATCACATTTTCCTGTTTGCTGGTGAAAGATAATATTTAAATAAAGAATTAGAAAAACGCATAATACTTTCTTAAGCATAATTTCGGCTTTTACAAGTTATGATTTAAATAGTTTTTAAGTTCTTTTGTTCATCCCTGTACATGATCAACAGATTTGTATAAGAATACTTTGTACATATATCTTACATAGTTTGCTAACGTTTAGCCCAATCAGAAAACACATCACACAATTGAAAATTCTCTTTTAGCGATTTCCTCCAATACAAAGAAATGAATTATTTTGCTCTAACCTGTATAAGATCTGTAACTTATATATGTATAATATCAGTACGTAATATGCATAAAAGTACCTATATTTACAAATTCACGCCCACAATTTATAAAAATACGTGAAACGATCACCACAAATTTAACTGATTTCGTGGTAGAATTTCTCTAAATCGTTTGAAATTAATGAAAATTTGTCTTAGAAATCAATTTGCCAATCGCCCATATTTATGCAGGGAAAAGGAAATAATTTACTTTATGTAGCAGTGATTTGCTACAATAAAGTGAAATTTTATTTCTTTTTTTTTACATTTTATGTGTTAATAAATTAGCATTCTTCTGATATTTTATCCATAATACAAAAACAAAAATCGCATGAAAACTATACACTCCTCATTTTCAGAATATTTTTATACAAATGAATTCTTTGTTCATACAAGTGCAAATAATAACTGGTTTCGATTTAGCTGTCACAAACAGAAAACCTATTTTAATCACACATACTATCTAATAACGATAACTACACTTATATAGTTATTCTAAAAAAACAACCTTTAAGCATGTTGAATTTATTTGAATATCTATAAAATAAAACATATTACATATATATACAGGGTGATTCCAAACTTTTTTTACAATAAAAGAGGGGTGATAGTACACATCAAGACAAACAATATTAAATAGGAGACCAAGGGTCCAAAATGTTTTTCTAAGGAGATAGCCGCCATTAAAGTTTAGGGACCAAAATTTCAAATAAACATAAAAAACGGAAAAATCGGTCGATTTATTTGCGGTTTTCACTAAAATTATTCTTTATGTCGGCTTTTTCTTGAAATTAAATTATAAAGATAAATTTCAAAAAATGCCGATAGAGGGCGCTTTAGACTTTGGAGTAACGAACAACTATTTTTTGCCGCTATGTTTTGCATCTCATTAAATGTTTTCGTAAGTTTACACTCAAACTTAAATTTTTAGCTCAAAATCTGTAGTGGTTAAGTAACACAAGCTGAGCTGTGTTCAGAGGGTTCAAATTTCAAATGATTAAAAAAAAACGGAAAAATTGATCGATTAATTTGCGGTTTTCGCTAAAACTGTTCTTTTTTAAGTATTTTCGTGAAAATAAATTATAAAGATAAATTTCAAAAAATGCCGATAGAGAGCGCTTTAGACTTTGGAGTAACGAACAACTATTTTTTGCCGTTATTGTTTGCATCTCTTTAAATGATTTAGGAAGGTTAGTCTTAAACTTAAATTTTGAGCTGAAAATCTGAATAGTAGGGGGTGGTTAAGTAGCACAAACTGAACTGTGTTCAAAGGGGAGGGGGAGGTTCAAATTTAAAGTAATTACAGAAAATGGAAAAATTGGTCGATTCGTTTGCGGTTTAAAATAAAACTATTCTTTAAGTGAGTATCTTCTTGAAAATAATTTTTAAAGATAAATCTCAAAAAATTCCGTCAGAGGGTGCCTTAAACTTCAGAGTAACCAACAATTCGTTTAACCATTATTTTTTGGTTCTAATTAAATGCTTGCAAAAGCATTTTAAATGTTCTCTGGAGCGTAGATTTAAACTTAAATTTTGAGCTCAAATCCTGAATCGTTATGAGGAGTTAAGAAGCGCAAACTGAAGTGTGTTCAGAAGTTAAAATTTAACCCTCTTTCCACCTCGAGCACAATTCAATTTTTCGCTACTTAAACACTTCCAACGATTCAGAATTTCAGTACAAAATTTAAGTCTATGCATTTGAAGGCATTTAATGAGATTAAAAAAATAACAGGTGTACCCTACTCAAAAGTCTAAGGCGCCCTCTACCGGCATTTTGTGAAATTTATCTTTAAAAATTATTTTCAAGGAAACACTGATTGATCAAGAAAACTGCTGATTTAAAAATTAGTTTTAGCAAAAAACGCAAACTAATCGACCAATTTTTCCGTTTTTTACAATTATTTGAAATTTGAACCCTCTGAACACAGCTAAGTTTGTCTACTTAACCACTCCCAGCTATTCAAATTTTGAGCTCAAAATTTAAGTTCAAGTCTAAGCTTACGAAAGCATTTAATAAGATGCAAAAAATAACGCCATGAAAGAGTGTTTCGTTACTCCAAAGTCTAAAGCGCCCTCTATCGGCATTTTTTGAAATTTATCTTTATAATTTATTTTCACGAAAATATCGACATAAAGAATAGTTTTAGTGAAAACCGCAAATCAATCGACCAATTTTTCCGTTTTTTATAATCATTTGAAATTTGAACCCTCTGAACACAGCTCAGTTTGTGTTACTTAATCAATCCCAACTAAAGATTTTGAGCTCAAAATATGAGTCTAAGCTTACGAAAACATTTAATGAGATGCAAAACATACCGGCAAAAAATAGTTGTTCGTTACTCCAAAGTCTAAAGCGCCCTCTATCGGCATTTTTTGAAATTTATCTTTAAAATTTAATTTCGAGAAAATGCCGACATAAAGAATAATTTTAGTGAAAACCGCAAATCAATCGACCAATTTTTCCGTTTTTTATGTGTATTTGACACAAACGGAAAAATTGGTCGATTGATTCGCGGTTTACACTAAAAGTATTCTTTATGTTGGTATTTTCTTGAAAAAAAATTATAAAAATTGATTTCGAAAAATGCCGATAGAGGGCGCTTTAGGCTTTGGAGTAACGAACAACTATTTTTTGCCGTAATTTTTTGCATCTCATTAAATGGTTTCGTAAGCTTAGACTTAAATTTTGAACTCAAAATCTGAATAGTTGGAAGCGGTTAAGTAGCACAAACTTAACTGTGTTCAGAGGGTTTAAATTTCAAATGATTATAAAAAACGGAAAAATTGGTCGATTGATTTCCGGTTTTCACTAAAACTATTCTTTATGTCGGTATTTTATTGAAAATGAATTATAAAGATAAATTTCAAAAAATGCCGATAGAGACTTTGGATTAACGAAATAATCCATCCTAATACTATTTTTTGCCGTTATTTTTTGCATCTCATCAAATTGTGTCGTAGGCTTAGATTTAAACTTAAATTTTGAGTTCAAAATCTGAATAGTTGGGAGTGGTTAAATAGCACAAACTGAACTGTGTTCAGCGGGTTTAAATTTCAAACGAAACGGAAAACTATAAAAACGCGGAAAAATTAGTCAATTCGTTTGCGGCTTTTGCTAAAACTACTCTTTAAATCAGTGTTTTCTTGAAAATAAATTTTAAAGATAAATTTCGCAACATGCTGATAGAGGGCGCTTTAGACATTGGAGTAGCGTATAACTATTTTTAACCGTTATTTTTTTAAATCTCATTAAATGCTTTCAAATGCTTATATTTAAAATTTGAGATCAAATTCTGAGTCGTTGAAAGTGTTTAAGTAGCGCAAAAGTAAACTGTGTTCGGGGGGCGGGGGGGTTAAATTTCAACTCCTGAACACACTTCAGTTTGCGCTTCTTAACCTTTCCCAACGATGCAGAATTTGAGTTCAAAATTTAAATTTAAATCTAAGATTTCGAAAACATTTAACAAGTTTTGGAAAGCATTTAATGAGATACAAAAAATAACGGTTAAAATTTGTTGTTGGTTACTCTGAAGTTTAAGGCGCCCTCTAACGGAATTGTTTGAAATTTATCTTTAAAATTCATTTTCAAGAAGATACTGACTTAAAGAATAGTTTTATTTTAAACCACAAACGGATCGACCAATTTTTCCGTCTTTTAATATCATTTGAAATTTGATCCCTCTGAACACAGTTCAGTTTGTGCTACTTAACCACTCCCAGCTATTTAGATTTTGAGCTCAAAATTTAAGTTTAAGTCTAATTTTACGAAAACATTTAATCAGATGCAAAAAATAACATAATAAGTAGTTGTTCGTTACTCCAAAGATTAAAGCGCCCTCTATCGGCATTTTTTGAAATTTATCTTTATAATTCATTTTCAATAAAATATCGACATAAAGAATAGTTTTAGTGAAAACCGCAAATCAATCGACAAATTTTTCCGTTTTTTGTAATCATTTGAAATTTAAACCCTTTGAACACAGTTAAGTTTGTGCTATTTAACCGCTTCCAAATATTCAGATTTTGAGCTCAAAATTTAAGATTAAGTCTAAGCTAACAAAACCAATTAATAAGATGCAAAAAATCACGGCAAAAAATAGTTTTTCATTACTCCAAAGTCTAAAGCGCCCTCTATCGGCATTTTTCGAAATTAATCTTTATAATTTATTTTCAAGAAAATACCAACATGAAGAATAATTTTTGTTAAAACCGCAAATCAATCGACCAATTTTCCGTTTTTTTATGTGTATTTGACATTTTGGACCCCAAACTCTAATGGCGGCTATCTCCTTTGGAAAACGTTTGGGACTGTTGGTTTCCTATTTACTATTACTCGTCTTGATGTGTTCTACCACCCCCTCGTATATACCATTTGTTTAGGGACACCCTGTACGTACAATTTTTCAAATATATATAAATATATTGCAAATGATTTATATATATGTATGTGTAAAAACATTAACTGTAAAAAATATTTATCAATAAAACATGAAGAAAAATGAATTAAAAAGAATATATTCGAAATTTGCAGAACCATAGTAGGTTCATAATTATATATATTATCATTACATCATATGATTAAATTATAATATTGCATCTCATAATAAAACCATATATATTAAAACGGTAGGCTAATTCTTTAAGATCAACTCAAAAATTCATGCATTTGCGCATGCGTGAAGTTTAATTAGCAAATCTATTTAGCTCAGTGGTTTAAGGCACGAATTTAAAGCTCTGGACTTTAGTAGAGTACTAGGGTTCGATCCCAACGCTCGGCAAAGTAATTTATTTAAATAATGGCACATTTTACTACGAATGAAAGTTATATGATTTTTATTCTTTTGTTGTCATTATTATTTTGATGCTTTATAATTAAATAAAATTTAACAGTCAACAATGTTTTTTTAAGTAACAATTTTATTTTAAAAATATTTCAAGCAATTAAAACGTAGTAATTATTAGATAGAGACAGCCAATTTCCAGCTCAGATCTTTAGAGATATATTTGTTAGAATAAAATTATTGAAAATCTTTACATCGCATCTTTAAATCTTTGTACAATCTTAATCCTTAAATTCTTAAAATACAATATTTAAACCGCATTAAAAAAATAAACAACAATAAATACAACAAACACAAATAAAAACTGTAAACATTCCGTAAAATTTAATTAATTAATTTTTTAAAATGTATTCTAATTTTCTAAAAAATTTAAATTTTTAAACATTATTTTGTCCGTAGGTAGTAGCAGCAATTTTCCACGTCCCTGTCATACGCGTGGAAGTTTAGAAAAAATAATCCGTTTGTAAACTGTAATGTACGTGAATTATGTAAAGAAATAAATGTTATACATCATTTAGACCATATATTAAATAATTTTTAACTAAATCCCTGAATGCTGTTTTGAAGTAATGTCTGAATCTTGTTGTGTGTTGTTGTCTGAAGTGTTCTAAAATATTTTTTTTTAAAGTTTAAAAATTTTAACTTAAAATATTTAAGCTAAACTATTTTTCATTTAATTTAAACTAATCTACAATTTTTGTTATTTTTTGTATGAGCATTACAAGAAAGATTTATGTTTGTGTACATATAAGGAAAAATATTAAATTTTTCCGGAGAAAAAAAATAAAATAAAGAAGAAAAAAACAGGGGGAAAGAAAAATAGTCACGTAAGAATTGTAATTAAACTACTCTGTGATACTCATAGTTTAATAATTAAAAAATGTATGAAAACGTTATGAAAAATTCAACTAATTCAAATATATTATAAATAGTTACTTGGTAGCATGAAATTTTAAGTTTAGGGTTTTAAAATGAGACTGATAAAAATAAAATTAATAAAAACTTTTCAATATAATTTAAGGAATTAGAAAATACTAAACATTGCTATATTTTCAAAATACTGAGAAAATTCACCAAAATAAATATCAGTTCAGTTAATTTTAGTTATCCTTCTGGTAAAAAGCAAGAGCTGTTAAAATTTTGCTTAAAATTCCTTTAGATGATCACTTGAGTAGGTCAGTCTGACCGAATCATGAAATGCTTTGAATCTGTTGGAATCACACAGATATCATAGAAATAAATCAAGTTTTAAAACTTTATTTACAGGTAACTAATTAAGAAAATCAAACATTATTCTAATTAATCTATATATATATATATAAACCTTTCAAAATTATAACAGATCTTATTTTAATGAAGAAGATATTTCTATTATATATGTAAAATAATATAATCAAATCATCTTCGACTGATAGCAACTGATATCAAGTCTCATATTTCCTTCCATTTCATTACAAAAGATACAAAAGACATTAAAAGATTTGCTATTATGGTTTTCTGTTCCATTTTATTATGCTCTTTTCTAATTGCATGGAAATCTATTGTTACTATTGCAATGTGGTTACACAAAACAATATCTTTCTTTTCCCTAATTATCTAAATAATTCTAATAATTTTCGGAAGCAAAGTAACCATTTTTCTCAATTTTTATTAAAATCGAGATCTTTTTATGATTAAATATGCATAAGTGCTTTATTTATTAAATAACATTTACAAAAAAATAAAATTACAAATTTTATAGCAATCCTAAAACGTTTTGACTTTTAAGTTTATACCTTAAGTAAATTTATTTTACTACTCTACTTTGTTTTCTTCAAAGATAAATTTCAAAAAATGCCGATAGAGGGCGCTTTTGACTTTGGAGTGACGAACAACTATTTTTACCGTTATTTTTTCCATTTCATTAATTTTTTTACAAGCTTAGACATAAACTTAAATTTGAGCTGAAAATCTGAATCGTTGGGAGTGGTTAAATAGCGCAAACTGCACTGTGTTCAATGGGAGTGGGAAGGTTCAAATTTCAAATGATTATAAGAAACGAAAAAGTTGTTGGTCAGTTTGCGGTTTTCACTAAAACTATTTTTTATGTCAGTATTTCCTTAAAAATAAATTTTAGAGATAAATTTAAAAAAATTCCGTTAGTGGGCGCCTTTAAACTTTAATGTAACCAACCAGTATTTTAATCGTTATTTTTATTTATTTATTTTTTTTTTTTTGTATTTAATTAAATACTTGTAAAAAGCTTAGATTTGACTTTTAAGTTCAAAATCCGAATAGTTTTGAATAATTATATAGCGCAAAATTGAACTGTGTTCGAGGGGTAGGGAGGGTAACATTTAAACACCTGAACACAGTTAAGTTTGCGCTTCTTACCCCCTTGCAACGAATCAGAATTTGAGCTGGAATTTTAAGTCTAAGATTTTACAAGCATTTAATTGGATACAAAAAATAACGGATAAAAATAGTTGTTGGTTTCTTTAAAGTTTAAAGCGCCCTCTAACGGAATTTTTTATATTTATCTTTAAAATTTATTTTCAAGGAAATACTGACATAAAGAATAGTTTTAGCGTAAACCGCAAGTGAATCAATCAATTTTTCCGTTATTTATAATCATTTGAATTTTGAACTTCCTCACACCCATTGAGCACAGTTCAGTTTGCGCTATTTAACCACTCCCAACGATACAGATTTTCAGCTCAAAATTTGAGTTTATGTCTAAGCTTCTAAAAAAAATCAATGAGATGCAAAAAATAACGGTAAAAAATAGGTGCATGTTACTCCAAAGTCTAAAGCACCTTCTATCGGCATTTTTTGAAATTTATCTTTATAATTTATTTTCAAGGAAGTACTTACAAAAGGAATAGTTTTAGCGTAAACCGCAAGCGAATCAATCAACTTTTCGTTTTTTATAATCATTTGAAATTTGAATCTCCCCACCCCCATTGAAAACAGTTCAGTTTGCGTTACTTAACCACTCCCAACAATTCAGATTTTCAGCTTAAAATTTGAGTTTATGCCTAAGCTTCCAAAAAAAATAATAAAATGCAAAAAATAATGGTAAAAAAAAAGTTGTTTGTTACTCCAAAGTCTAAAGCCCCCTTTATCGCCATTTTTTGAAATTTATCTTTATAATTTATTTTCAAAACAATACTTACATAAAGAATAGTTTTAGTTAAAACCGTAAATCAATTTTTCCATTTTTTATGATTATTTGAAATTTTGGTCCCTAAATTTTAATAGCAGCTATCTCCTTCGGAAAACTTTTGGGACCCTTGGTTTTCTATTTAATATTGTTTATATTGATGTATGATATCGCCCCTTAAAGTTTTGCTTAAGAGTTTAGATACACTCAGTATATTGGTTAATTAACCCTTTACAACATATTTGAAAATTATTTATGACTTCGGCTTGTTTGACCGTTTTCCGCATGTCTGAGTTCTAATTCTCATAAATGTTTTCAGAACGCCCTGAATATTTTGTATGTTATTACATATACTATAGTGCGATCACTGTTCAAAAAGAAATGTGTATTCTTTAGAGTTTCATTACAAGAATTTACAAAATTCAGAGGTTTCAAAATTATTTTGTTACATTAGGGACAATGATAATTAAACTTGATAATTGAACTTGATAATTGAACTCGATAAATAAACTTGATAATTGAACTTTATAACTTTTGTAAAATGCCCTAAAACATGCATTCTGTTGAATGTGAGGTGCAATTGATTTATTATTGGTTTACGGGACTTCAAAAAATAATTCTATTACACAATGGTTTACAGGGAAAAACAGTTTGCAGCATATTTTAGTTTTGCTACAATGTTTCAATATAACGTAATTTATATGCAATATTGAGGCTTATTACGGGATACTTGTTGTACTGTACATGATACGCATAACATTTATCGTTCATTTACACAGACAAAAAAAAAGATTTCGAGTACAGTGCTATATCCAAAGTATGCTGTTTGTTATTGATAACTGCTGGAAATCGGTTTTAATTTATGATGTGTGTTTTTAAATTTAATTAAATGTTACATATTACGCTGTTTGTATAAATGTCATAGATCATATACAAGTCTATACAAAGGAATTTTTAACCACTATGGAAAATGAGCAGTAATTTCCTAAAGGAGATTTATAATTCAGTTGTGGTTTTTTAAACTGTACTGTTAAAAAATACTCCTAAATTACATAGAATCTACATAATTCCTAAGATTGTATGTAAAATTACATAGATTATTAGATTTGAGATTTTGTTAAAAAAAAAAAGAGAATTTATTCTGTAATTTTACAATGGGCTCTATAAATTAAAATTGTTAAAAATGCACAAGAATCAGTAAATTTTTTTTTGACAATAATAATTTAATTTAATTTTTAAAATCACTAAGTCATTCAAACTTTAGTGAGCTTCAAATTCTCATGGAAACTGGCTCAGCAACTATTCAAGAAAATCATCGATTTCTGTCACTTACGTTTCGATATAAGGCATGTTAAGACTAATATCACATTTTAATTATATTGTAAAACGACAAACTGGTAATAATGATGTTTTTATAGCCTCAAATAAAACAATGCACAGTGCCATCTTACTTTGCATGTAACAATCCTCCATATGAAAAAAAGATATATATAAGCCTTAATAGTTTTTACCTAAGTAAAGTTTTTAATAAGTTTTAATTAAAGTGTAATAAGTTACGTTTAATAAGTAAGTGTAATAAGTAAGTGTAATAAGTAAGTTATAATAAGTGTGATAAGTTACTTAAGATTTAATAAGTTTTAATTTTAAGACTAATAGATAGAAACATGATTATGAATAATATTAAAAAGCATGTAATTAAAATTAGTGGAATATAAGATTTAATTTGTTATAGTTAAACAAGAGTCTTTTCTAGAAGTAAAAGGTTTACAGCTCATATTCAAAATATTAGAATAATTACCTTTTTTTTAGAAATTGAAAATATCGTTTGGTAATTTAATGTCTTTTAATGAAAATATGCAAACGATATTTTTATTAAGAACTTGTTGGGTAATGTCACACGGACGATTTCCAAAAACAGACAAAACGACGCCCGCTATTGAGAGCATTACTATCTCCTCTTCTTGTCAGACGGGCGACGCGGTACTATTGCGTTCAAACATACGCAAAGACTCACGTCGAAGCCACGCGTTTCCCCCAAGCCGTTGGCCAGCTGCTTGTGTCTGGTGGCTTCTGTTTATTAGATCTTGTTCAGACGAGAGTTGTTTTTAACGCTGATTTTTTATTTTCTTTCCGAGATTCACGAGCTTTTGTTGTGATAGCGTAGTCAAGAATCGATGCAGGTTTTGGGGGGAAGGGAAGCATTTTGAGAAAAACAAAAAGTATTTTTGTGAAATTTATTATATTTTGGGGGGATTTATTTTATGTTTGTAAAAAGTAACACTTTGTAACGAAATGAAACCTATTTATATTAATTCGAAACAAGCATTTTTTCAATAATAACTTCTTTAAATTCTTCTTCTATTTTTTTTTTTTCTTTCTGAGGAATTTGTTTGCTTTTTAAAATACAAATTTTTAAATCTAACAACATTAGAATAATTAATGATTAGTATGTTTTCATGGAACACAATTTTGTGAATGTGCCAGTTTTAAGAAGCTTCATTTATATTTTTGAAGCAAATACATTTAAGTTTGGTAAAAATAGATTTTTCCTTTTCTTTTTTTCCCTTTCTTTTTTTTTTTACTAGCCGCTCTTGGCGACCAGTTTGGTCTCCCTTAAATGTATATTAAGCATTAAATAATATTGCTTTTATACATAATTTATTTTAAATTGCTCAATTTTTTTGCCAAATTAGAAGATTCCGCCCTGAGAAATAGATACAGATATCATATGCACAGGCGCGACTGCAACAAAGTAGCAATTATAGGCGCCTCAGACGGTAACCCGGCTATTGTTATTTATTTATTAATAAACTGCTTGTTTACTTTTATTTTCTTTTTTTTTTAATGATACAAATTGTTTTATTCTATTATTATTATCTAAACTTTATTTATTATTATTTCCTTTTTAAAATAATAGAAATTAGTTAAAAATATGTATGTAGCTGGTATTTGAAAACGAAATTTTGGTCAAATTGGCGTCAGAAAAATAACGGGCAATGTGCTGCATATATGACATCTGTGCTGATAAATCAAGAGCTCAGTATTTTTATGCTAGCCTGGCGCAGATAATAAATCGACAAATATTGTACCCGTGGCATTTTTTCGTATTTCATTAATTATTTATATATTGTATTATATTATATAATAATATATCGTATATTATATAATATAATAATATAATAATTCCACTCATTTCATTTACAATATATAACTTTAATTTGAAACTGAAAACTTTAAAATTCATGACTTTTATTTATTTTTTTAAGTAAAAAAGAACAGAAAAAATAAAAATAATGATATTTTGAAGCTTCATAATTGCAGCGAAGGAACAAAACATATACAAATCTAATTTACCACAGCCTAAGTCTTAACAAAGGGCTTTTGCACATTAACCAATAAGATGGGTTTAATTTGGACGTTGCCATTAAGCAATTAACGAATAATCACGATTTTTGTGTCTCATACGATAGCGTAATATATATATATATATATAGATTATTATCATAGTTTTTTTTTTTTTTTTTTTTTTTTTTTTTTGCTAAATTTTGAGTGGCAACTAAGTTAATATAATCTAGTAAAATGTTAAAAGGCTATTTACATATGGCGACAAATTTGGAAATATTTCACTTTTCAAAATTGTCAATATATAATTTTTGAACGTTTTTCTTTCTATTTTCTTCTATCTTCAATAGAAGAAAGTATTGTAATCGAATTTTTTTTTCGACTTCCGGTTTTCGACGAATTTACACGTTTTAGGGGTCAGAGATTTCAAAAAATCTGTTTTTACAAAATGTCTGTCTGTCCGTGTGTCTGTCTGTATGTCGCCGTTCTACCATCAAAAAGTGTATGAAGTTATGCATAGAATTGAACCAAATTTTTTGTGAGTGTTTTTGGCTGTGGCAAGCAGGTCCTCCTTCAGTTTTGAAATATTCCGCCGGAAGGGGGCGCTGCAATTGCGATATTTGTGACATTTTCAATATTGTACCGACCAAAAGTATATGGAATTATGCATCGAATTGACCTAAATTTTTTGTGTATGTGTATGACTATGGCTAGTTGGTCCTCCCTGAATTTGAAAAATATCCGCCGGAAGGGGGCGCTGCAATCGCAATTTTTGAGCCATTTTAAATATTGTACCGACCAAAAGTATATGAAGTTATCCATCGAATTGAACCAAATTTTTTGTGTATGTGTATGACTATGGCTAGTTAGTCCTCCCTGAATTTGAAAATAATCTGCCGGAAGGGGGCGCTGCAATCGAGATTTATGTGCCATTTTCAATATTTCACCGACCAAAAGTACATGAAGTTATGCATCGAATTGAAAGAAATTTTTTGTGTAAGTGTATGGCTATGGCTAGTTGGATCGCTCTGAATCTGAAAAAAATCCGCCGGAAGAGGGCGCTGCAATACCGAATTTTATGCCATTTTCAATATTGTGTATGAAGTTAGTTTTAGAACTGAACTAAACATTTTGTATATGATTATTTTTTGGTAAGGCAAGTAGGTCCTCCCTGAATTTGAAAAAAAAATCTGCCTATTATTCTATTGTCCATCGGCTCGTGCAGAGACGGAAATTCGTTTTTACTCCGATTAATTGATTGAAGCAGAAATTTAAGATGAAAATCAAAGTTGGTAGGGTATTGAATTAAAATTATTAAAGCATTAAAATGAGTAACTTTTTTTTAAAAATATTAAAATGCATGTATGAGATAGAAGAAAGTTTTGGGATTGGCACATCCAACTAGTTTTCGTAAATACCATGGGAAGAAATTTCTTTTTAGTTTTTAATATTGTATGTTTATCAGCCTTGATGAACTTTACACTACATTAATAACAATTATATTTATTAAATTTTAAATGTATTTTAAAAATGAAAAATAATGAAAAATGTGAAACTTTTTCGCTAGATTAAAATGCGCTTTGATCTAGCACAGAAGCAGTGCTAACAGAACAGAACAACAGAAACAGGACTAACAGGTTTTGGTTTGTCTTTTGATATCGTTATCATTTTTGACCCAATAAGAAAAAATAATTCTTTTTTTTTGGTAACTTGGTCTTCACATCAAAATAGTATTTTATCTTTTATTAAACTGTTGTCTATTTTTATGCAAATGCAATGTTATTAAAATAATTAAATGATTATAAATTTATATAATTGCAAAATATGGAATACCCCAACATTTAGCATTACTATTATGCTGTCATATGTGTATGTATATATTGATTCGTTGTTCGACAAACTGTACACGATGTTATGTTTTAAACGATACTTGTGTTTATAAGTTAAAGAAAAACTTCTCCGTCTGTTTTGTTATGTCCGCCTTTCGAAGTTCTGCGTGCCTCACCTTATCCGAGAACAATTATAAAAAGACACTATTACTGTTGAAGGTATGTAACAAAAAGCTTTAAAGCTATTTTAAAACACTTTTAAATATTAACTATTTCTTTTAAGTGTTGTTCGATAAGCAGTTATTTCATATATAAAGTGACATTTTATAGCTTTCTCTACATCTAAATCAGTAAATTATGCGAAAAATAAATGTAACCATCATTCCAAACAAAAGAAAAACAATCCAAAAAATCAAAGAAATTTTTACACATTATTGAAGATACCATTACTGAGGGCGAGGGTGTTCGGGGAATGATAGTATATAATATCGTAAGAGGGGAGAGGGTCCAAAATTACCAAAAAAAAAAAAAGTAAGTGACTAACTTTTATACGGATGTACAGCCCTAAAAGGAGAAAAAGAATCTACCTTTTGCTCATGGGACGATAGCATATGCTTCTTGATTAATTTAACGAAAATTTCACACTTTGAAAATTTTTCGGTCCTACATTTCATTTATAGAACTAAGATGATTGTTTTGCTACCATGTACTGTAGCAACATTTTTTTTAATCAATTTACTTTTTTTTTTTAATTTATTTAATAATAATAAGAAATATTATCTAAATGAAAGTTGAACAACAATTATAATCATTTAATAATATTCGCAGTCATCTGTATTTTTCATTTAACATCAGATGTATTAAAGAGTATTTCCTGTAATTTAATTTTGGATCCGGTAAATAATCTATCACTTCTCACAGGATGCATCCAGTACCGTCTGTGTATATATATTTTTTCAATTTTCTTGAATAATTGATAAAAAAAATTACAGAATATTTTATTTCCTTCAAAATATCCATCTAATATACATCGAATCAAAAGATTTCTATTATGCCTAGAGACAATATCGTCTGCTTATTTTGACGGAAAGGTCACGTCCGTGTGAATGAGGCAGCGCAGATGTTTATTTTTCGCTCGAAAGCCAAAGCGTCGAAAAAATCGGTCGTCTGTCATTAGCCTAAACTTACTTGTTATCTTAAATTTAATATCATTATTGAAAAGATTAATTGCAAAAAAAATTATTTTGAAAAGTCAAAATATTAGAATATTTATTCAAGTGGTTCAAAATATTAGAATATTTCACATTAATTCTCCTTTAATTATTACCAATTCTTAACTGGTGGCATCATTGATTAAATTCAGATTATTTTATTTAAAATCAGTATTCTTTTTTGCAGTTTGTTTCTTTTTCGTCTTAAAATGGGCCGTGTGAGTGATATTCCTGAATCTACTAAACTTCGTATGGTTGATTTGTATCGGCACGGTAAAAATCAATGTTTTATAGCGAATTATTTACATTGTTCGCAATCGAGCGTTAGTAAAATACTAACACAATATTCAAAAATTGGAAATTTTCAAAATAATCGCCGAAATGGTGGCCGAAAACCAAAAACATCTGCTAGAGATGACAGGAAACTGAAGCGTATAGTTAAGAAAAACCGTTTTAAAAGTGTGCGATTCTTGCACCAAAAATGGAAAGAAGAAGGAGTTGAAGTTTCTACATCGACAACATTAAGACGTCTCCATAAATTTAAATTTGAATCTCGTGTACCGAAAACAAAACCTCTCATGACTGCAAGACAAAAGCGTATAAGATTGAATTGGTGTAAACCAAGACGTTTATGGAGCAATGAAGATTGGAAAAATATATTATTTAGTGATGAAAGTATGTTTTGTGTTTCATATGGTAATCAAGGTATTCGAGTTTGGAGAATGAAGCAAGAAGCATTTGATAAAGAATGCCTTAAACGTTCCGTAAAATTTGCTGCTAGTGTCATGGTTTGGGGTTGTATGAGTGCAGAAGGACCTGGAAAGTTATGCATCGTCTACGAAAAGGTTAACTCTCTGATATATCAAGAAATTTTAGAATATTACATGATTCCATCATCAGAAGATTTATTTGAAGATGATTTCATCTTTCAACAAGATTTAGCGTCCCCGCATACCTCGGTGTCAACTAAGAATTGGTTCCGCCAGGTACTTCCTTGGCCACCAAATTCACCAGATCTTAATCCCATCGAAAACTTATGGTGTATAATGAAGAAAAAACTTCAAGAAAATCCTCCTTCAAGTAAAACTGAGTTAGTGGCACGTATAAAGTCTATTTGGGCTAATATTGATAGAAATGTTTGTAAACACCTTGTATATAGTATGCAAGATCGATTGTACGCTGTTATGAAAGCTAAAGGGGATGCTACAAAATATTAACTACCATTTACTTCATATTCATAAGGTAATATTGTTGCGTAAAATAAAATATTCTAATATTTTGAACCAATCTAAATTTTATTCTAATATTCTGGTGTGTTTAAGGAAGCTGTATACCTAATTTATTGTGCTGTATTTTATATTTTATAAATGTTAAAATCTTATCTAAACATTCCAGATTTAATTTATAAGAAATTTAATTGCATTTACTTAGTATAAAAAATAAATAAATGACAAATAATTTTTTCTTATTACTTTTTCTCAATTATTCTAATATTTTGAATATGAGCTGTAGTGTGAATTTTCAAAGTATGGTAATTTATTTATTTGGCAAGTTATTGCAACCAGTGGTCTGAAATGACATTCAAAATCCAAAAAATGACTATATCTGATGGAATAAAAGACTGAAATGTTTTATTTATCTAATGGGGAATAATAACCATAACAATAAATATTAACTGTTCGAAATCCCCTGAAAAAGTTTTGAAAACAATGATTCAGACTGACAAAATATGAGGTTAGGAATTAGAAATGAACATAAAATACGTAAAACAGTAAAATTGCGTCTGTAAATAAAAAGAAATATTAAAATAAACAGAAGATTTTTAAAAACCAAAATAGTGCAAGTTGTTATTTAAGACAGAGTGTTAAAAATTATTATATGTCATTGTAGGGTTATAATTATTGCTTTATATGGAATGACATAGCGCCTGTTACAGAATATACATTTCTATGTCAATTAAATAAATTGTATCGAGCAATTCTATCTTCGTGTAAATAAATTACAAATTAAAACATTTTCGTCTGCTTAATTGGTTTCTTATCTCTAATATCCTTTCAAATTACTATGGATATGAAAATGAAATTGTTAAACAGACAAAAAAAATGGATCGAAAAGAAAATAAGGAAAATTCCATTTGTTTTAACAAGCACTGCCTGTTACACAAATTAAATAAATTACAAAATATATTTCGCCGTACTTGTTACTCTTTTTTCTGGCAGCAAGTATGCAATTATTTGAAAGTATTTTTCATTTCTACACTGCAATTTAAAAGTCATAAATGCGTGTTATTGAATAATTTTTAATGCAAGAAGTTTTTTTGCTTCAATAGAAAATCAATTGTAGTGATACGGTGTTTAAAATAACTTGTTTTAATCATTTTGTTTAAAAAAATTAGAGACGTTTGTGAAATAGAGTAATAGGTTGTGTAGAGACGTTGTTTTGTTTTTCTCAAATTTACCTGATGTCTTCAACTTCTGATACTTTTTAATGCTTTGGTAATAACTTTAAGTACCTAATTTATTTAGCCAGAAAATATTTAATTGGAAAGATAGGGTTGAATGTACTCATCTGTTAAAAATATAGATTATATTTAATTTTTAAAAAATATTAACACCCATGGTAAATAAAGCATCGAACATTTATTTATTCTTGTAAATTTATTACAGTTTAAAACATCTTCTTCTGCTTAGCTCGTCTCGTTTCTCTAATTTATTTTTGAAATTTCTGTGAATATGTAAATGAAATTGTTAAACAAAAAGCTATAAAAAGGATTAAAAAGAAAGGAAAGAAGATAGCGTTTGTTTTTAACGGGCACTGCTTGATACACAGTTTAAATAAATTACAAAATAAATGTCTTCGTATTTGTCACTCTTTTTCTGACATCAAGCCAGGGCCGTAGCTAGAAGTGATTAGGGGGGGGGCTCAAGAGATTGTATGGGGGCTCATAATTTTTTTTCTCTTTTTCTGACACAGAAAGATAAATTAATGTATATTTATGCTGTAGGTATTATGTTTCTTATTAAACTGTTGTAATAACTTCATTTTATACTAAGAAAAGTATATGATGATGAAAATTTTGAGTGTATAACTAGTGCAAAATTAAACATCATGTTAGCTTTCAATGTACAAATAGGATGAAGAAGTGCTGAATTACTTATTTTAGATAAAATTTAAGAATTCTGCAAAATCGTGAAATGATCTTAACACTAAATTAGATTTTTGATTAGAATTTCATTGGAATTTTCGGAACAGAAATTCATTTAGTGACCTTGTAATTTTTTCCAGGCGGGGTTCAAATTATTTTAGGGGGGGGGGGCTGAGCCGCCCATAGCGCCCCTTAGCTACGGCCTTGCTTCAAGGATGTAACTTCTTGAAAGTATTTTCCATTTTTACACTGCAATTTAAGAGACATAAATGCATATTATATGCATTTTATTTAGTTTTAAACACTATTAACACATATAGTAAATGAAAGACGTTTGTCTTAATAATGGCGTGAGTTGTCACTATATCCTCAATACAATAGTTTTTCTTCATTTCTTATCATTAATCAGAATTAAATAGGAGAGTAAATGGTACTCACCCGATGAATTCTTCTTCATTGAAGTATCCAACAATTAAATCCACCATAGGAGAAGGGAACCGGGCATATTCACATTTTGATCTATACACTGCACTAATTCATCTTGATAAAGACGTATAATATTATTATATGGTAAGTGTAAAACACACACACAAATTATTGTATACACACTTCTTCATTTTCTACTTTAATTTTCACACGCGAGAAAAACAAAAACAGCAAAAAGGATAGTGCTCACATCAAGCTACAAAACAGAGAACAGAATGAATTTAAATCGATACATACATAAATCATAATATAGAAACAATTATTAATAAAAAAGAGTCATTTTGAAAGTTTTGACAGTTTTTATAAACCTGTAATTGTTCGCTCGTAATCACTGTTTCCAAGGTCACTCTAACGAGCACTTAACTTTATTTATGATGCCATGATAATTGTCATTTGTTGCACAACGGAGGAAATTATTTACGAATTGCGCAATGTTTCTATCAACTCCTCCTTAATTTCTGAAGTTGTGTTGTCACTCAGATGCAAGTTCTTCCTGTGAATTTCAAAGAGAGGTTTTGGCAGGGGTTTTGTGAATAAGTCAGCTATCATGATTTTGGTTGGGCAACATACGAGTTTTATTATGCCATCTTGTTTCAGTTGTTTTATGAGATGATATCTAAGTTCTATGTGCTTTGTTTTACTTGAATGTTTTTCAAGCTCTATCATTTTGATAGCCGACTGATTATCCTCGAAGAGTTCTATAGGATATGTTTGTGAGATATTGAGTTCTTCAAGTAAATTCACCAGCCATTTGACTTGATTAGCTGCATTAGCTGCTGAGATGTACTCAGCTTCGGCAGAAGATAAAGCTATGCAGGATTGTTTTTTAGTTGACCAAAGTATGGGATTTTTACCTAGCAAATATACATTACCACTTGTCGATTTTCTTGATTCTGTGTCTCCACCCCAATCAGCGTCCGCGTAGACTTCTAGCGTTGGTTTTGAATTTCCATCTATAACTAGATTAAAGGTTTTTGTTGTCTTAAGATACCTCATGACCCGCTTTACACAGTTCCAATCTTTCATTCTTGGCTTTTCGTTCCTTCGGCTTAAGATGTTGACAGCTGCACAAATGTCAGGTCTGCTCACTGTGGCAAGATATAAGAGTGCACCTATGGCTTGTCTGTACTGTGTGTTGTTTGGTAAAATATTGTCATCATCTTTAAAGTGAGTGTAATTTGTTTCCATGGGTGTACTACATGGTTTTGCTTCTTGTAAATTGAATTTATTAATTAACTCTTCAATTTTTGAAGTTTGGTTAATTAAGTAGCTTTTGTTTACCTTTCGAATGTTCATGGATAAATAATTGCTTACGTCCCCTAAATTCTTTAATTCATACTCTTTATTTAAGTTCGCGATTATTTCCTCAATGGTTTCGTCTTTCCCTGCAATTAAGAGGTCATCGACGTATGTTATTATATAGGTTGTTTCATTATTCCTTTTCTGTGTAAAAAGACATGTGTCAATTTTACTTTGAATGAAATTCATGTTTTTTAGTGTTTCTGTTATTTTATTATGCCACGCTCTCGCGGCTTGCTTAAGTCCGTAGATTGCCTTATTTAATTTACAAACTTTGGTTTCCTGGTTTGGTTCAACGAATCCTTCCGGCTGCGACATGTATATCTCCTCATCAAGTTCCCCATGTAAGAACGCGGTGTTAATATCTATATGCTTAACATTTAAGTTTTGGTGCAATGCCGCTATTAATAATGCTCTTATCGTAGTATACGATACGACCGGTGCGTAGGTTTCGTCGTAATCCTCTCCGAACTTTTGCGTATATCCTTTAGCTACTAAACGTGCCTTATATTTTTGGATTTTTCCGGTATTGTCACGCTTTAATTTGTAAGTCCATTTACAACCTATTATTCTCTTATTCGGTGGAGGATCTACAATTGACCATGTTTTATTTTTTCTTAAAGAATTCATTTCGCTCTCCATGGCTTCTATCCAATTCTGTTTTACCGGAGAGTTTTCCATTAATTTAACTTCCTTATAATCCTTTGGTTCATTAATTTTGTCGTCTTTGACAATATATATAAGCCTATCAGGAGGTACGCCTTTATTTATTCTATCTGAGCGCCTTAGTTCCACAATTTGTTGTTGAGACGCAGATGGTGTTGTTTTTCCGTTCGAAATTTCTATCTCCACGAGATTTTTACAATTGCGTTTTTCGTCTTCATTTTGTTTTTGTTCAATTTCAGGCTTATCATTTACGTATTTGAATTTATTTTCAAGAAATTTTACCGTTCTCGCGATTTTTATTTCATTTCCTCCTACATATATGCGGTATCCCTTAGATTCATTGTCGTATCCCACAAAAATACCTTCAACAGCTTTATTATCTAATTTTTGTCTTCTGGCTTTGTCAATATAAGCGAAGGCTTTGCAGCCAAATACTTTAACGTAACTTAAGTTTGGCTGTCTTTCTGTCCATAATTCATATGGCGTTTTTGCATTAGCTTTTGTAGGCAGTCTATTTTGTAGGTGGTTTGCCGTACAGATTGCTTCCCCCCAGAACTTTAAAGGTAGATTTGATTCATTTAACATTGTCCTAGCCATCTCAACTAACGACCTATTTTTCCGTTCAGCCACCCCATTTTGACTTGCGCAATATGGGACTGTATGTTGATGTTTTATCCCATTTGATTTGAGATAATTCTCAATTTCATCTGATGTAAATTCTCCCCCATTATCCGTTCTGATTTCTTTCGGTTTTTCACCAAATTTGTTGCTTATCAGCGCAATGAACTCTTTGAGTTTTTCATAGACTTCACTTTTTCTTTTCAATAGATAGATTATTGTGAATCGCGAGTAGTCATCAATAAAAGTCAAGAAATATGATTTCCCCCCAATCGTGGGTGTCTGAAAAGATCCACAAACATCCGAGTGAATAAGTTGAAGCCTTTTACTTGCTCTATACTGAGCAACTTTCGGATAGGGTTCATCAGTTAATTTCGCCTTAATACACGGTTCGCAATCTATATTATGTTTACAATTGTTTATCTGGATACCTCTTACTAATTCCTTTTGTGTAATTTCTTTAATCGATGTTAGATTTCGGTGTCCTAACCTTCTATGCCATAGTTCTAGACAATTTTTATTGTTGCACGTTTGTGTAATGTTCGCGTGGTTTTTGTTAGCCAACTGGACTTCATAGAGGTTATTTACCTTTTGTGCTTCTAAGCAGATTTCTCCGTTAAGTTTGAAAGAGCATCGGTCATTTTTAAATACAATCTCACATCCGTTTTGGGTTGCTTTGCTGACTGATAGTAAATTCGTTTCGATTTCAGGTACTAGAAGTACATCTTTAAGTGTTATTTTATGAATTTTATTATCCGATGTCAGCGTATTTAAATTTACATCGCCTGAACCGTAAGCGATAAGTTTTTTTCCGTTTGCGATAGTCACGTTTGTTTTTTCCCTCGATTTTATCTCTGTAAACATTGATTCAGAGGATGCAATGTGACTTGAGCTACCGCTATCCACAATGAATGTTTTATTTTCTATCCCTTGTGTTATAAATGCATAATCTTTGTTTTCGCTGTTTCTCCATGTATTGTTTTTTCCTTCATAGCGATTAAACCTGTTATACGATTCCGATGCTTGTTCATTCTTAAAATTGTTTTCACCCCTTTGAAAAACGAGTGATGTAGAATAGTGTTTTTTGTCATTTTTGTTGTGTTGATTTTGTTGTGTTGTGTGTGTTTTGTTTTTATTGTGCCAACATTCTTGTGTGTTATGGCTTCTCATTTTACAAATCGAACAATATTTTGATTCTTTTTTAGCTGGAAACTTTTTCTGAGCTTTAAAAGCTTTCGCTGTATTATCAATACTTTCATAGTTTTCATTTCGACGATTAAACTCGTCAATCAGCTTATTTTTAATATATGACGGAGTTAATTGTGCTTCTTCTTTACTTTCGAGAGCAGTAATTAAATTATCATAAGACTGGGGCAGAGAGCACAGGAGGAGCGCGGAAATGTGGTGATTATCAATTATTTCGCCTATAGCTGCCAAATGATCAACGAGCTCCATTATTTTTGTAATATGATTTATCATATTTCCATTTTCTGCTAATTTTATACTATATAACTTTCTAAGGAGAAACAATTTGCTTGTGAGGTTTGATCTTTCATGGATTTCTTTTAATGCATCCCATGTTTGTCTAGCAGTTTGTAGGTTCTTAACGTGGGTTATCTGTGAATCATCGATAGTTAGATTTATCAATGCCCGGGCCTTCCTATCATTTTTGGACCATTGATCGGTCAAAGGGGTCGGTGGATTATCGGTTATTACATGGAACAGCTCTTCTTTAGTTAAGAGCATTTCAATTTTAAATTTCCATGTACTGTAATTCGTTGCTGTCAATTTTTCAATTGAATAATTGTCTTTTAATGTAGCCATTCTAATCTTATATTTTTATTTGTTTTTTTATTCAATATTTTTTATTTGTGTGAAATTAGTATATCACTATGTTATCAAGTTGATATATCTTTTTAAATCAGTCTCATAATCATTGAAAGACGTTTGTCTTAATAATGGCGTGAGTTGTCACTATATCCTCAATACAATAGTTTTTCTTCATTTCTTATCATTAATCAGAATTAAATAGGAGAGTAAATGGTACTCACCCGATGAATTCTTCTTCATTGAAGTATCCAACAATTAAATCCACCATAGGAGAAGGGAACCGGGCATATTCACATTTTGATCTATACACTGCACTAATTCATCTTGATAAAGACGTATAATATTATTATATGGTAAGTGTAAAACACACACACAAATTATTGTATACACACTTCTTCATTTTCTACTTTAATTTTCACACGCGAGAAAAACAAAAACAGCAAAAAGGATAGTGCTCACATCAAGCTACAAAACAGAGAACAGAATGAATTTAAATCGATACATACATAAATCATAATATAGAAACAATTATTAATAAAAAAGAGTCATTTTGAAAGTTTTGACAGTTTTTATAAACCTGTAATTGTTCGCTCGTAATCACTGTTTCCAAGGTCACTCTAACGAGCACTTAACTTTATTTATGATGCCATGATAATTGTCATTTGTTGCACAACGGAGGAAATTATTTACGAATTGCGCAATGTTTCTATCAGTAAAAAAATGCATCGATCATTTATTTCTTACCGTAAAAAAATACATTATAATTTAAAACATTTTCTTCTGCTTAGCTGGCTCCTTTTCTTTAATTTATTTTTCGAATTACTATGATTATGTGAATGAAATTGTTAAGCAAAAAAAAAAAAATAAATAAATAAATAAATAAATAAATAAAAGGATTGTAAAGAAAATAAAGAATAAAGCGTTTGTTTTTAATGAGCACTGCTTCATACACTGCTTAAATAAATAAAAAAATAAATTTCTTCGTATTTGTTACTCTTTTTCTGGCATCAAGGATGCAATTTCTTAAAAGTATTTTTCATTTTTATATTGTAATTTAACAGACATAAATGTGGATTATTGAATTATCTTTAATATAAGCAGTTTTTCACTTGACTAGAAAAGCAATTGTAATGGTACACTGTTTAAGATAATTTGTCTTAATTCTTTTGTTTAAAAAAAAGAGTAAAGATTGTGAAATATTTGCGTAATGGCCGTATTTTGAAAGAATCTCTGATGTTTTGAACTTTTTATTCTTTTTAATGCTTCGGTAGTACACAAATGTACCTAGTTTATTCAGCTAGAAAATTTTTAATTGGAAGTTTAGTTTTAGATGTCGTTATTTTTAAAAATATGGATTTTTGTAATTTTTAAAAATATTAACACAGAGGTTAAAATAAATGCATCCGGCTTTTATTTATTCTTGTAAAAATATATCACAATTTAAAACATTTTCGTCTGCTTTTTTGGTTTCTTTTCTCTAATTTATTTTTAGAATTAATTTGAATATGTAAATAAAATTACTGCACAGACAGAAAAAAAAACATTAAAAAGACAAGAATAAAAGTACTATTTACATTTAACGAGCACAGGTTGTTTCAGAGTTTAAATAAATTAAAACATGTATTTTTCCATATTTGTTACTTTTTTCTGACATCAAGGATGTAATTTCTTGAAAGTATTTTTCATTTTTACACTGTAATTTAAGACTTATAAGTGTGTATTATTGGATAATCTTTAATTTAGGCAGTTTTTCGCTTCAGTAGAAAAGCAATTGTAATGATTCGTCGTTTAAGATAATTTGTCTCAATCCTTTTCTTAAAAAAAACCGAGAGAGGATTGTGAAATACTTGAGTAATGGCCATATTTTGAAATAATCTTAGATGTTTTCAGCTTCTCATTCTTTTTCATGCTTCGATAGTAAGTGTATGTGTAATTTATGCAACCATAAAATATTAATTGGAAGAACAGGATTGGATGCCCTTATCTAACAAAAATATAGAACATATTTAATTATTTAAAATATTAACACCGATAGTAAAAAAATATATTGATCATTTATTTTTTCTTGTCAATACATTACAATTTAAACATTTTCTTTTGCTTCGTTAGTTTATTTTTTCTAATTTATTATTCGAATTGCAATGAACATATAAACAAACTTGTTAAGCAAAATAATAATAATAATAATAATAATAATAATAATAATAATAATAATAATAAAAGAACTGGAAAGAAAAGAGAGAAAATAGCATTTGTGTCTATCAAGAACAGATTGATACATAATTTAAGTAAATTACAACATATATTTTGCCACATTTGTTTATCTTATTTTTGACATCAAGGATGTAACTTCTGAAAAGTATTTTTCATTTTTACACTGCAATTCAAGAGACATAAATGCATATTATTGGATAATCTTTAATATAAGCAGATTATCATTTGACTGGAAAAGCAATTGTAATGCTGTTTAAGATAAATTGTCTTAATCCCTTTGTTTAAAAAAAGAGAAAAGATTGTGAAATATTTGCATAATGGCCGTATTTTGAAAAAATCTCGAATATTTTCAATTTCTTATTCTTTTTTATGTTTCGGTAGCATCTGTATGTACCTAATTCATTCAGCTAGAAAACATTTAATTGGAAATATAGGACTGGATGTCTCATTCATAAAAATATGCATTTTATTTAATTTTAAAAAATATTAACACGGAAGGTAAAAAATGTATCAAGCATTTATTTCTTCTCGTATATATATTACAATTAAGAACATTTTCTTCTGATTAATTTATTTTTTAAATAACTAAGAATGTATATATATATATATATATTACGCTAACGTATGTGTCATAAAAATCACGATTATTTATTAGTTGATTAATGGCAACATTCAAATGAAACACATCTTATCGGTTACTATGCAAAATTTCTTTGTTAAGATTTATGCTGTGGTAAATTGGATTTATTTATGTTTTGTTCCTTCGCTGCAATTATGGAGCTTCAAAATATCATAATTTTTGTTGGCTTTAAAATTTAAATGTCAAAAATAAATTTCGGATGTGATAAGTTCGCAACTTTATCAAAATCTCGTGTTTTTGGTTTTTTCCAGTTTCACTTGCATTTCAACAGTTGTATTTTTCAGCTCAAGAAATCAAAGTAATTTATAAAACCACGATCTGACATCATTGCATGACTTTCTTTGCTTTTTAAGATGTTGGCTGAAGATCGAAGAGTCTGTTTTTCTCAGATTTGATTTTTCTCTTATGCATTCATCTTAGCACTGCCGGTATTTTTACAGTGCGTTATAGCTATGCTGTTAGCGCAATTAATAGTTAGTTTCAATCATGTTTCATTCTTTTAGCATCAGTCTTAATTTAAATGTTTTTGAGTTATGTGGAGATAGTGATGTTCCAGTATTATTAATAAAAATATGTATCCAAGAACTTTTGCTTATTTTCCCACATAAAAACTCTGCTAGTTTACAGTTAAGTTTAGATGTATGAGAGGAGGGGTTCATCAATTTTTATTTTTTCTGTCCTTTTTACTTACAAAAATAAATAAAAGTCAAGAATTTTAAGCTTTTCTGTTTCAAATTAAAGTTATGTATTATAAATGAAATGAGTGAAACGATTGTATTATTATATTTTAAATAATTAATGAAATACGAAAAAATGCCACGACTACAATATTTGGCACTTTATTATCTTCACCGGGCTAGCATAAAAATACTTGATTTATCAGCGCAGATGTCATATATGCACCAAATTGGCGCGTTATTTTTCTGACGCCAATTTATTTTGTCGAATTACTATGAGTAAGTAAATAAAATTGCTAAGTAGACAAAAGAAATGCATTAAAAAGAAAAGAAGAAAAATATCATTTGTTTTTGACGAGCATTGATGCTTGATATGTAGTTTAAATAATTTACAACATATATTTCGCCGTATTTTTTACTTTTTTGTCAAATCAAGGATGTAATTTTTGGTAAATATTTTAAATTTTACACTGTAATTTAAGAGACATAAATATGTATTATTAATTTATCTTTAATGTAAGCAGATTATCACTTTACTAGAAAAGCAATTGTCATGATACGTTATTTAAGATAATTGGTCTTAATCCTTTCTTTAAAAAATGAGAGAAAATTGTGAGATACTTGCGTAATTGTCATAATTTGAAAGAATCTCTAAACTTTCAATGTGATGAATTGAATGTCTTCAACTCTTTATACTTTTTTATGCTTCGTTAGTATCTG
Source organism: Maratus speculifer (assembly GCA_964019185.1). Taxonomy (NCBI): domain Eukaryota; kingdom Metazoa; phylum Arthropoda; class Arachnida; order Araneae; family Salticidae; genus Maratus; species Maratus speculifer. Next base: position 294,457,246 of record OZ025294.1, on the reverse strand, counting down.
TATGCATAATTTATTCAGCCATAAAATATGGGATTGTAAGTATAGGATTGAATACCCTTATCTATTTTTTTTTTAAATATTAACACTGAGGCTGTTTGGGCGTTAAATTTATGCATTTATTATAAGTCCATCGCATTATGAAAAGAAATATTTTTAAAAAGATAAAACTTTCCTTTCCCAATTTTAGGCTGGTCGGAATTATATAAATTCGTAGCTCCTATAGTCGGTGTCTGGTCATCCCATATATCTGTCTGTCTGTCCTTATGCAACAACGAAAAAACTGTCCCACTGAATAGTTAGAATTTTATAACTATAGTCGGTGTCAAATTTTATTAAAAAATTTCGAATTTAATGAAAATCTAATTAAAACCTAAAAAAATATTTATAAAAGTTTTTTCCATTCTATAAATCCTATCATACGTACTTGACTCAATGATACTCCATGGTAGGTAATAATTCTACGCTTCCATTGTTATTACGTCCTATTTAAGATGAACTATTATTATCCCAGTATTATTGAATTTAGTATATATAGTCCTAATAAAATTATAATCATGCATTTTTGCATAAAAGTACAAAAACTATTGTACCGAGATCTGAATATTCATAAAATTATTATAAACTACGTAAGAAATATAAACTATTATTATATATCTTGGTGCTATTGATTATCCCGCCGACCAATTTCGTCAAATTATACAAATCGCCAAACTAATAGCCAAATTATATATGTTGATGTAATTTTTATTTTAAATAACGAAAAAGCAAACAATTGAGAGAATATTAATACAAATACAAATGAAAGGTCGAAACAAATATCACTTAATGATGTTTTAAACACGTGTATCATATTTAATGTCACTGAATGTGATATCACGATCAGACAGGGAACTTGCCCCAACACTATTTCTGTACCACTGTTTTAACCACTTAACTAATTTCACTGCACGACGTGGACAAGAAGAGCTTGCTTGATCCATCCCTTAAAGCTTTTTAACAACACATTTTTTTTAAATACATTTTCACACTATTTAATGGAAGAAATCTTTAGATTAACTATTAAGATTTTTTCAACTTAAAAAAGTGGTGTTTAACCCATATTTTCAATTTACTGTACGTAAAAAGAGAATCAGTTAACCGGTTACATAACATTATTTGAATACAATTTATTTATGGTAAATGTGTGAAAAGACAATGCTTAATAAAAAGCATATTTTGTTGATTTTTATTAAGTGTAATAGACATTATTCAGTCATAAATATTATTTTAAATCTCTTTCCATCCAACAAACTCTATTTCTGCAGGTGGATGGAGAGTCAATTCAACATGTTGACTGAGATTCGATTCTGCAAAATGAGCCGGAAGTTCATGAGTATGAAAACTAGAGTAATGTCTGAATTTCGACGGCCTGTTGCCGCCGCCAGCGCCATCTGTTGGTCGGAATTTGAACTATTTTAAGAAAGTACATATCTAAAAATTTATTGACTTTCTGATAACAATGCAACAAACCGCACATTATTATTTCAAACCGTTTTTTTTTTTTTTTTTTTTTTGTTATTTAATTTCAAAATGGGTCAGTCATTTACTGGACACCCTGTATATTTTTAATGTTAGTTTGCAGAAATACAAATAAATAAAGAAAAACTTACTACCATGATCATAAATTTAAAAGGATCTGCAACCTTATCCTGCAACCAACAAGGATCTTTTACCTATCATTTCATTTATTTTTTAACACGCTTTTATTACTTTCACCTGTATGTGAGTTTGTGGGTTTGTAACTCTCCTTATTATCTAAAGATTTTCCTTATTATCTAAAGATTTTCTCAAGCAATTTTGACTAAAAATTGCATTCTATGGTTTTCGGGCACGAGAAAATCATTGGACTAGGTTACATGTTCGAGAAAAAAAATTTAATGGGTCATATTGGGTCATTAAGGGTCTGGGTCAAGCTATTTATATTTAAAGAACGGCGTGGTCGATTATAACGAAATTTTGTATGTAACAGTTTTTTGGCACGAGAAATCTATTGGGCTGGGTCACATGTTCGAAAAATTTCGATTAGTGGGTCATTTTTGGGTCATTATGGGTCAAGCCATTTTTATCTAAAAAACGGCTCTAACGATTTTGACCAAATTTTATATTTTATCGTTTTGGATTACAAGAAGACCATTGGGTTAGGAAACATGTTCAAGAAAATTCGGTTAGTGGGTCATTATGGGTCAAGCCATTTTTATCTAAAAAACGGCTCTAACGATTTTGACCAAATTTTATATTTTATCGTTTTGGATTACAAGAAGACCATTGGGTTAGGAAACATGTTCAAGAAAATTCGGTTAGTGGGTCATTTTTGGGGTCATTGTGGGTCATGCTATTTTTATCTAAAGATTTTCTCACGCAGTTTTGACTAAAAATTGCATTCTATGGTTTTCAGGCACGAGAAAAATATTGGGCTAGGTTACATGTTCGAGAAAAAATTTTAATGGGTCATATTGGATCATTAAGGGTCTGGGTCAAGCTATTTATATTTAAAGAACTGTGTGATCGATTATAACGAAATTTTGTATGAACAGTTTTTTGACACGAGGAAACTAATTCGCTAAATCACATGTTTGAGAGATTTCGACTATAATGATCATTTGTGGGTCATGATGGGCCATAATGGATCTTGTCAAGCTACATCTAAAGAACAGGTGGATCGATTTTAACAAAATTTTGTATATAACATTTTTTTGGCACAAGAAAATCATTGGGCTAGGTCACACTTTCGAGAAATTTCGATTAATGGGTCATAAAGGGTCTGGGTCAAGCTATTTATATTTAAAGAACGGCTGGATCGTTTTTAAAGAAATTTTGTATGCAACAATTTTTAGACACGAGGAAACTAATGGGCTAAATCACATGTTCGAGAGATTTTGATTATAATGGTCATTTGTGAGTCATTGATGGGTCATGCTAATTTTATGTAGAAAATGTCTCTCACCATTTTGATTATATTTTGTATTATGATGTTCTCGGGTAAGAGAAAACCATTGGACCAGGACACATGCTCGCGAAAATTCGATTAATGTGTCATTTTGGGTCATAATGGGTTAGGGTTATTCTAATTATATATAACAACGATTCAATCAATTTTACCTAAATTTTGTAACGAAACGTCTTTTGTCACGAGAAGACTATTGGGCAGAGTCGCAAGTTAAACAAAATTATATTAGTGGGCCATTTCGCTTTATTGATGAATGCTGTCCAGCTAATTTTATCTAAGAAACGGCTTAAACGATTTTGATTCAACTTTATATTCTATTGTTTTTGATTACCTGGAGACCTTTGAGCTAAGTCACATGTTTGATCAAATTTGATTTGTGGGTCATTTTGTTTAATACGGGTCAGGGTCATGAGAAAATGGCAACAACCAATAAGTTGGCAATATTTCACAAAATATTGGCGACATATGGCCGAAAAATTGACTATTAAGATTACGAAAGCCACAACACGTATTTGGTGCCAAATGAAAGAATGTCTCCAAATTTGGCTATATCTGGCAAAAAACGTTGTCTTTCATAATGTGAAGAATTTTTTTATGCATTCTTAATAGGATTCGAGATGCATGATTAAATTAACCAGAGTCGACAAAAAAAGTGATTTGGATCGATGTCCTTTCGTTGTAAATTTTAAAATAAATATAGTTTAAATAAATATAGTTTAAAAAAACTAAAAAACATGCTTTTTAAGTATATCAAACTAAAAAGTGAAAAATAATTCGTACTATAAGCTGAAAACAAAAATAGATGAAATAAATATAGTTTAAAGAAACTAAAAACCACGCTTTTAAAGTATTCAAATTAAAAAGTGAAAAATAAATATAGTTTAAAAAAACCAAAAAACACGCTTTTTAAGTATATCAAACTAAAAAGTAAAAAATAATTCGTACTATAAGCTGAAAACGAAAATAGATGAAAAATACTATTTTACTATAAAATCATTGTTATTATAGATATCAATTAATAAGCAATAAATAAAATTATCGTGGAAAAAAAGCGTGGGGTACTCCATCTACCATGCTCTATCTATCAGTTCTATTCAGGTGACATCAAGAAGCACCCCACGCTTTTTTTCCACAATAATTTTATTTATTGCTTATTAATTGATATATGTAATAACAATGATTTTATAGTAAAATAGTATTTTTCATCTATTTTCGTTTTCAGCTTATAGTACGAATTATTTTTTACTTTTTAGTTTGATATACTTAAAAAGCGTGTTTTTTGGTTTTTTTAAACTATATTTATTTTTCTATTTAGTTGTGAGTAAGATATTTTTTCACACTCTAAAACTGGAAGGAGTGAAATGCTCACTCTTTGTGAGAGTGACAGACATTTTCACTCTTTTTAATGTGCAATTTATAAAAATACACTCCTTAAAGAGTGGAATTTCCCACTCTCTAGAAAGGAGTGAAAAATGTCACTCCGCTGTCGAGAGTGAAGTATGTCACCCCGTTGTAGAGAGTGAAATATCTCACTCCACCAACGAGAGTGAAAGCCCGGCATTATAAACTTAAAAAAAAATCCGTTAAACTTTGATCCAATATATGGAGTAAAATAATGAAAAACACCAAAATATGTCAATTTTTCATTTTCAAAAACTCCCTTTCATAATATAACCTGAAAAATTAGGCTTATTTGGTTTTAAAACGCACTCTTTTTTAAGAGTCAGCTGTTAACTCTTTCGAAGAGTGAATACTCACTCCGCCAACAATAGTGACTGATCAGCCAATCAAAAATGTCCTGCACTTCCTTTACTGATAAGAAAAAAGTTTCCGCCATTTTAAAATTAATCTTTCGTTTCCTCGGTTCCACATATGTGGATCTCCGTTCATTTCGTTTTATTAATAATATTCAAACGTATTTTAAATTTCGATCTTTGAATGATATGCTTCGATATATTTGCTATGAAATAATCCAAATATTAGATTAATCTCTTCTTCTGGAATCACAATGAAAAAAAAATCAGTAAAAAGATATTTTACTTCATTAATACTCAATAACAGAAAGGTCACAGTACATGGATATTATTTACCAAACAAGGGATTATCATTTATGAAAAAAAGGATATTATTTATCAAGGTAAGTTATGTTTAATTTCAATTTTTGTTCCCAAAAGTTCGTGAATATTCAGTTCAGTTTCACGTTAGGCAGAAAATCATTTGCTATGTGTCAGCCATTCTATCTCCTCGGGAAAAAAAAATGCTGACACAAGTCGTATAATATAAACATCATTAGCAATTACGTGATTTTATTATTCTGACTCAGTCTTATCTTAAAGTACTTACTTTTTTTTTCTTTTTGAAGTTAAATGTATAATTCGAATAGGAATTTCTCTTATGGCAATATTTTTGAGAAATTGTTGAATCTAACAATAAATTTTATTCCGTTATAAAATTTATATCTGTTGTAAACTTTTGTTTGTGACGTATGTATTTCTAGACATTTAAAAATAAAACATGATATTTAAGTATTGAAACAAAGTGCTTTTTTATGTCTGATGTTTATTGAAACGTTAATTTTAAAAGTTCGTAGTGTGACTTATATAAAACGTAATATTTTTAAAGAGATAAATAACTGCTTTTTATATTACAAATGTTTTTCAAAGCTAGTAATAAACGCCCCTGAATATTTTCGGTTTATAAAAATATAACCAATAAAAATGTAGCTTGTAGTATTTTTTTTTTTCGTAACTCCCCCCTTGCATATTTTATAATTTTGCACTATTGTTGATATTCTTATTAAAGCAATCAGGAAGAGGTAAATAATATTTCAATTTTAAAGTTTAATATTTATAAAGTTAGTTATTATATTTAGTTTATAAATAGTTATTTTCCAGTAATGTACATCTCATATAGGAATTGCTAAAAATGCAATTTTGGGGAATGTTTATAGTGCATACAATATATTGACTTAAAAAAAAACTTAAATAATCAAATGTTATTTTTAAATTACACATATCAAAATGTAATGGCACCGAAACTTTTATAAATAGTTATATTAATGTGATTAATAAAATTTTAATATTTTTTTTCATTTTATTATTATTATTAGTATTATTATTTAAAATGAATCAATGTTTTGTCTATTTTATAATCTGACAATCAAACTACTCATGAGGCCGATAATATTATTTAAGGGCACAGTCAAAGAGGGGCTTATAGGGCTTAATCGTTCACCATTTAAATAAAAACACTTAAGTTACAGAAGTCATTAAAAACATATTTTCTGTCTTAAATATTTGTTTACTTTTACTTTTTCAATTTTGGCAGCAGATACTTTTTAGAATAACACTTTCATTTTTGGTACCGGTTTTGAAAGTGAAAGAAACTTTATTAAAATTATCTGCGACCGAAATTCAAAAAGTAAAAAAGATGCGATATAGAGACGAACTTCAGCTATTCAATGCATAATAAGTATATAAATAAATAAAATGTCGAAATGCAAACGAGATATTAGAAAAATCCCGCCCCATAGGATTAGCATTAGCTCGTGAGTGTCTTCGCCGGCAGTGTCAGATGCCTTAAGGGTGTCCATTACATGCATATCTACTCTATATACGGGAATAAAAAATTGAAATTAAATATGACTTATGTTTTATAAATACGGGTTGTATTAATATATATTTTTCAGCAATAAGATTTTAATTACATGTAAAAAAAAAACATAGATAACGTGCATTATGGATTTATTTAAATAATATGTGTTGGGGGGCTGCGTTTCTCTCCCCTTATTTCTAACTTTTATTCAAATAAGTTAACTGGCCGATGAAAGTAAAGAAAATATAATATCTTAAGAATTAAACCTGTATTTAATTTAAAAAAAATAAGATAAACCCAGACTCAAAAGAACAGAAAACTCCTGTTGAATTTAACATTTGTTTATTAGTATAATTAAAGATAATATTTAAAAAAAACATTTAGTAATAGTATTAGTGTAATAATTAATTTATAAACAACATTAGAGAATGCCTATTATTTGGGAATTTTTACTCGGAGTGTAAATGGAAAATAAAGGTTGTTCCTCACCTCTTCTCTTTAAATGTAAATCCATTAGGACAGGGAATAACACATTAAAATATATCAGACTATCACTTTTAATTCGAAAATCAACTAACTGCCCAAAATAAATCCGTGTTCCCATGTATATACTTCTTTACTTACAATTAAATTTTTTCCCCTTTTTCTATAGCCAATCGGGAACTTTTCTACCCTCCCAACATCAATCTTGAAAAATATCCAAGTGCTCAGTGGTTCTCCTGTTAATAATAACAATATTCCGATTGGTTCTCTCTCAAATTTAATATTTCCTGCATGGGAAAACACCTTTTCGGCCACCTGATACCGGAGAAACATTCTTATTTTTATTTACCTGCGCGGTAAAATAACCCCTTTTTCGTTCTTAAAATTTACAACTTGTTTTCGAGTTCTTGTGCTTTTGGAAATATCGCAGTTCCCAGCTGCATGGGAGGGAAACATATCCTGTCCATTCTTATATAAAATTCCATAAGTATTGTGCCTACTCTAACCGGTGTCCGAAGTAAGTTTCACAACAAGGCCATAAAATATCACAGAATCACTTACTGTAAAGGCTTGTATTATAAAATATCTTTTATATAACGACGTGTAATCGTCTATACATTTCGGTATAACTTTGGCGGTACCCTTTGAAAATTTCTCCCCACAAATAAAGGGATAATTCAGCTCCTCGTAATCCGCTTACCGAATTCGTGCACCTGGCTTTTCGTAAACACCTGAAATCTTCACAATTTAGCGTACAACCTTAACCTTTTCTGTATTCTGTATTCCTTATTCTAAAATCTCATATCTAAAATAAGGTATTTCAACATATGTAAAACTTAAAGGTTATCTGATAAAAAATATTGACTGTTTAAGATTTTAAAATTGTTTCATAACTTGCGCTTATGGGAATTTTAAAACTATCATATATTTATGGGGCTACTAATGAAAGCAAATACAAGGAGAAAGAGAGGAATAAAATATTTATTTCTGTCAATAATCTAATTTAATTCATATGTAATTTTAATTATGTTTTCCTTTAAAAAATTCAATTAATGTTGCATAATATGAATTAAAGAAATATTGTCAATAAAGTATTTTAATCCAATCTTTACCAAGCTTGTATTTATTTTCATTGTAAGTTCTAAAAGATACGATTCTTTTAAAGTGCCCATAATTGCAATAAAAAACAAAAAGAATTCATTGAAAAAAAAATAACATTCACTCCTATGAAAAAGTGACTACTCACTCCTTCTAGGAGTGAAAAGACACACTCCTTTAGCAAAAGTGAATAGTCACTCCTCAGAAATAGTGATTATTGACCCCTGTTTAGAGTGAATATTCACTTCCCAGGAGTGAGTATTCACTCTTTGAAAGAGTCAATGATTCCACTTTTGATAATAGATAATAAATAGATATAAATAAATAGATAAAATATTCCAAAATTTGATATTTGAAATTTGGTAATCAAATAATAAACTCTTAGTACAAATAAGAAAAAATAGATAAAATATTCCAAGATTTGATATTTGAAATTTTGTAATCAAATAATAAACTCTTAATACAAATAAGAAAATATTAGATTAAATTTTCCATGATTATATATATACATATATTTTATTTTTATTTTATTTTTATTTATTTATTTTACTTTATTTTATTTTATTTTATTTTATTATTATTATTATTATTTTTTATTTATTTATTTATTTATTTATTTATTTATTTATTTTGGGAAATGTATCTGAGAAAAAAAACAAGTATTATTATTATTATTTTTAGGATTGTAGATTATTATTAAAATTTTTTTTTTAGAAATCTGGCATTCTCTATTTCATAAAATTTGATAACTTTAAATTAAAAAAAAAAGGAGTTTTACTTTTAATTTTACCTGAAAAGGTAAAATAAGTCACGGAAACCATTGTTGGGGGGCTGCGTTTCTCTCCCCTTATTTCTAACTTTTATTCAAATAAGTTAACTGGCCGATGAAAGTAAAGAAAATATAATATCTTAAGAATTAAACCTGTATTTAATTTAAAAAAATAAGATAAACCCAGACTCAAAAGAACAGAAAACTCCTGTTGAATTTAACATTTGTTTATTAGTATAATTAAAGATAATATTTAAAAAAAAACATTTAGTAATAGTATTAGTGTAATAATTAATTTATAAACAACATTAGAGAATGCCTATTATTTGGGAATTTTTACTTGGAGTGTAAATGGAAAATAAAGGTTGTTCCTCACCTCTTCTCTTTAAATGTAAATCCATTAGGACAGGGAATAACACATTAAAATATATCAGACTATCACTTTTAATTCGAAAATCAACTAACTGCCCAAAATAAATCCGTGTTCCCATGTATATACTTCTTTACTTACAATTAAATTTTTTCCCCTTTTTCTATAGCCAATCGGGAACTTTTCTACCCTCCCAACATCAATCTTGAAAAATATCCAAGTGCTCAGGGGTTCTCCTGTTAATAATAACAATATTCCGATTGGTTCTCTCTCAAATTTAATATATATATCCTTTTAATATTTCCTGCATGGGAAAACACCTTTTCGGCCACCTGATACCGGAGAAACATTCTTATTGTTATTTACCTGCGCGGTAAAATAACCCCTTTTTCGTTCTTAAAATTTACAACTTGTTTTCGAGTTCTTGTGCTTTTGGAAATATCGCAGTTCCCAGCTGCATGGGAGGGAAACATATCCTGTCCATTCTTATATAAAATTCAAGTATTGTGCCTACTCTAACCGGTGTCCGAAGTAAGTTTCACAACAAGGCCATAAAATATCACAGAATCACTTACTGTAAAGGCTTGTATTATAAAATATCTTTTATATAACGACGTGTAATCGTCTATACATTTCGGTATAACTTTGGCGGTACCCTTTGAAAATTTCTCCCCACAAATAAAGGGATAATTCAGCTCCTCGTAATCCGCTTACCGAATTCGTGCACCTGGCTTTTCGTTAACACCTGAAATCTTCACAATTTAGCGTACAACCTTAACCTTTTCTGTATTCTGTATTCCTTATTCTAAAATCTCATATCTAAAATAGGGTATTTCAACACATGTAAAACTTAAAGGTTATCTGATAAAAAATATTGACTGTTTAAGATTTTAAAATTGTTTCATAACTTGCGCTTATGGGAATTTTAAAACTATCATATATTTATGGGGCTACTAATGAAAGCAAATACAAGGAGAAAGAGAGGAATAAAATATTTATTTCTGTCAATAATCTAATTTAATTCATATGTAATTTTAATTATGTTTTCCTTTAAAAAATTCAATTAATGTTACATAATATGAATTAAAGAAATATTGTCAATAAAGTATTTTAATCCAATCTTTACCAAGCTTGTATTTATTTTCATTGTAAGTTCTAAAAGATACGATTCTTTTAAAGTGCCCATAATTGCAATAAAAAACAAAAAGAATTCATTGAAAAAAAATAACATTCACTCCTATGAAAAAGTGACTACTCACTCCTTCTAGGAGTGAAAAGACACACTCCTTTAGCAAAAGTGAATAGTCACTCCTCAGAAATAGTGATTATTGACCCCTGGTTTAGAGTGAATATTCACTTCCCAGGAGTGAGTATTCACTCTTTGAAAGAGTCAATGATTCCACTTTTGCTCAGAGTGAATAGTCACTCTAAAGAGGTTCGGCATATTTTGAGTCTGCGATAGAGTGAGTATGCACTCTTCTGGAGTGAATATTCACTCCTTTTTATTTAGAGTGCAAGAATTGAAATAAAATTTATGTTATAATATAGATTACGCAAAAAACAGTAACTGATTTAATAATGATCTAAATGTGCACAAAAATATATTTTTGAATAAAAGATTCTGAACAATCTCCGTTATTTAAAATTGCTGCCACTGTATTTTTTAAAAGTAATATCAAAATACATGTTTGTAAATAAAATTAAAGTTTCAAAATGTTAGTGAAATGGGGGATCTAGGATAGTCCATTAATTTTTGTAATCTGGAAGCATTACGTATATTTTTGCAAGGAATAAAGAAAGCTGAAAGAAAAGAATTTTTTTGAAAAGAAAGCTGATATGGATGTTATTTAAATGTAAAATATTATAAAAGAGGCTCTTTTCGTGTTGCTTGCAACTAGTATTACACTTAGTGCATTTTAAAGGCCATTAGAAAGTTTGAGAATCGAAAAAAAAAAATTCTGTTAAAGTCATAATTTTAGATTTTGTAGCAGCATAATTTTCTGAAAATGTTATTTTTCGAGGCCACTTATCGCACTATCAACATAGTTTACTGTTTAAGAAAAGCCTTTAAAAATATTAATTAATTAATGATAGTTATAAAATATTGAAAAAAAAGTTTAAAACCTCTTCAAAACCCTACAAATTTGGTTTTGAAAAATTATGGCAATATATTCACATTTTTGGCAGGGGATAAGTGGCCGTATTTTCAAAAGTAGAGTTACCTGGCAACCTTAGCCGAATGTCGTGGCCCCAAAATAAGGCAAATGATAGCTTTGTAGCACCATACTTGTCGACTTAAGTCACTTTACGCGTGAAATAGACAAATAAAAATCCAATATTAAAAAAATATATATATAATACATAAAACATGACTTTTAGCAAAGAATTTTTATCGGTCCGCTAACTTTTATGTAGAGGGCTACAAAATGCATCAGGTGTCAATCCTATGTGCGAGAAACATCAAATGTGGTTCCCTTGTTAGACATCGAGAACAATTTCCAATCACAATAACCACACAGAAGGATAGCTTATGCTCGAGCACCGGATTAAATCTATTCAGCTGAAATCTATCACAGATTTTTTACCAGGCATAGCCAGAAAATGCACGTTATCAGTGTGTCAGATACTCAAACATATTTTCATGTTCGTAAATTTAATTGAAATCTGAAATCACATGTGATATAATATTATAAACAATGGCAGGTTTTGCTAGATGAAAATGAATGAAAAGAAACCGTTTAGATCGTTATTTCATCATGAAGCTGTCAAAGTGTTCCGATCATGGATCTTTACAATAAATGATCGTAAAGAATTTTCAGCACCGTATTTATAAGGGAACTGATATAGGGATGAATCTGTAAAAAAAATATGATAATTCATCTGTAATCGACCTCCCTGTGTAATTCCAAACTCCGTAAGCAACAATCTCCGTGGGAAGTCTTAAACTCAGAGAAGTTGCAATTAAGATACTCGCCTATTTAAAAAGAAATCTGATACTGATACCTTTCTATGAGATATCTTTTTCTAATTTCCGTAAATAAGAATTATTAATTAATATTGATGCACAGTAAATGTCACGTATGTTTCTCTATATCTGTATCTATCTATCTATCTATTTATATATATATATATATATATATATATATATATATATATAGTGGACAAAGTTAAAAAATAATTTATTAAACTTACAAGAATAAAATATTTTTAAAATATATTTCTTGCGAGAAGCACAATATTTTTTTTTTCAAAATATTACATCCGCGAAAGCTTTCTTAACATAAAATCTTATTAAAAGTACCTTAAGTTTTTGTCTACAAGAATACTTAGTCATATAGTGTAATTTTTTTTATTGTTGTAAACAAACTACAAAAAATGACTTATAAAATTAAAAAGAAAAGAAAATACTTTCAAAAAGATGATAATCACATTCCCTTAATCCTAAAATATCCTATGCATAATAATAACACATTAATGTAAGATTTCTGTCTGTTTTATAAAGATTGTATTTTTCTAAAGCAGCCATATATTGATTATCTTCTATGAACATAATTTTGAATTTTCTTTAACATAAGCAAATTTTCTTATAAGAATCTTTAGAATATTTTAAATTAGAGAAGGCTTAAGAAAAAGTGACATAGCAAAACAAATAACAATATTTATTTCAGAAAATGGTATATTAATAGGATATATCAAAATATATCTTTTTCAATATTAAATGTGCTACCATATAAATTTACCATAAAGTAAAAATATGATTTATTAAAAATGCAGAAAAAACAGAGGGTGAGTGTATATTTCAGTGTTAATATTTTTAGTAACAATATTTTGAGAAGTATTTTTCCTGTTATGTTTAAGAATTATTTTCCTGTAAATATTCTTTTAGTTTACACTGCATAATTATATGTTACATTGCACATGACACAGTATTATAATAAATTTATATTTTAATTTCAATTTCTTCATAGAATATAGAAAATGTAGCAACAGGATCTTGTAGATTTTTTAAAATAAATCATTTATTTAAAAATAAGTCAGCAATAATTAATTAATAAAGCAGGAATGTAAAGGATAAAAAATCTTAATTTTATAAAATTTGAGCGGTAAAATTTTGAGAATTCTTTATGTTATTAAGTGATTATAAATTTAGTTCATACTATAAATTTACAGAATATATTATATATAGAACAATATTAGAATTTTATATTTTAATGTTATTTACTTTATAGAATATTATAAAATGCATTAAAAATATTTGTAAATTTTTGAGAATAACATTAAAAATTATAATAATTTATTTATTCAGAAAATGCATAAACAAGTTTCAGTACATTTTTGACAATAAAAAATTCAGATAAAAGTACGAAAGGAATAAATAATTCATGTTCCATTTATTTTATCAGAGTTTCACAAATAATAAATATATATATATATATTATTGAATGTAATTTTGTTCATAAGGACATAAGTGAATATCTGCCATAACATAGATTTATATCAATAGGTAAATTAAAGTAATATCCCACGAGATTTCTAATAAATAATAAATGTTTCCATTTCAAATTATTCATGCACACTTTCATATTCATACATTCCCTTCCCCCGACAATGAAATAAAGAAGCTTAAATATGTAGAGAAATATACTTAAAATTTCATATTACTTCCAGTTTTCATCGTGTATTTCAAACGAGTTAAGAGTAGCAACATCCTATTATAATCAGAAATTCTCCACTTCAATATTTCATTTTTGAGATTTATACGTTTGTAACTGAAGAATATACAAGTGGGGAAGCGACATTTTAAAAATAACTCATTATATGTTAATGTGATTTCTATACCTAAAAAAATGGGACAGTCTGCTTGTTTTTAGAATTTCATTTTAGTAAAAAGTCTAGCAACTAGTATCTTTTCAACGTTTACTATTCAATAATATATATATACGTTACATATTTAATAAAATATGTCTCTATTTGAAAAAGTAACTATTTCTAAATCTTCAAGAATATTTTGTTTTTACACATATGGTTATTTCTTTACATTGAAGAAACTTATAATCTTAAAATTAAAACTTTACAAGAATAGGTTACCTAAGGATTAAAGTTGATTGTTATCATTTGTTAAGGTCAATTGGACTTCACATTTCTTAAAGTTTTCAGTCATTTATCTCTAAATATTTCGAATTCTTTATTTTCACCTTTTAAAATGGTGCATAACGTTTTATTCTATGACAATAAGATAAAATAAATGCTAAGTAATAAAATTTGTTTGTATCACATATGAATATTGCATACTCAATCAAATTAACATCAGTAATTTACACAAATCTCCGGATGCGAAAGTGGTGTCAAAATATTAAAATTTAAATTTGTTTTCGAGATATTGTTAGTTTTTCTATATTTAAATGACATTTATATAATGATAAGAACTAAACAACACCATTTCGTCCGAATATGAAAAGAATTAGAATATAAGGAAAGATAGATTTAGATGTCAAGACAAAGATTACTATAGATAGTATTACATTATAACTTTATAAGGTTTCTTTCATCTCATGAAACCCTTATAATCACTCGTATCATCCATTCCGAACTGGAAAATATCTGAAATCATCGAACGGGGAAAGCTTTTTAAAGCAAACCGCGAGTAATTTTGATCAAATTTGAAGCCATTTTAGCTAGTTTTATATTTATAAATTTAGCTTTACGCCAAACAAACACATTTTCCCGCTATCTTTCACAAAACTGAGTGGTTTGCATTGCTTCCATTTACGGTTGGAACGCAGAGTTCCATAACAGAACACCATAACTTATGATGTCCGTTAGTACTTCAAAAGCTTTAAGTGTGAAACATTATTAACCCGTGTGAAATAATATTTTCTGATTTTTTTAGAAAAGGTAATTGAATTATTTCAGATAGAACATGAAGCTTTTATAAACTATGCATAATTTTCAGCCGTTAATGTTACAAACAAATGAAGACACATTAACAATTAGATAATAGATGTGTTCTTCCAAATTTCTTGAAGGAAGACACTCATTTTTTGTTGTGTTTGCGTACTAGTACGCGATAGTGACGTCATATGAATAATTTTATAGAGATGTTGTATAAAACTGTTTTGAAGGATTATGAAAGTAAATTGTGTTAGCGGATGCAAATGACGTCAATCTATAAAGGAAAGTATTTCTATAAAAGTCATTTTAAAAGGAAACTAAACTGCAATAATTTCGAATATTTTGATAATCGTTTCAAAATTTTTATAACTGATGTAAATATGGTGTGCTCCGACAGTATAAAAATATAGTGTCAAAATACCGACATTTAGTTATTCTCAGAGTCGAAATAAAGAATGTCTACGGAAGGCGCGAAATGACCTACAGTTGCGATTTTTTCGAAAGAATTAAGAGCTGCATTTTAAAAAAGTAACTGTACCAGTGGCGCTGAGAAAAAAGGTTTCTGCTTTAAGAGAACATTTTTGTTAATCAGGATTTTTCAAATTCAGTATCGGCAAAAAAGAAGAAAAAAATTGAAAAACTTTTGAAAAAAATATTAACTTAAAAAAAAGATCTTTTTTTTTAAAAAGATAGCGGCATTTTACTTGAAAAGTTAAAAAATTTAGGAATCTATCTTTCTTTTTCCTCTATAAAGAATGGTTGTGTGACCTGCGATTCGACTGAAAGTCAATCAGTAAAACCTTCTGTTTATCTCTGATGTTACTAAATAAGGAAGTATGATCGTATGCATCCTACTACGCTGTTATTGTTGCTGTGCTTCTTAGTAGCGGTTTTCAATTAATATCTGGGCTCATTTTTAAATATATTAAAAATCTAAGTTTCAAGTGTATCAGCACCATCCTTGGAGTATCTTCAACCAAATGTTTAGACTTTTACGAGCAGTAGTTTCCTACCCATTGCACATGTATCCACATACAAAGATATTTTTTATGAACGGTGCAAAAACAATATGTTTTCCTACTGTTATGAAAGTTACGCAAGCATTTTGTTTACTTAAGAAGATGTAATAAATCTCTTACTAAAATAAAACTTTCAAACAATTTTGTTCTTACACATTTTCAATAATCAATAGCGCAGTTACATTATTGTTTTATACCAGCTTTAACTCATCTTATACTTTTTTCATGTCTATGAAAGTTGTATATATTAATATTTGCATGTCATATATACAATTTTGCATTAATAAATGTAAGTTTATTTCGACATTAATGATTAGGGAAGAGTGGGGATACTTGAGCCACCCCTAATATCTATACAGTTGGTTAATTTTTCTTTCTAAAACTGGCAATATGGTAACATATTTATAGTTCTGAACATGTAAAAAAGAAATCACATACCTTGGTACCATTTTGAAAGTATAGTGATTAACAGTTGTTTTTTCCCCATCTGAAGTAAATATTTATGTGCATGTTTTTTTTATTTTTTTCTAATTAAAGTTTTGTTTAAAGTTGCAACAATACAGATAAATTTAATAAGAATAATTTTAATTGTATTTTGAATCTAAAATAGGTCAATGCATGCTTTACTTAGTAAAACTCTGATTAACAAAAATGGTGGTAGTGGGGATACTTGAGTCAATGAGATTGGGGATACTTGAGCCATGGCTCAACCATCCCCACTAGGAAATTAGACATGGCTGAAACATTCAAAAAATAAAATTACGTCTTTATATTCACTAATATTTTTTATATTTTTTTCCCTATAAAAATAATAACATAGAAAAAAAATGATTAAAATTGTCTATTTTTTTAGTTAAAATATCCATTTTTTTTGGACTAACAAAACAGCCTGTCTAGATAAATGTAAACATAGTTTACAATTTAAATTTTATTACCTTAAAATAACTTTTTAGAACTGTTTTACAGGTCATAATGTCTAATAATTTACTTAGTTAGGTCCAACATATTAAAATATTTATTTTTTTTAATATAATATATTAAGATTAATATTTTATATTGAAATTGTAACCTCTGTTATTGTAACTTTTTTTTGAAAGAAAATTGAAGACGAATTGGTAAAAAAATGCTCATAAAACAAAAAAAAAGCAACAAAAATCACAATTCAAACTTACGTGTATATAGCCAAAGATGTAGACAAAATCTTTTCCTGTGAAAATTCCATCAAAAAAGTGTTTGAAAGAGTGGTATGATACATCTGGCTCAGATTCCGACAGCTACGCAATAGTATGAGTTTGACAATATCTTTCGATGATAAGATATTGTCTTATCATATAGATGTATAAGATACAGATGTACAGATGTATAAGATATTCGAAGATAATTTTCATCCTTAGATGAAAATTCTGTCAAAAAAGGTGATAATATGAACAGAAATCCTTCTATTGATGATTGGTTGCTAGTAAAATATACCGGAAGAAAAACTGTAAAAAGATTTGTTGGACAAGTGCTTAATATTTCAGAAGATGAATTGAAAATGAAATTTGCTAGAAGAATCGCAGATTCCAAATTAAAATGGCCCCCAACTGATGATGTTGCTATCCTTGATATAACTCAAGTTGAAATTTTCCTTCGACCACCAGTTATAACGACAAAAAATTATCATGTTACTAGCTTTGTTTCTCAATTGGTTTTGAAGGACTATATGTATCATAATTTATCATTCTGTAAAATATTTGGGTAAGAATAAAGCGAAAAAAATTACTTTTGTAGGTATTTTTCCGTACTGGCTCAAGTATCCCTTCACCATGGCTCAAGTATCCCCTTCATGAGGATACTTGAGCCACGATGTACAACAAAAAGTAAAATTTTTTTAAACATAGAAAAATAGTTCAATATTAATTGAGAGTGATTTTCAGTTGAAGAAAAAATATCAAATTTTCGTTTTCAGTATTTTATTTTGCTCTAAAAATTATAAAAAATTTAAAAAAAAAAATTTAAAAGTAGCTCAAGTATCCCCCTCTTCCCTTACTTCTAAAAATCTTATAGCAGAAAGAATATAATACGAATAGAGATATTTTTATTTTAAAAATCCTGTGATTACTCCTGGGATCTTGGAATTAAAAATTCTGAAATCTCGAACTTCGAATACAACTGCAGGATGCAGTCACAGTAACATAAAATCCTGGTAACGAGAATGTTTTATAAATCTGAGAGAATCTAAAATAGATAATTTAAAAATTAATATTTCAGCATTTTCGAACTTTAATTATATTTTTGTAGGCGGGTTATATCTTTCTATATTATCGTGAAATCACCTTATTTAAACATAAATGGATGGGTTTCTGTAATAAATTTGTCAACTATTAAAGTAATGTTTTCTTAATATTATTATTGGGTTGTTTTAATGTATTTTTTAATCTCTGCGTATCATATGTTTTTTTTCGTAATAGAAAATTATAAGATGTAAAATTTAAAAACCAATAATTAAGAATAGCCATACAATTCTGCATTATAAAATTATTTAATGCCTCCTAATCTATTCTATCAAGTATATGTAAACGCTTCTTAAATCATACAAGATAAAAGCTGAAAAAAAAAACATATGAAAATAATATTGCTATAATAATTCCAAGATCTGGAGTGAAAGAGGACTGAGTATGCTCGCATAGAGGACGTAGAGTGCTGGGAATACATGAGATATCATCAGATTATGCCAGATGTCTATGTGGTAGAGTTGGAGCACGTTAAATGTATTGTTCGTATCAAAGATGTCTCCAAGCGATTTTAACGCGCGGTCGTGCAATTCTTAATAGCTGAAAATGTAAGTGCTATAGTGAAATCTAACGTCGAATACAAATTGTGTATGTCACGGAGTTTATGTTACGCAGATCGGTTCTCCGATGGTGTAGGGATTTTCGTAGTGAAAAAAGACTACGTATGCAGGTCGTGATCTGCCATTAGTATTACTTCATCTTTTACAAAACCGATACACCATCGGAATACCGATCTACGTGACATACACTCGTGTGATACACGATTTGCATTCGACATTATATTTCATTTGCACTCACAATTTCCGTTGTTAAAAATTGCTACGTACGTGGGTAAACAGCTTTGGAGACATCCGTGATGCTAAATATCCGTTTAACATACTCCCACGCTATCACACAAGCATCTGGTGGGGTTTGACGATACTGCAAACATTCTTAGAATTCTGGCCTTCTATAGAAGCATGTTCAATTATTTTTCTCTTCAAATAGGGGAGTTATTACAGCAATGCCACTTTCATTTGGGCGACCCATATAGTATTTTTTTCTATTACAGATAAAGCATTGCGTTGATGTATCTAGTTTTTCCTAAACTAGTTTTAATTCAAGTTTAGTGAACAGACCATCAAATTATGTAATGGTAGATAAAGACCTGAATACATTAAATATGCATCATATATTTTGTTAAAACTGTGTTTTCTATTAACAATCTCATTACCTGTTATCTGGAAATCAGAAATATTTTTTCCTATATACCCTACTTTAAAAAATGGAATTTTATATTTATGCAATTAAATATATATTTAATTTCACTTAGTGTAAGAAATGTACTATGAATATTGTAAAGAAAATTAGTTTTTTTTTTAAATTTCATAACATCATTTAATAATGCCCAATACCAGTTCAAATATATTCCATAACAATCCCCAGAAAATCTTTGAATTGAGTTCTTTTATCGAGTATAAAATAAGATGTGAAACTTTCAAATTTTCAAATGTAGAAAATGCCACACACTCGTAAAAATACATCTTGCCTTGATAGATAATATTCTTTCAATAGACTTTTTTACCTTAGGGTAATAAAATGGCAATTTGATTTTTTCGCGTAGGCGGAAAAATAAATAGATTTTTTTAATGCTCCTATTTTAGTGAACACAGTTTTATATTCAGTTATATTTTCAAAAGTATTGCATGTATAAAATAGGGCATAAATACTACAGAACGCTTTTTATTATTGGTACAGAAAATAAAAATATTTTCAATATCACTGACAGTAGTGTACAATTTAAAACAGAATAGGTTCCAATCCCTGTAGGAGAATACGCTTGCAAGCTACAGATAAACCTATTGGGGAGGGCGATATAATCTAATATCTCATTTGCGTTTCTATATTTTTAAATCTACCCTATATATATTTATATATAATCATAATGAAACAAACTTATAAAATATAATTCGATACTAAAATTATAAATTATAATTTCGATTTTATGAAATGACTGATTAAACAACTGATTTTGTTTTATGACAATTTCTCCTAAAATATGGAGTATTATACGGTAAAACTAACAACAAAATTCAGTATTGGCCACAGATTTCAAACCTGGAATTCAAAATTAGAATTTTAAAATTTGAATTAGTTTTCTAGATGTAATTTTTTTCTTATTTAAATTAATCTTTCTAATCATTACAACCAGATTATTTTATTTTGTGAAAAAAGCAGAAAATGGATAACAAAAGTGATTTTTAGATTTTTTTTTCTTCTGAAATTGTCAAATGGGGATCGAAATTATTTTTTATTTTAATCAATTCTGAAGACAGTATTATGATTAAATTATTTTTTATAAAAATATCTGAAAAAATAAAATATAATTTTTTATATAAATTCGATCTCCAGAAATCAATTTAAGATTTAAAAAAAAACTGAAAATTGTCTGTCATATTTCAGTTGTTGACACGAAGTCATTGGCTTAAAAATAATAGTTCCAGGTAGCTTTTTTTTCAGCTCAGGAAGGTGTGTAAATACCAAAATGAAGAAGGTATGTGATCACAAAAGGGATGTAGAGAGAAAAATAAAATTTTAAAAGCATTTATTTTATTTCCTATACTTGAAATATCTTGTATAATATTCATAATGAGAAGCTTTATGTAAATTCATAAATGATATCATTTTCTCTCGTCTCCTGAGCATTTACAAGAAGGTTATTAAAATTTAAAACAAATTAATACTTTAGTAGCATCATTGAATTCTGTACTTACACATAAATCTCAAGTGGGAAAAAAACTTTAAATAATTAAATGATTTAAGCAAATCTACTTTGAGGACAAAATTAAGCCATAAATTAAATCTATGCATTTAAACCGTATTACACGGTACATATTCATGGACAATATTTATTTAACGTCACACTGGACATCACATGGTATAAAAGTAGAACGGCTAATAAATTTGTTTAAGTATACTTGTATGTCATGATACAAATGAAGCATATATGCATCCTAAACGAATATATGCCTGCATTTTGGATGCAGCATAAAAGCACGTTGCCTGCGTGGCATATTTTCTGTACAAATTACCATTCGATACTTCTTAGAAAATTCTTAAATATTTTAATGAACAAAATAAACAATTTAAATTTAAAAAAATTAAAACAAATATGATGGGACATTAAAAGAGCGAAAATAATTAAAACGTGTTTCTGAAAATATCTAAAAAATGATCAAACATTAAATATAAGCGTAGGATTTAAAAATATGCTGCTTTCCCCTGATTTTGATTGCGCTTCTGAGAATGCTTTTTTCAAAAGTAGAAACCTCTGAAAAGCTTTTGATGCAGAATCAGCATTAAAAAAAGTTTTGCCAGCAAACCACGACGCTATCAATTTAGCAGTTGACGTGCTTACCTTAAAAGATTTTATACACGCAAGAATAAAAGCAGGACATTAATTTTACCGTCACTGTTAATGATTTTTATTTAACATATAAATATTTTAACTATAAATGGCTTGTGGGATACAAAAATGTTTATAACTGACCCGAAGTCATCAAAAATGCTAGAGTCTTGCTATAGTACTGTAAAAACTAGTAAGTAAAGTTTTCAAAAGTTCCGGGCAGGAAAACAAAGTTTGTTTTTATAGAAACTTTTTAAATCTATAACATACATTTGTTACTGAGGTAATAATACTTTTCGGAAAAATGTGTAACATGGAGAATTTCTACTTAATTTTTGGGTAAGATTACATTTTTGAAGATACATAAACATTTTCATTATTATTTTTTTATTTTTCACATTAAAAATATTTAAACAATAGAAAATCTATGCGATCAAGAAAAATCTAAAATTGTAGAATAGATTTTTTTTTCAAATATATATAATTCAATATTAATATTACCTTTACATTAATGTTTAATTTTTTAAGATTGTATATAATTACTTTTTAAAAAATAAACCGATTATTGAAAACTATTTAAAAATATAAACGCATAACAAACATAAATAGCAGTATTTCATAAAACAAATGTACTTAAATATCCATTCCTGGAATATTTTAACTCTAATAAATCAATTTACATTCATACGAATATTTTACATTTCTAATTTTTGGTAATAATTAATGATGGGAGCATTACTTTGTTGCTTAAATATGTAGATTTTAATGATTTTCTTCTGTTGTGTCTCATCTTAATTCTGATATAAGGTTAAACAATGTATTATATTTAATATGTTACTAATAAGGGTTTAAATGAGAATAGAAACAAAAGTAGTAAATTATGTTACGGCTAAACGGAATTTATTGCTAAATTACTATAATTATCAGTTCGTTTTGGGATACATATATATTTTTTTTATTTAATTCTAAAGAGTACAGTTTTGAGGGGAGCTTTATTTAAACATAATTCCATCATACATATGGTAAATTGAAATCTACTTCAGTAACATGCTGTTGTGCTTGTATCAAGTGAGAATAATAAAACAATTGATTGACCTCTGGCCAAAATGACTGAAATTTTTTCATCTAAGGATGGTCATATACGTTTAATAATATTTAAAAAAACTGGGTAACTTTTAAGTGCTACAAGTCATTTCAACGACATGAAAAAATCACATTTTTAAGATAACACAAATAACAATCCAGTGATCCTCCCAGTTGTTCGGTTAGGGACAGAAATTCGGACTCATCAGTTCATCGTTCAAGATATGGACGTGTCATAAAACCTTTAACTAATTGGAAGTTTTGAGTTCCAGAAGAAACACTGAAACTCAAAGATGGGAGGATATTGTGATTAAATACATTAATTCATTGGACCACCTCTCAGCTAAAAGTGTTGCGAAATCAGAAGCAAAAATCACAGACCTTTTTTCTTTTAAGGACAGTTTTAAGACTTACGTAATAGATATATGTTATAGATTTCAGAGTGCTCTTTGTTCAGTTCAAAATGTAAATATTAAATTAGTGTTTTTTTTAGTGCATCGTGATATGATTAAAAATACGTATAGCTAACATTGGACTCTTATCCTGAATTAAAGAAGTAGTTTTAATGCTGATGCTGCCATAGATGAAGGACTGAATCATCCGGAGCCCCGATATCCCGTTTTCGAAGGTATTGGAATTTTACAAATAAGGAAATTTTATATTATGCATATTTTTGTTATACAAAAATGAAAGAATGGATCATATTGATATTATCTTTGCATAGCAGCTCTAGCTTAGAATATTTAGTTTAGGCAGTCGGAGTTGCCACACATGTATTTAAATTATTTAAGGGGAAAAATACATTTGAAGGAAGCCTTCTTTTTAAATTTAAAATGCGGCTTGACGAAACAAACGGATTAACATTACAAAAGGAAACAGGGCCGGTTGTAGAATTTGACCTATAGGGGACACTTTATCTCCGATAAGAGGTCCAAGTTTTTGATAGATATAGCGGTATCCGGGCTTGTTCCGAAGTCGGAGCTCTGTGACAGTTTCATCAATTCTCGGGTCGGGAATACTTTTTTTTACATTAAGACTCGCGCCAGTCTCGTGCTAAATTTTTTCTATAAACAGTTCGGCAGGAACAAAGTCTCATTCTTCCTTGAACAAGTTAAATTCTATATGGACCGGTACTATATCTTATTCTTTCCAGACCATGCCAAATCAGAATAGATTTTCCATAGGTAATGCCGTCGTAATATTTCTTTTTTATCAATGAAGAAAATGAACGATAAATTTTTTTTATTCTTATTCCCTTCTTAAGTAAAAGGAAATATAATACATGAAAACCTAAGTCCACGTCATGTATTATTTTGAGACGTGCGTGGATTAATTTATACCCGACATGAACCAAACAATTCTATATCCAGTCAAGCTGAACCAGTTAAAAAACATTAATTCACCCGAAAGCAACAAACTTGTTCACAAAACTAACTGGCTTTAACCCAAATCCAACATCATACTGAAATGAAAAAGAAATCCATACTGTAATGCAATTATATGTGTAATATCAATTTATTTTATGTAGAAAAATCAGTATCATACTTTTATGTTCAAATAATATAATTTTTTTTCTTAAAATATATTAAGGAGAATCTTTTCTAAAATCAGATAAACCAAACCCGTCCTTTCGGAAACAAATAGAGTTAATCCTACTCGAAAAAGCAACTACTAGACGTCAACTCTACCAGAAGATAAGTCATCCAAAATCGCAACGTAGAAAGATAAGCGGTAACTCGATGTAACTCCTAACGTTAGTTTAATTTTCAAGACCAGATCTGATTCAGGACTCTACCAAAAACCCAACCGGATTCGAAAAAGAAATTGTCCTCCACTTTCCGATCTCAAAATGAAAGACCGCAATCTTAACCAAACGCCAAATTTAGATTTCAAAAAGAAATATTGTGATAGAATTCTGTAAAAGTAGACAAAAGTTATATCTCTAGTATCAGTTTTAAATTATAAGTAATGATACCAACATACACGTATTCCTTAATAATCAAATGTATAGTTTTAATTCCAAAACATATTTTGGAGATTCTTTCAAGAAACCGATTAATCCTGAAAAAAATAAATTAATAATCCAACTAGAATGCTACTCTTAACGGAAAATAATTAGATACAATCAAATCTGTGTTACACAGCAAGACGGGTCAGGTTCAGTTTACCCGACCCAATATCCCGTACTTTATTTGCAACCCAACCCCTCCATATGTAATATTTTTCGTCTTCTACTTTTTACAGCACACGATATACTTCAACCCAAGTGAGCCTAAAATCCGTAATCAGTAAAAATATATTCATTAATGAATGTATTTATTAAAAAAATACAGTACAAGATGCTGACATTAATTTTTTCGACTAACGTAATTATACAAGAAACGGAGATTCTCAAAATATGGGGATTTGGAAAGATAGTATATTTGTACACTTAACGACGTTAGGCAGCCTTCAGAAGCAAATGGTTTACATTAAAACATACATAACAAATTCTGTATTAAAATTTTGTTTTCGAAGTCGATATAGAACACAGAATAAACATCAAATTGTTTTATATTGATCAAAACCGCTACATAACATACTGAAATATTTGAAAAAGTGAACGGATGCTATATATTGGTCAAAAGCTACAAAACCTACTGAAATATCGAAAGAAGTGTACGGAGGATTTGGATTGGTCAAAAGCATTACAAAACCTATTAAATAAACGAAAGAAGTGTACGGAGAGGCAGCATTATCACGTTCATGCGCATTTGAATCAAGGAATGCGTGGAAGATGAAGCCCACTCTGGATAGTCGCATATTGTGTGCACGTCTAAAAGCAATTGAAAAAAGTTTGTGACGATGTGACTTGGGATCACCGATTGACTATTCAAATACTTGACAATAAAACGATCAAGGAAGTGGTTACCAAAGTTTGCCACAAAACCTATTTGAGCCATAATGAAATATTGGGCCCAATTATCCATAATGAAAACGATGAAATACACTTTAAACAGCATTCCAAATAACGGTTTTAAAAGTTTCAAAATGTAAGCACTCGAGCACAGAAGTGCATTATGACAAACAGGAGTTACTTTTAAATAACATTAAAACGATGCGCATTTTATGTGAAATTTTCTAGCGTTATTAATGGAAATTAATTTCTGCATCCTATTTATAACAATAACTTCAGTATAAATTTTATCTTTTATGTTGAAAAATAAACATGTAATGAGCCGTCGGTGTATCAAATTTGTAGATTTTTATTTGAAAGAATATTTTGGCATTATCCATCGAGAATCAAAATTCAATCAGAGATCGAATTGTAACCGGAGCAATTCGGAGCAAACCCTACTTGCAAAAATAAAAAATAGAGACAAATCGATCCGATTCATGCAAATTAGAGACCCGACTTGAGCGTCGATTTATCCCGAAACATGGGTCATGTTGGGTCGAGCCGAAATCCAAAATTCAAAATATTTTTCCTGAAGAAAATTCAATTTTATTCCCAAAGACAGATATGTGTGAAAAAGGAGATACGCACCCTGAACTACCCTCTACAGCTGTCCTTGAAAAATAGTGACTTTAAGGACGTTATACTTCTGTAAATACAAAAGAATAAATACATTCTTTACAATGTTTTTATTTTGATGTGTTTGAAACACTGTGGAATATCAAATTAATCATAATATCCACAAAATAAATTAATATATATATATATTAATAATTAAAAAATTATTACATTAATAACATTAACAACATTAATAATTATAATCTACAGAGTGTGCCAGTTATTTGAGAACAGATCAAAGATTGCTTTTAAACGTTGGAATTTTCACGAGATGTGGGGCATTATTCTTATTTTAACCGTTTCCACAGCTGTCTTCTTACACAATCGATGACATTTTTTTTAAATCACCGACAGTTGCATAACTGTAGCTGCAGGCTTTTAAAACAGGCTTCAGATAATGATGAGATGTGTGTTGGAAACATTTGCCCAATGGACATACACAACATCTGCTTTGATAGGCGCAATATTTCTGTGAAGATGAATTTTGGCGTCCCTCTCAATTACTCTACATATATAATAGGCCATTTGTTCTGGCTAGCTCATGAGCCAATAAATTGAGGTTGACAATGTCATAAGAGTTTTAGTCATCCATTTTTCGTTTGTATGGCTCTATGGGATAGTACAGTCTTGATAAACAACGTACGGCATCCTACATGGCAGAAACTAATTTTCTGCTTTAACCTCTTGGTATAAGAAACGGACTTGACTCTGGCGTCTTTAAAAATGCAAAGTACACTGTAAAAAATTTTACCCTTTTTCTGCATCGTCACTCCACCGCTTTTATAGAAAACGATTACTTTACCCTATTATGGAGCATTCTCATGGGTCAAAAGAGAAATATTTTATAAAAGACGGGGAGTGACGATGCAGCAAAAGGGTCAAATTTTTTACATGGCAGAGGCATCAGATGGATGCATTCTGAGGATCCTGTAGAATCTTGAGTAAAGTTAGACATGTTCCTCACAAGTCTGTCAGAAGCTATTCGGTGATTTTACACCAACACCGATCTTTTTAGTGGTTTCATTTCTTGTTCTGTGCAAAGTTTTTCTCTTTGGAATAAAACAAGAGCAGTCCTCACTTTTCTTGAGGTTTCAGCTTTTTAATCAGGTGTTTCTCTCTGGTCATGCAGCTATCCCTGACTCTCTCAGATAGGAAATGTACCCTCTTCATCACTTACGACCTCTAACGAATGTCCCCTCTCATCAGACATTAGATTGTGGTCTCATAAATCTGCATCACCCTCACGAGTGCCTTAATCGGTTTCGTAAGGGTTTCATCAACTTTACTGATGAATTCTGGTATCTTGACGATTTGATATTGCTGAAATTGTCATTTTCAATCTGTAAAATTTGCCATAGGAAACCTGGCAGTCTTACGTTATCTCCTTTCATTAAAGATTAATGAGCGGGTGAATTACAATAATGTGACAATCTCTAAATCGAAGTCTTTTTGATCCAATGAGACAACGAAACCAAGCCTCTTTATATCCTCTGTTAGTTGGATTCTCACATGCATAAGTATAACAATTTTCTTTTTGATTTTATGATAGATAGAGTGATATTTTATCTTTAACATGTGTTCTGAAATATATGACGTATCCTGTATATCTAACAACAAAAAAATATACAGGGTGAATCATAAATATCGAAACAATAGGCTATCTCCTTAAATATTGCCCCTAGACCCATACTTCCAATTGCAAAAATTCATAAAAAAAGATAAATTTTTTGATAAGATAAGTTGCAACTCCATGGGGGGTCTGTTTTAAAAAATACGAAAATTAAATTTTTATACGGCCCCCAGAGGATAAAACTTCCAATTAGAAAAAATTTCTTTATCCCTTCCTGAATTGAACAAAAAAAAATCATCTCGATATCTGCAAATCCTTGAAAGATATTAAAATCCGAAATTTTCCAAAATTCCTGACTTACACCACTTAAGCATGCCTCTGAGCGCAGCAAAATCAGTTCATTTGAAGTACAATTAAAGGATCGAATATAAATTTACGTATTCTTAAATGTCGATCCAAGACAACACATAAACATTTAGATATAAAATAAAAGCGTATAGGTTTTTGCTTTAAACTTCGTTGAAATATGCTAGATGTCTGCAATATTTCGACCTTGCCGCCATCTTCGTAACTGGCACGACTCATTGAACGGACCGTCTTATTAAACACTTATTAAAAGTGTTATCAAATTAAGTGATATTAATTAAACTCTCATTAAAAGTGTCTTAAAAACTTATTTGCGCAGGCAATAAGTTTAGTAAATATAGTAATAGCGAAAATGACTCTTCTATTAGCGGAATCAATGGAAATATATTTTAATAAATTACATAGAAATATTTTCAAAAATTTACTTTATACTACACTTAAACCGCTATAACGGACACTCTCGAATAGCAGACACCTCTGTTTAACGGACTATTTTCAAATCCCCATTCTCAAAACCTAAATTTGTGTATGTTTAAACTCTGAAAAACGAACATTCCGAAAAATGGACACTATTTAAGGCGATAAAGGATGAAAAAGTATTTTTTAAGGAGAAAAAAATGAAAAAAAAGTAAAAAGGCCTCTAAATTTATCAGGGAATTTTGTGATAAATGAGCTGGGGAAAATCCCCCCCCCCCCGTTCAGAGTTGAATTGAAGGGGTTGCCCAGGAGGGACATCTTCCAGAGCATTGAAATATCCCCTCGGAAAATTGAAATTTTATGCTTTTAACAGCCAAAAAGTGCAATCCCCCTTCCCGACCGGAACTCTATAATGTCCAATAATGTCACTTTGAAAAACAAATTGCATGTAATCGCAAGCAAAAGTTAACTTTTGTAACAGGGTTTTTTCACAAGCATGTAATGAACAGTGAGTAAAGGTGTGTTCAGTTTTATTTAGCCCCATTGCTTAAAAATAATTTTAATTTCTGATTAATCATATAAAAGAGGTTTTAGGACACATAAAAGTCAATTAATGAAATGTTAAACGTTTCTAGCACTTTTTGAATATCTTTGATTTTCCCAATAGAGGGGAACCTCCCGGAGACCTCCGAATAGCGGACAATTTCTGCGTTCCTGAGGTGTCCGTTATTTAGAGGTTTTACTGTATTCAGTTTCAAAATTTATGAAGGTTTTAAACCTATTTTTGCTTTTTTCTATCTTTACAAGAAGAAAGTATTGGATTCCTGAAATTTTTGAATTCCGGTTTTCCATGGATTCACACGTTTTAGGGCTCAGAGATACCGAAAAACATGTTTTTATGAAATGTCTGTCTGTGAGTCACAGCACAATGAAAAAATTTGAAATCGACGTGATAAAAAAATAAAGTTTAAATCAAGTGACGCATTTAAACAGTAATTAAAGAAGGTGAAAATGGAAAAACTTAAACAAAATCTGAAATCGAAACTATACAGCATTTAAACGTTAGGAGCCCATGTTTGCCCATCTTAAAACTAAATGCACTTTACTGCATCAAATGTTAAGCTATTGCATAGCTTTTATCACGGGCTTTGAGCGCGGCGACCGAATCCAAAAATTCCGTAACGCGAAAAATCCTAACACATCGGTAACGAAAAAACCTAACACTCGGCTAACGTCGTTTCTTTTCGGCAGACTTCGGCATGGTATCCTTCGGTAGACTTCGGCATGGTATCCTTCGGTAGACTTCGGCAGACAATGACGCGGTATTTTTCAGATATTTAGAGGATATCAAGTCTCAAACATATATATTTCTTATTTCAGATACTATAAATCTATAGTTTCAATAATAAAAATTTCTGATAGAATGTGTATAGAAAAGAATCGTCTTAAGATAAAATAAGGTAGGATAATGTAACTTTTGGTGATTGGAGACCCGTCTTATGGTGGGGATCGAAAAAATTAAAATACTTATAACTCGCGATCTAATTTTCGTAGCGCGGCAAAATTTTGTTTGGTAATTCATTATAAAACAGTGTTAATTTTTAGTGACAGAAGACCCCCACGTTGAGGGTCGAAAAAATTAAAATGCTTATAACTCGCGGTCTAATTTTCGTAGCGCGGCCAAATTTTGTTTGGTAATTTATAATGAGACAGTGTTAATTTTTGGTGACTGGAGACACCCCCCCCCATGAAAAGGGTCGAAAAATTTAAAATGCTTATAACTCGCGATCTAATTTTCGTAGCGCGGCCATATTTTGTTTGATAATTTATTATGAGACAATGTTAATTTTGTGACAGGAGACCCCCCCCCCACGGTGAGGGTCGAAAAATTAAAAATGCTTATAACTCGCGATCTACTTTTCGTGTCACGGCCAAATTTAGTTTGGTAATTTATTATGAGACAGTGTTAATTTTTGGTGACAGGAGACCCCCCACGGTGAGGGTCGAAAAAATTAAAATGCTTATAACTCGCGATCTGATTTTCGTAGTGCGGACAAATTTTGTTTGGTAATTTATTATGAGACAGTGTTACTTTTGGTGACAGGAGACCCCCACAGTGAGGGTCGAAAAACTTTAAATGCTCATAACTCGCGTCTAATTTTTGTAGCGCAGCCAAATTTTGTTTGGTAATTTATTACGAGACAGTGTTACTTTTGGAGACAGGAGATCCCCCATGGTGAGGGTCGAAAAAATTAAAATGCTTATAACTCGCGATCTAATTTTCGTAGTGCGGCCAAATTTTGTTTGGTAATTTTTTATGAGACACTGTGAATTTTTGGTGACAGGAGACCCCCCCCCCCATGGTGAGGGTCGAAAAATTTAAAATGCTTATAACTCGCGATCTAATTTTCGTAGCACGGCCAAATTTTGTTTGGTAATTTATTATGAGACAGTGTTAATTTTTGGTGACAGGAGACCCCCCCCCCCATTGGTGAGGGTCGAAAAAATTAAAATGCTTATAACTCGCAATCTAATTTTCGTATCGTGGCCAAATTTTGGTTGGTAATTTATTATGAGAGAGTGTTAATATTTGGTGACAGGAGACCCCCCACGGTGAGGGTCGAAAAAATTAAAATGCTTATAACTCGCGATCTAATTTTCGTAGCGCGGCCAAATTTTGTTTGGTAATTTTTTATGAGACAGTGTGAATTTTTGGTGACAGGAGACCCCCCCCCCATGGTGAGGGTCGAAAAATTTAAAATGCTTATAATTCGCGATCAATTTTCGTAGCGCGGCAAAATTTTGTTTGGTAATTTGTTATGAGACAGTGTTAATTTTTGGTGACAGGAGATTCCCCATGGGGAGGGTCGAAAAAATTAAAATGCTTATAACTCGCGATCTGATTTTCGTAGTGCGGCCAAATTTTGTTTGGTAATTTATTATGAGACAGTGTTACTTTTGGTGACAGGAGACCCCCCACAGTGAGGGTCGAAAAATTTTAAATGCTCATAACTCGCGATCTAATTTTCGTAGCGCAGCCAAATTTTGTTTGGTAATTTATTACGAGACAGTGTTACTTTTGGAGACAGGAGATCCCCCATGGTGAGGGTCGAAAACATTAAAATGCTTATAACTCGCGATCTAATTTTCGTAGCGCGGCCAAATTTTGTTTGGTAATTTTTTATAAGACAGTGTGAATTTTTGGTGACAGGAGACCCCCCCACCCCATGGTGAGGGTCGAAAAATTTAAAATGCTTATAACTCGCGATCAATTTTCGTAGCGCGGCCAAATTTTGTTTGGTAATTTGTTATGAGACAGTGTTAATTTTTGGTGACAGGAGACCCCCGCCCCCATGGTGAGGGTCGAAAAAATTAAAATGATTATAACTCGCAATCTAATTTTCGTATCGTGGCCAAATTTTGGTTGGTAATTTATTATGAGAGAGTGTTAATTTTTGGTGGCAGGAGACCCCCCACGGTGAGGGTCGAAAAATTTAAAATGCTTATAACTCGCAATCTAATTTTCGTATCGTGGCCAAATTTTGTTTGGTAATTTATTATGAGAGAGTGTTAATTTTTGGTGACAGGAGATCCCCCATGGTGAGGGTCGAAAAAATTAAAATGCTTATAACTCGCGATCTAATTTTCGTAGCGCGGCCAAATTTTGTTTGGTAATTTATTATGAGACAGTGTTACTTTTGGTGACAGGAGACCCCCACAGTGAGTGTCGAAAAACTTTAAATGCTCATAACTCGCGTCTAATTTTCGTAGCGCAGCCAAATTTTGTTTGGTAATTTATTACGAGAAAGTGTTACTTTTGGAGACAGGAGATCCCCCATGGTGAGGGTCGAAAAAATTAAAATGCTTATAACTCGCGATCTAATTTTCGTAGCGCGGCCAATATTTGTTTGGTAATTTATTATGAGACAGTGTTACTTTTGGTGACAGGAGACCCCCACAGTGAGTGTCGAAAAACTTTAAATGCTCATAACTCGCGATCTAATTTTCGTAGCGCAGCCAAATTTTGTTTGGTAATTTATTACGAGACAGTGTTACTTTTGGAGACAGGAGATCCCCCATCGTGAGGGTCGAAAAAAAATGCTTATAACTCGCGATCTAATTTTCGTAGCGCGGCCAAATTTTGTTTGGTAATTTTTTATGAGACAGTGTGAATTTTTGGTGACAGGAGACCCCCCCCCCCCATGGTGAGGGTCGAAAAATTTAAAATGCTTATAACTCGCGATCTAATTTTCGTAGCACGGCCAAATTTTGTTTGGTAATTTATTATGAGACAGTGTTAATTTTTGGTGACAGGAGACCCCCCCCCATGGTGAGGGTCGAAAAAATTAAAATGCTTATAACTCGCAATCTAATTTTCGTATCGTGGCCAAATTTTGGTTGGTAATTTATTATGACAGAGTGTTAATTTTTGGTGACAGGAGACCCCCCCCCCATGGTGAGGGTCGAAAAATTTAAAATGCTTATAATTCGCGATCAATTTTCGTAGCGCGGCCAAATTTTGTTTGGTAATTTGTTATGAGACAGTGTTAATGGGAGGGTCGAAAAAATTAAAATGCTTATAACTCGCGATCTGATTTTCGTAGTGCGCCCAAATTTTGTTTGGTAATTTATTATGAGACAGTGTTACTTTTGGTGACAGGAGACCTCCCACAGTGAGGGTCGAAAAATTTTAAATGCTCATAACTCGCGATCTAATTTTCGTAGCGCAGCCAAATTTTGTTTGGTAATTTATTACGAGACAGTGTTACTTTTGGAGACAGGAGATCCCCCCCCATGGTGAGGGTCGAAAAAATTAAAATGCTTATAACTCGCGATCTAATTTTCGTAGCGCGGCCAAATTTTGTTTGGTAATTTTTTATGAGACAGTGTGAATTTTTGGTGACAGGAGACCCCCCCCCCCATGGTGAGGGTCGAAAAATTTAAAATGCTTATAACTCGCGATCAATTTTCGTAGCGCGGCCAAATTTTGTTTGGTAATTTGTTATGAGACAGTGTTAATTTTTGGTGACAGGAGATCCCCCATGGGGAGGGTCGAAAAAATTAAAATGCTTATAACTCGCGATCTGATTTTCGTAGTGCGGCCAAATTTTGTTTGGTAATTTATTATGAGACAGTGTTACTTTTGGTGACAGGAGACCCCCCACAGTGAGGGTCGAAAAATTTTAAATGCTCATAACTCGCGATCTAATTTTCGTAGCGCAGCCAAATTTTGTTTAGTAATTTATTACGAGACAGTGTTACTTTTGGAAACAGGAGATCTCCCATGGTGAGGGTCGAAAAAATTAAAATGCTTATAACTCGCGATCTAATTTTCGTAGCGCGGCCAAATTTTGTTTGGTAATTTTTTATGAGACAGTGTGAATTTTTGGTGACAGGAGACCCCCCCCCCCCATGGTGAGGGTCGAAAAATTTAAAATGCTTATAACTCGCGATCTAATTTTCGTAGCACGGCCAAATTTTGTTTGGTAATTTATTATGAGACAGTGTTAATTTTTGGTGACAGGAGACCCCCCCCATGGTGAGGGTCGAAAAAATTAAAATGCTTATAACTCGCAATCTAATTTTCGTATCGTGGCCAAATTTTGGTTGGTAATTTATTATGAGAGAGTGTTAATTTTTGGTGACAGGAGACCCCCCACTGTGAGGGTCGAAAAATTTAAAATGCTTATAACTCGCAATCTAATTTTCGTATCGTGGCCAAATTTTGTTTGGTAATTTATTATGAGAGAGTGTTAATTTTTTGTGACAGGAGACCCCCCACGATGACGGTCGAAAATTTTAAAATGTTTATAACTCGCGATCAATTTTCGTCGCGCGGCCAAATTTTTTTGGTAATTTATTATGAGACAGTGTTAATTGTTGGTGACAGGAGATCCCCACGGTGAGGTTCGGAAAAATTAAAATGCTTATAACTCGCGATCTAATTTTCGTAGCGCGGCCAAATTTTGTTATTTATTGAGGTATTGCATAGCTTTTATCGCGGGCTTTGAGCGCGGCGAAAGAATCCAGAAATTCCGTAACGAGAAAAAAACCTATCACTCCGGCTACGTCGCTTCAGTTTGGCAGTCTTCGGTAGACTTCGGCAGATATTGACGCGATATTTTTCAGATATTTTGAGAATATCAAGTCTCAAACTTATGTTTTTTATTTCAGCTACCATAAACGTATAGTTTCAATGATAAAAATTCCTGATTAACCTACATGTATTGTAAGATAATAAAAATATTTTAAACGATATTAACTTGTCATTTATTCAATAAAAGAAAAAAAAAATTGCTATCGGTCATCACGCTCAAAAAGTGTAACTTAAATTAATATCAAAGACAAAAAAAAAAAAAAAAAAAAAAAAAAAAAAAAAAAAAAAAAAAACTGCACAAATAAAATATAAATAAATAATTATAATTGCATAAGTTGATAAAAAATGCTATGCAATAGCTTTACCGCGGCAGTCCCCGAGTGCCACATGTATTTTTTTTATTTCAGTATTTCTCATTTTTAAACTGACATATGTCAATAACCGTCGGTTATGGCAACTTTTCAGCTCAGAAAATTTACTTTTAAAAATATCATTTGTTTACAAAAATTACTTTTTTTTAATATTGCTATTTTAAATACTTTTATTTTTTTAAATAAATATTATTTAAAATGCTGAATTAAAATTGAAAATTAGACATTTTCGTTTAATCAAAAGAAAAAAAATTCAACGCGACAAATAACATTTTGAGTTATAACAATTTTAATTTACTCAATTTTTTTTTAAATAAAAATATTAAGAAGTCTTATGACGTGATAATGCTTACAAATTATATGGTTAACCATCACAAAACATTCAAAATTCCAATTTTATAAATAAATAAATAAAATAAATGTTTCCTGGACTCATTACAGCAACATTGTTTCTTCAATTACACGCATTTCAATTTGTGTCTGATCCCTTGAATCCTCACGTTTTATTAAAATTGTCATAACTCTCTGAGTTTTGAAGATATCAAGATGAATTTTTTTTTGTTCAGTTCAGGAATGAATAAGGAAAATTTTTCTAATTGGATGTTTTCCCCTCTGGGGGGGGGGGCGTATAAAAATTTAATTTTCGTTTTTTTTAAAATAGACCCCCCATGGAGTTGCAACTTATCTTATCAAAAAATTTACCTTTTTTTATGAAACTTTGCAATTGGAAGTATGGGTCTAGGGGCAATATTTAAGGAGATAGCCTATTGTTTCGATATTTATGACTCACCCTGTAGAATTCAATTGATAATTTATAAAATGAATATGGTGATGCAAGTAGCAAACATTTTACAAATGATTTTACAAATGAATAAGAAATAATGTATTCATTGTGAAAAAAAAACTAGACAAAGTATAGCCATTTTACAAATACATTCATAAAAAATGCACAATGTGGCTATTTTCATCGTGTATTTCAACCAAAGTCTATTCAATAAAAATTTAAGAGCCAAAGTAGGTCTATGAAAATAATATTCAATCCAGAATATTTATACATTAGTAGATTATTACACATTGTCAAACATATAATATAAATGTAGGACAAATAAGTAGCATGTAGAAAATGTGTAATGCGTGCGTACGCCGATAAAAGTGGATTTTTTTTTTAATGTTTCATGCTTTTTACAATGCAAATTTTTATTTGGAACATTTGTGATTATACTAAAGAATGTGGGAGATATTTGTCGATATGTAACAAAAAAAGCGATACATAATTTAAAAAAATAATAAAAAATATATGAATCTAATTTAGCTATTGTTAAAAAATTAAATGTGAATCAATAATTTCCTAGGAAAATTTTATTTATGCTAATGACATCTCTTTGAAATATATTCGATTCCAGCATAAATATCATTAAAATTATTTTTGTATTTTATATTCTGCGAAGAAACAAATTTAAAATCTTATTCAGATATCTTATTGTTGCCTCAAGTTATCACCTGTCGGCATAAATGAGTTTTAATATCCTCCAATATACATAATATATGTATGGAAAGTAATATATTCTCGAAAAGAAATATATTCCACTGTATTTTTCCTATAGTTAACTATTTTTTTTTTAATCGATGGCATTTAGTTTTTAATACCGATGAAATGAAATAAAGCAAATATTAAAGTAGCTAAACAAAGCATCATTAAAATCTTGCAACATAATTTCTTTTAAAGTGCAGATTTTCTTATTTTTCCTTGAATAAGGATTTGTTGTTATAGAGAAAAAATATTTTGAAACAAATATCTTATTTTTCTTACTCACATAATTTTTATTTTTTTTAATCTCATATTCAGAAAATTAAAATAATGAGCAGAATATTAAAATATCATAAATAGATTTAATTGGATTACTTAAATATGTATTTTTTTAATTGCTAATGAATTATGCATGGCTGATTTTTTTATAATTGAAAAGTATTATCATTTCTTATATTTCATTTATGTCATTTATAATTTTCTCACATATGTTTTTTTCTATTTTATTTAATTAAGAGAATATCTACTCTGATATTATAAAAGTAATTCTGTTTCATCATGAAATATTAAATAGCAATGAACAGGAATTCTGCTTTTTTTCCCTCCTTCTCATCCAAAATTATAAGTACAATCAAAAATAAAAAGATAAATCCCTTTCTGAGCTGTTAATCTCAGTAAAATCTTTGTCAATACACACACTCACACACACACACATATACAGGGTGTATCTAAACTACTGAGCAAAACTTTAACGGGTGATAGAACATATCAAGACATATAATATTAAATGGGAAACTAAGGGTCCCAAACGTCTTCCGAAGGAGATAGGCGCATCAAAATTTAGAGTTCAAAATTTGAAATAATTATAAAAAACGGAAAAATTGGTCGATTCGTTTGCGGTTTTCACGAAAAATATTCTTTATGTCAGAATTCTCTTGAAAATAAATTATAAATATAAATTTCAAAAAATGGCGATAGAGGGCGCTTTTGACTTTGGAATAGCGAATAACGATTTTTTACCGTTATTTTTTGCATCTCATTAAATTTATTTAAATTTTAGACATAAACTTAAATTTTGAGCTGAATATCTGTGGTTAAGTAGCGCAAACTGAACTGAGTTCAATGGAAGTGGGTAGATTCAAATTTCAAATGATTATAAAAAACAGAATAATTGGTCAATTGATTTGCGGTTTTCACTAAAACTATTGTTTATGTCAGTATTGTCTTGAAAATAAATTATAAACATAAACTTCAAAAAAATGTCGATAGACATTAGAGTTAGACATTAGAGTATCGTTTTAGACATTAAAGTATCGTACAACTAATTTTTATCGATTTATTTTTTGCATCTCATTTAATTTTTTTGAAGCTTAGACATAAACCTAAATTTTGTGCTGAAAATCTGAATCGTTGAGAGTGGTTAAGTAGCGCTAACTGAACTGTGTTCTATGGAGGTGGGAAGGTTCAAATTTCAAATGATTATACAAAACGGAAAAATTGGTCCATTCGTTTGCGGTTTTCTGTAAAACCATTCTTTATGTCAGTATTTCCTTAAAAATAAATTTTAAAGGTAAATATCAAAAAATTCCGTTAGAGGGCGCCTTAAACTTTAGAGTAACCAACAACAATTTTTAACTGTTATTTTTTGTACCTAATTAAATACTTGCAAGAGCTTAGGCTTAAATTTTGAGCTCGAATTCTGAATTGTTCGGAGGCGTTAAGAAGCACAAACTGAACTGTGTTCAGGAGTGGAAATGTTGCCATGCCCACCCTATGAACACAGTTCAATTTTTCGCTACGTAATTACTCACAACGATTCAGATTTTGAGCTAAATATTTAAGTGTAAGCTTTTAAAAGATTTATTTAGATAAAAAAATAACGGTTAAAAATAGTTGTTGGTTACTCTAAAGTATAAGGTTCCCTCTAACGGAATTTTTTAAAATTTATCTTTAAAATTTATTTTCACGGAAATACTGACATAAAGAATGGTTTTAAAGAAAACCGCAAACGAATCGACCAATTTTTCCGTTTTTTATAATCATTTGAAATTTGAACCTCCCCACCCCCATTGAACACAGTTCAGTTAGCGCTACTTAACCACTCTAAACGATTCAGATTTTCAGCTCCAAAATTTAAGTTTATGTATAAGCTTCTAAAATAAAATAATGAGATGAAAAAAATAACGGTAAAAAATAATTGTACGTTACTCTAAAGTCTAAAGCGCCCTCTATTGACAT
This sequence comes from Maratus speculifer, assembly GCA_964019185.1. Classification (NCBI taxonomy): domain Eukaryota; kingdom Metazoa; phylum Arthropoda; class Arachnida; order Araneae; family Salticidae; genus Maratus; species Maratus speculifer. Next base: position 294,418,154 of record OZ025294.1, on the reverse strand, counting down.
TTTTTGAAATTTATTTGTATAAATTTTTTTTAAGACAATACTGACATAAAGAATAATTTTAGTGAAAACCGCAAATCAATCGATCAATTTTTCTGTTTTTTATAATCATTTGAAATTTGAACCTAACCACTCCCATTGAACACAGTTCAGTTTACGCTATTTAACCACTCTTAAACGATTCAGATTTTCAGCTCAAAATTATGTTTATGTCTAAACTTCTAAAAAAAAATTAATGAGATGAAAAAAATAACGGTAAAAAATAGTTGTTCGTTACTCCAAAGTCTAATACGCCCTCTATCCGCATTTTTTGAATTTTATCTTTATAATTTATTTTCACGACAATACTGACATAAAGAATAGTTTTCGTGAAAACCGCAAACGAATCGACCAATTATTCCGTTTTTTATAATCATTTCAAATTTTAGACCCTAAACTTTGATGGCGCCTATCTCCTTCGGAAGACGTTTGGGACCCTTAGTTTCCCATTTAATATTATTTGTCTTTATCTCTACTATCACCCCTTAAAGTTTTGCCCAGTACTTTAGATACACTCTGTATATATATATATATATATACTTTAATGGGATTATAATTTAGACTAAAAAGTGATCATTTTAGAGTGAAGTTGCAAAAATGATTATCTTTTATATTTTAGAGGAAAAAATATATTCAATAATCAAAATAAACCCCATTTTCTAAATGAACACGAATTCAGAAAATTTAAAATATATAATACCAAAAACCTTTTTTTTTCTTCATTTTTTATTACTTTTTGTAATTAAAAAAATATCTCTACTTCACAAAACATAATATTTTTTTCATGTTAATTTTTTATGTATCGTAAAAAATGTGAAAATTAAATGATACATTTTATAAATAGTGTAGTCTACTTTTTTTAACCTTTACTTTTCAGAAATATAGATTTGAGATTTAAAAGATAAAGGTGATTTTGTTTATAACTTTCATCCTCTTTAAAAAGCAACATTCAAAACAATAGGAATAAGAGGGGGTTGATGTATTTTTTTTACATTTTCCGATAAAATAAAAAATTGTTTATGAATTTGGTTTACCAGTCCGTCTGTCTCTCTTTACAAGTTTTAACTCCTTTATTGTATTTAGATAATCATTTAAGGAAACCCGGGACGCATTTTAAATTAATTTTTATTTACTAATTTTAAAATTTAAAAAATATATATATTATTTATAAACAAAATCACATAATCAAACTTGTCATATTTTTTAATTTAAAATTTATCAAAAAATGAGATAATTTAACATAATTATGCAATTCAAAATATTATTGGTAGAAGTTTATTTTTTTCCTTCAAATAAACAGAAATGAATAAGTTTTAATTTTCATTCAGCATTTAAAAAAATATTTTTTTAATTAAAAAAATTAATTAAAATTAAAATCTTAAAATAAGTGATGTAACTTTAAAAAAAATCATATTTTCCAAACTTAATATTTTTTCCAATTTTCTGAATTAAAATAAAAACAAAATATTTGGAAAGGTCACGTTTCAAGTTTTAACTTTCTTTTTTTAAAGGTTTTTGAGCTAAAACAGTTTAAATGCGAAAAATGGTGAAAAATCCATCATGAAGAAAAACGCATTTTCACATTTATATTAAAATAGATGAAAGTAGTAAGATTTTCTTTTTCAATTAAGATAGAAAAATTATTTAAACGCCATATTAAGCAAAATAAACATATAAATAATTTGTGTAATAAAAAAAATATTTTAGAAAATTTGAAGTATTTTTTTGTCCCGGACCCTCATAATTGATGTGCAATATATACCATGACATGTTTCGGCATTCATTGTGAAGTATTTAGCATTAATGTTTACATATATATGAATGTAGTGTATACAGGGTGTTTCGCTAACAGACCGACAAACTTTGAGGGATGATAGTAGACATGAAGACAAACATTATTAAATAGGAAACCATGGGGCTCAAACGTCTTCTGTAGGAGCTAGGAGCCATTAAAGTTTAAGGTCCAAAACTTCAAACGATGGTAAAAAACGGAAAAAAGGGTCGATTCGTTTGCGGTTTTCACTAAAATCATTCTTTACATCACGATTTTTTAGAAAAAAAAATTTAAAGGTTATGTTCAAAAATTGTCTATAGAGGGCGCTTTAAACTTTAGAGTAACGAACAACTACTTTTTATCGTTATTTTGTGCATGGAGTTGAAATTATTCTAAAGTTTAGACTTTAACTTAAATTTTAAGCCCAACATCAGAAACACCTGAATCGGGTAACTAGCGAAAATTGAACTGTGAACAGAGGGGGGAATTTTAAACGCTCATAAACATATGACAAACTAACTGATTTTGTTGCGGTTTGCGTTTAAGTCATTACCTTGGTAATTATTTTATTCAAAATGACATACAGCTTGGTGTCCTCATTTTTTGATAGACGGCGCTTCCGACACATCTCCGATATTTCAATGGCATTACTCCTGGGTGTTTTACTACCATACCAACATATTCCAGGAAATGTTTGGGATGCAAAGACGACTCGGAATCACACAGGAATGTAACGATGGAAATGTCTTTTTTGCGAGTTACGGTTAAAGGAAGCAGAGAAAAAAGCAATAGAAACAGCAGAGAAAGAGCAACACGTTAATGTAACAGATAATAGTTTATTTAAAGGTTTTACTATAAAAGGTGTTTGAAATTACGACTAGAAGAAGTTCGGCAAGTTTGACAGCGACGGTAGATGGCGCTGCAGTTTCCTTGCGGTAGTCGGCGCTAAGCGGTAATCACTTTGAAGTGATCATTCGCGAACCGGATCGAATGGTAGCAGAATGAAGTATTTGAACGATGAACAGCATGATGGGGATCCTCCTCTTTTTACTAATAACGTTTTCCAACACTTCAAAGTAACATATGGAAAGTGGTGGATTGGTCGTGGCGACCCGGTTCATTGGCCTGCCAGATCGCCGGACCTATCATGTATGGAATTCTTCTGCTGAGATCTAATTAAAAGTTGGGAGTATGACACTCCCGCACCATCAGTTGAAGACCTCGCAACTGGTATTTCTGTAGCTGTCAGAAAGCTATCAGAGATGCCAGGAATCATTCAAAGCGTGAGGAATTCCATGCGACGCCGCTGTCAAGCATGCCGGAATACTTCTTGTCGTAATTTCGAATACCTTTTATAGAAAAACATTTAAATAAACTGTTTTCTGTCACATTAACGTGTTGCTCTTTTTCTGCTGTTTCTACTGCTTTTTTCTCTTCTTTCTTAAACCGTAACTCGCAAAAAAGGCATTTCCAGCGTTTCATTCCGATATGATTATAAGTCGTCTTTGCATCCCTAACACTTCCTGGAAGTATGTTGGTCTTATAGTAAAACACCAAGGAGTAATGCCATTGAAATGCCAGAGATGTGTTGGAAGCGCCCTCTATCAAAAAATGAGGACACCAAAGCTGTACATCATTTTGAATAAAATAATTATCAAGGAAATGAGCTACACGGAAACCGCAATAAAATCAATTAGTTTGTCCAATGTTTATGAGCGTTTAAAATTACCCCCTCCTTTCACAGTTCAATTTTCGCTAGTTACCCGATTCCAATGTTTCCGATTTTGGGTTTAAAATTTAAGTTAAAGTCTAAACTTTAGAATAATTTCAACTCCATGCACAAAATAACGATAAAAATTAGTTGTTCGTTACTCTAAAGTTTAAAGCGCCCTCTATCGACAATTTTTGAACGTAACCTTTAAAATTTTATTCTAAAAAATCGTGATGTAAGGAATGATTTTAGTGAAAACCGCAAATGAATCGACCCTTTTTTCCGTTTTTTATCATCGTTTGAAGTTTTGGACCTTAAACTTTAATGGCCCCTAGCTCCTACAAAAGACGTTTGCGCCCCATGGTTTCCTATTTAATAATTTTTTTCTTCATGTCTACAATCATCCCTCGAAGTTTGTCGGTCTGGTAGCGAAACACCCTGTATATATAGTAATGTGTAGCTTTAACATTTATAGGAATACTCAAAAGAACTCATTCGGTTGCATTATGGTCATTCGGAAAAAAATCTTTTTCAATCTATTTCTAGACACTAAGCTATTTTAAATGTATTGCAGTTGATATAAAGAAACTAAATTTCACTGAAAATGATTATTAAAGTATAGATCAATCACAGCTTTATCATTCTTTACAGGGACACACAAACAAAATCAATTAGAGACTGTGTTTGAGCAATAACTGCTGAAAATGCGTTTTCAATTTCAATAAGCGCTATTAAATTTAATTAACTTTTTACATGTTACTCTATGTGCATAACTTCTACACTTCTTATACAGGAATGCATAAAGAATTAATTTACCATTCTCCATATTTGTTGAAACTGCTGCCGGAGAATTTGGTATGTATTCCTTAACTGAACTAAATTTTTGTACGCATACATTTTATAGGTTAAATGTAATAACATATACAGGGTCACTTAACGAATTCGTATACTTTTCCGACTGTAGAAAGAAATATATGAAATTGGGTTTTAAAAAATATTCATGCATTTCCAAATGGTTCAATTTGACATCCTATTTTAGCATACAAAAAGGAGTGATTTTCTTGCATTTTTCTCAATGTGTTGGAAAGTGTTTCATAATCGAAGCGTGACGCTTGCTTTTTCTTTTTTATTTAAAAATTCCATTATTTATAATTTTCGTTTGTGGGTTTTCTAAATGTTTAACGATAAGTTAATTTGTCATTTTTATATTTACACGAACTGCATGTTTGATCTACACTGGTGTGCAAAAGTTAAGCATAATTGGTAATTGAGTAAGTAATGAAAGAAATATAAATCGAAATGTGGTGAATCTCCAGGTGTGTAAACAAAATAGTACGCGTCATATATTTTCGAGAAGAGTTTTCCCCGAAATCGAACAGTGGACCGTCAACAAATTGAAAAAGAACAAAGATCTTTTGGATAACCCTGTCAAAACTAATGTAGCAAAAGCGTTCAAACTGCACATTATGATTAAGTGGCTTATTGTAATGAGCTGTGTTTATTTTTATAAGGATAGCATGTATACTCGTAGAGAAATTAAGGTCTTTATAAAACTGTCCTAAGTTTTTTGCTTATAGTTTGCAGAGTTCTTAATATAAAATAATGTTTTTTTTTCTGAAAATATGACAAACATCATGGTACACAATACCCTGTCATCAGAATTTAAAAATAATAAAAATTGTATGACAAATGAGCAGGTTTACTAAATAATTTTTTACTGCGCATGCGTGAACGCTATTAAAAATTCATTTGCATATTATGTTAGTTAAATGTGTAGAGCAACTTTTGTGAAAGTCTCAAAATCATAGCTTGAAAATTCTGAAAATGATCGTCTTTAGAATCAACTCAAAATCCGTTATTCCTAAAAGGAAGCAAAAAAATCAGGGGTTTTATCCAAATATAGTTGTACATGTAATATAAGCAAAAAGATGAAGGGCTGTATCCATATTCCATTGTTTAGTGCCTACACAATATTACATGTACAACTATATTTGGATAAAACCCCTGATTTGTTTGCTTCCTTTTAGGAATAACGGATTTTGAGTTGATTCTATAGACGATCATTTTCAGAATTTTCAAGCTATGATTTTGAAACTTTTACAGAAGTTGCTCTATACATTTAGCTAACACAATATGCAAATGAAATTTTGATATCTTTGACGCATGCGCAATGAAAAATTATTTACTTAACCTACTCATTTTTCATACAATTTTTATTATTTTTAAATTCTGATGACAGGGTATTGTGTACAATGATGTTTGTCATATTTTCAGAAAAGAACATTATTTTATATTAAGAACTCTGTAAATTATAAGCAAAAAACTTAGGACTGTTTTTATAAAAACCTTAATTTCTCTATGAGTATACATGCTATCCTTATAAAAATTAGCACAGTACATTACAATAAGTCAATTAATCATAATGTGCAGTTTGAACGCTTTTGCTATATTAGTTTTGATAGGGTTATCCAAAAGATCTTCGTCTTTTTTTAATTTGTTGACGGTCCCTTGTTCCATTTCGGGGAAAACTCTTCGCGAAAATATATGACGCGTACTATTTTGTTTACACACCTGGAGTTTCACCACATTTCGATTTACATTTCTTTCATTACTTACTTAATTACCAATTATGCTTAACTTTTGGACACCAGTGTATATTAATATGCTTACTTCTAAATCAATTCGCAGGTCACATTTTGCGATACATTCATAAGTAAAAAAAATCTGTGCTTCCAAAATTATTGAAATAGGAATAATAATTTAAATGTTCTGCTACATTTCAGCATAAAAGAATTTACTTTTATATAAGTATGATTATTTTATGTTTTCTTAAAAAGAATGATGGAACTTTAGATATGGCGTATATATAAGAATAAACACTATATGGCTAAATGTGACAGACCACTTGCGATTTTGGTCATTTTGTTATTATCTAGAAAATTATCTAGAAAAATACATGAGGAATTATCCTGACACTCTAAGTCTGTAAATTTATCGGTACAGGTCATACATTTCCATATAGACTTTTTTCCGAAACTCCATAATTGGGAGTCAAAAATTGAAAAATAACGTATATCTATTGTATAACTCTGTCAAAACTAATGTAGCAAAAGGGTTCAATTTGCAGAATATTATTAAGGTTCTTATTGTAATAAACTGCATTCCTTTTTATACGAATTGCATGTCTACTCGTAGAATAATAACGTTTTTTCCTTAAAATTTGCTCTTAATATAAAATAATATTCTTTTCCCACAATATGACAAAAAACATTGTACACAATATTCGGAGATCAGATTTATAAAAATAATAAATATTGTATGAATACTGAGCAGATTTACAGAATAATTTTTCTCTACGCATGCGTAAACGCTATCAAATTTTTATTTACATATTGTATATGCTAAACGTATGGAGCAACTTTTGTGAAAGTCTCAAAAACATAGCTGAAAAATTCTGATAGTGATCGTTGACAGAATAAGTTGTTGTCCGAATCCGTTGTTTCTAAACAAAGCAATAAAATTAAGGGTTGTATCCAAATGTAGTAGTGCGTGGCATATTGTGTATTCTATAATGGCAGTAATCAAGGATCTTAAAATAGTGGATACAGCCCCTTAACTTTTTACTTTATTTTGTGAATAACGAATTTTGAGCTTATTCTGTCGACGATTAATTTCAAAATTTTCAAGCTATGTCTTTTTGAGACTTTCACAAAAGTTGCTCTATACATTTAGTTAACAGAAATGCAAATGAAATTTTGATAGTCTTCACGCATGCGCAATGAAAAATTATTTAGTAAACCTGCTCATTCTTCATACAATTTTTATTATTTTTTAATTCTGGGTACAGGCTATTGTGTACAATATTGTTTGTCATATTTTTGAAAAAGAACATTGTTTTATATTAAGAACTCTGCAAATTATAAACAAAACTTGGAACTTTTTTTTTATGAAAACCTCTATTTCTCTGCGAGTATACATGCTATCCGCATAAATATTAACACAGTTTATTACAATAATCCACTTAGTTATATTCTACAGTTTGAACCCTTTTGCTACCTTGGTTTTTACATGGTTATTCAAAAGGTATTCGTTCTTTTTCAATTTGTTGTCGGTCCCCTATGGCGTTTCGGGGGGAAAAAACTTCACGGAAATATATGACTGTACTGTTATATTTACACTCTTAGAGTTTCAGGATGATTCCTTATCTATTTTTCTAGATATTTAACAAAATGTCTAAAATTGCAAGGGGCCGGTCCCCTTTGGCCATATAGTGTATGTTACATGTTACATAGGAGCCCACATATAAATAATACAAAAAATTGATTTAATGCAATTTGTAGTACAAGCATCTCAACATTCCATATTGTTCGTATTTTTATTTCCAAATTTTTATCAAGTGATGTATGTAGTACAATTTTTCTGAAGGTGTTTTTAATGTATAACTAATGCAAAAATTAAAGGATTTGTGCGTTAAAAAGTAACGTAATTGTGCCCAAATCAGACGCAATTTTCCAATGTTTTATTGCATTTAGGATAGAATTGGCAATTTATTAAATAAATATGCATTTTATTAAGCTGGAAATTACTGAATAACGTTCAAAGTTTTATTTTTATTCAAAACTAAGTTGCTTTGTTGGAATTAAATCTTTAGATGTAGTTTATACTTAGAATATACTATTGTCGCGTTTAGACAATTTCTGTCACATTTACGGCAGTTAAAACCTAAATGAGACATCCAGTATTCTAAATAAGATAATATGTTTTACACATGGAAATTCATCTTAAAATAGTCATTTAACTATTCACTTCTATGATAGAAATTATCACATAACAGCTATGAACGATGTGCAAGACCGTTTGATTGAAAGATAATAAAAAAGTGGCATTAATTAATGGAATATTGTTTCTACATTAAACTTCAAATAAGGTTTAAATCTGATTAAATACTATCTATTCAAATGTTTATAATGATCTTACTAGGTCTCAAAACGAATACTTCAATAATGCTATTTATACAATAATACTTCTTATACACGAAACATTTTGTATACTTTTAATTCTAATGTAGTTTCACCTATACAAATGTAAGTCACGATAGTACTAAATTTTATTAAAAATTGTGCTAACAGGAAATTAAACTACGAAATTTTTTTTAGAATTTCAATGTGACTGTTGTTAGAATTTAATTAGAATATTAGAGGTTAATTGTGGCAAATTAGGGATAATGAAATACACTCACGTCCAACAGTTAAGCACGGAGAGGAAAACGCTAATTTCCTGAAGCCAATCAGAATTGAAGAGGATGCAAATCACGGCAGAGGTAGATGGAAGTATGCAAATATGTTAGGTAACAGTTAAACGCGCTTTCATGTCAAGAAATATGCAAAAAGGGCAGTCTTATAAGAAGCCAGCTCCATGAAGTGTTACAGAAGTTGATTGTAAGTGCTGATAAAAGGTGTTTAAAACTTTCGTACAGTTTGTTTTGAAGCCATACATGTTTCTATGACTTCCAGAAGACGAATGATAAATTTTGAGCGCTGGCGTGCTGTGTTGGGCATTGAAGCAGGACAGTCGATCACAGATGTTACTCTTTTATTCGGCGTTCATCATTCTGTAATTTCACATTTATGGTAACAGTTCCAAATCACATAGACCGTTGTCAGAAGACCCGTGGTCGTTCGCCAAAGGGCGGAAGATCACTGCGGCAGAGCGACCTCCACACGTGTGATATCTATGGTTAGAGCGCCCATTTGTAAGCCGATATCTGCAGCTACTGTGCACCGAAGATTACATATGAGTGGACCGTGCACCCGGGTACCTAGAGTTTGTGTTCCTGTATCCGTCCAATCAAGATGGGCACGATTAAAGTGGTTCGGGGAACATCTGAATTGGTCTGTATCTGACTGGGGCAATGTCATGTTTACTGATGAATCAAGATTTGCTCTGCAACCAGATGACAAGCGTATAAGGATATGGCGTGAACAAGAAACATGCAATCAGCCCCAAAACATGACCGAACATCACCGAGGCGGAAGCATCAAGATGTGGGCATGGATATCATTAGGATACCGCACCATCCTGCACATCTTTAAATTAGGCTCTGTTACGGCTGTCCGGTATCGAGATGAAGTCCTATAACCGATTGTGAGATTGTTCGCTGCAGCAGTTGGCCCTACTTTTGTTTTAATGGACGATAACGCACGTCCTCATAGAGCTGGCATCGTCGATGACTACCTGGAGAGTGAAGGGATTGCGCGTATGGCCGTGCCAGCCTATTCGCCCGACTTTAATACCATTGAAAATCTTTGAGATGCTCTCGGCCGTGCTGTATGTTTACGTTTCCCACCTCCAGCCATTCTTATTGAGCTGGAAACTACTCTACAAGAAGAATGATGATTGCTTAATTCTGCGGTGGTTGACCAATTAATTGAAAGCATGGTCACAAGGCGTAAACTTTGTATACAGATGAGGAGGGATCACATACCCTATTATTGTCTTTTTTTTTCATTTTATGCTGTTTATTTTCACTTTATACATAATTCTGTTTAATTCTCTAGTATGTCATTATCTGATAACTTATAAAAATTTAATATTGTTTTCAATTCTGTATATAATTATTGATTTTGTTTTATGCATAAATATATATGCTACTTTCCTGCCGAAATTTGTATCAATTAAAGCAGTATTTGTTGATTTTTTTGCATTTTACATCTTCGTGCTTAACTCTTGGAAGTGTGTGTAAAATCTCATATCTGAGTTATATGTAAAACTGGTTAAAGGATCTAACAGGAATATTGATTTTTTTCAAAATAATATTTTGTTAATTTAAAATACAAATTAACCAAAGCATGTTTTAAATATCCCCCAAATTTTAATTTTTTTTTCGGTACTAATCCGCATTAGTGAGGAATTCTTGGGTTAAAAAGTATTTGTAAGACATTTATAAACCGGTGCTAACAATAGATAGAAGATTTAGAATTTTTATTCTTGCAATTTATGAAAAAATGATAACGAAATAATACAGTAATCTATTTTTTTTTTCATTTACTCTCAACAGAAATGGAGTACTTTAGTTTCTACCATTACAGAAATGGTCATAAAACTACAAAAATAAATAACACTTGAAAAATAAGCAGTTTTCAAACAAATTGCATTTAGAAGAATATATATATATATTGATATGATGATGTAAAAAATGAAAATGTGCGATGTTTAGAAGTTAAAAAAATTGTAGCAGAGATTATCAGTATTTAACCGAACAATGATTCATCTCCTTCGTTTTACGGCTGGCTTGGATATGGAGGGTTATTTTATTGATAAGAGATGGTTTAATTATTTCCCTAAAAATAGCATATAGAGATCTACAAAGAAAAAGTCGGAAATTGTACGTCAAGCGTAGCAAATGAGGTGCGTTCCTACTATAACAAAGTTTTTAAAATACTCAGATATTGGTACAGTAATATAAAATATTTCGTCTTGGCAACGGAGATCTTTTGTGTATCCCTATAAATACTCTCTGCTTTCTATTATGCAGGAAGTAACTTGTAGCATATGTCAGAAACGTATATCTATTTCATAAAATGCGTTGCAGTTTAATATAATTAAAATGCGCCGAAAACAAAGTTCCACACTACGCTATGTATTGTGGGTGCTTTTGTGTGGACCTATTAATTAATAACAAATATTCCTTGCACCACAGATTGTACAAAATGTATATTTTCGTACATACTTTATAGATTTAGATCATTTTTTTATGTTCGAAAGAGTGTAACATCATTAAAATGCATTTGAAACTTTTTTTGCCAATGTGCATCCTATACATTCGATTTTCATAAATTTGAAATGACCCGAGAAAATTATGCGAAAATTATATATTTTAAATTTCGAATAATTAGGTTGGATAGTTATTGCTCTGTTATATGTGGGCAGACGGACGCATTGAACGAATACCATAAGTGCTACATATTTACATAAATACAAATCCACCTACAAATGAAAAAAAGGTGGTATAAAATTATCTATAGTAAGATAACCAAAACTTTTTTTTAAACGAAATATGTTTATGATCTCTCTTATAACTGTTTTTAACAATTTTGTTTTATTTCATTGCCAATTTTATTTTATGTTTAATTTTTATCAAAGTTATATACGTTCAAATATGTCGATTAACATATTGTTCGAAAATGCCTGATTACCCGAAGGCATTCCTTAAGTTTCATATTTTTCAAAATATCTACGCGATAATAGACTATTAAAATTATGAACGCTAATCAAATTATTCATACACTGTTAAAAATAAAGGTGACAAACCGGTGCCATTTGGGACCCGGGGGTGAAAAGGCGGTGCCATTTGGAACCCTAGGGTGTCATAGGAGCTTGAATATGTGGTTTGGGTGACGACAGATCTATTACTGGATGATGGGAGCTAAATAAGGTGCCATGCACTTCGTATTGGTAGCAATGTACCACTCATCGGGTGACTGGCAACTTGCGCATGCGCTATGACGTGTGTCTTCCTGCTTTCGGTGTCGGCAAGTAAAGTTTACGGGTGTTAGCAAATCAAAACATGGCAGTGCGTAAATTGGCGATATTAATTGAGGACTAACCACAGAGCTACAATGAAGCAACAATGAGGACTTAACGATCCAATTTGCGCAACCAGTGAACCGGGCAATGTCTGATTAAAGGTAAGATTTAACTTTATTGTATTTTATTTTATTGTTACGTTAATTTATCGTACATCCCTATATGTACTGTCATAAAAAAACAGTAAATTAGTTTTTTTTGTTAGTATGATTGATTGGTAAGTTATTATGTGAAGCTACAAGCTACACTCTCACTAAAATACCCGTTTGCTAATGTTAAACCTATGAGGCAGTTATTTTACAAATTCTTGTTTACATATCAATATTTTAAAATGATTTATCGAGGCCTTAGCTATCGAAGAGCAATTGGAGCAAACTGCTCTAGGCACGGGAATCCTAAGGGCGCACAATTAGAAAGAGCGAAATGAAAGATTGTAAAATATTTACATATTTTTTTTTATTACAAATCAGTTATTATAGACGAATCTTGTTGCAATCGGAATATTCTATGACCATTTTACATTGTGTTTAAACTCAACTGTTTAGATTTAACCCTTAACTGCTGTTAGTGGTCTCAGACACCGTGAGTTATTCAAGTTTTACAGTTTAACTTGTAATTTTTAGTTTAACTATAGATACTGGTCAATTTGTTTAGTTTGGAGTATTATTACTACCTCTAAATACTTTTGAATAGCTGAATTTGATTTATAATATTCTTGTACATAAAGTTTAATACATAAATAGTATTCTGAGAATTAATGTAACATTTTATTCATCTTCAGATTAAATGGTCTGACAGACAGCTCACAGTAGTTATGTAACGATTTTTGTCAGAGCAATTAAGGTTAAAATATGTTTTTGCGTCTATGTACATTTAAAAGCAATTAATTTTATTCGCGAAGTTTTAATTTTAACCTTTACACGGGATCTCGGACAGCATCTGGCCGGCTTTGCATATATTGTCGGATAGATGCTATCCGAACCCCTCCTGTAAAGGCTAATTCACACCATATTGCAGCCTCGCGTAACTTCTCTAATATTGTTTCAGTATACCTGATTTGTTTTTGTTTGAGAGGGGGGGGGGGTAACTTTTTCATTTAAGACAATTGAATACTTGCAAATCTTAAAGTAATAAAAACTTATTTACAGGGTTTTCATTATTAATATTTTCCTTATTAACCACCATTATTTCCAAAATAATCTTCATAATAAGATTAGATCGGGAGGCGGTAGCACGGACAATCATTTAGTCTCATTTAAGGATAAAAATCACAGATAAAACTTCGATTTGCATATTAAAACGTTATTAGTCAGCCAAGTCATACCTTGGTGGGAAATGCCTAAAAACCCGAATTTAGCGATATCTTGGGTTTACCATTATGTTTTCTTACTCCCAATTCTTCATATTTTCATACTTTTGGTTTCATTTTCTTTCAAAAAGGTGAGAAAATGTTAGGGTATTGAATTGAATAAACCTTATGATCTGATTATCGGCTATGTAGATTTGCACCCATTTTTTTCGAAAGTATTCTTTCGCATTAAACCTTATTTAGTAGCAGAATTTAATTTTAAAATAAAATAAAATATTTTTTTTTCAATAATAGTAATTTAAGCTTGATTAGACCGTAATCAGTCCCACCCCCCTTTCTCAATGATCAACATCATCCGATATGACAAATTTGTAGTCATGAACATTCAAATTATAAAAGGAAAACAATCTGTATTTACTCCACTGAACTTTCAGAATAGTTTACAGAAATAGTGTGTGTTCAAAAAATATAACAATGAATAAAATCTTATATCGTAATTTTACACAAATGTGAAATTTTTCTGCAGGTGATGAAGATCTCGTGTTTTAAACGCGATTTTTGCACTGTCATTTATAAATCTTAAACATTTTTCTAATGACATAATTTTTAACAATCTTTAATTCCACCCGTTCTGAAACAAGACCAATAAACAGGGTTGGCTTTTTACCGATAAAAACCTGGGGAGAAGGTGGTAAAAAGATAAGGATTTACAATAAACTGTTAGCCCTTAAACTGTATCGTAATACTATTGATAAAAATTCTATTTTCATGTAATTGGTGTATTAATATATAATATCTATATAGGGGAGAGTAGGGTGGTGTGGGACTTTTTTTACAAAAGTAATAATTTTTTTTTACATACATACAAAAAGAAAAATTTCAATTTATAGCATGCAAAGTAAAACACTTTTTAATCCCCCTGAACAATACAGAAACATAACGTGCAAATACTATTTTATTTTAAAGAGAACGGAAGTTTCAAAATGTGTCTGATGCCTCCTCATTAAGAGTTATGGGACAGCAATAATAAAAAAAAGCTATAAGGCACAAAATAACCTATAGTGTCGGTAAGATAAACAATCAAACAAAGGTTGTAAGTTGATAATGTATATGCTACAATATAAAATTCCAGTATCTTCATGACTGGAATGAAAATTCAGGATTCTCTGTCATTGGTGTCATTAACGCCCCACACTAGGCACAGAAAGAGGCCCGGATGATAATGTAAAAGTCCATAGGAACGTTCTTTTCAAATAACTAACTCAAAATTTTAATATTTTTACATGATTTTTTTGAACAACACAGCTGAGGATGATCCATAACCGGCCTAGTTTTTATTTTATCGATTTTGCTTTTATATTTTTTGTATAACGATAGTTTCAATTTCAGAACCGGTTTAAACCGATTTCGTAAGTTAAAGTAATTAAAAAACATCTGAAACAAAAACTGAAAAAGTAAAAACTACGCCGGTTGCGGATCGCCCTCAGCAATCTTGTGCAAAACAATCACGTAAAAATATTACAATTTGGGCGAAATATTTGAAAAGAACGCCCCCATAGACTTTGCATTATCATCCGTGTCTTTTTCTGTGCCTAGCGTTGCGCTTTAAATAATCATCAATTTATTTACATTTTAAAGTATGAATGCATATATTATCAATGTTATAATTAATATATTATCCTCTAAAAATATTTGCATGTTAGCAATTTGCATTATTATTAATAAAAAAAAGGAACTGGGCGCGTCCCATTCCTCCCTTTTCTGGCATGTCCCATTCCTCACCACTTCCTTGTTTGTGTTAAACTTCTTGTTCAAACAAAAATGCTGTTTTAGGCTTAGTTTAAATTATGGATAATATACAATATAATGTTCCATAAATAGGGAAACTATTACATTTATGCATAAACAAGTGATTAATATATTGAAAGCAAATAAATCAAATTTAAATTGGATTTTTGAAATAATTTTTTCTTTCATACATTTGCAAGTCTATGCATATCAATATTTTTTGTAAACTGAAGAATGGATTACCATTGCTTCATCTTGTGTGCGATCGATGAAATGTTTAGAATAATGCACAAAGAGAAAAACCTACTGTCCCATTCCATCCGACTTTCCCCCATATATCAAAAGGGGAAATAAAGAATAATCCAGTTCCGTAAAGCTCCTGATATACACTATATGGCCAGAGATGACCGTCCACCTGCTATTTTAGACATTTTGCAAAATATCCAGAAAAATACATGAGGAATTATCCTGAAACTCTCAGTGTATAAACAATATAGTACAGGTCATATATTTCCGTGAAGATTTTTTTCAGAAACTTTATAGGGGACCGCCAACATATTAAAAAAAGTATCAATATCTTTTAGATAACCCTGTCAAAACTAATGCATCAAAAGCGCTCAAACTGTAGATTGTGATTAAGTGGCTTATTGTTATAAACTGCGTTCATTTTTATGTCGATAGCATGTATACTCATAGAGAAATTAAGGTTTTATAAAAATACTCCCAAAATTTTCCAAGATTTTTGCTTATAATTCGCTTCATAATATAAAAGTTCTTGATATAAAATAATAATATTTTCTGAAAATGTGACAACAACATTGCACATAATACCCTGTAATCAGAATTAAAATATAATAAAAATTGTATGAAAAAATGAGTAGGTTTACTAAATAATTTTTCACTGCGCATGCGTCAACGATATTAAAATTTCATTTGCATATTATGCTAGCTAAATTTATAGAGCAACTTTTGTGAAAGTTGCAAAATCATAACTTGAAAATTCTGAAAATAATCGTCAATAGAATCACTTAAAAATCCGTTATTTCCAAAATGAAGCAAAAACAAGCGGGGTTGTATCCATATATTCATTGATTAGTGTCAATATAGAATACACAATACGGAACTTACTACTACATTTGGATAAAATCCCTCTTTTTTTTTTTTTTTTTTGGCTTCATTTTGGGAACAACGGATTTTCAACTTATTATATTGACGATTATTTTTAGAATTTTCAAGCTATGATTTTGCGACTCTCACAAAAGTTGCTCTATACATTTAGCTAACATAATATGCAAATGAAATTTTGATATCGTTGACGCATTCGCAGTGAAAAGTTATTTAGTAAACCTACTCATTTTTCATACAATGTTTATTATTTTTTAATTCTGATTACAGGGTATTATGTGCAATGTTGTTTGTCAGATTTTCAGAAAATATTATTATTTTATATTAAGAACTTTATAAGAACTTTATAAGAACTTTATAAGAAATTATAAGCAAAAATCTTGAAAAAAATTGGGACTATTTTTATAAAAACCTTAATTTCTCTACGAGTATACATGCTATCGACATAAAAATGAACACAGTTTATAACAATAAGGCACTTAATCACAATCTACAGTTTGAGCGCTTCTGCTGTATTAGTTTTTACAGGGTTATCCAAAAGATATTCATTTTTTTTTAATTTGTTGATGGTCTCCTATAAGGTTTCTGGAAAAAATCTTCACGGAAATATATGACCTGTACTATTATATTTATACACTGAGAATTTCAGGATAATTCCTCATGTATTTTTCTAGATATTTAACAAAATGTCTAAAATCGCAAGTGAACGATAATCAATGGCCAGGTAGTGTAGTACAAATCATATATTTCCCTGAAGGTTTTATTCCGAAACACCAATAGGGGACTTTCAACAAATTAAAAAAGAATGAATACCTTTTGGATATCTTTTGGATAACCCTGTCAAAACTAAAGTAGAAAAATCGCTCAAACTGTAGATTATGATTAAGTGGCTTATTGTAATAAACTGTGTTCATTTTTATGTCGATAGCATGTATCCTCGTAGAAAAATTAAGGTTTTCTACGTATCCAAAAAACAGTCTCAAATTTACCCAAGATTTTTGCTTATAATTTGAAGAGTTCCTAATATAAAGTAACATTCTTTTCAGAAAATTTGACAAACAACATTGCACATAATAGCCTGTAATCAGAATAAAAAAATAATAAAGATTGTTCGAATATTGAATAGGTTTACTAAATAATCTTCCACTGCGCACGCGTCAAAGATATCAAAATTTCATTTGCATATGATGTTAGCCAAATGTATAGAGCAACTTTTGTGAAAGTCGCAAAATCACATCTTGAAAAGTTTGAAAATAATCGTCAATAGAATACGTTGAAAATTCGTTATTCCCTAAATGAAAGAAAAATACGAGGGGTTGTATCCATATATTCATTGATTAGTGTCAATATAGGATACATAATAAAAGCGTACTAATAAATTTGAATAAAATTCCTCATTTTTTAAAATTACTATTACTGGTATGGAATACCTGGACATGTTAGGGAAATTCGTTGCTAATCTGGAATAGACACTTTGTTGCAAAATATGTTTTGTAAATATGGTTAATAATGTAAATAGTTTGTAACTCTTAATGATAACACAGGAAAAGAATATCTGAATGACAAGTATGAGTTAATCATGTAATTTTCTCGTGCTGTCCGAAAATAGGCAATAAAGAGGAAAGTGCCCAGTTAAACTGATGGCATTGAGCTCGCAGGCTATACATATAACTGTATATTATACTTTTATTTCAAAGAATAATGTCCTTCCAAAAATAAAAGAAATCAACTGTAAGTTATTGGACAGTGGATTAACTACCACCCCTCTTAATACTTAACCAATGAGCCCCTAAAACTAATCAGGAAAGTGCCTTATCAGAGTGAACCTATTAACAATATTTGAAGAAAATTTGATGATTCTGCATGATCTCTTCATATTTATATAAATTAAGGGGGGTAGCACTCTCTTCTCCCCCCTTCATATTTAACCAATGAACCTCCAATGTTAATCAGTGAAAAACCTTATCAGAATGAACCTACATATAAAATTTGAAGCAAATCTGATATTTATATAAAGAGTTATCACGTTACATACAGAACCTGCGGGCACATTAGCTGTCAGGCTTTGATAACCTTGTGAGCTATAATTTAAATTTTATTTAAATTATATTCTTTCTTTTTTTGTTCATCTACCATTTTTGCTGTACTTTGATGATACATTTTAATTGGACTGTCTTGTTGTGTGTTTTCCTTAATGTGTTATTATTATTATTTCAGATAGTGAACTTACATTTACAGTGCTTACATTACCATGCTTGATACAAGAAAAGTTTCCGACTCTTTATCATGAAGAAGATGCAGAAATTTCTGTGTTTCAACCTGTTATTGTGCTCCGCAACTCAAGCAAATTGTTAAATTATTCATGCTATGTATTAATTTTACATAAACAGTTAATTACAAAAACTGATAATTTTATAAGCTTAGTTACTTTGTGGTATGCATTATTTTGGTTGTTTAACGTTAACTATAGCAAAAGCCAATTTAAATTTTTATCATTTTTATTAGATACTTATGTCTTCAAAACTTTCTCAGTGGCATTAATTCCAGATAGTGTCATGTCTTTGTTTAAATAATTTATTAATACATTCTTGGTGTTTACAATAAAAAGATTATTTGAACTAAAAGGTTGTTTTTTAATTCAGTGTTTTATTCCTTTCATTATAATTACTCTTTGGATTAAAATTTCAGATGCAGTAAATCAAAACACAAAAATAATTTGTCAGAAAGTGTTTTGATGTGGATACAGGACTAGAAATCAGCAGTCGTTAGTCGTCAAATGAAACTAAATTATAGAAAAATTATTCCTACTCGTCAAATCTTGATAGCTAGCTTTCTTTAACTTTAATTTTTGTTTACCAAATGCTTTCATTTGTATTTTAGCATACATCCCCCCCCCCCTCTGCGCCATGGCATCAGTACGTGTCTTAAGAATTTTGAACCTGTCACTAACCTCTAAGTTAACTTCAGTTTAACCAATGACTGATAAAACTGGTCCTTGGATATTACACCCCTATAAACAAGATTTTTTTTTATTATGAGATATTTCTGCATCCTTATATGTTCCTAAAATAAGAAACTGTATTAAAATTGTTTTAAAATTTTTGTACTCCCTTCCTCAAACAAACAAAAAAAAAATATGTGTGATTTGGAAATGTTTTAAATGCCACACCATATTGGCAACCAAAGATTCATTTATTTGCTAACTTTTTATTTTCTGATGTATTGTTAGTCTCAGATTTTTTTAAAATTAGCTTATCCCTAGTTATATCTAAAGCTCATATTTTTTTTCTGTGGACATATTTGCTTGATTATCTGTTTTGTATGCATATTAGCTTTATAAAGAGAATAAGTTTTTCCAGAATCCAAATATTGTAGTTTAATCAGGTTTCATACTTATGAAAAGTCAGTTTTTATTTTGTTTAGTAAGAAAAAGTGTTTAATATATAAAATTTCCTCCCCACTTCCCTTCAATACATTAAAATTAAATATGCAATGCAATATTATTACTATTAACATGGTTGTGAAAAGAAATAAGAAAATATGAAATGCATTTGGCACATCGAAAAAAAAAATTGTAGGCATTATTTTGACACCTTACATATAGTTCTTAATTTATAATCCTGTGTGGATATATGCTATAAAATATGGATTTGCATAAGTTCACTATAAAGGTAAGTACTACATATATTGTAAAAATGATTTTTTTTTACTCAATTTCATCTGTGATTTTACAACAACTATAAAATGAACTTATTTTCTATAATTCATTTCATAGCTTGATGGCTAACTTTCTGGAAGAATTTTAAAGAATATGAAGTATTCTTACTAATTTAAAAGTTACACAGCATTTATTACATATTCTTTTCTAATTTGTGTTTTACATTTTTTTTTAAATTAGATACAGCAGGGTAGCTGAAAAAAAAAATTGGTGCGTTGTTTGACATTGATATTTCACAACTAAAATCTGAGAAATGCTTATTTTAAAATTTTGTAGCATTTCTTCTATTATATGAAAATCTTAATCCTCCGAAAAGTTCACAACCGTCAAAATGATCAGCAACTAATATGTTCAACGAAGTGTTGGCCTCATGGAAGCAAAATAATTTTAATGGAACTTCCAGCAGTATTGGGGCCTTCACATGGAGCAAAAACAACATTGACCTTCAACACCCATCTGCGTGGATATTTAATAACAGGTGTATTGCCTTCGAACAAACAGATCTTAACTCACTTGACTTATGTAGAAAAGTTAGAAATAGGAAATCCCCAGTTTGCATTGTATGTGATGCGAAATTATCAAGGCATAGAATGATTTAAATCAGAATTATCTGCAGCGGACTGTCAATTCTGTGATCTTTCGTTTTCAAACTTGTGTAAAAAATAAATATCAAGCCAGTAAATTTGTTAAAATATAGTTATTTCTTTTTTTTTTATTAAAATATGGCATATATTTTACAGGATATAGCATTTTTCTGTGTCCCCATACTTTTCAGTTGCCCTGTATATAAAATGATGAAAATACATGTCAAGCAATATACTATGTGTCAAAAAAGATTGTTACGGATTACTTCTGAAACTATAAGAAAATTATAAAAATATTCATATGAAGATAGATAATTCAATTTGTACTTTCTCTTATTTTGGAGTCAAAAAACATCAAATTTTTATAATGTTCCTGCATCTAAAAATGCCCAATCACAAAAATAGTTACTGGCCCTTTCTTAAACATACCCAAAAAGTTTGATCCAAACATCTGAGTTAGAGACAGTCAAAAATCATGATTTATTTCATTTTACAAGAAATTCAAAACATAAAATTGAAAATCAGGCTTCAAATTGCATGACAAAGTCACAATGTTTGACTCTAACTCAGTAATTTTTAGAGGCAGAAAATAGGTGTAGAGGTTGTGTAAATTTTGCGATTTAATCTAACAAAACTTTTGGGTATGACTAACAATGCAATAGTGATGACTTATGATTGGTGATTTTGAAATGCAAAGACTGTATAAAAGTTTAAATTTTGAATTTTTTTAAATACTCTTCATGTAAATGAAAGTACAATTTGAATTCTCTGCCTTTCTATGATTATTTTTGTAGTTCATATTATCCCTCTCTGAGTTACAAAAATATGCTGCAATTTTTCTTTGGACACCTGATAATGAGTTTAAAAATATAATATTCCATCAATCTGAAAAAAAAAAAGACTCAAAATATTGCATGATCATGATAATTTTCTCTGCAGAAATCAATTTAAAAATGGATAAACACTTTGTATTTCATGATTCAAACCAATACAATTTCTTGTCAAGCGGGATGAGGGGAGGGGGGTTGCAACTGTGAGCCATAGATTGTGAGTGCTATTTCTTGTAGGTTGCCACAGGCCTCACTGGATTATGTGTGTCATCCGTTCACCCTCTGGGGCACCCTGGATAAGTGGTATCATTATTCTCTCCTGAGATGCCATTCTTTCACCCCTTAAGGTACCCTGGATGAGGGGTGCCATTACTCTCCCCCTGAGGCGCCATCTTTTCACCCCCTGGGACACCCTGGTTAAGAGGTGCCATTTCTCTCCCCTGAGATGCCATCCTTTCACCTCCTGGGGCACCCTGGATAAGGGGTGCCATTATTCTCCCCTGTGGTGCCATCTTGTCACCATATTAATCACTGTGGATAAGGGGTGCCATTATTCTTCCCTGAGGTGTCGTCCTTTCACCCCCTGAAACACCCTGGATTAGGGGTGCCATCCTTTCACCCTAGTTAAGGGTGCCATTTTAGCTCCTCTAGGGGTGTCACCAGTGAGACAAGCCTTTCACCCCTAAAAGGTGCAATGTGTCACCATTAGTTTTAACAGTGTAACTACTTCTAAAAGTTAATAAAATTAACCTTATCAAGTTCTTCTTAAACAGGTGTGCTGAACTTTCATGTATATCTTTATGTTACAAAATCAATAGTAGCTTAATGTTTTAATAAAATTAGCTGCAATATAATTTATACATTATTGACTGAAGTAACTTCTTCGGTAGCAGGTTTGAAAGTTATTAAATGTTGATTGAAATCGATATATTTTCCAAAAGTTAGGCTATTGTAGTAATTTTTACTTTCTTCTACGTTTACGTGAATATTAGATTCATAAAAAATTCCGACTTCCGGTTTTCGATGGATTTACACGTTTTAGAAGGTCCTGAACACGATTTGATGGTTTTAATAAAATGTCTGATCGTAAGTCTGTTTGTCACTTTGTCAATCTGTCACACTGTGAGTCTGTAGGTCACAGAAATTTTGTGGACGCTCTATCTCAAAATCTAATGCAGGAAATTGCACAAAACACTTTAGATTCAGTTAGACCTTGATGTAAACTGAAGTTCTTTTTTTTGTGTATATCTATAAAGAAGTGGCGCTGCCGTGATGCATTATTTACAATTTCCACAATAGCTCTTTCTCAAGAACTAAGACGCTGATTTTAAAATAAAGTTAGGTTCAGTTATTTCTTGATATATTTTGCTGTTGGGTACTTTATGGTGCAAATCTCTCAGCATGTGGCGCTACTATGCTGCAATATTCTTCATTATTGCAACGGCTCTATCTCAAGAAATAATACACGAATTTTCATCAAACTTCAGATTCAGTTAATTTCTGAGATAGATTATAGTTGTTTAGCTTCTGGGGTAAATAACACTACAGTTTTCAACTGCTATGCTGCATTTTCACAGTTGGCAATAGCTTTATTTCAAGAACTAATGCGTGCATTTCCATTAAACCTCAGATTCAGTTAGTACCTGATAAAAATTAATCCTGATTAGCTTTTTGTGTACTTCACCCTACACAGTGCTGTTATGCAATTTTTTTAAGATTTAGCATCAGCTCTATCTCAAAAACTAATGCACTTATTTTCATCTAACTCAAGGTTCAGTTAGAATTTGACAAAGGTTATTGTTGATAAGATTTTGGTGTATGTCACCTAAACTATGGCGCTGCTATGCTGCACCCTACACAGTGCTGTTATGCAATTTTTTTTAAGATTTAGCAGCAGCTCTATCTCAAAAACTAATGCACTTATTTTTACCTAACTCAAGGTTCAGTTAGAATTTGACAAAGGTTATTGTTGACAAGATTTGGTGTATGTCACCTAAACTATGGCGCTGCATTTTCCAGGGAGTATAAATATGTATCAGATAGAAGAAAGTTTTGGAATTGCCACATCTGAACAGTTTTTATTTCTTTTTACATTTAGAAAGATATATTAATATTTTAAAAATTTCTTGAAATATTTGAGATAATTTTACAACTTTATTATTATTTATTCTTAGGAAGATCTACTTTGAAATTACACTTAGAAAAAGTCTTTAATTAAATATTATTATGTGTACCTTGATGTTTATTTTTAATTATATTTCAGAATAAGTGAAAATCATAAATACTTAAAATTATATTTCTTAGGAAGAAGCACTTTGAAATCACACGTAGAAAAATATTTAATTAAATATTATTCTGTGTACCTTGGTGTAATTTTTTAATTATATTTCAGCATAATTGAAAACATAAATACTTAAAATTGATATAAAGCACACATCAACGGTACTAAAACTACTTGTAGGTGCATGCATATATTATAAAATTATTTCAAACGTATTAAAATACTACAATGTTATCAGCGAAATTCACGTTGCCATCTTTAATGGTCATTTAATTATTGTTATTTCTTTTTTGCGCTTATTCATCAAAAAGAGAAAGCATTGTAAATTAAGGACAGTAAAAAAGATATGTTGAGAGGAAAAAATATTCAAACTTTAATACCCCCCCCCAAATATATATATATATATATATATATATATATATATATATATATATTGTGGTGCATTTTCAATAGTTACAAATTATATCATGACTGTATGGACAATATACTAATCGTAACACGATAGTAATTGTTACCTCTACAACTCTACTTTTTACTATTAAATATTTTTTAATAAAATTTAATAAAAATTTTAATACAAAATGTTACTCACATTTAGTACCTTTAGTACTCATATTGCTGTGACAAAATCACTACACCTACGGTGAGAAAAAACACTAAATTTAAAGTAATAAAACGTATATGAAAAAAACCAACAACATTTTAATTTTTCTATCTTCGAATACAAGAAAAAAGGCTGTTGCCACAAAATACATCAAAATTTGTTTTTTTTTTCCAATTTCTTTTTTGCATGAGACAATCACATACGAGCGTGCAAATAAAAAAAAGTATTAAAATGTCAATTCAACTCAATGTTTCTTTTTTCTTTTTCTTTTTTTTCTACACTGTTCATTGCTGATAGCGTGTGAGATCGCGTGATTTCCTAACAATGACTGTAAATTATTTCAAGTGATTATCTTATACTGTAGTGGTCTCACAGGCCAAGGAATTTTATAGAAAAAATAACATTATTTTTTATAGAAAAATAAATCTAGGTTAAAAACGCAATATATCGTTTTATTTAAGGAGAAATGTACTATAAGAAAATAATCTACAAAAAACTTTCCTTGTCTGGAATTTTTAAGATTCGTACGAATCCTGTTTACTTGGCTTCCTGGTAGTTACTAGTACCAAGGATAATATTAGATTTATTAATATTTATTTTTATCGGTTAAATTAATTTGAATATGTTTTCCTCTCAACTAATCTTACATATCACCCTTCATTCCTAGTCTTTCTTTGACGAATAAGTGCAAGTGAAATAATAACATTTAAAAAAAAAAACCTGAAGATGGCCTTACGAAGTTGGTTGAAAACGGTTGTTGGATTTAAATGTATTACTTACCCATCATACGTAGTATAGGGTAAGTCTTGCAATCGTTTTGAAAAGCGAAAAATTTTTTTTGACGGATTTACACGTTTTAGATAGTGGAGATTCCGAAAAACATATTTTTAGAAAAAAAAGTTTGCCGTCCGTCTGTCTGCCTGTCTGTAAACGCTCTATCTCCCGAACAAATTAAGATAGAGACTTGAAAGTTTGTATGTAGTTAGTATGTAAGAATGGGACGAACCCTATTTAATATCAGCAACCTCGATTATCCGGAACTATTTTTTTCGGACTCTCAAAAAATTCGTTCTGATGAAAGGTACATAAAAATTTTCGAATTTTTTTGTTCTAAGGAATGGACGTAAAAGGCAGTAAAAAAGTCCTTCCGGCAATGCCGGGAGGAAGAGGTAGCTTTCATATACTTATATATTTATTTATTTATTTTAAGGTAAGTTACATTGTTCAAAAATACTAAGCTCAAATTAGAGGAAATAATCTTATAAAATTAGTGATTTTATAAGATTGAAACTAGTTTTTGTCAAGACTGAATATTAATAGGAATTTTTAGAAATTAGTCATCTTTTATTCAACCTGGTTTTATTTTAAGCGATTTAGAGAGTCATCAAATTCCACGATATCATAAAATGTATGCCATTTTAAAGCAACATTGTGGATCGTTCAGATCAGACCGTTTCAAAATGTCAGCCATAAGCAAAATTCAAAGTGCTATAACTCAGTCATTTTTTAAGATATAGACAAAATAAAAAGTGTTCTAGAATCGTTGTTTTAAGTTCTAACACGTAAAAGGAAAATATTTTTCAATTTTGATTTTTTCGCATTTAATTTTAAATTTTAAAATTTAAAAAAAAATTAAAATGGCCACCATTTTGAAACAAGATGGCTGATGATGCTGGCCAACGAACTCGGTCGAGACATTTGTATGTACTATGTACATACTAAGTTTCATTGAAATCGGTTCATAAATACGCGTGTTATCACGTGACAAAAATCAGATCGTTTCAAAATGTCAGCCATAAGAAAAATTCAAAGTGCTATAACTCAACCATTTTTTAAGATATAGACAAAATAAAAAGTGTTCTGGAATTTTTGTTTTAAGTTCTAACACGTAAAAGGAAAATATTTTTCAACTTTTACTTTTTTCGCATTTAATTTTAAATTTTAAATTTTTAACAAAAATTTAAAATGGCCGCCATTTTGAAACAAAATGGCGGATGATGCTGCCCAACGAACTCGGTCGAGACATTTGTATGTACTATGTACATACCAAGTTTCATTGAAATCGGTTCTTAAATACGTTAGTTATCGCATGACAAAAATCAGATATATATATATATATATGGTTATATATATATATATATATATATGTCAACATTTGAACGGAGGGTGGTTTTGGGGTCTGGGGGTCATGATCGGTGAAAATATACCAAAATTTTCCGGAAGTGCTTTCCTCCGGACGGCTGAAATAGGTAGCTTTTTACTTTTCGTAATGAAAGCTACCTAATAACACACATTTTGCATATAGAACGAAGTCGATCGGATTATTAGTTGCCGAGATATTTGTAATCTTGTTTTCCACATTCTTCGATTTTTCATGACCCTGTATTTCATTCAAATTTCAATTCAGATGTATATTTTAATTGGAAATGAGACGCTTAATTCGACGCAGTTAATTGTTAGTTAATAGAATTATTATTTTTGGAGTTATAAGGATGTTTCTTTTACGCTGTTCGGTACTACTTGAGTAGTTTGGCGTTTTATATAATTTGTCGAAATTGGTACATCAGCAGTTCTTTAATATAGCATTACTATGTATATTAACAATATTTAAATTTTGTTTATGAATTGCAATCCATTGTATAAATAGTTTCACATGTTTTATTTTCATATACATATCCGTGATGGGTAAGTATTACGGTGACCCCCAACGACTAGTTTTTAAGGAGTATGAATGTATTTTATTTAATTTTATATTATATGATAGCACATACAAGTACATCGTATTTATACTTTATATTAATTTTAATTATTTACCCAAAGTGAATTTAGCTCTAGATGTTTTTAACTTTCTTTTATATATAAAATCTTTGTTTACAGACAGACTTTTATATGTTTATTATGGTAACATTTAGCATTAATATATATCAGTTTATCCTTATTTTAATTTCATTATTATTTTTATTTAAAAAAAGCATGATATCGAAAAAATATAAAATAAATTCACATATTTATAAGAAAACCCAAAACTTTTCATTGCATCTTTTATGCTATGAGTATGTCATAACTTCCATTACCGAATCCCTTTGTTTTACGCAATTAGTGCTAACGTAACTTAAGAACGAATGTTAAATGAGAAGTTAAAAATTAAAATAAATTTTTCAAAAAGAAATCATAAATGTTGAAAAGGCGAAAATCTTCCAGAAATGTATTCGGTACCAAAGTATATAGATAAAGGTTAAAAAGCATGATCTCATAAAAGTACTTTCCGAGCAAACACATACCTTTCGGCATTCGATCGGACCACAGCCAGCAATATCGGTTATGTGTCGGCATGTACAAAGTAATTTCGGTGAAGTTTCGGCAGCATGTCGGCAACTGAAACTTAATAATTTGATATTTCAGCTGCCGGTTATCGTAATCGGTCTTTTTATGGTTATATATAGGCAAACGACCTATAGTGGCACGTGATGCACGACCGATATTTGATTTCTGATAGAGGCCCGATTAGATTTGCCAACATCGGTCCGAAGTCAAAATTTTTTATTTTAACCAGCATTTATTTTTTTTTTCTAAATTTTATTAGTTTTGACAATAGAACTAATTTCACGTATTTAATATAAAATTCTAATAGTCATAAACAGAAAAATTGTCAAAAATATTCAATATTTATTTATTTATTTATATTAATTTATTTAAAAACTTATAGTTATTTGAATCAGCAAAAATTATTTATTTTTATCGCTTAATTAAAATATTACTCTTTATAAACTTTGTCGTAAATAATAATAATAATAATAATAATAATAATAAAATTCTTCATAAGTTAATTTAACTTATTTCTTTATTATATTAATTTTTAAAAAAAAGCTGTTTTTTTATTTTATTAAAAAAAAAACTTACTAAAAATTCTTTAAAACTATTTTACAAGCTATAAAAATATAACAATTCTACCCAGCGGTTCGGCCTTAAAATCTAAACGAAAGATAAAAAAATATCCTTCTTCTAAAAAAAAAAATCGTAATGCAATAACAATAATAAATAATAATAATAATAATAATAATAATAATAGTAATAATAATAATAATAATAATAATAATAATAATAATGAAAAGTAATAACTAAAAATATATTCTACAGTAAATCATGTAATCACTTACAATATTTTTTATTCTAATTAAAATTGATTAATTATCAACTTATTTTCTTTTTGAAATTTGTTTTTTTATGTTGCAAATATATATTTCTTAATCTAACACGTTTAATTGCATTGTAATAAAAAAAAAAAAGCATTAACACAAAATTTCTAAATTCACAGATTTTATTAAATACTAAAGTAATTTTCAATTTATAGAAAAATTGAGAAATATCCCCTTTGTAAAATTTATCTACCGAAAGAAAAAAATATAGATATAAATCAATATTTTTCTTTATTTTTAAATTTAAAAATATTGATAAATATCAAATGACATAAAATCAATACTTATTGTAATTTAAAATTTTTTAATTATCAACTTATTATTTGTTAAAAGTTTTTCCATCTTAAAAATAAATAATTTATAAATTAATGCAATGCATGTAATTACATTATAAATTCTAATAGAAATATTTTATTAACAAATACAAAAACTCTAAGAATAATTCACTGTATTAAGTACATAGTGATTCTTATATTTATAAGAAAAACAATTTCGTTTGCTTTAGCTAATACGCTAAGATATTTATTCCTTTCATTCAAATATTAAATAAATTTCTCAATACACCAGCATAAGACAATTGCAAAATAATAATAAAAATGATAATAATAATACGCTAATTAATAATACACAAATAAAAAATAAAATAAAAATACGTCAAAATTATTGGACGAAAAAAAAGACGCCTAGACTCAGTAACGTTTGGTCTCCATGGCAACGCTGACCGCCTAGACGCCAGTGATTTTATTTTCGTTTGCGCAGCAAAGTTTTCTTATTCAAGAAATGTTTTATGGCGTCAGAAAGATGCGTGATTCTGTTTATGAATTCATTCTATTCTACCGAGTGGCAGTCTGTTGACTAATTTGATTCGTTATGCTATTCTGAAAAAAGATGGATCCGTGATAATGTTGATGAATTCATGCTATTCGACCGAGACTCGTAATTCTGTTGATAATATGTTTCGATTCGATATTCTTTCTGTTAAAAAGATGTAACATTCTAAGTCAAGCAACTGTTAAGTCTACGGAATAGGAAAAGTGCAGAATTCATTCGATTTAATTCTATTTACTGTTTTGTTCTCATTCGCTGTATTCTTTATTCGAAAAAAATGAAGTATTCTAGTTTGTGCGATGGTAATACGGAATAAATATGGTTTTTAGCTCACAGGCTATCATAGCCTGAGAGCTTATGTGCCCGTCCGTTCTGTGCGTATGTGCGTAACGCGATAACTCATGATAAAAATATCGGATCCACTTGAAATTTTGTATATAGGTATATCCTGATAAGGCGCTTCCCTGATTAGTTTTTGGAGTTCATTCGATATGTATAAGAGGGGGAACGGGGGGCTCATGCCCCCCGTTAGTTGATATAAATGGGATTTTCATGCAGAATTAAGTTTTCAAAATTTAGATTAGGATCATTCTGATGAGGCGATTCCGTGACTGTTATTAGGTGTTCATTGAATAAGTATAAATAGGGGGAACAGGGGTTCTAATCCCCCCCCCGTTAGTTGATATAAATGGGATTTTCATGCTGAATTAAGTTTTCGTTCAAAATTTAGATTAGGATCATTCTGATGAGGCGATTCCGTGGCTGTTATTAGGTGTTCATTGAATAAGTATAAATAGGGGGAACAGGGGTTCTAATGCCCCCTCCCCGCCGTTAGTTGATATAAATGGGATTTTCATGCAGAATTAAGTTTTCGTTCAAAATTTAGATTAGGATCATTCTGATGAGGCGATTCCGTGACTGCTATTAGGTGTTCATTGAATAAGTATAAATAGGGGCAACAGGGGTTCTAATGCCTCCCCCCCCTCTTAATTTATACAAATAGGTTTTTCAAGCAGAATTTTCAGATTTCGTTCAAATCTCTCAATCGTTTTGGAAGTTTAATGGTTAAGTATAAAAGAAGGGGATAACTCCTTTTAAATTATATAAATGCTAAATGGGTTTTTATTAAGAATTATCTAATTTGCTCTGAATTTTGGATATAGATTTTTTATATTATAAAGCATGTCTTTGATAGTATAGGAGGTTCAATGATTAAGTATAAAAAAAGAGGAAAGGGGAGAGCTGTTTCCCCTTCTTAATTTTTTTTTCGAACGGAATTAACCCTTGAAAATATAAGGCTTTAATGTACAATTAGTATTTGTAGCCTGTGAGCTCAATGCCATCAGTTTAACTGGGCAGTATTCTTTATTTTATATATCTCAAGCCCACTCTTATTTCCAGTTTGTCCTGTCTTTTTGGGAGATGGGTAAGTAACTGTAAACCCATTTTTGTTAACATTCTATTCATCTTATTCGATTTAATTAAAATTCTGTCAATCATGTTTTCCGATTCGAAATGCGTAATTCTAAAATTTTATTCTTTATTCGCAAATTTTATAACCGATTCATGATTCTTATATTCCATAGTTTCTTGTCCGTCGATCCGGACGATGGAATAATTTTAAATCGTAGCCGTATTCATTTATTTATACCTGTGCTAGAACGTAGTGGAAAAAAAGTAAAATCGTCTGCGTTTTATTTATTCTTTGTTGTTTGTTTATTTATTCTATATTTAAAGAAATGTTGCATTTATTAAGTTGCTAGTGTTTTATTTATTTTATTATTTTTATTCATTTATCATATTGAATATTTCTAAACAT
Organism: Maratus speculifer; assembly: GCA_964019185.1. NCBI lineage: Eukaryota > Metazoa > Arthropoda > Arachnida > Araneae > Salticidae > Maratus > Maratus speculifer. Next base: position 294,386,965 of record OZ025294.1, on the reverse strand, counting down.
TCATTATGCCGAAACAATCAAAACAGGAACAGTTTTTTGAACGCATTTGTAAGGAAATCGATATATTTCAGAAAAAAGTACTAGATTCCAAACAGAGGAACAAGCGAAAATTAAAGTTTTAAAATCGAAAATAACGAGATATGAACAAACGCTTACACAGGCATTTGATAAGCTTTCCCCGAACGAAAATAACGATAATTTGGATAGTTTCTTGAAGTATCAGGAAATAATTTGTGATCTTTTAGTCGACTTAGAGGGGAAAACGAAAGTTGATTCTCTGGTAAAAACGTATTTTGAAAACAAACAAAATAATTCGCATGTAAATCAAAATAATTCGCATGTAAATTAAAATAATTCGCATGTAAAGCTTCCAAAGTTCGATTTGCCCCATTTTTATGGAGATTCAGAGAATTGGATTTCTTTTAAAGAAGTTTTTAAATCTACGATTTTAGAAAATGAAAATTTGTCTGATATTGAGAAACTAAAATATTTACATTCTTGTGTTCGGGGCAACGCTGCTAAATTAATTCGAGGATTCTATCTGAGTGCAGCAAATTTAGTTCAGTGTTGGGATTTGTTAAATGAACGCTATGAAAATAAACGGCAATTGGCTTTAAGCCAAATAAACAAAATATTTTCGATGAAAATTATTAAAGTGAGTAATTCAAAAATGTTGTTAGAATTATTAGATACATGTAATGAATCCATTCGGAACTTAAAAATTTTGGGATTAGAATCTAATGCTTTGAATGATTTAATGATAATAAATTTTTTGTTAAATAAACTAGATCAGCCCCTCAAACAAAGATGGGAATTATCTCTCGAAAATGATAAAATTCCTGGTTTGGATTTATTTCGAAAATTTATTGAGCGTGAAGCTCGAAGTGCAGAAGATTTAAAATACAATAAAGTTGAGTCTAAATTTAATTTCGATAAAAAATCTCTAGATACTAGTCGAGTCAAAACCACCGTAGTGAACAGCGCGGTTGTTAAATCTGGCAATAGCTGCTTACTATGCAATCAAAACCATGCGCTTTTTCGGTGTCCAGTATTCAATACAAAACCTGTTATAGAGAGGTGGAAAATCGTGGAATTAAATAAATTATGTGAAAATTCTTTAAGGCAAAACCACAATGTAAATCAATGTAGAACAAACGTTAAATGCAAAAATTGTTCAAAATCGCATCATACTTTGTTACATATTTATACTGTTAATCAATCCAAAAAAGAGCTTGTTAATGATATTGAACCAGTACTTTCAGTTTTTAATATTGCCCAATGTCATCCATCTTTGCAGAATTATAATGTTTTGTTATCTACCGCACTTGTTAATGTTAAATCTAGCACAGGTAAGGTCATTCAGTGCCGTGCACTTATTGACAACGCTTCTCGAAATTCTCTAATCTCAAAAAAATTTATAGAAAGATTAAATTTGCCTGTAGGAAAAACGAATCATAACCTTGTAGGTACTAATGGCATTTCAGCTGAGACCTGCCTTAATTTCACTGAATTTCAATTCTCACCATTTTTTGAAAATAAGTACAATTCTTTAAAAGCCCTTGTAGTTAATCAGGTTACTACCCCTCTCCCTAACTTCAAACTGGAAAGGTGTACATGGCAGCACATTGAAAACGTGCAGCTGGCTGATCCTGACTTTCATGAGGAAAAACCCATCGAAATTCTGCTAGGAGCAGATGTGTTTGCCAAACTCTTATTAGGGTCCCCTATTTGTGGGCAGTCGGGTGAACCCATTGCTATCCCAACTACATTGGGTTACATACTTAGTGGTCCAGTACTCCACGCGTCAAAATCGAGCACAAGTGTAGCTTGCCATTCAGCAACTATGACTGACTTTTTAAATTTAGAGTTAATTCCTAATTCAGAAACGAGCCCCATTTCTTCACAAATTACTTTAAAGAAGCATACAATGGAAGATAACTCTAAAACCAATAGTCGTAAATCAAATACTGATATTTCTGCTTGTCGAAATTCGATAAATGACTCTGTTGAATCTTCTAAAAACATTTCTTGTCTGAATTCATCTATTTCACCTGTTGATTTAAACTTTCATAAGCCACCTGAACTATTTGAACAGATTAGTAACAATGTTTCTTCTGCAATTATTGAAAGGAAATCTTTCGAATCTGAATTGTCTGATAATATCCCTTTATTCCATTCTAATACACCGCAACCAATTATTCATCAAAATATAATTTACACTGATGACAGAGAAACAATATCACGATTATTGACTTTGTATAAACCTGAAAATTATTCTGAAACTGAGAAAATTTCATTCAAGAATACCAACCATTCAGATTTTTTCACTTTTTGTGACAATGAGTCTTGTTCCCCATTCTTAGCTCTACGAATTATTCAGCATTTGTGCGGCGATGAGAAAATTAAGTTCCCTTTTGATTATAGTCTAGCCCAAAGCCACATGCATGTGAACGGCTTTCCAGGTGGCACTGATTCTATTCATTCAATTCAAGCTCTAATTTATGAGCTCCATTCGTTATTTCAGATTGGTGGTTTCCAATTCGGGAAATGGACCGCCAATGAATCCCTTGCTGTGGAACATTCATCGAATTCACTAAATGCTAGCAATTTCACACATTCGTTAAAGCCAAAATCTTTAAAGGCTAGTAATTTAACCTATTCAGTAAATTCTGATTTATCCAAGCGAATTCTAGAGCTAGAGTGGAATCAGATTCCCTACAAGTAAAAGTGGTAGAAAATCTTACTGTAACCACTAAACATCAATTATTATACATAATCATGTGTAATTCTGACCCTTTGGGTCTTTTGCAACCTTTCACAGTTAATTCGAAAATTTTAATGCAAGGAGTGGTGAAGGTAGACTTGAAGTGAGATGATCCTGTGTCCTCATTTATTCTAAACAAGTGGAATAAATCTTACAATTCTTTTGTTGACGAACAGTCTTCGACTTCAAATTTATTCATGAATTTACTATTAGAAAGTTCTTGTGTAACAACTCAACTAGAGAATAATCTTGACATTCTACCAAATATTAGTCACATACAAAGTTAAGTCGAATAGTTGCATGCATTCAAGGATTTGCTTACAATTCCAGATTATCCTCCAAAGCAAAGGATCCTCTAATTGCTGTTGAACTTAACACCACTTTTAAAAATATCATTAAGCTCTTACAATATTCTACCTTTTCTGATGAACTTAACCTACTTAGCAAACAGAGAACACTGTCTTTCGATTCAAAACAGTCAATCATTCTTCCTAACAACCATCCATTAACAGAAGTCATTATTCTATACTTCCATATCTATTCTTTGCAAGCGGGTCCTGATCAAGATCTCTCCTTAATAAATCAAAACTTTTGGATTCCTGACGGCAGATCTACTGCTAAGAAAAAATTAAGAAAGTGTATTCGTTGCATCCGACCATCCACCCAACCGATTACTCAGCTTATGGGAGACTTGTCCTCTCCACGAATTAACTCTTGCAGAGCCTTTGAGCGTCTAAGGATTGCTTTTTCAGGCCCAAACAAAATAAAATGTGTACATATTCGTATATATATTTCAATTCTACATCTGTCTTTTTCTTTGTATGTGTACCAAAGCAGTGCACACTGAATCAGTAACGGAAATTACAACCAAAGCAATTCTCACTTTAGGGCATTTCATATCAAGAAAAGGATGTCCAACAGACATTTTTTCTGATATTGGGAGAACATTCGTTGTTGCAGATTCTTACCTTAAAAAACTGTACTTAGTACTCAAAGAATCCAAAATCCAAGACTTTAGTTCACAACACCAAATTCATCGAAAGTTCACACATCCTTTTGATCCAAATTATTTATCAGTCTTAAATCCAGGGCATATCCTTCTTAGTTCTCCATTACTTACTTTACCTGAATTATCTAATCACAATAATCCATGTTTTAGTGTCTCTTCCAGGTGGAAGTTATCCATTAGTGACAGGAACCATCCAGGTGCTGACATGGTAGATGGAGTGGTGACGATCCATTCAAGTAAAGGAACCTTCAACATTTTATTCAACGAATTGCTGTTCTGCCGCCCCCCGGAGGTTATGGACGAAAAAAAGACGCCTAGACTCAATAACGTTTGGTCTCCATGGCAACGCTGACCGCCTAGGCGCCAGTGATTTTATTTTCGTTTGCGCAGCAAAGTTTTCTTATTCAAGAAATGTTTTGTGGCATCAGAAGGATGCGTGATTCTGTTTATGAATTCATTCTATTCTACCGAGTGGCAGTCTGTTGACTAATTTGATTCGTTATGCTTTTCTGAAAAAAAGATGGATCCGTGATAATGTTGATGAATTTATGCTATTCGACCGAGACTCGTAATTCTGTTGATAATATGTTTCGATTCGATATTCTTTCTGTTAAAAAGATGTAACATTCTAAGTCAAGCAATTGTTAAGGCTACGGAGTACGAAAAGTGCAGAATTCATTCGATTTAATTCTATTTACTGTTTTGTTCTCATTCGCTGTATTCTTTTTTCGAAGAAAATTAAGTATTCTAGTTTGTGTGATGATAATACTGAATAAATATGTTTTTTTTATATATCTCAAGTCCACTCTACAGTCCAATTTCCAGTTTGTCCTGTCTTTTTGGGAGATGGGGTAACTGTAAACCCATTTTTGTTAACATTCTATTCATCTTATTCGATTTAATTAAATTAATTTAATTTAATTAAATTTAAATTCTAAAATTTTATTCTTTATTCGCAAATTTTATAACCGATTCATGATTCTTATAATCCAATTACTTTTTTTCCATAAACTAATTCCCATCAACGACATATACTTCCCTTAACGAAATGCCTTCCACTTATTATCTCATAAAATCCTAATCACAGCGAGGCCGGCTGGTCAGGTGGTTAAAGCACTCACCTTCTGTTCTTATGGTCTTCAGATCGACTCCAACGTCTTCCTAGGCTGAAGTATTATTTTTGGAATATTATATATAATAAATATAGTTCCAAGATAAATCATAGATGGCTAAAACGCTGGGGTTTTTTTCAATTTATGCTGGCGTCGGATTACCGGACCGGTTGTGGGCCTACCTGTCGGGCGACACTCGCCCGGCGTTTCGAAAAAGGAATGGAATCGATACGGCGGCGCACGGTATCGTGCCGAATCCGTTGGTAACGGGAAAGCATTCACTTTGCAGTTACCAAAGGACCAATTGTTTACCAATAGCTCTGTGTTTGCTGGGTTCTTATAACTCAATGATAGAAAAAATATTTGAAAGATCCATATCACAAACAAAGATGAAAAGAAAAATTATCTTTTTAAAACATTTAAACTTTCAAAGTGAATAAGATGTAGGGTCATTTCATGGTAATTTACGTTACATTTAGAACAGTTTACTGCAGTAATTTTAGTAACATAACATTAAAAAATACTCAAATGTAAAATTAACATGATTTGTCAATGAAACCTATCTAAAGATCAATTTGGATGAAAGTTACGTAAAACATGATAATGAAAATTGCACTTTATATGATAACTTATATTTTATTCAGTAACGGCAGTTACCATAGGGGTCAATCCATTTCAAGTGGTCCAGCACTGGCCCCTTGATTATAAAACAATTAATCAACTTATAATAAAAATATGGTGAAAAAATAGTAGTTTTTTAGTAGATAAATAACTATAATTGTTTAAAATAAGCGTTTTTAGTTGGTGGAGTTAATCGGATTGACTTCTGAACACTTTATGTGTGTGTGTGTGTGTACATATATATATGTAATAAAATAAAAAATTTTGCGCCATTTTGTTCTCTCTCAGCTTTTAATTCTAAATTTGTGGAACATATTTTTAATCTTAGTTTCGTAATGTATTAATCTTTTAACAGCTAAAATTCTTTTTGTTATTTTATTTCATTTATTAATAGCGTATTGCTTGTTTCTCAAAATGTGCGGGAAGCGATTTCATAATCTTTTTCCTTTTTAGAATATTCTCGGGATTTTAATTTTACTTTTTATTAACATCACCTGATCAGTGTTAATGCGCTGAGATGTTAGCAGGTTAGTCTATTTGCGAGACATGATATAGTTCCTACCGGAAGGCTACGCGTCAAAAATCATCACCTCTGATTGGTATACTAAATTAAAATTTAGCAGAGTATTTTCATAAGAATGAGGTCCAATGCAGGCCATTCTGTTTTTCCGGTAGGAACTATATCATGTATCGCAAATTGACTAACCTGCTAACATCTCAGCGCATTAACACACATCAGGTGATGTTAATAAAAAATAAAATTAAAATCCCGATTAATCCGAAATTTTTATTTTATTACATATATATAGGACATATATGAATGCATTTATATGTAACATATATGGCACAAAAGAAGTAAATTATACATACATAATGAAGTGACACATAACAGTGTTTGAAGTGTATTCATATCATATATATATATATATATATATATATATATATATATATGTGACGATTTAAGGAGAACTCGAATTATTTCCACTGGTTAAAAAGAAACACGCAGTCATGGCAAGCGAGGGAAAAAACAAAATAAATAAATAAATGTAGAAGATCCAATAATTAGTCATGGGCTGCTGTAAATTCATTTATTAAATTCGTAATAATGAGGAAGGAAAAGCTCCTTTTGCAAAAATTCCATCATTATTTCAGCGAGCTGTCCTCATCGAAGAAGCAACCCAAGAAATCTTCAGAAGAATCTTCTTCTCATCTCGAGACTTCCCCCTTTTAAACTAAAAAGAAAGTTCTGGAACATTCTGTAATCTCTAACCATCATTATTTTATGTAAACAGAATTCTTGTCCAGCTACGAGATTATTTTAAACAGACGATAAATTTATTTAAAAAAAAAATTATTTAACCAATTTATAATTGACTCAGAATTTTAAATATCTTAGGCAGACGATTTTTATACATGATTAATTTTAAGAGAAAAAGAAAAGAAATGAATTTATTAATATGCAAATTATCGTTGACGGCGGAAAAATAAATAAATAGATAAAATAAAATAATGATATTTTTTAAAAGTATGGGTTTGGAATAAATTTAATAAGACTTTCTTAAAAAGGGTTGATAAAAACATAGAAGAAATCAGTTTTATTTGGAATATTAAGAAATAAAGTTTTAATTAAGAATATTTTTAATTTAGAGCCATCTTTTTAAATTTACGCATACTGGATTAATGTTTTTTAAGGCAAATTAAGAATTTATATCGTCTGCATAAGGATTAACAGATTAGATTTAGAAACAAGATTTTAATTTAATATTTTGAAGTAAGTACGAAATATTATTATAAGAAAATTAAGATAGTATAAAGGTTAGTTTTGGCGAAAAAATTTTAAATTTGTAATATTATCCCCCCTCCCCAAGACTTTGTATGAAATTGATAGTTAAATAAAACTACAAGTTCAGACAACAGAAATATAATAATTTAGAAAAGTTAAATTTTGGAATAAAACTGTCAAACTCAGGAAGCCAAGAGATGGAAGAAAAGAAAATTAACGCAATATAAAAAATATTAGCGATTAAAATAAAATAGTTAACAGAAAATAATTCTGAATTGAATTTAGGTAGGAGCATTTCCCTGAAAGAAATACAATAATGTTACAACATCACTTACCATTTGTAAGTGCATAGGAGATAATACATATAATAACAGTAAATAAGTTATGAATATTAATAAGCAAGAGATAAAAATATAATAAAAACAATAAAAATTCGTTCTCATGGAAGTTTAAATAATTACAATGACTTAATGCATAGTTTATTTTAAATAAGTCCTTTAAATGAAAAAATTTTTTCAAGAATATATAAAAGAGTCTTTTTCAATGTCCAGTGAATACAGTCTCTTTAATTAAAAATCTTCAAACCTAGTTTAATCTTTGGTTTTAATGTTATGTTGGATCCAACATCTTTCAGTAATATATCAATTTTTCAATAATAAATAGCATCACTCTCAATATCAATAATAAATAATATAGAAAAATTTAAATAATAACAATAACAACAATAATAAGTAATAGTATAATAAGACTCCATATCCTAATATTTTTCAATAAGAGTATAATTAATACTAAACTTCATTATAGAAATCATAATAATAATAATAATAGTAAAACAAGAGTATAATCAAAAGAAAATATCACTATTTGTTTATTATTGATAGGGAAAATATTGGTTGAGGATAAAAATAATTACATAGCAACTAAATAATTTTCTTATCTTCTAATAGCATAAGAAAGTATTTTTTGCTAGCCGAAAGCATAAATAAAAAAAATCATAATAATTCCAAAATCCAAATAAAATTAAATCTAACTATTTAGAAAATGGACTCTCAACCAGTATTTCCTTACAATAATTCCTCTCTGATACTCTTTTACAAAATTGTCAAATTTGGTTATAAGTTTTCAATGCCAAATGTAGAATAATGTTTTATCCACACATGGTTTATAAACTTTAATAATAAAATACAATAGGAATGAAAGTTGTCATTCTTAATTGAGAAATGGAAATAAAAATACTTTGCTTTTTGAAAAACTTTTAATCTGTAGTTTTCACAATCACTGAAAATCACATATTATGTTATAGGTTTAAGTAGAATCATTAGATTTTATAACTGTTATAACATAAATATCTGCTGAATAAATAGAATAATATTAATGTCAAATACATGAGTAAATATAATTAGACTTAAACACCCTTAAAATTAATTTATCAACATCAATTTGAAAGCTTTTACAATCAAAGTGTTCACCTTATGCCTGCATAAGGTGTCCAATTTAACCCCAAAAACTCCCAAAAACAAGTAATATTCTTGTAGGCCTCCAAGAACATACCTGCTGATGTTGAAAATTATGGGTTTTTTATGGTAAATGGTTTTAATGGTTTAATGGTATTTGGTAAATGGTTATGGTACAAGTTTTTTTATGGTATTTTTTTATGGTTGTTTATGGTAAATTTAATCTATTGTCTTGACTTTAGTTTGATCTAGTGATTGTATCTGAGGTTTTGTTTGTTTTTTGGGTTGCTCATGAAACAGTTTAAAATCTTCGGGTGAAAAATAGGGTCTTAATTTAGAAACATGCACAATAACGGAATTCTGTCCTATCTCATAATTAAATTTATCTATTTCATAAGTTACATCAGAAAGTTTATTTATAATTTTATATGGTCCAGAGAAGGTAGGTTCTAATTTTCGAGTGTTAGGGTATTTAAATTCTTCATAAATTACAGAGTCTTGTATTTTTAATGGGCATTCGACAAAATGTCGATCATAGAGTCTTTTACTTTTAAGGTGAAATTCCTGAGTTCGCGCTTTCGCAATTTTGAGGGCTTTGTCTACTGGTGGGTAATAGTTTTGTTTTAAAGGAGATTCATAAGGCAATTGACCATAAAATAAATAGGCAGGTGGGAACTTGGTGATAGAATGGGGCGTATTGTTGTATTCTTCGATGACTTGGTTTAATAATCTAGTCCAAGGTATTTTAGAAGAAGTGGAATTAACTTTACATTTAAGCCTGGTAACTATAGTCTGATTAACTCGCTCTACTTTTCCATTGGTCTGAGGATGATGTGCGGATGTAAAACGCTGTTGAACATGATGATTTCTAAGGAATTTCTTAAATCTTGGAGATCTGAAAGATTTATGTCTGTCACTAAGTATTTTTTGAGGTGCTTTGATATTGAAAATTTGTTTTAAACAGTTAGTGTATGTTTCAGTGGTAACATTTTTGGAGGGAAAAGCCCAAACAAATCTAGTTGCATGATCTATTATTATGTGTAAGAATTTTTTTGTTGAGTTGTAATAGTTAAATCCACCAACAGTATCAATAGAAAGACATTCAAAAGGTTGATCTGTTGCTGGCATAGCTTGTAATAAGCCGAATCTTTTCTGTTTTGGTTTTTTATTTTTCTGACAGGTATCGCAATGTTTAACAAATTCTGTAATGTCTATTGTCATATTAGGCCAATAATAGTTGGGAGATATTAAATTAAGCATTTTTTGAATCCCTAAATGTCCAAAATTATCATGAGCAATATGGAGTAATTTTCTTCTTAATGACATTGGTACAACAATTTTTTTGAATCCCTTTTTCTGAACTATAATAATTCCATTCTCTTTTTTATATTTTTTGTCACAAACATTGTCTTTGTCTTGCATCTCTATAATTTCTTTCCTATCTAGCAATAAACTAATATGTTGATTAAAATGACAAATAGGATTTCGTGACAACATGTCTGCTTCGACATTTGTTGAACCCTTTTCATATTTTATCTCATAATCAAACATACTAAGTTTGAGCGACCATCTAAAAAGCCTACCTCTTAAGTTTTTAACACTCTTTAACCATACTAGAGATGCGTGGTCCGTATGAATTGTAAACTTGACACCATGAAAGTAATGATAGAATTTGTCAAGAGTATCTATAATAGCTAAACATTCTAATTCAGTTATGAAATAATTTTGTTCATAACTCTTCAAAATTCTAGAATGATAAGCAATAGGATGTAAGAAATTATCTTTATCAGGTTGTTTTAGAACGGCACCTACTGCTATCTGAGAGGCATCTACAAACATATGTAAAGGTAATTTAGGATCATAAATTTTCAGGATGGGTTTTGCAATTAAAGAATTTTTTAATTTTTCAAAAGACTCCTGGCACTCTGAGTTCCATTCCCATATTGTATCTTTTTTAAGTAATCGATTTAGAGGATATCTAATTTCAGCATATTTATTTATGAATTTATGGTAAACATTAATGGAACCTAGAAATCGTTGTAACTCTTTCACATTGGAAGGAGGTTTTAAATTTTTGATGGTTTCAATATTGGCATTTGCTGGTGTTATAGTTCCATTAGTGATTTCATAACCTAAGAAATTTATTTTATTTTGGCCTAATTTACATTTAGAAAGTTTAAGTTTAATGTTTTCTTGTTTGCAAATGTCAAAAATTTGAGCTAAATGGTTTAAATGTTCTTCTAATGAGGAAGAGAAAATTATAATATCATCAAAATAGTGGCACGCAAAGTCGATTTTATATTTATTAAGGATTCTTCGAATGGTTCTATTGAATATGGGAGGGCCCGTTTTTATGCCAAAAGGGAGCACGAGCCACTCAAAAAGTCCAAAATTGGTTGCAAATGCTAATTTTTCTGTATCGGATGGATGTATTGGTATGTGCCAGTAGCCAGAGGCTAAATCCAAAGTTGAAAAATACTGAGCACTACTCAATTTATCTAAAATTCCATCGATACGGGGCAAGGGTTCTGCATCATTTTTAATTATTGCGTTTAATTTTCTATAGTCTATACATAATCGCGTTTTTTTACCTTCCTCTCTTTTCATAACTAGTGTAACAGGGGCAGAATAGGGGCTATTACTTTCCTTTATCAGTCCGGCGGCTAACAATGATTGAATTTGGTTTTTTATTTCTATTTCTTCTAGAGGAGATGTTCGGTAGGGCCTCAGAGATATAGGTAGATCTGAGTTTAGTATAACGCGTTGTGGTTCAATATTAATCCTACCCACATCATATTTATGCTTTGCAAAAATATCACTATAAATATGAACTAATTCCCTTAAATTTACATCTTGAATTAAATTTATTTCCCCAGTTAAATCTGAATCCGAATTATCGCGAAAATTTTGAAGAGTCATGGAACCTCTATAATCAGGATGCACATTAATTGCGTGATCATATTCAACACAGTCTTCATTTTTCATAATATTTCCACAGGTAGATTGTAACTCTATATCATGATTATTTACATTCAGTGTTTCATTATCATAATTATCTATATCTACAGTATTACCAGTATTTAATTTCATATCTTTTTTATATTCAGAGGTTACAAATTCATTAGATTGATCCCTGTTTTGTTGTACTTGGTCCATATTTACTGTATTGAAATGAAGGGATCTCTCATTATGTATGGATATACTGTTAGTTATAATTTTCCTTCCCTGCCTTACAATACAATTTTTACATTCTATGGTTAATTTAAATTTAGAACATTCTTTTAACCCCAAAATAGCATAATCCAAATTTGTATTGCATACTAAAAAGTTAACATATTTTTTAATTTTACCCACTTTTAGAAGAACACTACATTTTTTATTTATATGTAAAAATCCTTTTGCCTGACCAATGGTAACTGAGGGTATAGTCTCAATTTTAGCATTAAGTTTTTTAACAAATTTAAGTGGCAATATTGCAATAGTTGAGCCAGTATCTACAACACATGGTAAATTATAACTATTTGTATATCCATACACAAATAATAGTCAAATATTATGAGAATTATTTTGTGAGCTACTTGGAAGAGTATCAGAGGAGTGCAACTCACTCCTAAAAATACATTCTCTTTCCCAATGAAAAGCATTACTGACACCCCTATTTGTGCATATCCTACAAGGTCTTGAAGGGTATGAATTTTGAATATAATTATTTTGACAAACTCTAGGTCTTTGAAACTGAGATTGCCTTTGGGGAATCCAATTCCTAGGTGTATTATTGGGCCTAACTGGCTGAATCCAGGGCCTAATTGGTTGAAAAGGTTGAAAATTTTGTCTAGCTGATGGTTGATTTATTACTTGGTTTGAAACTAGTGGGGTGGAAACTTCCACGAATTGTTTGACAACCCGGTACCATTCGGTGGTACTACTAGGAGGATTTATAATAATACTGTTTTTGAATTCTGGTTTTAAACCATCAGTTAAACCTTGTAATAGTATATTTTCACTAAGATGTAATTTCCTACCAATTTCCACTTTTTTACGAAAATAAGTTTCTAAATTGTCTAAATTATCTAATTTCAGATTTGAAAAATCAGAAAAACTCGGGATGTCTAATTGAATGAATCTTTCTATCAAAATTTTCTTAATTTGTTCATAATCCGTACAATTTAAACAGTCATTGATATAAATTTTTTGCGCTTCCCCTTTCAGATATTGCGCAATAGAATTAAATTTCCATTCTAGATTTTTCTTTTCCTTTTCACATGTTGTATCAAAATAAGTTAACCACGACAAAATGTTCATTCCAGAACTCGGGTCAAACGGTACGAACTTAGGATCTTCCATAATTTTTTGATTCTTACTCATTAGAATAAATGAAGCACTTCTATTTTCTTTATTAAATCCCGATCGTAAAATCATTCGCAATAAATTTCAAAGTTAATAATTTCTATCAATTACATATTTTTTCAAAATTACTATATCAGATCCATAACATACAATAAATAATAGAATAATAAATAAATTAGTAAATTAATAAATTAACTTCAAATTACTCTCATCAATAAAATAATAAATAAATAAATAAATAAATAATAAATACTTTCCATCAATCATAAATAGAATAGAAATAATAATCAAAACATTTAATAAAATAAACTTACAGTTCACGAAAAATCTTCAATAAAATCCATTCTTCATTAAATTCCTCATCAAATACCTTTCGCATACTCACCTCTTTGAAGTTATTAATTTTCAAAAATTTGTCATTATGACCATGATTATCTTGAGTCATCAGTTACACATAAACAGCAAAAAGGTGGAATATCAGGCCTCAGGAATTCACGAGATATTTAGAAGAAATCTTTCAAACCACTCGGACAGAAAGCTGTTTAACATTAAAATCTCCTCTGTTACATTCACTCGAGGACTCAAAAGATAATGGCAATTCTTGCTTAATAACACTTTCAACCATGGCGAGAAAAATTTTCGGCAATTCATATTTTTGTCATCACTTCGTTTCAGTAGATTCATTAGATTCATTTACATAGCATTTTACTTCTTCAGTAGATTCATTTCAAAATCCGAAACAGGCACTAGCACAGGCATTACCTATCCTGTCGACTTTTCGATTAGTTGTGACGATTTAAGGAGAACTCGAATTATTTCCACTGGTTAAAAAGAAACACGCAGTCATGACAAGCGAGGGAAAAAACAAAATAAATAAATAAATATAGAAGATCCAATAATTAGTCATGGGCTGCTGTAAATTCATTTATTAAATTCGTAATAATGAGGAAGGAAAAGCTCCTTTTGCAAAAATTCCATCATTATTTCAGCGAGCTGTCCTCATCGAAGAAGCAACCCAAGAAATCTTCAGAAGAATCTTTTTCTCATCTCGAGACTTCCCCCTTTTAAACTAAAAAGAAAGTTCTGGAACATTCTGTAATCTCTAACCATCATTATTTTATGTAAACAGAATTCTTGTCCAGCTACGAGATTATTTTAAACAGACGATAAATTTATTTAAAAAAAATTATTTAACCAATTTATAATTGACTCAGAATTTTAAATATCTTAGGCAGACGATTTTTATACATGATTAATTTTAAGAGAAAAAGAAAAGAAATGAATTTATTAATATGCAAATTATCGTTGACGGCGGAAAAATAAATAAATAGATAAAATAAAATAATGATATTTTTTAAAAGTATGGGTTTGGAATAAATTTAATAAGACTTTCTTAAAAAGGGTTGATAAAAACATAGAAGAAATCAGTTTTATTTGGAATATTAAGAAATAAAGTTTTAATTAAGAATATTTTTAATTTAGAGCCATCTTTTTAAATTTACGCATACTGGATTAAAGTTTTTTAAGGCAAATTAAGAATTTATATCGTCTGCATAAGGATTAACAGATTAGATTTAGAAACAAGATTTTAATTTAATAATTTGAAGTAAGTACGAAATATTATTATAAGAAAATTAAGATAGTATAAAGGTTAGTTTTGGCGAAAAAATTTTAAATTTGTAATATATATATATATATATATATATATATTATATACATACAATTTTCGGGATGATCTTGGCGAGATCATAACTTTAATTTTGTCGCAATTAAATTTATAGAGACTGTTATAACAAAAAAGTACCATATTGTTTGTGCCCCAAGTTGTGTGAATTAAAGTACGTTTATTTTACTACAAAGAAAGTTAAATATATATTTTATAGTAAACTTTATCGTGCTATTAAAACACATTAAATATAATTAGTTAATATTTAATATCGAATCCTCTATTTATCTATCACTCTTTTTCTAATTGTTGTGTAGCTGAAAGAATCACCAGTGACATAAAACTCGTAATACGTATATTAGATGAGATAAATTAATTCATTTAGTGTCTCTATATTTTAAAGAATACAAAAAATATTGTATAGAACAGGATATTTTTTTATAAGGAACTTGTACCCAATATGGACAGTGCTCTCAATATGGACACCCCTAATATTTTAAAAGTAACAATTTTTATAAAGAGATCGCTTTACATGTCTGTGAAGAAAAGCAATTGAAAAGATAATTAAGCCAGCAAAGTACAAAAAATCTATCTGTTCGCCATTTAGAAGGAAACTTCTTGTTTCGTGGTGTGCTGATAGTAATTACAGGTAAGTTTAAATTCTTATTAGATATTGTAAAATTACTTTAGATATTGAAAAGTGGGGTGTTTTAGAAAGCTTTTAAAACTTATTTTCGATTGATATTGCATATATTGCTTAAAAATATTTTATATATATTTTTTACAAGATTTAATAAAACTACTCCCGATTCCCAATATGGACACCTTATGTCCACATTGGAACTACAGTTGGTGAACCTTCAGATTCACAAAAATAGAAAGATAAGCAAAACCAACTACATTATTTCATAATATTTTGTAGTAACTGAGGTGCTTTGTCAATCTTTGAAGAGCCGCAACGAAGATGACCCCCCGTTCTAAAGTGCATGTTCTGAAGATATTTACTGTGCCCTACCCGCCCCCACAATTCTTTAAAATATATTTTTTATCCTCTAGCCTCTAAAATTATATAGAAGAGTGGCTCTTCCATACAACCTATGCAGTAGGTCAATAATTAGCCACCTGTCCATAATAGGGTCTAGTGGTTCCTTATATGGACATTCGTAAACATTTTTTGTTTTTATCATTTAAATTAAACCATAATAGTTACAAGGTCGCTAATTTTAATAATGATAGTCAACAGTCCAAGGATCACGGTCATATATTTTTGGAGTCCTATCACGTGTACATGGGGGTGAAAAAAATAAATTTTCCTTAGGGTGTCCATATTAGGCACAGGTACCTTATAAATTTATTTCGATAATGCTTCAAGAAGTAAACAGAAATGTATCTTTAGTAGCAATAACTTGTAAAATATGCGATTTTTTAAAGGCAATAAATAACAAATAGATAATTTTCAAAAAATTGTGTCAAATCGAATTTTTAACAGTTTTAATTTTTAACATTTCCAGTTATGACTATGTTTTCTGCTTCAGGATATTATATTTTGCAGTTAATGTGTCTTCTAGTTCTAATACCTATCTTAGAAAGTCAGGGAACTGGAAATTCTGATTTAGGAAACCAGAAGTTATTGTTTTGAAATTTAGCCTTTTTCAAAATTTAGCTCGAAGCCTGTTTTTTTTTTCTAGTTCTGGGAAAGAGAAAATTCTGGTCTACTGAATCAGAATATTAACTAGAACACGCTAGCAAAAGGAACTAGAATTTATAAGGATGACATGGAACTATTTTTTCTAGACCCACAATTTATTTTCTAGATGTCAGAGGCAGATTTTATTTTCAGTGTAGTACCTTAACTATGTAATTAACTTAGTAGTGTTTCTTACCAAATCCACCTAAAATACAAATTAATATCTATGAATGAAAAATAGGTATGTACATTTAATAGCTATGTTAACAATACTTCTGATATATTTCCTTATAAGATATCAAAGACTCATATCTAAAATAGCTTTATATTTAAAAGTAAAAATCGTTCTTTCTAAAAAAATGTTTTTGAAATGTTTCAAAACAATTGATTTTTTTAGAAACCTTATTTCTTAATGTTCCTTATAAGATATCATAGACTCATATCCAAAATAGCTTTATATTTAAAAGTAAAAATTGTTCTTTCTAAAAAAATGTTTTTGAAATGTTTCAAAACAATTGATTTTTTAGAAATCTTATTTGTTAATGTCACATTTTAAAAGATAAATGATCCTCTCATATGTTCATATTATTGATCGGTAGAAAATTGCATTCAATATTTTTCATTATACTCCAGTGAAAAAAAAATAAAAGATCTAAAACTGAATACAGGAGGAACATTAAAATGACAAATAGAACTGCGACGATTATTTTTTTTAACATAAGTATTATTTTATATTGTTCGTTCTATAATTTTTCTTCGAAGACTTCAGATTTTTTTCTAAAAAGAATCCATTATAATTTTATCGTATGCAGTAAAAAATCAATTTAATGTAATGCATTTTTATACTACAGTTCAATTTCATAAATTAAAATGTATACAAAATGCACACTTTCAAAGGATTTTTCAGTTATTATGAGAGCTTCAAACATTATTCATACGCTTGTTTAAGATACAACAGCTTAAAATTCATTGTTGTTTATAAGTTCAACGGTAGAAAATTAAATTCTGGTAATACAGGGTTCCCACACTTCAAGGGTTTTTAATCACCTTTTATTATCAATTACCTTACTTCATGAAATAAAATCTATCTTCATAAATAGTGACCAAAACTTTATGAAATTTCTGGTAATATAAAACCTCAAATCTGATTACTCCCTTTTTGCATACGAACTCTATCGATCCTATATGAAATGTAGGATCCTATTCATTTATTCATTTTATTGGATTGAAAAAGTATAAAAGAAAGACAAAAAGCTAATCTTATTGATAAATATATAAATTCATCTTATAAGTTGTTATTCCGAATTGAATTTATGGGCACAGTATTGAAATAAGAAGCTTCTATAAAAAAAAATTCTTATTGTGATTATGATTGCTTCATAACTTCATCGTTCATAATTTAATTATATGCACTTATATGAAAAATACAACAATGACAAACAGATGTTAAGATATATATTTAAGACAAAAGCAGTTTACAAACAATAAGTATTTTTTTCATTTTTCAATATAGAAAATTTTTTTGTTTATTTTTATTGATAGTGAAGTTGCTTTTTTGGTTATCCTCTGATATGCATAAAAGCTTGTGGCAATATAAGTTTTTAAAAATCTAATTTTTAAATAATACGAATTTTCATATTTTCCTCGCTGAAGGAGGGGGTAATTTTGTATACAATTTTCGCAAAGCTGATATCTTACATTTTTTTGGACATTGCTTTGTGTATAATAAAAGTTTTGAAATGTTGTTCTTAAGACAAGATTAAAAACGCAAAAGGAGCTTTTGTAAGGGGAAAAATAAACAAAAGTATACGCGTTTTGAATTAAAAAGGATTTTTGCTAAATATTGTTGTCCGGAATGACTGATCTCCATTAACCTCTATAATGAATACTGCCGAATACCGGACATTACTATTTAACAAACATAATGCAGGGATGGACATTTCATATAAAAAGGATTCGAATAAAGCACGAACTAACTGGGAAGGGTTCTTTCCTCTCGCTCCACCATTTTAGAGACTCCAAATCAAATATACACTTTTTGCAAAGCTTATATTTTAAATACATATAAAATATATAACAGAATAAAATTTCGCCTTGCTTTTAACATAAAATGAATAATGCTTACTTAAGGCGATTAAATAAACAATTATAGATGTTAAAGTTTTATCTTATCTAAAAATTTTAGTACTTTCGAACCTTTTCCAAACAGGTTCTTCCTCAAAGAATATTTTCATTAATAAATAGAAATATGAGATTTTGTTTTGAAAAATGAACGAGACTCGTGGCTTGAAAGTTGAGTTAGCAGTATTTTTACGTGAACGGTAAAATTATTTGATTGTTGTACCATGATTTTTTTAATACGTCATTTTCACGATTTGTTAAGATTTTATTTTTAGGATTCTAAACCATAAATTGGGTATTTTATAAGATAGGGTATCATTGCATACTATATTGCTCTTGCATAAGATTTCTATTGATTCTCTTATAATGGATAAGTAATAATTGGATGTTAGGAATATGATTTTTGTATTATCAAAATCCATTATGATATTCTGTTTGAGATATAAACGTGAAAGAGCAGGGCGACAAAACTTCATATCTCCTTTATGTTATTTTATTCTTTTTTTGAGTTTTCTATTGGTTTTCCCGATATATTCCATTACTTTATTGCAATCAGTTTTAAAAGGGATGGTATATACACCGGCTAATTCAATTTTTGGTATTGGATCGATTGTTGTACAAATTACTTCTTTTAATTTCTTTGGTGGTCAGGCTATTAAATTTACATTGTGTTTCAGAAGAGCATATCTTAATTTCTCGTATAGACCAGGGAAATATTGAAACTTTTTGTATATCATTTCTTTATGGCTTACTTTTTTGATATTCTCTTGAAAATTAAATTCATGAATGAGTTTATTAATGAGAATAGTTGAAAATCCGTTTTCTTCAGCAATATTTTAGATGGTATTAAGCTCTTTTTCTAAATATTTATCTGAGCATACCTTAAAAGCACGTCTAATGTAAAATTTGTAGGCTGCAATTTTATATAAAAATGGTGATGAGCTATTATATGGGATCGTATTACTTGATTTGATTGGTTTCCTATAAACATCTCTGTCAAGGCTGAAGTTTTCTTTGTTTTTAACTAAATTAACATCAAGAAAAGGTAACCTTCCATCTGTCTCAATCTCAAGAGTAAATTTTATTTTATCATCAAGCTCATTTATCTTATTAAGGAAGAGTTGTAAATCGTGTAAACTATTTTCCCAAATAATAAAAATATCATCTACGAATCTATACCATACTGTAGGTTTCATATTTAATTCAGCTAATATTCTTTCTTCTAATGGTCGTAATTTAATTTCGGCAAATAGTCCAGAAATAGGCGAACCCATTGGAGCTCCTTCTAACTGCTTGTAATATTTTCCGTTAAAAACAAAAACGTTTTTATTTGTAATAAGGTTTAATCCATCTTTCAAAGTATTTTTCATGTGAATATCAGATATTGGTCATGTTTCAATGGAGTTTTCTATGAACGATTTAATTTTTTCCACATTAATTGACGGGTATAGTGATATGATATCTAAACTTTCAAGTATGCTATTCTCGGTAATTGTTATATCTTTTATTTTATCAATAAAACTGCTTGTAGAGGTTAAAACACATTTAGAGTGTGGTAAAATGGTTTTTAAAAATCTGACATAAGCTTTTTCTAGAAAATATGTAGGACTGTTGCATTTGGCTACAATAGGTCAGAGAGGTGATTTATCTTTATGATCTTTTAATCTACCGATTAATCTTGGTGTTGTAGCTGTAGGAATAATTTTAATGAGATCTTTCATATATCCTGGCCATGTTCCATCCTTTATCAAATCTTGAGTTTTCTTATTAATTGAAATGTTTGGATCTTTATTCAGTTCTTTACATTTCATGCCATTTATACATTCTTCCATTTTCTTAATATATTCATCTCTATAAAAAAGCAAATAAAACAAATAAAATAGCTATTTTGAATAGAGATGAATATATTAAGCTCATCATAATAGCTCATCACCATTTTTATATAAAATTGCAGCCTACAAATTTTACATTAGACGTGCTTTTAAGGTATGCTCAGATAAATATTTAGAAAAAGAGCTTAATGCCATCAGAAATATTGCTGAAGAAAACGGATTTTCAACTATTCTCATTAATAAACTCATTCATGAATTTAATTTTTAGGAAAATATCAAAAAGTAAACCATAAAGAAATGATATACAAAAAGTTTCAATATTTCCCTGGTCTATACGAGAAATTAAGATATGCTCTTCTGAAACACAAAGGAAATTTAATAGCCTGTCCATCAAAGAAAATAAAAGAAGTAATTTTTACAAAAATCGATCCAATACCAAAAATTGAATTCGCCAGTGTATATACCATCCCTTTTAAAACTGATTGCAATAAAGTAATGGAATATATCGGGAAAACCAATAGAAAACTCAAAAAAAGAATAAAAAAACATAAAGCAGATATAAAATTTTGTCGCCAATCTACTGCTCTTTCACTTTTATATCTTAAACAGAATACCACAATAGATTTTGATAACACAAAAATCATATTCCCAACATCCAATTATTACTTATCCATTATAAGAGAATCAATAGAAATCTTATGCAAGAGCAATAAAGTATGCAATGATACCCTATCTTATAATATACCCAATTTATGGTTTATCATCCTAAAAATAAAATCCTAACAAATTGTGAAAATGACGTATTAAAAAAATCATGGTACAACAATCAAATAACTTTACCGTTCACGTAAAAATATTGCTAACTCAATTTTCAAGCCACGAGTCTCGTTCATTTTTCAAAACAAAATCTCATATTTGTATTTATTAATGAAAATATTCTCTGAGGAAGAACCTCTTTGGAAAAGGTTCGAAAGTACTAAGATTTTTAAATAAAATAAAACTTTAACATCTATAATTGTTTATTTAATCGCCTTTTAAGTAAGCATTATTCATCTTATATTTTAAATTTGATTGGACATTGTTTTGATTATAATCAATATTTTTAACTCCTAAAGAAGAATAAGGTTAAAAACTAAATAAATAAAAAAATTAAATACACCAAACTTCTCAATCACGGGCATTTCTGGAACGCCGAATTTATTTGCCATTAGAAGATTTTTGAAATGATGCAAGTTTTTATAAAATATTTCAATTCTTTTCCCTTGCTGTGATAATTTTCAAATTTTCAAATCGATGAATTTGCGAATTTGCGATCGAATCCATTGCAACATAAATTAAAATAACTGTCAAAATTTCTTTTATAGCACTAAAATTAGTGTCTTTTATGATTTTCTTTATAGAACTACAAGGTTCGTACGCTTTAAGATTTTCAATAACAATCAGAAAATAGCAACATAAAAATATCTCAATAGCAGACACTTCGGATTTAAATCTTTTTGTTGTTTACCAATGTTAATGCATCAAATTTTAAATTTCTTCTTTTTCGTTGTCAAATTTTGCTTAAAAAATTGGATATTTTAGTTTAATATTATTCTAAAAGAAAGGAATTGTATCTCTTGGAAAGTATTTCTAGAAATAATTTGTTATTACTGCACCGAAAAGAAATACTTAAAAATCAAGTAAACGTTTTTAAAAATAATTTTGAACAGGAAATAAATGCCAGTCTTTTTTTATTTTAGTTTGTAAGCTCTGGGGACAATGCATAAAAATTCATATCCGAACACAACTGTGGAATCAAAAATGAGTACATGTGTTTCTCAAATTTAAAGACACAGGTCAATCAGCTTTGGAATTGTTGTCCTTAATGTAGAGTCTATGGACGTGATATTCATTCGTATAATTAAAATATCTCTTGAAAAAAAAATAATATTTTTATTATTTATGTACTTATTTATTTATTTATTTTGCATACTTTTCTTAAATATAATTTCTCTCTCTTTCTTAACTCTCAAAAAAATTTTAAAATCTTTGCTAAATTTATTATTATATGCGTTAAAAAATGCCCAACTGTAAGCAAACTTTTAGCATATATTTTAAAACCAAGTCTATAGGAGAAAAAAAAAGATTTTAAAAAAAGGGATTGTAATTATATATTAGAAAAAGTTAGAAAACTAAGTAAAACAGAGACATCTTTTATGAAATGGCTACAAAAAATAGAGGTTAAAAATATTTATTCTTCGAGGAGATTGTTTAAATGTACGAATGCATCAAATGCCCATAAATTTTACATAAAAGAACGGAATTCGGAATCTGTGTAACCAGCTCCCTTAAGCGTATTTAAACAAAGAGTTTTTTTTTCTTTTTTTGAGTATGTAACAATTTAAGTTTTTACTCAACTGTCAATTAAGTTTTTTTTTTCAGTTTGTGTTTTTTCACATATTTTTTTTATTTCTTACATACAAAAAAAGAACCTTTCTCTAAATCTTTACATGTGTTGAGTATATACTTACTTTTGTATAACAGCAATATTTACCGTCAAATATATTCAAATTTAAGAAATTGCGAAAACATTTCTTTATTTTATTCTCGTACACAGTAAAAAAAAATTCAAGAGGTTACTAAAAATTTCTTAGCAAATTTGTATGCCACAGAATTTTTTAGTAACCATTACAAACTTTTTTTTTTGCAAGTGAAACAAGCATTTCTTTTGTAAACTGAACAAAAGAATTTTTTGTATAACTAACTTAAAACTTTTTAGTATGAGCCACCAAGCAAATTTTAGTAATAGCTCCAAAATTATTTTTAATAACCATTATGTGCGCCCGAAGGGCAGGAGCTTCTTTCGAGCTGCATCCAGACTTCTGAAGCGGAAGATTTTCGGCAAAACCGCAATAGATGGCAGCACCAAACATTCCTACTTGCTCCGACAAGATTTTCATAATCCCTTTATTAACGAGACACTACATACATTCGGAGCGTATTTGGCGGTGGCAAGTTTCGAACCCGGGACCTTTTAGCCTGGAGTCCGTTACTATAACTACTATGCTATCAAGGACACACCAACTGAGTTTTAGTAAGAGCTATTAAAAATATAAAACTATTAACTCTATTCGTTGCTAACTTTTTCTAGTAATTCTTACAGATTTTTTTGTAACCGACTAAGATTACTAAAAATTTTTTAGTAATTACAAGGATCACTAAAGTTTTTTTTAGTAGATCGACCCTTTTTTTTTTACAGTGTATACAAAAACCTGTCAAACTTTCGTTTGTCTGATTCAGAAAACATATAAATATTTATGGCATTTTTAATAATGTAATCCGAATTTTAAGAAGAAAAATATCGATTGCTAATTCAAAGCGGAAATTATATATATATATATATATTACAAATAAATTTTTTTCGCCAAAAGTAACCTTTATACTATATTAATTTCCTTATAACAATATTCTGTACTTAGTTCAACTTATTAAATTAAAATTTTGTTTCTAGTTCTAATCTATTAATCTTTATGGAAACGATATGAATTCTTACTTCGCCTTAAAAAAACATTTATTCCAATATGCGTAAATTTAAAAAGATGGCTCTAAATTAAAACTATTCTTAATTAAACTTTATTTCTTAATAGTTCAAATAAAACTTATTTTTCCCTGTTTTTATCAACCCTTTTTAAGAAAGTCTTATTAAATTTATTCCAAAACCATACCATTCAAAAAATATTATTATTTTTATTTATTTATTTTCCCCCCTTCAACGTTTGATATTTGTGCATATCAATAAATTCATTTCTTTTCATTTTTCTCTTAAAATATCGTCTGCAGAATATTCGAAATTCTGAGTTCGTTTATAAGTTAGTTAAGCAATAATATTTTTAAAATAAAATTTATCGTCTGAATGAAATAAAAATCTCGACGCTGGACATGAATTATGTTTACATGGGAAAATGATGGTTAGAGAGTAGAGAATTTTCTAGAAGTTTCTTTTTAGACTTAAGAAGGAAGCCGGCAGATGATGATAGATATTCTTTGTTTTTTCTTCGATGAGACCGTTAAAGACATCTTGCGGAAGTAATGATGGAAAATTCTTTTCGATGATTCGGTTCAAGACCGTTTACAAAGGGAGCAATTCCCTCTCTATATGACTACAGTTTAATACACTAAGTTGCAGCTGTCAATGTGTAATTTAATGAATCTTCTGCATTTTTTCCGTTGCTTGCCACGACCCTGCGTTTAAATGTCACACATATATAAATATTATGTGTTTATATTAGCAGAACACGTTACCGAGCAAATGCTGTATTAGTATTATTGACATGGGAATAGATTTTGTTTTTTGTATCAAGTTTTGTTTCATTTTTAAGCACATCTTCTTCTAAAGTAAAAATATTTGTCTACAAATTTATGTTTGAATTTTAAAGTAATTTTACTCTAGGTAAGGAATTTTTTTCCGAATCTTATTAAAAGACTCATAAATTAAATTAATAATATAGAGCAGCTTCGATATTAAAAAACCACGAGAAAAATTAAAAGTATAGTCATTATTAAAACATTTACCTTTGGACTTTTAAAAATTATTCAAAACAAGATAATAAACAAAGCCTCCTTATACTAGCACAGTGTTGCCAGATTGGGTAATTTGTCCCCCTTTTGGGAAATTGTTAACCTTTATTGGAATTTTTTGGGAAAGGAAGTACATAAGTGAGACGTAGGTTGGGTCGTCCTTTAGCTTCATCGCCCCAGGCCCACATTTCCCGATTTCCAGTGTTTCTAATTATTTGTAATTTTGCTTAAAATTGTGCCCTGTATCCAATTTTGTCATTTTTTCTCTAGGTATTTGGATTATTTGGGACATGGGCAGCGGTCGCAGAAGAAGTTTGTGTGCTCCCGCGGCGGTTTGGGAACTATTAACATTTTGTGGAAAGACTTGGTGATATTCCTTTTACTATTTCACGTCAAGTTTATTTTGGGACACATGAAAACATTGCATGAGTCTCGAATTCCATTTTGCTTTGAAAAACGAAAATAAAATAGAGAAATCAGAGATATGAATCATTGTTTTTATGTTCATGTTGAATCTTTTACAACATTTCAGTTTACATACATCATAGATGAAAGACGGCCTTTTTTTTGTAGCATACACACTAAATTTTCAGATTACTAAGTGCGGAAAATTTTCCTAGTCATCGCGGAACAAGTAAGAAAAATCATACGTTAAGCATAGATTATGAAAGACTTCCCAACACTTCTTAAAATGTTTAACAAAACTTCGTTATCCAAGGAAAAACGTATTATTGTTCATATCCAAATATGTATACCAATACTTTTGAAAAGTCCTGTAATTTATCCGTCGGTTAATATATAGACTACATAATGGTAAAATTTAGTTTAGCAAGAAAACACTTAACTGTTTGAAATTTTTAATTCATCAATTTATACTAATAGAGGAAAACATACTTGAATACTATTGTTTAACACTGTAAAATGTATAGTACCTTTAATACACGAAAATATTTTGCTAAAGTTTAATTTAAAAAATTCTTTTTAAAGTACTTAAATCAAATTTCCAGAAATTATCATCCAAAGGCGACTATGGATCCAGTTCTTTGTGTGACCCTATCATTTTATCTATAATCTACAAACATTTCTTAGTAAACTAAATGCAGTTCAAAGAAAAAAAGTATAACATATTTAAAAACCAACTTTATCTAAATTACGCTCATATTCAGTAACTTTTCCGAAATCTTTTGTGTAACCTTGCATATCTAAATTGTATAACAATTAGCATTTATATAAATCATAAAATATGCATACATCTAGTGAAACTTAAAAGCGCATATCATAATCAAAAAAATGTATTTCATCCAACTAACAGCCATCTTCCATAATATTCAGGACTTCGGGTAGAACATACTATTTCAAATCTTTTGTGTGTCCCTGTGAATTCTATGCGCTACGTATTATGCATAAAATAACTCATATTATTCCTCAGCAACGTATATCAATTTGATTATATATGAAATCGTTTACCATAATTAAGATATGTCGCAAGCAATCTCCCCTTTATTATTGTGTATTGGAATTCTTTTGTGTGTCCCTGTAAATATTTAATTACTATTGTTTTCGCTGCATACTTTATAAAATGCATATTTTAGTGCACTTCGGAGATGCATATACATTTGAAGATGTTCGACAGAATGTAACACCTTTAAAATTCATTTGAAATATTTTTCCCCATAGGCCGTAATGTAATGGAAAATTTTTTACTGTCCCTGTAAATAAACTAATCATGGCACAAACTTCATTTTCAATAGGGTTCGTGCTCGGGTAAACGTCATTAACATCCAAAAATGTCTTGACAATCCGAGCATATTTATCATAGTTAGGAGCGCGGACAAACGAAGAGACAAACCGAATACATAAGCACTTTTCAACTTTGTTGGAAAGTGCTAACAAGTAAGAAAAATCATGCGTTAAGCATAGATTATGAAGCACTTTCCACCACTTCATGAAATCTTTAACAAAACTTCGTTATTTAGCGAAATAAATGTATAAAGCCAAATATAGCCAAATATTTATTCCAATACTTTTGAACAACCCTGTTTTTAACCTGTCAGTTAAAACACATACTGTATAATGAGAAAATTTAGTTTAGCAGGAAAATACCTAGTAGCTTGAAATTATTCTTTCAGCAATTTATACTAATAGATGGAAATATACTTGAATATTTTGTTCAGCCTTGTAGTTTACCTTGTACCTTTATTACACATCAGTATTAAGCTAAAATTTATTTTAAACAAAAACGCTCTTAAAAAAACCGAAATCACGTTTTCATAAATTATCATTGATAGACGTCCATGTACTCAATTCTTTGCATGGCCCTGTATATTATTTTATCTATATTCTGCAAACATTTCTTAATAAATTGAATGCAATTGAGCGTGAAAATGTATAACTTTTTAAGAACCACCTTTAAATAATTAACGTTCATATTCAGAAACGTTGGCGAGCTCTTTTGTGTAGCCCTGTATATTAACTACAGCATTTGTACACACCATATAATGTGCATAAATTTAGTGAAATTTAAACGCGCATAGCATATTTATAATAGATTTCATCCATCCACCAGCCATCATTGGATACATATACGGTATTTATTATCGGTATACATACGGTATATTACGGTACGGAATATACTATTTGAAAAATTTTGTGTGTCCCTGTAAATATTATATACTTCATATTAAGCAAGGTAGTATCGTATAATTTATATTAAGCCTCAGTGACATACATCAATTTTATTATACATGAAACAATTTAACATATTCAAAATATGTCACTCACAATTCCCCCCTTTTACGATTATATAATGGAATTCTTTTGTATGATCCTGTAAATGAATAATAGCTGTATTTTCACTTCATATTTTATAGAATGCATATTTTAATGACCCTCGTAAATGCATATAAATTTTAGTATGTTTGACAGGGTATGACATCGTTAAAATATCTTTGAAACGATTTTTCCCCATAGGCCGTAATGTAATGGAAAACTTTTGACTCTCCCTGTAAATAAAATAACTATGGCAGAAACTTCATTTTCAATAGGGTTTGTGCTAGGGTAAACGTCAATAACGTCCTAAAATTTCATGGTAATCCGAGTATCTTTACGTCAGTTAGATCGCGGACAGATGGCCAGACAACTGAATGCATAAGCACTTTTCATCTTTGTTGGAAAGTGCTAATAATAATAAAAATCCATACACAGGGATGCAAAAATCTAGGCGCCAGCGGTTAATCTCTCACCAATAAAATTTAAAAGTTTTCTTTGCTGAAAATTTTATTGCATAAGAATATAACATAAAATATTAGACGAAAAAAATAAATAATTTTAGTGGTGAGAAACTGCGTGCTTGCGCCTAGATTTTTAAACCACCTGCTTATACACATATTTCCTTTTTTCTTATAAATTTATACAACCGAAATGTAAAAGCATTTTTGTAGCCATCTACACTGCTCAAAACAATTAAAGTATATTTGAAGTTTTATATAAAATAAAGATATAAACGAATTTTTTTTTGCCGAAAATAGAAGAAGAGAATCACAAATGCAAATTTTTCTGGTTTTGAAACTGTGGAGTATGCAAATTTTGAGTTCGACGTCAAAAACGTCGCTTCAGCGGCAGCGAATGAAATTTGACTTTCAACTGGATAAAAGAGAATGAAGACAAGGATGATCGGCATTCAGTGATTGCTTTGTTTCGATGAGTACGATGTCTCAGCGAAGTCATTTGACAGATTCAGAAGCTTGGAGAATTGTTGGTAGGTTAGAAGGGGGCCAAACTCAAGCCGAAGTAGCGCAAGCCATTGGAGTGTCACAAAGTGTCATTTCCAGGATCTGGAACCGTATTTTGGAGAGTGGATGTGCAGGACGAAGACCAGGGCAAGGTCGTAGACGGGCAACAACGCCCAATGAAGATCGGTATTTAGCGTTAACAGCTCGGAGACACCGAAACATGAACGCTACTCTTCTCCAACAACATCTTCGCTCGGCTACAGGCACCACGATTTCAACTCAGACTGTCCGAAACCGGCTCCATGCTGTAGGTCTGTATGCTCGCCAACCGATGGTATGTGTTAGATTAACATCAAGGCATCGTCGCGACCGCAGGGAGTAGGCAACCGAGCATGTCAGCTGGAGGAGAAATGAATGGAGCAATATTCTGTTTTCTGATGAGTCCCGTTTTTCTGTGCATCCGGATAATAGGCGTATTTTCATCTGAAGGGACCGTGGCAATAGGAATAATCCTGCGTTCGTGCACGAAAGTGTCAGATTTGGCGGTGGAGGAGTGTTGGTGTATGGTGGCATCTCCATTGACGGGCGCACTGACCTCTACATCATTCGAGATGGAGCTCTGACTGGTCGCCGATATAGGGATGAGATCCTCAGACCTATTGTAGTCCCTTACGCTGAAGCAATCGGAGATAACTTCATTTTAATGGACGATAACTGCAGGCCACATCGTGCAAACCTGGTGGAGGATTTCCTTTTCGAGGAAGGAATCGTTCGAATGGAATGGCCAGCGTGTTCTCCAGACATGAATCCAATCGGGCACGTTTGGGACGCTCTAGGAAGACGAGTTTCTGGCCGCCAACAACCCCCACAAACTCTCCAAGAACTGGAAAGAGCTCTTCTGGAAGAGTGGGGCAGAATACCCTAACTCGTCATTAATAGCCTCATTGAGCAGTCCATGCCTCAAAGGTGTTCAACGTTGCTGGCCGCCCGTGGAAACCATACCCCCTACTGAAAATGATTTTCTTTGAAGAAAACACCTTTTCTTATTCTTTTTTTCTCATATGCACAAATTGTGTTTTTTTTCCTTTTGTACACAAATGCGCAATAAAATGCATTTTTTTCTGCCAAACATGTATAATTTATTCTCATAAAACCTACTATGTCTGTCGACCATATATCAATCAGCTAAAAGGTTTCCCAGATACAAAATCCACCTAAAACTGCAATATCCTTTAATTGTTTTGAGCAGTATATTTTATTTAAGGCTGGTTACTTTGTGCCACATGCAATGATACTGATGTGTAATAAAGGTACAAGGTAAACTACAAGGCTGAACAAAATATTCAAGTATAAATTACTGAAAGAATAATTTCAAGCTACTAGGCATTTTCTTGCTAAACTAAATTTTTCCATTATATAGTATGTATATCAACTGACAGATTAAAAACAGTGCTGTTCAAAAGTATTGGAATAAATATTTGGCTATATTTGGCTTAATACCGTTATTCCTCTAACTAACGAAGTTTTGTTAAAGATTTCATGAAGTGGTGCATGTGACACAAATTAATGAATGACAGTTGAGCTTCTTGCAAGACATGCGATGCATTCTCCAATAATATTGTTGGACTTATGATTGAACATTGCTCAATGAATGCAGCTTTTCACCTGACTTGAATGAAAACACCGCGATCTTAATTTTCATAAATCTTTATATTACCAAACATTCGGGGCATATCTGAAACGTTTCGGAAATTATGCCGTACTTTAAAAGGTTTGATTATAGTCGTGGAAGCAATTTTTTTTTTCTTATTGACGAAAGAACTGTTATAAGAAGACGCTTTGCACTATGATTAGGTGCTTGTAAGGATAATAAAATATTGAAAACAATATTTAATAGCTTCAGTTACACAAAAGCAGACGATTCCAGCACTATACCCTATTCAAACAAATCCCAACTGATAAGAGATAGTTTAAATTAAAAAAATATATATTGGTATAATTATAGATGAAGCTAACATAGTGATAGGTCAGAATCGTCGATATGCAAAGATTAAAAAAAAGCGTAAAGGAACTCGTCTTTTTAAAATGTATCTCACATTCTTATCATTTAGCTGCGAATACGAATGCAAAATAATGCAGACTTCATATGTTTATTTTTTCAAAATCGCGAATTTTTCCATTAAAAAATTGAGTTTAAAATAGTTAAACTTTTTTATAGTGTACAAAGGAAAATGGAAAATTTACTTTTTGTGTAGAAATTGAGTTGGGAATTTTTTACAGAAAAAAAACACTAATTTAATTAAATCTGGGGAAATTTTTCAAAAATTTGAGGGAAATTGACTTCTGTCGATGTGATAAGATTAGATAGCGGTTCCCAAACTGTAGGTCGTATAGTACTAATGGGTCGCAACCATTACTCAGTCTTTTTGAACACTCATTTCAATCAGTGTGTGCATTTTCACACATTGATTTTTCTTTTTTACTTACCAAGAAAACCTTTCTCCCAATCCCTACCTGATGAATTTATGACTTACATAAAAAAGTAAATTCTTTTGTACATATTTTCCTTTTCATTACAGCAGTATTTGCAGTCTAAAATATTCAAATTTAAGAAATAGCCAAAACATTTCTTTATTTTACTCCCGTGCACAAAAACCTGTCAAACTTTATACTCGTCTGATTCAGGAAAAATATAAATATTTATGGCATTTTTAGTATTGTAATCCGAATATTAATAAGAAAAATATCGATTGCTACTTCAAAGCCGAAATGTTTCTTTAAATATTTTATTTATTTTTATTAGCAGAACACGTCAACTAGCAAATAGTGTATCTGCTTTAACTGAAATTGGATTTTCCTTTGTATCGCCTTTTTTTATATTTAAGCAGCTATTCGAAAAAATAATTCTCTAGAAATTTATGTTTAAATTTTAAAGTAACTTTATTTTAAGGAGCGATTTTTTTACCGTATTTAATTAAAAGACACGTAAAAAACCCATCATTATATAGCAAATTCAATATTATTGAAAAACGGAAAATTTGTTTTTAATTTTAAGGAAACAACAATCATAATTTTAAAAATATGTATGTTATAAAAAATTTAAAAAATAGTTATTATTAGAACATTTACTTTTTAACTTTAAAAAATTATCTTTCAAATTTAAACTATCTTTAACTTTTTTCTTAATTTTTTACTGTGTCTACAAGCCACATTTAAACATTATATATATTTATTTCAAGGCTTCCTAACTCCCTTTCAACACGAATCACCTTAAGAGAGAATGTGAAGTTGCCACCGAACTACATAGTTCATCAATATGTTCCACTGTTCTATTTGAAGAATTAATGAAAAAAAATCAAAAAGTGAACAAAGCCTCTTTACAGTGGTGGTAGTGTTACCAGATTGGGGAATTAATTCCTGTTTTAGGGTATTTGGAACCTTCAGAGGAATTTTTTATTGCAATTGTCAGCAAGTGGAAGGAGTAGGTCGATTTTTTTCACTATTTCACGTAAGTTTCCTTCGAGTCATCTGACATCATTGGATCTGTCTAGAATTTAATTTTGATTTAAGAAAAAAAAAACAGAACAGAAATAACAAATGTTAATCATTAATCTTGATGTCATGTTCAACGTTAATATTATTAAAGTTTACACATATCAAAGATGGAACATGACCTGCTTTGGATTATCCCCTCCCCCAGAATTTTCACATTACTAAGATAAAATAATATCAGCACCACTGATATGCAACAATTTAAAAAAAAGGGTAAACATACTTGTCGTTCTAAAGTGTATTTCTCATTATTGTCATTTAGCTGTGAATATGCATTTATACTTCTGCCCAATTTATATGTTTATTTTTTGTAATTGCGGATATTTTTAAATTGAGTTTAAATTAGTTTAAAATGTTCTATAGTGCAAAATAAAAATTGATAATTTACTTTTTAGAGTAGAAATTGCGCTGTGATTTTTTTCGGAAAAACATTTTGGGGAGAGTTTCAGAAATTTGCGGAAAATTGACCTTAGACTATCTGGCAACACAGGCGAGTGGATCCCAAATTATAAATCGCATCTTAATGGTTGGTCGCGGCGATGAATAGTTATTGAGGTTTGTGACAAAGATATATTTATTATTTCAGGAGTTAAAAAAATATAACACTTTAAACATAAAATAGCATTTTAAGGGAAAATCGTTTATTTTCTCTTGAATCAATATACAAGCAGAATATCATGAAATATCTAAATTCTCTTTACGTAATTCGTGGAGTAGAACACATCATACTTTTATTAACATTTTTCTACTTCGCTTTTTTTAAAAAACAAATATAGAAAGGGAATCGAGATTGCAACTAACTAGCTTTTACACAGATATAGATACCCACATCTAATAACACCAGAGCCAGTAATCTAACTTTTTATAAAGTTACGTTTTCGTGATAATTTAAAGTAGATTTAACTATCATTCTACTTCTCGTGTTGTCTTAGTTATTATTCCACTCTCACGCATTGGAATTACTAATTCTATTTTTGTTGTTTTTGTATCTTTCGTATGTAAATTTGCTTTTTTGTAATATAGAATA
Source organism: Maratus speculifer (assembly GCA_964019185.1). NCBI lineage: Eukaryota > Metazoa > Arthropoda > Arachnida > Araneae > Salticidae > Maratus > Maratus speculifer. The sequence continues at coordinate 294,353,702 of OZ025294.1, read as the reverse complement.
CCCGATAGCTTATAGATATCACATAGTAATTTGCATACTGATGTACACTAGGGCGGAGCGTAAAAAACTTTTTTTCGAAATTCTTTTCTCCCTAGCGCGGAAAAGTTGTCTAGTGGTATCAGTAATATACTCACAAAATTTCAAAACAATCAATAAATATCTTCCGGTTCCACTTTTGGGTCGAAATATGCAAATTTAGTCAAAAATGTTGTAATTTTTCACATTTCAGTAATATTTTAAACTTTCAATTCTTTTCTTCGCCTTAGTGCGGAAAAACTGAAAGAGTACATAAGGAACACAAGTCCAAAATATTAGGGTAATTAAAAAATATCTTCTGGTTCCACTTTGGGTTCTAAATATGCGAAATTTGTCGAAAACAACACAAATTTTCACATTTCAGTCATTTTTTTACTTTTCGATTTTCTATTCCCGCTGGCATGGTTATGTTAGAAAAATATGCAAGAAACATAAGTAAAAAACTTTATAATAACAAATAAATATCTTCCGTCTTCATTTCGGGGTCTAAAAATATCAAAGTAGCCAAAAAGTATGTAACTTTTCACATTTCAGAGATTTTTTTTTCTTATCAATTTTCTCTTCTTTCTGGAGCGGAAAGTATGGAAAATCATATGAGAAACATAGCAGAAGAGGTTATTGGTGACACTTGCCCTATATAATCGCAGCCAGGTTCTTCTATAAGTGTCCAGTATTCTTCAAGCACTCTTTATTCATGGAACGTTCCCTCAATATTCCTCTGAATTAAAGTTGGATCTTTTCGACGGTCAAAATACAATATTTTCAAGATATTGGTGGATATGAAACTCTAATCTTGGACTTGGCATTTCATGCGATATTTATTTCTTTTTTCTGCTTGTGTTATGCCTGTCTATAACTTTGGACATGTCGTCACGTGTCACAACTCGCAAATTTTCAAGAAATGCGCCTGTTACTGATATTGCAACTCAGTCGGACACTCCTATTGTGTCTCAAGTTCTGGCTAGGGCAGGATGACGGGTTGTTCGTGATATATTTATAGTATTTATATTCGAATGCAATGAAACTAAAGGTTTATCACTAAGATCGTGACACAGTTGTTCATCAACAAGACTAAAAGATTTAAATAACTCTAAGTCTTCGATGAAGCAGTAGTGATTGTTTTTTCCATTTTATACCATTTTCTGAAACTTTCTTATTTTTTTTTTCGAGCCTTGTCATTCATTTACTAAGTTTCCGTGTTGTGTACCGTGTTTCCGAATATATCAATTGGGTCTATCAACAATTTCCTTGACGTTCTTTGATTCTTAAAAAACTGTCTTCCAGTTCTAGAATTTTTATATCACGTGGGCATTTACATCGTTCTAGAGATGTACTCTTGTAAAAAAAAATTCTAGCAGGTGTTTTTTTCCCTTCCAATAAGAAAATTTTCAATTTTGACTTCGTCTGTTCTTTAGCGTCAAACTTCTTTATATTCTTGTATTTATCATTATATGAACCAATCATTTGGACTATTCTTGGCCTAGAAATCGTTGGAACTGAGGAGCCTGCTAAATTGCTTCAACCATTTCAGCCCATAATCCGCTATCCCCCCCCCCCCGAAGGTGGGTCCGATTTTTAATTAGATTTCGATTCATTTCTCACCAATAAAAAAGTACATTATATGTTCATAAGTTGGTAGAACGCCAGTTCTTAATTAAGTAGGATCCCAAAAAAATGGGATGAGAAAAATCCCGTGTATACTGCGCCTTAATTGTGATATTGTAATATTTTCTATGCACACTATGAGTTCAACACAATATTAAAAATTAAAATTTTGTAAACACTTTCAGTTGTATTATTTTTCAATAAAATATAGAAGCTAAAATTGAATATCTCATTAAGAATCTATCATGAGCGGAGCACTAAACCAACAGTAACGCTACAGTAAACGAACAGAAAGCTGAACTTATTAGAGGAATTTCCCTCAGATTGCTCTTAATTCGATTGTTCTATGATTTTTGAGTACATTAATGCCATGAATTTTCCAGTTTAAGTAATAAAAATTGAATAAGAAGATATTTATTAATTAATTATTTTAAATTTTTACACTTATCTTTGTCATATGATTTTCCGAATTTTCCGCGCGAGCGAGAAGAGAAAATTGATAAGAAAAAAAATCTCTGAAATGTGAAAAGTTACATACTTTATGGCTATTTTGACAATTTTAGACCCCGAAAAAGAAGATGGAAGATATTTATTTATTATTCTAAAGATTTTACTTATGTTTCTTGCATATTCTTCGAACATTTCCATGCAAGCGGGAATAGAAAATTGAAAAATAAAAAAATGACTAAAATGTGAAAATTTGTATATTTTTCGACAAATTTCCCATATTTAGAACCCAAAGTGGAACCAGAAGGTATTTTTTAATTACTCTAATATTTTGGAATTGTGTTCCTTATGATCCGTACTCTTTCAGTTTTTCCGCACTAGGGCGAAGAAAAAATTGAAAATTTAAAATATTACTGAAATGTGAAAAATTACAAAATTTTTGGCTAAAATTGCATATTTCGACCCAAAAGTGGAACCGGAAGATATTTATGGATAGTTTTAAAATTTTGTGAGTATATTACTGATACCACTAGACAACTTTTTCGCGCTAGGGAGAAAAGAATTTCGAAAAAAAGTTTTTTACGCTCCGCCCTAATGTACACGTATATTATGTAGGTTGCGATTTTTTTTTCTTAAAAAAATTACGTGGACCAATAAGGTTGAGAGTCGCTGCTTTACCCTATCAATTTAAATTAATATTTTAGCAATTATATTTTTGGATGATTTTTCTTATACTCTATAATAATGCGTAAGTGTAACGACTAAATCAGCGCCCGTATGCATTCATTATTTATTCGTACTCAACGCGCAATATCCCGTGCACTTTTGAGTATGGGCCTATGCACCGGCTACCAAAACACGTTCCTGTGCTAATAGCAGGTCATCGCTAGCAACATCAAAAACAGGTCAAGGAACATCGGAATCGGGTCATAGAAGTATGGAAAAAAATTCTTGGTCCGATGAATCGTTTTCTGGTTCATCAGGATAACAGGCGTGTGCGAATATGCCGATGTCAAACCGAAACCCTGTCTCCAGCATGCACACTTTGTCTTAGACGACCCTGTGGTGTTTGTATTATCCTGTAGGCAACAAAGCAGATTAGGACTTATAACTTCAATTAAAAATACTTTATATCTGTGCGATACCTGAACATCATTGCAGACCAGGTGCACCTATTCATGACAAAAATATTTCCGACGCTTTATGGAATTTTCCTACAGGGTAATGCATCATGACATATGGGTTTAACCGTTAAGGAATGGAACGAAGAACATTCTAGTAAGTTTCAAATTTTTTTTCCTTCTAAATTCACCTAACATGAATTCAATAGGACAATTTTAGTTCAACCTACAAATCACAATTCGTGTTGCCACACTATCAACTCGTAATGTGCCAGATTGTAGAACCAGTTTTTGGGTGTTTGGAACCAAATATCTCAGACTTACTATAAGAACTTTACCGAATGGATAGTGCTTCCGTTGTTGGCGGTTTTGATGGCAAAGTTGTTCCTACGTCGTTTCATACTTATGATCATTATATAATGACTCTTTAGTATATACTACTATGATAGTATATTACAAATTATTATCAATGTGAAATGTAAGTAATAAATAATAAATCAAGCATTAAGACATAATACAAGCATCATGCTTTTTCAATTTGGAACAATACTTATATAATGTAATTATTTATGAATGTTAGGACTACATCCAAACCCCTTACATAAGACATACCAAGTAATACTCACACATTATAACTGTTCAAATAGATAAAAGATCGCAATAATATAAAGTCGCATGCACAAAACAATGGAAATCGGAAATATTTCACTTATATGTTCAAAGCATTTGTCTTTAATGCATTTTATTTAATGAAAAAATATTCCTAAATTAATTTAAAAATGCATACTTTTAAAAAATTCCTTTTCGGAAAAAAATTTGAAACGTAAACTATATTTTTTTTAAACAAAAATCTGTTTTTATAAAATTCCTATACAGGAGACCAAAGTTATAAATAATTCATATTTTATTTTTCAAATTAAACATAAAAACTGCCTGCTTGGAAATTATTCAAAGACATTAAAATTTTCAAAATTTTACCTTTCGTGGTACTTAGACTTTCTTATATGTGAATTTGTTCTTAATAGGTGTAATAATCAATATTTTAAAATCTACTGCAAAAAAAAAATATATATATATATAAAGTTTTAATTCATCGGTAGAGCTCATGTAATGAAAAACAAAATTAAATATGGTGTCAATATTTGAAAGAAATAAAATTATTCATGAACTACGATAGTGTGTAAATTATAGAAATATGGTATTAAAAACATAAATATTATACTTGACAACATATATATTAAATAGAATTATTCATGAATTAAGATGATGTGTAAATTATAGAAATATTGTATTAAAAATAAAAATATTAGACTTTGTAGAAGTAATTATTTATTTATTTTTAATTAAACATAGACACCATCTTAAAATGTATGCAATTTGTAATGCAAAAAATTATTAAAAACTATTTGTAAATCGCAAATTAATTATTGAAAATATTTTTAAATACATATAGATTTACCTTTTTAATTAAAATAAACCAATTTATTAAAAAACTGATTATTTTAATTGTCTTACTTTTATAAAATTTAAAAAATATACTATATACTTTTTTAAATACTAGTATATTATCAGGGCATTTAAAATGAATCTTTTAATTTATTGATACACTATATTGCCATTGATTATGGGACACTTGCGATTTTAGACTTTTTACTAAATATCTAGAAAAATACATGAGGAATCATCTCGAAACTCTTAGTGTATAAATATAATAGTATACGTCATACATCTCCGTGAAGATTTTTTACCGAAACGCCATAGGAGACCGTCAACAAATTAAAAAAGAATGAATATCTTTTGAATAACCCTGTCAAAACTAATGTAGCAAAAGCGCTCAAACTCTAGATTATGATTGAATGCCTTATTGTAATACACTGTGTTCATTTTTATGTAAATAGCATGCACACTCGCAGAGTAATTAAGGTTTTTATAAAAATGGTCCCAAATTTTTCCAAGTTTTTCCATTATAATTTTCAGAGTTCTTAATATAAAATAATATTTTTTTCAGAAAATATGACAAACAACATTGCACACAGTACCCTGTAATCAGAATTAAAAAATAATAAAAATTGTATGAAAAATGAGTAGGTTTACTATATAATTTTTTACTGCGCATGCGTCAAAGATATCGAAATTTCGTTTGCATATTATGTTAGCTAAATGTATAGAGCAACTTTTGTAAAAGTCTTAAAATCATAGCTTGAAAATTCTGAAAGTAATCGTCTGTAGAAAAAGGACAAAATCCGTTGTTTCCAAAATGAAGCAAAAAAATGAGGGATTTTATCCAAATGCAGTAGTACATCCCATATTGTGTATTCTATATTGACATTAATCAATGAATATATGGATACAACCCCTCTTGTTTTTGCTTTATTTTGAGAATAACGGATTTTCGACTTATTCAATTGACGATTATTGTCAGAATTTTCAAGTTATGATTTTGTGACTTTCACAAAAGTTGCTCTATACATTTAGCTAACATAATATGCAAATGAAATTTTGATATCGTTGACGCATGCGCAGTAAAAAATTATTTAGTAAACCAACTCATTTTTTATACAATTTTCATTATTTTTTAATTCTGATTACAGGGTACTGTGTGCAATGTTGTTTGTCATATTTTCTGAAAAAAATAATATTTTATATTAAGAACTCTGAAAATTATAAGGAAAAAACTTGGAAAAAATTGGGATCATTTTTATAAAAACCTTAATTACTCTGCGAGTATGCATGCTATTTGCATAAAAATGAAAAAGGCTTTTTACAATAAGGCATTCAATCACAATCTAAAGTTTGAGCGCTTTTGCTACATTAGTTTTGACAGTGTTATTCAAAAGATATTCATTCTTTTTTAATTTGTTGACGGTCCCCTTTGGAGTTTCGGGAAAAAATCTTCACGGAGATGTATGACTTATACTATTATATTTATACACTAAGAGTTTCGAGATGATTCCTCATGTATTTTTCTAGATATTTAGTAAAATGTCTAAAATCGCAAGTGTCCCATAATCAATGGCAATATAGTGTATTAATTTAAACAAAAATCTGAGTTTAAAAACTAATTTAAATTGTTGATTATAAAATAATTAATTTCAATGTGACACATTTAATTATTAATAAATTATTTAAAATCTCTTCAATTTTCTTTAATATATATATATATTGGTATTCAATAAAAATTTTGAAATGTAAAAATCTTTGGACGAGAAATATAAAAAATTTTGCATTTGAAAAGCAGCTGTTCCAAAACCAATAACTATTCTAACTTTTTGTCTAAACATTATTTGGTATTGCATGTGACGCCAGCTGGAAGATCATAACATTGAAATGAGGATTTTACGAGAGTGTATAGAGCAAGACAAAAAAAATTGTCAACAAATAACCAACAATTTTACGGTTAGGAATGCAGAAATTGTTGTTTTATTATTTACCTATTATACTTTTCAAAGTTTTACTTGACTATAATATTAAACCTATTTCTTTCTATTCTGGAACAAAAAAAGTTTTTATTATTATACACTATCTCATATTTCGTATTCTATCCATTTCAGAACAAAAGTTTATTTATGTACTTTTTAAAGAAAATTTCTGATATAAATGAACATTATTTAATATTAACAAACTGATATCTAAAAAATTTTGAACAGCGAAAAAAATTAAAATTTATTTTTGGTGTATAAAATTTGATGATACATGGGAACTCAAAAGTACATTTTTAACAGTTTCTTAGGGTTTATTTTATTTTGTTTTACATTTTTGCATTGCTTAGCATGAAATAAATACATATTTTATATTTTTCTTTATTAAAATAACATATTTAGGCATTAGTTTTAGATCTTTATAAATAAAAAGATAATTTTATTTATCACAAAATGTATCGTCATTATTATAATAAAAGATGCAGTAATAAAAAAAAGTCTATACCCTATGAATGACATTTAAAAATTAAATCTAAGAACGTTTTCGTTCATTCTCGAACATAATCAATTAGCACAATTGAAAAGCATTTCTCCTCAAGCTTTTATTTTATTTGACGATTTAGCAAACCCCTCATTTTCTCCTCTTTTCTCATAATTTTCCCTTTTTTCTTCAAGCATTTTTAACCATCTGGGGTCATATTATTACATGTTTTTTTTTTTTTTTTTTTTTTTTTTTTTTTCCGAAGTATAGATTTCAGGAGTTTCACGAATTAGTGTGTTGAGTAAGTTTTCGTAGTTACATATTTTCTGTGTGTGTACCGATTCAATCGATAGGTATGTAATGGTTAATTCGCTAAAAAGCTTTTTTTCGCTTTTTTAATTTTCAGCGATTTTCCTTTCCGTCATACCTATGTATTCTATTTTTTCGTTATTTTCATTTATACAATTTATTTTATAAATGCTTGCCGTCTGGCTTTCTTCATGCTTTTCAATTTCATTTCTTATTTTCTTGAACAGGGATGGATGGGGGCTTATTGGAATATGTTTACCTAACTTTTTAAATTCTTCTTTTTTTCTTTAACGCTATTCCATTCATATATGGAATGGGGGGAGTGTATCTGATATTTTCTTGTGCGGATTGGATTCGGTCAATTTTTCGGATAAGTTTATTAATAGATTTCTTGGGATGCCCTGCATTTAAGCCTATATTTTCAATTATTTTTAATTCTTCTTTTAAGGATTCTTCTGTTGAACATTCGTATAAGGCTCTGTTTATATATAAATGGAGGGCTGCTAACCTATATGGTAATGGAGTATCATCTTTATATGAAATTATGTCCAGATTTGCTCTCAGTTTTCTATAAACAGTAATGTCTATTTTATTAAAATTAATAGTTATTTTTACATCTAAATATGCCATTAAATGATTCAGTTCTTCTTCTATAGTAAACTGAATATTTTTATCGTATGAATTAACTTTTTTAGGAGGTTATCTAGGTTAATGTGTTTGGTTGTTATAATGAAAATATCATCCACGTATCTCAGCCACGGACGGATTTCTGTTTTCTGTCTATGGTTGAGATACGTGGATGATACAAATTCTATTTTGTTTAGTTCTGGTATCTGTTAGGCTCCATTCACACCAATTTCTTTTTTTAACATTATTTATATACGTGAAAAAATGTAAAAATATGTATCGCATAGATTACATGAGGCTAAAAAATAATATTGCTTTTTGCTATTTTTAAATTTGTATAACCTAAAATTTAATAATTTTCTGTAGTTTTTCATTTTTCTTTAAAATTTCTCAATAAATCTTTCCTATTCGAAATAATTCCGTAAAAATTGTGCGTCACACAAACAAAAATAAATTACACTCAAGATACAAAAATTGCGACCACCTAACAAATTACGTGTTGTTCCACTTTTGACCCGCAAAACAGCTGCAGACTGCTTTTATTTGGGTGCAACAAGTTCTTGGTAGATGACCGGAGATAATTTTAATTAGTTCTTCCAGCGGTGGTCATTCATATCCGGGGTATTCAATAATAATTGTTTTTGAGCTCTGAACTGCCATTTAATGATTCCCGAAAAGTGCTCTCTCGTATTAAGATCCGTCGAGCGTATCCACCTTAGCGTATTATGTAAATGGATTATTTTATTTAAAAAAATGTTCAAAATCAAGGACTTTAGGCCATGTAGATAGAAAAAGATAAAGTAGGCATGTATCATCAGAATATAAACCGGTTGCCATTCACTGGGAAACGTTCCCAGGTGTAAGTTGTGGATTTGGACAAGTGTGGTATTAAAAGAAATATCTTGTCATTAAAAAGTACATTAGAAAGTGCACTGGAACTACCCGCCCGAATCCAACCGTTTTCGAGATATCAACACTTGAAATGTAAATGAATAAATAAATAAATTGACAGGCAGGTATATAAATTGTTCGCAAGTCAATCCAGCTTAAGAAAAACATTCTATTTTAAACACAATATATACATACGGTTTATCCATTACGTCACACATTTGCCGAAAAATATGCATAAAACAAGGTGTTGGAAATAATAAAAACATATGGAAAAACTCCCCGAATGCAACTTTCGCGAAAACGTCGTAGAATGCGAAGTCCTGTCTAAAAGAGGGGAAATAACTGACAATTTAAGGGTGTAAAGGATTTTTATCGTAGATTGGAAAAAGGTATTTGCAGAAATATTAAAAGCAATGCAAACAAACTTTTAACTTGTGAACAATTTATATACCTGCCTGTCAATTTATTTATTTATTCCTTCACACTTCAAGTGCTGATATCTCGAGAACGGTTGGATTCCAACGGGTGGTTCCACTGCCTTTTTTAACGTGCATGATGGGATCTTTCTTTTGATACCACACTCGTACAAATCAACAACTTAAACTTGGGAAGGTTTCCTAGTCAGTTTAAAATGGTCTTATTTAAGCCCAAACAAAAGTATCACATTGAACAAGGGTTGAATCTGTTTAATGGGGAGCTTTAAAGATCAGATGTTTGAAAGCAAAGTTGCAAGTGTTTAGACAGAATTGTGTACTGTTTCAAGGTTGGAAATTTGGCATCATGCTAAAAAACACATTTCATGTTTATTTTTCTTTTACCTATATCATTTCGTGCAGATTAAAGAGCACGAGTACCTATACCACGTATCTTGAAGGAACTAATAATGATATAATGATAGTTTTTCTCTTCTTCTTTCAACAAGGCTGTCTTAACACACACACACGTCGATGTGATTGTAGTCGAATTCGAAGTACCTTTCGGCGTCATGTGGTAAACACTGGTATGAGTTATCTAATTGATCCACTTTATTTCATGTATTTTATAAAAGAATTGTTTGAGTATTTATAAAAAACTGCAGATAAATTATCAACCTACCTGTCATAATGGCTGATTCCGTTCGGCAATTATTATATTTTTGCTTTATCGATTTCTTCAAATACCATTCAAACTGATACATATTTTTTCTACTTCAGTAGAAGCATCTTTCGACCTTCATCACTTTTCTTCAATGCATACGTTTAGGCAATTTTAGTTCATTAAACGATTTTTCATGCATGTGGTTAACTAACCATTTTAGGATTTTTTTTTTTCGTTTGAGGCTCATCAAAGGGGCCATTTGCATACTTTCTGCACAACACAACACAGTACGCAAGCATTACAGAAAAATATGTTTTTTTTATGTCCACTAGTTTTTATTGTATACACCTTTTTAATTGGTTCTATTTGATACATTGTAAAAAAGACAGATGTTTCTTAATTGACTAAAATGTACTATAATCGCGAACAAAAATATACAAGAACCTAGTCCAAGTCACCCCAAAATCAGAAAAGCTTATCTTTACCTTTAGAAATCTTACAAAAGCATTTATTTTTTAAATTTAAAGAGGGATTTATAAAACTAAATTTTAATAGATGCCTCTAGTTCTATAAAAAAAATTCCGAGAGGCTTTTGAAGTGCACTAAAGAGTAATACCTACCCAGAAAAGCGGTTTTCCAGATTCTGTATGCTCTGCAGTAAATATTCTCATATTAAGAAGCCATCTGTAATTGAAAGAAAAACATAGAACTAACACCATTAAGGCCCAACAATAGTCACTGAAAAAGACGCGGATAATAATTAAAAGTCTATGAGAGAGTTCATTTCAAATATCTCGCTCAAATTTTAATATTTTTTCATGATTTTTTATGCATAGGATAGTTGAGGACGACATACAACCGGCCAAGCTATTATTATTTTTATTTTGCTTATATATTTTTTATATTATGATCGTTTCAATTTCAGAACTGGTTTAAACCGGTTTTGAAATTTAAAGTATTTTTTTTTAAATCTTAAACCAAAATTTAAAAAGTAAAAACTAGGAAGGTTTTGGATCGTCCTCAGTTATCCTATGCAAAAAAACCTCTAAAAACCTTAAAAATTGAGTGAGATACTTCAAAAGAACTCTCCCATAGCCTTTACATTATCATCCGGATTTTTCTCTGTGACTAGTATTGCGCCTTAATGTTAATATTTAAATTAATATTTTTTTTCTGTTACATATGTATGCACAATTTCAGTTATGCAGATGAAAATGTTTAGTTGATGTCTGTTACCATCCGGAAAACCGAATTTTTTTATATAGAGAAGTGATTAATGTATTGAAAATGCTAGTTGAAAACCATCCAAAAAATTACGGATAGTTAATAAAGATTTATTCCTTTATGAATTCCTTTTTAAATTTCGAATTTTTTTTCGGGTGTCTAAAAACACTTTTTTAAAATATTTGTTCACTTGGTAGCAGTTTTCGAATATCTTTGTTCATGTTTATGATAAATATTCACCTTTTAAGAAACATCTGTCATTTTTATTGTATAGTAGCTGAGATGAGAGCAATTTTTTTGCCATAATCTTTGCGCTGAAATTATACTTAAGATATACGAAAACTATACGAAAAGAAATATATATATTTCCATATTTTGTGGCATTTTTTGTTGATTTGAATTATTTTATGCACGGAAACCAGATTTTACCTTCCTTTTATAAATTATACGCGAGTTTGAATAAAATACTTACACATCTAAAAATATGGCATATTATTTATAAGCTGAAAGATTTTTTTATTCGTAAAAATATTTTTACAGTACATTATCCCTAAAATATAATGCTCATATATATATATATATATATATATATATATATATATTATTTCCCAAAACTGAGGTTATGGAAAGAGTAATATGAAACCTTGAGATTTTTAAAGATACATTCTCGATTTTTTTTTTTTTTTTTTTTTTTTTTTTTTTTTTTTTTTTAATTTGTTGAAAAATATTTTATGGTTCCAAACGCCATTTTGCTGTGTTCATTTCATGAAAAATATTATAAGAGGAAAAGAATCTTTCATCTTAATGCGAAGTATATTATAAACTGTAAGAAAATACATAGGTTTCAAAAACTGCAAAAATTTATTTTAATCATGACAGAAATATTTGATAAACGTTTCCAAGTAACCTAATAATCGGAAAAACGTTTCTTTAGCTTTAGAAATCTCAGAAAATAATTTAGTTTCGAAATTTAAAGAAGAATTTATAAAAATAAATTATTGCTAGCTGTCCGTAATTTACGGAAACGTTTTCAAGTAGTTTTTACAATACATTCATCAGTTTAACTCTAACCGGGAAATCAATTTATTTGTTTTATTTATTTATTTATTTATTTATTTATTGGATTGTGACAAATATTCTAAAACATTGAAGATTTCTTTACATCACAAAACATTTATCATATGAAAACACCACAAGATACATATAACATGATCACAAGAGCATGTTTGAAGACATATTCTGCTCATATATAGGCATAATACACCTAAATTAAGGCGTACAATATTTTAACACTCAGCGGCGTGACATTTCTTATGCCGGGCTAATTCACAACTTCCTTGAGGGGTAAGAAATGATGTTCCGTGAAAGGAACAAAATGGCAAATGGCACCTCGGGGCTCTGAAAATCATAGCGAAGGGGAAGGTGCGTTACAGGATTATTTTTCCATACTTTAGTTAAACATTTTCAACTGCATAATTTGTGCATGCAATTATTTCAGAAAAATGTTTACTGTAATGATAATGTTAATGTTGTTATTTCTATATGTTTTTCAGATAAACATGTTTGCTGAACAAGAAAGTACTGACTTGAGACTTTATAGCACAGGACAAACCTGTTTTCAGGATAGGGAGAACATATTCAAGCATTATAAAAACTACTCGGAAACATTTTCAAAAACTATGGCCAGCTAAATGTAATAATTAAAAAAAATTCTTTTAATTTCAAAGAGGAATTCTTTTCAGAGATTTCTACAGATAAAAGAATGCTTTTGGGAATTTTGGGTGACTCACAAGATCTTATTGAATAATTTCATTCAAAATTAAAGGAAACTTTCGTAAAATAAGTAACAACTGTCTTTTTTTACACCGTGAGATGCATATATATTTTATGTAAATTCCAAAAAAATTTTTTTAGATTTAATAAAAGGCTTTTTTTCAAGCTAAAAAAATTGAAATTTTTAAGCTGTAAAGAATCTTCTAGCATGGATAGTGATTGAGCATTAATTCTTAATCCTTTCGGCACACTGTGCCCGGTCCCGGGGGATACCTAAATTTAATTCAAACTTCCAAACGGCACCAATAATATTTTAGTAAAACTTTGCTTTTACATTAAAAGCTTAAACTAAAGGAATTCAAAATATGTGAAAAATTCGTTTTTGAATTCCGGTGTCAGTCGATATTGTCTCATTTTACTAACAGATTTTGCCCCTACCGAAAAGGGTTAAAAAGAAAGGAATAAAAAATATCTACTTAAAAATTTAAATAGGCATTTACAAAAAATCTTATTAATACTTTAATCACAGTTTGATTAATAAGCGATCATCACCGAAAGAATCAAATGCGGCAGAAATAATTATAATGAAATTAACCTTAAACAAGTTTAAATACAAAGATTATGTGTATGAATAACTTATGATGAAGATAAAGAACTTAAGAGAATATATATATTGAGAGCAATAAAGCAACGTACTCGAGAATATAACTTCGAAAATTATAAAGCAAGTATAATAGCATTTCTGTCAGAAAAATTTAGATTTCTTCTGAAAATGAACAGGAAGCCTTTTTACAATTTCCTCGTCATTATAGAAACTAACGTAAAGAAATAAATAAATGAAAAAAAATACATGACAAAATCTGATTACTGATGAAATTCATTTTAATCTCATCAGGAATAAGAGAAATATTTAGAAACCATTGTATAGTCATTATATTTGAGATTTGAGATGAAATATTTCAAGAATAAAGTATTTCCTGAACAAATTTGACATTTAAGTATTTATTCAAATATCAGCGTATAACTTTTTTATCACTCCAAAATACATTTATCGCTGCTAATGTAAAACTTCTGAAAAATTTTAATAAAAATAAAACCTAAAATTATATATTTTTGTTTTATCTGTTTTTCACATTTTTCAAAATTAGAAGCTTTTACAATAACTATATTTCTTTTATGTAATATATATTTTTTATATTTTGAAAATGGCTTCAGCGTTTTTAGGAGTATTCGTAATTATATCAATACATAGGACCCATACTCCGTCTAGTCAGTCCGCCTGAAAGCCCGCATGCAACAGGGAAAAATCTACAAACCAAATGATTTGAAATTAAATGTGTATAACACTTGCAGAATTTTGTCGAGTCATTTCAAATTTTCTTAAAATGGAACCAAAACTTAAAAATACGTTAAGAAAATGTTTTCCTCATTTTTTTAAAAATCCTATCATTCGTAATTTACAGCAATGGCTAATAATTCTAGATTTCGATAATGATCACGTCCTTCATGACGATCACGATGATACTGGCTTATTATTTCCACATCTGTGAATTTAATATTTATTGTCGTAATAAATTTTGTATTTATGCATTTTTACATACGTCCGCCATAGCTATTGCCGCATGATCTGAATATTTGTAAACTTGTTTTAGTTAGATGTATAGTTATTAGTTATATAACTATATTAATTTATATAACTGCTAGCTATTACAATTCCTATATTCTATAATTACTTATAACTACCAACTTATAGTACATTGTTAAAATTTTTGTTCTAGTTTGAACCCCATTTTGGTGATCAGTAGCTGTTACCATAAGACAGTGAAAACTCTTACCAACATTTAGAACTCCCTATTTCAACCTCGTTCCAACAAATGGAACTGAGCTTGAACAGAAGCTCCAAATATTGGTTCAAGATTTCACCATCTTACAGTGGCAGATACTGAACACCAAAATTTGATTCAAACTCGGACAAGATTTCTACTTATAAAACTAGTACTTATATTACTTATAATATTACTTGTAGTTCTTATACTGCTTATGTTAATAATTACTTATAACTACGAACTATTTAATATATAATACTATTACAAATACATTGAATATTAAGTTTATTCCATATGATATATTTTAATATACATGAACTCCAATAATTCTTTTTCGAATGAACCCATGTACGAAGAACATCGATGCGTGATTTAAATGCATCATGCATCGTTTATAGTTATTAGTATTAGTTACAGTTATAGTAAAAGTTTTTATTTATAATTATAGGTAGAAGTACTAGTAATAGTTACCTCATACATTACGTTTGATTTTATGAGCGTTCGTAATTATATATTACCATATTCGCCAAGTCTCACGTACAATTTCCGCCTTGTTTTAAAATATCAGAAATGTTTTATAATAAAATAAAGTGAAAAATATTAATGATTTTTTTTTTATTTCTAAATAATATACATTTCTATAAATAAAAGTAACTGGAAACAATCACATACGTTACATTTTTATCTTACAATTTAGTACGGAATACTTGAAATTTCATTAAATATTATAATTTAAGAATAATATTTTACGTGATAGATCTCGTAATTTTCGCAGATGAAATATATTGTAGAAATATATAAAATGTTCAGTTCATGTTCGGTTTATTTTACATGAATATATAAGTTTCTAAAAATATTATTGACTTTACATACTTATTACTTCTTTAACATTTTATGTGTCAAATTATAAATTCCTGAAAAATTTATCTTCTAAAGGATTTTCTGGAATTTTTGAAATTTATTAGAATATTTATGTAATCATTTAATAAATTTTAGAAGAATTTTTCCAAATAAAATAAATGATCAAATTTGAATTTAAAACGATATTCTTTACTTGACTACTTAACTGAACACAAATATTTTGTTTAAAAATATTTTTTTCTAGAACTTTGTAGATTTAAGAAATGCACATACATAATGTTCCTAAAATAGACATATAGAAATATTTCTGGACTTAAAATACCCCCACCCCCATCCGCAAATCTTCCAACCTCAAGAAATCTGAAAAGTTGCCCCCCCCCCCCCCCCAAAAAAAAAAAAAAAAATCTGCTACTTAATTTTTTTTTTTTTTTTTTTTTTTTTTTTTTTTTTGATACAACAATAATGCTTTTGGAACATCGTAAGTATCTTCAACTCATTCTAAACTATATGTAATAATGAACTAATAAATCAATAATACTAAATAACTAATCGTTGTATTCAAGGAACTTTATTACAAGCTAATTTAATGATACTTTAAAATACCGTCGAGGTTATAAAGAGTTAAAATATATTTATATATTCTCTATGAATATTCTATTTGTCTTATTTTATCATTTAAAATGCATTAATGAAATGTAAAAATTTTAAAAAACATATTCAGGCAAATTAAAAATTACATTATTTTTATCATTTTGCCATTTTAGGTTTCTTGTATTTGCCATCAGTAAATCGGAATTGTTTAATCTGATGAAGCCTATAATGTCGATTTATCCAGGTGGCGAATGCAGCGTAATTAATGTATAAATTTTTTTCACAAAAAAGCATCTATCTCTGTTAATACATATGAAACATTCTGGGACTTTAGTTTTTAAATAAAACTTAATATTATATAGTTTTATTTTACTTTTTTTGCCTTTTTCAATATTAGAAGTCTTTTAAATAATTATATTTCTTTTGTGTAATATATATGTTTTAAATTTAAAAAAGTGCCATTAACCTTTTTTAGGAGCATTCGTAATTAAATAGTATCACACTCGCCACGTTTGACATAAAAATTCCACCTTGATTTATAATATCAGAAAAGTTTTGTAAAAAATAAAATAAAAATGTTATTGATTTTTTAATTTAATAACAACTAGCATACCCAGCCCGCTTCGCCGGGCTTAATTTGAAGGTTTATTTAATAATTTATGTGTATGGTACGCTTCTCTCTCAGCTCGCGACGGATCCCCCGGTGACTCTCCCCGGACCATCGGCACTCCACGTGCGTCGGGTGAGCGTCAGAACAAACTTTCAGCATATACATATGGGTGGTTGTACTTGAATGCACAGACCTGCGCGTTTTTTTCTATCTTGCTTTTATACCTCTGGACCGAGTTGGCGCATTGCCAAGATTTGCTTCCTCTGGACCGAGTTGGCGCATTGCCAAGATTTGCTTTCGCCTGTACCTCAATTATCCTCAGAATTCCTTTTATATATATAGATTATTATTTTTATTAATTATACGTTAATGCAAATTACAACATACTTCAAATTTTAATACTAAATGTTTTTGCGAAAATTTAGAAACGAATACCAGAAATCTCTATGCATATTATAACTAAGAAATTATATTTTACGAGAAAAAACTCAGAATTAAGGCAGATGAGATATATTGTAGAAATATATTAAAAATTCGGCATATTATATACGATATCTTTTAATATAAAGGAACTCTAATAACACATTTTCGGATGATTACATGTACAAAGATCATCAGTGTATGATTTTAGTGCGTTGCATATTAAATGCTGATGTTTATTATGTTAAATGTATGTTGCAGTGGCATTTAATTCGTGAACTCTCGAACTGTCACTTCATATTCATTATCTTATAATTAGCCATCGTAGAGGAAACAATACATTGAATAAATATACATGAATATATAAACTTCGAAAAAAGATTACATTCAATAAATCATGCATCGTTTATAGTTATTAATATTGGTTTCAGGTATCGTAAAAGTTTATAGTTATAGCTATAGTGAGAAGTACTAATTATATTGTTACCTCGTTCTCTTGGTTTGACATACAGCTTTCGCCTTGTTATAAAGTATCAGAAATATTTTTATATAAAATAAAATGAAAAATATTAATGATTTTTTTTTTAATTTTAAAAATAATGTATATTTCTGTAAGTATACGTTACTGCAAATAGTCACGTAAGTTAAATATTTATGTTACAAATGTCAGCGAAAATTTAGAACTGAATACTAAAAATTTCTGTCTATAAAATAATTTAAGAATAATATTTTACGAGATAGAACTCATAATTTACGCAAAAGATATACATTGTAGAAATATATTAAATATGCAATTTATTCCATATGATGTCTTTTAATATAAATGAGCTCCAATAACTCATTTCCGAACAGTTTCATGTACAAAGATTATCAGTGCGTGATATCAATGTATTGCATAGTGAATGCCGGCGTTTATTGTGTTAAATGAATGTTGCAGTCAGATTTAATTCATGAGATCCCAAATTCTCATTTCGTGTTCGTGATGTTATAATTATCAATCGGAGAGGAACCAATACATTGAAGAAATATACATGAATATATAAATTTCTAAAAAGTTTCTATTCGCTTTACATACTTATTACTTTTTTAAATCTTTATTCATCAAATTATGGTATCATGAAAATTTCATTTTTTGTAGCATTTTTCGTGATTTTTTAAAAATTTTATTAGAAACTTTGCATAATTATTTGAGAACTTTTACAAGGATTTTACCAATTAAAATTAATTCATTAAGTTTCAATTTATAGTTATTTTGCGCGCTTGTCCATTTTAACTTCTTTCAAATGTTTATTTAAAATATTTTTTCTAGTATTTTCAAAATTACGAAATATGCAGATATACTGGACTTAGAATAGAAATATAGTAATATTTCTTAACTGAAACCCCCCTTTCCCGAATATTTCAACTTCAAGAAGTCTCAAAAGATGCAAAAACAAGAAAGAAATCGTTTAGCTAAAAATATTCTTGTTTGGTTCAATCAATATTGATTTTGAAACATTATAAAGTAAAGTATCTAAAACTCATTCTAAACTTTATTACTACTAATCAATGTATTGAAGGAGTTTTATAATAGGTTGTCTTTTGGTACTTTAATATACAGTCGGGACAGAAAAAGTTTAAATATATTTCTGCGCATATTGTAATTTAAGAATAATATTTTACGAGAGAGTACTCATAATTTACGCAGACGTGATACATTGTACAAATATATTAAATGTTTAGTTTATTCCATAAGATAGCCTTTAATATAAATGAATTCCAATAATTCATTTTCCGGTGATTTCACATACAAAGATCATCGATGCGTGGTTTCTGTGAATTGCATATTGAATGCTGGAGTTTATTATGTTAAATGTATGTTGCAGTTACATTTAATTCATGAACTCCCAAACTTTTATTTCGTATTCGTGATCTTATAATTTTACAAAAAGAGAGGAACCAATACATTGAAGAAGTGTACATATAATATATAAATTTCTAAAAATATTATATTCTCTTTACATACTTATTACTTCTTGAACACTTTATGCACCAAATCATGATTTCATGCAAATTTCATCTTCTAAAGGATTTTTCGTGACTTTGTACAATTTTTTTAGAAAATTTACACAATCATTTAATAAATTTTAGAAGAATTTTGCCAATTAAAATTAAATGATTTTATTTGAATTTAAAGCTATATTGTTTACTTGTCCGAGTTAACTACACTCAAGTGTTTTATTTTTAAAAAATACTTTTTCTAGTGTTTTGTAGAATTAGGAAACTTATTCGTATAATGTTCCTAAAATAAAAATATAGAAATATTTCTGAAGTGAACACCCCCTTACCCTGAAATCTTCCATTTTCAAAAAATCTGAAATGATGCAAAAATCAAAAGAAATCAACTATTTAAAAATACTCTTGTTTGGCACAACAAACATTGTTTTTCAAACATGATAAAATAAAGTATCCATATTATTTCGCTATTTGTGAATTCAACCCCCTGATCACCGAGGAAAAGGGAAAAACTGTGACTTTTTTTCTAAGTAACTTAATAAAAATAGTAAAAACAGATGCATTTTGATTTAGAATATGATATAAATATTTTTTTTTTAATTTACAGATATAATATTCCCTTAATAGAAATATACAAATATTTCTGAATTGAAACTCCTCTTCCCCAAATCTTTCAACTTCAAAAAATCTAAAAGGATGTCAAAATAGAAGAAATTTATTTAAAAATATTCTTGTTTGGTAGGATCAAAAATGCTATTGAAACATGATAACATAAAGTATCTAGAATTCATTCTAAACTTCATGGAATAATAAAATAATCAATCAATAATACTAAATAACTAATCAATGAATTCAAGAAATTTTATTACAAGTTATTTTAATGGTACTTTAATGTACCGTTGAGGTATAGGTTTGAAATATATTTCTATATTCTCCATAAAGATTCTATTTGTCCGATTTTAGCATTTAAAATACATTGAGTAATGTGTATTTTAAAAATTTTTGCGAGCAAATTAGAATTTAAATTAATATTATCATTTTACCATTTTAGGTTTTTTTTCTGTTTTCCTTCAGTAAATTGGACATGTGTAATCTGATCAAGTATATAATGTAGTTTGAGTCAGATGGTGATTGTAGTGTTGCTTATCGTATAACTTTTTTTACACCAAAATGCATCTGTCGCTTCCAATACATCTGAAACATTCTGGAAGTTTTAATATAAATATAAATTAATATTTTATAATTTTGTTTTACATTTTCTTATATTTTTCAACATTAGAAGCTTTTTAAATAATTATATTTCTTTTGTGTAATACATAATTTTTATATTTAGCTTCAGCTTTTTTTGGGAACTTTCATAATTATCTATTAGCATATTCGTCAAGTCTGTCTTAGAATTTCCGCCTACTTTTAAAATATCAGAAATCTTTTGTAAAAAAATAAAGTAAAAAATATTAATGATTTTTTTATTTAATAATAATTTATATTTTTATTAATTATGCGTTAATGCAAATAATCACTTACGTTAAATTTTATACTAGAAATATTTCCGAAAATTTATAACGGAATACCAGAAATTTTTGTGCATGTTATAAATTATAAATGATATTTTACGAGATAGAACTCATAATTTATGTAGATGAGATATACTATAGAAATATATTAAATGTTCAATTTATTCCAAATGATATCGTTTAATATAAATGAACTCCAATAACTCATTTTCGACTGATTTCATGTACAAAGATCATCGATGCGTTATTTCAATAAATTGCATATTGAATGATGGCGTTTATTATGATATATTGATGCAGTGGGATTTAATTCATGAGTCTCGAACTGTCATTTCTTATTCGTGATCTTATAATCATCAATTGGGCAGGAACGCGAATATTGAAGAAAAATGCATGAATATATATATTTCTACAAAGATTATATTGAATTTAAATATTTATTACTTCTTTAACCCTTTATGTATCAAATTATGAATTCATGAAAATTTCATCTTTTAAAGGATGGTCGTGAATTTTTGAAATTTTATTTGAAGATTTATACAATTATTTAATAAATTTTAGAAGAAATGATCGAATTAAAATTAAAATAATTATTTTGAATTTATAGCGATTTTGTCTACTTGTCCCACTAATTCTACACAAATATTTTATCTAAAATATTTTTTCTTGTATTTTGCAAAATTTAAAAATGTACAGATATAATATTCCCTCAATAGAAATATAGAAATATTTCTGAATTGAAACTCCTCTTTCTGAATATTTCAACTTCAAGAAATCTGAAAAGATGCAAAAATTAAAGAAATCATCTAGTTAAAAATAATCTTGTTTGGTACAAACAGTAATGCTTTTGGATCATGATTAATTAAAATATAAAGAATTAATTCTAAACCGTATTAATACTAATCAATGTACAGAATTTATTTTATGGTACAGCCAATATAATTGGTAAAAACAATAATGCGTTTGAAGCATGATAAAGTATATAGAACTCATTCTAAAATATATGACTATAATCAATGTATTGAAGGAATTTTATAATATGTCAATTTATTGGTACTTTAAAGTACAGCCGGGGTATAAAGTTTTTAAATATATTAATATATCCCCTATAAAGATTATAATTGTCCAATTTTAGTATTTAAAATATTATAATGTAATTTAAATATTTCAAGAACATGATGTACAAGCAAATCATAATTTGCATTATCTTATCATTTTATTATTTTAGTTGCTTTGCAACTGAATTTAAAATTCTTAATTTGTTGAAGCTAAAAACATAGATTAATCCAGTTATACTCCCGGAGTCTTGAACTCCGGAGTCTTGTGTCCGGAGTCTTGAACTATCTGATATCATCATAAAACTCATATTTCATAAAACTTTCTGAGAAGTTTTAGATCTATACTGATATGATAGTCGTATACAGTAGTAAAATGCACAAAATTAAATACAGAATAATTAGTTAAATATCTTGAAAACATTGGAGATTAAAGATGCGCCGATTGTATCATTTTCCGTGAAATAATAGAAAAACAATATGTCCGTTCTAAAATAAATAATTAAATATCAGTAATACATAATTAGAAAATATTCATAAATTTTTTATCTCGCATATCTAAAAAAAAACTTTTTATTAAATATTATACACGGATTAGATTTTTATTGTCGTATATAAATTATAAGTTATCTTAAATCTTCATAAAAATGATTTAATTACTAAAATAATGAAATGCAACGTTCTATAAGACACAAATGAAAATACTACATAATGTAAATGGCCGTTTTAAGGCCTTTAAGACCCAATCATCAGTGCATAAAATCCAAATTAAAATCATATTAAAACGTCGAATAAAATGGGAGTGGACGTGGGGCAGAAGGACCAAGAGGCATATCTAATGGCCGTCGGCCAAAGTAAGACAACTGCAGCCAATTGTGCGCCTACAGTCGAAATGTGAGGTAAGCCTGTGGGCCATTCTTTTAATTTTTTTTATTTGAATTTTATGCACTGATGCTGGAGTCTTAAAAACCTTGAAACGGTATTTTTTTCTGCCTTATAAAAAGTTTAAGCAGCGACACAAAATACAATCCTTCACTCTTTTTCATTTAAATATTTACCTAAAATATAGAAAAACAAATTTATTATCATACAGTCTTCAATTCTAGGGTCATCCAATCAGTAAATGTAAAAAATATACAAAAAGACACAAACTAAGTACCAAAAAAAAATACAATTACTTATTGTGATGTCGCCAAAAATTAACCTATTTAGAAAATTAAGCCTATTTTGATTTTGGGAAATGACTAAAACTCGCCTTACATACACATTAAGCTTAACTAACAAAAAGCCTGCTTATTAAAGTAGCTATTAAGATAATAAATATCTGAAATATCACTCTTACTCTAAATTGTTGGTAAACATATAACAGAGTTCTTCAAGCAATGGTAATCATGGAAAAAACTTCCTTTGAAAATGCGTTTTTCTCAAGGATGGACTTTTTCACCATGTCTCATACTTTAATAGTTATAAAACAAAAACTGTTAAACAAAAATGGTTCAATCTTGCAATATACAATTTTCAATTGATTTACGTTAATTTCCATTCATCAAATTAAAAAAAAACTATTTATTTTAGAAAAAATGAATTTTTTTTTAACACGTTCACTGCCGCTCACGCGAAAGCGCGTGATATGGCGCCAACGTTAAGGGGCCACTGACAAGCCAGCGCGGTATGTTGGGTGATGGTTTGAAGAAAATCAATCCTCTCTGATTTATTTTTTCAAAGGATTAACTGCAACATTTTTTTTATTTGGTTATAGTATTTAAAACGTAAAAGTATGGTCTTTCGAAATTTGTCTTTCAAGTTTAATGGCATCGAATAGTTTGGTTGATTTTGATTAAAACAAAAAAAAAATCAAGAAACATAAATGAAATCGGAAATATATTTCTTCTTTTGTTTCGGCGCGTAAATGTGTGTATGTGCAATGCATCTGCAAGCGTTTTCGTTCCCGGAGCATTATAAAAATTACTTTTTGTTTTGAGAGTGAATAGTGCTTCGTAATTAATATCTCAGAAATTAATCAGAAAATTCTGAGTTTCAGGTACATTAGAAAAGACCTTCGACTAACTTAAAAAAGAAAAAAAATAGCTTTGTGCGTGCCGTAGTATTCATAGCCAATTGCAAATACACACACACCGACAGACAGGGCGATTTCTTCTTTTATTAGTATAGATCTTAACTCCAGGAATTGTTGTTATGTGAAGGCGGAGCTTAAACCTTAATTCGCGTATAATATTTAATAAAACCATTGTTACTAATTGGTTGGTAACAGTGTAAATTATTAGAATATTTGCATAGAAATAAGGTTTGAGGATAATACAATGCACTCTCTCTATCTAAACACTGTCTAATGGGAACAACCAGATATTATGAACACAATCCGACGGTCCCGACAAAACTCCATAGACTTAACAAATGAACTCTCTGTATTATGAACACACTCTAATCTGAACACCCCAGTATTATGAACGCTATTTTTTTTTTGGTCCCATTTTCTAATCCACCGCTCTGTAAACTGAATATGCGTTTGTCATCTGAATTTGAATTGTCATTATGGAAATTCGGAGAAACTGTTACAGAAGAATAAAAAGGTTCAGCGAATTCCATTAAAAAATAAACAGACAAAATCACTGCCAGATTTTAAGCATGTATTTTAAATTACAATTTGTTTGAATACTTCAGATAAAATCATCAGTTATATGTTGGAACACCTGTTGTGACATTGTTGAAAACTGCCTGGTGTGAGAGAAGCCATTTTATGATTTTTTTTTATTATTATACGAAACTATAAAAACTTAGTTTTTGATTAGTTGGAGGTAGTTAGGATAAACTTACTTATCTTACTTATTCCATCTTACTTATTTAAAATATCAGTTTTATATATATTACTGTTAATCACAGTTTAAGAATGATATTTTCAAGATTAATTTTTGAATTTTCGATTGATTTCATCGATGGAACAACGACTGGGAAAATGGAAATCAAAGAAACGTTTGCTTATAAATTAGTTACTATTTAATTTTAGCAGATTTCGTTTTTGCCCATTTAGAACATTTATTGGGTTGTAGTTCTCATGTCAGTTTATTTCTTAAACTTAAAAAATATATATATATTAAAACCCCCATAGCACTAACCTTATTTGATTTACTACTGGCTCGGTCACCAAACATATAACTAGTCGTTATGGATGTTTAATCTCCCTCTATAAAGAACCCATAATCTGAACATTTTGCGCCGATACCATGAGTATTCAGAGTAGAGGGAGGCCCCCGTATATCAAAATCATTAAGATTTAATGTGCAAACATGGCAAAAATTTAAGTAAAATGAATACTAATTTATAGAATATTTTTTATCACCATTTTAGACATAAAAAATTATTTGCTAAAATAGAAATGATATTCGATCACCTTATTTTTGTAAAAATATAAATAAATAACTATGCATTCCAAGCAGTCTGATTTCCGAAAAGTATATCCAGTACTTTTCAGTTCTTAATTCGTATACATTCATATATATTTAAAGATTTCCTCTTTCTAACAACTTTTCCAATTAATCTGAAAATTAAACAAGTATACTGCAGCAGCTGTTATTTGTAGTTTATCGGTTCTATCGTGCTTATAATTAAATCAATAAATTCCCCAATCATATATATTGTAATGAAAATATTCTTAATAAAGTTGAAGGAATGAAGTAAGTTTCTTTTTTACTTACAGAAAATCTCAAACAAAGTTTATTAAAGTAGCTTGCCGCATCGTAGCATATGTGTGTATCTTGGAAAACTTCCACATCTCTAAATCTCAACTTAAATTTATGGTCGTAAATAAACATTACGGGACTAGTTAGATAAATTATTTTCAGTTTTAACTTTCCAAATTTATAGAGTTTAGGTCACTTTTTTAAGATTAATAAAGAAGACATTTCTGATTTAAGACATCTCTGGAAATTAAAATATATTGATAATAATAATAATAATAATAATAATAATAATAATAATAATAATAATAATAATAATAATAATAATAATAATAATAAGTCCAGATTATTTTCGCCACTGTTAATTTGGGGAAAAATCATTTCTAATAATAAATATGATAATAATAATAATAATTATTATTATTATTATGATAATGTATCATAAGTTTCGGTTATTTGAAAAATCATTAATTTGCGGTAAAAATATTTCTAATAATGATAATGATAAGAATAAGAATAATATATATATATATATATATAGTAAGCTTTTATTATTTGACACACAGTTTGTTTGGAACAAGCGTTTAATTCGGGAAAATGTGAAAGATAATATATATATCAAAACATTTATATTTGATGATTGGGATAGGCGTCATATTATGGAATATCTATGCGTTTACGTTAGTTAGAATGTGATTAACTATTTTGGAAAATATCATATTCCATGAATTGATAAGATTTTTTTATAATCTAGATGTTTTTAAAGTTGTAAATATACGTAAGCCTACATTAAAGTAAAATTAATGAAGGAAAAAATTATAAAATTACCGAAAATTCGTTGCTTACAGATTAACGTTATTTCGGCATTTCAAAAAGGTGACTGAATTAATATGTTTCAATTTAGAGAATTATATCAGTTTTATAAATTACTAGCTTGTGCTTGGAAATTACGCTAAATAAATTAAAGATTCCACACATTAAAATGCTCATACTACCAATAGCATGAAATTTTTTTTTTTTGCCGTTGAAGACAACAGTCAGTTATTGATTACAGGATTGCTATTTTCTATAATTTTCTGGATTGATTTGAATCCAGGGCCATAATTAACTTGGTTTATAAATAAATCTGACTGAAAAATAAATATATTTTTTCTTTGTGTATGATGCACCCAGCACCCCCAAATCCCCTAAAGAGAGTTGAACCTGACACATAATATGTATTACACCGCATAGTAGCTCAGGTTAAAAAGAGGCGGTCAATAAAATATTTCGATATGTTCTTAAAGTTCAATAAAAACAAAAGATGAAATATATCTTGTCTCTCCTCTGAAAATCTGAAAATATATCCATTATTTGTATAGTGATATTCCACGCAACTGAATTTATTTTTTTCGGTGAAATTCGACCATTCGTTTAGAACATTTACCCCTAAACAGACATTATTAAATGTCATAGCTGCCTAGGGGCTTGAAGTATACAGGGACTGGAGCATATAGGAGAAATTTTATTATTCTTATCAAAATATTGTAATGACAATCTTTATGATATATTCTTGCCACATATGTTGTTAAAAATTTTCTTCAAAATTATTGATAAAATACGCTGGCAAGCAAAGTAAAATTTGTCCTATATGCTCCGACCCCTGAGTATATTTTTCAAACATAGCAAAAATACGAATATCTATGTTAAAAATCGAATAGTAAAGGGCTATCATTTATGGACTTAAAGGCCATGAAGTCTGGTTATACTTTCTTTTCAGAATATGTATTAGCAATAGTTAAAATAAATAAAAATAAAAAAAAACATATTTTATTAAAGAATTTGCTTCTGGCTGGATATTAACACTCTTTATAAATATGCAGACAAGAGAAATTTTCCAGGTGACTTGGTTTTTATACGCAAAAAAAAAAAAAAAAAAAAAAAAAAAAAAAAAAAAAAATCTATATATTTTTTAATTTACAGTTCAGTTTTAAAAATTAAATTTTATTAATTTTCTCAAAGACATGGATTTAAAAACTATTATATGCCCAGTTATAGTTTTTTGCATATACATTTTAATTTTTACTGCTTTTGCTTTCGCATGTTTTTTTTTTTTTTTTCTTTTTTTTTTTTTTTTTTTTTACGGAAAATAATCATGCATTTTTCTTAGTATATATCTCTTATAAATAAACTACTATAAGAAATATACCAAAAATCCCTGTCGGCTTGGCCCATAGGCGGAGATAGATTTCGAAGAGTGCTCATTTCAACAACAAAAAACTATCAATTGAATGCTTTTGAGAGCAAAATCGAATTTAAAAATGAATCATAAAATAACCAATTTGTTACTTGAATATATCCACAATTCTTAAATCATGATCGCTTTGGGAAAAATTTGTGCGAAATGCCTACTTTGACAGCTTTAAAAATATTTTTTTTTTTACCTTTATCAAAAAACTAACCAATACGGCATATTACGCATTTCCTAAATAACAAATAACTGTCAATGAATGCGTTTGAAAGCAAAATTGAATTTTAAAATCAGTCATAAAACAACTAATTTGTTATTTTAATACATCCTCAATTCTTAAATCATGATCGCTTTGGGAAATTTTGTGCGAAATGCCTACTTTGACAGATTTTTAAAAATATATATTTAGCCTTTATCAAAAAATCGACGAATTCTCACATTATATAGTTCCTAAATAATAAAAAACTGTCAATTGAATGCGTTTCAGAGCAAAATTGAATTTAAAAATGAGTCATAAAATAACCAATTTGTTATTTGATTAAATCCTCAATTCTTTAATCATGATGGCTTTAGGAAATTTTGTGCGAAGTGCCCATTTTGGCAGCCTTTTTTGAAATATATTCTGCCTTTATCAAAAAACTGGCGAATCCATTACATTATATAGTTCCTATATAAGAGGACCTGTAAACTGGATGCGTTTGAGAACAAAAATGGGTTTAAAAATGAGTCAGAAAAAATGCAATTTGTTATACTTCCTCAATTTTTCAATCACTATCATTTGGAGAAATTCTGTTCAAAATACCGTTTTAGGCAGTCTTTTTTGAAAAATATTCTGCCCTTATCAAAAAACTGGCTAATACGTCACATTATACAGTTCCTAAATAGAAGGATCTGCCATTTGGATACGTTTAAAATCAAAAGTGAATTTAAAAATTATTCAGAATATAAGCAGATTGGATTTGAGTTTTTTTTATCCAACTCCTATTTTTCTTAATTTATTTTTGCTATAAGAATTAATCCTATCAAAAACTTGTTAATATAAAAGTCGTAGATATTATTGAGAAGATGCAAAATAAATTTAATTAGATTTTTATCTTTTATCTTTTATATTTTTATCTTTTTCCACCCTTTTTTTTTCTTTTCGTTTCTAATTTTTTTCATCGGTCAAAGTTGTTCCTATCAAAAACTTGTTAGTACAAAAGTTTTAGATAATTTTGAGAACATTTATAAAAAATTCAGTTGGATTAAATATCTAATAAATTGACGAAGTTATGATTTTTTTCTCCTCAAAACCCCATTTTTTTCTCCCCTTGAGCCCATTTTTAACTTTATCAAAAATCTGTCATGCGTAAACTTTTGGCCTATTCTTTAAAAGTAATATAAACTTTAAACTGATTCGATATATATTTTAATTTAAAAGTTATCACGTTTTTTCTGTTTACACAAAAAAAAATCTAACTTCCACCCCCTTGGCCCGATTTTGCCCAATAACGAACTTAACCGAGATTTTATGCTCCTTGATTTTATGTAAAAGTTTAAAAAAGATCTGAGCATAATTATGGAAGTTATTGTGTCCAGAAGAAAGTGATATACACCGATAGATAGATAGATAGATAGATAGACAGATAAACTTTTTTACTAATGGCAGTTCTGGGGTCTAGGGGTCGTGATCGCTGTAGATCTGCAAATTGTTTTCAGAAATTCAAACATGGGAGCAATCGCAATAGATAGTATTTCATACGAATTCTACCTAAAATGATGACCTTTTTTATATTTTTAAAATCGATGATGATATGCCAAATATTCAAATTTCAAATTTTCATTACAAAATCGCAAAAAAAAAAAAAAAAAAAAAAAAAAAAATAATATATTGGACTGGTAAAATTTAATTAATACACTATTACTAGTACTAATTATAATTTAATTTATCATCGATATTTTACTGTCTGAAACAAATTATAATGCACATTAATAATCTCAACTATCATAACACCATCTCACTAACAATACCAGAAAATAACTTTCGCCAGCAGTGGAGTTTAGATAGGCATACATTTTGGTTGAATCAAGATTCCTATATAGATTAATTGGCGAGATCTCGATTATGACTAATTTTGGAATGAAGAACTTGAAAACTGATTTGCAACTTCGTTAAGAAACAGAAACGTGCTCTACACTGTAAAATATCACATATTTTTATTAATCTACAAAAATGTACTATAATCCAGAACAAAAATGTAGAATAACATCTTCGAAGTCATCGAAGATTCCGAAATTCGTTCATTTACGTACCTTTAAAAACAATATAAAAATATTTACTTTTGAAATTTAAAGAAGGATTTATAAAAATAATTTTTTATTATATTCTCGTCATTTTCAGATACGTTTCTGGGCAGCTTTTACAGATAAATATACAGTTTTCTCAAATCGAAAAATAACTTTTTCGGATGCTATCGATTCTCAAGTAAATATTCCGATGAATTCTAGTGTTAATCAGTAAAACAATTTTTCAATTTAAATTGTTCGTGATGGATAGTTTTTTTATCCTTATTTCATTTAACAAATTTTTGGTTCTTACATATATATATATATATACATATATATATATACAGAAAACATATCATATATATTAAAACAGTAGGCTAATATCTTAAGATCAACTCAAAAATTCAAGCATTTGCTCATTCGTGAAGGTGAATTTATTAGCCCTTCCAGTTAGAGGAAAGTCGAAGCAAGTCTGGTTAGCTCAATGGTTTAAGGCGCGAATTTAAAGCTCTGAGATTTTGCAGAGGACCCGGGATCGACCCCAACGCTCGACAAAATATTTTATTTGAATAATGATGCATTTTACCACGAGAGAAAGTTGTGTGATTTTTATTATTATTTTGTTATTATTATTTTGATGCTTTATAATTAAATAAAATTTTAGACTCAACAATTTTTTTTTCATCATAATTTTTATTTTAAATAATTCAAGTAATTAAAACATAATAATTATTAGATATAAGTAGCTAATTTCCAGTTCAAGGCTTTAGAAATATATTTGTAAGAATAAAATTATTGAGAATCCTTACAAAACACATTCTTAAAAAAAATAAAGAACAAATACAACACACACAAATAAAAATTGTATCCGTTGTATTAATTTTAATTATAAATCTGCTAAAAAGCAAGCGCTCTCAAAATTCTGCTTAAAATTCTTTCATTTGATTACTTGAGTATGTTAGACTGACAGAACCATGAGACGATTTGAATCCGTTCAAATCACATAGAAACATAGAAATAAATCAAATTTTCAAAACTTTATTAACAGACAACTAATTAATAAAATCTAACATTATTCTAAATATATATATATATATATATATATATATTTAGAAAACATATTTAACAGATAAACACACACTATAAACAGCATTAACTTTAATATAAAAATAAACGTTATTTTGCTACAAGTGTATACAAAAACTCAGTTATGACGCTTAAAATATTTACTTATGCGGATTGATAGAATTTGAAAAATTGATTTTCCAGTTACAAAGAACGGTTTACTGCATTGTAAAAGCTACAATGAAACGTTTCCGAATGTTAGGGGCTGCCTAATAAAAACTTATTCTATTAAATTTTCTATTAATTTTAAAAATATTCATTGTTTTCTGATGGTTCTAAAGATAACGGAATTTAAGCGGGCGTGAAACAGGTTTTTATGTACTATTATTTTTCAACACAATCTAACTGATTGGTAAAGTAATCATACGAATTGAATAATTTCCAACTGAGCGAAAAATTGCCCAGCCGGGAGTCGAACCCAGATACTTGGTTCGACTCCCGGCCGGGCAATTTTTCGCTCAGTTGGAAATTATTCAATTCGTATGATTACTTTACCAATCAGTTAGATTGTGTTGAAAAATAATAGTATATCTACGTACCCATCGTCATATGGAGGTCCATTACCTGCGGTCTATTCTGTTGAACTGTCTAAATGGCAGACCAGATGCTATGACCAATAAGGTTATCTGAGCGAAAAATCCCAGCCGGCTGTCGCCCCGGTAGCTTAACAGGTAAAGCATTGGCCTTGTAAGTCAAGTATCTGGGTTCGACTCCCGGCCGGGCAATTTTTCGCTCAGTTGGAAATTATTCAATTCGCAGGTTTTTATGTGTTTGCGTTTGTCATTAGTTGTACGTTTTCGTAGATTAAGAAACACTTTTTATAGTGTAAAATGTTGATTATAAAGGCTTAAAAAATACATATAAAAAATTAAGCTTTGCGTTTTTAAATGGTCGCGTAGTTATCGAAAAATTCGATCAAAAATTATCGTTTTCTATTGCCATATTTTAACATCCGATTAATTCTGAGTTAAGTAGTGAAAAAATCATTCTTTTTCAATTTAAATGATGAATAATTTTTTCATCCTAATCATTAAAAAATTTTTGGTTTTTAAATATATATATATATATATATATATATATATTGAACATACATGTTGTGCGGGGAAGCTTTCAATCAATATTGTGATTCATTTTCAGATAGATTAACACTAAACACGTCACCCGAGTCACTTGTCATATAAAGGCATAAAATGATAATACATATTCGTTCAGATGTGAAACAAATAAAACGCATATTTCAGCTCATACAACCCATTCAAATTCGGTTATCTCATTTAAAAATGAATTCTATTGAATCATTTGCCCAATATGTTTTTTTTTTAAATCCATCTCAAAAATTAACTGATCGAAATTTTGTTTTAATTTCAATAAATTTCATTTTAATTTAAGTTAATTTTTAAAAATATATTTTACTTATATCGAATTTAAAGAATACAATTACAGTTTGAATTACAAGTTGAAGAAATAAGCATAATTGACAGCCAATAATTACAATGGCCATTGAAATTTGTTATGAATTTCAAATGATTATTAAATAAGTTTCTAAAATGAGTAAAAAATGGTGTAATTCGAACGCAAGATTCTAAATTAAAATACTTACACCTTCCAAACTGGTTATCCTTTACAATTCTAGTGGGCACATTTCACTCATACAATCTTATAGTAAGTCCGGTTCAAATCCTGCAATGGACTTTTTTCGGCTCAATCGGAAAATTTTCGATTCGTTAATAATAATGTTTTGTTATAACAGAATTTTTTCAAAAAATAAAACTCGTTGAAAATGGGTGATTGGGCTTATTTTCGACTTTCTTTTCGAAACAGTGTAATTAACACAACACTGAATTATTATTTGTTTAAAATAAAAAATACAATTTATATATACATAAAAATATTTTTCATGAAAAGGGGGGGGGGGTGAATATGCTGTTGACTCAAATCCATATACCATAAAAATTTGCATTTTTCTACATTGAAAAAAATTATTCCATTTTGTCTGTGAAATTACTCTTGTAAATAAGAAAACTGTATTTATAAAATTCACTTTCATATGAAACAGGTCTAGCGAAATTGCTTTTACACATGGTTTATACACAATCCCATTACAAAATATTATAGTGCATACTTAACTAAATAAACATTTAAAGAAACAATTTACGTTATCATTTTTCTATTTTCCATACAACCTGTATTTTTTTCAGTCAGTGATTATTTACTTAAGAAATGAAAATAATGAGATTACAAATGAGATCGCTTCGATTTCATATTTTTAACACTCAAAATGAAATGTACTATACGTACACATTAAGTAAATGCCAGAGTTATTGTGAAATTATATTTCTATAATATTAGCATTTTAAGGAGTTTTCGTTGTACATATTATATGCATTATAAATAACTAAATAGATAACATAGTTACCCAAGATTTCTCGTGTTTAATTTTATTTATTTATTTATCTGTGAGGTAAAATGTGATTTTTTATTTAAAACTCGAATGAAAATTCAAAATTAATGAAAATATTTAAAAACTTACAAATTGTGATGAGTTCTAATCGTATTTATTTTCCGTTTTATATAAAATTATCAATTTATCAGATGGCACAGACATTCACCTCATTAAGTCCATGACTGAAATTTCAGAATTAATTAAAACTTGATTTGCATACTAAAATTCAATCGGTATCCGAAAACGTATTTTAATGGAAAACAACTGAAAACTAAATTTTAGTGGTTGACTCATACGTTTCAATTGTATTTTTCTACTCTAAGTTCTCTAAGATTTTATACCACTTGGGGCAGGAAAACACAGTCTTAAACCTACAGGTAACTCGCTAAAATCGGTTTTGCAGCTATTTTTCACCAAAATATGACTTGGCAGACCGATTGCTTTTTAATATGTTCATAACATTTTAACTAATTCTAGCATTTAAGCGATGAACTAGATTAGATGATATTCTGTGCTGTCGCTTCTCGATCTATATCCAGTCCGCTTTACCTCTCCTTATTATCCTATGACTTCAGGCTTTTGCCGATCCCACCGAAGCTTGCATAGGAAAGAAAATACGGGCTACTGATTGGTTGAATAATTTAAAGAACAACTGCTGTATGTAAATAAGTCATTCTGATTGCAGATGTACGTATTAGAAGCGTATATGGATGTACCATGTTAACATAATAATAAGAAGAAATGGCCATTTTTTAAAATAGTGATACAGAGCAATTGGCTTTGTAAGTATCGCTTAATTGATACCGAAAAAAAATGTGATAAATGTTTGTAAATAAATTGTTTTGAATGTGGATGTATGTATTAAGGTCAAGTATAAGTAAATAACATGCTAAAAAACTTAAGAAGAGTTTCCAATTTTATTTTTATTATTTTTTTATAATACCGAACAATTGCGAAACATCATCGTTAACTTCTCTAATAAATCTGTAAAATCAGAAAAGAATTGATCAAAACACATCTCTTAAAAGGTTTTTAAATATACAGTGATGATTAAAAAAACGTAACTAAAAAAAAATGCTCTTTAAATTCTTCAACGAATCGCCCGTATTTTCTTTCCTATGCTAACTTCGGTGGGATGGACAATAATGCTGACTTGCAGGAGACTCGCTTGAAAAATAATTAATTATTTTTATATTGGCGTGTTTTTGACGCCTGAAAACAACGGAGTCACCAGTAACAGTCAATCAAAACCTCTGAAATCCGAATGATGGAAAAGCCTTTTCTCGAACAACTAACAAAATGCTTTGAAAACTAAAAAAAACGCAGAAGATTTTTGTCGCTTGAATTTTTTACGTGTAATAGCACTTTAACATTCATTCTTCATTTAAAACCTTTCTAACCCACGAACTGATATATTCGTTCACTGAACTGCAGATTTCACTGCAATCTAAGCCTTATTTAAATTGATATAAATCACTTTTAAGGAATTAAACTATGATATATATATATATATATATATATAATATGATATGATGTACCCATATATCTAGTAAATATATATATACAATTATTATGTTAAAAAAACATGTTTTTTTTTTTTTTTTTTTTTTTTTTTTTTTTTTTTTTTTTTTACATTTAAAAATAATTAGAGGGAAACCAACATGATAATTTTGCCCTTTAGTCAGGGTGTTTTAATGTCATATAACATAACATGACGTAAATGTAATTTTTCTTTAAATTTTATATATTGTCTAATACACAAATGATTTTGAAAACCTTTTTGTTAAGCGTATGCTCACTCAAGACATATGTAGATAGCTATCATATAATAATATTGTTTGCAAGAAAAAAACAGTACAGTTAAAATTGAAACTTTATGCCATCTATGAAACACTCAATGATGTTTTGCAATTACCAATATTTTGAGGTTCTGAATTCATTTTACATTCGTCATATTAATGCAAAATTCCTTAGTGGTAAAAATTCGAATTTCATTTCAAAAATTTCATTGAAGCAAACGATTATTCGAGTTCCTCGAACAAGCAGATAATCACATTCACGAATTCAGTTATTTAAATAAAAACGAAATAATTTGTTTCACGTTAAAAGTTTAATAGATATCTTCGTGTTCTCAAATTCTATGACCAAATCGCGGGATTAAAATTTCAACGAAATTGGGAATAGAAAAGTACAGGTATATAGTATCTAGGGAATAACCTAGGGAATAATTATAGATGTCTTAATTTAGTATATATTTCTTCACAAATTTAGTATAGCTAGAATGTTTTAGATACAAAATACTTAACAATGAATTTATAGAACGTTAATTTTTCTGTGAAATTACAATTTCACGCAAAGCCACAGGGACGCATAAACATTTTGATTCTCGGAAACTTTAAAGTTTTGATATTAACTTCAAAGTTATAAAATGCTCTAATTTAAATTGAATTTATAACGTTTTCTTAATTATTTATTGCTTAAAATTTCGAGATATGTAACAGTTTCTTAATGCATCTCGGAATTATCTACGATAACGTTTTAGTCTTTGTTTCCTGAAAAAAAAAAAAGAATTTGTTAAAAATTATAAGTTTAGACGACATTAAAAAGACGGTTCAAAGATTAATAACTCGCTTTTATTACGTAGGATATACAGGAAAACTTGCAGCACAAATCTACAGCACACCACAATCGACTGAAAGTTTTTGATTTCGAAGTTGGTAGACGGAGCTGCTAGTTTTGACCAGGTTGTTTCTGTCGGCCTAACCGTTCGGAGATTTCGACGCTTTTCTTCTAACCTTGCGCAAAATCAGGTAGGTTTCCTTAGAAATACCCACACGGAGGACATTCTCCATCGGGCTTATATCCATCTTGTGGCTAATCATCCATCATAAATAACACCATCACTATACCATGCACATTTATAATTTATTTAAAAAAAGATAATGTTATTTCTCTTTTTTGCATTATAATTAAAACCTCATGAATTTTAAGCAAACTTACATGTAGAGATTCATAAATTATTATTACTTTTGTTATTCATTGTTGCCTGAACGATACCAGATATCGAATGCAGTTACCTCTAGGGTTTCTTAGAACAAGGCGCTTGAAGTACACGAGTTGAAGCCGATACAGTCATGATCCGAAATCTCATACTAGATTTATTTAAAGTATATAATGTTATTCCTCTTTTTTCTTTGTATTATATTTAAAACATTATGAATTTTAAGGAAGGTTTCATGTAGAGGTTCATAAATAGTATTTATTTTTGTTATTCATTGATGCCTAAACAATATCAGGTATCGAATGTAGTTACCTCTACGATTTTTTAAAACAAGGCGCTTGAAGTACACGAATTGAAGCCGGTAGTTTCATGATCCGAAAACTCGTACTAGATTTTCCAAGTCTTTATCTTTACAGATAGTGACACTAAGAAGTTATGAATATATCTGCAAAAAGCTACAATACGCTTTAGAAGAAAGAATGATGTTGTTTTATTTACAATGCTACATTATTCTTGTATGTAAAGTAGTCCTTAATTGACATATTTATCAGACATATAAGAGTATCCTATCTATCAAAAGTGGATGTGAGAAGCCATGAGAGTTTTCTGAGACAAACTTCCGAAAACTTTCTACATCGCTTATTTAAATTGAAACTGTATTTGTCAACGGCGAGAATGAATTATTGTTAGATTTAATTTGATTAAGGTATCTTTGAATTATTATCATTTCATAAAATTCTTTAATTTATATATGGATGCTTCTGTCGAGTGAAAATTCATTGATTATCTTTAGTAATTCAAATGTATTTTAGCCCTCGGATTACCATGGATTCTTTTTATGATCCCAGCACACACATTTTCCCATGTTTGAAATAAATATTACATTTTTAAAAAGTGGTATGCTTTCAGCATTTTCATAGCTGAGTTTTACATTATTTTATGATGAATTCTGAATATATCACTTTCGCCATGAAAAATACAAGTACATAAAAAATTGCATTTTTGTTACGGTCAGTAAATGACCCCGTCTGCACTGTTAAAAATTTTAAATTTTTGCTGCATTGTCACTCCACCTCTTTTACAGAAAACGATTACTTCACTGTATTTATGGAGTATTCTCAATGGTCAAAATAGGAATATTCTATAAAAGCGGTGGAGTGACGATGCAACAAAAGTTTCAAATTTTTAACTGTGTGGTTCATAATGCTCTGAAATCCTTTTTTCCAACAATATTACATTTTCTATCTCTTTCTGTGACTGTAATTTTTATACACATTGTTAAATAAATTTTAGCAGCTAAATCTTCTGTTTTATTTGATATGGTAAATAAATATGTATTTTTAACCTTTCACCTTATCGTGTGCCACATCCGGCATATACTTCAAGGCATTATAATTCTCATTTTGTGCCATGAATTTGGCCAATATGATAGCTGTTACTCATCAAGAATAATCCAAAAAATAGAATAACACTTATTTTGTCCATGTCAGATGCTGCATTTTTTCAAAAATTAGAGTTTGTTCTTTGGAAACAAAAGAAAAAGCTATTAAGGAAAAGAATACTTTTATTATTTTTACTGAATACTTAAAAATATGAATGTAAAAAGACTTGCAGAATGTTATGTAGCTAAATCTATTTCGTTTAAACCCCTTTAATTGCAAAATATCGCAATACAATACTTAAAAACTGTAGTTGTGTATACAGGGTATACGCAATAAAATATCAACTGTTAGCTCAAAATTTAAAATTTATTTATTTTTACTATTTTTTACATTATATAGATTTAAAAAAATCACAAAAATAGAAAAATATATACATTGAAGAGTTAAAAAATGGGCTGATTCAATAACACTATATGACTTTTCATGTTTAAAATTTCCAGCTGGTCATCTTTATCATCTGTGAATTTGTTGTCTCCAACGGCCAACTTCAATATCTTAGGTCATAGTGTTGAATGCTGGTAAGTTAAGATTAGATATTGTAGACGTTGTGTATGACTGCCGATTATCTATACAAGAGGTATAGGCCATGGGGGGGGAGATGCCATTCGTTGCAGTTTTTTAAGGGTATTTTTTACCGTATTTACGAAAAGAAATCCAAGAATTTGAAATTTGATATTATTTATGAAAAATTGGTTAGTTTCAGTAATTTTTTATAAATTAAACAATTTCTGTTAGTTGTAAAATATTTAAATTAAATTAGGAATATTTGTAAAGCTATTATATATCTGAGGATCAGAATGTCAAAACTCACAATATTCAGAAAAAAAAAATTTGGGAAATCGTGTAAAATCTCCAAGAGCGCCCATTAGTTTACATTGTAAACCAAGATTTTACAATGCCAGAAATAGAGGATCAATCTAGTTTTCTTGCACAATGTAGTGTTTCCAGGCGTAGATTTATAAACAGAATAAAATTATAAAAAAAAAATGATTTTTTTTTTTTTTTTTTTTTTTTTTGAAAAGGCGAGCTTTGAAACTCCCGTTATCATATTTATTAGCAAGTCAATGAGTGGCACATATTAGCAAGTTAGTGAATGGTGCCAATGCTTTCCTTACTCTTTGATCAAACTAAACTTTGCATATTTTTGTAAAAACTGTTTTATAATAAGGTTACTGATTTTTAGGTAGCTTTCATTACAAAAAGTAAAAAGCTACCTATTGCAGCCGTTCGGAGGAAAGCACTTCCGGAAAATTTTGGTATATTTTCACCGATCATGACCCCCAGACCCCAAAACCACCCTCCGTTCAAATGCTGACATATATATATATATATATATATATATATATATATATAACCATATATATGTATATAATATATATATAACCATATATATATATATATATATATGTATATATATATATATATAACCATATATATATATATATATATATATATATATATATCTGATTTTTGTCATGCGATAACTAACGTATTTATGAACCGATTTGAATGAAACTTGGTATGTACATAGTACATACAAATGTCTCGACCGAGCTCGTTGGCCAGCATCATCCGCCATTTTGTTTTAAAATGGCGGCCATTTTAAATTTTAAAAAAAATTAAAATTTAAAATTCAATGCGAAAAAATTAAAAGTTGAAAAATATTTTTCTTTTACGTGTTAGAACTTAAAACACCAATTCCAGAACACTTTTTACTTTGTCGATATCTTAAAAAATGATTGAGTTATAGCACTTTGAATTTTTCTTATGGCTGACATTTTGAAACGATCTGATATTTGTCATGCTATAACTAACGTATTTATGAACGTACTTGAATGAAACTTGGTATGTACATAGTACATACAAATGTCTCGACCGAGCTCGTTGTCCAGCATCATCCGCCATTTTGTTTCAAAATGGCAGCAATTTTAAATTTTTAAAAAAAATTAAAATTTAAAATTAAATGCGAAAAATGTAAAAGTTGAAAAATATTTTTCTTTTACGTGTTAGAACCTAAAACAATGATTCCAGAACATTTTTTTATTTTGTCTATATCTTAAAATATGATTGAGTTATAGCACTTTGAATTTTTCTTATGGCTGACATTTAAAACGATCTGATTTTTGTCACCTGATAACACGCGTATTTATGAATCGATTTGGATGTAACTTGGTGTGTACATAGTATATACTCAGGCCTGAATCAAGTTCGATTCCATTTTAAAAACTTTAAAAAATTTAAATTTTAAAATTAGGTACAAGAAAGTGAGAAATTTAAAAAGATTTTTCTTTTATGCATTTGACCTTGATACAAAGATTCCAGAGCATTTTTTTGTTTCGTCTGTATCTCAAAAAATGGCTGAGTTATCGCATATATATATTAATCGATTTCAATATGAGTGTGCATGTGCACTTGAATTAAGATTTCGACCAAGCTCATAATCAGGTTCTACTAATTTCAGCTTAATATTTTTGAATAATATAACTTAGTTTGAAATAAATAAATATATATATATATAAGTATGTGAAAGCTACCTCTTCCTCCCGGCACTGCCGGAAGGACTATTTTTTTTCTAAAGAACATGTTATTATTAAGTTAACTCTCAAAAGCTACTAGAGGTCTCGTACAGTGCTCCATTTTTTATTTTTAGAGTGTTTAACGTGCATTTATTGGTTTATTTATTTTGTTACGTTTAGAGTTTTATTCTTTTTTACAGTCTTCTGAATATATGATTTCGTATAGTGTTTAGTACAAAATGAAGTGTATTCCGTGTTTAGTACAAATTTTTTTTATCCCATAAGTTATTCGATTTTTGTATTCATCTTTCGTTCCAGGTTCTCTTTAAGTAATTAATTTCTATCACAAGAATTAGGAGTTAAAATGACTTAAACTCATACCAGAAGCCTTGAAAATTTTCAAATGTCAAATAATTTTATGTCATTCCAGCTTATTTCAGTTCTATTAAGGTGTCTTGAGAATACTAATAGCTCCGCAGTGTTCCTATAAGCTTAAATTATTTTGCGTTTATAAATACTTACAGTGTATAGCGTAGGTGGGGGGAGGGAGCACGAATTTTCGAGAATTTTTATCTGGAATGAACACATTGGTAAAAATTTGTTTAATGGCTCAGTAAAATTTTAAATTACAACCTGATTCGATATCTCTATCAGCCTAGATTCTTTCAAAGCACAGCATTGCAAAAATGCAACTTTAAAAAAACATTGATCTGCTTGTCTTTGCCTCACTGATTTTGATAAAAACCTACATTGAAAGGGTGGCTTCAATTTGTTTAACCGGGCAATTGAAAATTCACAGAAATACAATGGAGATGAATTGCACGACATGTAGAAGTTAAAGAGTTTCCATTCTTCGGGCAATTTTTTATTTGTAAACATCTGTAGGATTGTCAAATCAATTTTTACATGAATTTTCGAAAATATTAGGTCATAAATAAAAAATAAATACTTACTTGCTTTTCTCTGAACAGAATGCATCTTACTTGAAGCTAAGTTGTCGACTCTTCTTTAACATTGAAAAGACGTTCCGTATATATTAAATCAGCGGGTTCGGGTTTTTGGTCAAA
Source organism: Maratus speculifer (assembly GCA_964019185.1). Taxonomy (NCBI): domain Eukaryota; kingdom Metazoa; phylum Arthropoda; class Arachnida; order Araneae; family Salticidae; genus Maratus; species Maratus speculifer. Next base: position 294,312,036 of record OZ025294.1, on the reverse strand, counting down.
TCGACCCTATACACATAGAAAACATATCTATATATACACAAAATATAAGTTATAAATACTTGGAAAGTGTAAACTGTACCTACTAAATACTACTTTTTTTTCTCAAAGATAACTGTATTTTTTTAAGTTTAAACAATTGATTTTCAAATTTATTTTTGGTTGTCTTTTAATGTAATTCTCCAACTTTGAGAAAATGACACGAGAAATTCTTAAAATACACAAAAAATGAATAAAAAAAGTTTTTATGGTTTTTTATAATGTATAAAGAGCTTAGACAAATTAAGAATGTAAACAAAATACGGTTGCATTTTTATTACATAATTATAAATTATATGTAGCTAATTTTTTTATGGAGTGCTTCTTTTCAACAACGATTCTTTTGGGATAGCATCTTGTTTTACATTTAAATAATCATGTTTCGTTTCTGACATTAAATAGCATTAAAATGTCTCACTTCCAAAAAATTCTTAATAAAGAGCAAATTGTAAAAATGTTTTAATCATGCTTGCTAATTAACCTTCTATGTAATGCTCTGTTTAAATGAGGATCGTATATTTCTATGTAATGTTTGTTTGATTAAGTCTTTAAATATAGAAATCGTAAAATTATAATACATGCAGATATTAAACATAATTTTCAAAGAAATTAAATCTTGTGTTTCTGTAGCTAATTAGTCATTTTATTTGTAGCATCAAGTACAAATAAGAAGAAATGTGTATCATATTCTTTAAAATGTATAACTAAAAGTGTCATTAGAAATTTCGTTACGAAATATAATTTACACAAAACATATTTTAAGCTACATGGAAAGGCAACATTAATGAAACTATAAAGTTAATTTAAAACATTTGAAGAACAGTGTGCAGTCTCTTTTATAATTGAGACTTCCGATGCACTATAAGATTATTTCGAATGCTTCATAAGCTGTTATAGGAAGCTTTTAAAACACATGAGAATTTTATTCATATTTAGTCAAGTTATATCATGATTTTTATAAATAGTTGCAAAAGAATAATTTTAAAATTTGAATTTCACATTCATTTAAGATTTATGGAAACGTTCAGCCGTCACTCTTATGATATTAGGGGCAGTTTTTCATGTAACGCATCCAATTATTTTATTACAAAATATAGTTAAGAATAAAATTCATATAAATATTTGAATTATATTGTGATTTACTCACGTAACGTGCATCTGATTTGAAACAAAAGCATTTTACTTGTCTGTATTTTAAATCAAAATGTTGTTATTCTTGTGACAAACCTGTCGCAAAATTAACACAATTTATTAAAAAAGAAGTATAATACTTTTTGTTACAAATTACATATTTCATTAGCACAATATAAAATAACTTAACTGGCTATATCAATTTTATTCTTAATTATATTTTGTAATGGAATAATTGGAAGTATTTATGAAAGATTTCTCAAATAAACACAAGAGTAATAGTGGACGTTCCCTTATAATGTCCAAAATTGTCAATTGGATTAGTTAAGTAAATATTTCTCTTAGTTCTAAATACTTATTTAGTCATTCATATTATGCTTAAAAATGAATATTTCTTGATATAATTTCTAACTATTTGAGATGTATCCAAGCAAATAATCAAGTTGACGCCAAGCAAAAAGTCATTGACTAATTTGAAGTAAATTCTTTCTTGATTTATACCAATTTTAAGTGTGCGTAAAATAGAATATCGCATACTTCAGGTTATGTACAGCAGCATCGTGTAGGGGAAAATCTAGGTTTTATGTCCTGCTGTATTAGTTGCCATTTTTCACTGAATTTCACGTATGGTGGAATGCGAAATGCTCTGTTATGGTGGATTATTATACAAAAGCGTAGTAAATGAACTTACATCGATTTATTTCTCCAAATAAAAGTCATATTCATAATTGAAAGGTAAGTTTGGCTTTTGTTGCATGCGTTTAAGATATAATGGCAAGTAGAAGTCGAAATATATTATAGGGTAGACCAAGGTACGTTTGGTACCGAGGCACATTTACAAAGTTGCTTTATTTCACCAACGGTACGGTAGATGGTACAACTACTCAAACTATCGGAAAGATCGTAGTGCATTGCAACATAAAGTATAGACTGCATTTCTAGAATACCGGTATTCATTTTAGAAAATCAACTATTTGATTTTTTCATGCTTTCATAATCTGTCATGTAGTATTATGACTAAGTGTTAAACTTTAAGAGCATTATATTCTGAAAAAGGATTTTTTCTTCGATATATTCGGCTTTTATTTGAATGAATACATTTGAAACGGAGCTTCTAGATTTTTTTAATAAAAACATTCGTTAGAGACGCTTCTACATTTTTTTTAACGCTGGGGTTACATTTACAAAGCCTGTGACTGTTCCCTACATTTCCACATTTTACATTATGACCTCTGCCAACGCATAAGAATTTCTGTGCAAAAAAAGGTTTTAATTATGAAATAAGTATTTCTCGTAAGTATCCTTGCATTTATTGGCAAGAACTTATTACAGAAGGGATTCTAGAGAAGAAGCAGACTTAATTCCAACTATGCCATATATTTATCAAAAAATAACTTCGTGTCCATTCGGTGATGTAAATTTATTTAAAAATCAACATATTTCAACAATTTATTTATTGTAAATATAAAAGTTCCGCATTTTAATTTTTATAATATTGACAGAAATAATGCTTGTTATAAAAATATTTTGCATGTCCTGAAGAATTCTATTAAAAGAATATACACAAAATTTAAATTTTTTCGGCAGTTTATTATGAACCTGCTAACTGTGTGATATGCACTTACACAATTTTAACATTTTTAATATAATTTAAAGGTAGAATTAATAAATCTGCTATAAAACAATGTTGCATTTTAATATACAATTTCATTGTCAAAAATGTAATTATGGATTAAAATGCAATTATTTTTAAACAATATATGTATAGTTGAACATATTCTCTAAAGATATGTTTTGGTTTTTTAAGCAGAAGCATTTGTTAAAGTTTCGTATTATTTAAATAATAAATGAAGCGAAATATATCAAAAATACATTTAACGTGAACTATATATCACAAAATAATACGGTTTTGTAGGTATTATTAGTGTAGTTAGATGAGAATAACATAAAATATTTCTTTGGATTCAAATTAAAATGATCGAAATAAATGAGTATTCTATATTTCTATTTTATGAAATATTCCTATTTTATGAAATATTCCTATTTTATAAAAACAAGCAAAACGTAAAAAAAAAAAAAAAAACTTAAAGTATTTCTGAATATTGAAGCACATCGTTATAAAGTGCGAATAATGCAGATTTTGTTGAATAGTTTTGTACACGAATAATTTAGTTTGCTTTAAAATAGACATATAAATATTTTTATTTTTAATAAATAAAAACTGAACACACATTTAATAATAAAAAAGATCAAAAAACAATTCGTCCTGCATAGATTATGAAACACTTTCCCATTACTTTTAGAATATTGAAATAAACGTTACTTTTTTTAAAGATACAATATGTCTAAAATGACTAATTATCAAATGCGTAACACAATTAAAAATCCAATTTTTGCAAAGAAAACCATAGTAAAAAAAAAAAAAAATACATTTTTTTTTCTGCAACCCTATATATGATTTATAGCTTTGTATGTATACAAAAATTAATAGAATGCAATGCAATAATAATTGTACAGAAAATAATAGAATTTTTTACAAATCTATTTTTCTTGATTTTTTTTTTTTTTTTTTTTTTTAAGATTTATGTGCTACTGTGTCAATTAAAAACATTATACATAAAGTGTAGATGTATACAATTATTTAAATGAGCTCAATTTTTTAATACATATTGCAACATTAAAAGGAATAAAGCGTATAACTTAGTAATTTTTATTATGATGGACTGTATTCCATTAATACTTTTGGGTGACATGAGCAAAATATATTAATAGTAAATAATATAAGTCCAAAAATTTTGTTTTTAATAATGTAAATATAAATTAGTGTAATGTTACACGGTTTAAATACAAAGAAGTTACACGTTCAGTCGCATTTTATCGCTTCTAAAAATTAAGGAAGAAATGCGTTTAAAAAAGAAAGAAAGGAGGTCCCCCGTGTAACGGCCTGTAATTTAAAAGTTTTTTTTTTTTTTTTTGACGATAAAGGAAAAATTATAGAATTTGAGTTTTTTATTATACATTTATTACTATTTCAAGAATATATAAAACAAATTTGAAGCAAAAATCGCTATTAGAAAATGCGTTACACCACTCTGAAGACATCTTCCAAAAAAAGGATGCTCACTTCCTCCACGATTTCGACTGTTCGGTTTTTCTTTAATAATAATAATAATAATAAAATGGTGTTTTAATCTGTAAGCCTAAATGGATCGTATGAACTAGAATCATTTGGAAATATTAAAAACTTGGTTTTTCGCAGACTTCTAAAAAAATATCAAATTTCATGATTTTTTTTCGTCTTTTCTTCTTGTTGTTGTTTTTACATGTAATATAAAAACAAAATTGCTTTATAAGGGACTTTTTGCCATACGACATATTTCTTTTGTGATGTCATGATTTGTCATTCAAAATTGTTTTAAAATTCAGAATTTCAGGTCTTTTTCACTATTTAAAATACATATATTAAGTTATATTAATAATTTATTGATGCACATTTATGAAATTTGAAATGCTTATGAGTGTTTCAAATTGAATTACAAAATACAGCTATTTATAGCTAAATCAAGAAGCGTTGTATTATCTATTTAGATCAAAAAATTGGGATAGATACTTTTCCCCCTAGAGATAACGTATTTTATTGAATCAAGTAATTTTGTTTTAAAATAATTTTAAGCATTTGTATATAGACACAAATAGTTTTTTTCTATCTCAAATATAAAAAATGTACATAAAATTGAATTTTATAAATAAATTACACTAGAACATTTAAAATAGAAGTTTATTCCATATAAATAGTATTATAAAATTTTTGTTGGATATTGTATGACATAATTTAATAAATACTCCTTTTTTTTGTTGCTTAGAAAAAATATAAGAATAAATACAGCTGATGAAAAAAGGAATACACTGAAAATATTATACATTTCAATTATCCCAGAAACTTAACTATGGACTAATAAATATACTTTTTAAAACAATTCAAAATTGTTACTGCGAAATTTGTGTATCTTAACAGTTTAAATAAATGAAATTTTTAATTCGTAAAAAAGTCGTGAAAATATTTCATGTAACTTCTAATGCAAAACAGGTTTTAGTTTATTAAATAGTAAAAAAAAATATTTGCATATTAACGTTGTAGTCATTAAATGTATAAAAAAACTTACAGTTTTATTGTTACATTACATGACATTAACTTTTTGTGCTCGATTTATTTATTTAGTGCATTTTTTTAGGAATAAATGTTTCTCATTTCTTTAAAAGAAAATAAAAGATTTCACTTTAAGTTAAATGAAAGCAAAACATTGGAAATGCAAATATTCTAACAGAATAAATTGGTGATATGTTTAACTTATCACTGGTTCTTTGTTTTTTCCAGACTAAAGAACTCATTTTCTTATGTAGGGGATAAATTTTAAAATGGATTAAAGAAGATAAAATTCTGATAAAAAGTTACGTTGTTTTAAAATAAAGCCTATAAAATTTGAATATAGTAAACGATAAAAAAGTTGTTTAATATATATTAAATATCTAGCTCAATTACATTTTCTTTGAAATACGTTATATAATTATTATAAAATAAAATATTGTAGTAAAATATCTAATATTAGGAAATATCTTTAATACAATAATGTTATAAAACAAATTTTACATGTTTGCTATAAAAACCGTGATTATAATAACTAAATTAAAAGTATATGGTTCCAATTACAATAAATACGGCTGAAAAAAGAATATGCTGTAAAAATATTTTTATTGTTACAGTTACATAATTATGGACAATAAATACGTTCTTCAAAACAATTTAAAATTGTTATTGTGAAATTTGTGCATGTTTGCTGTTTAAATAAATGAAACTTCTAATTCGTATTATGAACAGTTATCGAAATATTTAATGTTACAGAAAAATGCAAAACAGACTTTAATTTTCTTAAATACTTTATAAAATATCTGAATGTTAACGTTATATGCATTAAATATTAAAAAAACATATAGTTTTATTGTTACGTTATATAACATTAACCTTTTGTACTCGATCTTTTTAATGCATTTCGTTTTTGAAATAAATGTTTTTCATTTTCTTAAAACAAAATAAAAGTTTCCTACTTAAGTTAAATAGAAGCTAAACATTTGAATTGTAAATCTTCTAACAGAATAAATTGGTGATACCTTTAACTTATCACTGGTACTTTGTTTTTTCGAGACTAAAGAACTCATTTTTTTATGTAAGGGATAAATTTTAGAATAGATTAAAGAAGATAAAATGTTGATTAAAAATTAAATTTATTCAAAATAAAGTCGATATCATTTGGATACAGTAAACTATAAATAAGATGTTTAATTTGTATAAATATTCAAGCTCATTTAGTCTTCGTTTGCAGTATGTTATGTAATTATGAAATAAATATTATTGTAAAAGGCCTAGTAAAAGGAAATATCTTTATAACAAAAAGGTTATTCTAAAATAAATTTTACATAATGTATGGCATAAAAACCATGATTAATGAAATTAAAGTATAAGTATGATTTAAAATAGAAGGAATATTTTTTTTTAATATAATAAGAGAGGTAATAATTGCATGAATATTACATGCATTACATATATTTCATTTATTTTTATTTATTACTATTATTATTTTGAATTTGTGAAAATTTTAGAATATCATCAGTTATTTAGAATATTATCAGTTTAATATTGCTGACAAATAAAATTGAATACGCAGTAAATATAGTATATTTTAATTATTAAAACAACTTAGCTATGTACAATAAATATACTATTTTAAATAAATTAAAATTGTTATTGCAAAATTTGTGTATCTTTGCTGTTTAAATAAATGAAATTTCTAATTCGTAAACAGTTATTGAAACATTTAATGTTACAAAAAGAAAAGAATGTAAAACAGATTTGAATTTTCTTAAACAGTGAAAAAAGTATTTGCATGTTAAATTTATATTCATTAAATATAAAAAAAAACTTTGTTTTATTGTTACGTTACACGACATTAACTTTTTGTACTCTGTTTTTTTTTAATGCATTTCTTTTTAGAAATTAATGTTTTTCATTTCCTTAAAAGAAAATGAAAGTTTCCTACTTAAGTGAAATGGAAGTTAAACGTTTGAATTAGAAATTTTTTACAGAATAAATTGTTGATACGTTTAACTTATCATTGATACTTTGTTTTTTCTACATTAAAGCACTCATTTTCTTATGAAAAAAGGGTAAATTTTGGAATGGATTAAAGAAGATAAAATGCTGATAAAAAATTACGTTGTTTTAAAATAAAATCTACAAAATTTGAATATAGTAAACGATGAAAAACATCTTTTATTTGTATTAAATTTCAAGCTCAATTAGTTTTCTCTTGTCTAGTATAAGTTTAAATAAAACTTACAAAATTATAAAAAAAAATATTAATGTAAAATGTCTAATAAAAGGAAGTAACATTAAAACAATAGTGTTAGAAATTTTTTTATAATATGTTTAGGATAAAAATCATTATTAAAATAATTAAATTACAGGTATAATTCAAAATAATTGGAATAGAAGTTTTTTTATAATTAACGGCGTAATAATCGTATACCTATTGTTTTATTTAAGAATTGTGTTGTATTTCTCGATTTTAGGATATATTCGAAATTATATAAATATGTAGCACCTATAGTCGTTGTTCCGTTTTTCTATCTGGCAGTCCGCATATAACAAAGACAAAAAAAAAAAAAAAAACTACCCAACACTTGAAATGTAAAATAGGTAATTGTTGCATAAATTTGTCGTGTCATTTTAAATTTTGTGAAAATCGGATGCATAGTTTAATTACAGAGATAATCAAAAGTATTACGGCCAGTGGGAAAAAATAGATAAGATTAAAGAAACTAAATATATTTTAGTTTCTTTAAACAGTTTAAAAGAATTGCATGATAACGCTATATTCATTAAATAAAAAACAAAATTTACAATCTTATTGTTAAAATACACGACATTAAATTTTTGTGCTTGTTTGTTTTAAATGCATTTCTCTTTAGAAATATTTTTTTTCATTTCCTTAAAAGAAAATGAAAGCTTCCTATATAAGTTAAATGGAAGCTAAACATTTGAATTGTATATCTTCTAATGGAATAAATTGGTGATGCACTTAACATATCATTGCTACTCTGTTTTTTCGAGATTAAAGAACTCATTTTCTTATGTAAAGTATAAATTTTGAAATGGATTAAATAACATAAAACTATGATAAAAAATTGAATTTCTATAAAATGAAGCCTATAACATTTGGATAAAGCAAATGATAAATACGATGTTTAATTCGTATTAAAATTCAAGCTCAGTTAGAATTCCTTTGCAATATCTTAGATAATTTTGGGGAAAATATTATTATAAAATGTCTAACAAAAGGAAATGTCATTAATACAATACCGTTTTATTAGAGCAACGGAAAAAAAATCAAAATTATTTCTGCACATCGATGCGCATTGCTATTAAGTGTAAATAATGCAGGTTTTGTTGAACAGTTTTGAATATGAATAACTTAGTTTGCTTTAAAATATACATTTAAATTATTTTAATTTTGGTGAATAAACGCTGAAAATATATTGTAAAAGATAAGAAAGAAAAATCATACGTACTACTTCGATTATGAATCACTCTCCAAATACATTCCGAATATTGCAAATAAACTATGCAGTGTATTAAGAGGAAAGAGATGTAAATAGACAATTTATAAAATGCGTAACACAATAAAGAACCTATTTTTGCAAAGACCATCCATACTAAAAAAATACATGAATTAGTTAAAGTTACAGAAAAATAGAAAATAGATTTTAGTTTCGTTAAATAGATATAAAAAAGGTTTGCATGTTAATTTTATATTCATCAAAATACTACCTCTGACAATAAAGTTCGGTGAATAGTCTTGTAACATTAATGTAGATGAAATGATAACAAAAGTTACCATACCATCCTTCGAAATAGTCATCTCCCATAACTATGCAGCGTTGAGATCTGCTATACAGGTCCTGGGAAATTCGAATGAAGTCTTCTTTTGAGATGGAGTTTAAAAGCTTCGTCACGTTTCGTTGGATGTCAGCAATATGGTCAAATCTCTTTCAAAGAGAGTTTGAGTGGTGAAAATAGGAAGAAGTCTGGAGGAATGAGATCTGGCGAGTATAGTGGATGTTCAATATTCGCCACCCCTCATGAATTCCTTTCGATGTCTTGCAAAGCTTAAAACCAAACTTTAAACTGATCTTTTGTTCGTTCATTTTCCTGTTTTCAGTTAAGAACCAACACACTGGACAAGCACGTCTTACATAGAACATAAACGACGTTAAACTTAACAACGGTGGGGGAAGATGGTCAACACTTGCCTCTATGCAGGTGCAGCGTTTTGTTTCCCCAGTGTTGCCAGATCGGTCGTTCTGAATTCATTCACCGAACTTTATTGTCAGAGGTAGTAAAAGAAAAACTTACAGTTGTATTGTTACATACATTGCATTACCTTTCTGTGCTCGGTTTCTTTTTAATGCATTTCTTTTTAGAAATTTATGTTTTTCGTTTTCTTAAAGGAAAATAAAAGTTTTTTACTTAAATTAAATCGAAGTAAACATTTGTATTGCAAATTTTCTAACAAAAAAAATTTGATGATACGTTTAACTTATTATTACTACTTTGTTTTTTCTAGACTAAAGAATTCATTTTCTTATATAAGGGATAAATTTTGGAATGGATTAAAAAAGATAGAAATGTGATAAAAAACTAAGTTGATATAAAATAAAGCATTTGAATATATATAACATTTGAATGTAGCAAACGATAAATAAGTTATATAATTTATAGGAAAATTCAAGCTCATTTAGTTTTCCTTTGCAATATATTGTATATGTATAATTATGAAAAAAATTTTATTGTAATTTGTCTAATAAAAGAAAATTTTATTAATACAATAAGATTATACAATAAAACTTATATAATGTTCGGTATAAAACCATGATAAAGTAATTAAATTACAATCTAAATTACGGAGCAAGAAATTATTCGTATCTTCGTTTGTATCTGCCTGTTCGTCATCAATAAATGTAATGTTTGTCTTTAAAAGGAAATATGATATTTAATAGCAGGCATCGCGCTCCATACAATATTTAACCTTTTGTATATAAACACAAATGATTTCTTTTTATCTCAAAGATAAAAAAAAAATAGATAAAATATAATTGTTTTAATAAACTACACGAGAATGTTTAAAATAGAAGTTTTTTCCATGAAAATATTACAAATTTGTTGTCGGTTACTGTGATATACATATATATGTATGTATATTACGAAAATATTAGAATAAGGCTCATGTAAAAAAATGAATATGCTGTAAAAATTCTAAATTTTAATTACTGCAGTAACTTAACTATGGACAATAAATAAGCTCTTTAAAACAATTTAAAATTGCTATTACTAAATTTGTGTACTGAAATTAAATATCTTTTATGTTTAAATAAAAGAAATTTCTTATTCGTAAATAGTATTGGAAATATTTCATAATACAGATTGTAATTCCCTTAAACAGTAAAAACAAAGCATGCTGATTGTTGTTGTTAATGCAAATCTGCATGTTGATGTTATATTCCTTAAATAAATAAATAAATAAACCCTTACAGTTTTATTGTTAAATTACTCGTAAATTACATTTATAACTTTTTGTACTCTTAATAAATTTCTCTTTAGAAATAAATGTTTTTCATTTCTTATAAGAAAACAAATGTTTCCTACTTAAGTTAAATGGAAGCTAAACATTTGAATTGCAAATCTTTTAACAGAATAAATTGGTGATACATTTAACTTGTCACTGCTACTTTGTTTCTCTAGATTAAAGAAATCATTTTCTTATGTAAAGCATAAATTTTGGAATGGATTAAAGAAGATTAAAAGCTGATAAAAAATAACGTTGATATAAAATAAAGCTTATAACATTTGAATGTAGCAATAAGATGTCTAATTTGTATTAAAATTTAAGTTCTGTTAGATTTCCTTGCAATATCTTATACAGGGTGTCCCCTCTCAACGGTGGCCAATGGCTAATTTCTAAACCGTTGGTCATAGACATATAGTTCCAATTGCAAAAATGATTTAAAAAAGGTAAAGAATTATTTTTTAAGCGATTTAGGTCAAAAATATGTTTTACTAAAAAATTACGAAAATTAAATTTTTATACGGTCCCCCGGTCCTATAAGTGATATTTAGAAAATTTTTACCACTACTCTAACAAGTAAAACAAAAAAAGTCCCATTCCTCTGCGATCAAAATTGACCGAGTTATAGCTGTTCAAAGTTGAAGCATATTTTTTGCTGCAAAATAGGGGTCAGTCACAAATTTACTGGAAATAAAAATAAACATCAGATAGAAAATTTAACTTTAAACATTGAAAGTAAAATTTTTTTTTACAATGTTGTTTCGGAATTTTTGTTGACATTTACATGTTAAAGTAAAATATGCAATTTGTGCTAAAAATATAAGTAAAAAAATAACAGAAATTTTGTTAAATTAAACTATGAAAAGCAACAGTCACAAATCGTTACAAAATGATACATATTTGAAGCTCTATTAGATTACTCAACCTAATAGAATTTGATGTAGTCCTATAAAATAAATAAATGGAACGCACCTAAAATCGTATTAATATTATATTGTCATCGGGTTTAAATAAGTATGGGAATTGAACCTCAATCAGATATTTGGAAGTGAGTTAAAATTTGAATATAAGTTTTGAACTAGGAAAATTTACATACGAAAACTATGAATAAAATAAAAGCTTATCAAAATAACATACCTTTTTAAAATAAAATCACGAAAAGAATCAACTTTATTTGCTTACAAAATAAAAAATACGTAAAATTACAATTGAGGATATGAATTTCAAAACTCGACTTCTCGCTTTTTGATTTCTCTATCAATCTATACAAACCTCCACTATTGTAACAATGCAATCTAAAAATTTATAATGAAAACCAATAGATGCATTTAAAGTTTTTTCGCTATTTCCCAAAATTTGATTTTTTCGATAAAGAGAATTTTGAAATTCATGTCTTCAGTTATTTTAATAACCAATCTAGAAGTTAATTAATTATAATTAACACTACCGTAAAACTTATACGGTGACAGCGCCTTCAGTTAAATCGCTCATTTAAAACATTTTGTAATTGGAACTATATGTCTGTGACAAATAGTTTAGGAAGTAGCCTTTGAACAGCGTTGGAAATCAACTCCCTTTATAATACTTTAAGCACTTAGTGTACGTTCCCTTAAAGCTCCGTCGAACTCATCCGTTGTCAGCTATAGAAAAGTGGTTTAAGTCATGAAATTTAAAGTTTCATAACTCGGTCAATTTTAATGTTACATGAATGGGACCTTTTCTGTATTACTTGCTAGAGTGTTGAAAAAATTTTACTAAATATAACTTATAGGACCGGGGGACCGTATAAAAATTTAATTTTCGTAATTTTCTAGTAAAACATTTTTTTGACCAAAATCGCTTAAAAAACAATTCTTTGCCTTTTTTAAAGCATTTTTGCAATTGGAACTATATGTCTATGAACAACGGTTTAGAAATTAGCCATTGGCCACCGTTGAGAGGGGACACCCTGTATAATAATGGAAAACATATTATTGTAATGTCTAATAAAAGGAATTATATTTGGTACAATAAAGCTACAGAATAAATTTTACATAATGTTTCCTATAAAACTATGATCATAGTAATTAAATTACAAGTATGGTTCAAAATGTTTGGAATATTTTTTAATAATAAGTGGGGTAAGAATTATATGATTATTACATATATTTTATAAAATTGTACTGTATTTCTCATTTTTTCCTCGTAAAACACATGCTTCAAATCAAGCTGATCAATAACACTTTATAAATGTTTTTCTAAGAGCCGAAAATGTGGCAAATCATATCAGTTAGAAAAATTAATTCTTAAAAGCACGAATTATATTTGTAAGATCCTCAATTTCGAGCATCTATTATATCATTTTAATAGAATTTTTTTAGCAAAATTAAAAATTAAATTATTTAAATTTTGTGGAAAATCGAACTTCTTGATATTTCTTAATACTTCTTGATATATTTCTTTATCAAGTCCTATATTATTATGCCAAAAATGCACTTAAAATGATTCAAAAAATTTTTCAAAGGGTATTGAGCCCCCTTAAAAGCATTCGAATAATATAATCCATAATCGTGTTGATATATTTAAAATTTTAATAGCATTTAGAAACAAATAAAATTAAAGCGATTCTTACAGTATTTTCATAGCAATCTGTATGCATCAAAATATTTCTGCTTTAGTAAATTTGTTTTGCTATAATAAATGTTTAATTCGTAAAAACATGAATACGTAACCTTTCATAGATAATAGAGGTAGTATAATGATGATGGCGTAAAAATGCAAAGCTTCAAAATGCAATAGTAATAAATTTAGTAATTATTTAAATTTATCATCTTTTACTGTAGTATGTGTGGGGTATTATTTTATTGTTACACTATCTTGGTGTTCCATTTGAATTGCATGAGATCTATTGATTCTTTAGGAAAAAAGAAAAAAAATTATTAAAAATTAAGAAAATATTTATTAAATTAATTTTAAAGCATGCTAAAATGCAAGTATGAAATTAAAATTACAATGCAGGTTTAAAGTTTTCTTTAAAAAAATACAAAATTCCAAGGATTTCATTTGAAAAGAAATTTGATTATCCGAAGTTTTGGTTATAATTTTGAAGTTGAAGTAATACAAAAAGCGTCATTTAACGATTTTATTAAGCATGATATCATCCTCACGAACTAAATTTTAAATTTATGAACACAAAAGTACTAAAATGTACAAACATATTTTGTGATTTATGAATTGAAGTAAATTATAAATAATGCCGATATTCTCATGAAATATCCTGGCGAAATAACGCCAGGGTGGGTAATAACGCTAAGTGCTAATATTAGGCATAATTATAAAGGAATCAAGAAGATGGCACCAACGGGTTTTGCGCAGAAGGACCGTCATCTTCAGATGAAACAGACACCGAAACAGTTGCTAAAAGTTATTTTGTTACATTTGTAGGCCTTATCACTAGAAGGATCAAGTACAGTCATGGCCCGATCTAAAATCTGCTAGGCAAGTTCCATGTTTTGAAGATTCCATATACATCAAGAAATAATTTGTTTATTGCATAACTTTGTATTTTATCTATTCCCAGACGTACAAATTTACTTGCCTTCGTTTAATTTATGCCTGTTGTACAAAGAATATTATGTAAATTTACCCCATCTTTATTAATGTCTTCATTTTCGGTGTCTAGCTTTGGAAAAAAGGAATAAATGACTTTATGTTACCATATTAATTTAATTTTGTTTGATTTGTTTCAGATTTCAGTTGCAAATAATTTTGAAATTATACCAAGAGATTTTAGTTTTCTTTTTCTCGTAAGTTTTGATCGCCCGTTGTTCAGAGTTCATTATTAAGAATTTTGTACTAATACCAATTCTATGGAACATGTTTGATTCCATCAATATGTGCCCGATATTCAGAGGTTATTCTTTAGAAGCGACTGTCCAAGAAGGTTCCATTGAATATTTATGGTATAACATACTATCCACAAAAAGGAAAAATCATCCATATGTTCAATTTCACATAAGAAACTTAAGGAATAATTATACATTAAAATCCAATAAACGTTAACTTAATAACAGATATATTTAATCATTTGCTGGATTTGTAAGACAAATAAATAAATAGACTACACATTTTTTCATAAAAATTACATAAAGCTCGTTGAGGATTTTTTTAGGAACATATTATACATTATTATTTTCCACCTCTCCAAAAGAACGAAAAATCCTATAAAATTTGCTAACCACTTTTTGGTGGAAAATGTGGGAAAATGACGAGAAAAAAGGGAATGTTGACATTTATTATTATTATTATTATTATTATTATTATTATTATTATTATTATTATTATTATTATTATTATTATTATTATTATTATTATTATTATTATTATTATTAACGAGCCATATTAAGGTTTGACTGAAACAGGTGAGCTGAATTCTATAAACAATGCATAAACACTAATAACTTCTTCAAAACATATATGGGGCATAAAATTTTCTTTAAAGTTTTCACTGGATATTTTTTAACTTTTAAATGGTATTAAAAGTGAAGAACTGTTAAAACTGATTAATGTTTATTGTTTGTTTCTTTTTGTTGTTGTTTTGTTTGAATTTTTAAAATAAGAATAGGATAAAAAAATAGATTGGAGTAGTAATAATTTCAATATCTTTTATAAGAATTCACCTATGACCCATAAAAGAACCTCCTAAAATCTTACTTATGAGTTTTTGCATCATTCGGAATGCTCTTATCTGAGAAAATATAAAAAATATAATAAAAAATAAATTTTCTATAAAATAAAATCTTTTAAAAATGTTAGTTGATCCAACATAACTCACAAGCACCTTAAATGAAATTAACATATGATTAACATTTACATTTTTTTTTACCTATAAACACCAGAAACAGGTTACGATTTACTATTACGCTAATTTATTTAAAATTTTGGAGACTTAATTACGAGTTTCAAAAACAAATTCATTATTATCATCTTCATTTTTAAATGATTTTTTTGTGTTTAGTCGATTTACATGAAATGCGAGCCAAAATTTGCAGTAGAACAAAAGATTTTAGTATCTAAGATTATTTTTACTTATGCGTAGAAGCTGTTTTATAAACTTATAACTAAAATTTAAGAAAAAAATCGTATATTGCCGAATGTCAAAACTAAACATTTCGCAAAGTTAATTTTCATCTATTTCTTCAATGAAATAAAATGCAAATAAATCATAGATACTGGTAAAGTGAATAATTTACTCTAAAAAGTAAAAAGATGCAAATAAATAACAATAAACTATTAACTTCAAATTGGTTTTCACGGACAAATAAATTTACTAAACCATTAAAGGCAAAATTATTTTCCTCTTTAAAATGCAAAACTAGCATTTCACATATTTCAAGACAATTTTTTGTTTGATATTATCACGAAATTTAAGTAATCAAATAAAGATAATGATTTCGTTCAAATTTATCGGTAGGTATATTAAATTAAATATATCTGTTATCAAACAATAAAATCGTTGAAACTTAACTGGTACCATACAGTACTGGTAGGCTTTTTAATGGCTTAAATAACGTTGTACTTGATATGCTCAATAATCAACACAAATAGTTTAAGAAACATCAGTGCTTTTGTATAATGGATATTAAATTTTGAAAATAAAGACATAAATAAATACACAAAAGCAATAAATTTTTCATTTAAACTTTTATTAAAAAATATTCTCAGATTTTAAGATTTCAGTTTAAATGTTAGTTGTCTTAAAACAGTATAAATTAAAAGCACTTTTATGTTTTATAAAAAACTAATATCTTGAAAAAATATATACTGAAGATGTGGCAAAAAATATGTATGGTTTAATAGTAAACAGTTATACTCTAGTGGTATCGTTGGTCGGAGATCAACATTCCAAGCATCGAGTAAATAAATTCACAAAACTGTCTTGTATACGACTCTATATATTTTATAAATATATGTATAAAATGCTCCATACATACGTATAAGATATTCTGTTATAAATAAATAATTATTTGTTTACAGTATCATACTTTCACCATAATGATTCTCAGCGTTCATTATTTCAAAGCATTATGCATTATCATTATTGATGATATTTCATCGTATACACAGGAAACTTTATTTCATCCAAATATAGCATAAATCTTTATAATGAAAGTCGTGTATACTTCTCTAGTATAATGATGGATGCTCACATAAGAAAAGGTTAAAAAAATAACAATATTACGAGGATAACGCCAAAAATAATGTAAAATTTTGGGTAATCTCTTTATTTCTTGACACATTGAGAAAAATGAGGCTTTTAAATCTGAGCAAATCAATGTTTTCATTTTTTTATAAATCTTTTGTATAAAATATGACGATCCAATGTTTTCAATTCTGAAATACCGAAAATAGTCAGTTTAAATCATGTGTTATGATTATGAACGAAACGCTCTTTTTAATAATATTCTATTACAAGAAATATGGCGAACTACATTTTTATAGTAATTGCGAAAAAACACTGGAAAGCAGTCGTAATGTGATTGAAGAGAAAAGAGTTTAGAATTCGAAACTGGAGAGTGGATGAGTTCGTAAAATTACAAGACTTCGCAAATGAAAATTGCAAAATTTCATGGAAAATTTTGATCAGGCATAAATTTTTTATCACGCAGTTTATTCTTATTCAGTTGTAATACTATCTTTGACAAAAAAGTTCGGTGAATGAATTCAGAACGACCTATTTGGCAACACTTGGGAAACAAAACCCAAGGCACGGTTCTTTAAATTTCATGGAAAATTTGGATGGTAATTTCAATTATTTTGTTGTTATAATAACGAAATATTTAACCTTATTTTACTGTATCTATACTTAATTTCTATAAGTTATATCAAGATTATTGTTACCTTGCACCATGTTGTGTACACTTCAAAAACTGAATTTTCATAACGGAGCAAAAATATTCAAATCTGAGATTGCCGCATAATAAAAATGGTTACGAATCAAAATTACTTAAGTTTGAAACATTCATATATTCATTTTTAAAAGCATACCCACACACAAGAATAAAAAATCATATTCTTATATTTGAGTATGTTTGTATATTTAGAATGAATGTACACGACTTTCAAACTTGTGTAATTTTGATTAGGAGCCATTTTCAATGCGCAAAATACTGATATTTATGAACTTTTTCCTCAGTTTTGAATATTTCGCTTTTAAAATGCATATCCTCTGAATTAATTATAAACGGAACATAATTTTCATTTGATTCTATTTCTTTGAAATGCCACAATTATAACTTGACTTTACAAAGAAAACACTTGATATTTCTTATGAAAATTTGCTAATATCTGTGTTAAAATTAACTTTATAATATTCCAATTAATGATGAAACAATCGTTTGCAAAAAATTCAGATACTAATTTAAATCGAAATTCAAATATGAGTCTATAGCAATATTATAAAGTAATATTTTTGTAGGTACTATTTTGTAGCTAATATTTTGTAAAAAATATTATAAAGCAATAGTTTTTTGTAAGTAACCATCTCTACTCAAACGTGTTCTTTATTTTATGTTGATATAGTAACCCCCCCCCCCCCCAATTTGGTAAAAAAGAAGATATAGTTCTAAAGCAGGGAATTTTGAGTGGTTGTAGAAATTTGTCATCTGGTGTAGCCTTAAAGATGTAAACAATTTCTTAAATGGTTTCTGAAACCTTTGAAATTTAAAACAGTTAAATGAGTAGAAAATGTAGACTGTTTGTTTAAAAGTGTTAGGACAAGAAACTTGAAATTTGATATAGCTGATACTTTAGAGATTTATGTGCTGTCACAGAACAGTTTTCTAAAGATCCGAAATTTGTTATAGTATATGTAAGGTACATGTTTTTTAAAGATTCTTTATTTATCCATATTGCGTTTGATTGTGGGAGAATAATTTTTTTTTCACGCAGTATATTCTTATTCAGTTGTAATACTATCTTTGACAAAAAAGTTCGGTGAATGAATTCAGAACGACCGATCAGGCAACACTGGGGAAACAAACCGCTGCACCTGCATAGAGGAAATGTTGCCATCTTCCCCCACCGTTGTTCAGTTGAGCGTCGTGTATGTTCTGTGTAAGACGTGCTTTAGTATTTGCTTGTTCAGTGTGTTGGTTCTTAACTGAGAACAGGAAAATAAACGAACAAAAGATGAGTTTAAAGTTTGGTTTTAAGCTTCGCAAGACACTGAAAGAAACTCATGAGGGGTGATGCACATTGACCATCCACCATACTCGCTAGATCTCAATCCTCCAGACTTCTTCCTATTTTCACCACTCAAACTCTCTTCGAAAGAAATTTGACCATATTGCTGACAACCAACAAAACGTGACGAAGCTTTTAAACTCCATTTCAAAAGAAGACTTCTTGCGAATTTCCCAGGACATGTATAACAGATCTCAGAGGTTCATATTTATGGGAGATGACTATTTAGAAGGATGGTATGGGGTAACTTTCGTTAATATGTCATCTTCATTAATGTTACAGAACAATTCATCGAACTTTATTGTCAGAGGTTGTATTTAACTATCAATGTACAATTTAAGATTTTCAGTTGTTTAAAATAATAACGCAAACGTTTTGCTCTCTCAGAAAAAAACTGTAAATTTACTGCAATTTAAGTGCCAGAAAAACTGTGAATTTATCGTTTGCCCTATCATTTTCACGAACAACAGCAGTCTTTGATTTAAAAAAAAATTCGGTCTGATCCACTAAATAAGCAGTCTTATCCCTTAAATACTTGAAAATTAACAGAAAACCAGAAATTCTTACAGTTCTAGCCCATCTGTTAACAAAATTATGGTACGGCCCAATACATTTTACTTCGCTAAAGTATAACCCTTCATTTTAGTCGTGTTTCGAAAAATAATGTCAGTTAACCGCAACATATTTTTAAACCGCCAAAAAAGCGATTCTGTGATAATTATCTAGCGAGCTACATGCTATAGAAAAATAAGTAAAATATTACTGTACTTTAAAGTTCTTATATCCTGTTTTACGGGCTTCACAAAATAATGGGCGTAGTTATTTTTTATGAGGTACGACAGGAATCTCTGTTGCCAGCCTCTACATTCTACAATTCTACAGGAATTTTTTTCAACAGTTTCTGTAAATAACGATTTAAGAATAATTAAATTTTTTTAGTACATTATCAGTTAATCGTATTTTCTTTTCTATCGAAATAATAATTAAGAGCTGTATTTATATTATATTTATAGATTTTACTTTAAAAGAGGTAATTATTGATTCATAAGTTTGTTAACAAAAATTGAGACTAATTGCTTTACTATGGAACTATCATACATTTTCTGACTAAAGTGTAATTTTGGAAATTTACACATATATGACGCATATATTTTTTGGAGTGTGAGACTAGAATTTATAAGGATGACATGTATGCCAGTAATACATTTTATTTTCAGTGCACATGCTCACACTTTATAAAAGTCATTTGTAATATAATATTAATTTATGTGTAGTAAAAGCTAAACCTATGAAAATCCAAATTTATTTATTATCTATTCAGTTCCGTTAACAAAATTTTTTGAAGAAGCATCTGACAGTTAAATGTGCTTGTAAAAAACGTACAACTGATAATCTCTGTATCTCATTATGCGTTAATGGTAAAATAATGCACTATAATAATCATGATTATTTGTCATGGTCATCAGAGATCAATATTAATAGTATCGTATAAGTAAGTTAAAAAAAATATTTCCAATAAACTTTGTTATATTTTTGTAATAATTATGTACCTACAAGAAAACTTTTTTCTATCATAACGATCCTCGGAGTTCATTACTTTGAAGAATTATTCATCATCTTTATAAATGAAGTTCGCCGTATTCATAAGAAACTATATATCTCATTCAAACATCACACCAACTTTTATAATGCATTTCTTCATGTGCATTGTTGGCATAATGATGAACAGTCTCGAATAAAAATGTTATGGCCTTTATTATCTTGATATACACTATAATAAATAATAATTTCTTTCATGCACTTAGATTTTAGCAGTACTAAATGTTTTTATTATCAAATACTTCTTAATGTTTGTATTTATTATATATTTATAGATCTACTTTGTAAAAAAAGTTAATTATTGATTCATAAGTTTGTTGACAAAAAGTTAGACTAATTGCCTGCGTATGGAACTATCATACTTTTTTGTAAAGTTTAAGAAAATAAATAAAAGTTTTATTGAATGGCGATAAATTGGATATAAGTTATAAAAATATTCAAAACGTAATTTTGTTTTTAATTATTATAATAATAAATGATTTTGAATAAAACATATAACATAATATGATTTATCATAAGAATATAAATTATTAAGTTTTTTTAAGCTGTGAAATAATAATTTAATTTAAATTGTTCATAGTAACTACATTTAGTTTAATAAATTTTTATGTAAAGAAAACCGATTGTGAACACTGTATTCGAATTTTCTTCTGATACATCTACAAAAAATACGGTATTTGGATAAAGTATTGTTATCTGGAACGTATGAACAATTGCATTTCCAAACAATTTTCGAAAATTACAGTATAAAATGCAATAGCTGCGATACACTATTGTGATTTCCTATGAGAAGATGTAACAATGTTTAAAAGAAATAATAAATAAATAAAATAATAAATAATAATAAATCCAAAAAAATAATACAGATTTAGAGTATATCTACGTCTCTTAGAAAAGTATAGATCTATAAGGGATTTTTTTTTATTTTCGATACTGTTGCTACACAAATCGTAAGAGGCGGAGAAGAACTTGGAATGAGTTAACATAATTAGTACGATTACTTCCCAAAATGTAAACATCACAAAACGCTAATTGTCTTTGCAAAGCATTGAACAGCAAAGCAGAAAACACTGTGGTAGCCATACAAAAACTAGTTGATAGGAGCAATCGTAATACTTACCCATCATGAATATGCATTATATAAAAATGTAAAGTAAACAATGTGTAAACTATTTATAAAATCTATTATAATTTCAAAATCAGGTTTAATCGTATTTTATGTTAGATTTATTCTTTTACAGAAATAATTTCGAAACGTTTTATGTATGCTTCGTCAGAACGAATATTTTAAAAATCCTAAAAAAATACAGTGAGCAAAAAAATTATTTGCACACAAGGTAAATTTGTTGCAACATATGTATAAATAAATAAAAAGCAACTAAGAATTAAAAATACCAACACTTTTACAAAACAAATTAACATATTTAATATCTAACTTAATAATTATATTTAAAATATGAAAACATAAAAAATAGCATTTGTACTGCCAAAGAGATATTTGCACACTAGCAATAAAAATAGAACTAGAGGAATTATTTATAAATTAAAAACAGTGCTATTATTTAGTATGCATGCCCTTTGCTTCAATTACAGCTTGTAATCGTCTGGGCATTGATTCTATTAATTTGTAACATATTTCACTGCTGATTTACAGCCACTCTTCCCTAAGAGCTTGCTACTGAATGTCCTGCTGACATAAGATTCTGCAAATTCATGTCTTTTCACCCTATTTGTTTCTCTAATAATTTTTTCAGTGGCTCTTCCTCGAATCATGAACAATATTTCTATTTGATTGTGGTGTAACTATTGTTCCCGAGATTGAAACGACATCAACAGCCAATTCTCGAACACTTAGAAAAGGGTTTTTGAAGATTATTGATGGCTCTCCTTTGCCTGGTATTTAGCTCTCTTGGACGCCCAGTTCGCAGCTTATTTATTGTCGAGCCAGTTTCTTTTTTCTCCTTAATTACATAATGGACAATAGAAAAGTTTAGATTTAATTTTTTACCTATTCCTCGGTAACTTAATCCAGAATCGTTAAGAAATATAATATTCTCACGTGTAGCAACAGAGAGTTCAGACGTTTTCGGCGCCATTAGAACAAAAACTCCCCAGAGTCCCTGCCGCAGTTAATATATTGCGTGACTTTAAAATGGGGGGCTGATATGCTAAACATTTGCATAATGTTCAATTAAATACCTTTTTTAACAGTCAATGCTTCGTGTGCAAATAGATTTTAAGTATGAGAAAATATTAATTTATTTTTTAAATGTGTAATATGACTGTTTAAGGAAAATGGGTAGTTATGTTTGATTTCTTCTTACTTAAATATATGAATAATTAAGAGAATTGTATCAAATTTGCTTTCTATGGTTACTTATGCAAAAAATCATCTGCTTGCAAATACTTTTATTGCTCACTTAGTTTCTGACAACTAAAGTCTTTGAAATTTAATAGGCTTTAGTGCACTATTATATTCTAAGTTCTTATCAAATTTCAAGCTTCTATTTCTGTTCCAAATAGAGTGCTTAAAATTATGGTTTGATGGCATCATAAACTTTAAATGTTATGTTACTGAATTGCGTAAAAGAAATATCCTTATAACTCAAAAAATCATAATCATATTAACTAACATTATATTAAGTGTTTCATTTCTTGTGAAAATATAAATTTGAATATAAATTTGAATTAAATGAAAAATCGTGAAAAATCGAAGATTTCAGGTCATGAAAAATCGAAGATTGTAGAAAATATGATGACAAATATCTATGCAACGAATTATCTAATCGATGTCATTTTTTATGCAAAAGGTATGTTTTTTTATTGTCTTTTATATTCATTCATTTTTTTAAAAAACCGAACATTTTTATGTAAGTTTTATTAGAACGAATAATTTTAGAGTCCGAAATAATAGTTCCGTTAATCCAGGTAACTGAAATTCAGGAGGATTATTACCGATTATTACATGCCAAATAATACCAAGCTTGAAGTCTTTATCTCAATTCGTTCGGGAGATATACACTCTAATAAAAAGGAGTGACTATTCAATCCGGAGGAGTGACTATTCAATCCGGAGGAGTGAATATTCACTCTATCGCAGACTGAAAATATGCCCAACCACTACAGAGTGACTATTCACTCTGAACAAAAGTGGAATCGTTGACTCTCTGAAAGAGTAAATACTCACTTCTGGAAAGTGAATATTTACTCTAAGCAGAGGTTAATAGTCACATTTTTTTTGAGGAATAACTAGTCACTTTTGCTAGAGGAGTACATTTTTTCACTCCTGGTAGAAGTGAGAAGTCACTCTTACGGAGGAGTGATTATTCACTTTTGCTAAAGGAGTGCGTTTTTTAGTGGGGCATTTTAAAAGAATCGTATCTTTTAGAACATACAATGAAAATATATACAAGCTTGTTAATTTGCATAGCAGTTTTAAATTTTCCACTAAAAAACAATGTTTATCAACTGACATTTTTTTATATTCACACTATTTCATAATTAATTATAAGATTTTTAAACAGATTAACTATACGGCGATGGATTATCCATTGTCGATCTTGTTGCAGAAATAGTAATGTAATATATAGAAGATAAAATTATTCAGAAATGTATTCGTATAATGTATTCGTCGTTCGTAATTATTCAGAAATTGATGTATTCGTAGTATCAAATGATTAACATTTGGACAAAATCCTAGTAAAAGGTAATTCAATATGTTCATCCATCAAATTTACAATAGAAAAAGAATGTAATTGCCGTCTATCATTCTTTGACAACTACACCAATAACAGTGATACAGTTCAGAAACTAAATGCTTTTGTTTTTCATAAATAAACATTCACAGGCCTACATCTAAATTTCTGTCCCAAATGGCCTGTTTCTTACCAAATTACACTTGTAAAAACCTTTGCTGTCAGAACTCTGGGGTATTGCAGTGATAAAATATTTTTTATTTTGAGGGGGGGGGGGGGGGAATATGGATCTGAGCTGCACCGTAGCTGAAATTTCCTACGGTGGGTAAGAATAATTTCCTCGAAAACTTTAAATGTAATTGCAACAATCCCATTTCCCATCGTTTAAACCTAAGATATCTAAGGATTTTTATCTATTCCATATTACGAGAACTTGTCTCAAAAATTATTAAAACTTATTTGATCAATACTCTTCAATATTAATTTGATCTTCAAAAACCATTACGTAGTTTTCTCCCTGGTATTAAACATTAATATCCCATCCCAAGATGGGCATTTATTCTATACCCTCTAAAAATGTGTATCGACTTACATAGATGAAACTGGCAGCACTTTTAAAAAAAGATTGAAAGAACATAAATATGCTTTCCAGACCGGCAATTCGAATTCGAAATTTGTTGTGCATGACATTGATAGAGATCATATTCCGGATTTTGTGAATTCTAGAATAGTTAAATTAACCCATTAACGCCCGAATTATTTTCTTCCCTAAAATTTAAATTTTGTATTTCCCACTACTTTTAAAATCAAATTAACTTTTATCTAAATTTATCGAGTATTCTGTTTCATGAAAGAAGGTATATATTTATCTTCCTCTTTACTGGTAGGAAAACCGTTTTCTTGCTGTTTTTGTAACCGTCCTCAAAAGAGGACGCTGGGCGTTAATGGGTTAAATTTCAAAAATTATGCAATCGCATTTTTTCCAGATTTATGGATCATGAAATTATTCCTTTTACCCTTGAATGAATTGGGCAAATTTTATCAGACTACATAGTTTTGTTACAACTTTAACTTCATTCCCAAATACATCCGACATATTTACTTTCGTAAGATATTTTAAATTATATGTTTCATGATTTTAATGCGTTTTCGTACTAAAATGGAGATTTTAGTTGATAATGATATTTGTCTGAAACATCTACAACTTGTATTTTCGCTATTTTTAATTTATTTTTAAATTGATTTTATATTGTCTGACTATTACAAAGTTTTAATTATATAACTTGTTTCAGATATAACGTTTATATACCTTTAAAATTTATTTTTTACCACATGTAGCAATTAGTTCTGGTGTAGAATGGGTAAACCAGTAGTTACTTAATGACTGTTAGTACTAAAATCATTTTTTGCTACTTGAAATAAAGCAAGTTTCTTCGTAAATCAAATAAGTTTCTAAGCACATTATTGTTATTACTTAAAAGATACTACTTGAAAGTGAAATCAACATTTTAATGTCATAGTTGTAGAAAAATTCAGGTACTTTTATGTTAGGCCTGTTTAAGAGTTAAACCATCAAATACTCTTTACACCACCATTATTCGTATTGCATGCAATTTAAATCGAATATAAACCCTTCTTTCATTTCTTATTAAACATGCAAAGTTTCATTTTAAATAGATATTTTCATTTAGAATACGTATGTTACATACATAAACAACACATCTTTTCCCTCATATCATTTTATAAGGTATTTGTACCCTATATGGACAGGGCTCTCAATATGGACACCCCTCATATTTTAAAAAAAAAATAATTTTAATCGAGAGATGGCTCAACATTTTCGCGAAGAAAAGCAGTTAAAAAGATAATTAAGGCTGAAAAGTGTAAAAAAGCGCGCTGTTAGCTATTTAGGAGGAAACTTGTTCTTTCGAGATGTGCTCATTTTAATTACTTGTAAGCTTAAATTCTTATTCGATATGGTAAAATTACATTAAATGTTAAAAGGTGGAGCATTTTAGAAAGCTAATAAAACATATTTTCGATTACTATTGCATATTTTGTTTAAAAATATTTTCCTTATTCATTTGTTGCAAGATTTAGCAAAACTACGCCCGGTTCCAATATAGACAGCTTTTGTCCCCATCGACTACAACTGTAAGAAAGAAGACAATTCAACGTTGCGAAGCAATAAATTGAAAAGGCATCAAAGTGGTAAAATCTTTGTTCAACAAGATGCCATTTGAACAACCTTCCTCCCAACCTTCCTACCCAAAACCTTCCTCCAAAAAACCCTTGCAGAAAAATAAAAAGAACCCCCCCCCCCCCGCTAGTAGGATATATGTTGGCGAAATCATAGGTACCAATGGTATGACTTCCTGAACAAAGGAGAGCTGGTACTGCTTCTTTTGTAGTATTGATGCTTTTTCAAACATGCGGCCATGCATCACATGTGGCAAATATGTTCATGAGGATTATGTGGGACTTACTGCCCATGGTGAAAAAGTTTCTATTTGTACATGCTGTGAGGACTGAGTAATAACAGATGTAAATTCGCAGACAGATGCTATAAAGCTAAGCAAAACCAACAATATTATTTCATAATATTTACTAGTAACTAAGGGGCTGTACTAAGGGGCTGTACTTTACTAGTAACCGAGATTGACCCCCCCCCTTTCTAAAATGCATGTTCTGAAGATATTTACTGTCCCCGCCTCCGCCTCCAATTACTTTAAGATACATTTTTTTTATTCCCTCTCCTCTAAAATCCCTTGGAAAAGTGGCTCTTCCATACACACTGTGTAGAAAGTCAATAAGGAAACACCTGTCCATAATAGGGACAGGTTGTTCCTTATATTGACACTTGTAAACATTTTTTTTTGTTGTTTTTATTATTTAAATTAAACCAGAATAATAACAAGGTCGCTAATTTTAATAAAGATAGTCAATAGTCCAAGGGTAGTGGACACATATTTTTGGAGTCCTATGACTTGTACATGGGGGTGAAAAAAATACATTTTCCTTAGGTTGTCCATATTGGGTAACGGTAACTTATAAAAAAGAAAAAATACGGTGAATAGATTACTTTTATTTCAATATAAAAGCATTCTTTCTAATTTAAGCATACTTAAAAAAGACGGCTATTGAGAGATTTCTATCCTTCTAATATAAATGTTCCAAAATTCAAGCTAGTATTCATAATCGGGATTATTATATATTTTTTTCAAATTGAAAACTTATTTTTAATAATTTTAATTTACATTTATACTTTGAATTCCTACATACAAATTTATTTATACGTATATAATATAATATGAAAATCAAAGAAATTTTTTAATAAACTGTTTCTCCATTTTTGGCAAAAATTTTAAAGGTTACATTTTTCCAAGGCATGTATTTTTATTTAATTTTACGCTCGAATTAAAAAGTCACTGCAAAAGACACGTTTTATATAATCCCTTTGAGAGAATGAAATGACAAACAGTCATTTATGGATGCACACATAGAATTTTAAATAATTCGACCACTATTAATATATTTTTAAATCCCTTTAGACTGTTTTACTTTTTATAATATTCTAGGATTAAAAATTTTACATTTATAACAAAAATAATATATATATGTAAGTTTAAAAATAAAATATATCAAACACCAACGTTTAAAATTTTACGAAATGTTTAAAAATTTCAGATTTTTATTTTTATTTTTATTTTTTTAATTATTTATTTTGCATAAAAATGAAGTAATCAAATAATTTTTACAGATGAAAACATGAAGAAAAAAAGTGATAAAGATGTAAAGACAACTCTGATACTGTATCGATTTTATAAATAAGTAATATTTTAATTTTATCAGTCAAAAAGGTTTCAGCTGCTTCCATTTTTCAATATACTCACATAACAGAAGATCGTAATTATTGAGAGAGCATATTAAACAGTACAACGTATAAAAATAAACTTGAAAGTCTGTTAGTTTAGTAGAAGCTATGTGCGTTTTATTATATTTAATTAATTTAATTTATGAACTGTAAATTAAAGACCAATATGAAGTTAATTAATTCTGTAAGTGTTTATAAATGCAATTTTTTTTAAAAAATATAAACATTTTTTACATAAAATACCTATACATACACAGATATATGCAAAAATAAGACTACATTTTTGCACAATATTTCAGAGATTAGAGAGTAAACTACTAGAAACATTTTTTTAACTCACAGGGTAACAGGCTACCGAATTCCGAGAGCTTATGTGCCCACACGTTCTGTGTGTACGTAGATATGTATGTAACACAATAACGCATGATATAAATATCCGTTTTACTTCAAATTTTGGATATAGGTTTATTCTGATAAGGCGCATCCCTGGTTAGGTTTTGGAAATTCATTCGATAAGTATAAGGAGGAGGGGAGTTAGACTCCCCATTATAAGATCACTTTCTATTTTAATTTATTTTTGTCGGTTATCATAAATCAATGAAACAATTCACTCTTAAACAATTTCTACCGTCGAAATTCAACGGATTCTATCTTGTATGGATAGTATTCAATTGAAAAAAAATTGACAGTGCAATTTCATGAAACAACTAGTTAAACAATTATATGTTATATGCAAGTTTTTCAGAAAGCTGACTATAATGTGACTTTACAATGCTGTTACTCTAACCTACAGTATGATTTCTATCCTCCATGCTTCTTGCAAAAGGGTAAAATTGTACTGCTGTTTTCTCAACATTTTTTTTAAATGTTAAGGAAATATGATTCTTTCAACATTATTAAAAAATATATATATTATAGGCATGAATGTAATCAGCCAGAGTATGAATCTTTTGTCAATGTATTGAAAATTCATTAAATCTATAGAATTACAGTATTTTAAATATTGCTTGCATTGCAGTGAAAACTGGAGCTTAGTATACGGAATATTACGTTCCAGACGTTTAGAGGGTTAAAAAAATGTATGTGGCATTTACAGTTATTTTGCAGGGTCTCATAAAAATACTACTATATTAAATGAGTATATGTTAAATGCACAAATTTTAGAATGCTAATGGTAATTTAATCTTAGTATTTGCTACAGTGGAAGACAAAATGTTTTATTTTAAATAGGGTTTGGATTCCATTTATAGTTACTTTACACGGCCGAATAAAAGTAAATGAATATTACGTTTTTATAAAAGCAATGTTCGAATCCAGGGGTAATGTAAATGCATGTGGAAATATAAATTTAGTCTGTTGTTACGATCACATACAATATGGCTGTTACTTAGTGCTCCATATTTAAAAGGGAAAAGAGAAACATTAAATGATCACTCCTGTGTCTATCTCTCTGTCTGTCACAGCCATTTTACAAGTAAACTATGGAACGTGGTAAGTTCAAATTGGAGAAAGTAATAAAGACTATTGACCCACATATTTAGAAAATATTAAATATTCACAAATATATTTAGTAAAAATGTAGAGCTGGTAATTAAATTACTTGAGAAATAATGTATTTTCGTTGTATATCATGTGGGTTATCGTGTGTGAGCTTTCGTAATGTTGAACTCAAAAATACAATTTTTTCGATTTTAGATATTTAGATAGTTTTCCTCCCATCTATTTCAGAATATATTGAAGTTAAATTTATGAACAAATTAGAGGTAGTAGTCGTCAATTTAAACCTTGCAGGAAAACTATATCGATTATCCTAGAAAAACGTATTTTTCAGTTACACACAAATTTTAGTTTACGGGCATTCAACAAAAGTGTTGAGACGCACAGGAGAATCCTGTCGTAGAAGTAATACAGCATTATTGATAATAATTTTCGAAAAAAATCGTTGGTAATTAGCTGAAATATTAACTCTTAAAAACATGGACATAAATGATGACAGCGAAGGCATATTTTATGTACCATAGACTTACTGGACATACTAGGCTTTAAAAGTAGATTTCAAGGCCTAGGTAACAACTTTTAATGATACATTTGTGTATTAAAAAGCTGAGTAGCAGTATAAAAGCAATTAACATCAAATTATTAAAACCTGATTAATTCAGTTATATAGATTAATCAATGAATATTATGGGATTCGCAATTAGTTTGCATTGGGTGAATCTCTCAATATTCCTCCCGTGTTTTTAAACGTTAATTAAAAACTTGTTTGGAAACACGCAGCACGAACCACGGCGATATTTCATCTTTTACGACGCCAAGGCGATATTTCATTTTTTATGAACTTCGTTTTATAGACCTTCGTACTTATCACGGTTCCAAGTTTCAACATTGAATAAGGTTTTGTTTTAGCTACAGTAAAAAGAAAACATTACTACTATGCTGAATTTTGTTTTATGAATTGCTAAATCAAATTTAAATATGCTATACTTTTACTGTCAGTACCTAATTAAGTTCATCAAAGAAAAAAAAGGATTTTGGTAAGATGAAAAAAAGTTATACAAAAAAGCATTATTCAATAATATTTAAGCTTCATATGTTTTTTAACTTTTATGGTACACCCATTGATATTTTTCTAGTGTGCACAACTATAGCCAACCGTACGTTGTATAATTTTTTTTACAAAGTCTTGTTAATAGTTTGGAAACGATTTTTAAATGATATAATTACTCTGTTGATATATTTATTCTGTGGAACCCTCTAATTGCGAATGGTACTCGCACATAGAAAGCATGTAAAGTTAATTAAAAACTGTTGCATTGTATTGAATCTGGGTATTCTATCAAATCATCCACAAGTTAACCTGTTGTTTTTATATATTTACTTTATTAAGAGTATTCCTAATTATATAAAAATGTAGCTTTATAAACACTGTCTTGTCTGACCTTCCATCTGTTCGCATGTAACAACACCAGAACTACCATACCGAATGTGTGAAATTTAATACATATATGATCGTTGCAAATTTCTGTCAGACAATTTCAGATTTTGTGAAAATGGAATCAAATGTTAAAATGTGATATTTACAAAAGTTTCTTAAATTTGTTAAATCCTTGTTTGAATGTTATCTCATAATTGGTAATGAGTTTCCACTGTGATTACGTCCTATTTAAGATAGATCGTCCTATTAAGATATTATTTTTGTAATATTGAATTTAATATATATAATCGTAACGAATTTTGTATTTATGAAATATGGATATAATTGCAACAGCTTTTTCACCAAGAACTGAAAAATTTTAAAACTAGTTATAATACGAATGCACCTCGTTTGCCATGTTGGATGTACAATTTTCGAGTTATTTTAAAGAAATTTCCGATTTGAATAAATATTTTGAAGGAATTTTTCGGATCATTTGGACTCGTCTTGTAAGTAGAGTTGCAAAAAGTCGGTTTATTCCCGGGTTTATTTCCAATAGACCAGGTTTATTCCCAGGTTTATTCCCAAAAAGCCGAATTATTCCGAAAAATCCCGGGTTTTTTCCAGGTTTATTCCTAAAAACCCGGTTTATTCCCGGGTTTAAACAGGGTTTTTTCTAACCTTTGCAACGCTACTTGTAAGGGAAGGTTTAAATCTTCACTGTATGGTGTGCCACATGTAGCACACATCGAAAAACATTATAATTCCCGTTATGTGCCATGAATTTGGCCAATAATGGTTTGGCTGCATTTCGCCAAAAAAATAAAAAATAATAATAATAGAATTTGTTCTTCGAACACAAGAAAAAAATCGTTCAAGCTATTAAGGGAAATTTTGCTTTTATTATTTTTACTGAAGATATAAAAATATTAATGCAAAAAAAATGGCATAGTATTAAGCAGATAAAAATAATTAGTTTAAGCCCATTTAATTAAAAATACAGCAATACAATATTTAAAAACGCTAAATGTGTATATATAGAACACGTCATAAAATATCAAATTTTAGCTAAAAATTTTGAAATTTATTTTTTTTCATTATTTCCCCCATCATTATACTGATATATAGATTTGAAACATTTTTTTTTTCATAAAAATAGTGCAGTGAAAATTAAAATAGCTTAAATTTTTTTATAATAATTTCGATGTTCAGTATCCAATGATTTTTTATGAGAATAAAGTTTTTCGAAAGACAATGTTATAACAAATGCATTTAGGATGATTCCTCATGAATTTATATTAAAATATTAACAATTCATTTCAAAATGTATAGATTTTGTCAATCTGTTCTTTTTGAACAAATTTTTGCTACGAATTTCGTAATATACTTTAGCAGAAATCTATTTTTCATCAGAATGTTGCATGATTTATTTACTTTTTGCCATCTTATAGATGTATTTTAACTTCCCTTAAGAACTTTTGTATGTGATTATATGGAACATTATTTGCAAGATTCATTTTCTTGGAAAATACTTTATGTATTAATCTTGTTCTAATATCCATATCTAACTCTATTTTTCTAAATATATTTCGATTTTTTTTTCATATCTTAACTATTGAGATTTTATAAATTAAATTATCTTAAATAATAATTTTATTATTTCAGTTTTATGAAAAAATATTTTAAATATTTAAAATATAGTTATTTTACTATAATACAAAATATAATAGAGCCTGTCTCATTTGAGAATTTTTACTATTTTTTAGTAGAAGTAAGTATTGTTAATAATTTTTATTCATTGAATTTACAAGTTTTAAGAATCGGAGAATCTGAAAAAACTTAATTATGCAAAATGTCTGTCTATTCTCACTGAGTCTGAAATTTTATATAAATCCGTGCAATAGTATTTGAGAAAGAATCAACGCAGAAATCGTAAAATTCTGAATACAAGCACCACATGTTGAGCAATTTACTCAAAAACGAAAGAATGCTAATTTATATCAGGGACTAACAGAATTTAAAGTTTAATGAAAATTTGTGCATTTGTTCCTGGGGTAAGCTATTGCGATAATCACGAATAATGCCACATGGTAGCACTACCTGTTTGATTAGTTACTCTAAAACGTAATCACAACCATATCATATTAGGGACAAACGGAATCTGAAGTTTTATGAAAATCCGTTTATTAGTTCTTGAGATATTGCTATTATGGATATCGTGAAAAAGGCAGCATAGAATTGACACCTTCCAGGGGATAAGCAAACAAAAATAATCAAATCAAGTTTATACTATCTGAATATTAGTTTTATTATCTGAATATGAGTTTGTATTAAACCCCATTTATTGTTTCTGGAGATAGAGCACCCACAAAATTTATGTCACATACATGAAGACAGACCGACTAACAGACTCATAGAGGGACATTTTGTAAAAATCATGCTTTTTGGAATCTCTGACCACTAAACATGTAAATCCATCTAAAACCGGAATTCGAAAATTTTCACGAATCCAATATCTGCTTCTTCTAAAGACAGAAGAAAATAAAAAATAAAATTTTTCTTAAACGGTTAATTTTTAAGAATAAATTTAAATTTTTACTTTTATTTAATAATAATTTTATAAAAAAAATATATGATTCAAGAATTATCTTCAACTATAAAATTTCCAAAAATGTCTATTAAAATTTTTCTAAGATGAAACCTAATTTTGTTAAGATGTAAACTAATTTCATAACTTGTAATATTCCACAGATTTTTGTATTACATAAATAAACAGTCATTTCAAGATATTTATTTACTTATTAGCAGATAAAATGTTTTTTTTCTTTGTAAAAAGAAATAATATTTTAACTTACTGAATAAGACTTTTTTTATTTTTCGAAATTGCTCAAATACTCGTAGCGCAACTTATGTAACAAGTGGGAACTGCTGGAAATTGAAATCAGTTTCTTATTCTGTTAATGGGTAAGCATTTTAAAACTCTGATAAAACTAATGTGGAGAATACTAATACATGAAAACAAGTATTCAAATGTGTTTTCCAAATAACACTTCCATGTTTTTTAAAGTGATTTCAAAAATACGAATACTAGGCTGTATAATCTTCAGATTAAAGTAATACTCTTTGTAGCATCATAATGATGATTACAGTGTTTTTTTTTTCTCAAAGTCTAATGCGGACATTCTTTATTATTATTTAAGCGGAATTTAAATTGTTTGTAAATTACCAAAGTCTATCAAACATAGATTAAATATTTAACAGTTGCGGTCTTGTCAGATATAAAACCGAGAATATTTTTGTAAAATTCGTTCAACCTTTTTTTCGCATTTTATTAATTTAAATATCGTAATTCATAAACTATAGAAAAAATTGTTAGAAAAAGTACAATTCTATGTCAATAAAAGGTATAAAAAATAGTTAGATTTAATTTCTAATAGAGCGCTTTTTTATTCAAAATTGTCTGAAACGGATTAATATTTCACTGCACTACGTGCCATATCTGGCACATTCCTAAATACATTATTATTTACATTATGTGCCACGAATTTAGCCAATATGATCCCTGACCCTGATCAGGGATAATACAAAGATTGGTTTCACACTTATTATATCCATGTCAAATAACTGCACTAGAAAAAAAACATGATTTTTTCTTCGAATACAAAAATCGATCGATTGGATAGAAAAATCGATAAACTATAAAGCTAAGATTTATTTTCTTTATTTTTATTAAATATATAAAAATATTAATAGAATAAATAAATTAAAGTGTGTTAAGCAGATAGTATGAATTAATTTAGTTGCAAAATATAGCTGTACAATATTTTAGAACCCTAAATGTGTAAGGGAGAGAAAGGCACCTTTGAACATTTTTTCAGAAAATCAATATACTTCTTACTTGAATTACATTTATTAAGTTTTAAATAATACATAATAAAACAACTCGTTTCTTCATCATATGAATTAAAAATTTTACAAACAAATTAAATAAGTTGTGAGAATTTAAAAAGTTGAAATTTTTTTGTTCAAACCTCCCCATGTAGGAGCACATTTGAATAAAATTAAATAACTGAATTTTTTTTAATTACTATTTTTTCTTATTTAACCAAACATAAATCCATCAAAGTCGATGTCAAAACTCATTCGTGTTAAAACACAAAGTATCCTTCCAGTTGTGTTTGGTTATGAAAACTTTTTTACAATATCTTTGAAATACACCAATTTGATAGTTCATGCTGCTGGAAAATTAAAAATTTTCATTCTCTATTTTTTTTTATAATAGACCTGATATAAAATTCCGTTTTATCCGTTACGGAAACCAGAAATAATGTTTGGAAACCTGTTAAATCGTGAATCCTTATTTTGTATTCTGGATTTGCAATTATCCAATAAATGAATTTAGATTTATTAACTTTAGATTAGAAACTTCCCATCACTAGTTCTTACAGAGGTTGGAACCTGTGTAACCAGTAAAGGGAATTGTTAGCAGTATAAATCCATGTTCTTTGACATTCTTAATTAACCTCTTTTCACATAAAAAGATCTGAAATACTAATATTTAGATACATTAACAACTTTTTACTTCATAGTTTTAAGTGTTCTCTTTAAATTATTTCAATTATTATTTATCACCAGTTTATTCGGCGTTTTTTCGCTATTCAATGGTGCCCCAACTTTTTTGTTCAATGGTGTCCCATCACATGCTGTTCAACATTACAACGGTTTACTCAATTTGGTTGAAGAATTTGAATAAAACAAAGAGTATAAACTAAAGCTAACATCTTTTTTAAACCATTGAATAATAAATTAAAATTTTAGGGATGGAAGTTTGTAAGCAAAAATCTTACAACTTTATTTTCTTAAGTTTAGATTCAAGAGGGAAAAAAATACATATCTTGTTTAGACAGTACCGTTCATATAAAATGGTACAGCTTTGTATATTTATTCTCTAGTAGCAGCAGTAATGTATTGCCATATACATTTCTTTTTAATAATTTATTTGAAGGAAAATATTTAGAGTGTTCAAACGTACCCCCCTCTCCCCTACATTTAGGGAACACCATAATAATTTGGAATTTAATTTTTCTACTATTTTTACCATTATTAGACCACTATATTAATTTCAAATAGTTTTTCCATAAAAAAGAAAAAATCATGCGTTGAAGGGTCCAATAACTGCACTAGAAAAAAAAACTTATGATTTGACCTTCGGATACAAAAATCGATCGATTTTATAGAAAAATCGATTAAGCTATAAAGATAAAATTTATTTTCATTATTTTTATTAAATACATAAAAATATTAATAAAAGAAATAAGTTAAAAGTGTTAAGCAGATAGTATTAATTAATTTAGTTGCAAAATACAGCTGTACAACATTTTAGAATCCTAATTGTGTACATTTAGCAAACACCATAATAATTTGGAATTTAATTTTTCTACTATTCTTACCATTATTAGACCACTATATTAATTTCAAATAGTTTTTTTTATAAAAAAAAAGAAAAAAATCACGCAGTGAAGGGTCAAATAAAATCTTGAAATACTAAACTGTTAAGAATTTAATACCGATTGCGTTAAGGAACAAGCATGTTAAATTTCTGAAGCAACTTATGTTAAAAAGGGAAATAAGATTTAAAACATTGTTTAAAAATATAACTTTGAAAATTTTGGCTCATTATTTTTACATTAGTAACTGACTACATAAAATCTTAACTATACCGAATATTGCTAGATAAAATTCACTTGCTTAATCAAGATCAAAGGAATAATTAGTTAAACAGGTATTTAGTGACTAATATTGCTGATTTATACCTACTTGTGTGACTTAAACTAAAACGTTGAAATTGCATTACTGATTGTGTTAAAGAACAAACACCTTACATTTCTAAAACAACTGTGGTGATGGATGTAAATAAGTTTCAAAATTTTCAAAAAGTTTATGAAGTTTGTTTTAAAAATTAACATATAAAAATTGCTTATAATTTCACTTACGTTAGAAACGGACTGCTTAAGTGGTTAAAACATGTAACATTGCATTTACAAATGAAAGAGTTTTTTTAAATAATAATTAGTTAAAGGCATATTTTACTACTAATGTAGTCTTTTTAGTCATACAAATTGCGCTTTAAATTGATTAAATAAAATGTGAGATTTTCTTAGAGTTCTATTCTTTAAAATTAAAAACGGAGCCTTTATCAGATCACGCCTGTGCCTTTCTGTCACAGTCACTTTACATAAATTTCAAAAATAATTTGAAATTTTTTAAGCAAAAACATTTAAAATTTTGAAACAATTCAAAGTAAGACATGCAAATAACATTCAATTTTTTTGTTTACAAATTTAATTTTGGAATTGCTACTAATATATGCATTTCTTACATTAGTGACTGATTGCATAAGTTTTTAGTTAAATCATCCTAATATCTAAACAAAACCAAATATTGCCATACACAATGTACTTGCCAAAAAAGATTTAAAAAATAATTAATTTAACTCATATTTAGTGATTAATGCAGCTTGTTGATTCATTCATGAATGTCTCTTAAGTAGTTACATAAAAAGTGGAAACAGTATAGTGTTAAAGATTCATTACAAGTTGTAATAAAAAACAAACATGCTAAATTTCTGAAGCAATTTACTTGAAGAATTCAAACGAGTTTTAGAAGTTTAAACAAGTTTCAAAAGTTTGTTTACAAATAATATTTAAAAATTTCTTACAATAATTTTTATATTCGAGGCGTAATGTATAATTTTATATTTAAGACAACTTAAATAGTAAACTAAAAAATACAGTTCCAAGTTAAAGAGATATTTAAAAAAATAATAATTAATTAAAAACATATTTAGTTACTGGTGAAGCTGTTTATTGCATACATGATGATGTTAAGTTGTTAAATAAAAAGTGGAAATAATAAACCATGGAAAAAGTTTTGCTGAGTGTAAAAATTACAATTATGTTAAATTTCATTAATAACTAATTGGTAAAAATGCATAAAATGTTTCAAAAGTTTGTTTGTGAATAATAATATGAAATTGCTTCAAGTTATTTTTGCATTAGAGGTGGACTGAATAAATTTATTAATAAAACATCGCAAAACAAATAACAAATTACTTATACGTAAAATGCACGTCCAATTTAAAGGAAGAAAAATAATAATCATAAAGATTAGTTAAAGACATATTTAGTTATTGATACAACCTGATTAAACATGCGTATGAGGCTCTTGCGGATGAGGAGTTGTTAAATAAAAAACTGAAATTTTAAGGTAAGTATTTAAAAGTTCGTTTCCAAATGTATTAAGTGACAAGAATGTTAAGATTTAAAACAAAAAATAAAAGTGAGAAAATGTTTTAACAGGTTTTTTTAGGAACTACATTTTGGAAATGCCTCGAAATACATTGCATTGCCGATTAGTTGCATGTATTTTTAGTTAAAACGTCGAACTCTTAAACTGTAGAAAATATTTTATGAAATACACTTCTAAATTAAAAACAAAGATTTAGCAAAAAAATTATTAGTTGAAGACATATTCGATTACCAATTCAGCCTGTTTAATCACTTAAATGAGGCTTTTAAATTGACTTTTTAACTGTTATAAATAAATATCGGATTACGTTAAGGAACAAGCATGTTAAACAATCAATGTGGAGAACCCAAATATTTTTCAAACATTTTTTAGGAACAGTACTCTAAAATAGGCAAAGTTGATTTTACTTTAGCGATGAAACACAAGGGATTACGTTCTGAAATCTTTCAAAAGAATCAGCTACCTTATAGAACCAGATTATACATAAAATAATATTACTAGTTCTTCACTTTATAAGAAATCGAATAAAAGTTTATCAGTAGTGTAACACATATGTCTTTAACTTTTTACTAACGAACTATGTAAAACACTATAGGATTATAAAAAGTTGCATATGCATTTTGGCTTTGATATCGAATGCGTATAGATTCGACTTCCATGTTAAATGAAAATAAAACAATATCATTCCTCCTTATTTTTATTTTGTGTATTAAAGTTTTAGTACGTACAATTTTCTCACTTGAAAGCAATCAGTTTGCTTTGATTCTATATTAGAGATCATACGTTTTAACTAACCAATTTTATTTGAGTCATGGGTATAAACAATAATAATCAACTTTTAGATAAAATTTAAATTAAAGAGTAATTTTTAAGTGCGTTTTTAATTATATAAATACGTAGAACCTTTAGTTGTCATGCAGTCCCTCCATCCATCAGTCTGCATATAATAGAGCAAAAACTACCCAACCAAATCTTTTGAAATTTAAAATATATAATTGTTGCGTACTTTTGTCGAGTCATCTTAAATTTTATAAAAATCGGATGAATAGTTAATTAAAGGAACAATCAAACGAGTTCCATTACATTACGGTCAATGATAAAAAATAGTTTTAATTATATTTTAATGATGTTACAGTTGTTCGAACATATGAGAATTGGTATGCAACAATAAAGTGTATACTAAAAAGTACATTCTGTAAATCTGCTATGCAAATACTATTTATTATTTATTTTGTGTATTAAAGTTTTAGTATATACAATTTTTCTGACTTGAAACTGTCTTATTTGCGAAGTCATAGGTGTAAATGATAATAGTTCACTTTTAGAAAATTTCGATATAAAACGTTGTTGCTTTGACAGGATACTATAGAGAGACAAAAATGAAGGTAATCATTTAAAGATATAGTTGAATATTGTAGAATCAGGAAGAACGATGAAAGTAGATATTTTTTAAAAAGAGAACAATTATGTTAAAGAAAGAAATACTGTTACATATTTGAGATGGTCATCGCTCTCACCTGATTCCGTATTTTCTTTATTTATTTACCAATAATTATTAGCCAACATGACAATAAAAGAAATAAAATTTGCATTAATAAGAATAATAAATAAAATAATTGTTTATAATAAATAATAATATTTTTTTTTCACGCATTTTTGAACTGCGAAGCAAGCGTGAAATCAACAGAAGGAAAAAGCGTTTAAACCGGGAAACTTTTACTTTTCTCGTTTAGCGCCCAGTTTACAAAAATTCACGCAATAAAAAAATTCAATATTTAGAGGTTATTTCATTATTAAAAATATCTATATAAAAGTGATTATAATTATAATATAATAAAACATATAAAATTGTATACTTGATATTAAAACTTTAATCGGTTAAATACCTTTTTGCTCTGTTAAGTATTCATTTTTAGTATCAGCTCTGTTGCACTAGCTGTTGAGTAATGGGGATATTACAATTACAATTATGACTTTCATCATCATGAAAATCGACTTAACTTATTTAATTACAGCTAGACATCCTAATGTAGTTTAATCTTTGGAAATGGCCCAATCATTTCTAATTCCGTATTCTAGATTTCTTAGCTAATGATTCCTTTTACTCAGACAAGTATTTTAAATGAATTCTATCTAATGGATGAATGTCCTAAGTCGTTTTTTTTATCAGTGAGAAGCGTAAATTTTTTCCGTTCATATGTTTTTGTGCGAATATATTTCAAAGTTCATTTATTATTTTTCTCATTTTCCATTATCTTACAGTGATTTATTTTCAAGAAAGATTATAATATTTTTTTTTCTAATGACAGAATCTTCACATTTTCAAACAAAAGTTACATAGTATGAATGTTAAAAAAACAAGTAATGGATTTATGCATCATGATTTTTCTTTCATTTTTTAAAAATGTTTAATAACATAATAATGTTTAAAAATAACTTTTTAAGAATTTCTTAAAATTATTAGATATTATATATAATTTTTTAAATACTTTTCATTTAATTTTGAACAATGAAATCAGGCACAAAATTATTGCTTATTTAATATATGATTAATCGTATTGCAAACTAAGCTTAGAATTAAAAAATGGAAAAATGTATATAACTGGAATTGAAATCTGAATCCTTCGAATAGCGCAGTTTTGGATCTATGCTTAGGTACCAATATGATAAATGAAATATTGAATATTCAATTACTTTAAATGTGATTTCCATGCTAAAATATAATTGGAAAATAATTACAAATATATATGTGTTCACCGATTTTTTAATTTAACTATGGAAAAATTCATATAATTAAAAAGTTTAATATTTGAAGCGTATTTCATAGTAAGTAAAGCCTCACCAGTGGTCAAGAGGTGCTACCGCCGAAAACTGGTAAATGGCAGGTGCTAGGTTTGAATTCATTTAAAGCCGTCGACCTAACCGTTCGGAGTTTTCCGTATTTCTTCGAAACTTGGTTTTCATTGCGTAAATACGAGGTAGGTTCCCTTTTAAGACATTCCACGGAAGGCACGCCTCTTAAAAGCCTATATCCCAAGTGTAGATAATTGGCCGTCATAAACACAAACAAACAAATCTAACAACAAAATTATATATATATGTAAATAATTATAATAAATATGTACAGTTAAAATTAAAA
Source organism: Maratus speculifer (assembly GCA_964019185.1). Taxonomy (NCBI): domain Eukaryota; kingdom Metazoa; phylum Arthropoda; class Arachnida; order Araneae; family Salticidae; genus Maratus; species Maratus speculifer. The sequence continues at coordinate 294,270,440 of OZ025294.1, read as the reverse complement.
CTTTTAACTTTTTTTTCGTTCTATTAAAGATTTATGCTTAGTATCAATATTGTTGCACTAACTGTTAAGTAATAGGAATATTACAATCGCAATTATGATTTTCATCATCATAAATATCGATTAAATTTTTTTAATTTAAAGTAGACACCCTAATGTCATTTTATCTTTGGAAATGGTCCACTCACTTCTAAATCCATAATCTAGTTTGCTTAGATAATGATTTCTTTCACTCAGACAAGCATTTCAAAAGAATCCAGTCTAATGCTTAAATGTTCTATGTCGTTTTGAATGCAAGTTTTTTATACATGAAAAAATAAGTTTTTTCGATTAATATTTTTTATGCGAATTAATTTTAAGTTTCATTTATTACTTTTCGCATTTTCTATTATCTTACAAATATTTATTTTCAAGAATAATTATACTCTTTTTTTTTCAAGTTATAAAACCTTTACATTTTAAAACTAATCTTACCAAATATGAATGCTAAAAAACAAGTATTGGATAAAAAAATAGAATCATGCATTATACTTTTTTCTTTCATTTTTTATAAAGTTCAATAAACAATTTTCAAAATTATTAAATATTATACACAATTTTTTAATTTATTTACAATTAATTGTCAACCGTGAAATTACGCTAGAAATTCTTGAATTGATCACATTGCTTATTAAGCATATAACCAACTAATTGAAAATTGCCTATGCGGAAATTGAACTTGTAACCTTTGAACTAACAAACTGTTGGATCTATGCTTAGTTAGCAATTTGATAAATTTCATTTTAAATATTCAGTAACTTTAAACGTACAGTAGAACCCCGCTAATTCGGACCCTGTTAATCCGGATCTCCGGATAATCCTGATCGGTTTGGTCAATTTATTTTTCAAGTTTGATTAGCGATTTGGCTAATTTCTATAACATTAACTTGTTTCATCATCGTATTCTGAATTTAAAAAAAAAACGTTTTCTGAAATCTTTTCGGTAGAATACCTTAAGCTTTCTTATTTAAACTACATCCAACGAACTACTTATGCTCAAGCGGATACGTGACCGTACGGCTCGCAAAAAGCATAGAAAACTGGCACAGCAAAAAATAAGAAACTTTTTTATTACATAGGAAACATTTTTACTGTCTGTAAATAAACAATATGTTAAACAAAAGGTGATTTTCTGTAAGTATGCTTTATTTTATTTCGTTTTTTTTCTAACTCTCCGGATAATCCGGATTGGGTCTGGCCCCAATTAATCCGAATTATCGGGGTTTCACTGTAATTTCACTGCTAAAAATAGATTCAAAAATTAATTTAAAAATCTTTATGTGTGTGTTTACCCATGCTGGGTTTATTCATATCTTACGTTTTGCCACAGTATTTTGTGTTTATGAAGACCATTCGATCCTATGCTGTAATTGCAGCCTTACCAACATAAGTGAGCGAAAGGTGCAAAGTCAGGCATCGTTCTCGTAGCTTAAGTGGCAGAGAACTTGAAGCCTATTCCAAGGGATAAGAGTTTGATTTTCCCTGCATGAACCATTTTCACTATGTTAGTTCTATGAAACAATTCAAATGTTTGTGCAATTAAAATGTTCAATATTTAAAGCGTCATCACAGCGTTCACTTCACTACAACAAAATTATATCTATATGTAAATAATTATAATATAACACACAAAAATATGTACAGTTGATATTAAAACTTTTATTAGTCAAATATCTTTTTGTTCCATTAAGGATCTAAACTTAGTATCAGTTTTGTTGCACTAGTTGTTGAATAATGGGAATATTGCTATTGCAATTAGGATTTTTATCATCGTGAAACTCGATTTAACCTATTCATTTCAAGCTACACATCCTAATGTCGTTTAATTCTTTGGAAATAATCCAGTCACTTCTAATTTCGTAATCTAGTTTATTTAGATAATGATTTCTTTCATTCAGACAAGTATTTTAAATGAATTCTGCCTAATGGATAAATGTCCTATGTCGTTTTAAATATTTTTTAAAGAAGGCTAAAGTTTTCCCATTAATATTTTTTATGAGAATTTATTTCCAGTTTTATTTATTATTTTTCGCATTTTCCATTATTTCAGAGATTTATTATCAAGAATAATTATAATTTTTTTTCTTCAAGTGACAGAATCCACTCATTTTAAACAAAAGTTACCAGATCTGAATGTTAAAAAACGACTAATAGATAAAAACATCGAGTCATAAAATCATACTTTTATTTTTATTTTATATAATGTTTATAAATGATATTTAAATTTTAACAATTTTCAAAATTATTAAACATTATGTATATTTTTTAAATTAATTTTTCAATTAAATTTTTCTAGTGAAATTGATATCAAAATTATTGGATATTTAATATCTTATTTAATCATATTGGTATCTAAGTGTAGTACCAGCAGATTGAAAAATACCCATGCCCGAGGTCGAACTTGGAACTTCTGTTTGTTTGTTTGTATTTATGTCAGCCAATTATCTAAACTACGAATATAGGCCCTAAAGGGGATTGCCCTGCTTGGGTATTTTTCTAAGAGAACCTAACCCATATTTACGCAAGGAAATCCAAGTTTCGAAGAAAACCACGGAAAACTCCGAACGATTAGGCGGATAGCCGCGATTAGACGGCCGCTCTAACCCAGCACCTGCCGTTTACTACTTTCGGAGGTATAACCTCTTGGCCACTCGTGGGATGGAACTTTTAGAATAGAGCTTTGTTAGATATGCTCCTAGTTAGAAACTAGAAAAGTCGTATTACCTAATTCTAAGCATAATTTCACTGCTAAAAATTAATTGAAAAAATTATTAGTATATATATATATGTGTGTCTGTGTCAGTTCACCGATGTTAGCTTTATTTCCGGCTCATGTTTCGTGGCAGAATTATGTGTTCATGGAGAACATTCCATTTTGTGCTGCAATTACAGTCTTAGCAATATAACTGAGTGAGAGCATGCTAGGAAAGGACATGAAGCGCTATTACAAGGGTTAAGAGTTCGATTCCCGGCTTGAAAATTTTTCATTATGTCAGTTCTATGTAACAAATCAAAAATTCATACAATTTAAAAGTTCTCTATTAAGCGTATTTCATAACAATAAAACTATCTACACATAAAAATAATTATAATATAATACAGTACATAAACTATGTATAGTTGATATTAAAACTTTTATCAGTTAAATATATTTTTATTCAATTAAGGATTTATACTTAGTATCAATTTTGTTGCGCTAGCTCTTGATTAATGGGAATATTACAATCGTAATTGTGATTTTCATCATAATGAAAATCGATTTAACTTATTTAATTCAAACTAGACATCTTAATGTCATTTAATCTTTGGAAATGGGCCTGTCACTTCTAATTCCATAATCTAGTTTGCTTAGATAATGATTTCTTTCACTCCGATAAATATTTTAAATGAATTCTGTCTAATTGATAAAAGTTCTATATGGTTTTCAATTTAAGGTTGTTGTTTTTTTTTGTCCGCGCGAAGAGTAATATTTTTTCATTAATATTTTTTATGCGAAATTAATACAAGTTTTTCATTTATTATTTTCGCATTTTCCATTATCTTAAAGAAATTAATTTTCGAGAATGATTATATTTTTTTCAAGTAACAGAATCTTCACATTTTAAAGCAAAAGTTACCAAACAGCATTGTTAAAAAACAAGTAATAGGTAAAAACATCAAATCTTGCATCATGATTTTTCTTTCATTTTCCATAATGTTAAATAAACTATATTGAACATTTTAGCAATTTTCAAAAACGGTATGTAATTATTACTCTAAAAATTGTTACATAATTATTAATTATTTAATTATTACATAATTATTATTACTAAAATATTATTATACATAATTTTTCAATTATTTTTGTGCAATGAAATTACGCACGAAAATATTGAGGATGATTTATCGTATTGCAAACTAAGTGTAGAATTAAGAGATAAAAAAATGAGCATGCTATAAATCAAACTCGGAACTCTTGAATACAGCTTTATTGGATCTACGCTTAGCTAGCAATGTTATAGATGACACATTAACTACTCAGTAAATTTAAATAAAAATTCACTTTTAAAAAGTAATTGAAAAGTTAATAAAAAAATATATATGTGGCCACCGATGCTAGGTTAATTTATGGCTCATGTTTTCCCGCAGGATTGTGTTTTCATGAAGACTATTCCATCTTATATTACAACTGTAGTCTTACCAACATATGTGACTGAGAGACGTTAAGTTAGACATTCTCCTCGTAACTTAATACTGCACACTGTTAAAAATTTTCAGCATTCAGCCCAGTCATTAGACAGTTTTTTTTTTTTTTTTTTTTTTTTTTTTTTTTTTTTTTTTTTTTTTAAACGGTCACCATAACCTTAATTTAACGCTATTTTCACTATATTAGTGACTATTTTACGGTCAGAATATAGTTAAATAACGGTTTTGTAATCGTTTTTTGAAGAAAAAAAAACGGTCAAATGACTGGACAGAATGCTGAAAATGTTTAAATGTGCAGGTCATTCTCTTTCTGAATTATCCTCCGTATCTTAAAATCTATGGGCATTTGGTGCATTCTTATATTTAAAATATTTCGCAGGGAAATTGATATTTTAAACTTCTTCTTTCGATGATCTCTTCTTAAATGATATCACTTTTTTCTTCTTAGTTTTCAAAATATTTCTAAAATGTATGCTTTATTTTATATGAAAGGTTAAAATTTTACTTCCAGTTCTTTAGTTTTTAACACATGAAGTATTAAATTATGCATAGATTTTAATAATTTTTTGAAATTAGATATTTTAAAAAGAGGACATCAAAAGAAAAAAATTAAAGTTTAATTTCATGAGGAGAAATTTTAAATATTAAGAATGCATCAAGCGACCATAGACTTAACATTACGAAGGGGAATTCGAAAATTGAGTGACAGCAGTCTTAAGTGGCAAAGTATAATAAAAGTGCTATTTTAAGTGTTTAGAGTTCGATTTTTTGGCTTGGAAATTTTTCTCTATGTAGGTTCTACGCATATCTAGCAATGTGATAAGTCATATATTAAATATTATATAAGTATGCAACTCGCGTGATTTTCAGCGATCTAATTTTCAAACTTATTCATCGATTACCACGATGGGATATTTGTTATTGAGATTTCCCATAACATATGTTCTATATCAACATTTTGAACTTCATGGACCAAAATGTTGCAATTGTTAGTTACATAAATCAAGAATGAGCATTGTAGAATAATATACATACATTTATGCAATAATTATCACAGGTTAAATTTTATTAATAAAAAATGTTCCAATTCGATACAACAAAGTTCGAAAGCTCTATAAGAACTATTTTATTTTATATACCTCCTGCGTTCTTTCCGTCACTTTGCGCTCTCTGGGACACTTTTCAAAATTTAACCAAAAAACGTCATGTGGCATATCGTTGAAAAGCCCTTTCACCCCTTATTCATATTCTGCACTTTTATTGCTTCTCTACCGCTTTTCCTCCAGGGATATTCATTTAACGTATTCCAACAGAGAGTCTTCTAATAATGGGGAAATTAAATTACTTATTTCAAATGATATTTAACAGTCAATAAAAGATCTTGATCCCATTTATTGTCCTTTTAGTTCATGTTCTTGCCACTCGGGGAGCTTTTCATACATTTTTCTTTGGCTACTTTGCTACTAATACCTGAAAAATTCTAACTTTTGATACTCTCCTTACTGTTTCATACTTACTCGCGATTTTTCACCTTTTTTCAACAAGAGAGTTCCAATATATTGGTTTTTTACTACTGTGGTCTTTTATAACCTCATTTTGGTTTGTTGTTTTATAATTCCATCTGATCTCGGTTGATTCTCGAATTTAATTGATGACTATATCGACTAATTTTTTTACGATTACGATTTTTTTTCTTTTTCTGTAAATTTTTGGAGAATTGCCCATCACAAATTAATAAAGCGCTTGTTTTCATTTTCACAAATTTTATTGTTTTTCGAAACGTTTTTCATTTTTGTCTCCACATTGCTAAATTTTCATCAATCAAATCAAAATTTCTATTTTTTTATGCTTTACCTTTTTTTACAGTGTCGTTCACGAGTTCCAGTAAGGACTGTGTTTGTTAACAATTCTTCGATAGTAACATACAATGCATAGTGAAAACACATTTATGCCTGTGAATAGTTCGGAAATGTAAATAGCTGAGTTTCCGCAAATGAAGATTTATGATTCTAAAGAAAAATATTTGAAATATTATAACATTAGAACCATATTTTAAAAAACAAAATAAGAGAAGGCGGAAAAAAGTGGTGAAATTAAACGTCTATAATTTTTTCTAGCCATTATGAATGGATTTATAGGCTGATATTTGCATGAGACCTTCATCCATATTTTTCCTAATAACCTGAATATTTTATATTGACGGTTTTATCTTTAGAGGGGCAAACTTCATTCGAAAAAGGTAATTTTCGTCGTCTTGCCCCAGCCATGAGGTAATATGACGAAATAAATTTAAAAGCATTAAAAAAGCTTTAAATATAAAGATTTAATTGACAAAAGTCTAAATGCAGTTCAAAATGATATTGGTATTAAAGGAATATTTTAGATAAGAAGGTCTCCAAATGGAATACGTATAATTATTCCACAATTTATGTTAAATGATTTATTTTGTGGATTAAAATCTTAATGTGAATTAAACTTTTATATATCTTAAATTAATACTATTTTACCAAATTAACTTTGAATAAAATAATAAAAGGACCCCAATTAATTTTCTTTTATAAATTAACTAAGAAAGAAAACAGAAAATGTAACATTAAATTTAATATTTTGTTTAAATTTACAATCGTGCTCTTATAAATCTTAAATTCAATTATTTTGGAATCAGATGTTTAATTAATGTGTTCCATTAGACTTATGGCAAGTCCCTTTAGAGTTTAACGGACAAAATTTCATATCACAAAGGAGAACAATATTCTCTTTCACTAATTAAGTCCTGATTAAAATGTTAAAATATGTTCGTATATTATATTATCTTAAATTATGTTATATTAACAATTATTTTCTTTTAATAAAGAAATTCTTTTTAAATCAGTGTCTAATAATAAGCTTTCAGATAATTAAAATTGTCTCAAATTAAATTGTATGTCCGAAATAAGTGAGAAGGAAATTTATAAATCACTCAAACTAGATTAAATGGAAAACAAACGAAAAAAATAATTCAAAAATAAAACAAAAACATCAAAATGCTTAAATATGTTTTGTTTTTGTTTTTGTTGTTACATCTCGAGGAAAAGTTTTTAATTTATCTTACATTGCTCAAAACAGTTAAGGGCATATATGGTTTTAACAAAATTACGGAAATACTTTCACGGATAGGTAAAGTAGATTTCAGAAATCCCCAACGCATGGAATACGGATCAATGGAATTAAAGGATAAGTGAAATATGTACATATAAATGAACATTAATTAAAAAAAAATTACATGACAGGCTTTGGCGCTTCTTTAAAAATGAAGATTATAAACGTTTAAAAAAGCAATAATTAGCACTTTTGATCAGAACCCTTCTAAACAAAACATTTTTTAACCATATCGATGTAATATCAATAAAAAAATGTTTTGTACAAATTTGCACTGACCGGAACTTTTCTAAGTCTTTTATTTGCCAACTATGGATCGGTTCGGGACCGGAAATGACTATTTCAACCCGTGTAGATCCCTAGTGCAGATCATCCATATATTTTAAAAACACGTTTAACATAAAATCTATATGCTTCTATTTATTTTATATCCAAAGGTAAAGGACTGACTTAAATCGACTTTTAAAAACGTACAATTTGTGAATGATCCCACCCTTGCATTCAAAATGAGTCAGTAATTCGTCACTCAGAGGCATGGGTAAATGGTGTAAGTCACGAATTTTGTATTTTAATATCTGCGAATTTTAAAGATATCGCGATGAATTTTATTTATTTATTTATGTTGTGTGTGTGTGTGTGTGTGTTTAATTCAAAAATGAAATAGGAAAATTTTTCTAGTTGGGAATTTTACTCTACGGGAGTCGTATAAAAATTTAATTTTTTGTATTTTTTCAAACAGACCCCCTCCCCATGGAGTTAAAACATATCTCATCAATTTTTCAACTTCTTTTTTAATTAAACAGCTGAAGTCGCCAATGCTCTTACAACTGACAAATACTGGAAGAATAATTCATCGAACTATCCTTAAGGATCACAAAATCTGGTCTGATATTTTTGGATAAGCACAATAGAATAAATAAATTGAAGGTAAATATATGGAACAGCTGAAAACGCTGCATAAGGAATTACACTAGACCAATATATAACATGATTATTTAATCGGTAAATGAATTATAACAAATGTAAATTTTTGAAATTAAAAAAAATGATTGTAAAAAGTCAGGTAAACTTTCTAACCCACTTGGAAAATTTACTTGTGTTGTATTTCATTTTGACTCATTTGGAAGATTATTGGCGGCTTCAGCTAATGCATCCCCGGTTCGAATCCTGGCACAAACTTTTTTCCCACACTTGGAAAATTTACATTTCTTATAATTGATTTACCTATTGTATAATCACGTTATAAATCTTAATAAAACACCGTAATAATTGGCGATAAAATTGATAAATAAGCTAAAATACTTTGTTAAATCACCATAAAATGAAAAAATTAAACAGGACGCGTTTCGAGCCACAACAATTACAACTCGTCATCAGCTAAAGCAAAAGACATGTCCGTAAGGCACAGACATACGTCATTATTTCAATTTTTCCATGGCCAGAATTATTTCTATAATCCTGCCTCTCCCTCTCACTTAGATGTTCACGAAGCTTATTTTATTTGTAAAAATTCTAATAATCTTGTCAGTGTTTTCTCTTCATCCCTCTCCCTTTCTCCTGCATGGAAATTACTCTTTTAGTTTTTTTATACATTTTATATACTAGTAAATCTGCAGATTAGAAGCCTCAACGTCAACTTTGCACATCATTTTTTTAAACACATTTTGGGTAATATTCAACTTCCTGGAAACTGTAATTTAAAATTTTCAAATTACATAATTATTTATAAGAATAAAATAAGAATAAGAAGTTTTCAGCCATCAAAAGCGTTAAATTAAATATTTAGTTATGTTAGGATATTCTGGAATTTTCATGATCTATAATTTTTGTTTTTTTTATTATAACATAGTAGATTTCTTCAAGGGGGCTCCGCCTCCATGAACCCCCCGTAGTCTCCTTAAACTTAAATTTGTAACTTTCTATAAATTTGCTAATGGTTATCGTATATCTTGTATTTCTTTAAACATTTTGATTTATAAGGATAAGTAACAGTTTTAATAAGCATTTTTCATTATGTTCATACTTCTACATACCTGCCCACCACAAACACCTAAATCTGATGTATCAGGAACTTTTGAAAGTGTAAACTCAGTAATCTAGGGTTTTATAATTTTGTTTCCGAAAAAAAGAAGTTTTGATTGCATTTTGTGGCAGTTATCGCGGACAGACAGACAGAACAGACTGACAGGTGGTAAACAATAAATTTTGTGTCGCCAAAATAAGCCTCCACTGAAGTTTCGGCAATGACGTCATTATTCATGAGTTATTGCTATCCATGCTTTTAATATTTTTTACGAATACTATAAAATACCTGTTTTATTTCAATTATGACGTCAAATTTTACCAGGTTAAATAATTGTTAAAAATATAATTATTTTTTATTTCTTTTACTTCTAATTATGCCCCCATTTTTGTCAGAAAAATTCTTATTAACGAAACAAATTTCCGTGTTTAATATTTAACAAAGTACTATATTTATTTTTATTTTAATTCTGACGTCATATTTATTTTTTCTTAGTTTAATTTTTCGAATGGAAATTGCTCAATTGAAACTTATTGCCGTTGAAAAATTATTGCATATTTTAATTTTTTGTTGGCAACAATAAAGGAAATTGGTTAAATTTTATCTAAAAAATCGCTATTAATTTTGCATGAAAAAGAAGGAAATTTTGAATTATTAATGAAAATATGTGAATAAAATTAATAAAACATAGCCTATGTTCGTTTCTGGGCTATGTTATAGTTATACAAAAAGATACAAACACATTAATTCATTAGTTTTGACGTTGACTTCATTTAAATTAACATTATAAAAATAAGGATTGTGATGAATGGCTGCTTAGCGACCATTAAGAGAAAATAAAGAAAATGAAATAAATACATTTGAAATAAGTAAATCTCTAAAACAAATTGAGTTATATTATTAGAACACATTTATAAAAAATCTCCAAAATTTACAGTAATAATTAAAAAAATCTGACAAATGTGTAGACAAAATTTCAAAACAATACAAATAATTTAACTGGTTAATTTCAGTAACCCTTTATCATTGAATTCCATTAATGAAATGTGACATTTTCTCTCAAGAAAAAAAAAATTAAAAATCATTGGATTTGCCATAGAAAAGCATTATTGCGCAAAATAAAATATTCCATATTTTTCGAACGAATGAATCAAATCTTACAAAAAACTATACAGCTTATTCCCAGTGTCTCACTAACATACCCACTTAATTTCAGGCCAATCGGATGTTTTTTACGGAAGTTATCGCGGAATAGACAGACAGACACAAAAAAATTTCGTGTCTCCAAAGTAAGCCTTCACTGACGTTTCGGCAATTATTTTAATACTCTTTTAATTTCTCTTGTTTTATTTTATTTATTAATTTTTATTTATATATTAATTTATATTAATTTATATTATTTATAATTAATGATTTATTTATTTTATTTATTAATATTACAATTTTTATTCATTTATTTTTATTTTTATTTTTATTTTATTTTATTTTTTATTAATTTTTTACTTATTTCATTATTTATTTTTATTTTTTTCGTTATTATTATTTTTTTTATTTTATATTATTTATATTTTTCTATTATTTATTTATTTATTTATTTATTTTTATTATTATTATTTTGGCAACACTTTTCCTTTCCACGTGTGCTCTTTCATCTAGCGCCACCTGACACACTCTTTGTAATCTCCTTCCTCTTTCTTTCACTTTATCTCGACTTTTCTCTTCCACCTTGGCTCTTTCTGACAGCGCCACCTGTGGCACTCTTTGTAATCTCCTCCCTCTTTCTTTCTATTTATCTCATGTCTGTGCCTTACGGACACTTTTTTTGCTTTAGCTGCTGATTGTTGTAACTCGAAAAGCGTCCTGTTTAATTTTTTTCATTTTATGGTGATTTAACAAAGTGTTTTAACTTATTTATCAACGTTATAAATTAATCTAATAAACCTTTTCAACTATGTTTGAAAGTATTAAAAACGAGCCTTTTATTTATTAACTTTAATTAAAAAAAGTCTATTCATGTTTACACAAATTTAAACGAAATATGTAAACAAAATATTACTTTACAATTATCTTTCACGTGATTTTCTATTAACACAACAGCAATTAAGTCGTACATCTTACATTAAGTAATGTTTAGTACACTTTGGACATGCATTAATAAGAAACAATATGAAATTAAAACATCTTGGGTTTAATTTAAATTAAGTGAAATATGTGCTATATGTTAACGATCTAACATACGTAAATTAAGGTTTTAAATGAAGGCTAAATTAGTTAAACATTTAATGTGAATATGCTAAAAAGCTTTATTCATCAGTTTTAATTATCTCAGTTTCTTTAAACGATGACTGATAGAAACTTCATTTTCGAAATTTTTGTTGGGCAATTACTAATTTAATGTAATTAACAAACATACAGCTGCAAGGTAAAGTAAAAATACTGAATAAATATAAATATCTTGAATTTACGAGGTGAAAGTGCTTTTGAACATTAGAGCAAATTTTTATTTAAAAAAATTTCTTTTAAAGTGTTAGGTATAAAAAAAGAAATTCTGCATTGATTTTCTTTAGTAAAGAGATTTATTCTTTAAATAACTTTAAAGTAATTAAAAGTTTTTTTTTGCATAATTAAAAAAAAAACATATTCTAAAAATTAGAATACAATACAGGATTGGCGAATTTTGTGAATATATGATTTAAAAGATTTAATTTTTAAAAAAATCACATTTAATGTGTGTAATGAAAACTGCTATGAATAAAAGTTCGTTCTAAGAAATATTAAGTATTTCCAATTAATAAATGATTTTTTTAATATTAGTGTTGCGATGTATCGGACAGCAACTATGTCACCCGAATAAGAAAGTGTCACTTTCTGAGCAAGACTGATTAATGCATTTTTTTAACTTCTTACATAAATATACATAAATATAAGAGCAGAAAATAAATTAATTATAACATAAATATAAGAAAAGAGAAAGATAAGATATTACACTTTTTAAAACAGGGACTTGCTCCGGGATACAAAAATTCCATCCTGCATTATTTTTATCACAATCATCTCAAGTTTAAAAAATGCATGTTGACCAGAAATAACATAACGGTCTAATTTGACTTAGAAAAGGAAAATCCAATTTTTTTTGCACAAAAAAATACTTTATTTATTAACAAAAATGTATCATAAAAATAAAAAAATAACTTTTTCTCAAAATTTCCTCATTTTGTTTTGATGTTTAAATGCAAATTTTGGTGGAAAAAAATTTCAGCAATCGGCCGAATCTCAGTCTAAATAACTTTTAACAAGTAAACATCTTTTATTGATACAAATGATTTTTCAGGTTTTCGAAACTTTTATGAAGCTTTGCATCAACTGTTGCCTCCAAAATCATCCACAAACTATTCACATGAGTATGGATAACGTCTTTGATGACGAGATGAAGTCTGGAAAATTGGCTGAGACCGGTCTTTGTTAGATAAGAAGGCGCGGAGTCTTACTAAAAGGACAAAACACTATTTACAAAATGTTTTTGATATTATAAATGTATAACATATTTATAATTTACATTTCAATAAATATTTTTAAAGATTTTGACGCGAATATCAATGAAATCGAGAGTCTTAATAATTGTTGCAAAAACTGTTACCCACACAATCACAGATTTGTAGGTTCGACGATATTAAACCATCAAAGTGAGATCTGTAGCAGTTCTTGACAAAATACGATAATTCTTATGATTGCACGGCTCTTTCACCAAAAATTTCTTTTTTGTCAGAAACCTAGATCCACTCCCAGTGTGGAGAGGCTTCTCGATTCATCAGCTTCTTTCATCTTCCAGGTTGTACTCTTTTGTCTTTAGCAATGAGAAATTCCAATTTTTTTAAGGTTCTAAGAATGTAGGTTCAAATTCTCTAATTATAAATCGAACATATTTTCGAGCAATCAATGTCTGTATCGTTAGTTTTCTCATTAACATCTGAATGTTTCTATACACGCGTTTCTTATTCGCTTGTCGATGTCTGGATGGCGTAATTTTTTTTCCAACCACTTTCGTCGTTCCAAGCCCAAGCTCGCACTCTGATTGGTTGTTGCTCTCTACACTGTTTTCATGTAACTTGGCGATAATCATACTTGGCGTAGCGATAGATGCTTCCATCGAGGATTTTGATTTCCTTCCGAACCGAGTACAAAGTAACTTTTCTCTTGCAGCGTTCGATTGGATGAAACGTGTCTTACTGAAAGCTGTACTCTTTAAAAGTTTTTAAACAAAAATTTTTACTTTGTACTCGGTTTACTTTGTACTCGGCTCCGAAGGAAATCAAACTCGACGGAAGCATATATCGCTACGCCAAGTATGATCATCGCCAAGTTACGTGAAAACAGAGCCGAGAGCAACTACCAATCAGAGTGTGAGCTTGGGCTTGGAAGGACGAAGGTGGTTGGGAAAAAAATTACGCGTCTGGATGTGTCTGACAGTCTGCCTCTTCCGTGACGATTTCCTTCATGGCCAAGTTCCTTGAATCACTTGATTTCTTTGGGAACGATAATGAAACGTGAATCATTCCAGAAATCTCACACTCACGCTTTCCTTAATGATGAAGCTTCGAAATCGCATTCTGTTTGTTTGTCATCCTATTGTAAAAATAATATTAGAATGAAAATGAATAAGATAAGAAAAACTTTCAGAACCGAATAAAAGCAAATTTTCCACTGATGAAGTTACTTCTAGTGAATATTTCATTATTTCTGGTCACCCTCGATTTCTTTAGTAGTAGTACGCCCCTGCCTCTCTTCCTCTACTTTCCGTTTGTCCATCAGAGAAGTCTTTACAAGCCCTCTAGATACTACCTTATATGATCCTGGTAGAAACTCTTTGACTGAATTTCACCACTCTTCTCTAAGACATAATCTACATAAATGTGTAGATTAAGGAAAAAGAAAAATATTTTTCCTTTTTTGTACGATTTAAAATCGAGGCTGCAATCACAAAATTGTTTGAATACTCGCTTAGTATATTCCAACATTGAGTATTTTTAAAATATTTTTTAAACCAAATGTGATCCAATCACAAAAAATTAATCTTCAATTTTTTATTTAAAAAGGTTTCCTGCCAAAGTTGGTGATGTAGTTTGATTGCACAGTACTATGAAACAAGGGCTATCAAATTAGCCGCAATTCTCCATCAGGTAATTCACAGAACCACTGTTGTTGACAGTGTGACATTGTAAAAGGACACAATGCAGACTTCCATATGTTTAAACTTTTATCCGAATAGTTTTATGGACAATAAAGGATGAATTAATAAATAAATTAATTAATTAATGAAATAATAAATAATATTGAATAATAAATAATATAAATAAAAAATATAAATAATAAATAATAAATAATAATAACAATAATAATAATAATAATAATATATAATAAATATTTAATATTGAATAATAAATAATATTGAATTAATGAAATAATATTTTTTGAAAAATATTGATTTTTCAATTATGTTTAGTGTGACAGTTTAGAGAAATATTTTGGATACATGATTTCTAAACATTAAAAATATATATTGCTTTAAAGATTATCATCTTTAAAGCTTGAGGGAATTTTTTACCTGAATTGCCCTTTCACAATTTAAGTTGATTACATTTGTTAGAATTCGAAAATAGGGTTAGTTTAAAAATTACTTACTAACCATGCAAGTCTTCATTTGCGGGTTGCATCTATGCGATGCGCGGAGCTTTGAATTAAAATCGAAAATCATCTGTTGAGATAAACTTATTCTAAGTTCAAATTCATCTAAAAGTCCATATATTATAAAAAATGTAGTTTAATTCCATCTAAAAGGCACATTCCTTCATTACATTCAGAGAACTCAATCGTTCTCACACACTTGTCAAAGTTCTTCGAAAAATAATAAATAAAATCAGACGATATTTTCATTTTCTTAATTTACGCGTTCAATTAGTTTCACTTCATTTCATTTTACAACATCCTCCCCCCTTTGAAACTTGGGGAGAGTTTCAAATACATAACAATTATTATTAAAAAGATCCAACCTCTTTGGAGCTTTTACACATCTTCCAGAAGAGGTATATTTCTTAAGTATGACACTATCAGGAGAAGACACATTTTCATGATCATCATGCTCACTGGAACTAGTTTTCTCTTCACCCGACGGTTTGGATGCAATTTCAATTATTTCATTCGAATATATTTCCAAAGGAAAGATGCGCTGCACCGGACGTAAAACCGTGCCGTGCTGAGTTTTCAACTTAACACCACGAACTTTACCATCCCGTCCTGGAATTAAATGAATCACCTTTGCTAAAGGCCAAAATAAACGTTTTTTGTTATCATCCCCAACTAAGACTATTTCTCCCACTCGCGGTTCACGTGTATATTTTTCAGTATGTTTTTGAACTAATTCGCTGAGGTATTCTTTTCTAAAACGTTGCCTAAAATCGGTAAGAAGTTTAGCTCTGTAATTCAACCTTCTCCTTAAACTTTGAGAATCTAATTCGATAATATCCGAATTGCTGAAACTTCGGTTTTCAGTAAGAAACATAGCGGGTGTGAGAGGTACTAGCTCCAGTGGGTCCTCTGAGATATAGGTTAGAGGTCTGCAGTTAATCACAGATTCACAATCACATATAAGTGTATTCAATTCTTCATAAGTCAATACAGATCTACCTAAAGTACGTACTAACAATTCTTTTACAATGCGAACTAACCTTTCCCACCAGCCTCCCCACCAAGCTGCGGTGGGAGGTATAAATTTCCAAACAATTTTATGCGTCATGGTTTCTTTTAAAATTTTATCCCAATTTAATTTTGAAAGTTCATTGGAAGCCCCCCTAAAGTTTGTTCCATTATCACAATAAATAGTGCTGGGCCTACCGCGTCTAGCTATAAAACGTCTAAGTGCTAGCAGGAAAGCATCAGAAGATAGCGAATTGACTAGTTCAAGGTGAATCGCGCGATAAACGGCACAAGTAAACAATGCTATCCAAACTTTCTCGCCATTTTTTAGAAATAACGGCCCGGCTAAGTCTACTCCAATAATTTCAAAGACAGCACAATCTGTAACGCGATCTGGTGGCAAAGGTGTTGGTTCGCTTGACAAAGACTTTACCTTAAAACGTTTACATGCAATACAGTCGTACAATACATTTTTAATAGTTCTTCTACCTCTAATTATCCAAAATCTTTCTCTTATTAAAGATTGCATTGTTCTTATACCTGCATGACAATTCTTTTGGTGTACTGATCTAATCAATAATTTAGTAAATTCACATTTGCCTGGTAACAATATTGGATACAAAAATGATTCTCGGTCATTTCTTTCAGTTATTTTAGTTTTAACTCTTAAAATTCCATTATCATCTGTGAATGTTACAATATCATTTAATGACCTTTTATTATAGAAATAACAGCTCTGAACTAAACGGATTAGATATTTTTCAGAATTTTCAATTTCATTTTGAGTAAGATTAGAATATTTACACTTATTAGAAACATTTCAGCTTCATTAATGTTAGAAACACCTGATACACAATTATCTACATAAAATGAACACTTTAATTTTTCAGCAGTTTCCTTATATTCAGGAGGACTATTTTCTAAAAGATGCATTATAGATGCACTTAGTAAATAAGAGCTAGAAGAGACACCAAATACAACTCTACAATGTCTATAAATCAATTGTCCTTCATTACATGGGAAATAGAATCTAAGAAAATCTCTATCTTTAGGCATAATAGATAACATTAAATAGGCCTTTTCTATATCTGCAGTTATATCGATAGGATACATTCTAAAACGATCAAGAATATCAGGTATTAATTCTATAAGATTGATGCCTTTATACAAACATTCATTTAACGAGGGTTTCCCTTTCTCAGAAGCAGATGCATCAAATACAGGGCGTATTTTTGTGGTTTTCTTATCTAACCTGATAACGGGCCTATGCGGTAAATAATGACATTTATTACTTAATTCATTTTCTGGAACACGTTCAATAATATTCATTTTTTCCCAATTCTTAAATACTTCCTGATATTCATCGAAAAATCCCCCACATTTCAATTTATTGATCATTTTTTCATATCTCTTCCGAGCTAAAACTTTATTGTCGGGCAAATTCTTAAAATTACACTTCCATGGAAGCCCTACTTCATATCTGCCATCGGGAAGAATTTTCATTTTTTCTTTAAAATCGTTTAAATCAAAGTTTTCCCGCTTTTCAAAACTCTGAATGGGGTCAGAAATTCCTATGGTTTCAAGTTCCCATAATTCATTCAAAGGAATATTTCTAACGTGCATAGACAATGTTGTCAAAACGTTATGTTTCTTGCCACACGTTTGTTTCCCCATCACTGTCCAACCGAGCTTGGTTTCTATGGCAGTCAAATCGCAATTTAATTGAATTAAATTTCCTGTCAATAATTTTCCTATCATATCAGCCCCCACCAAAAGATCAATTTCAGATTCCTTACAAAAATCATCAGATAGATTTATTTTATTTCTTTTTAATTCATTTAATATTCTATAATCTTTAATTTTAGGTACAAATCCGCAAATCCCTTTTTCGGAAAATGCTTCAAAACAAAACGCATTATTTCCATCTAATTCACTGATTTCTACAGAAAACACATCATGTTTTTTAGGTTTCGTTTCATCCCCCCCGAACAGCGCGTGAATAATTATTTCTTTTCTTATAGGATGCATTTTCAGTGATTTCGTTATTCTCTCGCTTACGTAACTACTTTGGCTCGCTGAATCCAGCAGTGCGCGTACGACTTTTTGGCGACCTTGCGATCGAATGCGCACGCCAAGCGTTTGCATGTACACAACTTTATTTCTACTACAATTAGAAAGAGAATTTTCAGATTTTAAAGAATCATCTTGATTATTATTTATATTTTGTTCTGGACACATTATTTCAAAATGTGATTTATGGCAATAATTACATTTTAATTTATTTTTAATATTACAATTCTTACTCAGATGACCAGCTTTTTGCAAACAAGTGAAACAAATCCCCTTTTTTAACAAAATTTTTTGTTTTTCAATTAAAGACCTTTTTTTAGCCCCAAAACATTTATTAGAGGGGTGAAACCTATCACAGAATATGCAATTGTTTTTCTTACCTTTATTTTCTATACTCACCAATGCAGAGGCGGTGGCTGGATCAGGTTTGCTAATAATTTCAGATAAAATGTTCTTTTTTCTAACAATAGAATCAAAACCTTTTCTTGCTAAAAACACCATTTCATCTCCTTGAACTTCTTGGCGTAGAAAGTCCATCAGATTTTTTAAAGTCCTGGAATTTTCACTGGAATATGTATCGTGATTTCGACTTCTTTCCCAGGTCAAAAGAACTTCTTCAGGCAGGCAGCTCTCAACCAAGGGCATGAGAAAGTCTCCATACTTCTCTTGAGTTCTTCCCAAACTTTCTAAGGCACGAAGTTTGCTTTCTAATTCATCGTATAAAGAGGCTAAGTCAACTTTCATTTTAGGCGCAGTGGCATTTTTCATTACGAGGGTTAATAATTCCCTAACGTAAATTTGCACAAGAAGATCATCTCGTCCAAACCTCTGTTTTAATTGATCGATAGCCTTCGGATAATTTTCCGCGGTAGCTGGATAACTTGATATTAAACGCTCCGCTTTTGATTTCGGTTCCATACATTGGAATAGGTACTGCATCTTGTCTTCAGCGGCAATAGAATCGTCTTCGTGTATTTTCTTGAACTGGCTCCAAAACGATAAAAATTCCTTTGGTTCGCCGTTAAACTTTTTCAGCTCGATCTCCGGTAATTTAAATTTGCGTTTTACTTCTTCGCCAGGAGATGAAGAAACCTGTATCTTTTCATCAATACGTGCACATATTTCTATATATTTTTCTCGATATTCTTCTGCACTTTCAAAATCTTCGGTAAACAATTTTTCGTCCTTATCTTGTAACAATATTTCCGAAATTTTACTTTGACAAGTGTCCATCCGTTGAAATTTATCAAACAGTTGAGTTTTCAGAATAGAAAGTTCTTTAATTTCACATATTTCTTTAGTTAATTCAGTTTCAATTTTCTTAAACGTGAGAGTAAAAGCAGCTCTCAGTCCTTTTCTCTGAGTTTTCAAACTACTCAGATCCATTTTTTCATTTAAAATTAATTGAAATTCAAAACTCCGGTCCCGCCGAGGGTACCAGTATGTTAGAATTCGAAAATAGGGTTAGTTTAAAAATTACTTACTAACCATGCAAGTCTTCATTTGCGGGTTGCATCTATGCGATGCGCGGAGCTTTGAATTAAAATCGAAAATCATCTGTTGAGATAAACTTATTCTAAGTTCAAATTCATCTAAAAGTCCATATATTATAAAAAATGTAGTTTAATTCCATCTAAAAGGCACATTCCTTCATTACATTCAGAGAACTCAATCGTTCTCACACACTTGTCAAAGTTCTTCGAAAAATAATAAATAAAATCAGACGATATTTTCATTTTCTTAATTTACGCGTTCAATTAGTTTCACTTCATTTCATTTTACAACAACATTCCTGAAAATTGCTTGAAAACACAGATTCGAAAATTATTAAAAGTTTACAGATTTAAAGCGGAAAATAAAAGGAATTAATTAATTTTAGCAAAGAATATGATGAGGAACATTTTGAAATTTAGAGCTTAAATCAATCGTATAGATTAAATTAATATGCGGGAACTGCAATTATTCCGTTTTTAACAGTTTGGTGAATTTTACTCACACAAAATAATTATCGCTCACCGAAAACATACTTCAGTGTAATTGATTATGTGCACTACAAGAGTCATACTCAGTAGAATTTATACTCTTATGAGCAATGCTGTCACTCAAAGGAAACACGCTTTTCGAGTAAAATAAGTACTATTTAATCTCTGAGGAAAAGAATAGTTTTCAAGAACAGGCTGTTTATAGGACAGTATAAAATAACACGTATACTGTCCAGTGACTTCAACACTTATTATTATTTGCTAATAATAATCGACACATATTACTATTTGATAATAATAAGTGTGGAATAAAATACTTTTATGTTATTATTCAAAATATTTTCAGTTCGAATGAAAATCCTATCACGAGTGCATGATTAAGAGTGAATGCATGTATGTGTGTTTACTCTTAAAAAACATCGCATAAATTTTATTCTGGGTTTATTTTGTTACAAACATAATTGAATTCTGCTGCTTTTATGTAAAAGTATGTATTAACAAAAACAAAATTAAAAGTTTTATGCCGTATACCGTAATCAAGAAGCCGGCATAAATTTATCATAGAGAACACGTTTTTGTATAGTTAAGCAACGATCAATTTAAAACAGTTCTGAAAGTTCTCCATTACACGTATTTTTTTATTTAAAAATATATAAATAAGCCTTATATAGAGAAGTGGGGAGTAAAGATATGTATAGAGTAAAAACACGCACTAGCTGATTTAACACGTTCACTGCCGCTCACGCGAAAGCGCGTGGTGTGGCGTCAACGTTAAGGGGCCACTCACGCGCTAGCGCGTGATGTGGGGTGGTGTCCTACAGCCAGTCACGCGCTTGCACGGGAAAATCTTTTACTGATTCTTTGTTATAAAAAGTAAATCGGCTTCTGGGAAAAACCCACTTCTATAGTGCGGCATTAGCTATCATCACATCTTCATGTAAGCGGCAGCGAACGTGTTAATATGAAACAACATTTCTACTATCATAATCGCTAGCTGGTTTCTATTTCAGTGGCCTCCGCGATCCCTCGACCTCACTCCTATGCATTTCTGGTTCTGGAGGTATCTAAAATCTAGAGTGTACATGCGCAATTTGCAAACTTTGCCGAATTTGAAAGATTTTATCAAAGGTGAGATTGCTCATGCGATGTAAAGTTCGGCTGTATTGCATACATTCGCCTACATGCAATGTGTAATTACCTGTGATGGCACCCATGTTTCCACATGTGTGTATTCAAAATAAAAGTTTTCTTTTATCGATCTGTGTTGTAATCAGTGACTGGTGTACTGACTCTGTGTCATATACAATTCTTTTCAGTACGCCCCAATCGTATTTTTTCAGGTGGGGGGGGGGATTCGCAGAGCTGTTTTTTGTGCGTGCATAACGCGACCGTTTATTGTAATACACGTACGGTTAGAACTCTCTTTAGGGTTTTCGCATGCGCTGAGTATTTTGCGATGAAAAAAATGGGTGTTGCCATTGGAAAATTTTGATTTTCTGTAACTATAACCGTAACCGTGAGCACCATTTTGTTGCCGTTCACAGAATCCTGAGCTCATACCTTTGAATAGCTATATTTGAAATCTCACATCGATCGGCTGAACAGATTTGCCACTAGAGCTTCATATATCGGCAAAGTTTTTTTATGACCACCCTGTATTTAACGAGTTTTTATCTTTTAAATCTCTGTTAAAAAATATTCTTTAAGGTTAAATAATAAAGTAAGTAAAAAATAATAAACTTCTAAAACAGTTATTTCTCTGTTTACTCGGCCTAAATTGTTCCTACAATCATTGTCAGTTACAGAATTTAAAAGATATTTTAAAAGTTCATGATTTTACATTTAGAATTGAAATAGAGAATTTAATTGATTTTTGCAATGTCACAACATTTTGTGTAGAGCTCATATATAATTTCTGTTGGATGAAAAACACCCAACCTTACCAGTTAAGGACGTTCAGGACACATTTTAAAATAATTTTTATTCACTGAGTGAAATTTTTAAATTTTTTTTCTCAGGTTACCCATATTATCTGTAAACAAAATCACATGATAAAACTTCTCATATTTTTTTTATTTTAAATTTATTTTAAAAAATCCTGCTTTCAAAAGTAAATATATATATTTCTTAATTTGCTGAATCAGTATTAAAAAAATAATTGAAAAACACAGTTCCGGATTTTAAACATTTTTATGTAACTTTTCTTGACTAATAACAATTTAAACAAGAGAAATAATGAGAAAATCCATTTTAAAGGAAAAGCAGTTTCGCAAGAAGTCATGACCATGGCAACGATTGCTTGAAATCTATATTTTGAAAACAAACCAAAACTAAAATAATAATAATAATAATGTTTCCTGTTCCAGTTAAGATAAAAACTCGATTTAAACGTCATTTTATGAAGCAAATAAAAAAAAATTAATGCAATAAAATATTGTTAAAAGGATTGAAGATTTTTGTTTCCCGGACACCCTTAAATTTTAACTGAAGTTGATTTTTGAACGTAATTTAGTTTCACTCTTTTCATTCTTACAGTTTTTACCTAGATATGCAAAAATTAAAAATATCGTGTACACAAGTATGTTTACGATGACAATGCGACATTTTGATATTTTTATAATTACATTATAAATTAATAAATTAATTTAAGAGAAATTTTCTGTTACATAACTGCAGGTGATAAATCACCAAATAATCTTTATGGTTAAAACTGTTTACCAGTTACAAAAACACTGAAGTAACTGATGCACGAGACCACTCTCATCTTAATAAGCCACATTTCTGTGGATGTAAATCAACGAAGTATGCAAAATCTTAGCTAGCTTTTTAACATTATTTCAATTAATTTTTTTTCGCGACATGCTACTATATTTCCAAAAATAAATCAATTACATGAATCAAATTCATGTAACTGATGTTAAATCCCGTTACAAAGTTTCATCAGTCTTAATGTTGCCTGGAGACGACACATAAAAACACAATTTAAATTAATTCAAATGCTTCTAAAATTGATAAAATTACATCTAGACAATTTTACTAAATATATGCATATAAGAAACCTCGATATATGGACTGATACAACTTTGGAAATGTTTTATGATAATTTTAAACTGGTTTTAGTAGTGTCACATAAAATTTGTCTGAGAACTGGTGAGGATTAAAATTTATATAGGACCAATATAATGTGAAACACTAAAATAGATGAAACATAAATAAAACATAAAATTCAGATATTCATTTTTTTAAATGCTTAATTTGACTGATGTTTGATAGGTTAGAATGATTACAAGGGATATTTTAATCTTCAGGTTTATTTTTAATAAATGAGATTATTGATTAGTTGAAGAAAAGTTTTGTGTTTAAAAATATCACTTGTTTATTTAACTAAATAAATATTTTTTGTGATTTGTTTTCCTTATGTTTTTTTCTTCCTATGTAGTAGTCAGTGATTCTATTCTGGCTAGATGTGATGCTCAGCATTTACAGTAAATTCTGTTTACAGCGTAATTGATATGGACCGAGTAAATTTTCCGTAGTAGACAATATTTCGCCTTGAACAAAGTTCACTCCTACTAGGGAACTGCAAGACGTGTAAGTTACCGATTTTGACGAAAGGGGTATCGTTGGAAAGATCTCATTGAGAGCAGTAAAAGACTCAATTGAACTACCCGTCGCAAATGAGTCGTTTTCGAGATACCCGACAATTTATGTCACGTAAGTAGTGCATACTTAATGGGGGACCGCAAAAATTTTAGGTCTCTATTTTAACAGAAGCGGTATCATTAAAAAGATATCGCCATGAGGGAGAAAAAACTCAATAGAACTATCCATCGGAAATGAGCCGTTTTTGAGATATTCGATAATTTATATCATGTAGCTAGTGCATACTGTTCTAGATCACACTTAATGCGGGACCCCAAAAAATTGTTTTCTCGATTTTGAGGAAAATGGTGTTGTTGCAAAGATATCATTGTGAGAAGTGAAAAACGCAATGGAACTACCCTTCTGAAATGAGCCTTTTTCGAGATATCCGACAATTTATGTCACTTAATGCAGTTTCCCAGCAGCGTGTATTAGCAATGTAACACTGTGACGGTATATTCATGCTGGGTGTCATTTATCACATTATATGCAGACATACTCAGTAATTTAGGTTAAAACAACACAGTTTATTAAAATGATAAGGGCTAAAGGAAAGTGGAGCCAGTCTATAATTTCACTCACTGAGAACACTATGAAAAGCTAAATCATACTCACAGGCTTTGGTCTAGCTCAGTCGGGGCACCGTCTAACACTTGACACTATTTCCTGGCTGATCTACTAAACAAATCTTAATTTCACAGCCCGTGGCTGTGGATATTTCTTTATTTGCTCAAATAATCAAAACGGAACGATTCTAAACTTTCTTACCAAGGCCGAATCTTTAATCCACTATCTGAACTCCTTTTCGCTTTACTGGAGGCCGTAGCTATTTTCCAATCGTCAGCACCTTACTAAACAATCATCAACTTCGTTGTCTAATGGCGGAATACACACAGAGGCTGCTGGCTGCTGGCTAAGGCCAGAAACACACAGACGCTGGCTGCTGGCTAAGGCCAGAAACACATACGCCACAAACTCACACCCAAGCTTTTATACGCGACAAACTGAGATACTTCTCATTAACATAATACTAATAACCGCGAGCTAACTGCGGAATTCGAAAGAGCACACACACTCTAGAAAGTTAAAGTAAAAGAGAGGATAGATGTCACTTTTACGCCTACAAAATGTTAAATTATTGGCGTCACGATCTTAGAAACACTAGAGTGCCTTTATGACTAAAGGTCACTCCCTCACAACCCCCCCTCGAACTCCGCAGAGAAAAAGGGCTGGGCTAAATGCATGCCCAGAACTTTTTCTTGTTATAAATTTAGAGCCGTAATAAAACACAGTGATGGGTGAAATTTAACGCCGAAACATAACTTTTAAAATATTAACTTTAACCCATCACAACCAAAAAAAAAAAACTCAGTTTGCCTCAAATATTCATATATTCAATCCAATCATTCTTCTATCTTACAAATAGCCTCCGTAAAACTTCCAAAAACTCGTAAAACTTTCAAAACTAATTACTTCTTCTCTCAAAACAACCCACTCCACTGGGAGTGCTAAAATTTCTCAAAACACTAACCTTCCGAAATTTTCCTCAATATTGCAATGCAACTATAACTTTACCCAAAAATTTCTCCATAACTTTTAATATACTAGAATTCGCACCAAGTCCAAAAAACCCAATGCGCAAAAACTTTCCTCATCCAAATTCCGACTTCATCTAAAATTACATTTACTTCATACTAAACTAACTCTGCTACTACGTAATACCTACATCCCCATTAGCCAATGAACTAACTCCCAAACTTCTTCAGACTTAACTCCACTTGAACAATAATTGGGGCACATACGTACAGCGGCATATCGCTGTGCTTATGCAACAATCAAAAAATATCAAAAATTTACAAAATGACGTCATCAATCTCTTCATCTGTATTAACTAAAAGAAAAATAGCAGAATCAATACATAACAAAAAGTATACTTCCCTGCAAGAAAATCACATTAACATTCAATTTTAATACAATACAATTTCAAATTCAAATGCAGCTTAAAACTTCGCAATCTTAAATGCTCTTCAAAAGTAGCTGCCATTATAATTATGTCGTCCAGATAGACCAAGACACCCTTACCATTCATGGCCTTCTGAAACGTTGCCGGCGCTCCCGATAAACCAAAACTCATTCTCTTAAAAGCAAAACAACCGTCCCGAGTAATAAACGCAGTCTTAGGTATGTCCTCCGGCTTCATTGCAATCTGAAAATAACCCGACGTAAGATCTAACGTTGACATATAATTCGTACTCGTTATATTAGCCAAAATGTCGTCAATTACTGGAATAGGATACTGAGGGTATTGCGTTATCGCATTTAACTTTCTATAATCTACTGCAAACCTATATGCCTCTGGATTATCTAAACTTTTCCCATTATTTTTACGACATAACACTACTGGAGATGCAAAAGGCGACTCAATTGGCATTATAATATCGTCCGCTAACATTTTTTGAATATGATAATCAATTATATCTTGTTTAACTTTATCATAACGATATGGTTTACTAGCAACAGGTGCTTTTAAACCAGTATCAATCTCATGCCACGCAACATGCGTTAAACCCGGTTTATCAGAAAAAACCTCTCCAAATTCATTAAAAAACTTATTAAATTCCTCCCTCTCCATTTCACTTAACCCCGACTCCTCCAAATTAACTGACACTGAAACAGGCTCTTTCTTACTCACATTCTCATCATTATTCACGATTAACGACTTTTTAAAGAAATCCAAACTAATTCCTCTATCCCTCATATAATCCACACCAACTATACAATGCACTGTTAATCCATCTAACACACAAAACTCCCAACATGTCTTAACCGAACGAATTTCAACTTCCAATTCTACTGAACCTTTATTATCGCAAGCTACTCCCTGTGCTGACTGAACCACCAGACTTGACCTTTTCAACTTCTTATACGAAAAATATTTCCGATAACAATCAAAAGAAATGAACGACTTATCTGCCCCTGTATCGAAGACACTTTTAACGACAATACCATCTAACACAATTAACACTTCAGGTAACTCAACCGGATTAATAGTAATTTTATTCAACCTCAAAGACGACTTTTCTAACCTCTGAACACATCTCTTTTGCGTTGACCTATTTTCAACATTCTCATCCGAAGTTAATCTCCGTACTTGCGAAGAAACATTCCTGTCCCGTACTCCCCCACTACGATTATAACCACTATTCTGTCTATTTCCATACATATTTCTCTCACCACTTCTAAAATTATTAGCACCACCACCATTCCTATTACCATTACTCGTATTCGACATATTACGACCAAATCCATCACTTCTATTACGCACATTACTATCCGGAAATCGCTGTCCCCCTCTCACAAAATTACGTTCCCCCTCATTTCTCAAATTACTATCCGTGACAGGTCTCTGCCGAGGGTTACGCAAATCCCGTTGATCCGAGCTATGCCGAGACTCATACTTCGATAATATCTGGTGCATTTCTGCAAAATTCTTCGGTGCTCTAACTTCAATAAAGTCCTGTATATTTGGATTAAAAAGAGGAAAAACAATGTCCAACAATTCCTCAAATGTAATATCTAAATCTAATTTATTTTTTAGTTCCAGCTTACGAAGATAAAATTTTGACGCCGACTCATAAATATTCTGCTTATTACAATAGAACTCTTTTCTCAAAATACTTTTATCTTTAACGGGAGGAAATGCCTTCTTTAACTCAATTACAGTTTGTTCAAATCTTTTCGCTTCCTCAGTAATCAAAAACTTTCCTATATTTTCTAACCACAAAAGTGCTTCGCCCTTTAACGAGCATTTAAGCACTACGTACCTGTTTTTCTCAGGTATATTATTGAACAAAATATAATCATCTAATTTCACTAAAAATTCACTAATATCACCCTCACCGGTGAAATACACTCGTGGCACAATCTCAAAATGTCCGACATTTCGTTGGGCGCCATTTGTGACGGTATATTCATGCTGGGTGTCATTTATCACATTATATGCAGACATACTCAGTAATTTAGGTTAAAACAACACAGTTTATTAAAATGATAAGGGCTAAAGGAAAGTGGAGCCAGTCTATAATTTCACTCACTGAGAACACTATGAAAAGCTAAATCATACTCACAGGCTTTGGTCTAGCTCAGTCGGGGCACCGTCTAACACTTGACACTATTTCCTGGCTGATCTACTAAACAAATCTTAATTTCACAGCCCGTGGCTGTGGATATTTCTTTATTTGCTCAAATAATCAAAACGGAACGATTCTAAACTTTCTTACCAAGGCCGAATCTTTAATCCACTATCTGAACTCCTTTTCGCTTTACTGGAGGCCGTAGCTATTTTCCAATCGTCAGCACCTTACTAAACAATCATCAACTTCGTTGTCTAATGGCGGAATACACACAGAGGCTGCTGGCTGCTGGCTAAGGCCAGAAACACACAGACGCTGGCTGCTGGCTAAGGCCAGAAACACATACGCCACAAACTCACACCCAAGCTTTTATACGCGACAAACTGAGATACTTCTCATTAACATAATACTAATAACCGCGAGCTAACTGCGGAATTCGAAAGAGCACACACACTCTAGAAAGTTAAAGTAAAAGAGAGGATAGATGTCACTTTTACGCCTACAAAATGTTAAATTATTGACGTCACGATCTCAGAAACACTAGAGTGCCTTTATGACTAAAGGTCACTCCCTCACAACACAAATTGTCGGATATCTCGAAAACGTCTCATTTCCGACGGGTAGGTTTTTTAATCCTCACGATGATACATTTTCAACGATACTATTTTTGTTAAAACCAAGACTAATTTTTTTTGCGGTTGCCCATTAAGTGTGCACTAGATACGAGACATAAACGAGTTTTTTACTGCTCACGATGTGATCTTTTCAACGATACCACTTTTGTCAAAATCTGTGACTTAGACTTCTTGCAGTTCCCTAGTTAGTCTATAGATTTGCAGGGACTTGAAAATCTGGAAAATCTGAGTTGGAGAGATTTCCGGATAATACAGGGTCAACATTACGTAGTTAACATTATTTAGATTTAAGACTGACTGAAAAAGACCCGGATGACAATCTAAAGTATATGGGGAGGGGGGCATTCTTTCAAGTATCTCGCTCAAATCTTAATATTTTCACGTGATTTTTTGCATAGGATAGCTGAGGATGCTCCAGAATCAGCCTACTTTTTACTTTTTTCAATTTTGGTGTCCGGCTAGAAAAAAAAAAACTTTAACTTTTAGAACCGTTTTGAACAGGTTATGAAACTGAAACTATTAAAAGTAAATTCTAGGCCGGTTTTGGATTGTCCGCAGCTATCCTATGCATAAAAAGTCACTTCAAATATTAAAATTTGTGCGAGATATTTGAAAAGAACGCAACCGTAGGCTTCACATTATCATCCGGGTTTTTTTTAATCAGTAGTTTGGCCTCTTAGAGATGGTGCTCCTATCTTTGTAGCGAGCGTTACATATGCATAACCAATAAGGTGTTAGGATTCTATCAACTTCAACATCAGTATATTAGTTTAGCAGTTTTCGCTTTATTTAATGACAACAAAAATTTAGAAACAATCGATGAAGTAAGATGAAATATACTGCATGAAAATAGTGGTGCCCAATTCAAACAAATGCGCGAATTTAAACATCGCGAATGGGTTGGTTAAAGATTGGTTTCAGTGTCAGAGGTTGGTGAGTAGGGAAAGAGGGAACAGGATCCTGTGAGTATTAAATACATGTAATTCATATAATATCATATATATTATTCATTCATTATTTCATACAAGGTGTTTCAAAAAATGACCGGTATATTTGAAAAATCAATAAAAGTTAAATGGGCAGAGATAGAAATACAACGTTTGTTGCAATATACTTGGGACAACAGTAAATTTTCAGGCAGTTAAACTCTCGAAATTAGTTACAATTTTCAACAACAGATGGCGCTGCAGGCGATTTTATTGATGTTATATTATTGGTGCGCATGGTGGATATATGGAAAATATCGTATTTTAGATTTTTTCAGACTGCAGCGCCGTCTGTTGTTGAAAATTTTAACTAATTTCGTAACTTTGTCTGCCTGAAAATTTATTGTTGTCCCAAGCATATAGCAACAAACGGTGTATTTCTATCGCTGCCCGTTTAGTTTTTAAGGATTTTTCAAATATACCGGTTATTTTTTAAACAACCTATATATACATATCATTTATTATATATATATATATATATATATATATTGTTACGAATTTTGTAAATAGTTAGTGTTTGTACTGTAAAATATTTTAAATAATCTTATTAAGCTCCATTCCTTTACTAATATTAGTTTTTGTTACATTGTCTCTGTTATCAAGCAAACTTGCTTTACAAACGCCTTGTTCACTCAATGACTGACTGGTAAATAATAACCACAGCTCGCATCGCATCTCTTCTTATATAGGCAACTTATATAGGCTTCTTATATATACAATCGCCAAGTTTGTCTCCAACTTGGCGATATATCGCCAAATTTGGCGACAGAAATTAGTCGCCAAAAGTGACGCCAACTTGGCGATATCTTTATTATTTCGCCAATCTGCCGGAGACATACACTGAAAATAATGGACAAGTTTGCTTGATAACAGAGACAATGTAACAAAAACTAATATTAGTAAAGGAATGGAGCTTAATAAGATTATTTACATTATTTTACAGAACAAACACTAACTATTTACAAAATTCGTAACACTACCCCCTCCTCAAAGACTGCACGTCCCGGGCAGTGCAATCCTTGAGTTAGAGGAAAATACTTAAAATAAATAAATAAATAAATAAAAATTATAATAAGATTTACATAAATAAGAACTAATTACTATTTACATATTTACAAAAAGTGACTTTCATGACCATGGTCTGAAATTCAAGTTTCGAATTTCTAATATTTTTCGCCAAAATAAGGGGCTAGTCGGTTGTAATGTACGACCTTGGGCTTGGTGTGTGGCAATTTTCGTATGCGTACGACGACGTCATTCAGCCTGTTGACGACTATGTAAGAACCGTCCCAGTTTCTTTGTAATTTTGGCGACAGTCCCTTGCGACGTATGGGATTCCACAACCAAACTTTGTCACCTTCGTTGAACTCATGTCCAGTTGCCTTTGTGTCGTACCGTGTCTTCATCTTTTCCGATGCCAATCCGATTCGGTTCCTCGCTAGACAATGAATCTCCTCAATCCGTGCCTGGAGTTCATTCACGTACTCCTCGGGCGATAAAGGAGCATCAGGAGGACGGCCAAACAAAAGATCCGCAGGCAGACGAAGATCACGACCAAAGAACATTTGAGAAGGGGAGTAACCAGTGGCCTCATGAGTGGCACTCCTGTAGGCAAGCAGGAAAAGAGGCAATTTCTTGTCCCAGTCCTGTTGGTCTCTAGACACCAGGAGAGAGAGGCTATTTAGGATGGTACGATTGAACCGTTCCACCATGCCGTCCGATTCAGGATGTAGAGGTGTAGTTCGAGTTTTGTCCATGCCGAGTAGTCCGCACATTTCCTTAAACACAGCCGAATCAAAGTTTCTTCCTTGATCGGAATGGATTTGAAGAGGAACTCCGTATCTGGAAACCCAGTGTTGAACTAGTATGTCTGCTACGGTTAC
The DNA here is from genome assembly GCA_964019185.1 of Maratus speculifer. Lineage (NCBI taxonomy): Eukaryota > Metazoa > Arthropoda > Arachnida > Araneae > Salticidae > Maratus > Maratus speculifer. The sequence continues at coordinate 294,239,037 of OZ025294.1, read as the reverse complement.
CGCCTCTTGATTAGGTATGGCATAGGCTTCAGGCCACTTAGTGAAGTAGTCCATGACAACGAGGATGTACTTATTGCCATCAGATGTTCTAGGAAGAGGACCCAGGATGTCTAGAGAAATTCGTTCGAAAGGAGCTCCTACATTATAACGTTGCAATCGTCCACGGGTGCGCCTCTTAGGACCTTTACGTGCTACACTACACAGGTGTCACAAGTTCGACACCACTTCTCCACGTCACTGCGAACATTATTCCAGTAGAAACGCTCTCGAACCTTTTGCAGGGTCTTCATTACACCAAAATGACCTCCTGTGGGACTACCATGCAGTTCTTGAAGGACCATAGAAATTCTAGACTTAGGGAGCAGTAGTTGCCATCTACATGTCTTTCCATCGTCAGACTCCCATTTTCGGTACAAGATGCCGTTCTTCAAATGTAGGGAATCCCAGAGAGCCCAATAACGTTTAGTCGTAGGATGGTAATGGGACATGTCTTGCCAGCTGGGCTTCCTGTTGGACTCCTCTTTCAGCTCTAGAATTGGCTTAATTTCAGGATCAGCAAGTTGATCTTTACGCAGGCTCTCGTCACTCCACGGATCTTGCGATGATGTAGACCCAGTTGTAACTTGTCTTACTATAAGACCTTTGACATTAAATTTCTTCTCAACCCGGTCGCAGTATCTACAATTCTCTGAGCAGGGTCTTCTTGAGAGAGCATCTGCATTTCCATGTGATGAGCCTTTTCGATGGCGTATCTCCATATCGTACTCTTGAAGCTTTTGTATCCACCTGGCTATCTGGCCTTCAGGGTTCTTAAAATTTAATAGCCAAGTTAGAGAAGCATGATCAATTCGGATCAGGAATTTTCGACCGTAAAGATAGTGATGAAAGTGGTCTACGGCTTTCACTACAGCAAGAAGCTCTTTTCTTGTTACGCAGTAGTTTCGCTCGGCCCTTGACAAGCACTTGCTGAAATAGGCGATAACATGCTCCTGGCCGTCGATTTCCTGGGACAGTACAGCGCCAATGCTTTCGTTACTTGCATCCGTATCAAGTATAAACTGTTTATCGATTTGAGGATACGACAGAATTGGAGTGGATGTCAAGGCCTCCTTAAGCTTTTCGAAAGTAGCGTCACATTCCTGTGTCCACATAAATTTTTGATTGGCTTCTGTTAATTTATGAAGTGGTCTTGCAATCATCGAGAAGCCTTTGACGAATTTTCTGTAATAGTTGCATAATCCTAGAAAACTTCGAAGCTGGTGAACATCTGCTGGACGACTCCAATTTTTCACGGCCGATATCTTCTCCGGATCATTCCTAACACCTTCCGCCGAAATGATTTGTCCAAGGTATGCGACTTCGTTGCGAAACAAGCTGCATTTCGAAGGGCTTAACTTCAAATTAGCTTCCTTTAATTTTTGTAGCACCCGCCTGAGGTTGTTCAGATGTTCATCAAAAGATTTTCCTATGATTATGATATCATCTAAATAAACAAGACATGCTTCATATGACAGCCCCCGGAGAACCGTTTCCATAAGCCGTTCGAAAGTTGCAGGTGCGTTACACAGACCAAAAGGCATTACCTTGAACTGCCATAATCCTTGTTCCGTTGTAAAGGCGGTCTTCTCGCGGTCGTCCGGATGGATCTCTACCTGCCAGTAACCACTCTTCAGATCCAGAGTCGAGAACCAAGTGTTGCCCGCAAGTGTGTCGAGAGTGTCGTCGATCCTTGGTAGAGGGTAACTATCCTTTTTAGTGACGTCATTCAGTCGGCGGTAATCTACACAAAATCTTGTAGAACCATCCTTCTTTCTTACTAATACAATGGGAGATGCCCATGGACTTGTCGATGGTTCGATGATGTCATTTTCTTCCATATCCTTAATTAAATTCTGCACCTCTTCTTGCTTGGCAAAAGGTAATCGTCTAGGGTGCTGTTTAATAGGAGAGTGATCTCCCGTGTCAATTCGGTGTTGTGCCATTTTAGTTCGTCCAAAGTCTTCAGATGTTTGGGTGAATAAACTTTGGAATTCCCTAATTAAATTATCCGCGGCGTCCATCTGTTTTGGATCTAAGTCTGTATTTTGTAACAAATCCTTGACTAAATTATCTGAAGATTTCTCAGAGTGACTGGAATTTTGACTTATGCACGTCACAGGAGCACACGATGCTATCACCTCTCCTTTCTTAATAGTCTTCGTCTTATCACTGATGTTAACAATTCTGACTGGAATGGTCTTTTTCGAGAGGTCTACTACAGAAGAAGCCACCAATACTCCTGCTTGTGTACTATTGTCTTCTGGATAATCTATATGGCCAAATCGGTAATTAGTTTCATTTTTAATTTCAGCTGGAACTAAAAATTCTGTTCTTGGATCTAGATTGATGTCTTCTTTGGCTATTACTGTTTGTTTACATTCAATTTCATTATTTATTCCAAAAAGACTTATTTCTTCAAATTTTGAGAGCATTTTGTTATTTTTGAAATCAAGCTTGAAGCCAAACTTCTTCAGAAAATCTAGCCCGATTAAGCAAGGATCTGTTATGTCAGCCACATATGCCGTATGGTAATATTTCGTTCCTCCAAAGTGTATGGTTAAATTGGCCTTTCCATATATGCCAATCTTGTCGCCCGTCACAGTTTGCAGGGTAACGCAGGGTGGAGTCCAGATGAGTTTAGATTTCAATTTTCGAGCCAAATCTTCTCTTATTATTGTCAAATTGGCTCCTGTATCGACAATCATACGGCATTGAATTCCGTTGATAAATCCTATCACATATAATTCATTATCACCGCCACTCATTTTTGATATCTGGAGGATTTTCAGATGCGGCTTTTTATTCTCTGGTCTTGAATTCATCTCACGTTCGTGGACTTTGAGGCAGTTTCTTCGGAGATGTCCTGTATCACCGCATCCCCAGCACCTGAGATTCTGTATTCTTGAGCTTGTTCTTCCATATTTTAAAGCTTCCAACTCTTGATTTATTTTCCTAATTTCTTTCAAGACGTCGCTCTCAGTGTCTGAGCTTTTGTTCACCGTTGCCCCTCGGACAGAATGACGATTTCTTCGGCTGGCTTGTGTAGCTGCTTCCAACTTTAAGGCATATAGTAATGCAGCCTTTAAATCCTGCACATCTGCCATTCGTACCGCTCTCTGCACTTCTGGATCTTTTATTCCGTCTACAAAATATTGCAGTGAGAGCATTTCCCGTACATTTGTTGGACAGTCAATGAATGCTAAATTTGCAAGCCGTTCAATTTCCGAGGCAAACTCTTGAAGGGTTTCACTCGATTTTTGATGGCGGCTCTTCATTTGTATTCTCGTATAATCCTTGAAGAATTTTTCGCCGAATCTCATTTCAAGTGCACAACTTAGAGTCTCAAAATTGAGTTGCGTCATATCGGGCAATGTTTGCAGCACGTCGGCGGCTTCTCCTCTTAAAGATGCTGCCAGTTGACAAGCTTTCACCTCGTCACTCCATTTGTTCGCTTCGGCTACAATGGTGAATTGGGTCTTGTAAACTTGCCAGGAACTCTTTCCGTCGTATGTCGACAGCTTGATGTGCACGGGAGAAGCAGGCGGATTCCTAAATTCTTCATAATTACCACTGCAGGCTGAAAGTTTCTTCTCAAGATCTTGTACTTTTTTATTTAGCTTTTCATCTATTTCACCTAGTATTTTCTCTTCAACGTTACAAACTTCATTCTGAATTTTCTCTTCTACTTCCGCCATTTTCCTTTCCATTTTCTGTTCAACATTACTAACTTCATTCTGAATTTTCTCTTCTACTTCCTCTATTTTCTCTTCTACCGAGCCTATTCTTCTCTCTACCGATGAGAACTTTTCTTCCAAAGTTTTCTTCACTTCTTCTTGGCTTTTATTAACTTCCTCCTTTAATTCTTCCATTCTCTCTTGGCTTCTTTTCATTTCTCCAGTCAACTCTTCTTGGCCTTTATTCATCTTTTCCGCCAACTCTTCTTGGCCTTTAATCATCTTTTCCGCCAACTCCTCTTGGCCTTTATCTATTTTATTTGATAATCCATTAAAAGCTTTCAACAACTCATTCAGTTGCTCTTCCGTTGCTCTCGTTTTCGCCATAAGATCCCACTTCTGACACCAAATGTTGCAGCGTATATGGGGTTCTTTTGATCTTATGGTTAGACAACTTCAAACTCTTGTCAGAAAAGTAGAAAATAATTTATTTACAGAACTTCAGAACAACAGAGTCTTCAAAACTCACAAATATTACTCGATATTCAAAAATAACTGCTCCAATCTATCGTACAGGTACAGCTTTAGATCCCAGAGACTCTTTATACAACGTCTCAACACTTAATAACATTCAAAACAACATAAATGAAACTCAAGCAAACTTGCTTTACAAACGCCTTGTTCACTCAATGACTGACTGGTAAATAATAACCACAGCTCGCATAGCTTGTCTTCTTATATAGGCTCGCAGCATGTGCTGGAAATTTCTAGAACCTACTCGAAAAATCCACGGAACAACAAACAATGTATCAGTATATCTAAAGGGGGGTTACCATTGAGAGGGAAGGGTTACCATCGCCAACAATCGCCAAGTTTGTCGCCAACTTGGCGATATATCGCCAAATTTGGCGACCAAAATTAGTCGCCAAAAGTGGCGCCAACTTGGCGATATCTTTATTATTTCGCCAATCTGCCGTAGACATACACTGAAAATAATGGACAAGTTTGCTTGATAACAGAGACAATGTAACAAAAACTAATATTAGTAAAGAAAAGTAATTTAGTTAGTAATATTAATTAGTAATATTAGTAAAGAAAAAAAGAAACCATAAACATAATTAATGGATAACAAAAAATAACTTCAAGGCGGTAACATTTATATTAAAATCAGTTCGAACCGTTAATGTCGAAAAAATCCTTTATGTAGAAAATTAATGGAATATTCAAAATATTAATAAAGGAAAAAAATACTTCGTTTTTTACGAACAAAATTCCATATGTATAAAATATATTTTTTTCCTTTCCAAAAAAATTAATGCCTAATTAAGAAAGCATTGACTAAATAAAAAAGTGTTACATTTTCTTTACTTAATTATACTATTGCGTTAATGTTTTGTGGTATGCTATATTTTTAGTGTATGCTTGCAAGTATTTTTAAAAGGCTAAAAAATTGGATTTTTCTTATTATTAGGAGTAAATGAAATTATTCGAAAGAAATGATTACCTACGAGACAGCAAATAGAAGAACTATTTTAATCATGATAATTACATACTTTTCTTTAGAATATACAATTTTGCTTAGGAACGTGCGTAATTATACATACATTAATTTTCTCATAGCAAGTTTGAAAACGTTACAATAAGCAAAATTATTAACTAATGGATTTTAAGAATTTTTTAAGCCTTATACTAATAAATATTTATATATATATATATATATATATATATATATATATATATTTAAGGTGACAGTTGCATGTGGTCATATGTATGCGTGTATCCTTTATGTATCATTGCTGTAAGCGGTATCATAGTGAATTATGTTTTTACTTTTTGTATCTATTTACATTTATGTTTGTATTTTAATACAGTTATTTATAAAAAAATTCCTTTATTATTGTGTAAAGGTAATAGCAAAACTTCCTGTAACAGTATTGGTTTGCACGAACTTTCGCTGTCACCGTTACAGAAAATGTTTTAGGAATCCCAGTTTCGTGTAAAAAGTTATGTAACTTTTTACTAGTAATTTACTAGTAATTTACTATTTTTTAATAGTAAACAAGTAGTTATCTTAGTGTGAAAAAATATGTTTTGTTTAGCACCTAGAAGAATAACAAGTTGGAAATTGCACGTAAAGCTTAGCAAATAAGGTGCGTTCGTACTATAATGAAATTTTTAAAATATTCAGATGTTGCTGTTGTAGTAAACACATCTCCAAGTACAGTATAGTCGTCAAAATCTTTTGTGTGTTCCTGTAAACACAATCTGCTTTTTATTATACTGTAAGTAACTTTTTTTAAACATTAGCAACGTATATTAATTTTATAAAATGGGAAATACTTTAATATAATTAAAATATTTCCCAAAAAATGTTACCCCATATAGTATGATGCTGATTACTTTTCTGTGGCCCTGTAAATTGATACTAAATATTCTTTAAATCACAAGTTTTTTCAGAGTATATATTTTAGTATATACTTCATAGATTCATGTCAGTTCTGTTATATTCGAAAGAATGTAACATCACTAAAATATACTAGAAGATATTTTTTCCTATTGACCGTACTATAATGGAATATTCTATTTTGTCCCTGTGATTAAATTATACAACTGGTTTTCATAAAATTTAAAATGATTCGCCAAAATTATGCAACAATTACATATTTTAAATCTCAAACGATTTGATTGGGTAGTTTATGCTCTGTTATATGCGGACTGACAGACAAATGTACAGATTGAACGATAACTATAGGTGCTACGGATTTATATAATTACGGAAGCACCTAAAATATTCAGATCTTGATGTAATAGTATATAGTATTTCGGATGCAATATAGAGGACGAAATCTTTTCTGCGTCCCTGTAATTACTATCTGCTTTTTATTATAGAAGAAATTGCTTGTAATAATCCTCAGCAATGTATAACATTTTAATAAAATCTGAAATAGTTTAATAAAATTGAAACGCACCCCCCATACCATTGTGTAATCGAATACTTTTACGTGACCCTGTAAATTAATAAAAAATATTCTTTGCACCTCAGATTGTACAGAATGTATTTTATAGCATGCACTTCATAGATACATATCAATTGGATTATGCTCGAAACATTGTAACACCATTCATATGCACTTGAAAATTTTTTCACCATTGACCGTAATATATTGGAATACTTTTGATTGCTCCTGTAATTCAATTATTCATTTGATTTTCATAAAATTTGAAATAACTCGACACACTTATGTCATAATTATATATTTTAAATTTCAAACATTCGGTTGTATAGTTTTTGCATTCTTATAGGCAGACAGTCGGACAGACACACGGACAAAAGTACGGACAAACTGAACAACGACTATAGGTGCAATGTACTTATATAAATACGAACGCACCTAAAAATATCATATCTTGGTATTATAGAATACAGTATTACGGACATATAATACAATATAGTAGCCGAAAGCTCTCTGTAAATAATATCTGCTTCCCATGATCCAGGAAGTAACTTGTAGTAATCTTCGTTACATAGTGACAGACGAACAGACAGATAGACTGACCGACGGACAGACTGTATGATGACTATAGGTACTACGTAGTTATTTAATTACGAACGCGCCTAAAATATTCAGATCTTCTTGTAATATTTAAACAGCATTTCAGATTTGCTGTGAGGCCGAAATCTATTGTGTATCCCTGTAAATATTATACGTTTTCTATTTTACAAGAAATAACTTGTAGTAATCCCCAGTAACGTATATCAATTTCATAAAATGTTAAATAGTTTAATACAATTAAAACGCGCATTAAACAATGTTCTCCCTGTACTATTATATAATGGAATACTTTTATATGACCCTGTAAATCAATAACAAATATTTTTTGCACCACACATTGTACAGAATGTGTACATACGTAATAGATACATATCAATTTTATTATGTTCGAAAGAGTGCAGAACCATTAAAATGCATTTGACACATTTTTCCCAATGACCGTGATGTACTGGAATACTTTTATTTGTCTCTGTAGTTGAACTACACATCCAAAATTCATGAAATTTGAAGTGACTCGACAAAATTATATAATAATTATACACTTTAAATTTTTAACGATTCGGCTGGATAGTTTTTGCGTTGTTATATTTGATTGGTTTGATATTCTGATTTGATTGGTTTTGATATTATGTTGGACAGATGGACGGATTGAACGACAACTATAGATGCAACGTATTTACATAATTAAGAGCGCACCTAAAATAACTAAATAAATAAATAATTCCATTTCATGCAATCCGCGGAGATAAATTGATACATTGTTGCCAAAAGCAACTGCTCCATTTGAATATCGTACACGTATGGGACTGGAAAAAACATCATTATGCAGAATTTTTTTTTCGTAATATAGAGATTATTTTATATATTAATGGTATCCAAAGTTCAGGTTCAGGAGAAAATTTAATTAAACAAAAAACTTCGTTAAACAGATACGTTGGTAAAGTGAAGTTTCACCGTGCATGCCTCGTTTAGCTACGAAAATCCCGTCACACATGAGTATAATGATAGTTATCACAAAACAGGCTTCAAAAAATGGCAAAAACTTAAAAGTGTATGTTGCTTGTTTATATATTTAGGCCTGGTATATTTTCATTAACACATTCGCTTAGCGTAACACATTAACACATTCGCATTAACATATCACGCTCCAGCGCGTGATATGGCTCCGACGTTAAGGGGCCACACACGCGCCAGCGCGTGATATGGGATGATGTCCAACAGCCAGTCATGCACTGGCGCGGGAAAATCTTTCACTGATTCTTTGTTATAAAAAGTAAATCGGCTTCTGGGAAAACCCCACTTCTACAGTCCGGCATTAACTATCATCACATTTTCACGTAAGCGGCCGCGAACGTGTTAATAAACCTCCAACACATGTCTTCGTTTTCTTACAAAGTACATAAATTTATCGATAGAGGTTTGACTTAAGTGTAGTTTGTATATGAAACATATTTATTTTTTGATGCACATTACGCCCACATTTTTCAATTTCAGTACAGCTAATTATTTATTTATTTTGTCGTAATAACAGACGATATAAATGAAATAAATACATAGATTCATTCTGAAAAAAATGCTGCCTAAAAAAAATGTTGTCTGCAGTAAGATTTTAAAAATACGAACTATTTTTACAACATAAAGAAAGCACTTATTAATATGCTTTTTATCCTCATTAACATACTTTTTTTAATAAATAGTTAAAAATATTTTGACGCCAAACATAACGTTAGCTGACAAAATTATTTTAAACTTCATCACTTTTAAATATAATATCTCAAATATATTTTTATTTACTTAAAAAATAGTATGTGAAAGATCATCTTTCAGACAGCAAAAAAAATTGTATTGGATTTATCACATTCTTTGCAGTTTTTCAAGAATTGAATGATTATAAGATATCTATACAAACTTCCTTGATATATCATATTACAGTTTATAATAGTAAAAAGAAAAGAGCAAATCAAAATATATTTTTCTTTTTATTGAACTGCTTGAAATTGAGGAGGAGAATTCTTTATTAAATTTAGAAAGGGTATTTCATTACAGAAATTTGCAAAATAAATAACTATCTAAAATTACAAATGTTTTTCTTAAAGATAATACGTGATATGTAATATTATCTTTAAAAGTATAAAAACATTTAGTTTAAAATAAACAGCAGTTTTTGCATTTCACAATAAATATTCGATAGGAAAAAGAATCAATGAACATTTAGATTTTTGCAATATTTTTTTTAACTTAACAAAATTAAAATTTCTATGAAATCTACAAAAAATTCTTCCAATGATGTTTGAAAATTATAGAATTTGCTTTATTTAATAACTAAAATTTGAGTTAAAATAAGATAAAAGTTACAATCGTAAATCCTGATATTGAAAAAAAGAAAAGTATTTATAATAGTTTTTGACGCGACTGAGTTTTAACCCCCTTCTTGGCGCGCTTCCAAAATATCGCCACATTGGCGCGCTTTTGCGTTTTGTCTCCCGGAGCGGGATTTAAGTCCAGGAGATATTACGCAAAAGATATACCTTCTTTTAAAAACTAAACCAGCCTTTTTTTAAATAAAAAAAGAAATCAATAATAGATTTTCTAAAGAAAAATACTAAGCTTTGAAGTCAAATAATGTTTTTCTTTTATATATAATATGAAACTAAATAACATTAAGATTCAAAACATCTAAAGTACTAAAGAAAGGCCTAAAACACTTACTTTTAAATACAAAGCACGGTCTCTGCATTCAATAAACAATAGAAATGTAGAAAATACTTCCTTATAAATACAAAACAAAGGTTTCTAATTTAAAAAAATCACTCGTATATTGCCCCCAAAAAATTTACTCACTTGATGTTACACTTTTCAAAATCCAACGGCCTCTAATGAGACACAAGATATTTAATTAATTTCAAGGCGCGAGACTTCAAACTTTTAAATGTTTCTCCTCTCTCGTCCAATGAGAAAACTTGAAAAGAAAGAACGAATGAAGCATGCGCAAGCCGAGGAGCGAAATCTCTCCGAGGGTTGCCAAGAAGAGCAGCACCTGAACGAAAAAGAAAGCAAGGCAAGGCGCAGTCATCGCGCGTAAAAAAAAAAAAAAAAAAAAAAAAAAAAAAAAAAAAAAAAAAAAAACGCGCCAAGAAGTGGGTTGAAACTCAATTTACCCAAGTTTTTTTTTCTTGTACTACTCCCTTCCCCCTTTTTACTTTCTTCTATCTTAATTGAAGAAACTTATGTCATCGAAAAATTTTCAACTTCCAATTTTCTATGGATTTACACATTTTAATTAAATGTCTGTTTGTCTTTCTGTCCGTATGTCGCCATTGCACCATCGAAAAATGTATGAACTTATGCATAAAACTGAACCTTTTTCTGTGTATGTTTCATGTTGTCATCTATCCTATTTTAATATTAGAGCCCTGTTATCAGTCCCCACTATAGATTTCCTAAAAATTGCCCAATTCACTATTTTTCTCTAACAACTTCTCGGTTCTCTAAGCTTCTATATGAACAATAACAAAAAAATCTCAGATTTAAACTATTATCAATTTTCAATAATAATCTCCTTTCTCTGTTGTTTGTTCAGCTTCTTAAAAAATGATCCATTTGAAATTTTAGTATTCTCCAACTCCTTTATAAATAATTTTTTATATGCCTTACCACTTTCCAGTTGACAAACTAGACCCTTTGGCCCGGTCCTTCTTTGTGCCTCAGCTACCAACTTTTTTAAATGTTAATCTCCTTTTTCAGCAACAACTTATATTTACTCACAATCAAAAATTGCGTAAATTTAGATAAGACATTTCACAATTTTATTAAATATCATTTTAATATTTATAGTAATCCATAAAATTTACTAGTAAATCACGAACTGGATGTACAGTACACCTTTCACCGTTTGGATTCGCATTTTTCCCGCGTTAATAAGGAGACAATTTCAGCGGGATTTGATTCACTTCATTTAAATTACAATTCAGCTGTTTTCCATATTATCCTTTTCAGTTCCAAAGCTGAAATAATAATTAAAATGTCTATTCATTGGGGGGGGGGGGGATCCAAACAAATCGACATTGTAAATGACAGAAAAAATATTTTTTCTGAAATTGATCCTTTGGCTGCTTTGTAATTTAGTTTAAAAAATATGGATCTAAAATTAAAAATCTCTCTTTAAATATCAATTTAATAACCATTGACATAAATAAATGCATTCTCAAATTTAAGAGCATTAAAAAAATAAATAAAATACAAATACTCAAAAAAATATATTGACAAAAAGTTAAGTTAGATATTTATGAAAATTTATTACATTCTTGGCCACATTGTTTTTGGACATTTTTTAGCATTTTTGAAATTTAGATGAAAATAACATTTATATTATGAGGGATTCATCTTAAATGCAGACATTCATTCGTTTACTTTCAACACAAAAATCATTCAGCTATTAAAAAGTAATGGAAAAATGAAAAAAAAATCAGACATTTTAGTTTTTATATCAGAGGTCCCCGAATGAGGTGCCAGGGACCAAAGAGGCTAAGAAAATTTATCTTCAAGTTCAGTTACAATCATTTTTCCCATTAATGGAAAATTTGTTTTTTGGATTCTGTGGCTTCATTGCTACGCTGTTTAGTTGACTCAACTTGGTTACCGACTGTCTTCGGTAAATGCGGGTCACTTCCGGGTCATGCTGTCTTATGTAGTGGTGGCCCATGTCACAGGTTCGTTCGCAAAAACATTTGTCTCGCGAATGCCCTAGACGCTGTGGAAGACAAGGAGGTCCCCGGAACTAGGTTTATTTAAAAGATATTCAAAATTATAAAATCATACAAACTTAAGTTATCTTAATCTTTTTATAACCGGCACAGGGCAATGCCGGGCGGTCAGCTATATATAACGCCGCTTCCCAGTGTATTTATAGTTCAATTACACTCCCCTGAAAAGTTAAAGTAGAACCGGTATTTTGCATCTAATTTGCAAATGATTGAATATAGAAATAAAACATTTGGAGGAAATGTGCGCTAACCTGTTATTTATTAAATGTGACAGAAAAATTTACTTTTGTTTAACATATAAATGAAATTACAACAAAAAAGCACTCATGTTGGAAAATTCCATTCTTGGAGAAATTAACTCATTGCAGTATTATGCGGTAAAATGTGACAGAAGCATTAAAAAGCAGGTTGTAATACGGAATATGTCCACCCCGGACTTGAATGCATTAGCGGCATCGACTTCCCATGCTCTCTATTAAATTGCCGTACACCAAAATAGGTAGCAATGACCAGACATGGATTAAGCCTTTTTCCAGCTCATTTAATAATATTGGAGGAAGACTTAAAGTTGCAACCTGTCTACCCAGATAGTCTCAAAGATTTTCTATCGGATTCAAGTCTGGATATTGAGCTGTTTATTTCATTCTCTCCAAACCATGATCCTCAATGTAATACCAACAACTACAGATCGGTGTGCTCTCGCATTATCATCCATTAGAATGAAACCATTGCCGATAGCACCAGCATATGGGCGCATATATGAATCAAGGATCTCATCTCGATATCTCGCACAGGTCAGAGTTCCTCCATGGAACACATGCAGGTCAGTGTGGCCTCCGAGTGTGAACCCTGCCCAAACCATAATTCAACCGTTTCTGTACTTCTGTGTTTCTACAGTGTTTGATTGATGGTGTCGATTGAATTGTTCTTTCCAGATCATTAGCCGTCCTGAATGTCCAAATGAATACGATAAAATACTAATCATAAATGTTGTTGATCACTGTAATTTTCTATTACAATACCACTTTTTTACAAACTTGTGAAGGTGGCCGGAAACTTTTGAGAACATGCGTTTTCCTTTATACTTAATTTTGTCTGTTAAATTTATTTATATTTACATGTTCTTCTATAAGTAATTTCCTAACTATTATGTCAATAAAATGTATAAATATCACTTTGAGATTCCTCTTCATATGGGTATATTTACAAATTAACTGAAAAATTTTTGCTGGCCGGAAATATTTGACCGCCACTGTATATAGTTGAGATGTGTGCCGAATGTCCTAAAATGCACTTGCTGTTTTTAAAATTCTAGAAAGATTAAGTACATAGGATAGGTCTCTAAGAACATAATTATATTTGCAAAAGAAACCTCTCCATATATCTTATCTCCTATTTTCCTATCAAAGCTGATCGATTTCGGTTTCGGATTTGATTGAAAACCTATGAATTTCAGCGGCAATTATCGCTGTTACTTTGAAAAAAAATAACTTTTGACATCTTAAATAAAGGTATTGTAGAATTGTTTTACAGCTGCACCATTTCTAAGTTTTGAAATTTTAAAAATAGTCAGTCCATTTTCTCCTAATATATATTACCTTTTGATCGACTCAACACCTCCCTACTCCACACACACACACCCTGTTACTCCTATGACTTTGTTTGTCAAATTCGGCAAAACCCTGTTTATATTCTATACTGTATCCTATATATAGAAAATACGAGAAACAGAGAAAAAACTGCAGTCACTTTTTCCTTAAATACTTGAATATATACGAATTTAAGGACCCCTATAAAAGCCGGTCCCGGTCAACTGCCAACATCACCATGCTTTATTCATTACCTGGCCATATATTTTAATATCAGTTTGAATTTATTTGAGATTTTCTAAATAGTTATAATATAACTTTATAGAACAGATAGATATTGTTCGGAAATTACGAAAGACAAATTGAAAAATTTAATAATAATTACTTTGTATATAAATACTATAAAGAAATTCATTTAATACTATTTAAAAATTGTAAAAAAGTGGTAAACTTCTCACAAAGATAATCAATATAAATTTAAATGCAAAACAATCTTGTAAATGCGCTTGATAATAAATATGTTTGATTTGTGACTCTGCCTTGTTAAAAACTTCTTCATTATTTCCCACACAGAAAATATTTTTTAAACATACATTACAATCTCATTACAGTAAGTACACTCTCAAAAAAACTTCCGTCTGTTCACAGGAAAAGTACTGGCAGCACTGCTGCCAGAAATTGTCTGTATATTGACGACTATCTGCTTATTTTTTTCTCCGTCAAAAGAGGAAAAATATCCGTCTTTTGAAAAAAGTCTGGAAAAGATAAATACGCCGGCGGTGAGGGTCGAACTCACGACCCCAGCATTACAAGGCCAACGCTCATCCTCTGCGCCACGATTGCTCAGAAGAAAAGTGCTTAGAAGTAGAAGCCTTTATTTCTTATGAGTGTGATTTGGTTTATTTCGTTAAAGAGCTTTTAATTTTGAAGTTAATTTCGGGATGATTTCATCTTTAATGAAACTGTGGCTGGGGGTTTTATACGTTTATATTAATATAGTATAAAAATGTGAATTTTGATTATATTTGCGTAGATTGCTAGAAAAAAAATATGGATGTTCTATGACAAGATTTTTTTTGAATAATATCAATTTTTTTTTCTTTTTGCATTTTATTTTTTAATTAAAATATCTTTTAAATGTGTTCACTTAAAGTACATTTTAAATGGGAATATTTATTATATATATAACTCAGTAAATTCAACTTTATTTAACTTATCCAATTTTGAATATGAATAACAAATTGTGAGAATTTTTGAATGAATGAAGAAAGTAATTGTTATTTATTTTTAAATACGAAAACATTTGTGTCTTTTTAAACTAAATTAGACATTTTAATCTATAGAATATTTTGCTTTTCATTTTAAAAATAAATTCGAATTTATTACTAACAGACCCAATACGCATGCGTGCAAGAAATAAACAGAATCTCTTCCTCATTTTTCGACGCTCGGAATGAATTCACAGATCAAATACGTTTTCTGGGAATACGGTAATTATTTGTGAAAAAGTAACGATAACTTAGTGTATATTGACGAATTTTTCTGACAGTGTAAGTGTCAGGCCGAATAACACTTGGTATGTTTTATTCTGCATTTACATCCGAGAAATAAAATTTCAAATGCACTTAAAATATTTTAATGTCTTCTAAAACGATTTTGTTCCTTCTATTTTTCAAAAACTACAAAAACATTATGCTAGTAATAAAAGAAAAAAAAAGATTTATAAAAGAAAAAAGCGATTCCTTTCAAAAAGAAACATAATACAAAATTTCGAATTCGAATCTCTAATTAGATAAGTTATTTAAAGATTTTAGATGCTTTTAAATCTGAATATAAACTACCGTAAAATGGTGTTAATAAGGAACGAAACTTACCGGTCTTACAAATAAATTCGTTATAAATATATTCTATGAAATTTTTAGTTGCGAATTTTTTTATAAAAAGTTAATAACATTAAGAGTTGGGAAATTCAGTTTTGTCATGTTGACGCCATTATTGGGGTATATAAAAAAACTGCAAATGGATCCTCAAAAACCTCATATTTTCAATGTCTTCAAAACTTTGTATGTAATTGCAGTGCTTTTCGTATTCTAAACATAACAGTAGGGATTTTTAATTAATGATACGCCTGTAAACGATATGCAGTATTAGGTTCTATTTTTTTTATAAACTACATAATGAAAAAGTGAAAAATGGCTTGCAACATCAAAGGTTTAAGATTTACGGATTGAATCGGAACACGGTTTCTCTCATGGTTTATTTTTTATATAGTAATAGTTTCATGTAATATCTGAAAACTTGTGTATGAGTATGTATTGTAACAATATCTTTTTTTTGTTCTAATTACTTGAAGGGTTTAAATTGCCAATAAATTACTTAGTTAAACAAAAAAGTCAACGCTTAATCCAAGACAAGGAACACACAAGAAAAGAATTTACAGAAATACTAGGAAAAATTGCACGGAATTATTCTCTGATATCCACAACATTATATAAAAATCTGAAAATGGAAAACGAATTAAAAAACAGAGGGATCCAAACAGTACTAAAGGCTGGGGATGAAGGCGTACTAGTGGATCGTATTAATACATACAACGATTACATACTGTATAGACTGACTTACCCAATGACTACTAGTAAAAGATCTGACTACTAGTAAAAGATTGCCCGAACCTTCTTCCAGAATATACTGGTCATGGTAGAATGCATTCTAGAAATTCCGTAGTTCAGTGCATCTGAATTCACACCAGAAAATTTCTGTGATAAATTTTGCTTTATTTAAATTGGAATGTCTGTCATTAAATATAACAAGTATTTCTATTATAATTTTCTGGCGTGAATTTGGAATATTGAAAAATAACGGAATATTATAATGTCAAAATATTCGGATATTAAAAGTTATTTGATATTTATTAAAAATATACTATGCGCAGGATAGATATTTTAAAAGCAATATCTACAATAAACTAAGAGTGTAAAATGAACGTTATAATCTGTAAATGAAATAAGATTTACTTGAATTCATGTATTGCGTTACATTTAAAAAACACAATGGACCAGCTTCGTAAAAATGAAAAAGATTCTCAAATAAAAATCATGTAATCTCTTTAGCGAAATACATTCTTATTTAGTATAGTTAATATAAAATTAAATAGAAGAAAATGGGAATATATATTTTAAAAACACTGTATCTATAATGAACCAGGAATGTAAAATGATGGTTTTAATATGTAAATGAAATAAGACATTTTTAAGTACATATATTGCGTTAGGTCTAAAAGCAATAAATACGAAAGAGAACGACTTCGTTAAAATTACATTAAAAAAATGACATATAAACTATGTAGCCACATAGATTGTTACTTAATATTAAAATATAAAATATTATGGAAGAAATTTGTGAAACAACTTTACTTATTCAAAAGGGAATTTGCAGGAAAATGTACATACACAGTGTTGCAAAAACCTGGAAAATGTGTAGAATCCCTTTTTGTTTCATAAATTTCAATTTTTTCTAATTACACTATCCTTAGCATAAAAAGTGCATAACAATGATAGAACTGTTTTATGCATCACTTTGTACATACAAGACTTTACAATAAATAAATAAAAAAATCTAAAAATAGTTTTATGATATAGTTCTTCATAAAAAATTCTGCAACAATAAACTATAGACATGCTTTTAAAATTCAAAATGAAATTTCATCTTAATCGTTTTTTAATGACGCTAAAATTTTCGTATTTCTCAAGTAATTTAAAAGATTAGAAAAGTAATTTCATTTATTTATTGTCAAATTAAACAGGTGCAAAATGGAGATAAAAATGCATTATACTATTTATACTAATTGTCTGAGCGAAGCGAAGTCTTTATACTCAGATACGTAACGATATTAAAAGTCAAAAAAATTTTTTCGTCAAGCAAATCTCAAAAAGTACTTGTCGGATTTTGATTCTGTTTGTACCAATAGGTACCTATGAAGGTAATCTGGTGAATGCACTACATACGAAAAATTAGTTCCAAATAGTTTAAAAGTTATATTAAAAAAACTGATAAAAAAGCACAATTAATTTGCATACGTCACAGAAATTTGGTGTGCGTGATTTTCACCAGCTGGAAATTTTCGTTGATAACCGAATCAGTACATGGAGTAAATAGTAATCATTAACGCACTCAAAAATATTGAATGCAGTAAAACATTTTAAAATTTAATCATGCAGGAAAATAAAACTTATTTTTTTATATTAAAAAAATGTCATAAAAACTTTGATTTTGAGATTTTGTGATAATCTCTTAATAGCATTTTTTGATCGCTAAAAGAATGTTTTATATATTTCGCGTGTGAAAATTAGAAACAATTACGTTTTTAAATAAAAAGTTTCTTTTATGACATCATTTTCCCTTTATATTTATTGCATGTTTTCTTTTAACTTATATTTTGTTTGTGTGTGGAAGTCAATTCTGGTCACTAATTTTTCGGCACGGATACCACAAGTGCATCAGATTTGGCGCAATTTTTTTCAAAGCCCATTTGGCGAAAACTCCGTTTTCAAATAATGCTTACATACACATTTTTAAATAATTTTCTATTTTCAAAAAGAACTTACAGTAAATAAAATAATAATAATAACTATAAAAAGAATTATTTTTTATAATTAAAAAAAGGAAATGAAAGTAAATAAACATTTTATGAGTAAATAAACAAATAATAAATAAAGCCGGGTTACCATCTGAGGTAAAATAATACCATTTTGACTCCAATTATGTACCCTGGTGCATATGTGACATCTTTTCCCATTTTTCATTCATTTCCTGTTGGCATACAACTTTGAAATTTGGAATATGTATGCATACCTGGGACCAATACTGGAATTAGACACTGATTTTTTTAAAATTCGATCCAAAAAGAGGCAACGGGGGCTAATTTTTAAAGATTTATACTGCATAAAGTAGCCACTTACCTATTTTTATATACAAGAAGTAAGTGGTATGTAAAAACAATTATAGTATACATAAATAAAATACTTGAGATAATATACTAGAGATATAAGCACCGGGTTTGGCGAGATATTTTATGCCAATTAGGCGAAAACATAGTTTTGATTACCAGATACATATAGCATGCTATAATAACACGTTATTTATTTCAAAATGAAAAAAAGGAATAAACGAAACATTTTCTGTTATTAAAAAAAAGAAATAACAATTAATAAATGATAATATTTTTAGAACAAACAATTTATTATAACATTTATATGATAACCAGCATGTTAGGCAACTGAACGCCATTTTGGCACCAATTAGGTACCTCGGTGTGTATAGGGCATATATGTGCCACATTTATTTGTAAAACTGAGCATGAACGTTTACCAAGTGTGTTTTCATAGTCGCTTATATCTTTTTGCAACATAGCGCACCTTCCGAAGCCAAAGCTGCACAAAAGAAAGAAAAAATCAATATTTGCAGTATTTTTTTTTATTTAATGCACATTTTGTAATCAGTAGGCTCGATAATCAGACCTCGTTTTTTTGCTTTAAAATATATTTCATACCACGTCTTTTTTGGATTCGTCGTTTTTCCATATTTGATAGTATGCGTCTACTCGTTTTGTAACTTTTTTTTTATAACTTTCTTCTTTATCAACAGCGACATTTGGATTTCCTATTTAAATAAAAATTCTTCTAAATACAAAGAATTTTGTTAAAATAAATAAATGAATGAAATGCGGACATCTCTCTCTCTATATATATATATTTTTTTATGTAATGCACATTTTGTAATCAGTAGGCTCGATAATCAGACCTCTTTTTAGCTCACAGGCTATCATAGCCTGAGAGCTTATGTGCCCGTCCGTTCTGTATGTACTTGCGTTCGTGCGTAACTCGATAACTCATGATAAAAATATCGGATCCACTTGAAATTTTGTATATAGGTATATCCTGATAAGGCGCTTCCCTGATTAGTTTTTGGAGTTCATTCGATATGTATAAGAGGGGGAACGGGGGGCTCATGCCCCTCCCCTTAATTGATATAAACGAGATTTTCATGTAGAATTAACAGTTTTCGTTCAAAATTTAGATATAGGATCATTCTATGAGGCGATACCGTGTCTGTTATTAGATGTTCATTGAATAAGTATAAACAGGGGGAACGGGGGGCTCATGCCCCTCCCCTTAATTGATATAAACGGGATTTTCATGCAGAATTAACAGTTTTCGTTCAAAATTTAGATATAGGATCATTCTGATGAGGCGATACCGTGTCTGTTATTAGGTGTTCATTGAATAAGTATAAACAGGGGGAACGGGGGGCTCATGCCCCTTCCCTTAATTGATATAAACGGGATTTTCATGCAGAATTAACAGTTTTCGTTCAAAATTTAGATATAGGATCATTCTGATGATGCGAGTCCTTGGCTGTTATTAGGTGTTCATTGAATAAGTATAAACAGGGGGAACGGGGGTTCTAATGCCCCTCCCCTTAAATTGTATAAATGGATTTTTCAATCAGAATTGTCAGATTTCGTTCAAATCTCTGAATAGTTTTGGAAGTTTAATGGTTAAGCATAAAAGAGGGGAATAACTCCTCTTAAATTATATAAATGCTAAATGGGTTTTTATTAAGAATTATCCGATTTGCTCTGAATTTTGGATATAGATTTTTTAATATGATAAAGCATGTACTTGATAGTTTAGGAAGTTCAATGATTAAGTATAAAAAAGGAGGAAGGGGAGAGTTGTTTCCCCTTCTTAATTTTTTTTCGAACGGAATTAACGAAAATACAAGGCTATAATGTACAATTAGTATGCGTAGCCTGTGAGCTCAATGCCATCAGTTTAACTGGGCAATATTCTTTTTATTTTAAAACTACAGAAATATATAGCTATACAAAAGAATCATCTAAAATTTTATCTGTAACCCGAGTTGCAGTTACATAAAAAGTTTTAGGCATTCGCAGCTTTCCAAACACTTCTTAATAATCTTACAGATTTTTTTATTTAGCTCACAGGCTATCATAGCCTGAGAGCTTATGTGTCCGCCCGTTCTGTATGTTCGTTCGTGCGTAACGCAATAACTCGTGATAAAAATATCCGATCCACTTGAAATTTTGTATGTAGGTATATCCTGACAAGGCGCTTCCCTGATTAGTTTTTGGAGTTCATTCGATATGTATAAGAGGGGGAACGGGGGGCTCATGCCCCTCTCCTTAGTTGATATAAATGGGATTTTCATGCAGAATTAAATTTTCGTTCAAAATTTAGATTAGGATCATTCTGATGAGGCGATTCTGTGACTGTTATTAGGTGTTCATTGATTAAGTATAAATAGAGGGAACAGGGGGTTCTAATGCCCCTCCCCCTTAATTTATATAAATGGGTTTTTCAAGCAGAATTTTCAGATTTCGTTCAAATCTCTGAATAGTTTTGGAAGTTTAATGGTTAAGTATAAAAGAGGGGGTAACTCCTCTTAAATTATACGAATGCTAAATGAGTTTTTATTAAGAATTATCCGATTTGCTCTGAATTTTGGATGTAGATTTTTTATATGATAAAGCATGTCTTTGATAGTATAGGAGGTTCAATGATTTAGTATAAAAAAAGAGGAAAGGGGAGAGCTGTTTCCCCTTAATTTTTTTTCGAACGGAATTTGCCCTTGGAAATATAAGGCTTTAATGTACAATTAGAATTTGTAGCCTGTGAGCTCAATGCCACCAGTTTAACTGGGCAGTATTCTTTATTTTGCTTTCAAAGATTATATTTCATACGACGTCTTTTTTGGATTCGTCGTTTTTCCATATTTGATACTATGCGTCTACTCGTTTTGTAACTTTTTTTGTAACTTTCTTCTTTATTAACAGCGACATTTGGATTTCCTATTTAAATTAAAATTCTTCTCAATACAAAGAATTTTGTTAAAATAAATAAATAAATGAAATGCGGACATCTATTGCTCAAAGCACAAAATTTTTCCTATTTAGTTAATAAAAATCCGTAAAAACATAATTTTATGATAATAAAAAGGTGACTTATGTAATAACAGAGTCACATATGTACGTTA
Source organism: Maratus speculifer (assembly GCA_964019185.1). NCBI lineage: Eukaryota > Metazoa > Arthropoda > Arachnida > Araneae > Salticidae > Maratus > Maratus speculifer. The sequence continues at coordinate 294,217,363 of OZ025294.1, read as the reverse complement.
TGGATTAAATATGAATATTTCTCCACCATTTATAAATAATAATAATAAAATAAAATGCGGACAGACCAAAGTTTATATTTGACTGAAAACAACAGCCATTTTCTAAATGCTTTAAAAAGATGGCCAATGAAAAGTGATATTTCAAAAGTATTATGAAATTAGTTAAAAAACATTTATTTTAAACTAAATGAATAAAAGATTTATATTTTTAATGAAATAAATGGGATTTGAAAAATTATTGGAAATTTATCACCATAGATGTATCAATATTACAATCAATACTTTGTATGCAAAATGGAACAATTAGCAATACTTTTTGAACCCGAAAAATGGTCGTTGCTTTTTTTAAGGTTAAAAAGGAGGCTACGAAATATTCCTATATAGAGATGCGAAGCCCCTGCTTGTTGCACAGCAGAATTTTCTTATAGGAAAAGTTATTTTTTAAATCCGCAGAATGTTCCTATTTAATAAAAGATTTTCTGTATTAAAATACCGGTATCCAAAATGCCGGAGAATTGGCAGCTCTGTCTATAACATTTTAATTAATCACGGTACTTTTTTTAATCGGATTCAGATATAGTGAAGACAACGTTTTTTGGAAAAAAGCAGCTTTTTTCCACATGTGTAACTACGATACAATTCCTTGATGCTGAAATAAAATGTTTTGACTTATGCTATTATTGCTTCCTCTTATTTATTTGAATTTTAAATAAGATGACTCAAAATCGTGTTTTTTAAATGTACGGAAAAAATGCATTTCGAGAGAGGGCGAAAAGAACAATATTTGGCGATTTATTACCTGCGTTTGGCTAAGTGTCTTACTACATTGTATTTAATACTCTTCACAATACTTCGCTGTTATATGGACTTAGGCGCTTTTATAAAAAGTTTGACGTAGTTCGGTCTTAAGAAAGTGAGTATTTTACTGAATAATACAAATAAATGAAAAATGAATACTAAGAAATACTAATAAAAGAAAAATGAAGCGTTATATTGATCTATGTATATTTTAAAATGTATCTGCTAGCACTATTTAGATAATTTATGTGTATATAATAGGAGATAAATAGCTTTTGATTCTGTATTTCTATGATTTAAACCATTAACGTTTGTGTGTTTTTCGTTATCATTGGGAGTACCTAGCCGATTTAAAAAATAATGTGGACAAAAAATGTTGGTAACTATCTTTGCTGCAAAATATACTATATTTTGCGTAGGAACAATAATCACCATCAATGCACGAGCAAAAAATGTTCTAAAATTGAGAATTCTTCGATGTCGATATGACTAAATTTTTTTTTTTTTTTTTTTTTTTTTTTTTTTGTGTGTGTGTGGCAACTTTTAGGATATAATATTCTCGTTATGAACGATTTCTAAAACATTCGACAATTTAATTTCACAAATTAAACATTTTTTTTTTCTAGAAAAAGTTTTAAACCCAATTTATTGAGAATATTGCAATTTCTAGGATACTGTTGGGGTCAGAAACTATAACTTTGGCATCACAGTAACTTATAAGATGTAAGTGCTCGTTTAGGACAATTTTTTAAAAAAGGATTCCTTAACTCTTATCGACAGCCTCATTGCATCCGTGGAAAACAGATATTCAACATTATAAACTATTCGGACGGATTTCACACCGTATAAAATACACTCCATTCTCTTCAAACATAATAGTTTGTTATTTATAGTTTCTCAAATCGGTGCGAAGCTTCTGTTTATGCTCATGACATCATTTCAAAGAGTTATATTTCCAATATAGGAAAATTTGGTGTTTTATTTTCTGTATTACTTTTAACATTTTGCATATTTCCAATTTTATATCCATGCATAGTTTGCTTTTCTTTTATAAAAATAGTATATGCAACTTTATATGTAAGATTTTGTAATTCTATGATTCAATATGATTATTTTCATCATATTTTATCACAATGAATGACCAATTAAAGGTAACATCTCATTTTCTTTACCTATCGCAAGTTATTAAATGTTTATTCTCAGCAATATCGCTCAGACTAATCCCTCTGAGGGAAGTCCTAGTGTGTTCAATTTTACTTCAGGGTTTTGTCTGTTTAACACCTTGCCATTTTTTAGCATGTGAAATTAATTATCTGTAAATATTACTCAATTATTTTCATTTTATAATAAATTGAAAAAATTTAATGTGTTATAATTTTACTTCTTATTATATATACCACTTTTTCGTATAAAATGAATATTTTCAATTTGCGCGTCTCTTAATTATCAATTTACTTTAAAGGGAAAAAATGTAAAACAAATATTTCCCCCCCTCTCCTGCTATATCATTATGGATATATACCGGGTGTCCCAAAAATGACCGATGGATTTTAAAATTCAATAACTTGCAAACGGTGACAGCTATTTAAAAAATTTTTTTGCAGGAGGGTTTTGTATAATGTCAGGAGTTTTTTTACCGTAATTTTTTATTTTAGTACGAATTTCAAACAATAGATGGCGCTGACGGCGTTTGAAGACCAGGTGATCACTGCTGAGGGAGGTTAGTTTAGTCGTCTACCGTCAGCGCCATCTATTGTTTGAAATTCGAACTAAAATAAAAAATTACGGTAAAAAAACTTCTGACATTGTACATAACCCTCCTGCAATTTTTTTTTTTAAAAAGCTGTCACCGTTTGTATGTTATCGATATTTAAATTCCATCAGTCATTTTTGGGACCCCGGTATATGTATATATATAAATACCAATGTGTCCACTCTCAATGGTGGCCAGTGGCTAATTTCTAAACCGTTAGTCATAGACATATAGTTCCAATTGCAAAATTGCTTTAAAAAAAGTAAAAAGTTCTTTTTTAAGCGATTTAGTTAAAAAGAAAAATTATTAAAAAATTACGAAAGTTAAACTTTTATACGGTCTCCCGTTTCTTTAACCTCTTCAGTCCTGGAGTACCCATTTGGGTACATTAAAACAAAAGCCAAAATTACACCCAAAATTTTTTTATGAATGCATGGATTTCTGCTAGCACTATTCAGATACATCACAGTGTCCTATATTACCAATAAATGTACTATATGTTTAAAGATGGGGGAACCATGTGACTTTGAAAATGGAACATTTCCAAGATAGATGACATAAACAATTTTCCAACGACTTCACGTCAAAGTATGGGAATAATATAAATTTTTGAGTGAATTAAAAACAATATATTGCATTTTTTATAAACTATAATGTTTCAAGAATGATTTGGAGCTGTTCATAAATGTTGTTCATATGTGCATGGATGTGAAAAACATCTGTAAATATGTTGTACCCATTTGGGTACAATGGGTCTTAACTATACATTTCCAGATAAAGAAACTAATTTTCTGCGTAACTATTGTGTACACTTGGTTATTAAAAAAATTTTTTTAGGAACGAATAAATTATTTAATTTAGTCTTACAAAACAATTTAAAAGGACTTTTTTAATTTTTTTAAAATAATATGAAGTAATATACTGAATTTACTGCTAAAATATGTGATAATTTTTAATAACTTTAAAAATTTTTAACACGTTTTAAAAGGTTGTATACTTGTACAAACCCGCATGTATTAGTCAAAAAAATCTATAATAAATGATACTTTATTAGAAGATTATTATTAAAAGGTATGTACTATATGTATAGTGGTATGTGTAGTAGTATGTGTATATTATCTGTGGCTTACAGTAATAATCAGGTAAGGCACATTTTTAATATTTTGAGTAATTAACGTTTAAAGTTTTTAAATGTCTTTTTATCATTACTTTTATAAAATAGATTAGAACTTAATAATTTTCATTACATTCAATTAGGATATAAGAGCTTCTCTTTTTTTGCCAAAATAGTTATATAAAATATTTTTTATTAATTGAGAACCAATTAAAAAAAATTTCAATTTTTAAATGAAAATTTATAGTTGCCCTATGAAGGGAAGTATTCAATATTTTTTTCAGTAATATGGCAGATTAAAGCACTCTTTTAAAGCTACATTTTCAAAAATGTGCCATACCTGGTTATTACTGGAAGCCACAGATACATCAGATACACAGATAGATATATAGTAGCAAGATATGCATTACAATTATTACAAGATGTGTATAATATTTTTGCGCAATACATAGCTTTAGGTAAAAAATCCTTTAAGTACTTTTAAACAATAAATAGTTTTATTTTTGTAAAACAAAATTGGTTTTATTTGTTTAAAAAATGACATTTTTACTCAATTGCGACCTGGTGTACCCATATGGGTACATAATTTTCAATTATTTAAAAATTTTAAAAATAAAAAACTAATTTTATTTTCTTTTTTCTAAGCCTAAAAGCACCATAATTTACTAATAAAATAATTTTTCTATGCAGCAGATTTTAATCGGGACTGAAGAGGTTAAATGATATTTAGTATATTTTCACCAGTTCCGTAACAAGGAAGACAAAAAAAAGTCCCATTCCTATGCAATTAAAACTGAACGAATAATAGCTGTTTAAAAGTTAAGCATTTTTTTTTTTTTTTTTTTTTTTTTTTGCTGCAAAATAGGGGTCAGTCATATATTTACTGGAAATGAAAAGAATCGTCAGATATAAAATTTAACATTGAACATTGAGAGTAAAACAATTTTTACAATATTATTTTTAATTATATTGAGGTTTACATATTAAAGCAAGATATACTACTTTTACAAAAATAAAATAAAATAACAGAAAAAATAACAGAAATTTTGTTAAATTAAATTATGAAAAGCGAGAGTCACAATTAGTTACAAAATACTATATATTTAAAATTATATTAGATTTTATTAAACTTATAGAACATGGTGAAGTCCTATAAAATAAATAAATGGTATGCAATTAAAATCCTATTAGTATTACATTACCATTGGATATAAATAGGTATGCCAATTGAACCTCGATCGGATATTTGGAAGTGAGTTAAAATTTGAATAGATATTTTGAACTAGGAAAACATACATAGAAACGTTATAAGAAAAATAAAAGTTTATACACACCTTTTTTAAATAAAATATGAAAAGAAACAGCTTCATACATAAAAACGTTATAAGAAAAATAAAAGTTTATACACACATTTTTAAATAAAATATGAAAAGAAACAGCTTCATTTTCTTACAAAATGAAACATATGTAAAAATACAATTGAGGATGTGGATTTCAGAACTCGTATTTCTTTTCTCTATCAGTCTATACGAATTTGCACCTAAAATCTGCAAATAATGAAAACCAATGGACGCATTTAAAAGATGTTTGAGATTTCCCAAAACGTGATTTTCTAGATAAAGAGAATTTTGAACACATGTCTTCAATTATTTTAACCAATGTAGAAGTTTATTAAAATGAGCACTACCGTAAAACTTATACGGTGGCAGCACCTTCAGTTAAATCGCTTTAAAAATATTTCTTGACCTCATTTAAAACATTTTTGAAATTGGAACTATATGTCTATGGTTTCGTTTAGGTATAGAAATTTTAGAAAAATAATATTTTCAACAATAATACAGAGATTTGATGTCAGTTTTAATAATAATCAGAGCAATCGATTTAATATTAATAATCGTTTTAATAATAAACAGAGCAATACCAACGCTAAATGATTGTTGTAAGTGGTTTATAAATTACTGTAGTAAATATTATAATTTACTGATCATTATTTTATAATTATGGGATTCTTAATGTCAAATCTTTATTAAGTAATCGTTTGAAAACAGTTTGCAATGCCAACATTTTTTTTAAATCAAATATTTAAAAAAAAAGTTACTTAAGTGAATATTTTTTGTATCCGAATATTTGAAGCTAAAGTAAAATCAACATAAAAAAATTGCATTTGATATTTATTTTGAAAACTAATTTCGAAAACACAATCGTTTTTGTTTTATTATTTTAAATTGATTATGAATTGCGAATTTTAGAGAATAATTAATTTTTCTAAGTTTATGCGCATCCAAAATTACAGTTGATTACAGTGCAAAGTAATTTTTATGCTATATTTAAAATCTACATAAAACAATGTTTGATTCTATGTGCTTCTTTTTACTTTCTTCTATACTTACAAGAAAGTATTGGATTTGTGAAAGGAAATCATTCCGGTTTTGGAAGGATTTGCCCGTTTTATGTGTCAGAGAACCCGAAAAACATGTTTTTACAAAATATCTGTCTGTGAGTCTGTTCATCTGTCACTCTGTCTGTCTCTGACAGACAGACAGACTGTTACAGCTTTCTCAAGAACTAATGCACAGAACTACGGCCGTATGGCGGCACTAAAGGTGGCGGTACATGGTGCATTATTCGTGAATATCGCTATAGATTTATATCAAGAACTAATGCTTAATTTTTTTAAAACTAAATTCAGTTAGTCCCTGATTAGATTAGTGTTGATTAGTTTTTGGTTTAAATCGTTCTACAAATGGAACATTTTTCATGATTTCGCAACAGCTGTATCTCAAGAACTAATGCATAGTTTTTCATCGATCTTCAGATGCAAATTGTACCTGATAAAAAAATGATTCTGATTAGTTTTTGTTGTACATCACCCAACATGTGGAGCTGTTATTCAGATTCATTTTAAGGTTTTTTAAGAGCTTTATCTCAGAAACTAACGCACGGATTTTCATCAAACTTCAGATTCAGTTATAATTTGACACAAGTTGTTGCTGACTATAGATTTTGCTTTAAACCACCTAATCGATGGTGCTGATATGGAGCATTTTCAGAAAGTATTAACATGTATAAGATAGATGAAAATTTTGGGATTGCCACATCTGACTCGTTTTACATCAGTTTACCTTGTAATTTAATTATTATTGTTATAAGCATTAGTGGTAGTAATCGGGAGTTTTTGTTATTTTCGGAAGGTAATGAAGTGATATATCGATCACAGAGTGTTTGTAATACCAGTTCCTAGATTGTGAACACTAAAAAAGAACATTAAGAAATGATGTGTGAATCGTTACACAAGAAATGCGCGTCAACATGCCAGAAGAAAAGGATATATTACGTTAATAGTCTGGGAATTACATAGAGAACGTGCGTTGAAATTTACCAAGAAAATTGCTCTTATTACAAACTAAATCATATAATTAAAAAATATGTAAACATTTATTTAAGTTAACCGTTATACAAAAAACAACTACATTAAATATTTCTAAAACATTCATATAATTAAATCTAACTACACTAATTATAGAAGCACAATTTATTTTTTAAAAAATTCGTTTACAAGATTACAGAAAGCTTCTCTAAAGAAAGCAAGTGCAATACTTAAGAATGGACATTACACTGTAATTTACTATATGAATATCGAGACAAACATAGAATATTTACAAACTTGATAAACCAGTGTACAATGGGATGCAATACGAAATGTTAAAAATCTACATAGCATTCAAAAGCATGACGTTTAAACATCAAAATCGATAGTCAAAAGCATCCCTCAAAATGACCAAATGTTTTGTTTGAAACGTTCGGGGAATTTTGTATAATCGCTTTTTAATGTTTACATGTTTTATGTAATGTTTACATTTGAATGTCACGTAGATTTTAAACTTTTTGTATTGAATCTCATTGTATTAGCAAGTTTGTAAATATTCCTAGAGTGTCTCAGCGTTCATAAAGCATGCGCAACTCCACAAAATATATGATCTAACTATAATGTACACTTCATGATGATTTATTACTTCATAGCATATTTTAAACGTGAACAAGGCAACATAAATAATAGCTCTGGTTTTTGGTTGAGATTTGTACCGATGAGAAATTTTTAAAAGCGAAAATAATTGATTTTGCTTTACAATGTTTATGTGTCTTTAAATTTATGCCGTTAAATAATTGTTTGATTTAAGATATATTTTCCTTCATTTAAAATCTTGACTTAGATGTAAATTACTGAGTTGCATAAAATATATCTAAATAGGTGCAAAAACCGTCCAACAACGTTTTTTGAAATCAGGAAAATTCTGTATACCCCGCTCCTTTACATAAGCGGTCAGAATTTTAATGTTTACACTAAAACAGAATGTTTATTTTATAAAAGTATATAATTTTAATCAAGTTATCTATCAATCAACCAGGTATTCTTATTATTAAACTCTTTATGATGTGATCGAAATTCTGAAATTAACTTTCAAAACGACTAATTTAAACTTCAAAAACAGGAGTACCTGAAATGATTGCGAATTATTAATAATTTAGGCGGATGTTTACAGCATATTAAAGTAATTAATGACTTAATGACTAAAATGTATTAAAATAATGAATGTCGAAATAACAAATTAATATGTCCCTGTAAATATATTATATTAAGTTCAAATTAAGCAACAAAAATGTTCTGCAGTAATTCGTTAATTGATTGTAAATATATTTTCCTATTGCTATTTATAAATCACTGAATCTATTGAAGCGTTAAGATGTAATTTAAAATATTGAGTTCTGAAAAAGTCGCCTTTACTGCAAACTCGTTAAACACTTTTGCAACATTAGCTGAATACCGTATTTACTCGTGTATACCGCACGCGCGTGAATAACGCGCACTCTGTACTTTACAAGAAAAAATGGCGATTTTTTTTAAATCTCGTATATAACGCGCACCATAATTTTTATATGCTAATGAAGAATGACTAAATGAATTTCAGTAAAGTAAGTCATAACAAACTTTACGTCAGGCCAGAAAACAAGACAAAATGCATTTTTAGACTTCTGGTAGTAAGTGAATGACAGGAAGTAGGAGTGAGTGACGGTAATGAGAATTGCTAACTAGCTTTAAATAATGTTCCTAAACCTGTTATATGAAAAGCTTCAAGGAGGGAAATAAAGATGCGGTAATACTTCAATTAAGTAACTTTTTCCGAGTTTTAATGTCTTCTTTGAATAATTTTTTGTTTCATCTTCATATCGTGTGATTACATCTAACAGTAAAAAAATTATTCCGTGTATAACGCGCACCTAGGAGTTTTGCCCTAATTTTTTAAAATAGTGCGCGTTATACACGAGTAAATACGTTATAAAAATCAGCACTTCTAGCTAAAATCGTTTTTCGATTGTGCTGTGAATGTATTGCGAATGTGTTGTATAAAATAAAAAAATTGTGCAAGAAGGGCTTTTAAAAAATACAAGAGGAGAAAATGTGTTTTTAAATCACATTTCAAATCATTAATTTTTAAAATTGTGTAATTTTAAAGGCATCATGTAAAAAATATTTTGAAAGATTTTTTTACGTGTGTCGTTTTATAATGTTCTAAATTGTGTGATGTTTTAAATATGTCGTTAATTTTGGGGACAAATTGTTGTGCAACACAACGCTATTTTAAGAAACTATTTTCATGAACACTATTTACAGCACTATTTTAACACAATTAACAACAGTACTCCAGTAGCCAAACAATATTGGGCCAATATTGGCTACATCTTGGAGCAATATTGGCACATTGGTGCAATAGTGGTATGAAATAATGCTCCAATATTGGGGTGTTTACATTTTTCTCTTATTTAGCCAATATTTGCAGCCAATATTAGGCCAATATAGGGATTTCATTAAGAAATATTGCCAATAAAACGCCAATATTGGTTAATTATTGGGTTTTCACATGAAATATTTCCAATGTAACGCCAACATTTGTATAATATTGGGAATTATTTAGAAATATTTTTAATGAAATGCCAATATATAATCAATATTGGCGTTTTATTAGCAATATTATCAATAAATGAAATGTACGCAATTGAATTGTATTCCAAATTTCATCAAACTTAGTCGCGTTGTTCCGACATTTTCTGTGTACAGAAATCGATAACTATTGATTGTTGAGAAAATGAATTCAAAATTAAACGTTACATTGGTAGATAAACATTACATTGATAATTTAACATTACATTGGTAATTAAACATTTTATGTATACATGTAATGTAGTGCAGTTATCGAGTTATTTTGAAAAACGACCTTTGAACTTCACTCCGCTTGTGTTCCAATTATACATTCTATGAAGAAATTTATTTATATAGCCGCATTCTATCACCCCGTAAAGTTTTGCCAACTTTCCATAAACATCCTGTACAGTAAGTATATTGTAGTGCAACTCAGTGAAGTATATCAGTTTAAATTGATTAAATAGTAAAACAGGTTGAAATAGTTAAAATACTCAGAAAACGGTTTTCTCCCCAACCTATAAAGTTATTTGTTTTAATTCATCTGTAAACAAACTATAAATGATACACATTTCATTTTTTTAAACATACATAATTACTTAAGTTTTGAGGACAGATAGACGACTAGATAAGTAAAATTCATAAACTTCTTTCAAAAATTTAAAATTTGATATTTTAACAAAATGCTATTTCATATTGCAGTTTGTTCTATTGAAAGCATTTGTAATGTTTGTAGGAAATAAAATAACTCAAAGGATGTTTGACCTTTTTATTTTTATCAACACATGTTATTCGCAAGATTGATTTATTCTGTAAATTTTATAATTTGATATCACAAGTTTCTATTTCTTTATTTATTTTTGAAATGGGAACCAATTATGGATTTACCCTGCATTTTTATGTTTTTTAAACAAAATTACTCATGACGGTATTCTTATGAAGTAAACAAATAAATTTATCAGAGTGATTTCGTTTTTCTTATTTTTTTTCTCTATCTAAATTCCTTTGTGAAATATGTAGTTAAATTCGTTATTTACATAATAGTGAAAGAAACATTTATACTTACAGAAATCATTCATGTAACCTGTTTTTATGATGTATTTATAATAGTTAAATAATACATTAATTTTTATAACAAATAATCTAAATCAACATCTGACATCAATATGGGATACTAAGCAAGACAGGAAAAACAAAAATGCTTGCATATATTAATCAACACATATTTATTCGAATATCTCCAGTCCCATGCATTATCTCAAAGAATTAATTTTTAGTTAAAACAGCCGTATTGCATTACTTTCTATAAAATGTACTCCACAACTAATTAAAAAAAATAATTAAAACATGCAGATACTTTACGTGATTTCATTTTATCAAGCTTGAGTAAATGCTTTTATTCATCTTCAAATACATTCGACAAAACCTCTTTATCTAATTTCGTCGAAAAGCAATCTAAAGTTTCATTTTGAAATAAAGTAATAAATCTCATTTCAGAAACGTCTTTATGATATGGTGAAATTTTTCAGCTTTACGATAATTATAAAGAAAGCACTAATGCAGAAACATTTTTTAATAGAATTTATCTTTTAAAATGTTTGTCAAGGTGTTATTCGGGGAAGTTAAATAAGTTTCATTCCTTTAAACTGACATTTGAATGACAGTATTTGAAATTCCACGCCTGCTTTACTTTGATAAATTTATGTACAATCTTTAAGCAAATGCAAATTTAATTATTTAGGATAAATCTGATTATAAATGTAAATTCTTCTAATTCAAGACCTTTATAAATCTGTGTAGATATAAAATATTTCTATGGTAAGAAGAAAAAAAATAAATAATGCGCTTATAAAATGTGTACACACTGGAGTTTGCAATGAAATTATATTTAAAACAAATATTATTACTTATTTCATATTATGTGAACTTCTTATGCTTTGATGTAGTAAATAGTTTAATATAAATGTTTGTAGCAAACAAAATACTTCATGGGAAGTTTCACTTCTTATTTTTATCATCATAAATTATCCGCAAGTTTGACTTTGTGTGCAACTTCACATTCAGATACAACATTTTTTTTTTTTATTTGAGCTAATTATGTAATTACTTTGCATTTTTAGGTTTTTTAAAACAAAGTTTCTGAAGATGTTAATCTTGTTACGTAAACAAATAATTTTTTTCAAAGTGAATTTCTGTTTTTTCTTATTTTTTCTTCTTTGTACATTCCTTTGTGAAATATGTAGTTAAATTCAAGATTTACATAATTGTGAAAGAAACATTTTATATTTACAGAAATCATTCATCTAGTCCAATTTTATGTTATATTGGTAATACAGCTCATATTCAAAATATTAGAATAATTGAGAAAAAGTAATAAGAAAAAATTATTTGTCATTTATTTATTTTTTATACTAAGTAAATGCAATTAAATTTCTTAAAAATTAAATCTGGAATGTTTAGATAAAATTTTAACATTTATAAAATATAAAATACAGCACAATAAATTAGGTATACAGCTTCCTTAAACACACCAGAATATTAGAATAAAATTTAGATTGGTTCAAAATATTAGAATATTTTATTTTATGCAACAATATTACCTTATGAATATGAAGTAAATGGTAGTTAATATTTTGTAGCATCCCCTTTAGCTTTCATAACAGCGTACAATCGATCTTGCATACTATATACAAGGTGTTTACAAACATTTCTATCAATATTAGCCCAAATAGACTTTATACGTGCCACTAACTCAGTTTTACTTGAAGGAGGATTTTCTTGAAGTTTTTTCTTCATTATACACCATAAGTTTTCGATGGGATTAAGATCTGGTGAATTTGGTGGCCAAGGAAGTACATTAATGTTGCGTTGGCGGAACCAATTCTTAGTTGACACCGAGGTATGCGGGGACGCTAAATCTTGTTGAAAGATGAAATCATCTTCAAATAAATCTTCTGATGATGGAATCATGTAATATTCTAAAATTTCTTGATATATCAGAGATTTAACCTTTTCGTAGACGATGCATAACTTTCCAGGTCCTTCTGCACTCATACAACCCCAAACCATGAGACTATCAGCAACAATTTTAAGGAACGTTTAAGGCATTCTTTATCAAATGCTTCTTGCTTCATTCTCCAAACTCGAATACCTTGATTACCATATGAAACACAAAACATACTTTCATCACTAAATAATATATTTTTCCAATCTTCATTGCTCCATAAACGCCTTGATTTACACCAATTCAATCTTATACGCTTTTGTCTTGCAGTCATGAGAGGTTTTTTTTTTTTTCGGTACACGAGATTCAAATTTAAATTTATGGAGACGTCTTAATATTGTCGATGTAGAAACTTCAATTCCTTCTTCTTTCCATTTTCGGTGCAAGAATCGTACACTTTTAAAACGGTTTTTCTTAACTATACGCTTCAGTTTCCTGTCATCTCTAGCAGATGTTTTTGGTTTTCGGCCACCATTTCGGCGATTATTTTGAAATTTTCCAATTTTTGAATATTGTGTTAGTATTTTACTAACGCTCGATTGTGAACAATGTAAATAATTCGCTATAAAACATTGATTTTTACCGTGCCGATACAAATCAACCATACGAAGTTTAGTAGATTCAGGAATATCACTCACACGGCCCATTTTAAGACGAAAAAGAAACAAATTGCAAAAAAGAATACTGATTTTAAATAAAATAGTCTGAATTTAATCAATGATGCCACCAGTTAAGAATTGGTAATAATTAAAGGAGAATTAATGTGAAATATTCTAATATTTTGAACCACTTGAATAAATATTCTAATATTTTGACTTTTCAAAATAATTTTTTTTGCAATTAATCTTTTCAAAAATGATATTAAATTTAAGATAACAAGTAAGTTTAATCAACAGTAAGTTCTTAATAAAAATATCGTTTGCATATTTTCATTAAAAGACATTAAATTACCGAACGATATTTTCAATTTCTAAAAAAAAGGTAATTATTCTAATATTTTGAATATGAGCTGTAGATAGATAACGCATTATGTTTTAAAATATATAGGTTAAATCAACGTTTGACATTAAGGGAGACCCGTAAGAAAAAACCCAAAATTTTTATTATTGATTTTAAAGTAATGAATTTTGGTGTACTATTTAAGAATCTTCTTGTAAGGAATAATTAGCAAAAAAATTCACTTTTTATTAAAAAGTATATTTTTTATGGGGATTTTTATGATTTTTTTTTTTTTTTTTTTTTTTTTTTTTTTTTTTTTTTTGTCGAAAAATACACTTTTTAAAATTACTACTCCTCATTCACTTTTCAATATTTTGGTATTACTAAAATTTCTTAAATAGTGTTTTAGTATATAGAAAAAAAATAAAGAGATATTTTTAATTTTCTATTTTAATCGGCTAAAAAAAAATAAATAAAAATACGCATGGTAAATTTCCTTAAATTCGTTATAATTTTCATGTTTACCAATTTATGTAAAATTTTCAGAAATAGTTAAAAAAATATCTCTCCTTACTTTTGGTGCAAGCTTTTTTAAGATTCTAAAAACATAAACACTTTGTTTCTAAATCATTTTACTACTGTGCCTTAGTACTTTGAACTTAGGCAAAATATGAAAAAAGTCATTTTCATTAAAACACGTTTTAAATGGCCACTAGTCCATTAAACTCTATAGTGAGTACAATTTAAAAAGCTCATTTGCTACCTGTTCCAAGTGTCCCCGAGATCTGAAAATTTGCATGGATATTTGCAAATATGTATTTTATCGTTTTCTGAGATAAAAAAAGTTTTGAACTTTTGATGATTTTTGGCCGAAAATGGGGTACGGGTAGCCCTTAATATGGGATAAAAAACAACACATGAATAACTACAAAATATCTATATTTCTTAAACAACACATATATTTATTTGTATATCTGCCGCCGCATTATTCCCAAGGATTCATTTTAGTTATTTTACAGTATGTTGTCTTCCAAACAGTCGTATTGCATAATATTCCATAAAATGTACTCTACAACTAATTATATATAAAAAAAAACATGCAGGTACTTTACGTCATTTTATTATAAAAAGTTTGAGTAAATGCTTTTCGTCAGATTCCAAATGCATTCTATAAAACGTAATTATCCAATTTCATCGAAAACCAATCTAAAATTTCATTCTGAAATAAAGTAATAAATCTTATTATAGAAACGTCTCTATGATCTGATGAAATTTTTTAGCTTTACGGTACTTATAAGGAAAGCATTAATGCAGAAACATGTTTAAATGGAATTTAACTTTTAAAGTTTTAATCAAGGCGTTATTTGGGAAAGTTAAATAAAGTTTCATTTCTTTAAACTGACATTTGAATGACAGTATTTGAAATTTCACGCCTGTTTTGCTTTGATAAATTTGTATAAAATCTTTAAGCAAATGTAAATTTAATCATTTAGTTTAAATCGTATTATAAGAGAAAAATCTTCTAATTCAAGACCTTTGTAAATCTGTGCAAATATAAAATACTTCCATTGTAAGGTAAAATTAAATTATGCGCTTATAAAATGTGTCTCGCTCTAGAATCTGAATTGAAATGACATTTAAAACAAAGATTATTACTTATTTCATATTATGTAAAATTCTTATATTTTGATGCAGCAAATATTTTTTATGTGCATGTTTATGGCAAATAAAATAAGTTGAAGGATGTTTGAACTTCTTATTTTTTATTTCACAAATTATTCGCAAGAATCGTATGCTGCACTTCATGTGCAAACTTTACACTCGGATTCGATTTTTTTTTATGTGAACTAATTATGGAATTACTTTGCATTTATATTCTTTAAAACAAAATTTCCGAAGACTTCTGATGATCTTCTGACAATTTGTCAGGGTGAATTTCCTTTTTTCTTATTTTTTTCTCTGTGTACATTCCTTTGCGAAATATATATCTAAATTTAGGGTTTATATAAATGACAAAGAAACATTTTACATCTATTGAAATGATTCATATAACTCGTTTTTATGCTGTATTGTAATAGATGAATAACGTATGAAGTTTTAAAATAAATATTTTAAGTCAACGCCTAACATTAATAAGGGAAGAAAAGAAATATAGCAGTAACAATAAATGCATATATATGTGTGTGTGTTCCTTAACCCTTTCCGGCATGGGCTAATTCTTTAGTAAAATGAGAAATTATCGACTGTCACCGGAATTTACAAAAGAATTTTTGGAAATTAAGAATCCCTTAATTAAAGCTTTCATTGTAAAAGCAAAATTTTATTAAAATATTATTGGTGCCATTTGCAAGTTTGCAATTTAAACTGAGTATCCCAGACTGTGCACAGTGTGCCAGAAAGGGTTAAGAAACACTTATATTTATTCGAATATCTCCAGCCGCATTATCTCAAAGAATTCATTTTAGTTATTTTATAGTATCGTCACATAAACAACCATATTGTATTACCTTCTATAAAATGTACTCCACAACTAATTTAAAAAATAAATTATGACATGCATCATTTTATTATATCAAGTGTGAGCAAACGATTTTTTTCATTTTCAAATACATTCTACAAAACCTCTTTATCCAATTTCATCGAAAAGCAAAAAAATTTCATTCTGAAATAAATTACTAAATCGTATTTCAGAAACGTCTCTATGACCTGATGAAATTTTTCAGCTTTGCGGTAATTATACGGAAAGCACTAATGCAGAAACATTTTTAAATAGAATTTAACTTTAAAATTTTCGTCAAGGCATTTTTCAGGGAAGTTAAATAAGTTTCATTCCTTTAAAACTGACATTTGAATGACAGTATTTGAAATTTCACGCCTGTTTTGCTCTGATAAATTTGTATAAAATCTTTAAGCAACTGTAAATTTAATTATTTAGTCTAAATCTTATAATTAGAGAAAATTGTTCGAATGCAAGAATTTTAAAAATTTGCTTAAATATAAAATAATTCTATGATAAGACAAAAGATTAAATTAAGGGCATTTAATATGTGTATTACGCTGTAACCTTCATTGAAATTATATTTAAAATTAATATTATTACTTGCTTTATGTTATGTGAACTTCTTATTCTTTAATAAATTTCAATTTAAATAGTGAGTACATTGCAAAATGATAGGTACACAACAAAATTTTAATATGTCTGTAGAAATATTGTATTAGAATATTAAAGACCATTTTTTACAAACTATAAAACTTTTATAACATTCATAAGAAACATACAAAATTAAATGGCGAGGTTGAATCGAATATCAATAAATGGACTTGCATATTTACAACAACTGAACAAAACTGAGAACATTGCATGAATTTATAGATTCAGAGAAGCTCTTACTAATAGGATGGTGGACCTAGCAGGAAACTAGCTTAAAAATAATCAATCATAGTTTTAAAAAAATGGTTATATATCTGTGTGTGTATAAATCTGTAAATGAAATTTATAACAATTAAATATAATCATTATAAAATTCTAACAAAAACAATTATTACAAACAGTTACACAAATATGCTTACAAAAATCAAAGATTATAAGAAAAATGGGTGTTTCACAGTGATCGGTTCACTACAAGAATACTTTTCTCCAAAATCTCATCAAATATATATATATATATATATATATATATATATATACGCCAGACACTGACAATGAGTCACCAACACATAATAAATATTTTTTTAAATGGCGAATTAAAATTAAAATTTATATATTTTTGTCTATTTAAATGTAAAGCAACTGAAATTCTACATGCAATTTTTTGAGTTATAATCAATTTAATTTACCCCACTTTTTTAATACATTTCAAACTGATTTTTTAATTTTAATTATAGGAAGTTTTATCATGTGTTTTTGTTTTCAAATAATATAGTTAACCAACACAAAAAATTTCAAAATTTTAACTTAGTAAATAAAAATTTGTTTAAAATTTCCCCCCGGGCACCCTTAAAATGTTATTTTACATAATTTTATTATATTTTTATTTCTAAAAGTTAAAAGTTTGCGAGAATGCTTCATTTATAAAAGCTTACAGAAAATTAAAATCGCATGTCAAAAAAAATCTACGTCAGTTTTAAATATAAAATTCAATTTCCACTATAAAATAGTTTCAAGCGAAAGCAAATTTTCATGCACATGCATATATGTATACAAGAAGGATTAAACTGCAAATAGTTAACTAAAATGTCACGTTAAATGAGAAATATCTTGCCAGAAATTTGCGATGCATAAAAGTGTAAGGAAATTTTTTATATTTTATATTCTAAAGAAAAAAAATCTAAAATATAAATTTAATAAATATATGATAAAGAAATGGAAGTATAGTTGAAGAAAGTATTTTATTATTTCTTAAGAAACACACGTATTGCTAATAGGTTTTTGTACATGTTGTTTTTAGTATATGTAGAAATGTACCAGCATATCACTAAAATGACATTGATTATAGCTCAGTATTATTAATCCTCTCATTTAATGCATTTAAAATATTATTCAAGATTTAGAAAAAGTAAGAATAACTAAATGACGTATTTTTTAAAAAATTCTGCTTCAGTTTCAAATGTAAAATTCAATTTCTACCATAAAATAGATTCAAGAAAACATTAATTAAAATTGACGGTTAATTGAGAAATCAGGCTGTTTGTTAAAAGCCTAGGCTTTTTTCAAAAAGCAGGACTAATAAGAAAATCATCTTTTTTTTCCAAAAGATCCTAATAGTTTTCTGGCTTATTGTAAAGAGCCTAAAGAATGTCGGGCTAATTGAAATTAGACAATTTTTTTCTCAATTGCCCTAATTTTTTTTAGGCTCATTGCAATATGAATTAGGGTAAGCCTTAAAATAATTCAAACAATGACCGCTTGTTTAAATTCCCTCGAATTATAACCCGATCCGAGAAAATTAAAAAATTTCTTTCAAAATGCAATTCGATTAGAACCTGAAAATAACATTTCTATTCTAACTGAAACCTGGTCCAAACCCGATAAAAAACATAAATAAATAAAATAAATAAATAAAAATAAAAGTATGTAAAACAGTAACTCAATCCAAGAAGAAAAATCGTTTTCATAGATACGTACCGACCTGAACTTAAAAAATCCAGTTGAAGTCAATACCAAACCCGGTACGAGCTCTACAAAAAAGATTTGATTCAAATGTAACCCGATTTCTACATTTTTTCGCAAAACCTGCCAGAATCTGAAAATTCCCTTTGAAGTCAACAGGAAGCACAATCCAGAAAAAAGACTAGAAAAAAATCCATCAAAAAGTAACCCGATTTGAGAAAGACAAACAATTTCGCCCGACGCGAACCGGAAAATTCCTTCTGGGTAAATCCATTTCAAGTGGTCCAGCACTGGTCGCTCGGCCATTTTTTAAAAATCTGGAATTTTTTGTACAACAACCCTAACATGATGGAAGTTCAAAATGACCGTTATTTTAATTTTAATATTTTTTGTTTGTGCATGGCGACCATCTTTGTTTCATGGTGCAGCGATTTTCTCAGATACTAGGATACACAAAATTGTAAATATTTCGTCTTTTAATTTCTCAAATGAAATGAGGTTTGCAGCATTTTGTTCAATATAAAACAGGCTAAATGTACAGTGGTAAAATAATTTTGAAAAATAAATTTTACAAGTGAAATTTTAGCACAAAATGTAAGATTTTTTCCAAAATCTATCCGTTTGCAAGAGGAAATTTTTCATGCAAGGAAAACTGTCAACCTTACACAATTTTTTCTACAAATAGGTCAAATGTGCATGTACTCATACACCAGGTCCCAGATCTGGGAGTTGATTTCTCTTTCCGAAAAAAATTCCGAAATTCGTTGAAAATTTCAAAAATCGCACTTTTTAGGCTTTGATATCTCTGGTGAGGCACGAGATAAAAATCTGAAATTCTGGCCTTTCATAGTACTGTGTAGTAGTATTATGTACAAAAAAATTCAAGAAGGAGATTTGACTACAAGCTGAGATATGACATGGAAAATATGTGAAAACAGTACTGTCGAAATATTGTAACCTACTATGTAATTATTCATACCTCCAACATTTTAAATTAATGATTTATGATACAAAGTTAAATGTAAATTACAAATATATTCTTCAAATGCTTCTGTGTGATTTAAACAATTCAGAATGTATGCTAAGCCAATACACTATTTGTCCAGATGAACAAACCCACTAGAAATGCTATTGCAACAAATTTACTCAGAACACATTTCAGAAAAATGTAAATTATAGACAATGGGTTGCAACCGATCGAGTTGACAGGGTTTCAAATATTAAACCTAGAGAATTTCATTCAAGTTAACCAGGGATTACAAGACTTGGATGGCTTCAAATAAAATTTTGAGAAAGAACAGCCTGATGGACTGACAACAGTAACTGGTCGAACTCATAACATCTCTCGTAATTAATGTTAAGCTCCTTGTTGAGCATATATAGTATCTTTGTAAATTAAACATTTATTATTAAACTGTTTTCAACAAACGATATTTCCTGTGTAAATATTTTAATAAAAGGTACTAATCCCATTTTTCCTAATGTATTCGTAATAGCATTTCTTAACATTTTTTAATCACCGTATCTCAGCTTATAGTCAAATCTCCTTCTTGAAATTTTTTGTGCATAACACTACCATAAAATACTATAAAAAGCCGGAATTCCAGATTTTTATTACGCGCCACACAAGAGATATCAAACTTCAATGTGAGGAAATAGCTGCACACGATGAAACAAAGATGGCCACCATGCTCAAACAAAAAATATTAAAATTAAAATAATACTCATTTTGAACTTCCCTCATATTAGGGTTCTTTTACAAAGAAATTTCCGATTTTTTAAAAACGGACAATCAACCAAAATATTTTCGGAGCGATTGAAATGGACGAATAGCTTTTTTAGTAGGTTTTGTTCATCTGGACAAATAGTGCTTAGCATACATTCTGAATTGTTTAAATCACACGCAAACATTTGAAGAAGATATTTGTAATTAACATTTAATTTTGAACCGTAAATCATAAATTTGAAATTTTAGAGAGGTATGAACAAACACATAGTAGGTTACAATAGTTTGGCAGTATTGTTTTCACATATTGTCCATGTCATATCTCAGCTTGTAGTCAAATCTCTTCCTTGAAATTTTTTGTACATAACACTACTACAAATACTATCAATTGGCAGAATTTCAGATTTTTATCTCGTGCCCCACCAGAGATATCAAAGCCTAAAAAGTGCGATTTTTGAAATTTTTGACGAATTTCGGAATTTTTTTCGCAAAGAAAAATCAACTCCCAGATCTGTGACCTGGTGTATGAGTACATGCACTTTTGACCTATTTGTAGAAAAAATTGTGTAAGGTTGACAGTTTTCCTTGCATGAAACATTTCCTCTTGCAAACGGATAGATTTTGGAAAAAATCTTAAATTTTGTGCTAAAATTTCACTTGTAAAATTTATTTTTCAAAATTATTCTACCACCGTACATTTAGCCTATTTTATTGTGAACAAAATTCTGCAAACCCCATTTCAAGTGGGAAAATAAAAGACGGGATATTTACAATTTTGTGTATCATAGTATCTGAGAAAATCGCTGCACACGAGGTGGTCTCCATGCACAAACAAAAAATAGTAAAATTAAAATAACGGTCATTTTGAGCTTTCATCATGTTAGCGTTATTGTAAAAAAAAATTAGATTTTTTAAAAATGGTCGAGCGATCAAAAAAAATTTTTTTTCTGACCACTTGAAATGGATTGACCCTTCTGAAGTCTATCCTAAACCCTACAAGTTCCAATCAGAGCCCGAAATCATTCAATCTAAATACTATATAAAAGAAAATTAATTTATCTCTTATTGCAATTATGAAAAGTAGTTCTACAATAACATTTCAAATGCTATTTATCTTTCTATTACATTTAAAAATAGACGTGTTGTATACTAAGTATGAATGAAATCTGAAACTAAAGCAGATTTTTGATATTTTTCCAGATTTGTGCGCACAGTGGATGGTTACTAAAGGTAATCATTACGAAAAATATACATGAAAATGTTTATGTTAATTATATTGCCAGATGAAGGCCGATTTTTAATGTTTTTCTATATTTAAACATGATGGTTGCTAATAAAAATTATTATGAAAAATATAATATGAAAATTTTTATGTTAATTAAATTTGCAGATGTGGTAGATTTTTCGTTTATTTTTCTTTGAGTTACGCTGAAGAAAAGCTGTTAATGATAATAATTATGAAAATTATATATAAAATTATTTATGTTAATATAATCTACAGATTTATAATGATTTCGCAGCATTAAAGCAGTTTATATAGATTGCTAATGAAAATCATTATAAATATGTATATGGAAATTTTTGCAACAAATCTTCTACAGATAAGGCAGATTTTTATATTTTTTCCAGCACTACGGAGAGATGATAGGTTGCTAATGAAAACTATTCGAAAATTATATCAGAGAAATTCTGTAATAATAAATTTGCAACAGAGTCAGATTTTCAGTTTTTCACAGAACTACGCTAAAAAATAAATGAAAAGTTGCTAATGAAAATAATTGTAAAAAGGCATGCAAACTTTTAATATTGATTAAATCTTCTAATGAAGAAGATTTTTATTGAATTTACCGAATTCTGTTGGGAAGATGGAAACAATTATAAATTGTATATGACCATTTCAACAACAATAAAATCTGCAGATAAGACAGATATTTTTTTTTCACCATTACAGAGAATAGGTCGATTGCTAAGGAAAGTTATTAGATAAATGTATAAGAAATTTCTGATAGTGTAAAGAAATCGGCTGATAAGGCAGTTCTGTCAGCATTAACCACAGAAGATCGATACCTACTGAAAAATATGAAATATGTTATAAGATTTTTTTTTACAATAAAGGCATTGGCATTTGAATCAGACTTGTGTTGTGTTTTACCATGTAGCCTAAAAGTCGATTGTTCAATCAGAACAATATAAAACAAAGTAAGAAAAGTGCTGTAATAAAAATAATTTTAATATTTTTCCAAGAGTCGATAGGTTGCTGAATAAGATTCTATAAAAATTAATTAAAAAAAAGGAAAAAATTGTTTTATTTGAAATTCGATGTAAGCAATTGATTGATAATTAAGTTTAATGAACACTTTTTTATTAGCAAAAAATACCCCCCCCCCCAAGCCTTCCGTAAATATATAAAGTAAGGTGAAATGAAAACAACGATTACTAGTTTAAGTATAAATTTTAAGGTATTAACTTCAAATAAAATTTTCAGCTTCTGGTCGAGTTGCGTTTAACGGAAATTCTTTTGACTAGCTCAAATCAGATAAAGATTGAAGTGAATTTTGTTCTTTTTCGTATTGAGATCAGATTAGAATAAATTTCAGTTATAATTTTCAGGTCGAAGGTGATTATTTTGTCTTTATCGGACAAGTTTTTTTTTTTTTTTTTTCCCCGTAAAAAATTACATCACTCCGTTTTGAAGTCATTTTTATTGGAATACATAAAATATGTGAAGTTAGACCAGCAGTCATTTTGGCACACATCGAATACTCCAAACTTCGTGACTAAGCTACCTCATTCCAGCTTATAATTTATCGGGGAAAATTTAACGAGCGTCCTAGCAGTTTAAGAGACAGATGCATTCCAAATGCTGAAAAAACTAGAATGAAACTCCAACACTCACACGCAAAAACTAGCCCCTCCTCAGTCTGCGTCAGTAAATTAAAAATCCGATTAGGATTAACTTCGAGGCTACGCGTCAGAAATCATCACCTCTGATTGGTATACGAGGCGTGGCCATCCCGTAGGAACTCGATAATGTCTCGCAAATAGACTAACCTACTAACATATCCGCGCATTAACACGGAGCAGACGATCTTAATAAAAAATAAAATTAAAATCTCGATAATATTCTAAAATGGAAAAAAATATTACGAAACCGTTCCCCGCACTTTTTGAGAAACAAGCAATAGATTATTAATAAGTTAAATAAAATAAGAAAAAGACTTTAGCTGTTAAAATATTAATACATTACGAAACTAAGAT
This sequence comes from Maratus speculifer, assembly GCA_964019185.1. Taxonomy (NCBI): domain Eukaryota; kingdom Metazoa; phylum Arthropoda; class Arachnida; order Araneae; family Salticidae; genus Maratus; species Maratus speculifer. The sequence continues at coordinate 294,193,684 of OZ025294.1, read as the reverse complement.
TAAAAATATGTTCCACAAATTTAGAATTAAAAGCTCAGGGAGAACAAAATTTTTTATTTTATTTTATAACAAATCCCCCTCCCAAAAAGACGGGTGAAAATGTAGATCTGAGACCTGTAAGTTCACTGAAAGGGAGGTGATGCAGACTTAGATCACGAAGTTGTTGATAGAAGTAATAATAAATAAAAGAAAATTAAATTATTTTTTTTTATAAATATAGAATTTAAATTTAGGAACACTAAGGTGATGCGTGGAATAATTTTAAATTTACATACATTAAAATAGGCATCAAGAAAAATACAAGATATGATCTTGTTTAACAGTACACATCAGAAAGTAATTTGAAAATATAAGCAACTAATCTTAATATATTGACATGAAAAATAAAAAACAATAATGTTGAATTCATTCTTGACAATGACAAACCTAAATATGAAGAAATTCACTAGAAAGTTCCAGAAATCAATGTTGAGAGTTTGTATCAAAAATCCTCTATGAGTCATATTTGGAGTGGTATAGTCCATTACCTCTTTTCAAGGAGGTCTAATTATATCGTTATTAATTGTCCAAATTCAATATAATAACACATTTTATAGTATAGTAATATAGTAATAATAAATTTTAACAACGTAAATAATAAACAATATAAATAAGAAACATAATAAGGAAGAATATCAATAATAATAAATATCATAATAAGTATAAGTAAATCTCATAATGGGTATAAGTAAATCTTTCAATAAGTGATAGTAAATATCTCAAAAGACATTCTTTAAATTCTAAATTGTATACTTAATCTCGTTTATGTTATCTCATATATTTGGGGATGAAATATAGAGAGAAGTGAAATAGAATAAAGAATATAATCAATTATGTAATCATTTACTTCATCTTGTAATTCGAGTACAGGATTAGGTAGGAATATGTACAAAAAAAATATGATAAAATAAAATAAAATAAAATAAAATAAAAATTTTGTTCATGTTTGAGAATGCTCGTGACTTTTCAACTACTAAGATTTTTAAAAAGAAATATTAATAAATAATAAAAATTAAAGACAAGATTTATTCATTTCAAATAATTACGCAATAAATGTTTTCTTGGTGTGATAAAACATTGCAAGATTCAAGAAGGAAAGAGAAAAAGAAACAAAAATAAATTCTAATTGACATGTACTTGGACTGGAATGCAGAAGCAAAGAGAGAGAAAAAAAATTAAAATAAAGTGATAAAAGTTTTGTTACTTGGCAAATAATTAATTTAATGATTGATAGATTAATTTTAATATTACAAATAGGTTCAGTTGAAAATTAAAATAAAAAAATTTTTTGACTTAAAAGTTAATTGTTATTATATTATTCTAAGTTATAACTAGAGTAATTCAATACAGAAAAAGAAATTTTCACTTTGCCCGTTTACGCCGGCATAAACAAACAAATATAAAAAATTCCAGACAAGAGATACTCTCGCTGCAGTCAAGAGATATCATCGCCATTCTGTAAGAATTACAGGATATTATCTGAATTAAAATATGAAAATAAATTTACTGTTTAAGAGAAAAAAAATTATAAAATAATAATAAACTAGAGATTAAGCTACAGTTTTTACTTGAGTTTGTTGTTGTTGATTATGGGGTTGTTGCTCATGACTTAATTTAATTTTTTCAGGGGAATAATAAGGCCTTAATTTAGATACATGTACTATTTCTGAACTTTTAAACTGGTTTTGCCTATCAATTTCGAAATTTACTCCGGGTAATTTGTTAAGAATTTTATAAGGGCCACTAAATACTTGTGATAACTTTCTAGTATTAGGGTGCTGAAATTCTTCATAGATAACTAGATCTCCAATTTGAAATTTTGGTTCGACATAATTTTTATCATAATATTTTTTATTTTTTAAATGAAATTCATCAGTTTTTACTTTAGTAATCTTAAGGGCTTCATGAACAGGGGAATAATAAACTTGTTGTAAGGGGGAGTCATATGGTAATTGGCCAAAAAGTAAATAAGCAGGTGGAAATTTAGTAATAGAATGGGGTGTATTATTATAAACATTAATTACTTCAGTTAAAAGCTTAGTCCAGGGAATTTTAGAGGTAGTGGGGTTTACTTTACACTTTATTCTAGTTACTAGTGTCTGATTTACTCTTTCACATTTTCCATTCGTTTGTGGATGATGGGCAGTGTTTAAACGTTGCTTAATATTATGATTTCGCAGGAATTTTTGGAATCTTGAAGAAGTAAAAGCAGCATTCCTGTCACTTAGTATTTTTTGAGGGAACTGTACGCTTGAAATTTTATTAAAACAGAATAATTGTTGAGGGATTTTGATATTGAAAATTTGTTTTAGACAATTTGTATAAGTTTCTGTAGTGACACTTTTGGAAGGAAATGCCCAAATACATCTTGTTGCATGGTCTATTACATAGGTTCCCAACGGGGGCGGTACCGCCCCCCAGTGGGCGCTGGAGCCTTCCAGGGGGGCGGTAGCGAGTCTAGAGAAAAATGGGGGGCGTTAGGACCATTGAGGGGGGCGGTGATGGCATACCTATTTATTTAAGAACTAATATAATAAAAATACTTGACCTTCTCTACATTGCCCAGTCCGAGAGAAAAACCTTAACTGCACCTTATGGAAATTTATACAGACGAACCTAAATCTGAGGGGGGGGGGGTTGAATTTATTTTACTAATATCAAAAAATAGCCTTGGAACTCAAACAAGGGCTATGACTCGAATTAAAAATTATTATGAATTTAAAAATTGTGGAGTAAAACATTCGCGATAATTGGCTGGCTAAAAATTTTAAACATAATTTTTTTTTTCATTAACCTGTATTTCGTAAAATTCTGAAGCATGACGACAAAGATTTGACTTGAACAGAGATTTTTAAACGAACCCGTGATTTGAATCAGTTCAAGAAATTTGTTTAACCGTAGTGAAAGTGATAAAAATTGTTACATCTATAAATTTGTTCAAAAGTAAATTTATTTAAATTTATATAGGTAAAATTTTTATATTTCAAAATATCTTAATCGAAGAAGAAATGCCAGCTGTACAGTATTGAATAATTGAAGTATGGATCTAGGTACTCTCCTATAAACCAGTCGTTACCTATGCGCTTCATTTGAGAAGAAGTATTTTCAAATGAAGCCATGAAACCTTCTAGGCTACAAGAGCATTTGAATAAATGCGTGCAACATAGAAAAGACAAAGCTATATCCCATTTTTATTTTCTTCTATCTTTACAAGACGAAAGTATTAGATTCGTGAAAATTTTCGAGTTCCGGATTTTAACGGATTTACGCGTTTTAGGGGGTCAGAGGTGCCTAAAATATGTTTTTACAAAATGTCTGTCTGTTAGCCTATCTGTCTGTTTGTGATATAAATTTTATAGGCGCTCTATCTCAACAACTAATGCACGGAATTTATAAAAAAAATCTAAATTCAGGTATTCTCTGTTATAAATTGATGCAGTAGTCCTATTTCAAGAACTAATGCACGGAATTTGATACCAATAGAATTTTTTCGATTGACATAGATTGTCATTTAATTTTGATTCTGTGTGATAGCGAATTTTGAAGTATTAAGATGTATGAGATGGAAGAAAGTTTTTGGATTGCCACATTTGACCAGTTCAAAGACTGAAAAAGAAAAATTTAAAACAGTCAACTATATCATACCTTTTTAAGTCATCTTTTAAACAAGAAGATGACGGATTACGAGCCTCATATATCATTATAATTTTAATAACAAAAATATTAAAATTGCATACTGTCGGCGAGAAATTAATCTTGCCAGTAGTCAGAGAGATAATAAAAACTGTTCTTCATCATAAGAAACCGTCTAATATCAATAGAAAAAATCCTGAGAAATAATTCGGTACAAAGAGGAATAGGCTAAAAGCATTATATTTAAAGACCTGAAAATTTTCCATTCAACTCGATGGATCAGCGTTACCAAATAACAAAAGCTCATAAAAGAAAAAAAAGTCAAGAGTTATTATTTGCTAAAAATTTGGAAACTAATACGAAGAGAGAATCGATATTTAATACCATGAAGTCCAAGAATTCCTTTTCATAATATCTTGCTACTGATGTTGCTCAAGCAACGACTGGACATCATAAGAGTTTCATTAACACATTTGAAACAAGCAGTACTAAATGTATACTCTCTGTGCATTCTGTTACACATCATCAGCATTTGGTTTCAAAATTGTTGAATGAACACCTGTATACGTCGCTTCATTACAGTATTAGAGTAGTTAATATGAAAAGAAGCAATTTATTGAATGACAGGATATTTAGCCAATTTTATAGTGAAAATCATTTCAAAACAAAGTGAAACAATTGTTTCACTTTGTTTTGAAATGATTGATTTTTTTTTTTTAGGTATTTATCTGAATCGTTTTGTTTTTCAATATATTTGATTCAGTATTACACTTTATTGAAAACAGAGGTGTAAAAATATACTAAAACTGATTACATTAAAAAGATGACATCGATTGACAGACCTGTTTAGAATCTTTAATTAAATCAATTTAAACTTTATAAATATTTTTAATAAGGCATCAGATGATTGCAAGATGATGAGTTGAATTTAATTAAAAAAAAAACCTCATAGCTGCTTCTATGGGTAAACTTTTTTTGATCAAATAAAATCTAAGTAGTAAATGAGAATACAGCCACTTTGCCACATTATTCGCAGTTTATGAAAACAGGAACTTCACAAATGCAGATACAGCAGTATCATCATATTTAGACGAGGAAATCGTGGAACTGACAGAAAACGAGAACCACGCAACCATTTTGGTAATTTTTTAAAAATTCTTATTGGTTTTGTGTTTTTTTTTCAGTTTTTAATAAACATTTTTTACTACATTTGATGGTCGATTTATTTAACTTATATTTTGTAATTCTTAATAGATAGATAGACAGATAAAATGTAGATAATATGCAACAATATTTTAACATTTTGTATAATTAACTATTATGGAAGGAGGGGGGCGTTGGCATTTTTTTCTCTTGTAAAGGGGGCGGTGGTCCAGAAAAGGTTGGTAACCTATGGTCTATTATAATATGGAGATTTTTTTTGTAGAATTATAATAATTGAACCCTCCTACAGTATCAACAGACAGTCAGTCAAAAGGTTGATTTGTAGTGGGCATAGCTTGTAATAAGCCAAATGTTTTCTGCCTAGATTTTTTGTTTTTCTGGCAAATATCAAGATGTTTAACAAAATTGGTAATGTCTTGTGTCATATCTGGCCAATAACAATTAGGAGAAATTAAATTTTGCATTTTTTTTAACACCAGGGTGACCAAACTGTTCATGAGCAACATTAAGCATTTTTTTTTCTTAAGGACATGGGAACTACCACTTCACGAAAACCTTTCTTTTTAAATTTAATCAGTCCATTGTCATCAATATAATTTGAACCACACACATTTTCTCTTTCTTGCATCTCAATAATCTCTTTAATGTCAAGAAGAAAAGTAAGGGGTTTACAAAAATGAGAAATAGGGTTTCTGGACAGCATGTCGGCTTCGACATTTGTAGATCCCTTTAAGTACTCAATCTTGTAATCGAACATACTTAACTTCAATGACCACCTAAATAATCGACCTCTTAAATGTTTGAAATTTTTTAACCAAACATGAGATGCATGATCAGTATGGATGGTAAATTGTACACCATGAAAATAATGATAAAATTTGTCTAAGGTATCATTGATGGCAAGACACTCTAATTCGGTAATGAAGTAATTTTTCTCATAACTTCTGAATACTCTAGAAAAATAAGCAATTGGATGTAAAAAGTTATTATGGTCGGGTTGTTTAAGAACTGCACCTACAGCCACCTGAGAAGCGTCAACAAACATGTGGAGGGGAAATTTTGGGTCATAAATCTTTAAAATTGGTTTAGCAATGAGGGCATTTTTTAATTTTTGAAAAGAGTTTTGACATTCAGAATTCCATTCCCAAATAGTATCTTTCTTAAGTAATTTATTTAGGGGGTGTCTAATTTCAGCATATTTGTCAATAAATTTATGATACACATTTATAGAACCAAGAAATCTTTGTAATTTTTTAGTATTACTAGGGGGTTTTAATTTTTTAATAGTTTCTATATTAGTATTAGCTGAAGTTAAAGTTCCATTTTGGATTTCATATCCTAGAAATTTGGTTTGTTTTCGAGCAAAAGTACATTTAGAAAATTTTAATTTAAAATTTTCTATTCGGCATAAATAAAAAATTTGGATAAGATGCTGTATATGTTCATCCATTGATTTAGAAAATATAATTATATAATGAAAATAATAACAAGCAAAGTCTATTTTATATTTTCTAAGAATTCTTCTAATTGCCCTATTGAAAATTGGGGGGCCTACCTTTACACCGAAGGGGAGAACATTCCACTCCCAGAGCCCACAATTGGTAGTAAAGGCTAGCTTTTCGGAATCTGCTGGGTGAATAGATATGTGCCAATAGCCTGAGGCTAAATCCAGTGTAGAGAAATATTGGGCACCACTTAATTTTTCTAAAATTTCATCAATTCGGGGCAAAGGTTCAGCGTCATTTTTCATAATAGAATTTAATTTTCAGTAATCAACACACATTCGGGTTTTTTTGCCTTCATCTCGTTTCTTTACTAACGTAACTGGGGAAGAATATGGGCTATAACTTTCTTTAATTAATCCAGTAGCTAATAAGGATTAAATTTGCTGGGAGATTTCTTTTTCATCAGCAGTGGATGTACGATAAGGCCTCAAAGATATTGGTAGGTCAGATTTAAGAAAAACACGTTGAGGTTCAATATTAATTCTCCCTACATCATATTTATTTTTGGCAAAAATATTTAAATAATCCCTTAAAAGTGCCCTTACATTTTTAATTTTAATAGCATTTAGATCCCCAAATAGATTATAATCATCATTATTAGTTCGCGGCAAGGATTGAGGAGTTATGGTATTTTCATAATCGGGTTGCACCGTGGTATAATTTTTTATAATATCAAAATGAAGTAATTCTAAATTATCACTGGATATGCTGACAGGTTGGTTTAACGTAATATTGCCTTGTAGCACCTGGCTTTTTGCACAATCAATTTTCAATTTAAATTTGGTACAATCAGGTAAACCTAAAATAGCATATTCCAAATCTTTCTTACTTACTAAAAAATTAACATACCTCTATATATTACCAAATTTAATACATAATCGACAAGATTTATTAATTGTAAGAGTTCCTTGTGCCTGTCTAATAGTAATAGGGGAAACATTATTTAAATTAGAATTTGAATATCGAACAAATTTGAGAGGTAATATGGAGACAGTTGATCCACTGTCTACAACACAACACACTTTGTTATTGTCCACATATCCAGGAATAATTAATTGTCAAATATTATTAGTAGGAGGTGGTTCTATATGAGCAGGAGTTTGAGTTTGCAATGAATTTGTGTTAAATATACAACACCTCTCCCAATGATAAGCATTTTGTATACCTCTGTTTCTGCATGGACGACTTGGATAATTATTTTGATAATGCGTCGTAGGCATTCTAGGAGTGAAAAATCTAGGATTAAAATTTTGTGTTGGGTTGTTTGGAATGGGTCGAGTCCAATGTCTAGGATGAGGATTGGGATTGTGCAACGGTCTAGTTTGTTGAAAATTTCTATTGTTGTTATTAGGGGTATAAGTTGGAATAGCTGCTAATTGTTTAGCAATGCGAAATCATTCACAAGTATTAAAAGGAGGGTTTACAATTAAACAATTTTGATACTCAGGCTTAAGTCCATCAGTTAATCCCTGAATAATTATATTTATTCAAAGCTGAAGTTGTCTTCCAATCTCAACTTTCTTTCTAAAATAAGAATCTAAATCGCTTATGTCATTTAACTTTAAGGAGGTAAACTCAGAAAATTTTGGAACTCTAATCTGGATAAATTTTTCTGTTAAAATCTCAACAATTTCATCATAAGTAGCACAATCCAAACAATCATTTATAAAAACTTTTAGAGCTTCACCTTTTAAATATTTTGAGAGGTTAAGTTTTTTTCCAATAATCATCTTTTTTTTCTACAGAACATTCTTTATCAAAATGCTTGAACCATGAAAAAATATTCATGCCTGACTCGAAGTCAAAAGGGACAATATCAAGTTTATTTTCAGTCATTTTATCCTCCTTTACTATTCCCGATCTTAACAACATAAAAGAGGGATAATTCATACGGGAAAATATTTAAATTCTATAATTCAATTACGATAAATAACAATAAAAATAATAAATAAATAAATCAACTCTTTCTTTGAGTTCATATGGAATAAATAAATAATAAATAAATAAGTAATAAATAAATAAATATCACAGTTTCAATAACATAGGAAATACACAACAAATATTTTTTTAAGAACACAAATAATTTCCTCTTTAGTACTAAGAACATTTTTAAACTTAAGTAAATTTTCTATGAGCAGAAAATTTCAATTAATAAATTAAGAACAAAATTATTTTTTAATATCTGTAATATCATGATAAAATCAACAATTAAAAAAAGAGAAAAAAATCATATTATCTTTTATACACAATATAAAATAAAATAAAAATAATTAACTTACAATCACCTAGATGTAGAACTTGTTCACATTCCTAAACTTTATTCAAAAAAAATAATAATAACTCGCGAAAGTTAAAGAAAGTATTGCAGCATTGATATATACAAAATAAATAAGTAAATAAAACCAAATGATGTTGTAATTATTCCATGCAGGTTTTCTTTTGTAATTTTGTTTTGCATATCTCACAGCTGAAATGTTTCTCATTTATATGCACATGAAGATGTTGTTTCAAGCTGATTTAAGTAGAAAACATTTTGTGGCATATCTCACAGCTGAAAAGTTTATCCTTCGAGATGCACGAAAAGATGTGTCGTCAGATTCCTTTTTTGAGAAAAAATTTTTCTTTATCGACTGCATTTCTTTCAACACCAGTGGCATTACTTTGATGACTCATGTTTGTTTAAGGTGAGAATAAACAAAGGCAGAAATTCTAGTAATTAGTTTTAAGCTCGGCGAAAATGGCGCGTGCACAAAAAGCGTTCTGAAGCAATTCTCAGACAAAGGTTCAGTTGGTAGATGTTAAGCTCGATAATTCTTATTCAAAAATCGGACGCCGGTTCATTATAAATCATACCAGCTTTAAAATATGTAATGTAAAAATTAAAATAATATTTTTGGCGGCATTCCATCTAGAAGATCAACAGCAGGTTCAGCAGCCGTAGTGTAACTTACCAAGCGATGGATTTCGGTCTTTGAGAATTTCACCGTAAAAATTACATCACTCCGTTTTGAATTCATTTTTATTGGACACACATAAAATACGTGAAATTAGACCAGCAGTCACCTTGGCACACATCGAATACTCCAAACTTCGTGAGCTACCTCATTCCAGCTTACAATTTATCGGGAAAAATTTAACGGGCGTTCTAGAAGTTTAAGAGGCAGATGCATTCTGAATGCTCCGAAAAACTAGAATGAAACTCCAACACTCACACGGAAAACTCAACACTCCGCAGTCTACGTCAGTAAATTAAAAATCCGATTAGGATTAACTTCGAGGCTACGCGTCAGAAATCATTACCTCTGATTGGTATACGAGGTGTGGCCATCTCGTAGGAACTCAATAATGTCTCGCAAATAGACTAACCTGCTAACATATCCGCGCATTAACACAGAGCAGACGATCTTTAAAAAAATAAAACTAAAATCTTGATAATATTCTAAAAAGGAAAAATATTACGAAATCGTTTGCCGCACTTTTTGAGAAACAAGTAATATATTATTAATAAATTAAATAAAATAAGAAAATAACTTTAGCTGTTAAAATATTAATACATTACGAAACTAGGATTAAAAATATGCTCCACAAATTTAGAATTAAAAGCTCAGAGAGAAGAAAATGGCGCATTTTTTTTAAATTTTATTACATAGCTATATACGTTTAAACTGAAACGAGTTAAATAAAATGTCACATTGAGCATGAAATATCTTGAATGAAAGAAAGCGAGCTTCATAAGATGGTAAGGAATTTTTTTAATCTTTTATAATAAAAGTAGTGAAGTGTAAAATATAAATTTAACGTAATATATAATAACGTAACATATAATTGGGAAATGGAAGTGTATTTGAAGGGAAGTCTTTTATTACTTTATACGAAACATATATCTTGCTAATTTCCACTAATGTTCTTATCGGATATTTACAGATAGGAATGTACCAGCATGTCTTTTAAGAGACAATAATTATAATTTGATATATCTCTTTAGTCCTGACTAGAAATGGGAAATATAGTTATTTTTGGTTAACAGGTTACATCGTTCCACACATTCACAGGTAACAGGTTTCAACAACCTGTTATTTTTGTAACATATAACTAATCGATAAGACTATGCTGTCAACAGACATTTTAATTATAGGGCCGTTAATTAAGGTATCTTGAATAATTTTGATACATAAGTATAGACGCTGTTTTAGTTCAGATAAACCTGCGCCTTTAAAATCAACATAGAGTTAAAATTTTAATTTTTGAAAGACAAAAACTTAATTGTGATACTTTACATTTCACGTATTATTATCGTTTTCTTGCACTAAAAATGCATTTTTCCTCGTTGAAAATTTATAAGTATCATAACTCAGTAAATTTTGCCCGTAGAACTTTTTTTTTTTTTTTTTTTTTTTTTTTACTGATTTACTTGCTAAAACACATAAAAACTTTTTCTAAATAAAAGTTATAGGAAACTTACTGAACACTGTATAAAATATGTAGTTTCTTAATAATTTAAAAAATAATTATTTTAATGTAAATTAATATTTATATGATGAAGAAGAAAGTTTAAAGCATTTTTGCAAATGTTACAATGACTCCAAAACTGACGGTTAAGAAATTATTTTTTTCTAAACGATCAGAAATATCCTCCATAAAAACAACACTGTTTTAAGAATGCAATTTGTTCAAAAAAAAAATTTTTGATCTTCATTCGTTAGCACCTTGGTTTGAAGTTCGAATTTTGACATCCCCGAATCAATATCTGTCAACGCATATTCAAAGCTTATCTCACAAGAGCACGAAACATTACTTGTATATTTTTAATCAAATGTCATTCATCCCACAAATTTCGTATGTGCAAGTACGTATTTAAAATTCCCTCCCCCTCCCAAAACTTGTCACAGGTCAAAAAATGACGTGGTAGTATAAAATTAGCGCCCTATAAATTTCCGCGTCCCTCCGCGGGACCGCCCCCCCCCTCCCATCCCTTTTCGAATGGATGTGTCCTCACCAGGCTATTTTTCTTCTTTTTTTTTCAGTAAAATACAATTACAAAAGTAATGTTTTCCAGTTCGTATTTTCTAACGACGCAATATTGACAAAATAATAATGATAAAAAAAACACCAATAAACCTTTTATTAAATAAAAATCATAGCGCCAAAATACCCCCCCCCCTTCCCCAAATACCATGAGTACATAGTAATATCCCTTTTAAATATTCAAACTCAAAGATTGCCACCCTTTTACCCATCTAACTACATCAACGAAAGATTATGGCCCGTGCCCGAGCGATAAAACAGCTTTCTATCAACAATTAAATCCGTAAATCTCATTAATTCAATTTTTCTGATACTTAAAAAGAGACGGAATCATTTGTTTTTCCCCCCTACTCTTAAACAACCGGGAATAAAAACCACTCTTTGTTTCTTCCCAAAAACAAGAACGGAAACTGTCAATGTCATTCACGCAAACTGAATTATCCTCTGATAATATTTATTGCTCTATTTTTCCTCCTTAAGGGGGGAGATCACGTTGAGCAACCGGAAAATGACAATAATTTGACAATTACGAAAAACTCTGTAATTTCAAAACCAATTAATGGAATACAACAATTTTTTTTTATACTTTCATAAATACTTATGGTTTAAAAAAAAGCATTCAATTATATATATTTAACAATATTAATTAGTTAAATTTTAATGACAAAATTGACATTTTAAAAATCTGAATTTTTAAATATGCATCTTGCGCGCAAGATTTTAAAAATTCTATTGCAGATATATATTTAATATTGCAGCAACATTTACTTATACTAGTATATTTTACTCTGAACCTCAATTTAAAAGTATATTTAAATTCATTTGCATAATTAATGGCTTCAATAATCATAGTTATAAAATTTAGCAAAAAAATTACACTTATTTATTCAATAAAAATTTTTCTATGACAAAAATCTGGCTAAATTGAGGTTCAGAGTAGAATATACTAGTATAAGTAAATGTTGCTGCAATATTAAATATATATCTGCAATAGAATTTTTAAAATCTTGCGCGCAAGATGCATATTTAAAAATTCAGATTTTTAAAATGTCAATTTTGTCATTAAAATTTAACTAATTAATATTGTTAAATATACATAATTGAATGCTTTTTTTTAAACCATAAGTATTTATGAAAGTATAAAAAAAAAATTGTTGTATTCCATTAATTGGTTTTGAAATTACAGAGTTTTTCGTAATTGTCAAATTATTGTCATTTTCCGGTTGCTCAACGTGATCTCCCCCCTTAAAAATGTTTGTGTAACAAAATGTTTCCAAATTACTCAGCTGTTAAATTACCCGCAGAAAAGTCTAACAAATAAATAAATGAAAAGATGCGCTATTAACTGTGTTTGTTTTGAGCTTACGAAACGATAAAATGATATTTTGCATGAAAAAAACGAGATTTATTGAAAAACTAGTAGAAATAAATCTTGTTTTTAATTAATTCTATTAGATAATAAAGGAACGACTATCTCGGAATTACGGTGTTTTTCAATATCTCTGCTGTCGTTGGTTTCTTCCGGTCGCTGCTTTGAATTCGAATCAGTCTGAAGTTCAAATGTAAGCATTTTAAATGCGCTAATTAATAAAAAAGAATGTAGATTCAAGCATTTTATATGAATGTGCAAAATATAGTATTGTTAGTTTTTAAATATATTTTCTATTTAAAATCGAGTATTTAAGTTTTTGAGGCATAATTTTATAAATAAATGCATTTTAGTTAAATGTTGCAAAAAGGTACTTTTTATAAATTTAATGATTCTGAACTCAAATTTTGCTGTGTTTTCGGGGTAAAGAAATTAGAAATAATTATTTTCTCATTTACGTAACATAAATGGAAAATATATTATCAAAATCTAATATTTCTATACACAAAATTATGCAGCATTTAAAGGGTTTTTTCTTTTCTTTCTCTTTTTAAAAGAATAAACTATTAATTTAAAATGCATTTGCAATGTAAGATTGCATTTAAAGAAGTTTTTTAAAAAATATTTTGGATATACATTTCTGCGCATATTTCTCCTTTATATTTTCACTAAAAACAATGATTCATGAAAATTTTCGACTTCCGATTTTTAACGAATTTACATGTTTTGCGATGTTTTGGATGTTAAGGCGATTCTTTGGGGGAGAAAAAAGAAGTATTTGGCGAAAGCTTCTTTCGACTCGTCAGGTCAGTATCTTATCAATAGATTTGGAAAGAGGAGCGCATTTTGTTAGAGAGAATTTTATAATCGTGATATCTTATTTATTATGGCTCCCAGATTTAAAGGTCTCAGCCAAGCAGAGATTATAAAGCTTATGAATGAATGCGATGCAGAGAATTATGCTGACAGTGATTCAGATTTTGAATTTGATGATGCTGAGGAATCTCTCAATTGTACTGTTGACGAGATATTAAACGAAGAAAATGCGGAAATACCAAATAAAATGGAAGGATTTGAATGGAAGGAAGCCAAAGAAAATGATGAAGTAAACGTTTTGCACTTTACTGGGAATCCTGGAATATGCATTGATACTTCAGAATTTAAAAATGCGTATGATTATTTTCAAGTTTTATTTCCAAGCGAAGTTTTAGAAATTATAAGCATGGAAACCAACAGATATGCCGAACAAGTGTTTGACTTAAGACCAGAGGAGAATGGAAAGAGAAAACACTCTCCGGAATGGAAAAAAACAACACCTGAAGAGATAGAAATATTTTTAGGTGCTGTTTTACTTATGGGTCATATCCACAAAGACAAAATTAATGATTATTGGTCCACAAATGAATTAATTGAAACGCCTTTCTTTAGGAAAATTATGCCAAGGGATAGGTTTGTTTCAATCCTTAAATTTTTGCATTTCACCAATAATAATGAAAAGCCTTCCAAAGATTCAATAAGTTATGACAGATTGTGGAAGATGAGAAAACTTTTCGATGCTTTAAATATGGCTTTCAAACAACCCTATGAACCTACAGAAGAAGTTGCTGTAGATGAAGTAATAGTAAAATTTAAAGGCCGTGTTGATTTAGGCAATATATTCCCAAAAAACGCAAACAATGGGGAATCAAAATGTACAAAATTGCCGATAAAAAAGGATATACATATGATATGAGAGTATACCTGGGCAATGACAAACAGAAAAAAGATTTGAATTCTGCATCATATAATGTAGTCAATACTATGGCTGAAACTATCAAAGGAAAGGGACATAAATTATTCATGGATAATTTTTTTTCATCTCCTGAACTTTACCGTGATCTGCTAAGAGACAAACAAATAAATTCTTGCGGTACTGTCAGAAACAACAGGAAGAATTTTCCTAAATGTATTTCGCAGCCCAAATTAAAACGCGGCGAAACTCTTATACGATATGGAAATGGGCTTACAGCTTTACGTTGGAAGGATAAACGCGACGTTTATATGCTGAGCAATATGCACAAGCCCATAGACCAAAGTGTTTTAAACGATGGAAAAAAACCAAAAATAGTCGCTGCCTATAATGAAAATATGGGGTTTGTTGACCTGAGTGACAGGATGGCAAATAGCTATGCCTTCGAACGACGCACGCTAAAATGGACAAAAAAATTATTTTTTCATTTGCTAGACATTGCTGTCCTTAATGCGTATATAATCTCACAAAGCACTGAAAGCCACAGAGACTTCCGCATGTCCTTAATTAAAATGCTTGTAAAAAAAAATGAAACTGTTACTTCAAAAACTGATGTTTCCTCTGAAGTAACTAATACTTCCTCTGCAGGCCACTGGCCTTTGGATGAGAAGAAATATAGAAGATGTGTGGTATGCTCCAAACAAGGCTTACAAAGGCGGGTTAAAGTTATCTGTACAAAGTGCAATGTTGCTTTATGCATAGATAGAAATTGTTTCGCAAAGTACCATACAAACGCAGAATTTTTGAAATAGGTTAAAACCATAAGAATTCATTCCAATTTTCCTAAAAGATCTTCCATACACCAGCATATAAATCTCTGCATTCGTATTCATTCATAAAATTTTTCCATCAATTAAAATAAACAGTCCTTCTCAGGGCTAAAAACAAACAGCTCTTTTCAGAGCTAAATTGGTTCCTTTGGAACCATACATAAAAAAAAATAAGAATTCACAAACACATACTGAAACTTTCCCTGCTCCTTAACATTATTATTCAAAATATTATAGTCCCATGAAATCTAGATAATACGCCCTTCCCCCCTTTCTTTATAAAATATCAAGCATATTTTTATGGCTTAAATGAAATAAAGCATTTCCCGCATGGGAAATCGCCCCCCCCCCCAACGTTACTACTCTCAATTCCTGCTCCCCCCCTGCCTCCCTCATGTCTTCGATACAAGGAGCCCAATCGCGACCGTCGGCCTAACCGTTCGGAGTTTTCCGTGGTTTTCTTCTAACCTTGCGTAAATACGGGTTAGGTTCCCTTAGAAAGACCCCCATGGAGGCATCGCACCCCTTAGGGCCTATATCCCACAGTGTAGATAATTGGCCGACATAAATAAAATACAAAAATCGATACAAGGATTTTAAAGCAAAAAATTCTGCTTACCTATTTGTTGTCCTCTAAGAATAGTAAATAAATAATCAATCGTTCAAATTTTAAAATCCTCCAAAATTTAAGCTACCCCATCATAAAAAGTTATGTATTAAAAAAATATTCTGTTGTAAGTGGTACTCTTTAGTAAAAATAAACAATCATCTATCTAAATTATTAGCTCCTAAAATATGCACTGCGCTCGTTATCTCCCCACCCCCCAACCACAATTATACGAAGTTATAAACATTCTAAACAATATGTTTGACATATTTTTTTTTCTCTAATAACAACAAATAGATAATAAGTCATCTAAATTATTCTCTAGCTCACTCCCCGTTCCCAAGTAAATCTTTTTTTTTTTTTTTTTTGAGTTTGACAGTTTTAGAGAGTGTTATGCCATTTTCTTACTGCCCAATACTGTATGTCTAATGTGCCAGACAGGGGCGTGCGAAGAGAAAACTGCGCCCCAAGCAAAGTTTTGATTTGGCGTCCTCTCGCCCAGTTTATTCTTATGACAGGCCAAAAATGACGTTGGTAGAGTTGGTAGTATAAATTTGGCGCCCCCTAAAGTTCCGCGCCCGGGCAACTGCCCCCCCCCCCTTTCGCACGGCGCTGGTGCCAGATAACTTTCTGAGTACAATGCGTCATATTCTAACAGCACAATACTATGCCTTCATTTCCAAATGAGTTTTACTTCTATGATAATAACGTAATATTTTGTATTCTGTTTCATCCCCTTCCCAAAAAATAAAAAAGAATAGACCTTATAGACTTGATATTTTATAGTAAGAATACATTTAAATAATGCATATAAATTTCAAATAATTTTATCTATTGCTGTAAAAAATAACTATAGCAATCCTTATTAAATATAGAATATCTTATAATAAACCTAAATAGAATAGTTTTTGTTTCCAAATTTATCATATAAGCAGATACTGTTTTTAGATTTTCGTTAAAGAACAAAAATTCTTAGTAAAATGCAGTTTAAGTTGACGCTTTGAACGGGATTTTCAAATTTGATAGCAAAGCAGAAGAAACAACTGTCGTCATGAGACAACAATTGCTTAGTTGTAAAGACAACAAAGAGTATACGGTCTAAGCAGAGGATATACGCTAAATAGAGTTTATATACTAGAGCTTTCTTAGGAAACAGAGGGTATATGGTGTTCTTTAAAAAAATCCTAAGGGTATACAATGTTCTTTAAATAAATCCAGAGGGTATACTGCGTATACCTCCGTATACCCTCCACTACACCCCTGCTTCTAACTCAACATGAATTTCTTGTATCAGAAAGTATTAAAATGCAAAGAATACTCGCCAGTTAGACTGATGACATTGAGCTTACAGTTTATTCACACTAAAATTATATTACAGATTTAATTTTTTTTCAAAGAATTTTCCCCTTCGAAAATTAAATTAAGAGGGTGGGATTACCTCCCGTATCGGCACCCTTTATAACTGACCAATCAAACTCCAAATTTAATCAGGGAAGTACCTTACCAAAATAAACCGGTATATCAAATTTGAAGATAATCGGTTATCAAATGTGTAAGAAAACTAATTTATCTAAATTAAATGTGGAGGATTAGCCCCCACCCCATTCTTTTAAACATAACCAATGAATCCTCTAAATTAATCGGAATATCGCATTAGCAAATAAACCTATATACAAAATTTTAAACAAATCGGACATTTCTGCATGAAAACCCCATTGGATACATTAGGGACCGTTTAAATATTACGTAAGCATATTTTTAGTCATTTTGTACCCCCTCTCCCCCCTTGTAAGAAAATATAAGCAAATGCTAGACCCCCCCCCTCCTTTGCTTACGTAAGATTTTATGACAGTTTATACATCAATACTTCTTGACTTATAAAAAGTTACCAATCAATTACATCAATAATCCTACAAATCTATATAAGCATATAGGGATTGTGATATCAAAATATATAAAATGGTTTTAATATATTGTTGCTTATTGCATTAAACAAGCCACAGAATACAAAATGGTTTACATATATTGTTATTTATCACATTGAACCGTAAAACAAGATATACAAGAAGTCTTAACTTACTTAGGCATCATAACTAAAATTTTTGACATAAATCATACAAATGTTAGAGTTCAATTTGGTGTTCATATTTTAATCTGATGTCCAGGATCCTTGAACCCATGTTTTAACATTGTCTATTATAAAGTTTTCACTGGAACAGTGGCCTGGGGTATTGCAGGTTTCCGGTCCTTGTTTGCTTGTTGAATTTGAGTTGCAGTTGTTTCGTTGTTTAATGCTTATGTAAGAATTGTCGTGACCCCCCCTCCCCCTTGTCAGAAAAAATAAGCAGACTCTGGACCCCCCCCCTCCCCCTTTAGTGCTTACGTAATACTTGAACGGTCCCTTAGGGGGGGGGAGTTGTAATTTCGCTCCTTTATACTTAACCAATGAACCCACAAAAGTCATCAAGGAAGCACCTTATTCGAATGTCTCGATACAAAAAATATGAAGCAAAGTGGATTTTCTGCATGAAAAACTCATTTATCTAATTTAAGGGAACTAGCTCCCCCATTTTCTCCCTTTATACACAACCAATGAACACCGAAACCTAATCAGTAAAGCACCTTATCAGAATGAATCTATATAGGAAACATGAAGCAAATCGGATATCTTCGCATGAAAAACCTATTGATTTAACCTAAGGGAAGATTAGCCCTTATCCCCTTTCCTCTATACCTGAGCAATGAGCCCCCAAAACTAATCAAGAAAACACCTCGTCAGATTAAACCTGTATAAAAAAGATGAAGCAAATTGGACATTTCTTTATGAAACACCCATTTATCTAAATGAGGGGGGGGCGTTAATCCCCGTTATCCCCTCATTTAAACTTAAGAAATGAACCTCCCCCCCCCAAAAAAAATACCCAGGAAAGTGCCTTTTTAGAACAAATCTATGTCTAAAATTTGAAACAAATCGGATATTTCGGCCAATTGTTATCGTGTTACGTACATACATACTAACATACAGACATACAAAATATGCGGGCACATTAGCTCCCAGGCTTTGATAGCCTGTGAGCTAAAAAAAACTATGATTCCAATTTACTTCAATCAGTATGCTTATAATTATTATATTTTTATGTGTAAAAATTGAGATCGAAAGGTGAACTGTCAAAAATAATCACTCCTAAACTTACTGTAATTGAAAATTTTTTCTTTCTTTTCTTTTCCTTTATTTATTTATTTATTTATTTATTTTTTTTTTCAGTAAGTGTGCGTGTGTGCGTATGGAAAAAAAAAGTAAAGGCTATGTATTTAAAGTCTATATACTACAAAACTGTAGTACACTTCCCATCAAGTTCAGAATGTTTTAATTAAGAGTAATATATTTTTCAAAAAAGATAATGATTTTTTTCTCTTACAATGTAACGGACTTTTTTTTAATGCATGTGTGTATGAATTTAGTCATTCACAAATAAATTTTAGTTAAAACATACTAACAGCAATATAATTAAGAAGTAATATATTTTAAATAAACTAAAATTTATAAATAATACATGCCCGTAGGCCATAACGCTTTTTCACAGCTCTGAATAGGAGATTGAGAAGTTATTACATACCAATCAATGTACTGAAAAAAAAAAAAGGTTTTAAGCTATTTTGAAATTTACGTTGGCTACTTTCTGACATTTTTTTTTCAAATGTATCAAGTTTTTTTATTGTGAAAGTATGTAATCAAACGCTTTTTATTTTAGTCTTTCGGTAGGGCCAAGAGATTTTTTAGAAAAATGATTTTAAAATTAGCGTTTAGAATCGAATTTCTGCGTACGCTATAGAGCAGAAAAGGAAAGAAACTGCCGCCATAAGACAACAATAGCTTAAGACTGAAGATGCAATTCTATTACCGGAAGGAATTATAAAAAACTAATTTGTCCAACTCATTTTCATTGTTATGACTGTAAGTATGAAGTTTTTTATGTTTAAAATTGAGACAGAACGTGACACTGTAGAGAATAAATGCTTATAATTTAAATGTAGCCCTATTATTATTATTATTTTGTATGTGTCCATAAAAAAAGCAGGAATAAGTTATTTCAGCTTCATAACAAGACTGTCTTCCTATCAATTTTGGTACATTTCGATAGAGTACAATTTTGTTTTTTGATAATGTAACGGAATTACTTTTCATTGTTCTTGTGCGCATATGAATTTATTAATTGACAAACAAATTTTGGGTCTTTCTAAGTAAGTACTTAAAGTACTTACTTAGTACTTCTAAGAAAGTACTTAATAAGTACTTTCTTACTAAGATGTAGTTAAACTAGTTTAAAATTTAAATGAATAAAAAATTGCAAGCAATGCCACATCGTTAAACATTGTAAACAATGCTTACTTTTTTCCTCCTGAAAACCTTGAATATGGATTTTAGAATTAATTGCATACTATACAATTCACTAAAAATATATTAGCTTTAACATGTATCGTACGCGAATGTGATTATATTATTATTATTATATGCAAATGTTAAAATAAATTTTGGTTGATTTGTCAAAATTTTGATAAGTTTTTAATGTCAGTTCATCGTGAATCGAACGATCTGATCAGGAAAATTTTTAATGTACTTTTTCGTAATGATTCGCATACCTGATGCTCTAGCAATCATTTTAAAATTAACAATGAAAACGACCCAAAATGGGGATAACTAGCGTAAGTGATAACCCTACTCATTATTTCCAGGAACTGTACAACAACCCTGGTTTGCAATGCGCCCAAAAATTCTCCGCGCTTCGAAACAAAGGCTTCGGGAGAGCTGGTCAGTCCAATGTGGGGGGAAAAAAATTCCGAACTTTTGCCGTAGTAAGGGAGCATGTTTTTTATCCTCTATAGCCGGGGGTAAAAGGTTGAGATAATTATTTTTTTTGGTAGTTTTTAGCACCGTACCTTTAATTTTGGTAACTTTCATTTCTGTAGAAAGTACTGTAAACATTGACACCCGAGGAAACTTTGTGATCTCGTGAGTAAACAGATTTATTTAGACGTTATTTTCTCACAAGGAAAATGTATAGGATAAAGTAGTGTTAGTACGTGCTATAAACGTAGTGATATCTGTTAGCTTGGACCGACGGCCAATTTACAGGTACTAGGTACAAAGGTAGGTAAAAACACTACGAACTTTTCTTATTTTATCAGTCTTGATTTTTATGTATGATGCTAAGGGAATTATATCAATACTTTATGTAAGCAGCCAGACCATTGCATGGGTCAAACATCCAGCCAGACATACATAAAGTGTCGCTAAGAGTATGAGCGCGAGCGTGATAATTACATAGCTTTATAACATAGCTTCATAAAACTTATGTTATCAATGGTCTAATGGAAGTCTTCTGAAATAATTAAGTAATATTTTAACCCTTAATTTTAAAAATAATTATAGCATACCAAAATATGAATGCATTTGAAATCGTAATCGAAATTATAAACTAATCGTTATTAATTTATGATTTTTTTTTTTTTTTTTTTTTTTGAAATATCGAGGAAATTGATGATTTTCAAAAGCAATCAATTTATTAAAATAATAGTTTATTTATGTCTTATAATAGGCAAGAAAGAATAAAATTTGTAAAAAGAAAATTTCAAACTAATTCATTTAAATATTACTCATTACTTTAGTAATGGGAAAGTATGAGCTATTTTATTATTATTTTTTTTAATCTTTATCGTCATCGTTGAAGTTTCATAATTCATCATCAAACCAATGTTAGTATTGAATACCTTTATATTAATCATTAGTTTCTCTTTCTGTAAAAAAAAATACATAATTAGGAATCAAATAATTACAAGTTTATATAAATATTTAAATTTGTAGAATACCTGATTATTCTTGAAGCGATTCACTTATATGGTGATGATGGCGACCTGATGGGGATATATTATGATGGGGACCTGGTAGTTGGTCCCCATCAAACCAGTTGAAATGGTATTCATTATATTGCAATATCCATCCATTGTTTTTAGGACTAAAAATATCTATTTCCTTATTATGAGCATTATTCAACACTTACGTGGTTTCCGATGTTCATGAAGAGTTTAATCGCAAAAATTTGAAAAACTTTGACGCGAGCAGCTTAGCACCGTGCAAGAGTGTACTTTTGCAGGCATTTTCGATGAGCTAATTACATCGCTAGTCTCTAGAATAATGCTCATAATTGCCTATTATAAGACGTGAATAAACTATTATTTTAATAAATTGATTGCTGTTGAGAATCATCAATTTACTCAATATTTTTAAAAAAGCACTTTTTATAAATTAATAACGATTTGTTCATAATTTCTATTACGATTTCAAATATATTCACATTTTGGTATGTTATAATTATTTTTAAAATTAAGGGTTAAAATATTACTTAATTATTACTGAAGACTTCCATTAGATCATTAATAACATAAGTTTTATGAAGCTATGTTATAAAACTATGGAATTATCACGCTGGCGCTTATACTCATAGCGACACTTTATGCATGTCTGGCTGGATGTTTGGCCCATGCAATTGGTCTGGCTGCTTACATAAAATATTGAAATAGTTCCCTTAGCATCATACATAAAAACCAAGACTGAGAAAATAAGAAAAGTTCGTAGTGTTTTTACCTACCTTTGTTACCTGGTACCTGTAAATTGGCCGTCGGTCCAAGCTAGCAGGTATCACTACGCTCATAGCACGTACTAACACTACTTTATCCTATACATTTTACTTGTGAGAAGATAAGTAACGTCTGGGGACTCTGGGATCTTGGACTATATATGCATTTCGCTGAAAAGAATGTGGCAAACGCAATGCCAACTGTCAGTAATTAAAAACATGAATAAAAAATTATCCATCGAACCTTTACAAATACTATGTTACACTGTTGTAAATAAGCACCTTGTAAGGCACATTAACTCTGTGGGAGTCCAAAAATCCTTACACATGAAAACGAACAGTCGATTTCTAATTTATTGAGTATCGCAACTGTTTTCAAAGTTAGAAAAACAGCCTATCATTTGTTAATCACATTGTAATTTTTATGCGTTGTTGGCACCATTTTGATATTTTCTGTTTTAAAATGTTCGTTTAATTTATAAATAAAAAGAATATTGCCCAATTAAACTAATGGCATAAAGCTCACAGTCTATGCACACTAACTGTATAGTTGTGGTGTAGCCTTATACAATAATGACCTTCGAAAAACAAATTAGAGGAGGAAAAGTCCCACCCCCCCCCCCTCAGTGTATATCTTTATACTTAATCATTGAACTCCCAAAACTAATCAAGGATATCCCTTATCATATAATAAACCTGTATCCAAAATTCGAAGCATGTCGAATAATTCTGCATAAAACCCAATTATGTAATTTAAGAAGCGTTGTCCTCCGTTCCCTACTTTATACTTAAACATTAAACCCCTCAAACCATTGAGAAAATAAACTTATCAGAATGAAACTACATACAGACTTTGATAGCCTGTGAGCTAAAAAGGACTTATTTAATCATGTTTGGCTTAATAATTAATAGTTTACAAGAAAAAATATTGAAAAATCCTGTTTTTCGCAATAAATCTTAAAAAACAATAGTTCAAATACGTCTGTGTGTTTTTAAATGCGTAATTTTAAACTTTAAATTGATATCTGAATTAAGTTAGCAATAAATCGCCTATTGTGAGCATGTAAAGCATACTAGTAATAAAGTGACAAATTAATAAACCTTTGTCACTTTATAACTTTTTCAGCCCATATTTTTTCTTTGCACTACTTTTCTTTACATTTAAGTAAAATTTGACGTTGAAGAGAATCGTTAAATAAATACGCCTGTTTTTTTTTTTTTTTTTTTTTTTTTTTTTACCCGAATTGGAAAAAGAAAGAAATATGATGAAAAATATGTCTGAAACGTGACAAAGTAACTCCGGTTTACTGTAAAGTAAATATAGTTGGAATATAGTACTTATATTTTGTAGTATAATTATACAGGGTGACAAGAAATAACTTGGACACACATGATACATTATAACTTTAATGCTAATGAAAATATTACGACCAAACTTCAAAATAAATATGAATACATTATTTCGTCTAATATATTTACAAATTTTCAAAGTGGCTACCTTTGGCCTTAATACAGAGCTTTAAACGTGTCACAAAATTTTCGGCTATGGGCCGCAACTCACTTTCTGATATTTTATCCCATTCCTTGCATCAGGATTTCTTCAGGGATGCCAAAGTTTTATGAGGTTTAGCATACACCCTTGTCTCCAAGATGGACCAAACAGAATAATCCATTGGGTTCAAATCTGGGGAAAACGGTGGACATTCTTGAGCTCCAATGAAGTCAGGAAAATGTGTCTTGCACCAATCTTGAGTGCCTTTAGCTCTGTGTGCAGGTGCGGAATCCTGTTGGAAGGTCCATCTTTTGTTTCCAAAGAACTTTTGTGACCAAGGTAAGACAACATCTTCCAAAATGAGTTTGCGATATGTTTGTTGATTTATCTTTATCCCTTGATCAATAAAAACAAGTGGTGTTTTCCCACTAGCACATATCCCACCCCAAACCATTACAGATTTGGGTCGTTGACGCCGTTCAACAATGCAAGAAGGTCCAGGTGCTTCTGCTGACCAAACTCTATCATTATGGCTATTGTGTGCTTGTTCAATCGAAAACAGTTTCTCATCTGTGAAGACAAATGTTTGCCATCGATCACCTGCGGCCCGCTTTAACAGTTCTTTACACCTTTGAAGTCTTATGCGTTTGTTCTCTGCTGTTAGCTTTTGAGCCTCTTTCATTTTGTAAGGGTGAAGACCAAGCTCTACTTTTGCCATCAAACGTGCGGTTTCTCTGTTGATCTTCATCTCTCTAGCAACCTTTCTCATTGAAATCCTAGGATTTCGGTGAACTCGCTTTTTGATAACTGCACGGTTTCTTGATGTGTTAACCGTGCGCTTTCTTCCTCTTCCTGGCCTGTCACCATCATGTCCGAGTTCTTTAAACCTTTTGATTGTGTATGAAACCGTCTGCTTAGGCACTTTCAATCGTTGAACAATTTCACATTGTTTCATCCCTTGCTTATGTAATTCAAGTATGGCAGATCGTTTGTTAACCATAATGGTTATCACAACTAATTTCCTTACACTTGTTTATTAGCTTTCTAGAATCAATTCCCTATGACAATAACTTTATAATTTTAGTGGTAGTTACAGATTTTTGGTTTCAAACTTCGTCCAAGTTATTTCTTGTCACCCTGTATATGTTGCCATTTTCCCATAACAACTGGAAAAAAAGCGTATTTAAAATACGTGGAATCTGCAACTGATGAATATAAATGAATGATTTTTAATAAAACAGGGATCATATAAAAACTTTATTTGATTTTAAGTATCTTTTTTTAATATTAAAAACAAATGAAGACATATGAATAATAGACCTTTTTCTTTTCATGTCGAATATGTCCTTGTAATAATCACATAGGTTTTTGATGGATTTGTGTATTATTGAACAATAGTGACGTCATAAGCATATTTTTTGTAAATGTTGTTTAACGACTGGGTCGTAAATGTGGGGTTCTTTAACGGATGCAAAGGACATTATTTCACATAAAATAAAATTGTTTGTTTTAGGGCTTAAAAGAGAAATGTGATTTGTACTCTCTATATTTATATGCATGCATATATCATTGTTTATTAGGGTTGACAGTAAATTCTGAAGTTTTACAGTAAATTCACGTTTTCTACTTATTTTATATTTCCTTAGTAATTTAATATTGGATTGCTGGAAGGCAATAACATTGTCTGAGACTGGGATTACTTTCTGCAATTCGTGTTTCACAACTCCACGACGAGATCAGCTTATTTTATTTTCCAGTGTATTAACAACAACTCTAACTGCGGACAGTAATCTCTAAAGAATTTCCCTCATTTAATGATTTACACCTCATTTGATTTAAATAATCCGATTTCTACGTGATTTGATTTAGATGCTTTTGTGACGCAATTTTTTTCCCAGTTGTAATCCTGTTTTCTATTTCATGGAAGACACTATTAAGTTGCACGTTTGTCCCTAATTTCACTAATGACATCGGGTTTTAAGTTGTACTCTACAAATGAAAAAAAATTTAATTATAATTCAATTAATTTTAAATATAAATATGCGAATGTTTTAAGGATTTCGTTGCAACAAATGAAAAGAAATGCTAACTAATCAATTTTTTCTAAGAGAGTCACAAAAGTAGGCGGTACCAAATGATTTTAAAAGGGTTTTTTGGAAAATCAAAAGAAAAAAATTGATTAATAAAATCTTACAATGTCCTTTTTTTTAAGACTTTCGAAATTTATATTGGTTAATTATCTTCAATAAATAAAACAATTAAAGAGCATCTCGAATTTTTTCGTACACATTCTATACATATAAAATAATATTTACTAAATTTATGAAATAAACTGTGAAACAACATTATTATAATGAAATAAACATATTTTACAAAGATTTTATGTTCATTTTCATTCGAAAATTTGAAAAAAAATTACTATTACTCAAATTGACTACACAATTTGCATGCAGATGATTTATATCATATATATGAATCATTTGCGAAAACTGTACACTACAATGCATATTAAACAATATGCATGTATGAAATATTCAATAAGCTATATTTTAGACAAAAAATAGTGCATTTTACAATTTATTCTCAAGTTAAATACTGTTGGAATTTGTTTCATATTACTTGTATTTAACAGTATATTTGACACAAAAAGGAAAGGAAATTAAAAATCTGTTCGAAAATAAATTAATTTTCATAAACGCATTTTTTTAGAAAACTGACTGCATGATATTGATTGTTTCTGCGACTATTCAGTAAATAAAAAATTCGTAATATCAGTTTTCAGGGAATTTACAACTGATTACTATCGTTAACAACAAAATATATATGTATACACACACACACACATATATATACATATATAAAAGCAATATCATTGATTGTTTGACTGTCTTTTGAAAATACTTAATGATCAATCTTCATCGCTGTATTCATTAATAACAGGATATATGCTTTCAACATCGAAAAGCCTGCTTAAAATCTGTGCACAACGGACAGTTGTTGACAGATACCGGGCATGCGAAAGATAATACAGTCATAACGGACTATATATTAGCGGCCTAGCCATTTCGCGAAAAACCGCCGAAAAAGTGAAGCTGGATTCAGCTTCAAACCCTAAACCATTTCATTGGACCACGTGTGAGAACACGTGACGCAAACCCTACCCAATTTTAGCATTGAGTAAACTGCTTTCTGTTCGGTGCACATGGCTCGGCACGTGGTCATTGTTTTGGTTCAGGGTTTGCACGATTGGTTAGAATAACTTGGGTAAGATGTCAGAGTCCTCTGGCGGGAGACTTCATCGTTAATCTCAAATAGGTGGGCCTATAGATCTAGTGGGCCATTGTACAGTATAGCAGCAACATGAGAACAACAGCTGATCGTTCTATTGTCGTTTCTAGATTCGCATTAATGGCGTTTAATGCCCGAGAATCAAATCGAGTTTGTTATTCAGTCAATGTAACAGCGGTACGATTTGCTGCAAAAGCACTTTATTTATAAATAAATGTGAGATTGGTGCCAGAAGCCCCCCCCCCCCCCCAACCAGTATAAATTTTTAATTTTACTATATGTTGCACCACACGTAGAAGTTGAAACTGATACAAAATATGGATCATATCTCGTAATATTTTAGGCAAAAAAATTAAGGTGGTCACTCAAATATTTTAATCGATTATTAATTAAACTGTTCAATTAAAAAGGAGAAAAATTTTATAGAACTCGTACTTTTGTTGAAAAAATTCTGAAAATATTATCTAGTATTCGTATAATAATATTACACATTCCTTTCTCTTTTCGTTGAAATCCGACATGTAGTTTCGGTACAGTGTGCCCTTTTTCAAAACGAGCATTAAGAATCATAACCTCCCATGGACTTGAGATATAAGCTTGAAAGTGGAGAAAAATACATTTCTTTTTTAAGTGCAATGATTCATGTAGGACTCGATGTTGTAGACTCAATGACATATTTTATTAAGAATCCCGGCTATACCCTTTAACTTTCACTGTATTTATTCTCTTGATATACTTTATTTAATTGTTGTGAAAAAATTTTATGTTCCCCATGGTTTGAAAATTTTCTCCAGTAGTGTACTCTATCATCGCTGAAATTTATCGTTTTATTTATACAGGGTGTCCGAAAAGTCTGGAAACGGTCGAATAAATCGAGAAATACATATGAGATTGAAAAACGAAAATATACGTGTTAAATATTTTTAAATAGGCTACTCAGTGATACCAAATTTGACCTTCGCAACCGACCCCCTGGGGGTCAGAGCGGGTCCAACTTCAAAATCTTAAATAATAAACCCCATTTTTTATTGCAGATTCGGATTCTACGGACAAAAATACGTAATTTTTGTATTTGATGTTTATTTCGAATCCTCGTTTATCATGGTGTAATCGAGCATATTAAATCGATACATATTTCGGTTTTCCCAACCAGGTTTTGCCTGATTGGCCAGAATTTTTGACGTCAAATTCCTCGTCTTTTGCAGGAATAGCGTTTCTTGAAAATCACCCGTGGCGATTATTTCGATAATGCTACGCTGTTAAAAATTTGATCCATTTGCTGTAGCGTCACTCCACAGCTTTTATAGAATATCTCTTTTATGACCAATGAGAATGCTCCATCACACAGTAGAGTAACAGTTTTCTATAAAAGCGATTGAGTGACGCTACAGCAAATAATTAAAAAAAACATACACCCACATCAGCCGCATTTAGAAACCATTCGTTATTTAGAAACCATTTACTGGATAAAATAAAAATCAAAATAGAAAACTAAATTAATATATTTCAATGAATTTTTGTAGAGAAAAACATAAAAAAACCCTATACACTGTAAAAAATTTAACTCATTTGCTACAGCGTCACTCCACCGCTTTCATACAAAACGGTTACTTTACTGTGTTATGGAGCATCCTCATTGGTCATAAAACAGATATTCTATAAAAGCTGTGGAGTGACGCTACAACAAATGGGTCAAATTTCTAACAGTGTAGCATTATCGAAAAAATCGCCACGGGGGATTTTCAAGAAACCACAAATCCTGCAAAAGACGAGGAATTTGACGTCAATATTCGGGCCAATCAGGCAAAATCTAGTTGGGAAAACCGAAATATGTATCGATTTAATATGCTCAATTACACCGTGATAAACGAGGATTCGAAATAAACATCAAATACAAAAGTTACGTATTTTTGTACGTAGAATGCGAATCTGCAATAAAAAATGGGGGTTAATATTTAAGATTTCGAAGTTGGACCCGCTCTAACCCCCAGGGGGTCGGTTGCGAAGGTCAAATTTGGTATCACTGAATAGCTTATTTAAAAATATTTAACACTTATATTTTCGTTTTTCAATCTCTTATGTATTTCTCGAGTTATTCGACCGTTTCCAGACTTTTCGGACATCCTGTATATTACATTCTGTAGAAGAATTTTCATTTTAACTTCAAACAACGTTATGATGTGTTTTAAAAATATGTAATTTTTCATTATTTTTCGTCCACCGTTACAAAAATACAAAACATGTAATACAATTTATTCTATTACAATTCCTAGAAATAAAATTTTAAACGAATCATTCACATTTTCTAAATATCTTA
Organism: Maratus speculifer; assembly: GCA_964019185.1. Taxonomy (NCBI): domain Eukaryota; kingdom Metazoa; phylum Arthropoda; class Arachnida; order Araneae; family Salticidae; genus Maratus; species Maratus speculifer. The sequence continues at coordinate 294,164,051 of OZ025294.1, read as the reverse complement.
TTCGCTATTCTCTAAAATTTCGAAAAGTTTCACTGAATTATAAACTTGATGTTTGAATCTTAGCTTTAGAAGCTCACTTAGCCCGTTTTCTAAAATTTTTGTCATATTTCTATTGGCTAATAAACTGATCAGTGCTGATATACTTACTGAAATCAATGAATCTGCTTCTATTTCATTGGTTGCATCCTAAAATTTCATGCAATTTAATTGGCTAATAAACTTTGCCATTGAAGCAGCTTTTCCTACATATACAGGGTGATTCAGCTCGTCGGTGACAAACTTTAAGGATCGATAGAGCACACCTAGACGAACATTTTTGAATAGGGAATGTAGGGTCCCTGACGCGATGGTAAGGCGCTAGGCGCTTTCGAAAATTTGGGTGCCGAAATTCGAAACGTCATAAAAACTAGGGAAATGGTTAGATTTTCTTGCTTGTTGCGTCGAAATAATTCTGTTTGTTTAGACTTTCTTCAGTACCAATTTGATAAGCGTATCTCTTAAAACATGGATAGGGGGCGCTGCAGACTTTGGAGAGCTAGACAACAACTTTAAGCCCGTTATTTTGATAATTTAACACATGCTCGCCAAAGTTTATACTCTAACTTAAAGTTTGAACCCAAAAGTAGAGCCCTGCAAAAAGCGTAAGAGCCGGAATAAAATGTCAAAGTACAGGGTGGTCGAAACTCGAAGGCTCCTAAGAGATAAACAAACAGATTTCTTGACTTATGGCATGCATTTTCATGATTCTGTTTGCTGGGGCTCTCTGAAACTCAGTTGAACGGTACAAAAAGAAACATCGATAGGGGGCGCTTTGGGCAAAAAACATAATTCGTTGACATTTCGGACGCTAACTGGAAACGGGGCGCTACGATCAGTTAGAAACAAAACAAGAGAGTAATTTACTTATCATAAGAAGCTATTAAAACTGCAGTTTTTTTTTTTTTTTAACAAACATAGCTGGTTTCAATCATGCACAATGCGCGCAATAAAATTTACATAAGGTGCTTTTTGCTGATTTATGCAAAAGATATCGTACCATATCGATATGCAAAAGATACGTAATGCGTAGACGACAACGCGAGATGACGTAGTTGTATGCGCAGACACGTCTTTTGAACGTGCGGTACCTACTTAAGCTTCGGGTTACTTGTCTGCAGATCGGTAGTAGGATGGAACGGTACACAAACTCTGAATTGGCTGACATGCATTTGGCGTATGGCGCTGCTGGTTGTAATGGACGAGCCGCTCAGCGGTTGTACGCCGAGCGTTACCCCAACAGGCAAATCCCCTGCCATGCCTTCTTCGCTCGAGTACACCAGAGGTTGTCCACAACGGGATCTTTCGACGGAGGCAGGCCTGAACGGGAGCGATCAGTGAGCACCCCCGACAACGAAGAGGCTGTGCTTAACCTGGTTGAGGACAACCCAGGTCTTAGCACGAGAGATATCGCCAGACATGTTGGCATTTCGCAAGCAACTGCGTGGCGCATCTTACGTTCCCGGAATCTGCACCCCTACCACATCCAGCGGGTGCAGTTGCTCAGAGAGCAGGACTTTGGCCCTCGAGTGGAATTCTCAAGATGGTACTTGGCGATGAGATCCAGGGATCCCCGTTTTGTAAACAGCATTTTGTTTACGGACGAGTCCACCTTCAGCCGGGAGGGAATGTGGAACGCCCACAACAGTCATGTGTGGTGTGATGAAAATCCACATGAAACCAGAAGCCGAGCAGCCCAAGAGCGTTTCTCAGTAAATGTGTGCGCCGGCATTCTGGGGGATTGCCTCATTGGCCCTTATTTGTTACCTGAACGGCTGACAGGTGGAAATTACCTGATTTTCCTGGATCAAGTGCTGCCGCAGCTTCTGGAGGAGGCGCACGTACCCGAAGGTTCGCGTCGCCAGATGTGGTTCCAGCACGATGGAGCTCCGGCCCATTACACGAACGACGTGCGTCTCCATCTAAACGCAAGGTATGGCCAGCGGTGGATCGGGCGTGGGGGTCCAGTTCACTGGCCTGCCCGATCACCAGACCTCACCTGCTTGGATTTCTTCCTTTGGGGTTACCTGAAGGCCGAGGTATACCATACACCTGTCAGCAGTGCTGAAGAACTTGTGGCGCGCATTGTGGCAGCTGCAGGGCAGATCAGAGATACTCCTGGCATTGTTGAAAACACACACTCCTCAATGCGACGGAGGTGCGAAGCCTGCATCATGGCCCAAGGTCGAAATTTCGAGCATCTTCTGTAGTGTTATTTTTTGTAAATAAATTTCCAGTATCATTGATGTTTTTGGTCTAAATTTATTCAGAAGTGTTGAGCAGAGGTAGAAAATGTGTTTTCATTATTACTAACTGATCGTAGCGCCCCGTTTCCAGTTAGCGTCCGAAATGTCAACGAATTATGTTTTTTGCCCAAAGCGCCCCCTATCGATGTTTCTTTTTGTACCGTTCAACTGAGTTTCAGAGAGCCCCAGCAAACAGAATCATGAAAATGCATGCCATAAGTCAAGAAATCTGTTTGTTTATCTCTTAGGAGCCTTCGAGTTTCGACCACCCTGTACTTTGACATTTTATTCCGGCTCTTACGCTTTTTGCAGGGCTCTACTTTTGGGTTCAAACTTTAAGTTAGAGTATAAACTTTGGCGAGCATGTGTTAAATTATCAAAATAACGGGCTTAAAGTTGTTGTCTAGCTCTCCAAAGTCTGCAGCGCCCCCTATCCATGTTTTAAGAGATACGCTTATCAAATTGGTACTGAAGAAAGTCTAAACAAACAGAATCATTTCGACGCAAAAAGCAAGAAAATCTAACCATTTCCCTAGTTTTTATGACGTTTCGAATTTCGGCACCCAAATTTTCGAAAGCGCCTAGCGCCTTACCATCGCGTCAGGGACCCTACATTCCCTATTCAAAAATGTTCGTCTAGGTGTGCTCTATCGATCCTTAAAGTTTGTCACCGACGAGCTGAATCACCCTGTATATATATATACTTATATACAAACCTTCTTTTCTGAGCAATCGTATTTTGTATTGATGACGCTATCGCTCTTGTAACCAGTTTGCAACAAAAAATAAATTTTGGATGATTTTGATGATTTAAGCTTTATTTGTTATTTATATATTTTTTTTATAAATCTATACGAAATTATAAATATTTTAATGAAAATGTGAACAATTTCGCAACCAACATAACGAATACGTGCGCATAAATTCTAAAACGTTTTATTAGAATTTTCCAATATAGTTTAAAAGTGTTTTAGAATTGGTTTGTCTGTCCGTCTGCCTGTCTAACTGCTTGTCTGACCATCCAGCCGTGCTCTATTTCGCGTACATGTATTCGTATTGGCATTTAATTGATATAAGTTATTGAGAATCAACATATAAAGTTATTTAATGAAAATACACATAAAAGTAATCCAGTACATAATGATTTATTGAAAAAAAAGCATTTGTGGTATATTTTGTTTCAAAATTTTAAACATAATAAAATATATGTTCATTATTGTGATGCACTAGAATGTGTACAAATACGTGCAATATACCATAACACAAAAACCACATACGATCGTTTCTAGGCGCTTTGAATTCCTTCCTCAGTGTGAGGGAAAATAGTTTAAAATCGGTTTACGGATCTGTTATAGAATCGAGTACTGGCTAAAGAATTGACTGAATTGACGTAAGTCATTAGCTAGTACTCGGCGCTATAAACAAGCTATTCTTTGATCCCATTTTAATCCTTAATTTTTTATTATTATTATTATTCGCATTGAAAAAAAAATCCAAGAATCCGTATAAAGTTCGTATGTGGTTTTTTGGGACATAGTATTGCATGTATTTTTTAGTTTAAACCTTGTATAAGGTTTTAGCTTATGTATTTAAAACTCGCGTAAAGTGGTTGGTTTATGTTTATCACTAGAAAGTAGTTATTAGAGAATATGTTATTTTTTAGGGCTCCCAATACACGCTCAGGACGATTCAAGTGTTTTACGCTAAATGATGATCTATGGAGAAAAACAGTTTGCATCGAATTTTGAAGAATCTGATACAAAAATAATGATATTGATATGACTTTCTGAGATACACTGGTACTTAGGGTGGAACGAAAGTATAGGGAAAAATATTTTCTTTTGAAAATAATTTTGTAATAGCAATTAAAAGTTGCCTTTGTATGTTAACAATAAAACTACGAAGTTTTTTCGTTCTAAATTTATATCTTGAGGTGCCGCAAGAGCCTTAAAAATAGGGATTTTTTTAAAAAAAAATCCAAATTTAGCATAATATTATAATTTTATTTTCACTGTTTTAATTTTACATTTTAAAAATCAAATATTCTTTTTAATAGCAATCTATACATGCTTCTTTACTATAACAATAATAATATTAAGTTCAATTGAGGTAAATTTATGCATTAAGTTTTTGCAAAAGTCAAATAAATTAGCTTTTTTCAAAAAGAATCAAGATGTAAAATCAGTTTGAATTTAGCTGTTGTAATTACTTTTTTTGCTTACAAATAGTTGTTCAAACATTGTTTTTTGATAATATGTAAAACCTTTTAAAACTCCTTCAAATTCATCAGGACTCTTTGTTTTTCTGTCCAATTCACGAAACAGGTGGTGCAAAGGCAATTCATTTAAGTGGAACAAACAAATCAGTCACTGCAGTCGTCTGTTCAGACCTTTTGCCATTAAAGCAATCATAACGTTATTAGCTCCAATGTTTGTGGGTGTCCCATTGCACTGAAAAGCAGTTACAGTTGATATGTTCAAATGATTGTTACAATTAAAGTACTCTATTATGCTATTTTTTATAGCTTCGCCTGTTCTCAAATATAGGGGTTACGTGCCCTAGATAGGATGAATTGGGCTCTTTTACTAAAGAAATACAGGGGTTGGACAGAAATATGGAAACACCTTTAAAAAAACACGTTTCCTTGCCTAATATGGTGTTAGGTACCCGTTGTTATTCAAAACAGCTTGCAGTCTTCTCGGAATGGATAAATACAGTTTCTGTATGTTTGCCAAGGGAATATTGTACCATTCTTCCTGCAAAACGGTGGCAAGTTTAGATAACGATGTTGGCGGTGGATAGCGAGAACGCACTTTCCGCTCCAAAGTAGACCACAAAGGTTCGATAATATTCGGGTCTGGTGACTGTGGTGGCCAGGGGAGATGCGACAATTCATCCTCGTGCTCAGAAAACCAGTCCTGGACAATGTGATCTGTGTGAACGGGGGGCGTTGTCGTCTTGGAAGAGACCATCACCATTGGGGAACAAAGTTTGTACCAATGGATGGACTTGATTGGCCAAAATGTTCACATAAGTCTGAGCAGTAATACGCCCGGACAGAGTTATCACGGGGCCAGAAGAGAACCACGATATGGCTGCCCAAACCACCACTAAACCCCCGCCATGTTTCACTCTTGGCAACAAGCAGTCTGTATTATAGGCTTGAGATGGCGTTCTCCAGATGTAAACTCGGCCAGAAGTGGGAAACAATGTGAAAGAAGACTCATCAGACCATATTACTCTCTTCCACTGCTCTATAGTCCAGGCTTTATGACTTAAACACCACTTTTTCCTGTTACATGCATTAGCATCACTGATGAAAGGCTTTTCAATTGCAGCACGGCCAGCAATTCCCTGTTTATGAAGCTCCCTTCTAATTGTTTTGGTACTCACAGGGTTTGGTAACACGACATTCGTTTCAGGAGTAACTTTTGCAGCTGTGGTCTTTTTATTTTTCGCGATAATCCTCCTGAATGATTGTCTGTCACGATAACTCAGCACACAATTTCGTCCGCGCTGTGATTTAGCGGATAATGTTTTTCTGCATTTCAAGTATGCGGAATAAATCTTCGACACAGTACCTCTTGAAACACTAAAACCTCGGCTGCCTTGCTTACGGAAGCACCCATCATACGCGCGCCAACAATTTGGCCATGTTCGAAGTCTGTTAACTCTGACATAATGCAATGACAACCTCATATAACAGTGCTCCAACAACGACCGAACGGTGCAGCGATTTTACGAAGTTGTATAGGTGGCGTCAGTAGGCGAAAACGCCAGCGCCATCTACATAGTTCATTAAAATCAATCTTTCTTTTCAAACATGCATTTTAAAAGGTGTTTCCATATTTTTGTCCAACCCCTGTATGTTCTTCTATGACCGTCTTTTTTGTAAAATTTGTTCCCTTTTTTATCTTTCACAATTGCTTTATCCTTTCTTCCATCGAAAAACAAACCTATATTTTCTCCAACTTGGTTAAGGCTTCTTACTATCTTTTTGTCCGATTCTTGGTTCTCTCTCTTCGAATTTTCATCCTATCAATTACTTTACCTTTGTTCTCCTCTGTAATCATTCCAACATCTTTAAGAGCAGCACTTGCGATAGTTGCAGCAACTCTGTCTGAAACTTCAGATCGGTTACAGACACTTGCTACTGTAGGAAGTACTACTCGCTTGCAGTATCCAAAAAAGTGGTAAAGTAATTTTTGGGACTGCATGTTAAGTTTCCTTTAGATGTTTTCTCAGGATCTGATTGAAGGGCATCATTTTCAGTTTTTCTAGCAGCCTTAACTATTAATTTCTGATTGTACTTGTACTTTAATTGCTTCTGTTTGACCTGTTGCTTCTTCTATTCTCTTTGTGTTAAAATCTTGGAAATAACTTTATGGCTCCACTTTTACTCATTTTTCTCACAGTTCTTTGGTCAATTAAAAAATCTTGTTCAAGTTTATGTACTTTTTTCTTTTTTTGCACTTACAGACAGAAAATACTTTGCACTCACAGGTTGCTACATCAAAAAGACGTTTGCTTTCATTTAAAAACTTTGCTGCAATTAAATCACATTTTTATGTACCTTTTCTACTTTTTGATATTAAAATACTTTTTTATTTATCGTGATAGATTTTTACCATTGTTAACATGCGGGTATGAGGTACTATAGGAATAGATGCTTTCGACCAAATAGATTCAACTTTCTTAATAAGAATATCAAGTATTTCATTCGAAGTTGGTTCTGTTGATGTTTTTTCTGGTATCAGCTCATGTCAAATATAAAGATATTTCATAATGTCATAATAAGTTGGAAGATTTAAATCGCTTAATTCTTTAGGGGATCCAAAAATTGGGCATTCTAACTTTTGTCTCGTCTGAACTGACACTGCCACCACACTAAAGTTAAAATATTAACTAATAAATTTAATACTACCACTAATATTCAAGTTTACATATTCATAAACAAAACAAAATCCAAAAAGAACAGCATAATAAGATTTGTTATTCAAACAATTCATTTGCTTGCGCGGAATTACGAGAGAAACATGGGACCAGACCATTGCTACAGCTACATGCATCCCTTACTCTTTTAACATCCTACACCAGCCAATAATATACCGCCTGAATCAAGGTTACTTCAAACCACGTACTATTCTCCTGTTGACTATTAATTTTCAGAATAAAAAATGTTTTGCTGCGTTTTTAAGTTGAAAGTAAGGTTAATCTTTTCTATTATGAAATACTGTTAAAATCTAAAAAAATGGAAGTTAAAAAGTGCAGATTTAGTAGCATAAATGATAAAGGCATGCAGTATAAAATTATAATATCTACTGTAAAGTAGTTTATGTGTGTTATTAAAGGACATTTGATATTTAAAATGTTATTTTTTTACAAAATCAAATTTATCAAAATTCGTAAAATCTGCTTAAAAATCATATATTCAAGTCCTTTGCGGCATCTCTAAATATATTATGTTTGTTAAAATATTTTAATACTGTCTTAACAAAGGCATTAGACAACTTTTTATCTCTCTTACATATTGAAATTAAAAAATAATTTTTTTCGTTCCACCCTATGGTACATGCTTTTATATATTATGGAGTGCAAAGCCTTTTTCGATCATTTACAGGGTCACACAAATAAATATGGTTATATAATGGTCTGGATGAAAAAATTGATTTTATTAAACTTATTAAAATTACAAAATAATATTAATAATTACAAAATTTGTTAATGTTATATATATTTAATGAAATTTACTACAAGATGTTTGCAATAGAATATGATGTGCATTGCATTTATCACTCATTTACAGGGGCACTTAAAGTTTTTTGATACAATAATATATCCGAAGTTGTATTTATTAGCGATGATTGATAAATGTGTGTTTATATAATAAAAAATACAATAAAAAACAGGCCTTTACTGAGAAAGAGTATTAATTACTTAATGGTGTTTTTTTTTTTCAATTTAGTTACATATTTTCAAACTCAACTGAATTTAGAATCAAGAAATATTTGTAACATACAAAGAAGATGATACAATCGACGATGCAGAAATTCGGGTCCATAGCTGCCTATGGTAAGTAAGTTCTGGAAATGTTATATCAGTTATTCTAACCTGTATTTGCTTTAATTAAACTTCATTTTAATATATGGTATTAAAAAAATCTGTATTTAATATACTGGATTGTGCAAAGGAATTCATTTAAGTTTAAATCGATCGGTAGAAATTGTTGAAGATGAATATCCAGCTGCATTATGCAAATTGTAACTAAAATAAATTTTGGCATAGTTTGTAGGAACTGATGTACAAAACTATTGCTAAAATACAGAGTTGCACAAACGAATTTGTGTACCTCCCTGGATATGAGTCTAATGTGATTTAAACTTGGTTTTCAAACGTGTTATAATTTTGTGTAATGAGAACATATGTGTCTTCTTTACTTAACACATTCGCTGCCGATCACGCGCCAGCGCGTGATAAGGTGCCAACGTTAAGGGACCACTCACGCGCCAGCGCGTGATGTGGAGTGATATCGAATAACCGGTCATGCGCTGGCGCGGGAAAATCTTTCACTGATTCTTTGTTATAAAAAGTAAATCGGCTTCTGGGAAAAGCCCACTTCTACAGTGTGGCATTAACTATCATGACATCTGCACGTAAGCGGCAGCGAACGTGTTAAACGGTAAAGTTTTGTTTAAGTAGTCTGGAGATGTTGGAAAGTGTTTCATAATCTATGCTTAATGCATCATTTTTTTCATGTTATTCATACTAGTTCATTTGAAATTTTTACATAATTTAATCAAAATATTCCTGTAATTGATATATATTTCTGTTTTGGAAAGAAAGTGATAAAAATCCAAAATTCTATAAAATGATGCATGTTACGATAGGGGTTCAGAACTAGGATACTATTGTAAAAACCCGTAAGGCATGGTGACGTCACTGCCACGTCATTGTGAAGTCATATTGTGACTTTGTGACCATCGATTGTCGATGTGAAGTCACAGTGACTAAAATGTGAAGTCGTTAAGGCCATTTTAAAGCTCGTTTGTGACGTTACTTTGTGACCACTTTGTGAAGTCACGGTGTCACAAATTTGTGAAAAATGTGTCATTTGTGACTACTTTGACATTAACATTATGACGAAACTGTGACAAACGCCACGATATTTAAATTTACAGAAACATGTTTTTTAAAGTAAATAACATCTTTTGAAGAATATTTGTAATTTTCTAAAGATTTTTAAGAAAGTCACATCTCAATCACAATGTGACATCACTGAGTGGTGGCATTTTGGTCACAGATGTGATGTGACCAAAGTGATTCACAGTGACGTCACTGTGACCATGCATGCTATGGGTGAAGAAACTGATGTAAATTGTAATTACTTCAATAAACATGCAAAATGATTTTTAAAATATATAAATGGTATTTCTTATTGAAAAAATAATGATAAAAGTTTCAATGTGGGCTCACTCGAGAAAAATCATGTTATAATTTTTAATGTAGAGGAAAAAAATAATACATGGGAAAAAACTGATTACTGAAGCTAAACTATATTCAAAAGCTTATATACATTAGGGTGGATCGAAAAGTATAGGAAAAAAATTTTTTTTAGAAATCACTATCGGCGCGGCGTGCAAAAGTTGCCTTTTATGCATAGTAGTTTACATGATTTTTTTAATTAAAATACATTCATATCTTCCGGTGCCCCAAGCGCCCCAAAAATAATTACAAATTGATTTTTTTATCATTTTTTCTATATCTTTTTGTTTATTTATTTTTTCTTAATTACTTTTGGAGCGGGGTGAAAAGCTATCTTTTATCTATCTTAGCTTAAATATTTTTTTTAAATAAAATTCATTCATATCTTCCGGTGCCCCAAAAGCCCCCAAAATAGTTTAAAATTGAAATTTTCTTGAAAAAAATATTTTTTGTTTTATTTTATTTTATTTTATTTTACTTTTTGAAATTCATTTGGCACTGGGTTGGAAAATTGTTATTACAATACTACATAACTCTGCAGTTCCCATATATTTTTTTAATCAAAATCCATTCACATCTTTGATGCACCAATTATAATTAAAAACTGAATTTTTTACAAAAATGTATTAAGAATTATAATTTACGAAAAATACTTACAAATTTTAAAAATAGTTTAATTAATAACGTATAAGGTTATAAATAACATTAATTTTACAATAATAAGCGACATGTAAATTTTAAAATCAAAGCATTAAATCATAAAATTACAAAAATCGAATTTACGTAGAGAAAAGTTTTACATCCTTCAATTTGGAAATTTACATATTTTTAAAGTTTGTAATCTTTTTTGGTATCAAAGTGTTTTATATGGCTTCTTGGTTTTATTCTATTGAATATAAAACCGTGTCTCTTTTCTTGTCCAAATACAGTTTCTGAAGCCTCAGACACTAGTTGAACACATCTTTCAACCGCTTGGGTATGGCATGGATATTTTGACCATTCATTCGTTTTTACAACTTTTATCATATTCTCAATTTCTTCGCAAGGCACATTCATCAAAAGAGGTGGTTCAAAACATCCAATTCGTTGCCAATCAATAAGTTCAAAACAATCCTTCGCTTTGAAGTTTATTTGGGACACTTTGAAAATTCTCACTTCTGGTGATTTTCTCTTTTTATTTCTAGCATAAATTAGCTTTCGCATTGCTAAAGATCTGATATGCTGTCTGTTATCTGTGAAGCATTGACAATAGCAAATTTTCAGGGTGGCAAAAAAAAAAAAAAAAAAAAAAAAAAAAAAACTATTTCGTTAAATAACGGCATCTACGATCTTTCTTAAATTGGGTTCCAAATATCTAGAATATGTGATAAGTTTCCAAATATGACGCGCTCCTTCAGTTATGGATGGCTTTGTTTTGATATGAAACCATACAGCTGCATATACCTTCATAATATATGTTGTAAGAGTAATAAGTTTATCATAAGGATTTTCTGTAGCCACTTATAACCTTAAAATTCTACACGCAGTTGTTAGCCATCTTGAGTGATAAACTGGACCAGGTTTCATTAATGCCAGAGCAGAACCACATTCACCACGTGATATTGCTATGTAAATATCATATAAATATTGCTGGTCATTGCTGAGAACTCTTCTATCTATGTTGTCTTCCAAATAATAAAGTATAAAAAGTTTATATTATACATTTAATAAAATACGATAAACGATTTCTCATTCTCTCGATCTACGTCTTACGTTAGATAAATTATTCTTTAACTGTTAATTTTACTTGTATTTTTTAGCTCAAAATTTGCATGAAACTCGATTTTCGGCAAATAATTAAAAGTTTGGGGGCATTGGAAGAAATTTATCAAAGTCGAAAATTATTTGGATGCATGCTAATATACTATAAAATGCATCTATTTTATCCCGCTGATAAAATAATTAAAAAGAAATTAAAAAACAAAAATTATAAATTTTTATAAAAATTTCAATTTTTTTACTATTTTGGGAGCGCTTGGGGGCACCGGAAGATATGGATGGATTTAAATAAAAAAAAAAAGATTGAACTAATATATATATAAGGCAAGTTTCGCAACCAGCGCCAAAAATAATTTTAAAAATATTAAAAAGCAAAAAAAAAAAAAAAATTATAAAATTTATAAAAATTTCAATTTTTAACTATTTTTGAGGCGTTTGGGGCACCGGAAGATATGAATGGATTTTGACAAAAAAAAACATGTGAATTAATATGCATAAAAGGCAACTTTTGCACCCCGCGCCGTTTCGATTATCCGAATTTCGATTTTTCGATCCACCCTAATATACATACTTAATTTATTTCGTAATCTGTCAAAAGCAATAAAGAAATCTTTGAAGTTACATTAACTTAATCTATTTACTCATAAAAAATTTTAGTGCACATTTTGTTTAAACATATGTCAAAAGAATTGAATTTTTCATGATTAGAAAAGAGTGCTGCCAATTACCTTTTAAATGAGATTATTACGCAAAACAAAAATCGTCCATCTATAAAACTGCAAAGAAGTGTTTTATATAATTGGCACCATAAAAAATGTTTTATCTGAGCTGTTTAATCTTATGTAATGAAAATTTAAATAATAATTTCGTTTGCAAAATATTGCGATTCTTTTTATTGAGATATTAAAACTATTATGCAAGAACACATTGTTAAATGTGTCTGGCATGTGAAACGATTATCAAAGATTATCGATTAAGTATAATCAAATTAAATTATATTGATTCCTTTAACGATATCATTCTCACTTATTTTATTGAAATTAGATCGTTAAATAAATCTTTATTTCTAACAATTCTTCTTCCTAAAAAAATGTTTAAAGATAATATTTCGATTTAGTCAGAAGCATTGTTCGTAACTTTTTAATGACATATGTATTCAAAATAGAAAGGTTTTTAAACAAATAAATAGTGCTTAATATGAAACAAAATATAAAAACGAAATTGTAAGTATTATCTGAGTTTTAATAATGGAACAAATTTGTGTAACTATTATAAAATTTTCATCTTTTTAAGAAATACAGAAGTGTGAAATTATGGGAATAATTGTGAAATTTACAATAAAATCTTGTTATATTAAAGAATTAATACGTTATTTAAAAAATATTGACATATTTATCATTTAATGTACATGCCTTTAATTTTTTTAAAGATTCGATACGTTTTGGCACACTTTGTAGGGGTTTTTGACAATTAAATTGTATTTCGTTGTTTTGGTGCCAAATTTGCGTAGGTTTTTCTATCAGATCATTTTTGTTTGTGATGCTGCATTTCTTTTTTTTTGTTGTTTTTCTTTACAATGGCCCAAAGAACCTCTATGGTATTCATATCTGGGCTATTTCCAGGCTATGGAAGTGTTTACATATATATTTTATCCAAAACTTTGGTCACAGATGAAGCTTTATTAGCTCAATCATGGATGAATATGACGTTTCTATTTGGAAATGTCTTTTATTTGTGGAATTAGTCTTTATTCAAGCACTCTTTTACACTCATACTGGTCTATCAAGTCTTCAACAATATATAAACGTCGAATACCCAGGGAAGACATCATGTTTCAAACCATTATTTTTGAGGTTGCTTAATCGTTTGTGCTATTAAATTTGGGGAAAAAAATCCTCACTGCTACTTTCCCTGACAAACTGGCACCTCCAAACTGGTAGATGGTAAGTGCTGGGTTCGAACTCAGTCGCAACGGTCAACCTAACCGCTCGGAGTTTTCCGTGGTTTTCTTCGAACCTTGGGCAAATACGGGTTAGGTTCCCTTAGAAAGACCCCCACGGAGGGCATTCTACCCCTTAGTGCCTATATCCCATAGTGTAGATAATTGACCAACATAAATACAAACAAACCTGACATACTGGCTGCGTTCTTCTGGGATCGAAAATAGTAATTCATAAAAAAAATATTTAAAAAATAATAATTTATAAACAGTTCTGTATCTTTAATCAGTATGCAAAAATCATGATTCCAAGAAAAGAAATGAGAAATTAACTGCGGGAAAAAAACTTAAGAATCTTTCTTTATACCCACCAGTGAAATTGTACTGTAAAAAAATGCCTTATTTAATTGGAGCGTTTTGTCGATTTAATAAGACACAAATTTAAAAAAAAGGTGAGAAAACATTAAAAATTTCGTAAAAAACTCCCGCTGTGAAGCGGTTAATTAAGAAAAATTAATACTTCTCATTTTTCCCCAGACGATTGCATTTTTGCCGATCCCACCGAAGCTAGCATAGTAAAGAAAATTCGGACTTCTAATTGGTTGAATAATATAAAGAGCAATTGCTGTTTGTAAATAAATCTTCTAAATGTGTATGTACGTGTTAGGGGCATTTATGTACATATTATATTAAAATAGTAATAATAAAAAGTAAGGGTAATTTATTACCATTATTATTATTTAAAAGTAATACAGAACAATTGAGTTTATGATTATCTCGTAATTGATGCTGCAAAAAGAAAATGTAATTATTGTGTTTATATGACTATACAGATTGTGCTGAAATTTTAACTATTATTAGCTATAAACATCGGTATAATAAATATATAACCGGTATATAAATAAAATATATAACTGTTACAGCAAAAGAATTATTTCGTATTTTAATTCCATTTTTTATATTTATTTATTGAGTATCAGATTTTGGTGTAATTTTTCAATATTTATCACATTTTCTCTCATCAAGATTTAATCACGATAGATATCGCATAATTCTTTTTAACTTACCTTAGGATAAACATTATCATTAACCACTTTAATTCTATATTCCAGAAAACTTTTCTTTTTAGCTATTGGTAAATATGTAAAATTAGAAGGAAATGTAAGAAAATTCATCTTTCAAAAAGTTTACAAACAGAAACTGAGAATTAAACAAATGCAAACTCAGAAAGAAAGCAGAACAAAATGCTCTTTAAATTATTCAACCAATCAAAATACCTTATTTTCTCCCCTATGCTAGTTTCGGTGCGATCAGCAAAAATGCCAGCCGTTTCCGAATTGTTTTTGCACAAATTTTGTCCGAGCAAATCTCTTCTTTTCTATAGTAGATATGGTTTTATTCTTTTTTCGAGGACGACGAGCTCTGAGTACAGTTCAGATACTCTTTCTACGAATAGAAAAATCACATAGATTTCATCCATACGCTTGCAAAGGGATTTTTAGTTCATGACTAGTTGCTCTTCTGTTAGTTTTAGCAATTTTAATTAATTTCATTTCCGTGCTTGCAGCAAATTTACTTTTCCTTCCTCATTGGCCTTTGCTAGAATTTTCATATTCATATTTGGAGTCCATAAAATTTTTTATTCTACTGACAAATGCTAGCAAAATTTTTATTTTTTCAGCAACTTCGTGCTGATTATAGTTATTTTTTTATGGCAAACATTATAACAGTTAGTTTTCTAGCACAAACATCACTTCCTTTACCCATAATCATGCAATATTACTTTGACAAGCGAAAAAAAGCTAGAATTAGTATAAACTAATCAAAGCTGCGAAAAGATTTGTTTTATAAATTAAGTAATACTGATGCCAACTCAAGAAAAGAAAGAAAATGCTACCACAGCAAGCAGGCGATTTTAAAATATTATTTTAAATTCGTGTATAAATCAAGCAAAATTTTTATGCAAGACATATAATTAATCAAATATTTTTCTTTTTTAAAAGTGACAAACAATTAACAAAATTATAGAATCAATTTAAGAGATTAGAACAAAAAAAATAGAACTATTGTCAAGGAATGAAAAATTGAATAAATCAACAAAACAAATTATTTTTCATAAAACATTACAAGTATATGCAACATTAATCAAGAAAAACTAAGCAAAATCACAATTACTCTATTTATGCTTACAGTTTAGTTTACTGTATAAGAAAAATATTAACCATACTTTACATATAACATTAGCTATGCATAAATGACATAATCTTTTAAAAATTAGTAAGCTTAAAATTGCTTTACGAAATTAAAAAGTTATAAAATTCACTGGCTTTTTCGTTTAACCGTTTTTTTATTTAATCTCTTGTTTTTGAATTTTAGAGTATGCGAACCGAAAATGAAGTCCTTTTGAGGATTTTTAAAAAAAGTAAGAGTTTGAAAAGAAATTAATTATTTACAAATGTATACACGACAGACGAGTGAAACATATTTGCAACATTAACTGAACACAAAAATCAACACTTCTGGTTAAACCTGTTTTCGATTGTGTTGTGATGTGTTGTGAATGTGTTGTATGAAATAAAAAAGATTGTGCAAAAAGTATTGTTAAAAATTAGAGGAGGAGAAAATGTATTTTCAAAGTATATTTCAAAACATTCATTTTTAAAATTGTGTAATTTTAAAGAAACCGTGTAGAAAATATTTTGAACGTGTTTTACGTGTGTTGTTTTACATGTTCTAAAATATTGTTACGAATTTTGTAAATAGTTAGTGTTTGTACTGTAAAATAACGTAAATAATCTTATTAAGCTCCATTCCTTTACTAATATTAGTTTTTGTTACATTGTCTCTGTTATCAAGCAAACTTGTCTATTATTTTCAGTAAATGTCTATGGCAGCTTTGCGAAATATTAGAGATATCGCCAAGTTGGCGTCACTTTAGGCGACTAATTTTGGTCGCCAAATTTGGCGATATATCGCCAAGTTGGCGACAAACTTGGCGATTGTTGGCGATGGTAACCCTTTCCTATTTATGGTAAACTCCCCCCTTAGGTCTACTGATACATTGAATGTTGTTCCGTGGTTTTCCAGTTTTTTCTAGAAGGTTGTAGAAATTTCCACCGCATGCGGCGAGACTATATATAGGAGAGTCGGATGCGAGCTGTGTGGTTTTTATTTACCAGTCAGTCATTGAGTGAACAAGGCATTTGTTAAGCAAGTTTGCTTGAGTTTCATTTATGTTGTTTTGAATGTTATTAAGTGTTGAGACGTTGTATAAAGAGTCTCTGGGATCTAAAGCTGTACTTTTACGATAGATTTGAGCAGTTATTTTTGAATATCTAGTAATATTTGTGAATTTTGAAGACTCTGTTGTTCTGAAGATCTGTAAATAAATTATTTTCTACTTTTCTAAGAAACAAGAGTTTGAAGTTGTCTAACCATAAGATCAAAAGAACCCTGTATACGCTGTAACAATATGTTTACAATGTATTGTTGATTTGGGGACAAAGTGTTGGGAAGAACAACACTATTTTAAGAAACTATTTTCATCAACACTATTTCCAACACTATTTCAACACAATTAAGTACACTGTTTTTAGAACACATTTCTAGATTGCAATACTTTTTCAGCATATTAAGAACACATTTCTTGAGAGCAATACTTTTGCAACATATTAAGAACACAATCAGACCACAAAAAACGTTTCACAACCCATTAATTTGTTGTGAATTTGGGGACAAAAAGTGTTCTGAAATGTGTTTGAGAATTTTCAGTGTATGTATCATCATCATCTCCTTCAACAACAGCCATGTCAAACTCGCTACCTGCCACGGGCTAAATGAAGCATTATACAAAAAACTTCGTGTCACATAGAAAAAATAAAATTTGTGTGTACTAAAAAAATAAAAATTCCTTAAGGAATATGCTTGCTAAGTTCAAAAACTAATATTGTGCCTATTTTATTTACATTATTTTTCGAAAAATACTTCAAATTACGCAAATCATCAGCCATATGAATATATTTTAATTAGATTTTCAAAATTGTATTTATTTTCAAATTGAATTGCACACGCTATTCTTCTATTGCAGATCTAACAAAGGCATAGCTGTGAATCATCCTTGTTTTTTTTTTTTTTTTTTTTTTTTTTTTTTTTTTTTTTTGTACGTAAAGAAAAAAAAATAAAAAAAAATATTTAAGAAAATGTGTTTTATTTGTACGCTGCTTATTTGATTTCATTTATTAAATGCATTTTCCAATTAAAGTTACATTTATCTGACTTAAAATAAGAAAAAATATGCATACTATAGTACTTTAAAATTTTTTCGAATGATGAATTAGCTTAATTTTAAAAATACAGAAACTTTGTATTAAAGCTTTTTCTCCCTGAAATGTAATCGCACTGAATTTTGATTAACTCCAATGATAAATTCTGAACAATAATTTCAACATCAATCATTCTTGGTGAAATACAAGGATTAAACTGATTTTCATATTTCCTGAAATTTAGAAATCGTGTTATAATTTATTATTATTATTATACCTTTCCCGACCTCAAGTGATTGTCGCACGAATAATGCCTGCAAACGTATAAAATTAAATACACTTTTTCTTTAACAACTATTTTGCCAAAGTTTTCCATTCTGTTTTAATACACTCATACTTTCAAATAAAAAACAGAACTGTAAAATTTGTTTTGAATTTACTCAGGTACTTTGTAATTTAAAATGAAAACTCGAAGTACTAATGGTGATCTTTAAATAATACGCAATTTTTATTTTGTTGGATAAAATTTAAAATTGAAACCTAATTTAGTAGTTTAAACTACATGGTGAAAACCCGTCAAATATCTTTATAATAAGGTTTATCATCATTATCCATCAGGGTCGGGCAAAAAATTCAAAAATTGTTTTTCAAGCCATAATACTGCTAAAGAGAACTAAAAATTGAGTAAAAAATATATAAATTATATTAAATTTTCCGTACTCGCATGTTCTGTAAAGTTTGCCAAAATGTCATAATTATTCACTTTATTACATTTTTTAATCAATTCGTTCACTAATGTAATAGCTGAAATTCTTATGTATTAGAATAGCAATACATAATGTTGAAATATTATTTAAATCCATCAGCATCTTACAATCGCGCATGTGCTTTGCAGTTTGGTAAAAGTCATATTTTCATGATAATCTTTTAGCATACTTAGCTTATTTAAGCGTGTTCTCAACTGCTTTGCTCAACAAGCGAAAAATGTTTTGACACATTTACAAATTCATTTTTTAATGGAGAGATTTAAAATCTCAAAGCCAGACCATGGTAGCGATTTGGAATCTATTCCATTTTTCCTTTTTTTGATCAATCAATTAATTACCTATTGAATGATATAAGTTTTTTTGATCACGTGACAACGTCTTTTCCACAGCAGTTTGACTGGATTTTCTTTTCTCGCGCGTAAAAGAACTGTTCAAAACGTTCATTTTCGTACTATTTTCTGAAAAAAATTATTATGTTTGTAAAAATAACGGGAAAATGAGTGCAATTCGATTGTTTTTGAACAACATCACCTGCTAGTTTCATGCATTTCCAAACAAAAATAAATTAAAATTAATGTCACAAACTTGCCCTTTTTGATTTAAGAAAAGCCTAAAGTGTTTTACCCCTTTACAAGTTTAGAGCTAATGCGCGAATGGAAGATGTTGGTGAATTTAAATAATATGTTAACATTCTGTTTTGTTATTCTGATAGATAAGAATTTCAGCAATTACATTCGTAAAGAGGCTAATTTAAAATTTTATATAATATTGTGAAATTTTCCACATTTCGGCCAAATTTACAGCACATGCGCGATCGGAAGATATAAACTGATTATATTTCTTTTGAGACCAAATTTTTTAGTTTCCCGAAATCGCAAATTTCTGCGGTATTACGACTTGAAAAACTATTTTTGTTTTTTTTAGCCGACCCATGCTATTTATATGTCTAATATATTTTCTAATATTACTATATATATCTTATGATAGTTTGCCCTCTCTGATGCCATGTTACGTGCAAGTGTCTTTGGGCAACGTATATTTACAGCATGTTCATTCTAACAATTAAATTTAATGCTGGTAAAATGCCATAGGTTTTGAACAGCCATAAGATCTACTATTATTTCAACACAAACAAACTGATTGGCAAATTTGCCATACGAATTGCATATTTCCTACTGAGCGATTTCTAGGCCGAGAATTGAACCCAGATCCCTGGAGTATGTCCAATGTTTTTACAGTTTAAGCTAAGTGGGCGACAACCGGCTGGCCTTTTTTGCTCGATATCCTTATTAGTCATAACAACTTTTCTTTCATTTCAACTTTTAAACAGCTCGGCAGAATGAACCGCTGGTAAAGGAACTCCATATAACGATGGATAAGTGGACATATTATTATTTCTTTATCTATATGTTATGACAATAAGGTTATCTGAGGGAAAAAGGTCCTCCGGTTGTCACCCAGTTAGCATAAACGATTAAATCATTAGCCTTGTAAGCCAAAGATCTGGGTCCAATTCCCAACTTGGGTAATTTTTTTGCTGAGTTGGAAATATTCAATTCTTATAACAGGAAGATGTGTTTCCAGTCCATGCTAGAAGTAGGTCTCATCCATATTTTTTCCTACTCTTTCCAGTTTAATGTTTAAGTAATCCAACTTCTTCGACTTTCTTTTGTGGCATTGACATTTTGTTTTCCTTGTTGTCATTTTCTTGGTTATAAATCTTGTCTGAGATACTACTGAATTGTGTTTACGTTTTATCTATTATATTGTCTTTTTTCAATGTGTCCAGTACATTTTCATTTTAGTTGTTCAATTCTATGGATGATATCAAAAGTATTCCTCTAATTTTTTATACAGATTTATTTCATTACGCCTTATTTATTTACACTGATGTACATCATTCCACATATCATTGTGTTATCTGTAAATTTTGCACAATCTGTTTTGTCAGTGTCCATATGTACGATCCTTAACTTAGATAACATATAATATACACTGTTTTAAAACACATGGTACATGCTATTATTCCTGAGAATGTTCTTTGTTCTTCCAAATCACGGCCATCAATTTATTACTATATGTCCTTTTTTTCAGTTAGAACAAAATAGACTTTCTTTTTTTGGACAGACTAAAATCGTTAGTCTAAAAAGAAATAAATGAAATTAAAAAATAATAAGAAGAACTTTGATATTTTTTCTACAATATATTTAAATTTGTTACACATAAAATGTAACTACGTTTATTTTATGCACTTCATAAAAAAACTTATATTAAAATTAAATAAAATTATTTCATACACAAATAATTTTGTCTTAAGTTTCTATCAAAATATATTGTCACTGTTAATCATAATTAAATTTATGTCTAATTTAATATTTATTTAGGTCTCTGTAAAATTATTTCTGCGGAGAAAGATCAACACTTATGTAAAGATATCTAATTTTTTACATATATTTTGTTTTTATGCAAGTTGAATGATTTTCCGCATCAAACTTAAATTTTGAGAAGAAAATTCACAGCTTTGCCTAATTACTTTATACGTTAAAAATGTAAAAGACTATTAAAGAATTCAAAACTCATATTTGTATGCATTTAACAGCAGATTTTATTTTTATTTCGTATGATAGTAGGTTATTGATTTAAATTTTTATGTAGATCTCTTAACTTTAATATCCTTTTGAAACGTCGTTTTGACAAATTAAAACAACAGCAGATATTTTATATCAGATGTGGATTTTAGAATATAAAGCGAAGATTTCTTTATTAATACTGTACTGTTAGTAAAAAAACAAATATGAGAAATTGAAGAAAAAAGTCTCTTGATTCATATTGCCATTTATATTTATTGTGTCTGTTTTGATGTATGTCAGTAGACCTTTAGAACATAAACTATATATGATAATGAGTTCAACGAATAAATAAATGAATTGCAGTAATGTAAATCATTGCAAAGAATAATAGTAATGTAAATAACTATGTAATAACTAATGCAATATAAATTATTATATGTGAAAGAAATTTTACAAAAAAGCAAATATATATATTTTAACTAATTGAAACGACGTTATACTTTACAAGAATTTCTAAATAAAACATACATGTTAAAGGCTAAACATAATTAACTATATTTGCATACATTTACATACAGCAGCGTCTCAATAAAGTTTGTGTCTCGAGAAATAGAAAACAAATTTATCAATAACTTTCCAATAGTGTACGCTCTCATTTAACACATGAGTGAAATTTGTGTTTTTCAAAAGGGAAATTTTAAGGAAAAATAGCAAGTCGTTAAACTTTCTTCACAAATTTCAAATGAAAATTCAATTTCCACTGCAAAACATTTACAATTTGAACCGAATTCTAAATCGGGACCTATAAGTAAGATAAAACTGAAAATTGTTGTAAAGCCTTTGAAAATGTTACGGTACTTGGGTATTAATATTTTGAAAGAAACTCGAGATGTCGAAAACGGTATGTAAATTTCCTATCTTCGGAAAATTAAAGTAACACAAGATATAAAATTTACAATTCAGACGTCTAGAAAAGAAATTTATCAAAATACATTTTAAGAAATATATTTCGTTCATTTTTTATGAAACACATATAACGATGACTGAGTTATTTAAAACAATATATTTTCAGAAAAATAATTAATACTTGAAATAAAAGTATAATGAATACAATGAAGTTTACTTCCAATTTCTTGAAAAAAAGATCGAAATATCACGAATCAAGCATAATTCATAAAACACTTGCCAACTTTTATTAAAATTTTTCGTATTTTCTTACACTGAAATAAGGTATCTATATAAGATTTTTAAAGTATTCGGCTATGTTCGTTTCAAGTATTTACCTGTGTTTCTTTTAAATGCACAGTGACTAATAAATACATATTTTACAAAACAGGCTGTTGTTTCGATGTTAATGTATTTCAGTGTGTAAATGATATTAATTTACTATTTATTAGTTACTATATAAATGAAAAAGCTGCATTAAACAAATATCATATTTTTCAAGTTGAAATTCGGAGACTTTGTTCTTTACAACAATTTCAAAAGAACATTCAGTTACATATATTTTAGCAGCTAAATGTGTTAAAAATATATTTTTGCATACATTTATGTATAACTTGTGTCTCAGTAAAACTTCACAAAAATAAAACTTGCTTTATCAATAATTGTATAATAGTGTATTCCCTCATACAATCTATGTATGAAAATTCTCTTATCCTAAAGAAAATGTTTAAGGAAAACACATTTTTAAAATTCCTTCATAAGCTTAAAATAAAAAAAAAATATTTCTACTACAACATATTTCCAATTCAAAACGAGTTCTCAATCGGACGTATAACTCTGATTAAATTTTAAAAAGTTATAGAACTTTTGAAAATGTCATTTTAGTTGGGTAACACTTTGAAAGAAACTCGCGGTGTCGAGAACGGTATGCAAATTTTATATGTTCGATAAAGTAAAGTAACACAAGATAGAAAATTTTAAAAATAGAGAATATAGATTTATCAAAATAATTTTTAAGAAATATGTTTCGTTTAACTTATTAGAAAACACATCTAACGATGGTTTATTTTAAACGATATATTTTCTGAAAAATAACTAAAATACTTGTAGGGAAAATGTTAGTCAATACCGAACGCTCACAAAACGGAAGTATTGTATGCATCAATATTCAGGATGACAGTAAATTATTGATGTAAATTTTGAGATGGATTTCAGCTGTAATATATTTCTGAAACCTGTGTTGTTTTAAAAAATTTAAACAGCAAATATTTTATATAATTTGTACTTTTGAGCATATACTGAGAAGTTGTCTTTATTAATAGCGTGCTGTTAGTTAAAACCAAATATGTGAAAACAAAGTGAAACAGTCCCTTGATTTACATCGCCATTTATATTTAAATTGCCCGTTTCTGATGTACAGAAATAGACCTTTAAAACACATACTATATACATCAGAGTGAGTTTAACGAATAAATAAATGTTAATAACGAATGAATTTTAATTATGTAAATCATTGGAAGGAATAATAGTGATTAACAATAGTAATGAAAATAACTATGTAGTAACTAATGCAATATTAGTTATTAGTGTAAGCCGCCCGACGTTGCCCGGGTCCGTAATAATTTCTTAAATAAATCTGCAATTTGTACTGCAAAATCTCATAAAAAGACCCATATACTCATACTCTCGAATGGAATCCCCGCTGCCTCAGGTACCGTTTAGCAGATGTGCTGCGCACACGCGGTAAAGAAGAAAAAGGCGTTGCCCGGGTTCATAATAATATTCTTAAATGAACCTGAAATTCTCTAAATGGCATATTTTTTCTTTAATTTGACCGCGTACAAAAGAATCATTATATAAAAATAATTTGTGGCTTAGAAAAACTTTTTGTTTCTAAATAGCGCAAGTCTAAGTAAAGAATTAATAATTAATGTCTAATGTTATAATTGAGCGACTGTGAAGAAATTTAAATATTTGAAATCAGCGAAAAATTCTTCATCTCAATTTATAAAAATTACATTTTTAAATACAGTCTAGTCTCTCTATAATGAAATTCCATCCAACGAATTTCTCTATTTAACGAATTTTTTATAGGAACGGTCAATATTTTTCATGATTACATTAAAAATAATCTCCATATAGCGAAATATATATCTCCATTTAACAAATTTTTTCGAAAATGTTCTATCATAAGTTTAGAAAACACTTCAAATTATTTGCAGAATATTTTTTTTTTCGTTGATTTCTGGTTTATATTGCATAGCTGCATTCCTCTTCCTTATTCCTCATGTCCAAAAAAGGCATTCAACTCCCCCACCCACCCACCCCAAGAAAAACATCTTTTTGCATGGTTACACTTGACTTTGTTTTAGCCAAAATGAGCATGCTTTCTTGGAAAAGATGGAAACATTTGCTACCTAGTGGGGCGATTTGCAACAATCACAAAGCATCTTAAAAGATAAAACTATTCCATTATTGTCTTTGAAATGGCGTTTGTTTCTTGGTTTGGGTAGTAAGGCAGGAATAAGGGGAAATTGCAGAAAAAGTCTTTCTTCAGCAGGTTTTCATCTACCTAAATTAACTCTCATTACTTTTAGAGTTTAGAGAGGATGTTGGTTGTTTGTGGCGACTTGGACTTACTTTTTGTTGTGAGAGATCTGTGAGTGAAGAATACTAAATATCATCTTTGCTGGTGTTATCTTCTACTACATTTTCATAAAATCGCTTCTAGTTTATACAGAACTCTCTCTGATAAAGTAATAATTTTGAAAATAATCAATAAGACATATGGAAAAAAAGGGAAGTGGCGAAGATGTTTGAGATTCAGAAAAAAATTCCGTTAAATATTTCTAAAACTTAATTAAACACCTCCAAAACAATTCTGTTTCAAAATTTAAACATTAAATGAAAATTTTTTGCAGTTCTCTATTCAACGAATTTTTCTATATAACGAATTTTTTGTCTGAACGATGGATTTCGTTATATAGAGACTCGACTGTCTATTATTAAAAAATATTTATAGGTCGTCTAAAAATGCCACTACTGGCTGGCGCCCAGCCATCTACGTTGCAAAACACCTGCTTTCATTCAGAAAGATTTCTCGAAAATCTGTTTCTTTAAATGGAAATAAAATGAGATTTTATAAATGGGTTTTTACGGATTTTTCAACTATTTACTGGAGTATGAAAATAATTTTTAGAATTTCTGAAACGGGATTTTTTTCTGCATGTAGCTGTCTAATTTTTGAGCATTTAGGCCCAGAAGAATTTAAAATACAGCCCTTTATTAAAAAAACCTAGTACATTCATCGCCATGGCAACCCTGTATTTACATTAACCCCTTTCCTTTTCTTTGCGTTTTCGAAGAAATATTCTGAGGTTTGATAAAAATCTATGCTTTTATTGAATTATGAGTACTTTTCCTTTCTTCTAATTCAAGGATTTTAATTAATTTCTCAATTAATTATTATATTTTTTAAATTAGGTACATTAGGAAAAGCCTTGGACAATCTTCACAAAACATTTGAAACTCGTACGTGCCGTAGTTTTCGCTAAATATCGCAGACACACAAACACACACACACACACACACAGAGCGATTTGTTATTTTATCAGTATAAATATACTGAATACAAAGACATCACTTTACAAAAATTTAAAAAAAAATTCTCAATTACATACATGTTAGGGGATAAAAAAATAAATACATTTCCATATATTTACATATAGCAGTGCCTGAATCTAATTTTTGTCTGGAGAAACAGAAAACAATTTTATCAATAACTTTCTAACAGAGAACTCTCTCATATAAAACATGAGTGAAATTTCTATTTTTCTAAAGGGAAAATTTAAGGAAAAATAGTAAGTCGTTAAACAACCTTCACAAAATTAAAATGAAAATTCAATTTCCACTGCAAAACATTTCCAACTTGTAGAGAATTCTAAATTGGACATATAAGTCAGATTAAATTGAAAATAGTTGTAAAGCCTTTGAAAATGTCAGTTTAGTTGTTGGAAGAAATCTCGAGATGCTGAAAATGGTAAGTAAATTTCCTACCTACGAACAAGTAAAGTAACACAAAATACAACATTTCAAATATTCAAGATTTATCAAAAAATATTTTAAGGAATGTTTTTCATTCAATTTTTTAAGAAACACATATACATTAGAGTGTATCACAATTTTTTTTTCTTTTTTTGGAAATTCAAAATTTCAAGTTTATAAAAAGTTGTTACTATAACATATTTACCTCCATAAATATTTTTGAAATTGAAGAATATTGAGGTCTCCCGGAATGAAGATGAAGTTTAAACTTTTTGGCCTAAAATTGTAGTTTTTTCATATTTTTTAAATAAGGTACCCTGGGGTAATACTGCCAGGCGGGGTAATAACGCCAAGTGCTTATATTTTGCATAATTATGAAATAATCAGATAAATGACACCAATGTGCTCTGCGCAGAAGGGTTTTGAGTCATATAAATCGCAAAAAACAGCTTCAAGTTAATTTGTTTCATTTTTGGGTCTTATTGTTTTTACAAATAACTAAAATTAACGTTTGAACTAAAATTTGCGAGACACGTTTTGTGATGTGAAGACTATGTTTTTATCTGGAAATACTTTGTTAATTGCATAAATTTGTAGTGCATTTCATGTACTTTTAAAATGTTGTTGAAGATTTTGGATATCTTCTCGAGATAATTTGTAATTTAAAATGTACTGCGCAATAACTATACCGGGGTAATAACGCCAATCCTTGACATTAATACCCTGGTTGATTCCCTACAGTGGCCGAGCTACATCCTAAATACTGATTCAAATAAACACAGTTAAAACTGTGCAATGTTTCTCATATTTCTATTTAAACGGTCCTTTTTAAGCAAAAAGAAGCTCAAGGTCTGATATTCTTTTGCCTCATTCCCACCCTCCCACACCACACCTTTATTTTTCTTACACTTTCACAAAAATTGAACATTTTCAATAGCTTAGAATGCAATTTTTCAATTTCTAAGTTTGTAGAGTTTGTACTTTTAGAATTGGGCTATCTACATGCAATTATTCCATCTTATTTCATAGTTTTGTTTGCATGGCGTTATTACCCATATAGGTGGGTAATAACACCAAATAGCATGGGTCAAGAAAAAACGCCATTACATTTTATGAATACATATCTGTTAAATTATTTTATTTTATATAGATAGTCAATGAGTTGCTGTATCAGATCCTATATTTGTTTGAAAAATACAATCTAAAACTAAGCCGTGAAAATTGGTAGAACCTTAACGTGGCGTTATTACCCCAGGGTACCTTATATGAATATAAAGTAATTTTTTTTTTAAAGTACACACACATAAAGTTTAGATAGGCATTTGACATTAAATTTTTTTTGTTTCTGTCATTATTTTTATAAGTTCCCCGGAATCTAATTAAAAATTCCATTATTTTACCAAATATCCAAGATTTTCAATTTATTTCGTTATGGTTTTAAGTTTCTTAGAGGTAATTTTTTACATATGCAAACCTCAGTATATAATGCAAATAAAAAATATATTGATTTTGAATTAGTTTATTAGTCTAATTTGTTTTGGCTCATGAACATATTGTTACAGCGTATATGGGGTTCTTTCGATCTTATGGTTAGAGAACTTCCATTTTCTGTTCAACATTACTAACTTCATTCTGAATTTTCTCTTCTACTTCCTCTATTTTCTCTTCTACAGAGCCTATTCTTCTCTCTACCGACGAGAACTTTTCTTCTAAAGTTTTCTTCATTTCTTCTTCGCCTTTATTAATCTTTTCAGTCACGTCTTCTTGGCATTTGTCAATTTTATTTGTCAACTGTTCCATTCTTTCTTCGTTTTTATTCATTTTTTCCGCCAACTCTTCTTGGCCTTTATTCATCTTTTCCGCCAACTCTTCTTGGCCTACATTAATCTTTTCGGTCACTTCTTCTTGGCATTTGTCAATTTTTTTTTCAACTGTTCCATTCTTTCTTCGTTTTTATTCATTTTATCCGCCAACTCTTCTTGGCCTTTATTCATTTTATCCGCCAACTGTTCTTGGCCTTTATCAATTTTATAGGTCAGCTCTGTTCTTAATCCGTTAATAGCTTCTAACAGTTCTTTCAGCTGTCCGACCATTGGTCTTGTTTTCGCCATAAGATCCCGACTTCTGACACCAAATGTTCCAGCGTATCTAGGGTTCTTTCGACCTTATGGTTAGACAACTTCAAATTCTTGTCTCTTAGTAAAGTAGAAAATAATTTATTTACAGATCTTCAGAACAACAGAATCTTCGAAACTCACAAATAATAATAGATATTCAAAAATAACTGCTCAAATCTATCGTACAAGTATAGCTTTGGATCCCAGAGACTCTTTATACAACGTCTCAACACTTAATAACATTCAAAACAACATAAATGAAACTCAAGGAAACTTGCTAACAAACGCCTTGTTCACTCAATGACTGACTGGTAAATAATAACAACAGCTCGCATCGCTTCTCTTCTTATATAGGCTCGCAGCAGGTGCGGGAAATTTCTAGAATCATCTCGAAAAATCCACGGAACAACAAACAATGTATCAGTATACCTAAGGGGGGTTACCATTGAGAGGGAAGGGTTACCATCGCCAACAATCGCCAAGTTTGTCGCCAACTTGGCGATATATCGCCAAATTTGGCGATCAAAATTAGTCGTCAAAAGTGACGCCAACTTCGCGATATCTTTATTATTTCGCCAATCTGCCGTAGACATACACTGAAAATAATGGACAAGTTTGCTTGATAACAGAGACAATGTAACAAAAACTAATATTAGTAAAGAAATGGAGCTTAATAAGATTATTTACATTATTTTACAGTACAAATACTAACTATTTACAAAATTCGTAACAATATTTTGTAAAATATCACACACACGCACATACAAATAAAAGTAAAACTTAAAAAGTTTAATATTTAAATGAAAAATGTTTCAAATACAATAGTTCAACATTGAATTAGAAAATTATTATTCAAAGAAATTCTCGATTTCATTGTCTGTTTATCTTGATGGATATAGAAGAACTATGTTTAATACATATTAGTTACAAAACTCAAAACAGTGATTCTGGGAAAGACATAGTATCGTCAACACTAAAATGCATGAAATGTAACTGCATTCATGTGACAACTAGTAACTCTCATGCGTGTATTATAGGCAACAAGAACGGGTGTCCCTAATGAATAAATTGTATTGAATTAGTGTGCTTTTAAGCATACAATACAAGTAGTGATTTGTTTGCTTCATTTAAAGGAATTACCTCTTAGGAAAATTTTATTGACGTACATGGTCCAATGTACTCCAGTGGTCCTATAAATAAAAGTTTAATAAACTGTCAAAAATTACCTATCGTTGTTCGTATATCAAAACATATGGTATTTTTCCAGAGGTTAATAAGAAAGATTTGAGGAGTGATCAGAAATATGTAATCAAACTCTACTGACAGCAGAATTACCAAAATTTTCAAGCCATTTTCAAGCAGAAAACCTGGAAACGTTTCCCAGGCTAGGTGCCTGACAATGGCAAACAGAATCTTATGTTTATTGATTGCATCAGTTGTTCCAACTCCACAAATGAAAAAAACAAGTTCAACTTGTAATGAACGTTTTTGCCCCTCATGGTTTAACACAAAATTCAGCCTAGTATTATTTATTCATCACAACACTTTTTTAAACCGTACAGTATATCAAATACTTAGAAGATGAATTTTAGATTGTTGTTCAATCATCTCTACAGAGAAACGCCTTTACGATACATCCAGAACATTTCCATCTGTGAATGTCGTTTGATTCTAGAAAACATATGAGATCTCTGGCAAGCAAAAAGATGTGAAAAGCTTGACAAACCGAATTCAATAAAAAGAGTTTTTTAAACCACCACAAGTTAATTATGAGGCAGAAGACTACTACATTGACCTTACTCATTGGCAATCTACTATAGTAACAGTATCACGTCTTATAACTAACTTCAGCAAACAATATATTGAGTTAATCGTTGATTCAGGAACTAATGATAGATATGAATTTAAAATATTTTCATACACATAGGCAATTTAATGAATTCTAAAGGTAGTTACACCAGTGTCTAAACACACAAAGGTCGAGGTGGATTCATTAGGTCAAGATTGCTGAACGGAAAATAATTTCCAAAGTTTGAAAAGAAGCGTCACTTCACATCTGCAACTACAGTAGTTCAAGAATAAAGAACAAGTAAAACTTTTCTCTACAGCATTAATTCGGTATTTTTAATTGCAATAGTAATAAACTAATTTAATATTTTTGTTTAAAAAGCATATTTGTAATTCACTGCAATATAAATTATATATTTCAAATGGACTAAATAAAAAGTTTGGTTCGAGATTGAAAGAGCTGCTTACACTTCTGGTGCACTACCTAAAAAGTCAAAATAAATTATCAAGATGAACAGACAGTTAAATCAAGCTTTATTTTGAATAACGCTTTTTAAATTTAATGTTTAGCTATTATATTTCTAACCTTTTTGATTTAAATATTAAACTTTGTAAGTTTCATTTTTATTTGTTTGCTTGTGTGATATTTAAAAAAAAATTCTAATGTCATGAGCCAAAACAAATTAGACTATTAAACTAATTAAAAATTAATATACATTATTTTATTTGCATGATATCTGGAGGTTTGCACATGTAAAAAATTACCTGAAACAAATTTAATACTATCAACAAAATTAATGGAAAATTGAGAATATTTGGTAAAATAATGAGTTTCTTATTTAGATTCCGGGAGACTTATAAAATTAATGACAGAAATGAAAAACTTTTTTAAGTCAAATGCCTATCTAAACTTTATGTTTTTGTTCTTTAAAAAACAATTACTTTATTTTCATATATTTAAATAATATGAAAAATTTTATATTTTAGATCAAAAAGTTTAAAATTCATCCCCATTCCGCAAGACTTAAATATTTTTCAATTTCAAAAATATTTTTTGGGTAAATATGTGATCATAGTAACAACTTTTTATCAACTTGAAATTTTGAATTTCAAAAAAAAGTTTTTCGTGATATACCCTATATAAATGGATAATTTACTTTAAAGGAAACATTTTCTGGAATATAATTAAAATACTTGTTAAAAAAACATCAATAAGTACACTAAACTTAAACGAAAAGATTCAATTGACACTATTTGCCGTTTTTAAAAAAGATTAACATATGACGCTTCAAGCATAGTTCATGAATCTCTTTCCAAATTTTATTAATAATTTCAATTTTTTCATACACTGGTACAAGATGTATTAATAAGCCTTTTAAGGTATGTTAGCTGCGCTTTTGAAAAAAGGTTACTGTTTTGACCTTTATAAACTGCAATTTATCTATGATAATGATTTATTAATTACAAAGTATTTAACACAGCAAAAAGAGTGCAGTAAAAACTATAATCTGTTAAGTTAAAATGTCCTGACCTTAGACGTTACAACAGTTTCAAAAGAAAATTCAATTCTATACATTTTAGCGGCTGAATAAATTAAGTAAATTCTTTTCCACACATATACATATTGTCGTGTCTACACACTAACTACTCAAACATAAAACTGCTTTGCCAATATTTTTATAATATCGTACTCCATCACATAACCTATGTATGGATTTTTTCTAAAGGAAATGTTTAAGGGAAAATAGCACATCGCTAAACTTTCTTCATAAACTTCAAATGCAAATTCAATTTCTACAACGAAACATTTTAAACTGAAACCGAATTCTAAATCGGACGTATAAGTAAAATTAAATTGCAAATAGTTATCGAGCCTTTGAAAATTTCACGGTAGTTCGGTAATATTTTGGAAGAAACTCGAGATGAAGAAAACAGTATGCAAATTCCCTGTCTTTGAACAAGTAAAGTAACACAAAATATTAAATTTAAAATTTTCAGAAATTAAGAATTGAGTATTATCATAATTCATGATAAGAAATACGTTTCGTTCAACTTATTAAGAAACACACATATAAAGGTAATTTATTTTAAGTTAAATATTTAAAATACAAATAACGACATACATAAAGATTATTAGCAATTAAAATACATTATAAATATATGCAACGGTTGTTTATTTTAAACGGTACATTTTCTGAAATATAATTAACCCCTTGTATCACCGTGTTGCAGATTTGCAACATACCCAAAAGACAATAATACTTACAGAGTAAATTTTAAAGCAGCTTTCATTTGTTGTTCAAATTTCCCAACACGCCAGTTAATGTAAACTGATCATTGGATTTCGATGAAATAAAAAAAAAAAAACTTGAATGTTGATTATCGTAAATCAAAAGCTACAATGAAAAACCATGCCAAATCTTAAACTTTTAACAATTACTAACAGCACGAACGCCTCTCACTTGCTGCGCATGATGAGCAATTTCCGACTTGTTTCAAAAGGCTAGCTATAAATTATTGGTGTGAATTAGATTTCATCTTTAATACATCTTTTAAAAGTTGATTTGAAAAATTTAAACAATAGCAAATATTTTATATCAGACGTGGATTTGAACATACATAGTGAAGCTTTCTTTATTTAAAATGTGCTGTTAGTTAAAGCCAAATGTCTGAAATTGAAGCGAAGCTGTCTCACGATTTATATCGCCATTTTATATTTATTGTCTGCGATTTTGATGTATCTAAACAAGTATTTAAAACATAAATTACATTCATGATAATGAGCTTACACTGTAAAAAAAGGGTCGATCTACTAAAAAAATTTTAGTAATCCTTGTAATTACTAAAAAATTTTTAGTAATCTTATTCGGTTACAAGGAATCGGTAAGAATTACTAGAAAAAAGCTAGCAACGAATAGAGTTAATAGTTTTACATTTTTAATAGCTATTACTGAAACTCGCTTGGCGTGGCCCTGATAGCCTAATGGTCATAGCACCGAACTCCACATTGAAAGTACCTGGGTTCGATGCTGGCCGCCGCCAAATATGCACCGAATGTAAATAAAGGGATTATGAAAATCCTGTCGTAGCAGTTACTATGGGTAATGATCTCTGAACTTTCCCTCCCCTTTAGAAACATGCCAAAATAGAGTAGGTAGCAATGTTTGGTGATGCCATCTATTACGGCTTTACCGAAAATCTTCAGTTCCAGAAGTCTCTCATTTTACCCACTGGATGCAGCTCGAAGGTAGCTCCTGCCCTTCGGGCACACGTAATGGTTACTAAAAATTTTTGGAGTTATTAATAAAATTTGATTCGTGGCTCATACTAAAAAGTTTAGTTATACAAAAAATTCTTTTGTTCAGTTTACAAAAGAAATGTTTGTTTCACTTTCAAAAAAAAGTTTGTAATGGTTACTAAAAATTTCTGTAGAATACAAATTTACTAAGAAATTTTTAGTAACCTTTTGAATTTTTTTACAGTGTACACTGTTAAAAATGTTGTCCTAGTTTGAACCAATTTTTGGTGCTCAACAGCTGCCACTGTAAGATGGTGAAATCTTGAAACAATATTTGGAGCTCCTTTTGAAGCATAGTTCCAATACTTGGAACGAGGTTGAAATGGAAGCTCAAAATGTTGGTACGATATTTCATCATCTTATGGTCGCAGCTACAGAGCACCAAAATTTTGTTCAAACTAGGACAACATTTTTAACAGCGTAACGAAAGAGCAAATGGTAATAACAAATGAATTCTAGTAATGTAAATCATAGTAAGGAATAATAGCAATGTAAATAACTATGTAATAACTAATGCAATATTAGATTTTTCTTGTATAAGAAAAGCTACACTGAGGATATATATATGTATTTTAACTAAATGCGACGACGTTATACTTTACAACAATTTTAAAAGAAAGCTCAATTACATACATGTTAGGAAATAAGCGATAATTAAATACATTTGCATATTTTAACATATAGCAATGTCTGAATATAACTTGTGTCTGTAGAAGCAGAAAACAAATTTATCAATATCTTTCTAATAGTGTACTCGCTCATATAAGAAATGAATGAAATTTATACTTTTCTAAACGGAAAGTTTAAGGAAAAATAGCGAGTAGTTTAACTTTCTACACAAATTTCAAATGAAAATACAATTTCCACTACAAAATATTTTCAACTTGAACCGAATTCTAAATCAGATGTATAAGTCAGATTAAATTGAAACTAGTTATAGAGCGTTCAAAATGTTACGGTAGTTGGGTAATATTTTGAACGAAACTCGAGATGTCGAAATCGGTATATAAATTTCCTGTCTTCAGAAAAGTAAAGTAACACAAGATATAAAATTTCCTATTTTCAGACGTCTAGAATTGAAATTTATCAAAATAGATTTTAAGAAATATATTTCGTTCAATTTTTTATGTAACACATATAACGATGATTGAGTTATTGAAAACAATATATTTTTAGAAAAATAATTAATATACTTGAAATAAAAGTATAATAAATACGATGAAGAATAGACACTACTTCCGATTTCCTGAAAAAAAGATTGAAATATCACGAATCAAGCATAGTTTAAGAAACTTTTTCCTCCTTTTATTAAAAATATTCGTATTTTCATACACTGAAATAAGATATCTAAATACTACTTTAAAAGCATTCGCCTATGTTCGCTGAAAGTATTTGCCTGTGTTTCTTTTGAATGTACAATGGCTAAAATATACACATTTGACGAAAAATGGCTATTGTTTTGATCTTTAACAATTTCAGTGTGTATATGATATTAATTTACTATGTATTAGTTACAATATAAATGAAAAGGATTCACTAAACAATATCATTTTTTGATATTGAAATGCGGAGACTTTGCTCATTACAACAGTTTTAAAAGGAAAATCCGTTATATATAGTTCAGTAGCTAAATGGGTTTAAAAAATACTTTTGTATACATTTACGTATAGCTTGTGTCTCAGTATAACTTCACAAAAGCAAAACTTGCTTTATCAATAATTTTATAATAGTGTACTCCCTCATACAATCTATGCATGAAAGTTCTCTTCTTCTAAAGAGAATGTTTAAGGAGAAAGAGTCCATTGTATAAATTCCTTCATAAACTTCAAATAAAAATTTCATTTCCACTACCAAATATTTCCAATTGAAAACGAGTTCTAAATAGGATGTATAAGTTAGATTAAATTGAAAATAGTTATAGAGCATTTGAAAATGCCACGTTAGTTGGGTAACACCTTGAAAGAAACTCGAGGTGTCGAGAACGATATGCAAATTTCGTATCCTCGAACAAATAAAGTAACACAAGATATAAAATTTCAAATTTTCAAATATACAAAATTGAAATATATCAAAATACATTTTAAAAATATGTTTCGTTCTACTTGTAAACACATATATTGATGCTTTATTTTAAAATATACACTTTCTAAATAATAATTAGGATGCTTGTTAGAAAAATGTTAATAAAAACACTGAAGTTAAATGAAACGATTTAATAGGCACTAGCTGCAATTTCTAGAAAAAAAAATCGAAGTATCACGCATCAAGCATAGTTCATGAAACGCTTTGTAAATTTACTTAAAAAAATATATTTTTTATGCATTGAAACATGATGTAGTAATAAACCTTTTAAGGTATCTGGCTAAGTTCGCTAAGAGCTTTTTAAATGATCGCTTTTTAATAAATACGCATCAGGAAATATGCTATTGTTTTTATCTTTATGAATAGCATTGTATAATTATAATAATTTACTATTCATTAGTTATTACACATACGAAAAATGCTGCACTAAGCAAAATTATTTTTTTAAAGTTGAAATATCACGACTTTATACTTTACAACTGTTTTTAAAGAAAACCCAGTTATATACTTTTTAGCAGCTAAAAGTGTTAACTTTTGCATATTTTTACAAATGGTAGTGCCACAATATAACTACACAAACATAACACTTGCTTTATCAATTCTTTTATAATACTGTCCTTACCTCATATATCATGTGCATGCATTTTTTAAAGAGAATTTTAAGGAATGATCGCACATTGTTAAACTTTCTTCATAAACTTCAAATGAAAATTCAATTTCCACTACAAAAGATTTCCAACTGAAAACGAATTCTAAATCGGACACATGAGTCAAATTAAATTGAAAATAGTTATAGACTCTTTGTAAATGTCACGTTAGTTGGGCAATATTTTGGAAGAAATTCGAGATATAGAAAACGGAATGCAAATTTCCTGTCTTCGAATAAGTAAAGCAACACAAGATATAAAATTTCAAATTTTTGAGAAAAAGAGAAGTCAGATTTCTCAGAATACATTTTAAGGAATGTATTTCGTTAAATATAAATATTGAGACAAGCTCATAAATTTTGTTTGTAAATTTACTGAACAGTGTACAGTGGGATAAAATATGATAGTTTAAAATCTACATACAAGTTTGTATAATGTTTAAACATTAAGAACAATGTTAAAATTATCCCGACAGTTTTAATCGAACTACTCGGCCTTTTTCAAGGGAAAATAAACATTTGAAATAGCATAGGGAAGGTATTTAGCTCAATGAGAGATGAAGGTAAAACACAGGGGACAAAATGGAAAAATAAAACATGGGGGGGGATTCAACAAGAATCGCCACATGCGGTAAAAACATGGAGAGGGAAGAGAAACAGTAAGAGGACAACAAAATATGGAAAAAAATATTAAGACTGAAAATAGAAAAGTTGGACTATTTAAGCTTCAGTAAATTAAACCAAATATTAGAGGTAGTAGAAGACTTATTATCTTTACAAAGTTCATGTTGACGCGTAAAAATCTCAATAGACGCTCTAATTAAAGAAATGTAGGGGTTATGTTGACGGGAGATAATAATAGCTCTGTTAAAGTCAATGCTATAGATTTTATTATCAGCATACAGCTTAGAGAGAGCAGTAAGTAAATAAAAATTCCGAGATTATCTCAATATTCTTATAATAAACTATAGTGTAAAGTCCACTCTTAACTCTTTGATTAAACTTATTAAGAAGCACACATACATATATATAGATAATTTACCTTTAAACGAAATATTTTCTAAAAAATAATTAAAATACAGCCAACCATCCAAACTTTGACGTATCAGGGTAACGATTAGCCAAGAGAGAAAAAAAAGTAAAATTTGCTACATCACATGAGTTAGTGGTAATGTTTGGCCTGAAAGTATAGATAGCAGCACTAGTGCGCGTTTTGTAGCACATTGAAAACAATGCGTCAAGTTTCCACCTTAGCAGAATGGAATGAAATTTTTTAAACGTGGGGCAAAGTTACCCTGATTTGGCGCAAAGTTACCATAATTGACAGTACTTATAAGAAAAATATTAAGTTGTACAACACTGTTTAATACA
This sequence comes from Maratus speculifer, assembly GCA_964019185.1. Lineage (NCBI taxonomy): Eukaryota > Metazoa > Arthropoda > Arachnida > Araneae > Salticidae > Maratus > Maratus speculifer. The sequence continues at coordinate 294,126,700 of OZ025294.1, read as the reverse complement.
CACTATTTGTAATTTCTAGAAGAAAAATCGAAAAACCACGCATCAACCATAGTTCATGAAACATTTTCCAAAGTTTATTAGAAATTTTCATTTTTAAGCTATTGCATAGCTTTTATCGCGGGCTTTGAGAGCGGCGACCGAATCCAAAAATTCCGTAACGCGAAAAATCCTAATACATCCGTAACGAAAAAACCCTAACCCTTGGCTAACGTCGTTTCAATTCGGCAGACTTCGGCATGGTATCCTTCGGTAGACTTCGGCAGACATTGGCGCGGTATTTTTCAGATATTTAGAGGATATCAAGTCTAAAACTTATATTTCTTATTTCAGTTACTATAAATCTATAGTTTCAATAATAAAAATTCCTGATAGAATGTGTATAGAAAAGAATCGTCTTAAGAAAAAACAAGGTAGGATAATGTAGCTTTTGGTGATTGGAGACCCGCCCAATGGTGAGGATCGAAAAATTTAAAATGCTTATAACTCGCGATCTAACTTTCGTAGTTCGGCCAACTTTTGTTTGGTAATTTATTATGAGACAGTGTTAATTTTTGGTGACAAGAGACCCCCACGGTGAGGGTCGAAAAAGTTAAAATGCTTATAACTCGCGGTCTAATTTTCGTAGCGCGGCCAAATATTGTTTGGAAATTTACTATGAGACAGTGTTCATTTTTGGTGACAGGAGACCCCCCACGGTGAGGGTCGAAAAATTTAAAATGCTTATAACTCGCGATCTAATTTTCGTAGCGCGGCCAAATTTTGTTTGGTAATTTATTATGAGACAGCGTTAATTTTTGGTGACAGGAGATCCCTCATGGTGACGGTCGAAAAATTTAAAGTGCTTATAACTCGCGATCTAATTTTCGTAGCGCAGTCATATTTTGTTTGGTAATTTATTATGAGACAGTGTTACTTTTGGTGACAGGTGACCCCCACGTTGAGGGTCAAAAATTTAAAATTCTTATAACTCGCGATCTAATTTTCGTAGCGTTGCCAAATTTTGTTTGGTAATTTATTATGAGACAGTGTTACTTTTGGTGACAGGTGACCCCCAAATTGAGGGTGGAAAAATTTAAAATGCTTATAACTCGCGATCTAATTTTCGTAGCGCGGCCAAATTTTGTTTGTTGATTTATTATGAAACAGTGTTACTTTTTGTGACAGGAGATCCCCCATGGTGAGGGTCGAAAAATATAAAATGCTTAATACTCGCGATCTACTTTTCATATCGCGGCCAAATTTTGTTTGGTAATTTATTATGAGAGAGTGTTAATTTTTGGTGACAGGAGACCCCACACGGTGAGGGTCGAAAAATTTAAAATGCTTATAACTCGCTATCTAATTCTCGTAGCGCGGCCAAATTTTGTTTGATGATTTATCATGAGACAGTGTTAATTTTTGGTGACAGGAGACCCCCCCCCCCCCCACGGTGAGAGTCGAAAAATTTAAAATGCTTAATACTCGCGATCTACTTCTCGTATCGCGGCCAAATTTTGTTTGGTAATTTATTATGAGACAGAGTTACTTATTTTGACAGGAGATCCCCCATGGTGAGGGTCGAAAAATTTAAAATGCTTATAACTCGCGATCTAATTTTCGTAGTGCGGCCAAATTTTGTTTGGTAATTTATTATGAGACAGTGTTACTTTTGGTGACAGGAGACCCCCCCCCCACGGTGAGGGTCGAAAATTTTAAAATGCTTATAACTCGCGATCTAATTTTCGTAGCGCGGCCAAATTTTGTTTGGTAATTTATTATGAGACAGTGTTAATTTTTTGTGACAGAAGACCCCTCCCCCCCATGAAAAGGGTCGAAAAATTCAAAATGCTTATAACTCGCGATCTAATTTTCGTAGCGCGGCGATATTTTGTTTGGTAATTTATTATGAGAGAGTGTTAATTTTTGGTGACAGGAGACCCCCCATGGTGAGGGTCGAAAAATTTAAAATGCTTATAACTCGCGATCTAATTTTCGTAGCGCGGCCAAATTTTGTTTGATAATTTATTATGAGACAGTGTTACTTTTGGTGACAGGTTACCCCCACGTTGAGGGTAAAAATTTTAAAATTCTCATAACTCGCGATCTAATTTTCGTAGCGTTTCCAAATTTTGTTTGGTAATTTATTATGAGACAGTGTTAATTTTTGGTGACAGGAGACCCCCCACTTTCAAGGTCGAAAATTTAAAATACTTATAACTAGCGATCTAATTTTCGCAGCGCGGCCATATTTTGTTATGTAATTTATTATGAGACAGTTTTAATTTTTGGTGACAGGAGACCCCCCCACGGTGAGGGTCGAAAAATTTAAAATGTTTATAACTCGCGATCAATTTTCGTAGCGCGGCCAAATATTTTTGGTAATTTATTATGAGACAGTGTTAATTTTTTGTGACAGGAGATCCCCATGGTTAGAGTCGAAAATTTAAAATGCTTATAACTCGCGATCTAATTTTCGTAGTGCTGCCAAATTTTGTTTTGTAATTTATTAAGGTATTGCATAGCTTTTATCGCGGACTTTGAGCGAGGCGAAAGAATCTAGAAATTCTGGAACGAGAAAAAAAACCTAACTCTCCGACTAACGTCGCTTCAGTTTGGCAGACTTCGGCACGGTATCCTTCGGTAGACTTCGGCAGACATTGATGCGGTATTTTTCAGATATTTTGAGAATATCAAGTCTCAAACTTATGTTTTTTATTTCAGCTACCATAAACGTATAGTTTCAATGATAAAAATTCCTAATTAACCTACATGTATTGTAAGATGATAAAAATATTCTAAACGATATTAACGTCTCATTTATTCAATAAAAGAAAAAAAATTTGTTAACGGTCATCACGCTCAAAAAGTTTAACTTGAATTAATATCAAAGACAAAAAAAAAACTGCATAAATAAAAAATAAATAAATAATTATAATTGCATAAGTTGATAAAAAATGCTATGCAATAGGTTTCCCGCGGCAGTCCCCGAGTTTCACATGTTTTTCTTTTTTTTTTTTCATTATCTGGAGTAAGATGCATTAATAAGCCTTTTCAGGTTTCTGCCTTTGCTCGCTGCACCTTTTTTATGTACATTGTTTAATAAATACACATTTGAGAAAAAACAGCAATTGTTTTCATTTTTATAAGGTGCACTTTATATATGATAATGATTTACTAATTATTAAGTTATTAAATATAACAAAAAGGCTGCACTAAAAAAATATATTATTTTTTAAAGTTAAAATGGGATGACTTTATACTTTACAGCAGTTTCAAAAGAAAATTTAATTCCATACATTTTATCGGCTTAACGTGTTAAATGAATACTTTTGCAAACATATGTATATAATGTAATGTTTCAATATAACTTCACAAACGTAAATTTCCTTTATCAATACAGTCAAACCCCGATCCATCGTTCCCGCATCCATCGTTTTCCCGCATTGATCGTTTTATTTCTACGGTGCCTGCACATATCACACTGAAATAATGTTAACGAAACCCGCAAACATCGTTCTTATAAAGTCATTTTCTCGCATTCATCATTGTAATTTTTTTTTTCCTATCTGGAATGAAAGTGAAAATTATACGAATCCATATGACATACAAAATGGAATTATTTCTTTTATCCAAAAATAAATCATTTGTGCTGCTTGTATTGTATGATCGCGATAATAATGCTAATGAAGAACGGTTTATATGGTAGAGAATGCGATTATGTTTCTATTGATCAAGATGTTACAACATGTGGTACCCAAAACATAGGAGAAAAGTGTGATAATGCAAAAAATGAAAATAATGGCGAAGAAGCAGAGAATAACTTTCATGTCGAGGAAACTGAGCCACCAGTGCCAAGTCTGCCTGATGCAATTACGGGATTTGAAACTGCATGAACTTTCATACATGCATATGGAAATACAGAAAAAGACCAGAAAAAAAGGTGTATATCTTGAAAATTCATTTTTTGAATTAAAAATAATAAATGAAAAACCAAACAAAAGTATTGATTTCTTAAAATATATATCAATTTTCGATTCGATTTATTCCTTTTACAATTTCGTAAGCAACAAGTTAGCATTTATTAGTGTACTGTATACATTGCATGCATTAGTAATGCATAATCACTATGTTTTTTCGTGTTTTGAAGTTAATCCGCATTCATCGTTTTCCCGCATTCATCATTTTTTTTCTCGCACCCTTTGAAAAACGATGCCTCGCGAGTCTACTGTACTTTTATAATACTGTACTCTGTCACGTAATCCATGCACGAAATGTCTATTTTTCTAAAGAGAATATTTAAGGAAAAATAGCACATCGTTAAATTTTCTTCACAAATTTCAAATGAAAATTCAATTTTCACTAAAAAACATTTCCGATTTAAAGCGGATTTTAAATCGGACATGTAAGTCAGATTAAATTCAAAATAATTATCGAACCTTTGAAGTGTCACGGTAGTAAAGTAATATTTTGGAAGAAACTCCAGATGTAGAAAACGATAAACAAATTTCTATTCTGAACACGTAAAGTAACTAACACACGATAGAATATTTCAAATTTTCAGAAATGTAGAATTAATAATTTATCAAAATACATATTAAGAAATGTGTTCCGTTCAACTAATTAAGAAAAATGTATACATAGATAATTAATTTATACAAAATATTTTCTGAAAAACAATTGAAATATTTGTAAGAAAAGAGTTAAAAAGAGACTGAAATTAAATGAAGCGATTTGATATACAATACTTACATTTTTGTTAAAGAATGAAGTACCCATTAGGCTTAGATCGTGAAATACATTCCAACATTTATCCGGCTTTTATTTAAAAAATCATGTTTTCATACACTGAAGTAAGATGTCGTACTAAGTCTTTTAAGGTATCTGACTATGTTTGCTGCGCTTTTCTTTTTAAATATTCAATGTTTACTTAAGAATAATATAAGTAAACACTTATATAGGATATTGTTTTGATATTTATAAATCACATTTTATATATGATAATGATTTACTTATTATTAGTTATTTCATGAAGCAAAAAAGGCTGCGCTAAATAAATATAATTTTTAAAAGTTAAAATGCGATGACTGCACACATTTCAACAGTTAAAAAAAACTCAACTCCATACATTTTATCGGCTAAAAATGTTTAGTAAAGATTATTGCAGACATTTACATATAGTAGTATCTTAATATAACTTCACAAACATAAAACTGCTTTATCAATACTTTTTCAATACTGTACTCGGTCACATAACCCATGTAAGAAATGTCTATTTTTCTAAAAAGAATTTTTTAAGAAAAGATAGTTCATCGTTTAATTTTCTTCATAAATTTCAAATGAAAATTCACTTTCCACTACAAAGCATTTCTAATTGCAAAATAATACTAAATCGGACGAATAAGTCAGATTAAATTGCAAATATTTATCGAGTCTTTTAAAATGCCACGATAGTTAGGTACTATTTTGAAAGAAACACGAGATGTAGAAAACGGTATGCAAATTTCTTATCTCCAACAAGTAAAGTAACACAAGATATACAATTTCAAGTTTTCAGAAATACAGAATCGATATTTATCAAAATACTTTTTAAAGAATGTATTTCATTCAACGTATTAAGAAACACATACACATAGATAATTTACTTTAAACGAGATATTTTCTGAAAAATAATTAAAATACTTGTAAAAAACATTAATAAATACACTAGACTTAAACGTAATGATTTAACAAACACCACTAGCAATTTCTAGAAAAATGGTCGAAATATCACTCATCAAGTATAGTTCATGAAACTCTTTCAAACTTTTATTAAATTTTTAATATTTTTATACACTGAAATAAGATGTATTAATAAGCCTTTTAAGGTATGTTGGCTGCTCTTTTGAAAAAAAACTATGTTTTGATCCATATAAATCGCATTTTTCTTTTTATCATAGAATATAGCAAATCTGGATGTTTAAAAATTTTCTAATTAGTATTTATATGTAAACATTTTACATTAAAAATTTCATATATTAACAGTTTTGTCCTGGAAATTTTCAAAATTATTAAAATGAAAAAACATATCTTAAAAATTGTATCCAAACTATGTGTTTCTTAATTATTTTTTAATGACTAATATAAAATATTACTTCAAACGAGAAGACAATGCTATAATTTTGTATTTAAGTATTTAAAGGTACAGGGGGTACTTAAGGGGTATTTAATGAACCTTTATTTGAGCAAAATCGACTAAAGCAAAATCGTCGCAAAAAAGGTCCATTTCTGTGGTATAATACACCAAAATAGTTTTTTTTCTTATAAAAATACAATTTATGAAGGTTTTAAAAGTAAATTATAAAGGTAAGTGTATTTAAATACTTTAAATCTGTTTTTCTCAAAACTAATTTTTCAGTTTTTTTAGACTTTTGAAATGCTCCTTGCGACGTAATTTTTGATCAATATTTATGAAACTGATAAGGAAGTATCTTGATATTGTTTAGAAAGAAATTATGTAAGCTTTTTAAAATCCGTCTTTATTAAGAGAGTCAAATTTGATTTTTTACTTTTAAAAGGCAAAATTTTGATGAAACTCGATATGGAATTTAAAAAAAAAAATCTGTAAAATATTAACTATTAAAGAGATTTAAAAAATCTTACACAAAATTGTTTATAACAGAGGTTTAAGTGATAAAAATGCAAAAGCAAGAAAATTACTCAAAACATAAAACACGAGGAGCATTTTAAAATTTCGTTATAAAATATCATTAAAAAATTTAAAAAATTTAATAAGATTGGAAATATTTTTGAAAGTGTTCTATATCCATTTGGTGAAATGTATATATGCACAAAATTTCACATTGCTATGATGAAAATTAAAAAAAAATCATGCCCACTATCCCCTTAAGGAAAAATAACACATCGTTACACTTAATTCATAAGTTTCAAAAGAAAATTTAATTTCCAATAGAAAACATTTCCATCTGAAAACAAATTCTAAATGGGACGTATAAGTCTGATTAAACTGCAAGAAGTTATCGAGCCTATGAAAATATCACGGTAGTTAAGTAATATTTTGGAAGAAACTCGTGATCTAGAAAATGGTATGCACATTTCCGATCTCTAACAATAGTCCAGGCATTAAGTGCTCAAAAAGGACAAATAAATGCAAGTTTTGGTGTAGTTTTGATTTTCAGTTCCCTTTATGTTTTTTGGCTCGCTGAACACGAATCTGGCATTATCCAACAAAATTTCTCCCTGGAAACACGTTTTTTTGGCAAAAAACGTGGCTTTTTTTCGTTTTTTCTAAATAACTTAACAATTATGCATTTCACATAAAAGTCGTCAATACATAAATTAAAGAGCACAAAATTTCCTACATTTTATGTATTTAAAGCGTTTTTCTCTGATCAATGGTTTAGCCGTGAGAGAGCCGCAAAAATGGGTATGAAAAGCAAAAAATTCAGAAAAACGTGATTTGCAGCACCGTACGTTTATGAAACATGAAAAACAACCATTTTATGCAAATTTTCTCCACTTAATAATAATAAATATATTATTATTGACTATATTTTATTAATCTGATTTCATTGTTTCTTTCATAAATAAAAAATAAATAAAAATGAGCATATTTGGTATAAAAATCTTCATTCGCTATTACAAAATAATAATAGAAATAATTTCTTAATTTGACTTTTAAGTAATGTAAATAAAATAACTAAAACAGGCTTTAACATATAAAAGCTGACGGATTCCAGTTCTTAAAGTTCTAGAAGTTCAAAACGTGAGTGTAAAAATTTAAAAAAATCCGGAAAATAAGAATTATGGCACTGTACATAGATTTAACATGAAAACTGGCCATTTTTCGCAAAGATTCACTTTAAATGATACTGAAGATATTATGATCGACTATATTTTAAAATGAAGTTGCTAACATTAAAAACGACGACTCATTATGAATTATTATTTAATTATAAATAATTATGTACATTAGTAAGTACATTTACTTAAAAAACAAAGTACTATTTCCGCTTTCTTTTATTTGAGGGTTCCTGCTTTTCACCAATATCCACAAAATAGAAAATAGACGAATGGAATTAGTGGGTGTTTTTATAACTATCAATATTATAAATAAAAGGTTTTTTTAACTGTACATATTTGATACCTTGCGGCATGATTATTTCCTCTTCCATTGGGTCCTCTGATTCATTGTGTGGGCAATCCATTTACAGATCGGCTTCAAAGTCTAGCTCATCCTCTTCGTCTTGACACACAACTGTGATGTTGTTGCAGTTTCCCGAAGCAAATCTTCTATATGATAACTTTGCAAATAGTTTTTGCTGTTGCTTCAACCACTCGCACCCTCATATCTCGATCAGACTTACATGTTTGCTGATACCATGCATTAGTCAGTATCTTCCCTCCTATATTTTTGAAACACACAATGGACTTTTTTTCTTATTCTTTGTGAGCAGTATGTTGTCTCCATATCTCACAATAAAGTTAAACTTTACAATTCTCATATCAGGTTGATAAATCCCTGTAACCTGTTTCACTAGTTCTTCCATTGAGAATTGACACTCGTCATAATGATTTTCAAGGTAATCGTATATACTTTGCATTACTCTGTCGATTGCCTCGGCAAATGGACCACGTTTCTTCTGTTCTTGGACCTTCGACCTCCTTTAAATATATTTAAAACATTTGATGTGGTATTGAGCATCTGCTGCGATGAAATCACTCACTGGTTCGATGCGCTTAATTATAGCCTGCCCATAATCATCATTGCGAGCTCTTGTTGCTTTCAGAATTGTACTTTTGAATCCCATGTATCGCACACTGTATAAAGTATTGCGTTCGCGTGGTGGATTTTTCACTTGTCTTGCAATGAACGCTTCCGAAATGCACAGTCCACATATAAAACAATTAGTTCGAAAATTAAACTGAGGAGTTGATGATCTTAAAACTTGCGAAATGCTAGCACGCTGTTCCTCAACCTTCTTCACATAAGCAGTAATCATCCGTTTATTTCCGTATGCTTTTCTACACTTAACATGCACATCTACTGAGGTTTTGCCCTTTAGGAAAACTGCCTTTCCATCCTTTCTTTCTGTACTTGCCTTGATTAACGTTACAATACCTCGATTGACTTTCTCTGATGACCCCTCTTCTAAATGAGAGTCACAAATAAAACACAGCGACATCGAGCAAAATCACTTTAGATGTTCACTATATACACGAAGACACAAACAGTGAATTACTAAATGATAACTAAGCAGCTGCATATGGAAACTGAGAGGAATTTGTCCTCCTGATAAGCTAATGATCTGTGCGACGCATGTTTCTAATAGAAGCAAGACTGGTTGGGAAGGGGTTAGTATTCTACTGAATGTGGACATGGGATACGGGGATGGGCGTTTGACCAACGTTATTTCACTCTTCACCCCTTCAGTAAAGTGGGAAAGTGCAGATGGGATCAGTTAAAGCCTGCTTTAGTTATTTTATTTACATTATTTAAAAATCAAATTAAGAAATTATTACTATTACTATTTTGTAATAGCAAATGCAGATTTTGATCACAGATATACTGATTTTTATTTATTTTTAGTTATGAAAGAAACAATGAACATCAGATTAATAAAATATAGTCAATAATAATATATTTAGTATTATTAAGTGGGGAAAATTTGCATAAAATGGTTGTTTTTCATGTTTCATCAACGTACGGTGCTGCAAATCACGTTTTTCAGAATTTTTTGCTTTTCATACCCATTTTTGCGGCTCTCTCACGGTTAAACCATTGATCAGAGAAAAACACTTTAAATGCATAAAATGTAGAAAATTTTGTGCTCTTTAATTTATGTATTGACGACTTTTATGTGAAATGCATAGTTTTTAAGTTATTTAGAAAAAACGAAAAAAACCACGTTTTTTGCACTTTTTTGCCAAAAAAACGTGTTTCCGGGGAGAAATTTTGTTGGATAATGCCAGATTCGTGTTCAGCGACCCAAAATACATAAAGGGAACCCAAAATCAAAACTACACCAAAACTTGCATTTATTTTTTACCAAATGCCTGGACTACAAATAATGTAACACAGAATATACAATTTCAAATTTGAAGAAATACAGAATTGAGATTTATCGAAAAACGTTTTACGAAATGCGCTTTGCGCAATTTATTAAGAAAAACATATATAACGATAATTTATTTTAAACTAAATATTTTCTGTATTAACATATTTGTAACAAATGATAAGCGCTGCATGTACCTATCGTAGCAGAATTATAAAAACATTGTTGATAATAATTTTCAAAAAATATCATCAGTAATTAGTATATGTATTTGCCCTTAAAGACACGGACGGTTTGGACATACAGCATGACAAGAGCGTTTTAATAGCCTTGATAACAACTTTTAATGACATAGTTTTGCAATGCAATACCCAAAAGTAGTATAAAGGCACTATATTATCAAAATTTTAATCTGCATCATTCATATTTAAAACAAGAGAAAAATGCTCAAAAGGAATACTTGCTAAGTCCTTATGTATAAAAATAATGCAAGTAATTTTATTTTTTTTTATTTAAAAATAATTCATGACGTTATTTATTTTATTTTCTGGAAAAAAGATGATTTTTTATTACTGAAACTTGAATCAACTTGAATTAAAAATATTTAGCAATCTACAGTTGTATCTAAAATAATTTAATCTAAAAATTGTTTTAATATAATTGTCTTTGTTGATTATGAAATTTAAATATTTTATGTTTAAATTTCATAAGCTAAATTAAAGAAATGTATTTTACATGCAGCCGATGTATAACGAAAAATAATTTAAAGACATTTCAAATTATATTTCAGATTACCTGCTCCCTTTAATTATAAAAATGCAAGCTATGAACGTTAAAAATAACATTCGTTCAAAAACATTTATCTACATTTTAGATGAGAAAATAAAAACATGAAATTAGCTGTGTTTTGTCTCTGCAATGAAATGTCAGCGATTTCTATTCTTTTTCTTTTTTTACTACTTTCAGTCGATAACGTAATTTGCCTTTCTCTCAAAAGAAAAAAAATAACAAGAAAACTAATCTGCCTAAATGCTTAGTTCTATATATGTTTTTCTTACTCCGATTTTTTCGTTCTGACTAGAAATACTATGCAATTTTAACTGTTACGAGTGCACAAATATTGTAAAATCAGTGGCGTAGCTAAGGGGGGGGGCAAGGGGGGCGTCCGCCCCGGGCGCCGAGGCCTAGGGGCGTCAAATTGAGAGAAATTGTTATATATCTATATTGGGGTGGGGGCGCAAAATTTCTTGCTGGCCCCGGGCGCCAAAAAACATAGCTACGCCACTGTGTAAAATATCTCATTTTGATGTAGTATATTATTTTCAAGTACTATTATTTATTATATTATTTCAGTACAGTCTCTATATAACGTAATCCGTCGTTCAGTCAAAAAATTCTTTACATAGAAAAATTCGTTGAATAGAGAACGGCAAAAAAAATTTTCATTTAATGTTTAATTTTTTAAACAGAATTATTTTTGAGGTGTTAAATTAAGTTTTTGAAATATTTAATTGAATTTTTCCTGAATTTCAATCATTTTGGCGACTTTCTTTTCTTTCCAGTGTCTTATTGTTTATTTTCAAAATTATTTACTTTATCAGAAAGCATTATGCTTATCCCAAAGAAGATTTTATGCACATGTAGTAGAAGATAACACCAGCATAGATGACGTTTAGTAACAATTCTTCGTTCAAATGATCTCTTACAACAGAAAATGTTCCAAGTCGCCACAAACAAAAACCATCCATTCTAAACTCTAAAAGTAATGAGAGTTTGTTTAGGTAGATGAAAACCTGCTGAAAAAACGACCTTTTCTGCAACTGCTTCCTCACCCCTTCCCTATTGCTGACATACTATCCAAACCAAGAAATAAACAACATTTTCAAGACGACAATGGAATAGTTTTATCTTTTAAGATAAACGTTTAAGGTTTAGCTCATCTTGACTAAAAAGGATGTTTTTGGGGGGGGGGGTCGGGGATCGGGGGGAGATTGAATGACTTTTTTTGACATAAGGAATAAGGTAGAGGGATATAGTTATGACTTATAAATCAGAAATCAACGAAAAAAATTTATTCTACAAATAATTTGAAGCGTTTTCTGAACATATAAAAGAACAGAAGTAAAAAAGTAAATATAATGAAGCTTTCGTGGCTCAAAAACTCGTATTGGAAAAACATTGACTCAGATATTAGAACACATTATTTTAAACATGTAATAATAATTAAAACATTTAGAACATAAAACTGAAATAATTCTTGACTAAAAGGAACAAAAATTTAAACACTTCTCATAAATATTGTCCATTTTTTAACACAAAACTTTAAAGTATGCAAAATTACTTAAAGAAAAAATCCTTATTCTCCAGCTTTTTTAATTTGTCAAAAGTTAATTTTTGCACTATAGACCTGAAGCTTCTCAAATGATTAAAAAAAAAAAAAAAAAAAAACTTTAGCATGATAAAATAACTCATCAATATCATTGTCTGTTGAGAATTCCAATGACCAATTTTTAATAAACGGTGTGTTAAAAAATAGGAACATTAAATAAAGTACTATTATTTTCACACAATCTAACTGATTGGTAAAGTTATCATACGAATTGAATATCTCCAGCTGAGCGAAAAACTGCCCACGCCGGGAATCGAACCCGGATACTTGGCTTACAAGGCCAATGCTTTACCTGTTAAACTAACCGGGCGATAACCGGCTGGGATTTTTCGCTCAGATAACCTTATTGGCCATAACATCTGGTCTGTCATTTAGACAGCTCGGCAGAATAAGCCGCAGGTAATGGAACTCCATAGAACGATGGATACGTAGATATACTATTATTTTAACACAATCTAACTGATTGGTAAAGTTATCATACGAATTGAATATTTCCAGCTGAACGAAAAATTGCCCAGGATGGGAATCGAACCCGGATACTTAGCTTACAAGACCAATGCTTTACCTGTTAAGCCGAGCTGTCTAAATGACAGACCAGATGTTATGGCCAATAAGGTTATCTGAGCAAAAAATCCCAGCCGGTTATCGCCCGGTTAGCTTAACAGGTAAAGCATTGGCCTTGTAAGCCAAGTATCCGGGTTCGATTCCCGGCCTGGGCAATTTTTCGCCCAGCTGGAAATATTCAATTGATATTAAATGAAGTCACGTTTCAAAAGTTACTTTGAAATTGCTATTCACTTTTGGGTCTGTTGCAGATCTACAGTACGATGATACAAATTTATAAATAAATTTATTTCTTTATTATCTTGAATAATTATATGATTTGAAGATTTAGATCTACAAAACATTACAAAAATCGGATTTGGTTTGTTTTTGGTTTACTGTCTCACTAACCCATTCGTGTCTTTATTTTAGTTTTCTTAAATTTGTTGATAAAACCACTTTAAAACGTTACAAGATGATCTGGAAAAATACTAACAAAAGTTTTTTTTTTTTAAATTTATTTTATAAAATGTAAACGTGTTAAACTAGGAAATGAAATTTCTTTTCGAAGTTCACAGATTTATTTATTTTCCAAGATGGCGAAATGTGGAAATTAAGTTTATTTGTGTTCTTCCTATGAAGTATTAAAAAAAAGTCTAAGTGGTAGCTTGCAGACTTTTCTGAAATGCGATTTATTTAAAAGTGTGAAATTATGTCTTTAAGCCAATTTTTTATGCATTTCTTAAGGTACAAAATATCAAGCGCTAAGCACAAATCGGTACATATATTTATTAACCAATTAGGGTACAGTCACATATTTATATAGTACTTGTATAGTATTTTTAATAATATAATACTCATAATTTTCTCTTTTGTGTAAAAATATGTACATAAAGCTTTAAAATTGTATGCTATATTTTCTAATTAGTATTTTTTTAAAAATCTGTAAAGGTACTATACTTTATCTAGGAAACTGGGATTCCAAGAACTTTTCCTCTAACGGTAACAACAAAAACTCAAGTTTTAGAATCGGTTACATGGATTTTTCCTGTTATCGTTACATGAAAAGTTCTTGGAATCCCAGTTTCCTAGAAAATGTTTAGTACCTTTACAGATTTTCTTTTTACAGTGTACTAAAGAAATATATTTATTTCTTCGCAGAGAATAACATTGTAATTAGTAACAATAAACAAGTTCAACATCAGTTTCAACTAGGTGGGGAAGCTTGAACTCAACAGGCTCCACCTAACGTTTATTATAAAATTTATATTTTACAAGTGGTTACCCAAAATGTTCTGTGTGAAAGATAGCACTGAAGTTAGCTTCAAAGTATTATTTAACTAAAGTTAGTTAAATAATAAATTTTGTGGTTTAAAAACAATTTGTCCCATAATGATTTTGAAAAGGGCTTTATAAATATTTGTCCGTCCCCTAATTGGTTAATAATATACATGTACCGATTTGTGCTTAAGCGTGATATTTTGTACCTTAAAAAATGCATAAAAATTGGTTTGAAGACATAATTTCAAAATTTAAAATAATTCGCATTTCAAAATTCTAGAAACGAACACTTTCACACATTTATTTAGATACTTTATTAAAAAAACACAAATAAGCTTAATTTCCACATTTCGCCATCTTCGAAAATACATAAATATGTGAACTTTGAAAATATCTTCATTTAAGTGGCTCCACGACACGTTTCAAAGTAATTTTTATTTATTGAGTTAAAATGGTGAAGTTTTTTGTGATGGTTGACCTTATTATTTGTAAATAAAATCACATGCTTAAGCTTCTCTTATTCACTGTAAAAAATATCTGTGAAGGTACTAAACATTTTCTAGGAAACTGGGATTCCAAGAACTTTTCATGTAACGATAACAGGAAAAATTCATGTAATCGATTCTGAAACTTGAATTTTTGCTGTTACCGTTACAGGAAAAGTTCTTGGAATCCCAGTTTCCAAGAAAAAGTTTAGTACCTTTGCAGATTTTTTTTTACAGTGTTTGCTATAAAAAAATTAAATGAGAAATTACTTTAGAAATCGGGGTAATTTAAAAAAGTTATAATTAGAAATATTATTTATAGAATTTTATTTTTTTCATTTATAAATAAATAGAAATATATAAGCTTTAATTTTGATTCAAGATTTTTAATAATATTAATTTCAAATAAAAATTGAAAATTTTGCGATCAAAAATTTTTTTAAAAATAATGTAATTAAAAAAAAAATCATGTTTTCAAAAACAATTTTTCTTTATTTGTTGAATAAAATTACAGTAAGACAATTGAAAAATAGACATGCTCCAAGTTTGAATCATTTATTTTCAAAGGCTTTTCAACTATAACATTTTAAATACGAGAAATGGTTTAAAAAAGAAAAACTCTTTATAAAGAAAACGGCTTGTTTAAAAAGGACTAATTTCCATGACAACCATCACTTGAAAGATAGATTTTGAATAGAAATACAAACACTGTAAAAAAAATAAATAATCTGTAAAGGTACTAAACATTTTCTAAGAAACTGGGATTCCAAGAACTTTTCATGTATCGATAACAGGAAAATTTCATGTAACTGATTCTGAAACTTGAATTTTTGCTGTTACCGTTACAGGAAAAGTTCTCGGAATCCCAGTTTCCTAGAGAATGTTTAGTACCTTTACAGTTTTTTTTTATTATTCTTATTATTACAGTGAAGGATAACATTAATATTTCCCATCTCATTTAAGTTAGAAAGATGATTTAAACGTCATTTTAAGCAGAAAATAAAATAGAAAATTTTTAAATACAATAATTAATTTATTGTATACAATAATTAATTTGAAGATTTTTGTGTTCCGGACCACGTTAAGCAAAAAGTCTTTCCGGCACCTCCGGGAAAAAGAGGTAGTTTTCATATACTTATTTATTTATTTGAAATTAAGTTATATCATTCAAACATACGAAGCTCAAATAAGTGGAACCTGATTTTATAAGATTGAATACTGGTTTTTGTCAATACTGAATATTAATAGGAATTTTAAAAAATTAGTCATATTTTATTCAGTCTGGTTTTATTTTAAACGATTTACAGAGTCGCAAATTTCCACGATATCATGAAGTGTATGCCATTTTAAAGCAACATGATGGATAAAACAAACTAATGAGCTTAGTCGAAATCTTAATTCATGTGCACATGCGCACTCATATCGAAATCGATTAATATATACGAGTGCTGTCGCGGGCAAATTGATTTAAAAAATATGTCACCTACATTAGAAATTCAAACTGCAATATCTCAGGCGTTTTTTAACGTAAAAACAAACAAAAAATATTCCGGAATTCATTATTAAGATAAATACTTTAGAAAGAACCTTTCTTCAATTTCTAATTTTTTGTTTGCATATCATTATACATTTAAAAGATTTTTGACAAACTTAAATGGCCGCCATTTTGAAACCAGATGGTGGATGAAGTTGGCCAGTGAACTCGATCAAGATATTGGTATGTACTATGTACACAGGGGTTATATCCAAATAAGTTTATAAATATGTGTATTATTGCGTGACAAATTTCAGACCGTTTCAAAATATCAACCACACTGGAAATTGAAAGTGCTATAACTCAGCCATTTTTTAAGATATAGATGAAACAAAAAATGCTCTGGAATCTTTGTATCAAGGTCAAACACACAAACGAAAAATCTTTATCAATTTTTTACATTTTGCATTTAATTTTAAAATTTAATTTAAAAAAAATTAATATTCCGCCATTTTGAAACAAGGTGGCGGATGAAACTAGCCAACGAACTCGGTCCAGACATCAGTATGTACTATGTATGCACCAAGTTTCATCCAAATCGGTTTATAAATATGCGTGTTATCACGTGACGAAAATCAGATCATTTCAAAATGTGAGCGACATTAGAAATTAAAAGTGCTATAACTCAGCTTTTTTTAAGATACAGACGAAGAAACTGAAAGAAAGAGAAGAAACAGAGAATTAATAAGAAACAGAAAATGCTCCGGAATCTTTGTATCAAGGTCAAATGCATAAAAGAAAAATCTTTTTTAATTTATCACTTTTTTGATTATGATTTTAAATTTTAATTGAAAAAAAATTAAATGGCCTCCATTTGAAACAAGATGGCGGATGAAAATGGCTAAGGAACTCGGTTCAGGCCTCATTATGTACTATGTACACACCAACTTACATCCAAATCGATTCATAAATACGCGTGTTATCACGTGACAAATATCAGATCGTTTCAATATTTCAGCCTTAAGGAAAATTCAAAGTGCTATAACTCAATCATTTTTTAATATATAAACAAAATAAAAAGTGTTCTGGAATCGTTGGTTTAAGTTCTAACACATAAAAGAAAAATATTTTCCAACTTTTAATTTTTTCGCATTTAATTTTAAATTGCCGCCATTTTGAAACAAGATGGCGGATGATGCTAGCCAACGAGCTCAGTCGAGACATTTTATGTATTATGTACATACCAAGTTTCATTCAAATCGGTTCATAAATACGTTAGTTACAGTATGACAAATATTATATATATATATATATATCAACATTTGAACGGAGGGTGGTTTTGGGGTCTGGGGGTCATGATCGGTGAAAATATACCAAAATTTTCTGGAAGTCCGTTCCTCCGGATGGCTGCAATAGGTAGCATTTTATTTTTTGTAATGAAAGCTACCTAATAGGTATTCATCTAATGCTATTATCTTTCACTAACATAAGAAAATATTATAGATATCCATTTCATACAATTTTCATGTGATAAAAAGAAAGAAAAATGCATAAAAAAATATATATATTCAAAAACGAAGCGTCCTTTAACTAAACACCTGGTTTCGCTTTCGCTGTCAAAAGGTGACACAGACAAGATGACTCATTTTCTGATGATCAACATGAAGCGAAATGCATGATTCGTTGCGTTTACAGAATGAGTGAGATTTATAAATAGGTCAACAGAAATAAGAGAATAGTTTTCATTAAATAAATCGCAGATGACATTTTTGTAAAACAGGTGCGGTTTTCATTGTGGTTAATTTACAAATCTGAATTTTTTCAGTTATATAATTTATATTACACTGATTATTTGTATATATGTATAATCAATCTCATATATACAGGGTGTTTTTAAATTCATGGTACAAACTTTAAGGGGTGATAGTACACATCAAGACAAACATTATTAAATATGATACTATGGGTCCCAAACGTCTTCCAAAGGAGATAAGCGCCTTTAAAGTTTAGGGTCCAAAAATTCAAATGATTATAAAAAACAGAAAAATTGGTCGATTCGTTGGCGGTTTCCACAAAAACTTTTCTTTATGTCAGTATTGTCTTGAAAATAAATTATAAAGATATATTTCAAAAAATGCCGATAGAGGGCGCTTTAGATTTTGGAGTAATAAACAATTATATTTTAC
The DNA here is from genome assembly GCA_964019185.1 of Maratus speculifer. Classification (NCBI taxonomy): domain Eukaryota; kingdom Metazoa; phylum Arthropoda; class Arachnida; order Araneae; family Salticidae; genus Maratus; species Maratus speculifer. Next base: position 294,108,311 of record OZ025294.1, on the reverse strand, counting down.
CGTTGTTTTTTGCATCTCATTAAATTTTTTGAGAAGCTTAGACATAAACTTAAATTTTGAGCTCAAAATCTAAATTGTTGGGAGTGTTTAAGTAGAGCAAACTGAACTGTGGGTGGAGGTTCAAATTTCAAATGATTATAAAAAACGAAAAAATTGGTCAATTGATTTGCGATTTTCACTGAAATTATTCTTTATATCAGTATTAATTTCAAAATAAATTATAAAGATAAAATTTAAAAAATGCCGATAGAGGGCGCTTTAGACTTTGGAATAGCGTAATTTTTTTTTTTTACCGTTATTTTTTGCATCTCATAATTTTTTTTAGAAGCTTAGACATAAATTAAATTTTGAGATGAAAATCTGATTCGTTGGGAGTGGTTAAGTAGCGCAAACTGAACTGTGGGTGGAGGTTCAAATTTCAAATGATTATAAAAACCGGAAAAATTGGTCAATTGATTTGCGATTTTCACTACAATTATTCTTTATATCAATATTATCTTGAAAATAAATTATAAAGATAAAATTCAAAAAATGCCGATAGAGGGCGCCTTAAACTTTAGAATAACAGGCGCCCTCTAACGGAATATTTTGAAATTTATCTTTAAAATTTATTTCCAAGGATATATTGACATAAAGAATAGTTTTAGCGAAAACCGCAAACGAACCGACCAATTTTTCCGGTTTTTATATTAATTTGAAATTTGAACTTCCCCACCCCCATTGAACACAGTTCAGTTTGCGCTACTTAACAATTTCCAATGATTCAGATTTTCATCTAAAAATTTAAGTTTATGTCTAAGCTTCTAAAAAATTTTATGATATGCAAAAAATAACGGTAAAAAATAGTTGTACGTTATTCCAAAGTCCAAAGCTCCCTCAATCGACATCTTTTGAATTTTATCTTTATAATTTATTTTCAAGATAATACTGACATAAAGAATAATTTTAGTGAAAATTGCAAATCAATTGACCAAATTTCCGTTTTTTATAATTATTTGAAATTTGAACCTCCCCCCCCACAGGTCAGTTTGCGCTATTTAATCACTCCCAACTATTTAGATTTTGAGCTCAAAATTTAAGTTTACGTCTAAGATTCTAAAAAAATTAATGAGATGCAAAAAATAACGGTTAAAAATTAATTGTTCGTTACTCTAAAGTCTAACGCGCCCTTCATCGGAATTTTTTGAAATTTATCTTTATAATTTATTTTTAAGACAAATACTGACATAACGAATAGTTTTAGTGAAAAACGCAAACGAATCGACCAATTTTTCTGTTTTTTATAATCATTTGCATTTTTGAACCCTAAATTTTAATGGCGCCTATCTCCTTTGGAAAACGTTTGGGACCCTTAGTATCCTATTTAATATTGTTTGTCTTCACCCCTTAAAGTTTGTACCATCAATTTAGAAACACCCTGTATATAAATATATATATATATATATATATATATATATATATATATATATGTATATATATACACAAATTAAATCAATATTTTTAGCCAAAGGTGTATTTTTTAGGTACGTCTTAAACGCATATTTACTACATGAAATACACTGATGACAATTACTAAAATTCCTAAAAAGATATATTTGAATTAAAGGTTCAATTACGCATCAGTAAAATTTCAACTAATATTGATAAAATTAATAAAAAAAAGAATAAAAAATGAAATTAGATTAAAAAAAAGATTGAAATTTTTTGACTGTACTCAAAGAATAGCGTATGACAGCGGTTGACAAATCTTACGAGTACGCACCCACGTTTAAATTTAAAAAATAAATTTTAAAAAAATATAATTTAACAAATTATGATAATTATTTGGAAAATGATATTTTCAAAGGTTAAAATTTTAGACTATTAAATAAATTCTATAAAAATAATAATAATAAATATTATTTTTATGATGATTAAAACGTGGTTTACGTAACAACAGAATCATATATTACGTACGTCCCGGATTAAACATTAATGTTATTGGACCAATCAAAAAAAAAATTCTAAATATTTCAATTTTACAATTTTCGATATTGTGAATTTTTAAACTTCTAAACATCGCACTTTTTCAATTTTTACACCGTTGTATAGGGGAAAAATGTACATTTAAATAAAAATTTGGTCGAAAGTTGCATCTCAATTTATTTTTGAGTTAATATTTTTTACTTTTTTACATTTAATCCTTTTTTTCATCGTGACAACAGAAGTATTCCATTTCTGAACATTAACACTAGAACTGCCATTAGGGGTCAAAATGACCCCTTCTAGATTTATAATAATCGATTCAAACCGGAATTTTCTTCATAAGAAATGTTAAATGAGTGCAGCAGATAAATAGGCTAATTAAATAAGTTAAATAGTTAAAAAATAAAATTCTGGTGAGAAACCCTTTTTATGAAACTTGAGTAAAATACCCGGCTGTTCTAGTGTTAAACATTGACCAATCGGAACATGAATGAAATCCGGGCAGCACAATACTTCTGATATGCTTCAGATATTTCTAATGCCAAACAATAATACAACGAAATACATCGAATAAAACAACGACTTTCAAAATGGTTAATAAAAAAATCACGTTCCACTTAACATAAGGGTGTATTTAATATCAGCCTGGAAATTTTGTATGATCTCTACACTGTAAAAAAATCTGCAAAGTTATTAACACTAGAACAGCCGGGTATTTTGCTCAAGTTTCATAAAAAGGGTTTCTCACCAGAATTTTATTTTTAAACTATTTAACTTATTTAATTAGCCTATTTATCTGCTGCACTCATTTAACATTTCTTATGAAGAAAATTCCGGTTCGAAACGATTATTATAAATCTAGCAGGGGTCATTTTGACCCCTAATGGCGGTTGTACACTGTAAAAAAAAATCTGTAAAGGTACTAAACTTTTTCTAGGGAACTGGGATTCCAAGAACTTTTCATGTAACGGTAACAAGAAAAATCCATGAAACCGATTCTAAAACTTGAATTTTTGCTGTTACCGTTACAGAAAAAGTTCTTGGAATCCCAGTTTCCTAGAAAAAGTTTAGTACCTTTACAGAATTTTTTTTACAGTGTAGTGTTAAAAGTTTTCTAGAAAACTGGGATTCCTAGAACTTTCTATGTAACGATAACAGTAAAAATTCATGTAACAGATACAGATTTGCGCTGAAAATCAAAAAAATCTGTAGGGTTACAAAGAATTTTTTAGAAAACTGGGATTCCAAGATTTTTTCATGTAACTGCAACCCAGGTTACAGATAAAAATTTAGTAAGATAACAGTAATTTTAGTATACTTTTTTGTAAAGTTACAGATTTCTGTAACTTTACAAAAATTAGTTCTGTAGATTACGATAAAATCTTAGTAACCATACAGATTTCTACAAATTTATATCTGTAAATTTACAATTTTTTTTTTTTTTAACAGTGTGTAAGATGTCGTCTTCTCTATCCTATGAAAACACCCATTTTAATACGAAAGGTGCACTATTAATAAAAACACGAATTCGTAATCCCAATTCGTGTAAATTTAATAACAATTAAAACAACAATTATAATTAAAAAATAAGTTTAATTATTATCAGAATGAAACTCCAACGGAAATGAAGCATTTCCCCAAGGTTGTCAACACTCTCAAAAAAACTTCCGTCTTTTCACAGAAAATGCACTGGCAGCACTGCTGCCAGAAATTGTCTGTATATTGACGATTTTCTGTTTATTTTTTTCTCTGTCAAAAGAGGAAAAATATCCGTCACTTGAAAAAAGTTTGGAAAAAATCAATGCGGAAGAGGCGGGGATCGAACCAAGGATCCCAGGATTACCAGACCAACGCTAATCCACGGCGCTACGGCTGCTCATGATGTTTGTGCGTTAAAATAGAACCCTTCATTTCATATGGTGTGGGTTGGTGTATTTCGTTAAAAAGCTTTTAATTATGCAGTTAATCTCGGAAAGATTTCATCTTTAATGAAACTGTGGCTAGGTTTTTTTTACGTTTAGTATTAATATAGTATAAAAATGTGAATTTTAAATATATTACGTAGAATGTTAGAGAAAAAACATGGATGTTCTGTTTGTGAGAATTTTTGAACGAATAAAGAAAGTAATTGTTATTTATTTTTAAATTCGAAAACATTTTTGTCTTTTAAAACTAAATTAGACATTTTAATCAATAGAATATTTTTGTTTTTCATTTTAAAAATAAATTCGAACTTATTACTAACAGACCCAATGCGCATGCGTGCTGGATATAAACGGAAACTTTTCCTCATTTTTCGACGCTCGGAATGAACTCACAGAACAAATACGTTTTCTGGGAGAACAGAAATTATTTGTGAAAAAATAACGATAACTTAGTGTATATTGACGAATTTTTCTGACAGTGAACCAACTGCACGACTGCTGACATGTCTCACAATTCGGGATCATAAGATAATACCAACTGACTATTTAAGAAAACACTGTATTATCGAGAAAGATTTTGTTTAAGCTAATAGTTTTCTTGATAATTGTGTTAGTAAAATATTTTATTTGCTATATATATTTTTTTCAAAGAGATATATAATGTATATATTTGTAGTATACATTGGATATTTAAGGAAACACACGCCACAATGCACCAGTCGTTCGTGACCACTCATAAGTTCGGAATCGTTGAAATACGGCATTTTTAATAGAAGCTAAATCTAATTATTAATAAGCTTCACGTTTTTATAATATTACAAATAATCCTATCCCATATACCTACGATATTCACACTTCTAGAACTAATGGATAAACTCTCAAGGAAATGTTAAACGAATGCATCAACTTTTAGAAAAATACTATTTGGCAGAATAAGTTTGAAAATTATTTTTATTCATGTTTTAACTTTAAAAGGTAGGGGGAACTGGGGCACATTGATATACCCCCTGTACTGTACACAGGGTCATTACAGGAAGTTTCACAGCAGCTCCAAAAGGTGATACTAGTGCACTCAACTACATACAAAAAGATTTGGAATGATTCAGTCGTTTTTTGAAATGGGAAGGATGATTAATTGTTTTTGTAGGTCAAAAGTATATTTGAGTTGTACAATTGAAATGGTATTATACAAATGATGTATTTTCAACAGAAAAGAATACTCTCCCTGGCAAGTAAAGCTACTCTTTATCAGTTCCTCATTCTTTATTGTTAGATAAATTATGAAGTGTTGGATTAGAGACTCATTTTATTCAAAATGGCTGTATGTGGCACATTGATACAGCCTATGGCGGGGCACATTGATACAACCTAATTCCTTTTCTAGTTCATTTTTTCATTACATTTTATTATTTTTTTTTACCATGCACTCTTAAATCCAACCATTTTTCTCCAGAAATTTCTAATATTAGTTTATATTGAAATGAAATAGCTCTAATTTCTTTGTGTTAGAGCATTTTATAGTATTTTTGCAAACAGAAGACACACTAACTTACCCAACATTTAGTGCTAGTAGAATTAACAAAAAAAGAAAAGGACGTCAGCCTGGAAAATCTCAAATTTATATCGATTCTCCAGAGAAAAAATATTTTCGACATGAGAAATGTTAAATAAGAGAAACAAGCGGCAGAACAGCACAGGATAATTATATTATAAACATATTTTTTAATATAATTAGCCTTTATTTTCTGTTTATAAACCGATTTATAATCAGAAAACCTGGTAATTTTTTCACCTTTCCTAAGAAAGAAGATAACGCTGGGGGTTAAAGTGTCAGATATGACAAATTTACCATAGCCAACAATCAGACAAGGAACAGTCAGAACATCACGTCATTATACATTTCATTTTGATTGCTTTAATATTGCTTAAAAATAAATTGTGTGCGGCGATTTGAATTTCTATAAATAATTATAAAATGGTTTTCTAACTATTTTTCTATAAAAAGTATGCATTGGTGTTATTTTGTCTCCATTTTCCTAGACGTATTAAAGTGCCCCATGAGATTGTAGCGCATCTCACCTCACAGTATCAGTATAAAGCGAGTTACTACCTGCGAGTAACTGGCTTGGCCTTTTGCTCAACGGTTGACGCACTCACTTACAGATCCTAAGGTCCTTGGATCAAAACCAACCGGCGCCAATCTCCTCATTGGTGTGTAGCGCATCTCACCTCACAGGATCAGTATAAAGCGAGTTGCTACCTGCGAGTAACTGGCTTGACCTTTCGCTCAACGGTTAACGCACTCGGCTACAGATCCTGAGGTCCTTGGATCAAAAACCAACCGGCGCCAATCACCTCAAGGTGTATCAATCTGCTCCGGGGATGGGGCACATTGATACAAATGACCTTTTTTTATTACATGCAGAAATGATATATAAAACAACGATTGTACATTTTTATAACACACTACACAAGTTTAACTAACACCACATGGAAAAATAACTTGAAATTTCTACTTTCTGGACACCAAAAAAATTCTTAGAAAAAAGCTGTATCAAGGTGCCCCAGTTCCCCCTACATCTTGAACTCCAATATAGAGTGTAAAATGTTTACAAATTTGGTTTACCATTCGCGCGCTTTTATTGAAACCTGTCTCTCTCTTTTTACTAAAATTACCATACACGTGACATTACATTAGTAGGGTTTACTATGGCATGTATGGTATTTAAAATATAACAATTTACAATTTTTTTCAGGAACATTCAAAATGATCTGTTACATGAAGGTCCATGATGACGCAGTGTAATTTAATGATGTCACACTGTTTCAAATATTTTGGTATTGCTATATAGCATTAAAATTCAGCACAGAGTATTACTATATGATAGTCGCTCATTTATAGAGGTACACAAAAGAGTCCGGCTATAGTACTGTGCATTAGAATAATTAATGGAAGTTTCAGTTAGTGTTATGCATTTTTAAATTTAACAAATTTTTTTTCTTGGCGTGTTAAAATTTTAATTTACTTTATATATGGTTGCAAAAGAAAAATCATGTACATTTCTCCTAATGGCAGATATGCAAAATTAGCCGAGTTCACGGGTGAAATTCCAGAGTTAGTTAATACTCGGTTCACATATTAAAATATAATCAGACTATCAAGTCATATTTTGGTGGAAAACACCTAAAAAACCGATTTAGCGATTCCCTCGCAAGTCACTATAGTGTTTTCCTGCTTTTTGTCCTCCATAATTTCATAAGTTTAGATGAGAAAAAACACAACTGTAAATCTATGAGTCAACCTCTAAAATCATGCATATTCAGGTGTATTCAACTAAGATATCAGTCGGCAGAACGATGGCATTTTAATATGCGAATCGAGTTTTAAAAAATTCTGGAATTGTAGCCGTCTTGTTGATGAGGTTATTGTATGTTGCCGCCTCCTCTATGTTTATAAGGGAATTTTCATCTGTGTTATGCGTTTTCTAACTGAATTAAATTTTTGCGTACTGTGTTGTATACATTCACGTATCTAGACCAAATACGGAACTAAACAAAACAATTCTAATATTTTACTACCTATTGACGACAATAATTACTGGAATCGGGTAGTCAAATTTGTTATGCACTATCCAAATTGTTTGCTTAGGCATATATTTCACCTCTTTGAACGGTGACGCTTTCTTGAAGCATTTTGCACAACAACAAATAAAATTGTTTTTCCTGCAATTTACGTTGTAATTTTTCAAGCACTGGTTCTGTAAAGTCGAATTCAAGTGCCGATATTGTGAAAGTAAATTGATGCAAGAAGTTAAATAAAAATTTATTTATTCATTTCACGTGCATCGAAATGTTAGTGGCAACGCAACAATCTCCAAACTTGAGAAAATTTTCAGCACACTTAAAGACAACAGCCTGTATATTGGACAACATCAGTGTGGCAACTGGGATGCCAACACTTTTTGTTTTAAAATAAAGTGAATTTTCGTGCACTTTATAGTGTAATTTTTCAAGCAACGAAGCTGTAATAATGAATTAAAGTACCAATATTGTAAAAATGAAATATGAACAAGTGAAATAAAAATTGATTTCATTCTGATGCGAGCTCAACGCAGACTTTTGTAGTATGCAGTCTTTTTCGCACAGTTTTTAGAAGCAACTTTCCTTGGACGTGAGAAATTTTACATGCCGTTTAAACATTGCATCTTTTAAAGTTTACATCAACTGTGTTACAGCCAGAATGACAGCACCATTTCTTGTAAAATACAGTTTTTTTACAGAGTGAATTAGATGGAAGATACATCATTATCTATGTTTGGAGCATGATATTGTGTCTTGTTAACATATACAGATATGTGAATTACTATACATTAAAAACATGTATAAATATTTTCTATGTTGGACTGCTACCTTTTATAAAAATATACAGGTGTTTCAATTTAACGTTTCAGAACTCCTAAGAGAAGTAGAGTGCATCCTAACGACTCGAAATCATACAGCAATGTGGGATCGGAAATGCTTTCCTGAAGCGGTGATGTACACAGAAGCACCATAAAGAAAATACACCGTAAGTGAAAAATCGTTTTATTAATACACGTAAAAAAGCAAAAGGTACATGGGTCAAAGTAAGTGTTCGAAATTTCTGCCACCGTCTATAATGCACACCTCACATCTCCGACCCATGGAAATCCGAACATTCTCGAATACTTTAGGCATAACTCGAATTTCCCCGGCAGCTACTGCGATTCTTGCAATTAGCTTCTGAGCATTGTCAACAGGGGTGTCTTAAACCAGTGTTTTCATATGACCCCAGAAATAAAAATCAAGACATGCTAGGTCGGGTGACCGAGCAGTCAAACACACGGGACCACCACATCCGATCTACGTTGACCAAATGTTACATCTAGGTAGTTACGAACATTTCGACTGAAATGGGCAGGAGCTCCATCGTGTTGGAATCACATTGTCTGTTGTGTCGTTGCAGAACTCCCAAAAGTTGTTCATCTCCCAAAAGTTGCGGCAATACTTGCTGCAGAAATAGCAAGTAGTTATGTCCAGTTAGACGAAACGGTAACAGGTATATTCCGGTGAGATGATCTCCTATAATACCAGCCCAAACATTGACCAAAAATCGAGTCTGTGCAGCACGACGTCGTATTGCATGCGGGTTCTCCGCCTAGATATGGCCGTTATGCGTGTTGAAAATTCGTTCCCTTGTAAAGGATGCCTCATCGGAAAACAACACTTTAGCAGGGAAAAGGGGATCTGTAGCACACTTTCCAAGGTACCTCTGTGCGAAAGCAATACGAGGTGCATAATCCAGTTGCAGTGCCTAAATACGCTGAACGTGAAGAGGATTCATGTCGTGTTTTCGGAGAATCCTCCAGACGCTGGAATAGGAAACCCCGATTGCATGTGCTATACTTCGCGTACTCATACTGGCAGTCTCCTGCACCTCCTGCAGAACATTCCCTTCGAAGGCCGGAGTCCGTGCTATTCTTATCCAGTCCCTCGAAGTTCTTTGAAATGAACCTGTCTCAGCTAACCTCTGGTGCAGGCTTGCAAAGAAATTATGATTGGGAATACGCCTTGTCGGGTATCGTTCAGAGTACAAGCGCTGTGTGGCTGACCCACTACAATCTGCAGCCCCGAACACTAAATGCATATCGGCTAACTCTGCATTCGTATAATCAGCCACTTACTAACTTGGCGCCCTTGTGCGAAATGACGATTCTCTGCATGAAAGCTCGGAACTTTTGCACAACTGCATCTAGAGCGTCGGAAAAGCATTTCTGACCCAGCAATGCTATATGATTTCGAGTCGTCAGGATGCACTCTACCCCTCTTAGGAGTTTTGTAACGTTTAACTGAAACACCCTGTATATTAAAAAATAAAATTTTCAAAAAAAATATTTAAAAAAATGTAATAGATTTTTGTTTCTCAAAATTAGAAAGAAAACTTAAAAAAAAAAAAAAAAAAAAAAAAAAAAAAGTTGACAAATAAATGAATAAAAATTTTTCTACTAAAAAAACATTCGTACAACTTGTTTAAATCAAAAAAGGGCTTAAAAGTCTTTCAAAAATAATAACATAAATTCAAAAAATAACTAATAGTTTGAGAAAGTTGGAAATGTCATTTCATTTAAATCTGTGTAAAAAAACTGAATGCAAAGAGTGTTGTGGCAAATTTCTTAAGACTATATTATAATTCAATAGCAAAATTTTTTCCTCATATGAATTTCTGTAAAATTTTGTAATCAAATTACAAAGAAGTGTTTTATGGGGAAATTTTTATACGAAACAACCAATGCGTATTTATTAATTTTGTTTTCAGAATGCATGTTTCAAGAAAATGAAAAATTTGCTTCACATTTATGCAACATTCATATATTTGAAATGATAAACCAATTGTGTTTGTCATTTTTTTAGTGTATTAAGCCCAATTGTCAGATGATAAAGCATTGGCATGCTAAGCATTTATCGGTTGTTCAATTATTGGTCTAGAATCTTTTTTACTTGATTATGAATGCTTCTAATTGTACGATAATTTTATAGATAAGAAGGATTGAATAAGAATAATAAAGTGTTTTGTAAATGAAGTAAATGATAAAATGTTAACAATTTTGAAATATTTTAATTTCAGAAAGTTAATGCTTCATGTAATAATGTACATTTTAACTAACAATAAAATTCTCAATTTTTTAGATAAGAGTTATTGAATAAATTCTACTTTAATCATTGAATTCGTATTTATGCTTGAATAACCTTGAATTTTTTTTTACTCTAGATATAGATATGTGTTATTTTTTAACGTTTGTATACTAAAACTGTAAAATTTGACTTTTAAATAATTATTTACAATCATTATTTGACTATGCAATTATTTAATAAATAAAATATAATTTTTACTATACTCGTTTTATTACAAAAATCCCATTTTACTACGAAAAGTTTTATAATAAAAGTTAAATTTTTATTCTTCTTTTATTACGAAAGTCTCATTTTATCACTGTAAGTTCTATTTCCTGCGGGAAATATCACACAAGGTTTCGAATTGCATGAAATATGTCAAGATTGGAAATGAAATTTATTTACTCAACAGATACCTTAATGTGAATATATTTCAAAATTTCACGTATTGTAAAAATAAAAGTGTGTCTGAGCACTTCAGAGAATCTTTTGTAATCGGAAACATATTTTCTATTTCCATATACTTTTGTATTTTATTACTTTTTAAAGTTACTTTTAAAAAAGGTAGAAAATCAAAATTATTGTTAAAAAAAGTTTAATCTAAAATAAGAAAATATTTCTTTTTGTTTTCATATTATCTCATTAACAAAAGTGTCTTATATATCAACATTGATATATTATGAATTATCAAATTAATCATCATCTGCGAATTTTTCTGATTTGTAAACTGCATTTAGAATATTATTATTTAAAAACTTAAAAATTTACGTTCACACAGAAAATGCCTAGATTTGTCTCTCTTTTTTTTAAAGTTACTTTTAAAAAAGATATAAAATCAAAATTATCGTTAAAAAAGTTTAATCTAGAATAACAAAATAAGTTTTGCTAAATAGTTTTTGTTTTTATATTTTCTCATTAACAAAAGTGTCTTATATATCACCGTTGATATATTATGAATTACCAAGTTAATCTACATCTGTGAATCTTTAGAAATTGCTAAATATTTTTTTAAACTAAAAACGCTCACTTTTATATCAGGTTGAACTAAAAAGTTTAAAATGTTATTTTCGGTTGCCTTATTACGGTTTTCACACGTGTTTCAGTGACTGTCATGTGTCTAGGGTGTCAGATTACTGTTAGGTAGCTTTCATTACAAAAAGTAAAAAAGCTACCTATTGCAGCGGTCCGGAGGAAAGCACTTCCTGAAAATTTTGATATATTTTCACCGATCATGAACCCCAGACCCCAAAACCACCCTCCGTTCAAATATTGACATATATATATATATATATATAAATATATATATACATATATATATATATATATATATATATATATATATATATATATGCATGTATGTATGTATATATATGTATATGATATTTGTCATGCTGTAACTAAAGTATTTATGAACCGAATTGAATGAAACTTAGTATGTACATAGTACATACAAATGTTTCGACCGAGTTCGTTGGTCAGCATCATCTGCCATTTTGTTTCAAAATGGCGGCCATTTAAAAAAATTTTAAATGTTTAAAATTTAAAATTAAATAAGAAAAAATTAAAAGTTAAAAAATACTTTTTTTGTGTGTGTTAGAACTTAAAACAACGATTCCAGAACACTTTTTATTTTGTCTATATCTTAAAAAATTATTGAATTATAGCATTTTGAATTTTTCTTATGGCTGATATTTAAAACGATCTGATTTTTTGTGACGTGATAACACGAGTATTTATGAATCGATTTGGATGTAACTTAGTGTGTACATAGCACATAATAAAGCCTGGACCGAGTTCGTTAATCAGTTCCATCCGCCATCATGTTTCAAAATGGCGGCCATTTAAATAAAAAAAAATTAATTTAAAATTAGGCACAAGAAAGTGAGAAATTGAAAAAAGATTTTTCTTTTATGCATTTGACTTTGATACAAAGATTCCAGAGCATATTTTGTTTTGTTTGTATCTTAAAAAATGGCTGAGTTATAGTACTTTTAATTTCTAGCGTTGCTCACATTTTAAAATGACCTGATTTTCGTCACGTGATAACAGGCCTGTTTATAAACCGATTTGAATGAAAATGATGTACTGATGTCTGGACCGAATTCGTTGGCCAGTTCCATCCGGCGTCTTGTTTCAAAATGACGGAATATTAATTTTTTTTAATTAAATTTTAAAATTAAGTGCAAAAAAGTTAGAAATTAAAAAAAGATTTTTCATTCGTGTGTTTTACCTTGATACAAAGATTCCAGAGCATTTTTTGTTTCATCTATATCTTGAAAAATGGCTGAGTTATAGTACTTTCAATTTCCAGTGTGGTTGACATTTTTAAACGGTCTGAAATTTGTCACACGATAATACGCATATTTATAAACTGATTTGGATATAACTCAGTGTGCACATAGCACCTAACAATGTCTTGACCGAGTTCACCTGCCAGTTTCATCCCTCTTGTTTTAAAATGGTAGCCATTTAAGTTTGTCAAAAATCTTTTAAATTATGTACATACAAAAAAATTGAAATTGTAAAAAAGGTTCTTTCTGAAGTATTTAACTTAATAATAAATTCCGGAGTAATTTTTCTTTGTCTTTACCTTAAGTAACGCCTGAGATATATAGCAGTTTGAATTTCTAATGTGTCTTTTCGGGTGACATTTCTTTAGGTAGCTTTCATTACAAAAAGTAAAAAGCTATCTATTTAAAAATCAATTTGCCCGCGACAGCACTCGTACATATTAATCGATTTCAACATGAGTGTGCATGTGCACATGAATTAAGATTTCGACCAAGCTCATTGGTTTGTTTTATTCATCATGTTGCTTTAAAATGACATACACTTCATGACATCGTAGAATTTGGCGAGTCATCGCTTAAAATAAAACTAGCTTAAATAAAAGATGTTTAATTTCTAAAACTTCCTATTAATATTCAGTATTAACAAAAACTAATATCAATTGACAAAAACAATCTTATAAAATCGAGTTCCACTAATTTGAGCTTCGTATGTTTGAATAATATAACTTAATTTAAAATAAATAAATAAATAAATAAGTATATGAAAGATACCTCTTCCTACCGGCACTGCCGGTAGGACTTTTAATTTTTCAAATTGCTTTTGATCCATTTATACGGCGTTTTTTATTTTGATTCTTTCAAGCGGCGACTTTTTAAATTGTTGAATTATCATCGACTGTTAATAAGTGTGCTAAGTTTCAATTTAATTCGATGTTTTAAAGTGAGTGAAAATAACGTTCAAGGATTCTATTACATACATACATACAGGTGAAGCCTAATAAAATACTGATAAAAAGAGAGAAAAATCTACGCATTTTCTCTGTGAAAGTAAATTTTAAAGCTTTTATTATTTATTTTTATGGATTTGATTACCAATTCATAAATGCATCATAAACCTAGAACTGATAAACTTATTAATTGCCTTCCTTTAATTAGTTTTTAAAATGAACCAATTCATGCTGAATATAAATAAATTTGTATTTAAAACACTTTTACAATTAATTCCACTTCGTTAATGCGAAATTTTAAAAATTTCAATAGTTTATAACATGAAAAAATATCTTTTTAAATAATTATAAAAAAAAATTAGATTTAGGTTATACAAACTAACAAGAAAAATATATTTTGAAAATTCCAAACGAAAAATATTAACGTATAAAAACATTTCATATTTATTTACTTAGAAGGTGTCACAAATAAAAAATAAATTAAAGAGTTGACATGTTTCGGTTCATTAATAAGAACCGAAAAGAAAGAAGACAAAGCAATAAGAAAGCTAACAACAGTTTTAACATTGAAAAATATTAAGTTTATATTATTTGAGTTAATATTGACCTGAGTTAAAATATTAAGTTTCTGTAATATACTGCGCGTTATGCCCAAAAACTTCATTTTGAGAAAAAATTATTTTAAAATTCCGAAAACGCCGAACACAATGGCAAATTTATAGGTACACCAGTAAAATTGGCTTTCCCGTTGTTTTCCACCAAAACATGACTTAGCAGAACAACTGCATTTTTCCCCGAATCGAGTTTTCATAATTTCTAAATTTTCAGCTGTGAACTCGATGAAGTGAATGTCTGTGCTGTCCCTTCCTACCTATTATGATGAATTGTATAGTACTGAAATTTTTGACTCGTCTAATTAGGATGAGCGAAGCGAATCCTCTACTATGCTATACAAATTACATTTTGTCGTACACTTTACAAAAATACTATTCAATATTTTGACTTGAAATTAAACATAAAAATAAATTATGATCTGTATATTTTTTTTTACAGAATAACATTAAAAAATATTAATTTAATTAATTTATTTTACATGTAACCATTACGGACGCATTTTTAGAAATAAGAAATGAAATATGCATCTTTTCGGAAGGTTAAATAATTCATGGAGTTAACAATTATAGGTAGAATCATGATTAATTAAATAAATAAAATGTATTCTCTTTATTCCGACAAAATCATTTACGCTGATGACACTTGTGCATATTCAAAAAATTATATTGTGTTTTATTTTATTTGTATCGTAAAGTGGCAACAAAAAATTTGTGAACAAATAAAATTAAATGTTAAATTCATTATATAAAGAGTTATTTGAATTCGAAGTTTGAAAATTAAACCAAATGAAAGATATATATTATTATCTTGGTATATGTAATATTATTTTTAAATAGTTTAAATTTTTTTAATAAATTTTTTAGGAAAATTATAGCATATTTTTAATGAATTAGAATTAAGTTATTTACATTCAATTAAAAAAAAGTATTTTTCAGAGTTATGAATTCAAATACACAATTTATTCTTATTTTGTGAAATCACTTATGCAGACGATACTTTGCATCTAAAAAATATATATATTATGATTTGTGTGTGTGTGTGTGTGTGAAGTAGCAATAAAAGAATTGTAAGCAAACAAAATTAATTAAAATCTTGCACAATTTTGCTTCGAAAATTTTTTATTTATAGTCTTATATCATAAATAAAAAAATTTGAGAAAATTCTTTGTTATTTAGCTGAATTTACATTTCTAAAATTAAAATGTGCTAAAACATAAAATAAAGATTTTGTTTAATAAAAATGCAAAAGCAATTAAAAATATATTGTTATTTTCATATATTTATCTTATGAAATAATACCTCGCGCATCCAAACAAAGCATGACTTTTGCTAGTTTTAAAGTAAGTCCAGGCGCAAATTTGTCATATATATGTAGTATGTTATATATATATATATGTAAATACACAATATCAACTTTAAAAAGCTCACCGATTTACTTAAAAGGTTGCAAAAAATTATAAGTTACAAAATTTAATTTTTATTTCAATTTTGTAGCCCTTGTGACTTGTTATCTCGCAGCCATCGTCAGACAATATTTTTAATGATAATTTTTTTTGCTATTTATTAAAATTACATCACATCGTTTGAAATTGGAGATTCTATAACTATTGCGGAATCTGAAAGTAGAAGTACCTTGGACTGAATTTATGCAAAGAAAAATACTTTACTTCGGTTCCATTTATTTTCATACGTCACTTAGTTCACGTACGTCCGTTGAGATTTCTGTGAATAAATTATTTTAACTACTGTATTGAAAGATACACTGAAAAAAATCGGGAACTGTACTCTACCCGATGGGGTAACAATGTGACCCAACAGTTCTGTTATGTTATTTCGGTATATTTCGGCAAGAGATTCACAAATGTTTCTGCGTGCTTTGGCCAGCTATTCAGAAACGTTTCCATATGTTTTGGTAGAATATTTGGAAACTTTTTTGAATGTTTCAGAAATGCTGGGGATATTTTAAATATGATAGTGTATATTTAAAATATTTTTCAAATATTTTATAAATGCTTCTGAGCATTTCAAAATCCTTCCTGAAAATTCTATTTCTTTATTTAATAAAAAAACATGCTTAAAAAAAATTATCTTATTCGACTGACCTTTACTCTATACAAATTTTAGAGTTACCTTAATGTTTGTAGTGCATGCAAAGTTAATTAATTTCTTCTAAACATATGCTCTTGACCATAACAAAGTTCTGATAGAAAGTAGATATTTGTAAAATGATTAATAATATAATCCTGGTGTTAGTAAAGAACACATAGAACTATTTATATGTCTTTATCATCTTTTCGTTTTGAACTCATGTTCTGATTCATGATTTTTTAATTATGAAATGCATCGATTATATGTGACCAAAATAATTCATAATTTCATTTCTATTAATGAGTTTTAAGCTCGTTGTTTATGATTTACATATTTATGAAAATGTAGTATTGAAAGTTGTATTTATATATCATATACATAATTGTATTTATATATCATTATACATAATAGCTCTACCTCTGAAACTAATGCACGGATTTAATCAGAAACTAAATGAAATATTTTTTTTTTCTCAAAATACATATTCGTCTATAAGTTGATTGTATTTAATAGGTGATTTGATTTTGGTGTAAATCACTTAATCAGTGGCGCTGCTATGGTGTATTTTTCAAGATGTGTTAAAATGCATGAGATTAGAGAAATTTTAAGATTGCCATATCCGACTAGTTTAAAATGCCGTGTCGTGAGCTCCAGCCAGTGTATAAATAAATTATCATTTCTTCTTATTTCATTATATATAAATAGATGGGTTTTTGAATAATTTAAATAATTATTTCTGTTTTTCGAATATAATAATACATTATTTGAAAGTAGCTAATATCTGAGATTAATTACTTTTTTTATTGTATACTTAAAAATAGATAGATTTTCTCGGGTTATCACAGCAAATCTCAATTTATACAAACAAAATAAATACCCCTAAAGAAATATATTTAAAAGCATGATAACTGTAAAACACTGTATTAAATATCTATTTACAAATAGACAATGTATTTTCAAAAATGAATTAATTTACAAGTATTACTATCATGAAAAATTAATTAATTAACAGATTTGAAATACTTTGAAATGCATATATTCTATAATACACCTGTAAGCTAAAAAATAATAAAATATATTTTTAAAAAATCCAACTATTTTCGAAGAAAGGTTAAAATTTTCAAAGTATATCTATTTACAGGATGGAACTCAAGAGACCGCATAAAAAAAAAAAAAAAAAAAAAAAAAAAAAAAAAAAAAAAAAATCATCGATCCAGTTTTCAGTACGATCATTTGATAAATGTCTGATTTTAAAACTAATATTATCTAATATCTTATACGAATCGTAGATTCATACAAAAGAATAATATATAGTGCGATCGAGTTATTGAATGTCATACCTGCAAAAAGCGATTAATAATAAGTCTATTATTATTATACAATAAAATTGAATCCAATTATGGAAGTTGTTTTATAAATGCCTATTACTCTTTTAAATAAAAAATATATAAAACACAAATGAATATTTTCCCTAAAAAATATGTTAAGTGTCTTTGTTACTTTCAACCTCAGAACAATAAAAATCACGTGGCCATGACATTTGTGGAACTATGGGACATGCAGTAAACACGAATATGCACATCAAATACCTTACATGGATATCAGAGTAATATTTCCGGCTAAACATTGCTGCTATAGATTGCAACGTTTTTGATTAGTTTTTTTTTTTTTTTTTTTTTTTTTTTTTTTTTGCTGTATAGAAGAAAAAAAATAAAAACTTCTTCTGTGTAACAAGGCTCATACGGATACCATTATTTTCAAGGTGAGATATCAGGAATTTTTATAAAATAAAGAAATCACGTGAAACGGGAAAAATTTTCTAAGGAGAAAATTTCTATAAGAAAATAGTGGTGCGGAATATTTTCCCGGTCTAGAATTTTCAGCACTCGCACGAACTATATACAAGTAACTTGGTGCTTCTGAATATAGTGTAGATGTCAGGCAATGATAACAAAAAATATAATTTTACTATTGTTATGTTTGAAGTATTCTTCCTTGAAAAGCCAAAAATTGAAAAAGAAACTGCATAAAAATTACTTATATGAAAAAAAAAAGAACTTTTTAAACTGTTTTTTATTTTGTATTATAACTCATTTTTGCCTTACTTTTGAAAAATAACTATAAAATAAGATAAAGTCTTTATAAGATATTTAAACAGAAAACTGACAAAGAGAAACGTAACACAGAAAATATGTAACCGGTATTTTCTATATTTCTTATATCGAAGGTAATATATCAGATGAAAACTTGAAATACTTAAAACGCAATGCTAATATTTTCCGATACATTATTGAAAGTCACGCGTCAAAAGTTTTAAATCTTTTAGAATTTAAAAAATTCATCTTTTAAACTGTATGTATATATACATCATGCAACTCACAGAAAGCAATTTATTCAAGTTTCCAGTAGACGTATCACACGAAATGTATTTTCATAAATAATTTATGAGATAGATTTTTTAGTATCGTTGGGAATTGTACTAGCATTAAATGTTATAATTTTTTTTTACAAATACAGTCGAGCCTCTATATAACGAAATCCATTGTTCCAGTAAAAAATTCGTTATATAGAGAAATTCGATGTATAGAGTATGATGTTAAAAATAGTATTTAATGTGTAAAATTTGAACAAATATTATTTTTGATCTTTTTAATTAAGAATTTGAAATGTTTAAAAGTATATATTAACCTAACATTTTTTTTTCTTGCTTTTTTAAGCTGTTTCAAAAAAGAGAAAAGACATTTATTTGAAAGCCTTATGAAAATCAAATAAGGAAGACTTACATAAATTTCAGAGGAAGAAATCTGTAATTTTTTGTTGTTTTGATTTTAAAATTACAATTGTTACGCTCGCAAAATAAATTCTCAAATTTTAGCAAGGAATGAAAAATTGTAGTTGATATTTTCCTCCATTTGAAGGTCTCTCTTATGTGCTCTCATTGATTCCTCTCTTATATGTGTAACAATTCAATTGACTGTGTTTTGAGAAGGATGTTGAAAGGTGTGTGGGAGGTGGGATGAACTTGTTAGATTTAAAAAATAAGGAGAGAAGTAATATTTATAAAAAAAAAACCTCTCCACTGAACGATAAATCAAAAATAAGTGATGGAAAATTGATTCCATATGATTTCGAAGCTTTTTTAAAACTGAATGAATTAAGATCAATTTATGAAAAAATTCGTTATATGGAGATAGATATTTCGCTATATAGAGTCTGTTTTTAATGTAATCATGCGAAAAGGGGACCGTTCTTACTAAAAATTCGTTATATGGAGAAATTCGATGTATGGAGTTTCGTTATATAGAGGTTCGACTGTATATCTAAGCATGGAGTACTTTTTTAAGTTTTTAACTGAGCCATTATATTTAATTAATTTTCATAAATTATTTATTAAAAAAATTCCGTTTCTTATTTTTAATTTTGTGATCATCTTTACGTAAAATTAAAGGAAAAACACGGTATTTAGTTATTTTAATCAATTGTAGCAGATTTTTTCTTTTAGATTACCTATACGTTTAATTCGAATTCTTGTTCAGAGAAAGAATATTATTTTAAATTAAAAAAAATATATTTTTTAACAAAACATACTATGTTTTCATAGTCAAAAAAGACTTGCTTTTTACCATGGGCTTTACGTTTAATTTACAATTAATTAAAACTTATAGTATTGAATAATTTAAAATATTATACAGTCTCAGTATCTATATCGAATTTTCAATTTATTTTTCAATTCTAATATGTGCGCCATTGCATAGTATCAATTAATCAGATGTGGCAATCACAGAACTATGTTCTATATCATACATGTTGACATTACTGAAAAATGTAGCATAGGAGCGCCACCGATTAGGTTGTTTTGTCAGCAAAATCTTATGTTAATTTCCAAGTAAATCAAAATTTTGAAAAAATTCCATGGATTAGTGCCTGATATAGAGCTGTTATGGGAATCTTTAAAAAATAACTGATAACAGCGCCCTATATTCGGCGATGTACACCAAAATCTAATCAGAATGAAGTATTATCCGGCACTAACCGAATCTGAAGTTGAAAATCCATGCATTAGTTCCTGAAATTCAGCTAATGCGAAATCGTGAAAAATATAGCATAATATCGCAACTTATAGGGTTTGATAAATATCGTGCGTTAGTTCTTGAGATAGAGCTATTACAATAGTCATCAATAAAGTAGCATAAAAGCGCCCCCTCTTCAGCGTTTTATATCAAAATTATCATTAAATTACATCAAGGACTAACTGAATCTAAAGATTTTATGATAATTCCTGCATTAGTTCTTGAGAAATAATTATTTTGAAAATTTCGAAAAATGCAGCATAAAAGGGCCACAGGTTAAGCAATATTCAGCAAAAACTAATCAGCTTCAGTTTATATCATGGTTCACATTAATCTAAAAATTTGTGAAATTCCATGCATTAGTTCTTGAGATAGAGTCCACTAACTCTTTTTCAAAATAGACTCACAGAATGACAGAATAACTAATTAACAGACTGTCAGACGACCATTTTCTAAAATCCATTAAATCGTGTTCAGGATCTTCTAAAATGTAAAAAGTACATTGCAAACCAGAAGTTGAAAATTTTCATGAATCCAATACTTTCTCCTTATAAAGTTAGAAGAAAGTAATGAAAAGGGCTAATTGAAAAGTTCTTGTTTGTAACTTGGGTATTTCCTACTTCATGATAAAGATTTTGAAATATGAACATTTTACTTTACATCTATTTTATGTAATTACTATCAATGATTTTTTATTTGTCTACATTTTGTGACAATAATTTATAAGAGTTAATTTAGTATGAAATGAAACTACAAACAAGTGTGTCGGCAAGTAAATCCTCCGTTACCGTGGTTTCAAAATTTGAAAATAAAGAAAAATCTGCAAAGTGAGGATTGTTGGCAGAATCCTTATTTTAAAAAGCGTGTCCACAGAATACACGACCTTGCAAGGTAAAAATTTGTGTATCATAGAATCTACTGAAACACAAAAAAGTACGGTTATGAAAGCTAAATAAATTTGCATAGTTTTGAACACATGTTAAATGAAATTGACCCACAGGAAATAACAATGTACTTATAGAAATTCGATGAATTTCGATTATATTTTCTTTCTTTTTTTTTAATCAAATTTGGAGTTTTGGAAAAATATTTAACAGTTTTTTTTTTATTTAACAGATGCACACTCCTCCAAAAAGACTATCTATCAAACCGTCTTATAATCAGTTGATTAGTTTGTACACTATATTACGATCCGTGTTCAAAAACATGATTTAATAATAAAGAGTTTAAAAATCAATTTTGACATTTTTTGGGAGGTAAAGAAACATAAAATGTAGTGGTGAATCCTTATTTTAAAGCTCATGTTCAAAGCGTGCACGGTTTTGTACGGTGAAAAATTATTCATCATTGAATTTACTGAAACACAAAAAAAAAGATATTATTGTGAAATCTAAATGAATTTTCATAGCCATGAACATATGTTCATTAAAATCGGCCCCCAGAAAAGAACATAGCGCTTTCTTGAAAACAGACGGATTTCCTGTATTTCTCTTTTTCATCAAATTTAAAATTTTGAAAAATATCTAACAGAAAGTTATTAACATTTTAACAAAAAGGTTTTAAAGGTCCATTGCTTATAAGAACGCTCATCTTTTTCAAACAGTTTGTTAATCTATTATTGATTGTACACTCAGTTTCACTTCCTGTTCAAAAACATGTTTCGATAATGAAGAGTATATATTTATTTTTTATATAAACATTTATCTATTCGGGGTGTTTCAGAAATGTTGGGACAAACTTTAAGGAGAGGTAGGGTACATCACAAGGGTTCAGATTTGTACAGCCTCCCATGGTCGGAAACGTCTTCTTGGCGCGGTAGTGATGACACAAAACGCAAGAAGGACAGGACACGATTAAGAAGAGAAAATATCTTTATTATCCTTTGTACAGTATAAAAAGTAAGATAAAAGAACATGAAAGAAACAATGATCGTTATCAAAATTGGTATTCGAAATCACAACCCGCGTCTTGATGCATATAGGTGCATCTCCGGTGCATGGAAGATCTAATGTTCTCCAGAAAACACCAGGAATGTCCCGCACTTCCCCAGCAGTTTCAATGATGCATTCAACAAGTTCCTAAGAACTTTCCAATGTTATCCCAGATTTTTTTGCAGCAGTACGAATAATAAACATATTTTCTCTCCCTGTTCGTGTTCTTACTTTCATGTGTATTGTGTTATCACTACTGCGCCAGGAAAGTGTTTTCAACCATGGGTTGCAATGTAAATCTGAATCCTTGTGATATCCTTTACCTCCCCTCAAAATCTGTCCCAATATTTTTGGGACACCCTCTATATTTATTGATTTATCTATGATGACCTGAACTATAACTTCGTAAATAGTGTAAATGAGCAAAATTTAGTTCAGGATAATATTCTACAGAAATGTAAAAAATACAAAAAAAAAAAAAAAAAAAATACCGGAGAAAGCATTAACTTAAAAACATGAAATTTTTATCATATTTGTTTTATGATCATTAACATGAATTAATCTTTTGTTGTTTTGTATGTCAAATATAAGAAAGTAGTTCCAGATTAAATTATTTCGACTTAACTACGACTTACTACTTCGACTTAACAGTGTTCCAACCTACATTGAGAAAGTGAATATTTCTGATTATTTTGAGTATAAACTTTAATGCTCTTTAGCAGAGAAACTCAAAGCCGAAAACAACCATTAATAAAACTTGCTGCTTTCTATTTTCAGTTGCAGATGTTATATTGTTATTAATGTTGTGTGATTATGAAAATAACATTTTTGTTACAATTTTTCTTTTATTACGTATTTTATAAAAGCTTTAAAAGTACGAACGATTCAATAAATTACAGCTCTTTCTTGAGAAGCCAAATCAACTCTTTCGTTTTAAGGGTGTACACAATTATATCGCATGTACGTATGTTACTCACACTTCTAGAACTAATGGTTAAATTCTCAAGAAAGTGCATTCTCTCTCTTTGTACTAAAATTACTATATACGTGAAGTTGCATTATAGGGGTTTACTATGGCACGCATGGTATTCAAAATATAACAATTTGTAAATTTTCTGGAACACTCACAATAATTCCGTTACATTAAGGTCCATGATGATGCAGTGTATGTTAATAAGTTACACTATTTTAAACATATTGATATTGACATACAGTATTAAAATTCATTAGCGAGATTTACAATAAAGTAGCCGCTCATTTATAGAGGTACAGAAAAGAGTCCGGCTATAGTACTGTGCATTAGAATAATTAGTGGAAGTTTCAGTACTGGTATGCATTTTTAAATTTAACAATTTTTTTTCTTGGATTGTTAAAATTCTATTTACTTTATATAGGGTTGCAAAAGAAAATTCATGTACATTTCCTCATTGTACATACTCCTAATTTAGATATGCAAAATAAGCCGATTTCACAGCTGAAATTCCAGAATTACTTAATACTCGGTTCACATATTAAACTATAATCAGACTACCAAGTCATATTTTGGTGGAAAACACCTAAAAATCCGATTTTGTGATTCCCTCGCAAGTTACTATAGTGTTTTCCTGCTTTTTGTCCTCCATAATTTCATACGTTTAGATGAGGGAAAACACAACTGTAAATCTATGAGTCAACCTCTAAAATCATGCATATTCAGGTGTATTCTAAGATGTCAGTAGGTAAAACGATGGCATTTTAATATGCGTATCGAGTTTAAAAAAATTCTGGAATTTTAGCCGTCTTGTTGATGAGGTTATTGTAGGTTGCCGCCTCCTCCATGTTTAGAAGGGAATTTTCATCTGTGTTATGCGTTTTCTAACTGAATTAAATTTTTGCATACTATGTTGTATACATTCACGTATCTAGACCAAATACGGAACTTAACAAAACAATTCTAATATTTTACAACCTATTGACAGTAATTACTGGAATCGGGTTTTCAAATTTGTTATGCACTATCCAAATTGATTACTTAGGCATCATATTTCACCTCTTTGAACGGTGACGCTTACTTGCAGCATTTTGCACATTAACAAACAAAATTGGTTTTTCCTGCACTTTACGTTGTAATTTTTCAAGCATTGGTACTGTAAGGTCGAATTCAAGTGCCGATACTGTGAAAGTAAATTGATGCAAGAAGTTAAATAAAAATTGAGTTATTAATTTCACGTGCATTGAAATGTTAGTAGCAACGCAACAGTCTCCAAACCTGAGAAAATTTTCTGCACTCTTAAAGACAACAGCCTGTATATTGGACAACATCACTGTTGGCAACTGGGATGCGAACACTTTTTGTTTTAAAATAAAATGGATTTTCGTGCACTTTATTGTGTAATTTTTCAAGCAACGAAGCTGATAAAATGAATTAAAGTACCAATATTGTGAAAATGAATTAAAGTACCAATATTGTGAAAATGAATTATATCTACAAGTGAAATAAAAATTGATTTCTTTCTGTTGCGAGCTCAACGCAGACTTTTGTAGTGTGCAGTCTTTTTCGCATAGTCTTTAGAAGCAACTTTCCTTGGACGTGAGAAATTTTACATGCCGTTTAAACATTACATCTTTTAAAGTTTACATCAACTGTCTTATAGCCAGAATGACAGTACGATTTCTTGTAAAATACAATTTTTTTACAGAGTGAATTAGATAGAAGATATATCATTATCTATGTTTGGAGCATGATATTGTATCTTGTTATCATATACATATATGTCAATTACTATACATTAAAAACATATATAAATATTTTCTATGTTGAAATGCTACTTTTTATAAAAATATACAGGGTGTTTCAGTTAAACGTTTCAGAACTCCTAAGAGAAGTAGGGTGCATCCTAACGACTTGAAATCATACAGCAATGTGGGGTCGGAAATGCTTTCCTGAAGGGGTGATGTACACAGAAGCACCATAAAGAAAAGACACCTTAAGTGAAAATCGTTTTATTAATACACGTAAAAAAACAAAAGGTACATGGTCACTTGTACAAAGGTACAAGTCAAAGTAAGTGCTCGAAATTTCTGCCATCGACTACAATGCACACCTCACATCTCCGGCCCATGGAAATCCGAACATTCTCGAATACTTGAGAGGCATATCTCGAATTTCCCCGGCAGCTACTGCGATTCTTGCATTTAGCTTCTCAGCATTGTCAACAGGGGTGTCATAAACCAGTGTTTTCATATGACCCCAGAAATAAAAATCAATACATGATAGGTCGGGTGACAGAGCAGGCCAATACACGGGACCACCACATCCGATCTACTGTTGGCTAAATGTTACATCTAGGTAGTTACGAACATTTCGACTGAAATGGGCAGGAGCTCCATCGTGTTGGAACCACATTGTCTGTTTTGTCGATGAAGAAATCTGTTCATCTCCCAAAAGTTGCGGCAATACTTGCTGCAGAAATAGCAAATAGTTATGTCCGGTTAGCGAAACGGTAACTGGTATATTCCGGTGAGATGATCTCCTATAATACCAGCCCAAACATTGACCGAAAATCGAGTCTGTGCAGCACGACGTCGTATTGTATACAAGTTCGCCTCCGCCCAGATATGGCAGTTATGCATGTTGAAAATTCCTTTCCTTGTAAAGGATGCCTCATCGGAAAACAACACTTTAGAAGGGAAAAAAGGATCTGTAGAATATTTTCTAAGGTACCACGGTGCGAAAGCAGTACGAGGTGCATAATCATGCAGTTGCAGTGCCTAAACACTCTGAACGTGAAGAGGATTCATGTCGTGTTTTCGGAGAATCCTCCAGACGCTGGAATAGGAAACTCCGATTGCATGTGCTATACTTCGCGTACTCATACTGTCAGTCTCCTGCACCTGCTGCAGCACATTCTCTTTGATGGCCGGAGTCCGTGCTATTCTTACCCAGTCCCTGGAAGTTCTTTGAAATGTACCTGTCTCAGTTAACCTCTGGTGCAGGCTTGCAAAGAAATTATGATTTGGAATACGCCTTGTCGGGTATCGTTCAGAGTACAAGCGCTGTGCGGCTGACCCACTACAACCTGCATCCCCGTACACTAAATGCATATCGGCTAACTCTGCATTCGTATAATCAGCCACTGACTAATTTGGCGCCCTTATGCGAAATGACGATTTTCTGCATGAAAGCTCGGAACTTTTGCACAACGGCATGTAGTGCGTAGTATTTCTGACCCAGCAACGATATATGATTTCGAGTCGTCAGGATGCACTCTACCCCTCTTAGGAGTTCTGAAACGTTTAACTGAAACACCCTGTATATTAAAAATATAAAGTTCTTAAAAAAATATTTAAAAAAAATTAATAGATTTTTGTTTCTGAAAATTAGAGAGAAAACTTAAAAAACACGTAGGCAAACAAATGAAGAAAAACTTTTCTACTAAAAAAACATTCGTACAGCTTGTTTAAACCAAAAAATGGCTTAAGAGTCTGTCAAAAATAATAGAAATTCAGAAAATAACTAATAGCTTGATAAAGTTGGAAATGTCATTTCATTTAAATCTGTGTAAAAAAACTGAATGCAAAGAGTGTTGTGGCAAATTTCTTAAGACTATATTATAATTCAATAGCAAAATTTTTTCCTCATATGAATTTCTGTAAAATTTTGTAATCAAATTGCATAGAAGTGTTTTATGGGGAAATTTTTATACGAAACAACCTATGCTTATTTATTAATTTTATTTTCAGAATGCATGTTTCAAGAAAATGAGAAATTTGCTTCACATTTATACAACATTCATGTATTTGAAATGATAAACCAATTGTGTTTGTCATTTTTTTAGTGTATTAAGCCCAATTGTCAGATGATAAAGCATTGGCACGCTAAGCATTTATCGGTTGTTCAATTATTGGTCTGGAATCTTTTTTTACTTGATTATGAATGCTTTTAATTGTACGATAATTTTATAGATAAGAAGGATTGAATAAGAATAATAAAGTGTTTTGTAAATGAAGTAAATGATAAAATGTTAAAAATTTTGAAATATTTTAATTTCGGAACGTTAATGTTTCATGTAATAATGTACATTTTAACTAAAAATAAAATTCTCAATTTTTTAGATAAGAGTTGTTGAATAAATTCTAATTTAATCGTTGAATTCGTATTTATGCTTGAATAACCTTGAATTTTTTTTTACTCTAGATATAGATATGTGTTATTTTTTAACGTTTGTATACTAAAACTGTAAAATTTGACTTTCAAATACTTATTTACAATCATTATTTGACTATGCAATTATTTAATAAATAAAATATAATTTTTACTATACTGGTTTTATTACAAAAATCCCATTTTACTACGAAAAGTTTTATAATAAAAGTTAAATTTTTATTCTTCTTTTATTACGAAAGTCTCATTTTATCACTGTAAGTTCTATCTCCTGCGGGAAATATCACACAAGGTTTCGAATTGCATGAAATATGTCAAGATTGGAAATGAAATTTATTTGCTCAACAGATACCTTAATGGGAATATATTTCAAAATTTCACGTATTGTAAAAATAAAAGTGTGTCTGAGCACCTCAGAGAATTTTTTGCAATCGAAAATATATTTTCTATTTCCATATACTTTTGTATTTTATTATTTTTTAAAGTTCCTTTTAAAAAAGGTAGAAAATCAAAATTATTGTTAAAAAAGTTTAGTTTAAAATAAGAAAATATTTTTTTGTTTTCATATTATCTCATTAACAAAAGTACCTTATATATCAACATTGATATATTATGAATTATCAAATTAATCTACATCTGTGAATTTTTCTGATTTGTAAACGGCATTTAGAATATTATTATTTAAAAGCTTTAAAATTTACGTTCACACAGAAAATGCCTAGATTTTTCTCCCTTTTTTTAAGTTACTTTTAAAAAAGAGAGAAAATCAAAATCATCGTTAAAAAAGTTTAATCTAGAATAACAAAATAAGTTTTGCTAAATAGTTTTTGTTTTTATATTTTCTCATTAACAAAAGTGTTTTATATATCAACGTTGATATATTATGAATTACCAAGTTAATCTACATCTGTGAATCTTTAGAAATTGCTAAATATTTTTTAAAACTAAAAACGCTCACTTTTATATCAGGTCGAACTAAAATGTTTAAAATGTTATTTTCGGTTGCATAATTACGGTTTTCACACGTGTTTCAGTGACTGTCATGTGTCTAGGGTGTCAGATTACTGTTAGGTAGCTTTCATTACAAAAAGTAAAAAAGCTACCTATTGCAGAGGTCCGGAGGAAAGCACTTCTTGAAAATTTTGACCCTCCGTTCAAATATTGACATATATATAATATATATATATATATATATATATATATATATATATATATATATATATATATATATATATATGCATGTATGTATGTATATATATGTATATGATTTTTGTCATGCTGTAACTAAAGTATTTATGAACCGAATTGAATGAAACTTAGTATGTACATAGTACATACAAATGTTTCGACCGAGTTCGTTGGCCAGCATCATCTGCCATTTTGTTTCAAAATGGCGGCCATTTAAAAAAATGTAAATGTTTAAAATTTAAAATTAAATAAGAAAAAATTAAAAGTTAAAAAATATTTTTCTTTTATGTGTTAGAACTTAAAACAACGATTCCAGAACACTTTTTATTTTGTCTATATCTTAAAAAATTATTGAATTATAGCATTTTGAATTTTTCTTATGGCTGATATTTAAAACGATCTGATTTTTGTGACGTGATAACACGAGTATTTATGAATCGATCTGGATGTAACTTAGTGTGTACATAGCACATAATAAAGCCTGGACCGAGTTCTTTAATCAGTTCCACCCGCCATCATGTTTCAAAATGGCGGTCATTTAAATTTTTTTTTAAAAAATTAATTTAAAATTAGGCACAAGAAAGTGAGAAATTGAAAAAAGATTTTTCTTTTATGCATTTGACTTTGATACAAAGATTCCAGAGCATTTTTTGTTTTGTTTGTATCTTAAAAAATGGCTGTGTTATAGTACTTTTAATTTCTAGCATTGCTCACATTTTGAAATGACCTGATTTTCGTCACGTGATAAAAGGCCTGTTTATAAACCGATTTGAATGAAACTGATGTACTGATGTCTGGACCGAGTTCGTTGGCCAGTTCCATCCGGCGTCTTGTTTCAAAATGACTGAATATTATTTTTTTAATTAAATTTTAAAATTAAGTGCAAAAAAGTAAGAAATTAAAAAAAGATTTTTCATTTGTGTGTTTTACCTTGATACAAAGATTCCAGAGCATTTTTTGTTTCATCTATATCTTGAAAAATGGCTAAGTTATACTACTTTCAATTTCCAGTGTGGTTGACATTTTTAAACGGTCTGAAGTTTGTCACGCGATAATACGCATATTTATAAACTGATTTGGATATAACTCAGTGTGCACATAGCAGCTAACAATGTCTTGACCGAGTTCACCTGCCAGTTTCATCCCTCTTGTTTTAAAATGGTAGCCATTTAAGTTTGTCAAAAATCTTTTAAATTATGTACATACAAAAAAATTTAAATTGTAAAAAAGGTTCTTTCTGAAGTATTTAACTTAATAATAAATTCCGGAGTAATTTTTCTTTGTCTTTACCTTAAGAAACGCCTGAGATATATAGCAGTTTGAATTTCTAATGTGGGTGACATTTCTTTAGGTAGCTTTCATTACAAAAGTAAA
Organism: Maratus speculifer; assembly: GCA_964019185.1. Taxonomy (NCBI): domain Eukaryota; kingdom Metazoa; phylum Arthropoda; class Arachnida; order Araneae; family Salticidae; genus Maratus; species Maratus speculifer. The sequence continues at coordinate 294,078,085 of OZ025294.1, read as the reverse complement.
AAGGTATCTATTTAAAAATCAATTTGCCCGCGACAGCACTCGTATATATTAATCGATTTCAACATGAGTGTGCATGTGCACATGAATTAAGATTTCGACCAAGCTCATTGGTTTGTTTTATTCATCATGTTGCTTTAAAATGACATACACTTCATGACATCGTAGAATTTGGCGAGTCTCTACATCGCTTAAAATAAAACTAGGTTAAATAAAAGATGTTTAATTTCTAAACTTCCTATTAATATGCAGTATTAACAAAAACTAATATCAATTGACAAAAACAATCTTATAAAATCGAGTTACACTAATTTGAGCTTCGTATGTTTGAATAATATAACTTAATTTAAAATAAATAAATAAATAAATAAGTATATGAAAGATACCTCTTCCTCCCGGCACTGCCGGTAGGACTTTTAATTTTTCAAATTGCTTTTGATCCATTTATCCGGCGTTTTTTATTTTGATTCTTTCAAGCGGCGACTTTTTAAATTGTTGAATTATCATCGACTCTTAATAAGTGTGCTAAGTTTCAATTTAATTCGATGTTTTAAAGTGAGTGAAAATAACGTTCAAGGATTCTATTACATACATACATACAGGTGAAGCCTAATAAAATACTGATAAAAAGAGAGAAAAATCTACGCATTTTCTCTGTGAAAGTAAATTTTAAAGCTTTTAATATTTATTTTTATGGAGTTTGATTACCTATTCATAAATGCATCATAAACCTAGAACTGATAAACTTATTAATTGCATTCCTTTAATTAGTTTTTAAAATGAACCAATTCATGCTGAATATAAATAAATTTGTATTTAAAACACTTTTACAATTAATTCCACTTCGTTAATGCGAAATTTTAAAAATTTCAATAGTTTATAACATAAAAAAATATCTTTTTAAATAATTATAAAAAAAAATTAGATTTAGGTTATACAAACTAACAAGAAAAATATATTTTGAAAATTCCAAACGAAAAATATTAAGTTTATATTATTTGAGTTAATATTGACCTGAGTTAAAATATTAATTTTCTGTAATATACTGCGCGTTATGCCCCAAAACTTCATTTTGAGAAAAAATTATTTTAAAATTCCGAAAACGCCGAACACAATGACAAATTTATAGGTACATCCGTAAAATTGGATTTCCCGTTGTTTTCCACCAAAACATGACTTAGCAGACCAACTGCATTTTTTCCCCGAATCGAGTTTTCATAATTTCTAAATTTTCAGCTGTGAACTCGATGAGGTGAATGTCTGTGCTGTCCCTCCCTGCCTATTATGATGAATTGTATACTACTGAAATTTTTGTCACGTCTAATTAGGATGAGAGAAGCGAATCCTGTACTAGGCTATACAAATTACATTTTGTCTTACAGTTTACAAAAATACTATTCAATATTTTGACTTGAAATTAAACATAAAAATAAATTATGATATGCAGATTTTTTTTTACAGAATAACATTAAAAAATTATTATTTTAATTAATTTATTTTACATGTGTTCCCATTACGGAGGCATTTTTGCATATAAAAAATGGAACACGTACATTTTCAGAAGAGAAAATAAATCATGGGGTCAGTAATTATGGATGGAATCATGATTAACATTATGAATTCAAATACACAATTTATTCTTATTTTGTGAAATCACTTACGCAGAAGATACTTTGCATCAAATATATATATATATATATATATTATGATTTTTTGTGTGTGTGTGTGTGAAGTAAAAATAAAAGAGTTGTAAGTAGACAAAATTAATTAATATTTTGCACAATTTTGCTTCGAAAAATTTTAATTTATAACTGTCTTATATCATAAATAAAAAATTTTGAGAAAATTCTTAGTTATTTGGCTGAATTTACATTTCTAAAATTAAAATACGCTGAAACATAAAATAAAGATTTTGCTTAATAAAAATGCAAAAGCAATGAAAAAATATATTGTAATTTCATATATTTATCTTATGAAATAATACTTCGCGAAACCAAACAAAGCATGGCTTTTGCTAGTTTTAAAGTAAGTCCACGCGGAAATTTGTCATATATATATAGCATGTTATATATATATTTGTAAATACGCAATATCAACTTTAAAAAGGTCACCGATTTACTTAAAAGTTTGCAAAAAAAATAAGTTACAAAATTTAATTTTTATTTCAATTTTGTAGCCCTTGTGGCCTGTTATCTCGCAGCCATCGTCAGACAACATTTTTAATGATAAATTTCTCTTCTATTTATTAAAATTACATCACATCGTTTGAAATTGGAGATTCTATAACTATTGCGGAATCTGAAAGTAGAAGTACCTTGGACTGAATTTATGCAAAGAAAAATACTTTACTGCGGTTCCATTCATTTTCATACGTCACTTAGTTCACATACGTCCGTTGAGATTTCTGAGAATAAATTATTTTAACGACTGTATTGAAAGATACACTGAAAAAAATCGGGAACTGTATTCTACCCAATGGGGTAACAATGTGACCCAACAGTTCTGTTATGTTATTTCGGCATATTTCGACAATTTTCGGCAATAATCGAGTTATAATAGATATGTTAAATGACTAATAATATAATCCAGGTATTAGTAAAGAACACATAGAACTATTTATATGTCTTTATCATCTTTTCGTTTTAAACTCATGTTCTGATTCATGATTTTTTTAATTATGAAATGCATCGATTATATGTGACCAAAGATATTCATAATTTCATTTCTATTAATGAGTTTTAAGCACGTTGTTTATGATTTACATATTTATAAAAATATAGTATTGAAAGTTGTATTTGTATACCTATAAATGATACTTTTTTACTTTCTGCAGTGTTAAAAAATATATATAGGATTCGTAAAAATTTCCGACTTCCGGTTTTCGATAATTTTATGCGTTCTAAAAGGTCCTAAAAACGATTTGATGGTTTTTAGAAAATGTCTGTCTATGAGTCTGTTACTCATTGTCTGCTATTCTGTCACTCTGTGAGTCTGCATGTAACAAAAATTTTACGGGCACTCTATCTCAAGAACTAATGCACAGAATTTCACAAAACTTTAGATTTTGTAAGACCTTGATATAATATGGTGATGATTAGTTCTTGGTATTTTTAGTAGAACAAATCGGACTGCTATTCTGGATTATTCACTATTTCCACAGTAGATCTATCTCAAGAACTAATACACTAAATTTATAAAACTTTAGATTGAGTTAGACCTTAATGCAGTTTGATTCTGATTAATTTTTTATGTAAATTTCTCAGCTGGTGGAGCTGATGTGCTGCGTTATTCGTAATTATTGCAATAGCTGTATCTCAAGAACTAATGCACGAATTTAAATCAAACTTTAGATTCAGTTAGTCCCTGGTATGGATTAGCATTGTTTTGCTTTATCTTTAAATCGCCCCATAATTTGAAATGCTATACTGCATTTTTCACGATTTCGTAATAGTTCTATATAAAGAATGGATGCATGGATTTTTATCAAACTACAGATTCAATTAGCACCTGATAAAAAAAAAAAAAAAAAAAAAAAAAAAAAAAATCGGTCTTGATCAGTTTTTTGTGTACATCGCCTAATAGGTGATGCTGTCATGCAGAATTTTTTGTGATTTACATAATAGCTCTACCTCTGAAACTAATGTACGGATTTAATCAGAAACTAATAAAATATATTTTTCTCAAACTTCATAGTCGTCTCTAAATTGATTATATTTAGTTGGCGATTTGATTTTGGTGTAAATCGCTTACTCAGTGGCGCTGCTATGGTGTATTTTTCAGGATGTGTTAAAATGTATGAGATTAGAGAAATTTTAAGATTTCCACATCCGACTAGATTTAAAATGCCGTGTCGTGAGTTCCAGCCAGTGTATAAATAAATTATCATTTTTTTCTTATTTCATTATATATAAATAGATGGGTTTTTGAATACTTTAAATAATTATTTCTGTTTTTCTAATATAATAATACATTATTTGAAAGTAGTTAATATCTACGATTAATTTTTTTTATTGTACACTTATAAATAGATAGATTTTCTCGGGTTATCACAGCAAATCTCGATTTATACAATCAAAATAAATACCCCTAAAGAAATATATTTAAAAGCATGATAACTGTAAAACACTATATTAAAAATCTATTTACAAATAGACAATGTATTTTCAAAAATGTATCTATTTACAAGTATTACAATCATGAAAAATTAATTAATTAACAGATATGAAATATTCTGAAATGCATGTAGTCTATACTACACTTAAAAGCTAAAAAATAAAAAATATATTTTTAAAAAATCCATCTATTTTCGTAAGGAAGTTTAAATTTTCAAAGTATATCTATTTGCAGGATGGAACTCAAGAGACCGCAATTAAAAAAAAAAAATCACCGATCCAGTCTTCAGTACAATCATTTGATAAATATCTGATTTTAAAACTAATATTATCTAACATCTTATACGAATCGTAGATTCATACGAAAGAATAATATATAGTGCGATTGAGTTATTCAACGTCATACCTGCAAAAAGCGATTAATAGTAAGTCTAGTATTATTATACAATAAAATTGAATCGAATTATGTAAGTTTTTTTATAAATGCCTATTACTCCTTTAAATTAAAAATATATAAAACACAAATGCATATTTTCCCTAAAAAATATGTTATGTACCTTTGTTACTTTCAACCTCAGAACGATAAAAATCACATGGCTATCACATTTGTGGAACGTATGGGACATGCAGTAAACACGAATATGCACATATTCGTGTATTAATTTTACTATTGTTATGTTTGCAGTATTCTTCCTTGAAAAGCCAAAACTGAAAAAGAAACTACATAAAAACGACTTATATGAAAGAAAAGAACTTTTTAAACGTTTTTTTATTTTATATTATAACTCGTTTTTGCCTTACTTTTGAAAAATAACTATAAAATAAGATAAAGTCTTCATAAGAAATTTAAACAGAAAACTGGAAAAGAGAAACGTAACACAGAAAATATGTAACGGGTATTTTCTACATTTCTTATATCGAAGGTACAGATCAGAACTTGAAATACTTAAAACGCAATGCTAATATTTTCCAATATATTATTGAAAGTCACGCGTCAGAAGTTTTAAATCTTTTAGAATTTAAAATTTTCATCTTTTAAACTGTATGTATGTATACATCATACAACTCACAGAAAGAAATTTATTCAAGTTTCCAGTAGACGTATCACACGAAATGTATTTTCATAAATAATTTATGAGATAGATTTTGCGTAGATTTTTTATTAACGTTGGAAATTGTACCAGCATTAAATATTATACAGTTTTTTACAAATATATGTAAGCACGGAATATTTTTTAAAGTTTTTAACTGAGCTGCTATATTTAATTAATTTTCATAAATTATTTATGAAAATAAAAAATTATGTTTCTTTTCTTTTTTTTTTAATTTTGTGATTATATAAATTTAAAGGAAAAACAGGCTACTTAGTTATTCTAATTAATTGCATTAGATTTTTTTTCTTTTAAGTTTAATTATAATTTTTGTCCAGAGAAAGAATATTATTTTAAATTTTAAAAAATGTGTTTTTTAAAAAAAAGTACTATGTTTTCAAACTCAAAGTATATTTGTGTTTTACTACAGGTTTTACATTTAATTTACAATTAATTTTAACTTATATTGTTGTATAAGTTAAAATATTATACACTTTCAGTATCTATTATCAAATTTTCAATTTCTTTTTCAATTTTAAATATGTGTATCGTTACGTAGTAAAAATTTGTCTGATGTGTCAATCCCAAAACTATGTTCTATATCATACATGTTAATACTTGCTGAAAAAAGGTAGCATAGCAGCGCCACCGATTAGGTGGTTTAGTCAGCAACATCTTATATCAATTTTAAACTGAATCAAATGTCTGATGGAAATCCATGGATTAGTGCCTGAGGTAGAGCTGTTATGGGAAGCTTTAAAAAATATCATAACAACGCCCTATATTTGGTGATGTACAGGGATGTAGTGGAGGATATACGGTTGTATACACCGTATACCTTCTGAATTGTTTAAAGGAACGCCGTATACCCCCTGTTTCTCAAGAAAACTGTAATATACGCACTCTAGGGTATACCCTCTGCCTTGAGCGTATACCCTCCTTTTAGAGCGTATATCCACTGTTATTTTTACGACTACACCCCTGGTGATGTGCACCAAAAAGTAATCAGGATCAATTATAATCCGGTACTAACCGAATCTGAAGTTGAATAAAAATCCATGCATTAGGTCTTGAAATTCAACTGTTGCGAAATCGTGAAAAATATAGTATAACATCGCAAACTGTAGGGCAATTTACATTAAAAACTAAAAACATTAATACATATCGGGATACATTTAATTCTGGAGTTTCATGAATATTCGTGCATTAGTTCTTGAGATAGAGCTTTTGCGATAGTCATGAATAAAGTAGCATAGAAGCACTACCTCTTCAGCGATTTATATCAAAAAAGCAAGCATCATCCAATTACATCAAGGATTAACTGAATCTAATATTTTATGAAAATTCCTGCATTATTTCTTCAGAAAGAATTATTCTGAAAATTCTGAATTCTAACAGCGCCACAAGTTACGCAATATTCACCAAAAACTAATCAGCTTCAGTTTATATCATGGTCAAACTTAATTTAAAAATTTGTGAAATTTCGTACATTAGTTCTTGAGAGCACCACTAATTATTTTTTAATACAGACTCACAGAGAGAATGACTAATTGACAGACTCACAGACAGACATTTTCTAAAAACCATTAAATCATGTCCAGGATCTTCTAAAACGTAAAAAGTACATCGCAAACCGGAAGTTGAAAATTTTCATGAATCCAATACTTTCTTCTTATAAAGTTAGAAGAAAGTAATGAAAATGGCTGTAATTTAAAAGTGCTTGTTTGTGTCAATAACATGGGTTTTTCCTACTTCATGTTAAAGATCTTGAAATATGAACATTTGACTTTCCATCTATTTTATGTAATTACTATCGATGATTTTTTATTTATATACACTTTGCAACAATAATTTATAAGAGTTAATTCTGTATGAAATAAAATCCCAAACAAGTATATCAGCAGGTAAAACCTTCGTTACCACAGTTTCGTAAATTTGAAAATAAAGATAAATCTGCAAAGTTAAAGGGCGATTGTTGGCAGAATCCTTATTTTAAAACGCGTCTCCACGACTTTGCAAATTGAAATGCTGTGCATAGTGCCTACTGAAATACAAAATAGATATGGTTATGAAAGCTAAAAAAATTTGCATAGCCCTGAACATATGTTAAATGAAATTGACCCACATGAAATAACATTTTTCTTATTTGAAATTCAACGGATTTCACGTATGTTTCTTTTTTTTCCAAAAACACTATCTATCAAACCGTCTGATAATAAATTGATTAGTTTGTACACTATGTTACCCTCCGTGTTCAAAAACATGATTTGATAATCAAAAGTTTAAAAATCAAGTTTGACATGTTTTGGGAGGTAAAGAAACATAAAATGTAATGGTGAATCCTTATTCTAAAGCTCATATTCAGAGCGTGCACGGCTTTGTACTGTGAAACATTATTCATCATAGAATTTACTGAACCACAAAAAAAGATACGATTGTGAAATTTAAATAAATTTTCATACCCTTGAACATATATTCATTGAAATTGACCCCCAGAAAAGAACATGGCGCTTTCTTGAAAATTGACGATTTCTTTTTTTACAAATTTAAAATTTGGAAAAAAAATATATTTAACAGAATGTTATTAAGGTTTTAAGAGAAGTATTTAAAGGTTCATTGCTTTATAAAAACACTCATCTTTCAAACATTTTGATAATCAGTTAATTAATTGTACGCTTTGTTTCCAATCTTTTTTTTTAAAAACATGTTTCGATGATGAAGAGTATGCATTTATTTTTTATCTAAACATTTATGTATGCATTTATTTATTTATTTATGATGACCCGAACTGTAACTTTAAATAGTTTAAAGAAACTAAATTTGATTTAGGCAAATGCGGAAAATAGGGAAACGGAAATGTAACAAATAATAATAATAATAATAATAAATACCGGACAAAGCAATAATTTAAAAACTTGAAATTTTTATCATATTTGTTTTATGATCATTAACATTAATTAATCTTTTGTCGTTTTGTATGTCAAATATAAGTAAGTAATTCCAAATTAAATTATTTCGACTTAACTTAAACAGTGTTCCAACCTACGTTGAGAAAAGTGAATATTTCTGATTATTTTGAGTATAAACTTCAATGTTCTTTCGCAGAGAAATTCAACCCCGAAAACAACATTGATAAAACTTTCTGCTTTCTACTTTCAGTTGCAGATGTTATATTGTTATTAATGTTGTGTGATTATGAAAAAAATATTTTTGTTATAATTTTTCTTTTATTACGTATTTTATAAAAGATTTAAAAACAAGAAGCATCTATTTCATTTTAACCTTTATCTAACATTACTAGTCTCACAGACTACTACTTTTTTTTTCATTTGTACAGTGTAACATGTAATTTTTATTTTAACTGCAAACACTATCGAAATTTTGTTTCGTTCGGAACTTTAATACTATCATCATAAATAAGTAAAGGTTAATTATAACAGTTCTATACAAAGCGTTTAGTACAAAGAAAAACATCTCATGAGTTAATCATGCTTTTTATTCATGTTTCGATCTTGCGGTTTCACAGACCGCTTCACACTTGATGTGCTACAATTTATATCACATCAGTTAAAGGTTAATTCAAACTGATAGTATTTAAAACATTATCTTGGGTAACTGCAGACCGTATTTCTTAAATATCCTAGAAATTAATATTAAGTTTTACTTTTTCATTTATTTTTAAAGAACGGCAATATAACCTATCGGAATGAACTTTGAAATTTTTTTTAAGAATTTATAAATATTATTTCAGATACAATTAATGATATTTTCATATAAAGAAATGATAGATGATTTTCTTACAATTTCAAAATAATAAGCATGCTATTGGTTTATTTATGAGGAGGAGGATGTTATAAAGAACAAATATAAGTATTTCAAACAATGTCTTAATCATCATATAAATAAAAATATTGTGTTGAATTAAAAATCTTAAATTTGAGTTATGGAATATTTTCTTTTTTCGATAGATATTAATAACGGAAGTCATGTATAATTCTTTGAAAACTTTTATCGATGCTCTCGTGGAGATAAAAATATTCTAATCCATACATACAATATTGATACACAGAATACATTTTTTCATATTTTCGTATATTAATTACGTTTTTTAAATAATGACTACATTTAATGTACACATTAATTAGCATTTATGCTCATTTTTACTTATATTCTGATGAAATAAGTATTTTTTCCAAAACATAATTTAGTACAACTTTTTGAATAACCATAAAAAAATTATGTAACATCTTCATGGTACTACAGTACACATGCTTAAATAAGCAATGAGGTGTACTAAAAATTTGTATCTAACATTTGATGAACTACTTCAATATTCTTAAAATCCACTACTTTAAATTTATTATAGCTTCAAAAATGAAAAAACCTTCTTTCCTTTTAGAAATGCCATATAAAGTATGTGATTCAAACCTAAAGTGTAAACAGGATAAAATTTAAAATATTTATCGAGTTTTTTTCATGTCGAGTGTCAGATAAATTATGCTTCTAAGGAAAACTCATAATGTATGAAATGGTATGAAAATTCCTTTGCTTTTATGCAAAACAAACATGTCACAAGCTTCAAAAGAAGCTGAAATGGAAAATGTTTAATCGAATTTTGAGGCTATATGTTTTAGTACACAGTAGAATGATTCATTTATTAGATTTTTTTAACAAATATAGTGTGTGGAATTTATTCTAAGACATAAACTTCCAGTATATAATTTAAAAAAAATAGTATGTTATTTCCCTCGGTTATACGTGGAACGCCTTCTGACGTACTTGAATATAATAACGGTAATGACGGAAATTGCAAAAATCATTAGAAAGTATCAAAAATGTAAGAAATGTCAATGAAATTTGTATTGATTTATTGTATTGTTACGATATAAAGATTAATAATGAACTGAAAAAAAACAAAATTGTAATTTAACAAATTACAACGACTATTTGGAAAATGATATTTTCGAAGACTCAAATTTAAAAAACGTATAAAAAATTTCGATATGTAAATTAGTAATAATAATAAATATCATTTTAAGATGATTATAAAGAGTCATATATTACGTACGCCTTGTATTAAACATTAATATCCCTAGACGAATGTTAAAAAACAGTAGATTAAAGATAGACAAAATTAATTGTTGTCTTAACTGTTTAAAATATGCATTTTTATTGGATGGAGTTAATCAGACTGCCTTTTGAATGCCTCATATTACGTACGACATGGTTTAAACATTAATATTTTTGGCACCCATCACAAACAAAATTTAAATAAAATTTCAGTTTTACAATTTTCGGAATTTCAAATTTTTCAAATTTCAAATATCGCACATTTTAAAATTTTACGTTTCGTAGAGAAAACAAAATGCACTTCTTAATAAAATTGACTTAAATTTCTATCACAATTTGTTTTTAAATTATTAATTTTTTTAAAAGATTTTATTAGTCTTTTTGTCATTGTGGCAACAGAAGTATTCCATTTTTGGACATTAAAATTGTACCAATGAGAAAACGACTAAAATTAAATAAGTTGCAAAATTAAGCCAGTAAAATGGTTCAGATACTTTAGATTTCCCAATACTCTACCAAGAACAACCATTTTTTCAAAATAGCTAAAAAATGTTTACGTTATTTATTGAATGGAAATAGATAAGGAGTCGTGTTTATGGTAATAGGGGTACTACGAAATAAAAAGTCTAAGAAAGTGGTGGGTGAAAAAAAAAAGCTGGGACTACTGTTTTATATACCATCCAGTATAATGTTATCTCAGTCAACACAATTTGTTACATTTAAATCTTATTAATATTAAAATTTAAAATATTGACAAATTTGTATGTTGCATTTAGACAATATTCTACATAAAAATCGTGCTGAATAGAAGATCTTTACATTTTATATCGTGATACTAGATAAAACCTTTCGATGACGAAGCCATTGGCAAAGATTTTTCTTTTTACAGGTTTTTAGTCTGTTTTCATAGGTATTTTGCATCACATTAATTTTTCATAGCTCTTGAAAAGCGTAATGGACCTGAAACGCATTACACAATAAATTAATTTCATAACAACTATTTCTTGTAGCGTATGATAATGACAAATTTTTCGTTATCAACAGATCTTTACTTTGTATAATAGCCTTATTTCTTCTGTTTATTCGAAGGATTTGAGGTGTTAAACCATTCCCGAAAAACAATCGGTGCGTTCTGTTATCTTCGGTCATTTAGCCGAAAAAATTACACAGGATAAACTTTTCCTTTTAACCCTTTGTCTACCGACGGAACTTATAAGTACCATTAAAATTATTTATTTTAAAATTCTTTTAATACATCAATTAATTGTAATACTGTTTAAAATGAGTTACGGATACATTACTTTATCTTGTTCCAAAAGCATTATTGGTTACACAAAATAAAAAATAAAAAAATCTAAAAGGATGATTTCTTTTGCCTTTGTATCTTTTCAAATTCCTTGGTGCTGAGAGAGAAGGATGGGAATTTTTCAATTCGGAATTATTTCTATATTTATATTGTAAGAACATTATATTTTTACATTTTATAATTCTACAAAATACTATACAAACAATTTAAAATAAAAGATTTGAGTGACGTTATAAATCTTGCACTAAATCCCTGTAAATTCAAATTTAATTAATACTTCTAAATCCTTTAATCCTTTTAAAATCCTTCAAAAATTTATTAAATGATTATCTAAATCTTTTAATTTAGTTTAAAGAATTTACGTAAAATGCTTTAGAATGTAAAATTTGAATGAATGCATAATTCGGTAGATAAAGGGTTAAATCAAAGGGGTTTTTCAAACGAAAGTGACAATCATTACGCTTATAATATTCAATTTAACAATAATTATACAATAAAAGTCTAATAATTCAAAAACTAAATCTGTCATTTGATTCTACAATCTATGAAATTAAGGCAACTGATTTTTTTACATTTAAGGTTATAGCCACATACGTTTATCTCTAGATGTACGTTACGAAATGTTGCATTTATCAAAATATTACTTTTTTATTATTATCATTTCAGAAAATAAAAAAAAGTAAATTTGCGATAACTTTTTTACGCTAAACAAATATAGATTAAATAAAGTAATTCAGTGATTACAGAAAGTATTTCAAAGATAAATCGAGTTACATCGCATGTCATTTCTACCATAAAATCGAAGAAAGCAGAACAGCATGATAATATAACAAGTTATATGTGTAGATTGTAACATTTATAATCGTTGAACGTAGATTAATTTTTACTGCATTGATATGTTAATCCTAAGATACTGGATGTGATTACGGCAGAGAAAACTTTTTTCAAAAGTTGAAAAATTAAAAATAGAATATTTATTATAATTTCGCTAAAAACATTTAGAACCAATTATGGGTTAAATGCTTTAATTTTGTAAGTGAAGAAGTATTTCCAGGGAATTGCACTTCCTTGGTATGAAATTTAATTCATAGAATTGAGGATTTCAGAATATGTGATTGTAAAAATAACTTTTATAGAAGAATCATGTCCATCAGAAACGTCTCTGAAATTGCTCCATTACACTGTAAAAAAAATTCTGTAAAGTTACTAAACTTTTTCTAGGAAAATGGGATTCCAAGAACTTTTCATGTAAAGGTTACAGGAAAATTTCCTGTACCCGATTCTGAAACTTGAATTTTTGCTGTCACCGTTACAGGGAATATTTTTGGAATCCCAGTTTCCTAGAAAAAGTTTAGTAACGTTACAGAATTTGTTTTACAGTGTAATTGTATATTGGTGCGTTGTTCGATCAAATGACCAGTGTTTTCAATTCCTGGTCAAAATACTTTCGGTTCAGCTGGATTGGAAAAAAAATAAAAGAAAAATTCGGTCTCCAACCCAATTTCACTGTAATTCATAGAGATTTATAGTCACACTGTAAAAAAATCTGTAAAGGTACTAAACATTTTCCAGCAAACTGGGATTCCAAGAACTTTTCATGTAACGGTAACAGGAAAAATCCATGTAACCGATTCTGAAACTTGAATTTCTGCTGTTACCATTACATGAAAAGTTCTTGGAATCCCAGTTTCCTAGAAAATGTTTAGTACCTTTACAGATTTTTTTTTACAGTGCAATGATAGTAAAATGTCTTTCTTTTATTAATGCAAATTTAGTGTTGGCCTAACGCCTTAACCTTTTATCTACCGACCGTGCTTATAAGTACCATTAAATTTACTTATTATAAAATTCTTTTAATCCGTCAAATAGTTGTAATACTGTTTAGAATGAGTTGCAGATACATTGCTTTATTTTGTTCCAAAAGCATTATTGGTTACACAAAACAAAAATATTTTTTTAAAGGATGATTTCTTTTGCCTTTGTATCTTTTCATCTTTCTTGTCGCTGAGGGAGGGGGATGGAGATTTTTCAATTCGGAATTATTTCCATATTTATAGTGTAAGAACATCGTATTTGTACATTTTATAATTCTACAAAATATTAAGAAAACAATTTGAAATAAAAGATTTGAGTGTGGGTATAAATATTGCACAAAATTCCTGTAAATTCAAATTTAATTAATCCTTTTAAATCCTTCAATCCTTCTAAAATCCTTCAAAAATTTATTAAATGATTATGTAAATATTTAAATTTAGTTTCAACAATTTACGTAAAATGCTTTCGAGTGTAAAACTTTCATGAATTTATAATGCGGTAGATAAAGGATTAAATAGATAAATAAATATTCCTTTTATAAATGCAAATTTTATGATCAATTAACGCTTTAATCACAATCGCGTAATGCTTACTTCAGTAAAAATGGTGTCCTAAGCAAATAATGTCATAATTTATAAATACAAAATCGAAAAAGAGAATATTTCATTTCATGATAATTTAATTTTTCACTAACTTTTCATTTACTACACTTATATTTAATTGCCATCATTGCAAGACAAATATATTTTGCTTTTTTTTTCTTAAAAATTTGTGATCAAACAGCAAGTGAGATTTTTGTTTTGCCCAAATGTTCATAATGATTGTTAATTTAACTCAAAACATAATTTTTTTATAAACACACTTTGAAAACCTCAGTGTCAAATTTAGTCACATTCTGCATAAAGAATGTAGAAAAATATTACATTCGACAACTTGCAGAATATGGATTTTAACTTTAAAAGTACATTATATATGTCTAAGTTTTACACTATTTATTAAACGCAAGAATAAAATATTTTATAGACATAAATCACATAAAGATTTCTTACGGTTCCGTAATTTTATTGGTATCTTCTAAAAGCTTTCGTTATGCTGAACTAAAAATTTTTTTTTAATTTTAGGTATTATATTTTCAGAGATATCATCGAAAATATTGTGCGAACTTCGGTGTATGTCTCTCACAGGCAGTTTTACTCATAAACTATGAAACAAGGAATGCTCAAATAAGGGGAAGCAATAAAGACTGTTGACTCACATATTTACAGATTAAATAACATTTACAAATATATTTAAGAGGGAAGTAGGGGGCTAATTAAGTTACTTGAAGAAAAAAAAATATTTTCTTTGCATATCGTGTGGGGCTATATTCTGAAAGCTTTTGTTACGCTGAACTCAAAAAAAAATTTTTTTTTTAATTTTAGATGTTATATTTTCAGAGATATCGTCGAAAACACAGTGAAAAAAATATGTCGCCCCTCCCCATCTAATTCCAAATATGCTGAAACTAAAATGATGAAAAAATTAGAGGTTATACATGTTACTTTAAATCTTGCAGGCAAACTACAGTGATTACTTTAGGTCGCATAGTTTTTCAGAAAAGCAAATTCTTCTGTTACACACAATTTTCGATTTGTGGACATTGAATAAATGTGTGTTGAGGAGTGTTGGAGGTAAAAAGCGTAGCAGAAGTATAAAAACATTGTTGAAAAACATTTTTGAAAAAATACTACCTCGGTAATTAGCCGAGATATTAACCTTTAAAGACAGGGATGGTTTAGACATAAATAATGACGTTGTCGGTATATTTTGTTTACCATCCGCTTTTGAAACCTAGATAACAACTTTTAATAAAATATTTGAAATGCAATGCCTAGAAGTATTACAAAATCAACAAATTTTATATTGTAGCAAACAGACTAATTAAATTAGAATTAATTATATAAATCAAGATTCGTATGAATCAGAAATTTTAAAAAATATCCATTTTAGTACCAGATTTTTTAAAGTGTTATTTGCCTTATTTAATGCATTATAAGTTTAATATATATTAACTTTTATTCTCATCAGGAAACCTCCCGAGGATGCAATAACAGAAAAAAAAATTAAATAAGATACAATCGAAAAGCATATTGAAACATGTCTTTAGATGCATAAAATATTTTTCCCTCGTCTCATCGTAATAGAGATACAGGGTGATTTAAAAAAAACGGTGACAAAATGTTATGACAAATCAAGCATACAACAAGGATAAACAAGTTGGAAATTGCACGTGAAGCGTAGCAAACGAGGTGCGTTCGTACGATAACGAAGTTTTAAAAATATTACTCTCATATATCAATCTCATAAAATTGTAAATAGTGATTTACAATTAAAACGCTCATCAAACAATGTTCTCCCTATACCATTATGTAATGGAATACTTTTGTGTGGCCTTGTAAATCAATAACAAATGTTCTTTGCATCATAAATTATGTAAAATGTATATTATAATATGTACTTTATAGTTGCATATAAATTTTATTAAGTTCGAATGAGTGCAACACCATTAAAATGCATTTGAAACATTTTCCCCCCATTGACCGTAATGTAACGGAATACTTGTGATTGTCCCTGTAATTGATCTATGCATCCGATTTTCATAAAATTTGAAATAACTCGACAAAATTATGTAATAACTATGTATTTTAAATTTCAAGCGTATAAAATACATTTGAAACTTTTTCCCCCATTGACTATAATGTAATTGAATACTTTTGATTGCCCCTGTAATTGATCTATGCACCCGATTATCAAAAAATTTGAAATAACTCGACAAAATTATGTAATAACTATGTATTTTAAATTTCTAATGATTAAAATGCATTTGAAACTTTTTTCCCCATTGACCGTAATGTAACGGAATACTTTTGATTGCCCCTGTAATTGATCTATGCACCCGATTATCAAAAAATTTGAAATAACTCGACAAAATTATGTAATAACTATGTATTTTAAATTTCTAATGATTAAAATGCATTTGAAACTTTTTTCCCCATTGACCGTAATGTAACGGAATACTTTTGATTGCCCCTGTAATTGATCTATGCATCCGATATTCATAAAATTTGAAATGACTCGACAAAATTATGTAATAATTATGTATTTTAAATTTCAAACGATTCGGTTGGGTAGTTTTTGCGTTGTTATATGCGGACGGACAGACAGACAGACAGACAGACGGACAGACAGACAGACAGACAGACGGACAGACAGACGGACAGACAGACAGACGGACGGACTGAGCGACAACAATAGGTGCTACGTATTTACATAATTACGAACGCACCTAAAAATCATATAGGAACATAGGGTCGCAATCTACTTATTGAGTCACAAATACAGGGGGTTTTATTCTAGCTACACCCGGTTTGAAAGTGATAATTTCGAGGAAAATAAAAATATTGTAATGAAAATGCAACAATATGCGCCTTATTTTGTGTGAAATGTGATAAGTTTCGAAAAAATCTGGTTTGCGGCCCTATGTTCCTATGTGATCTTTTATCCTTATCGTATGTCTGATTTGTCATATCTGTTTGTCCACGTTTTTTTTTAATCACCCTGTATAAAATTCTAAAATTTGCAAAATAAAACATCTAGCATTAAAAAGGGGAGGGTCTTCCTGCAAATCAGCGAGCGAAACAGTTTAGGTTGTAAAGCATTAGTAACTTGCAAGAAGTCCCTCCCCCTTTAACGCTAGATGTTTTATTTTACAGATTTTAAAACCTTACATCTCGATAACGATGGGACGAGAGCAAGTAATTTAGGTATCTAAAACTGGTTTCAATATCCCCTTTTGATTGCTAATTATTTATTTATTTTTTCTATATTAAACCATTCGTGCAGTTTCCTTATCAGTAGCGAGTTAAGTGACGTATAAATAGATAAGTATAAGACAAAAAAAAATACATAGAATAGTAATATTTGACATCATTTAGGCTTCATATATCTTTAAGGGCTTCATATCTCTTCATATCTAAGCGGATGATATGGCGCCTATAGTAAGGGGCCACTCACGCTCCAGCGCGTGATGTGGGGTGATGTTCAACAGCCTCTCACGCGCTGGCGCGGAAAAATGTTTCACTGATTCTTTGTTATAAAAAGCAAATTCGCTTCTGGGAAAAATCCACTTCTACAGTGCGGCATTAACTGTCACCACATCTTCACATAAGCGACAGCGAACATGTTAAACCTTCATGGTATACCCATTCTTACTTTTCTAGTATTTTCAGCTATAACAAACCCTACTTTGTAGAGTTTTTTTTTCACATTTTTATTATTTTTTCAACAACGATTTTTTTTAAATAATACTGTCAACTTCTTTGTGCACTTTGCTTAATTTTTAATTTTTAACCACGAGTTTTCCAAAAGAAAACTTTTTGTACTTGAATCGCGAAAATGTTCCAATAAAATAAGTTAAACTTTACAATAAAATATAACTGGTGGGAATAATAAAAAAAATTGAGAAATTCAAGTGACATGTATGCCATGCGCTCATTTCCAAGGGGTTAATAATACATATGTTAATAATCGGAACTCTCTGAGCACGAGTAATACTCGCACTTGACTTTTTATTCTTTTATTATTCTCATCTATAAGTTATGCGAATTCTTCCTATGTGTTTATTCTATCTGATCCTATCTGTTCATGGATTTTAACTTTAAAAATACATTATATGTGTCTTTAATCCTTTATTTACTGATGGTACTTATAATTACCATTAAAATTACTTATTATAAAATTATTTTAATGCGTCGATTAGTTGTAATACAGTTTAGAATGAGTTGCAGATACATTACTTTATTTTGTCCCAGAAGCATTATTAGTTACACGAAATAAAAATATTTTTAAAAGAATGATTTCTTTTGCCTTTGTGTCTTTTCAGCTTTTTTAGCGATCACGAAGGGGGATGGGGATTTTTCATTTCGGAAATATTTCTATATTTACATTGTAAGAACATCATATTTGTACATTTTATAATTCTACAAAATACTTAAAATACAATTTAAAATAAAAGATTTGTGTGGGGATTATAAATATAGCACAAAATCTCTCTAAATTCAAATTTTATTAATTCTTCTAAATCCTTCAATCCTTCTATGATACTTCAAAAACTTATTAAAGGATTATGTAAACTTTTTAATTTAGATTAAACACTTTGCGTAATATGCTTTAGAATTTAAAATTTTCATGAATTCATAATTCGGTAGATAAAGGGTTGAGTACTTTTTTACACTATTTATTAAGTACAAAAATAATTTATTATACAGTCATAAATCGCCTAAAGAACGTACTTTCACTCCTATTATTCACATCTATAAGTTATAAAAATTCTTCGTACCTCTGCATGAAATTTACTTTGAACATCAAACTTTTACAAATCTGCTAATGTTAAATTTAAAGCTGCTGTCTCTTTAACATGCTATAAGAATGAATTTTAAACATTTGATACTAAAATCCTTTAGCAATATACAGAAACTTGAAATTTAAACACTACTTCAGAGAAAGAAGTACAGAATTCCAAAGTTTCCGACAGCTCTTTTAGTGCAAACAAATGTTTCAGAATAATTCAGACTAAATTTTTAGAGCTTTCCACAAAATTTATTTCTCTTTGCATAGTGTATAATTTAAACTTCCATTTATCAGAAAATTCAAATCTAAAAATATTCATGACAAATTTTATAGTTTATTGCATTTGCAGACATATTTCGGCATAAAGTTTATCAATGTGTAGGATTTCCCTCAAATACGTAATTTGCAAAATTGATTGATCTGTATTGAATGAATCTTCGATTGAAGTTGTTGATATATGTTATTAAAATAGACAGTTTAAACAGACAATTACTTCTATAACGGAAAAAAGTAAAAAGTTAAGCAATATGTCCGTATCTGTGCTATTGCTTTAATCGCATATATTAGCTCTCACTATTTTGTAATTCCAATCTTTACCCTAAAGTTAAAAGAAAATATGTACTTTGAATTAAAGTTTGACGAAAAAATTTAACTTATTTTTTATGCTTATTATGATAATAGGTAAAAAGAATTTCCAGTATTACATTTTAAAAATTTGTAAATGCCTGTTTAACAAAAATCAGTTGTTAACTGTACTAATATAAAGCACCATTTTGAGCAGCACATTTACAACAAATAAGGAAGAAAAAGTACGGTTACCATATCTGGTTAATGGACAAGCGTTACAAAGGCATTTACTTAATGTAATTTAAAACTGAAATCCTTAGTATAGAATTAACTTAATATTCTGAAGTGTTGGACTTTATATTACTGATAAAACGTTTTTTCTGTGTCACAAAAAATTGTAGCTTTTTACTAAAATGCTGTTTATTTGTCTCTAAACATTAATTTATACATACATTAAAATTTCCGTAAGAAAATTCATGACAGAAAGCTTTTCTGGTAATAAGCATAAATGCATGTAGAATTCAGAACGAAAGGGTATAAAATTCATAAAATAAATCAATATAATTGATAATTTAGTTAATTAAGTTAATACATAATATGACCAAAAGTGACTGGTCACTTTCGATTTTAGACATTTTGATAAATTTCTAGAAAAAACATATGAGGAATTAGCCTGAAAACTCCATGTGTGTAAACTTATTAGTACAGGTCATATGTTTGAGGAGCTGTATCCAAATATAGTAGTTAGTACGGGCAGTATTGCTTATGCTATTGTGTCATCTGGAAAGTTCTGCGGTTTTTCAAAGAGAAGCTCGGTTTCTTCCAGTTATTTTGCTACTACTAATAAGGCGAGACCTTGACTGGCCCAGATATATATATTTAATCTTTTCTACTTGCTCTTCGTGATTTTCGTCATGATTTTCACATACTTTTTATTTTTGATATAATATTAAGAGTGGATAGTTAAAAAGTTAATTTTCGTAAATTAATGCTGCTTTTTTTTTAAATAAAGGTAAAATTCAGTCCAACTGTTCGCAAATTTTAAATGATTCAAAATGTTATTTTGTACTTTAATAATTCTGCGTGCACATTTTTTTCCCCATGCACGGTTGCCTACGAAAAAATCCTTAAAACGACGTACGTTAAATTTCTGTGATGTACAAGAGATAAATATTCCCTTTTACCAGTTTTTTTAGGTATTACTCTGTTATCCAGAAGACCTATTTCGCCAAATTATACAAATCGCCAAACTAATAGCCAAATTATACATATTGACGTAATTTTTATTTTAAATAATAAAAAAAAACAAATAATTAGTAGAATATTAATAAAAATACAAATAAAAAGTCGAAACAAAAATCACTTAATAACGTTTTAAACACATGCCTCGTATTTCATGTCATTCAATTGACATTCACGATCATCCACTATTGGAATTTAATCTTATAATTTGGCGATAGTATTTTGGTCGATGGGATAACAGAGTAGTACCTTTTTTTAATATAAGTTTTTAGGAATTTTAAATGTTTGCTTCATATTATACATAACTTCATTTTAGAACGAAATTCAACAAATATCTTTTGAGTTATGCTTGGCGAAAAATTTTAATATTCATTGTAACTATACATGCTCGGAAAGTAATATTGCGCATTATATTTAATATTAACTAAAGTCCTTACAATTAACCAAACCGTTATAGTTAATATTTAAAAAGATCTAAATTTCATTTTAATATTATAAATAATAATGTTGGAGATTTATTGAAGCGAAGCAATTCTTTTTATATATATATATATTTTTGGATATAAACGTTTAATAGAAATTAGATTAGAAATAGGTTGTTTGGGTAGAATGATATTAGTAATTTTCTAAAATATTCTTTCTGGAATTATTTTTTACTAAAAAGTTGAAAGAAAATTAAAAAACTACTTTTTACGCAATTCGTAAAAAAATGCAAACTGTACAATATGTAAAGAGTGTCTTTTTAACATTTCTAGCATGAAATTACACAAACAATAACATAGATTACAATGTCTTAATCAAGGTTTCCCAAACACCCCGTAAATTTCAAAGTAAAATATCAATATTTTTTAATAAAAAATAAATCTAGTTGAATCGCGCAAAATTTTACCATTTATAAAAATAGGTTTTTTATAAGAATATATTGGTACAGAGGATTTTTGTAATCTGAAAATTTCAAGACCCGTATAAACTTGGTTATTATAAAAGGAAAAAACATTGTTATGTATGCCCATATAAAATAACTTTAGATGTCAACAAATGTCTCAAGAAGTATATAAATAATACAGTGTATTCTGAAATTTACTGTAGCTTAAAAAAACAGAAAATATAAAACATAATCAATATTGCTGAAAAGAATAAAGAAGCTAAATAACGATGATGTAAAATAATATATGGGCTCACATTTAATGTATTCGCTAGAGCATTAGACCTAATTTTTTCAAATGACACGAACGAACAGAAAAATAAAATAACAAAAGGAAAGCAATTATTTAAAAAAAATCAGAAATTTATACCAGTATAGGCTTATTTATAGTGCTTTATCTCTCTCTATAGATACTGTAAAACTATTAAATGTTTATTTATTCGACGCAAAAAAATCGACAGCAGCGATTTGTCAAAAACAAATCCAAAAATCTTTTTAAATTATTCAGGATCACACTACGAATTTCAAATATACTGTGCAAATAATTCAACTTTTTTTAGTTGATACATTTGGGAGAATAAATTTTTATAATACAATGCTTCTTAATGTAACATAAAATATCTCTGGGGATACTCTGGGGATCCTTTTAATATTAAATTTCGTGATTAAAATAATATTTTTGATTTATGCATTTGCTAATATCTAATATCAAAATAAAAGAAATTAAACTGGAAAAGAACATTTACTCTTTTGTATTCAAAATACTTTTTCATAAACTGTTTTTCTTTTCTATTTTAATATTTCTATAATATGAAACATTTTAAAAAGTAACTTGACTTTTAAAATAAATTTTAAAAAAATGAAAAATATTGTACATTTGCTAATTTTAAGCGACACCAAGTCATTTTGCACTCAAAAACACTCATGATAATTTTATCAAAATGTAACGCAAATTTAGATGAATTTATTCATATTAATTTGCGTTATAATCACAATAACTGAGTGACAATCAAAACTAGTATCCATTAGTAGTAACACTTTAAGATCTGCTGCGTGAAAAAGGCTTTTTACAGCATAATTTCCCTTAAAAGTATTAGAGTTGCAATCGACAAATTCCTTTTTTAGACTTAATTTTAAAAACACATTTTTTTTATGTATGTAAAATTTTTGTTAAGGATTTTCCGATTATTCCTGATATGTTAGAAATATTACAATTATGTACACAGATGTATTACCGACCATAATGCAGCATTTTAAGTTTTTAAAAGATTCGATCTTAGGAATATCAGATCTTGGGTCTAACTAGGGAACTGCAAGAAGTGTAAGTCACCGATTTTAACTAAAGTGATATCGTTGGAAAGATCTCATCGAGAGCAGTAAAAACTCAATGGAACTACCCGTCGCAAATGAGTCGTTATTGAGATATCCGACAATTTATGTCATGTAACTAGTGCATACTTAATGGGGGACCGCAAAAAATTTTAGTCTCGTTTTTAACTAAAGTGGTATCGTTGAAAAGATATCGTCGTGAGGATTAAAAAAAACAGTGGAATCACTCATCGGAAATGAGACGTTTTCGAGATATCCGACAATTGCTAATGCACACTGCTGGGAAATTGCATTAAGTGATGTAAATTGTCGGATATCTGGAAAAGGGCTCATTTCAGCTGGTTAGTTCCATTGAGTTTTTTACTTCTCACAATGATATCTTTGCAACGACACCATTTTCTTCAAAATCGAGAAAACAATTTTTTGTGGTCCTCCATTAAGTGTGCACTAGAACAGTAGGCACTAGCTACGTGACATAAATTATCCGATATCTCGAAAAAGACTCATTTCCGAGGGGTAGTTCTATTGAGTTTTTTCTCTCTCATGATGATATATTTTTAACGATACCACTTTCGTTAAAATCTAGACTAAATTTTTTTGCGGCCCCCCATTAAGTATGCACTAGTTAAGTGACACAATTGTCGGATATCTCGATAACGGCTCATTTGCGACGGGTCGTTCCTTTGAGTTTTTTACTGCTCTCGATGAGATCTTTCCATCGATACCACTTTCGTCAAAATCGGTGACTTACACTTTTTGCAGTTCCCTAGTAAGTAAGATATGCTTTTGGTAAAGTATCACATATCTTCAAAGTCTGATTTTGAACAAGTAATTTTTTTCTGAGTTAAAAAATTAAATTTGTACGATCCGTAAGTCTGGAAATGTCATTAACCTGTGACAGAAATTGAACATAATTAGTGTGAATTGGTCAGTGAGACCACAAAATCGAAAAATAAATAAAAGGCATGATTAACTCAGATTGGAGTTTTTGTACTAACTTTTGTGTACAGGACTTTTACAATTAACATTCACCTTCTTCGATGTCTCTGGAGAAAGTACCAAAGTTCAAAATGAAATAGAATTTCGGTAGTGTTTCTAGTTAAACTGAAAATCACAAGTTAAATTATAAAAATTAAAAAAAGTAATGGTCTGTCAGACCTGTAACATCAGTTAAAGGTTAAAATGATCTATGAAATGACCGTGAATATTTTTCCTATAAGACTAAACAGCAGGTCTTCTTTGACAGTGTGGTCGGGCTTTATGTGCAATAAATAAATAAAAAGCATACCACCTCCGAGAAGCCATATACTTGTTTAAGGGTTCAATCAAACGTCTTTATTCAAGGATACGGTGTACGTTTTTGAGGATTTTTCTTGCACGACAACATAATTCGGCTCATTCTTTTCCTTTGAAAAAACTTTACTCAATGCTTCCATTCCATAGGAATAATGTCAGAATTCTCCGATGTTAAGTAAAACAACTGCAAAATGCCAGATGAATCTTGTAGTTTATCAGGATGTTTTGGAAAATAAGCTATTGCCGTTTCCTAGCAATGGAAGGGAACTTTCTTGGATATATAAGGGACATATAAATGAAGCTGTTTTTGTTAAATGTTTAATATCATGCATATTACCTAAAAATGGAGTTAGAAACGATTTTTTAAACATTAAATGTACACATTGTAGCCCATATATAAATCAACAGAAATTAATTTAATGCATTTCATAGCATTACAATTCACTACTATAAAATACAGAGCGCGTATCATGCATCGTTCATTTACAGATACATACAAAGGATTTCGGTTACAGTACTGTAGGAGTAATTAATAGAAGTTTCCATTAGTGGTACGCCTTTTTAAATTTACCTCCGTGTGGAAATTCTATTTATCGTGCGTTTGGCTGTAAAAAGAAATTCTCGTACACATCTGCTTATAGATAAATATGAAAAATAAACTATAGATTGTCAGGCGACAACACAGACAAACACCTCTTCGAATTCACGGCTGAAATTCCAGAATTACTTAAAACTTCATTCGCATTTTACAATGTAATCGGTCTTCTAAATCACATCTTAGTGGAAAACACCTGAAAAACCGGTTTTAGCGATATCTCTTAAGTTACCATTGTGTTTTTCTGTTACCAGTCCTCCATGTTTTCATAAGTTTGGATGCAAGAAAATACAAGTGTAAACCTACTAGTCAACCTCTAAAATTGTATTTTCAGGTGTATTCTACTAAGATATGACTTTGTAAACCGATTGAATTTTAATATGCAAATCGAGTTTTACTAAATCTAAAATTTCATCCGTGAACTCAATGAGGTGATTGTCTGTCTTACTGTCTCCCGGTCTAAAAGGGAAATTTTAAATTAGATTTTTGCGTACTATATTGCATATATATAAATGTATTGACCAAATACGGAAGAGAACAAAATAATTGGGCTATTTTTCCACATATTGACAGTAATTATCGGAATCGGGTTTTCAATTGTGTAATGTGATTTCCAAATAATTTATTTAGACATCACATTTCACCTTTTTGAATAGTGACACTTGCTTGCAGCATTTTGCACTGCAAAAAAAAACTGTTTTGGTTTTTCCATGGATTTTCGTTTTTTGGTTTTTCCAAATGTTTTTGTTTGCAATTTATGATGCAATTTTTCAAGCGCTGCTGCTGTGAAGTCGAATTCAAGTATCGATGCTAGGAAAATAAATTGGAGTAAGACTTTAAGCAAAATTCGAATTATTTATTTCGATTGCATCAAAATATCAATAGTATTGCAACACTCTCCAAACTTGAAAGAAATTTTAGCACTCTTAAAGACAAATGTACAGCAGCTTGTACAGCTTGTAAAATGTACAGCAAACGGTGTTAACAGCTGGGATGTCAACACTTTTTGTTTTGAAATATAGAGATTTTTGGTGCAATTTATGGTGTATTTTTTCAAGTAACGAAGCTGTGAAAGTGAGTTCAAGCACCGATCTTGTTAAATTGAATTCAAGCTACAAGTGAAATAAAAATTCCGTTCTGTTACGAGCACCACGCAGTCACTAGTAGAGCTATTTTCCCAAGACTTGAGAAAAATTTATTGGACGTTTAAACGCAGCAACCTTTAAATTTTACAGCAATTGTGTTTTAGCCATAAAGACGACACCATTTTTCTAATACAGATTTTTTTTTTCAGAATGAATTATTCGGAAAATATCTCATAATCTGTGCTTGACGCCTGATATTGCATCATTTTTGTTATCATATACATATATGTGTATCATTATACATTCAAATTGTATAAATATTTTCTACGTTTAAATGCTTTTTTTACAAATATATATATATATATATATGGTGAATCTTGTCTACTTTTAATGGTATTATATATATATATATATACATATAAAGTTTTTTAAAAACTTCTGAAAAAAAACTATAGTAGATATTTGTTTAAGGAAGTTTGGAAGGAGACGTTAAAAAATAGCAATGAATAAAAATTTTTAGATTAAGAATGAACGTTCGTAAATCTTGTATAAATCAGAAAATGGTTTAAGAATCTGTCAAAAGTAATAATAGAATTTCAGAAAATAACAAATCATTTTGGAAAAGTGGAAATTTTGTTTCATTTAAATCGGTGTAAAAATACTGAATGGAAAGAGATTTGTGACAGATTTATTAAGGCTATATTTGAATGCAAAAGAAAAATCTTTTTTATATGTGAATTTCTTTAAAAATTTTGTAATAGGAATGACAAAAAATATTTGATGATAAAAAATTTATACAAAACAATCAATTTTTATTAAATAAATTTGTTTTCAAAATTCGTGCTTCAGTTTTCAATTAATTGGAACATTAAAAAAAATAAAATTTTGTTTCATATTTATGCGACATTTATGTGTTTAAAGTGACATACCAGATGTGATTGTCTTTTTTTTTTTTTTTCGAGTAAATCAAGTCAAAATATGAGTTCTTAAAGCATTGACAAGTTAAGCATATGTCCGTGGTTAGACTGAATGTCTGGAAACTACATTGCTTGATTATGAATGTATCTAAACGTATTATTTTTTAAATAGATAACAAGGGTTGAATTCGAATAATAAAGTGTTTTATAAATGAAGTGAATAATAAAGTGTTAGAAGCTTTAAATAAATTACGGTAATTTAAAGATTAATTTTATCACTATCAAATTTATGATGCATTTATGATTTAGTAACTAAAAAGTATATAAATAAAAGTGTATTGCTCAAAGCGTTATTGTTACATAAAATAATCTACATTGCGTCTAACAATAAATTTCTCAATTTTTGGTGCGTTCGTAATTATAAAAATACGTAGCACCTATAGTTTTCATTAAGTTCGTCCGTCTGTCCACATATAACAAAGCAAAAACTACCCAATTGAGTCATTTGAAATTTAAGTTATATATATGTTGCATGATTTTGTTGAGTCATTTTAAATTTCATAAAAATCGGGTATATAGTTTAATTACGAGGACAATCAAAGTTATTACTTAAAATTTCGACCAATGGGAAAAAATAGCTTCAAGTGCATTTTAATAATGTTACACTCTTCCTAACATAATATGATTTATAAGCATTTCTAAAGTATATACTAAATTATTTATTCTGTACAATCAGCGGTGCAATTCGCTTACAGGGCCACACAAAAGTATTCCATCACATAATTATATAGATGGAACTTTACTTTGAGACACATTTTAATACAATTAAACTATTTCGCAATTTATGAAATTTGTTGCATAAAAAAAGCGGTAGGAGTGAAATAAAGTTGCAGAAATAGTTCAACTTCAATTAATTATATTTTCCGAGTTTTAATGTCTTCTTTGAATGCATTTCTTGGTTCATATGAAAATCGTATGACTACATCCAGCAGTAAAAAATTACTCTATGTATAACGCGCACCTAGAAGTTTTACCCTAATTTTTTGGAAAAAAAAAGTGCCCGTTATAAACAAGTAAACACGGTAAATCTTGTTAAAACATGTCAAATTTCGTATTATTTAAGGAGATAATTATCTATAAGAAAAAACTGTTGCTGAAGGGATTCCTGATCTGGAAATTTCATAACTCGTATGAACATTGTACCAATAACATGTGCTTTTATATGTGAAGCCGGGATAACAAAGCGTTAAAATAAATATTTTACTATCGTTAAGATTGAAATATATATTTTTTTAAAGCCAAAAATTAAAAAAGGAAACTGTATAAAAATGACTTATTTAACAAAAGAAATATATCTTTTTAACCTTTTTTTTTAATTTCGTATCATAACTCATTTTTGCTTCATTTAAAAAAAATTACTCTAATATTTACTTGAAACAGTAGTTCTTCATCAGGAATTTAAACAGAAAACTGATAGAGAGAAAGGTAACACAAAAAATGTATAACTGGTACTTACTATATTTCCTATATCGAAGTTAATATGTCCGATGAAAACTTGAAATATGTAAAATGGAATTCTAATATTTTGCAGTGCATTATTGAAAGTAAAGCTTCAGAAGTTTTAAATATTTCCGAATTTAAAAAACTCAACTTTTAAAATGTATGTATGAATACATCATGCAACCCACAGAAAAAAAATTCAAGTTTTCAGTAGTATGCGAAATTATTTTTGTAAATAATTTATGAAGATAGGTTTTACATAGATTTTTTTAGTGTCGTTGGAAATAGCTTTAGAATTAAATGTTGGACAGTTTTTTGTATGTTTGAGCATGGAGTATGTTTTAAAGTTTATTATATTTACTGAGTTTTTATATTTATTTTCATAAATTACTCATGAAGATAAAAAATTTCAGCTTCTTTTCCTTTTTTTATTTATTATTATTTTTTATCATATTTATATAAAATCAAAGGGAAAAACAATTTATTTAGTTATTTTAATCAATTTCATCAGATTTTTATTTTTGAAGTTACCTATAGGATTACTTAGATTTTTTGTCGAGAGAAAGAATATCATTTTAATTTTTTAAAAGTGTTTTTTAACAAAACATAATATGTTTTCGTGCTTAAAAAATGCTTTGGTTTTAAGAAAGAGTATACGATAACTTACAATTAATTTAAACATATATTACTGTATAATTTAAATATTAAAATGTTTCAGATTTTTTGACTAAGTTTTACATAGTAAAAATTAGTCATATGTGGAAATCCCAAAAATTTTTCTACATCATACATGTTAATATTTCATGAAAAATGCAGCATAGTAGCGCCACAGATTAGGTCATTTACATCGAAATCTAGTCAGCAGAATCTTATTTCAACTTCTAACTGATTCTAAAATTTGATAAAAATCTGTGCATTAGTTTCTGAGAAAGAGCTATTGCATGAATCTTTTAAAAAATTATCATAACAGCGCCACGTATTCGATGATGTACTACAAAAGCTAACCCGGATCAATTTTTATCAGGTACTAACCAAATCTGAAGTTGGATATAAATGCATGCATTAGTTCTTCCGAAATCGTGAAAAATGTGGTATAGCAGTTTGTAAAGTGATTTACATTAAAAACTAAAAAAACATGATAAAACCTTATATTTTATATCACTTTGCAATAATTTTTACCCACGTGTAAGTGGCGCGTGAAAGTTGCATTTTAAAACTTTTAATTCATTTCGATTTTATTTTATTAGAAATATTATCTCTCGATCGGGAAGCAAACTTTGAGTTATTTCAACATCATATTTACCTGAAGACGGCGCGAAACATTGATATTTTATTTTATTTTAATTGTACAAGTTCATATTAAATTTCTTGTTTTGTGCACCATTGAGCAATGTTTTGTATTTTTAATAAATACATTCTTAGCAGTTATATTTTATGGTGCATTTGTCGAGTATATGTTTCTTAAAAAAAAAACTAATCTACATCAGAGACTAACTGAATCTCAAGTTTGTTAAAAATTCGTGCATTAGTTCTTGATACAGAATCATTGATAAAAATGTGAAAATACAGTATAACAGCACTACCTGTTAATCTATATTCACCAAAAACTAACCAGTTTCAGTTTATATTATGGTCCAACTAAATCTAAAGTTTTGTGAAATGCCGGACATTAGTTCTTGAGATAGAGCGCTACAAAAACTTTGTCAGTACTGACTCTCTATAACAGTCAGACATTTTCTAGAAACCATCAAATCATGTTCAGGACTATCTAAAATGTTTAAATGCATCGACAACCGGAAGTCAAATTTTTTCATGAATCCTGTACTTTCTTCTTATAAAGATAGAAGAAAGTAATAGAAATGGCTGTCATTGAAAAGTGCTTTTTTGTATCAATATCTTGGGGGTTTTCCTACATCATGTTGATGATTTTGAAATATAAATATTTAGCATTTTAATCTTTCCATCTATATTATGTAATTGCTATCAATAATTTTTTCTTTAGCTACACTCAGTAATTATTTTATAAGTGTGTAATAATTCTGTCTAAAATGAAATCCCGAACAAGTATATTGGCAAAATAAATCTTTTTTTTCTTTTCTTTAAAGAATTGTTGGAGTTTTTTAATGCCTCATTTTCTTAATTAAAAATTAATAAAGCGAAACTGAATTCAATTCCATTAAACAACCTAAATTTTGCTCATTTTGACAATATGCTTTTGTTGAAAAAGCATTAAAAGTGTTGCCAGAATTCTTTTTTTAAAACGCATGTCCACAGGGTACACAACTTTGCAAGATGAAAAATTGTGCATCATAAAGTCTTCTGAAACACAAAAAATATACGGTTATGAATGGTAAATAAATTTGCAAAGCCATAAACATATATTAATTGAAATTAACGGTTTGGAAACAACATTGTGCTTATTTGAAATTCGATAGATTTCGCGTATATTTCTATATTATCAAATGTAAAATCTTGGGAAAATATTAAACATTATTATTTTTTTAAATACTCCAAAAAACACTTATCCTTCAAACTTTTTGATAATCAATTGATTAGCTTATATTGTAGATCTGTAATTTAAAGTATGTTGACAGGTTCTTTTTAAAAATGCATTCGCTAGTTATAGGCTATGATCGCTTAAGACAATAAATGCTCTTTACGAAAAATTATTTATTTGCAGTAAACTTCAAAATTTAAGGGTTTCATACAGAAAAGTTAGGGATGGTGCCTGAACGCATTATCAAGAAAACAGTCTTCACATGACTGCTCCGTGAAGCGAGAGGGAGGCAATTAATTCCTCACTGAAAAATTCACACATTGGCATCACACAATTGGCGACATTAAGCATATGAAAAATGACTGATATCATCTCCGCAAAATGTCTGTTACGCTTAAACAATAAAAGGATTTTGAATTTAATAGCCGGGCCACCAGAAAACAGCAGTCCTAAAAAATACGCCAAAAAGGAATCCGACTGCCAATTCGTACGTTAGGAGCATATTTTGGGAAAATGTTCTCAAAAGACATAACAACCATTATGTACATAAAAAGACTCATATGCAACGAATAAGTTATACTTAAAATTACGCAGAGAGGAAAATGAAATTTCACTGACCGCAAACACATTCGAACTTTATTCCTTTTTTATTTGTTTCCAGCAAGGGTGAAATACGCATCTTAATGAATTCTCTTTATCTGATAGCCGTTTTTCAGTAATAAGGCAGATGCTAGATGATTTTCTTTCTTTTCTTTTGAACGGAAAGTTATTGTGGAATCGAAATAAAACGTTAAGATAAAATAGCTATATAATTAAAGATTAGTTTTAACTGTAATTTAGAAAAATGTAAAATTTAAGAAAACTATATGTGATTCTATATCACATAGCTTGTGCACCATAATGCACTCTGTGCTCAAAAACATGTTTTGATAATAAAGGGTTTAAAAATCAAATCTATTTCGATTTTTTTTTTTTTTTTTTGGGGGGGGGGGGTTGGGGAAGAAACACATAAAATGTAGTGGTGAAATCCTTATTTTAAAATTCGTGTTCAGAGTGTGCATGACTTTGCTCGGCGAAAAATTATGCATCATAGATTTCATTGACAAACACAAAAAAATACAATTATGAAATCTAAAAAAATTTGCATAGCCATGAACATATGTTCATTGAAATTCACCCCAGGAAAAAAAACATGGTGCTCATTTGAAAATCAATGGATTTAGTATATTTTTCAGTTTTATCAAATTTAAATTCTAAAGTCTCAAATTTAAAATATTCAGCATTATCTTTTCTTATATTTAAAGGGTTCATTGTTCTCCAACAACGCTTATCTTTAAAACATTTTGATAATGAGTAGATTAGTTTGTACACTATCTTGTCGGGGTTAACGAAAAAGCAGGCTACCGCGGTTCATTTTAGGTGTCTTTTTTACAGACGGCTAGAATGACGTAATGCTCATTCTGTGTGCTTCGAACATCACGTGATTCCAGCGTTTCGTAAAAAAAAGATACTAGGAATTAACCGCGGTAGCCTGTCTTTTTCGTCTCGCTATGTTGCTATATGTGTTCAGAAACATGCTATGATAATGAAGAGTTTAATTTTTTTAATCATTATTCTAACAGTTTGGGAACTTCATAAATACTTTAAATACAACAAATGTTTAAAAAAATACAGGACAAAGTATTGATTTAAAAACGTGTTAATTTGTTCATATTTGTTTTATGGTAATTAACATGAATTAGCCCTTTGTTGTTTTGAATGTCAGGTAAATGAAAGAAGTTCTAAATGTAATATTTCGACTTAAGTTAAACAGTGATCTACACAAGATTGAGAAAGTGCATATTTTGATTATTTTCAGTAAAAGCGTCTATGTTTTTTGACAGAGAAAGTCGACCCCGACAGCAACCATTGATAAAAATTACTGAATTCTATGTTCAGTTGTTATATTATTAGTATGGTTAGTGTAATTAAGAAATTAATCTTTTTTGTTACAATCTTTCTTTTGTTAACTACACTGTAAAAAAAATTTCCTTGAAAAAACGGAGAACGTACTACATACGGAGAACGTACGGAGAACGTACGGAGAACGTACAGCATAGTTGCCGTATCTGCTCTATTTTTTAACGTAAAATTTACTTTTATGTCTTTTCCGTTTTCGAAACTGAAATGTTCCGTTTTTGGAAAATAAAGTGTTTCGTTTTGAAAACTGAAATGCTCTATTTTGGAAATTGAAATGCTACGTTATAGAAAATGAAATGTTCCGTTATGGAATCTGAAATGTTACGTTTTGGAAACTAAAATATACCGTTTTGAAAACCAAATTGTTCTGTTTTGAAAATTGAAATGTTTCGTTTTAGAAACTGAAATGTTCCATTTTAGAAACTGTTGCTTTCAGGTTTAAACCTAGGTTTTTTTTCATTTTGCAAACTGGTATCTTCAATTTTATCTCGGTTATTTTCAGCCATATTCAATTATCCGTTCAAAATTTGTCTCACACTGAGATAGTGAGATCTCAAACTCTAATGTTATACGTATGAGGAAGGGAGAGGATTAATGCCTACATATATTTTTAAAAATAGCAAACTATTATTTTTAATTCATTTTTTTGTGTACTGTTATATGATTTGTTTTTTAGTTATCAAAATATCAAAATAATTCTAAAATATATACTTAATATAATTTAAGTGTTGGTACTTCGCAAAAAAAAAGTAAGAAATAAAATTAAATATATATTTAACAAATATTTTCACACAAAAAATTGATGCTTGAAGAACTAACGTTGTTTGTCAGATATGTTTAACATCGATGAGTGAATTAGAGATGTGATTTGCATTCCACTTGATACTGATTTATCACTTGTTACTGGTAATATTTTTTGCGTTATTATAATTTGATATATTTAGATCTTTCTTATTTACTGAAATTTTAATAATGCTAATTAAATAAACAAATATTTATGTTATAATTGCTGCCAATAAAATGATATATATTAAATTGCTTCAATAGTTTTCAAGAAAAGAAAAGATACATTGATATCAGTCTTTTTTTTCCATTTTTAAAAGTGCCGTGCCCTCCTTAACCCTTTAAGGTAAAAATTTGAAAATTGGTTTTTGACTTGCATCCACTGCGAGCAAGACTGTAGCAAAACTATTGGCTCAACCCCCACCCTCTCCAGAAAAAAAAAATACGGATAATAATGTTTAACTAATGTATCTTGAATGTATACATTATTTGTAAGCAATTTATAATATCTTTATTTAAAATTAGTCATTTTTCAATAAAAATTGAAATTTTAAAATTTTTTATAGTTTAAAATTAAACTTTCAATAGATAAAGAAATAGCTTACAAATAAAATGTATGTTCAAACTACATTACTTTTACATCATTATCAATATTTTTGGTGGCACTTGAACAAATAGTTATGCTACCGTCTTGCGCGCCGTGAATGAAACTGAAAAAAAAAAAAAAAAAACAATTTTACATTTACTTTAATCAAATTTAAACATAAAAATATAAAATTTCAGTATGGAATGTTAAAAAAATGATTTTACATAGAAAAGAAATTATTTTGTCTATATTAAAAATTGTATGCATTTATTTTTTATAAAGATCGAGAAGAAAAATAAATATTGCATTATTTCTAAGTTGCACTACCAAGTAGAAAGTAAGACATTTAATACCGCCTAATAGCTTTGAAAATCAATATATCATCACTTCTGACTATAATTTTACCTTTTATGCACAAATCTTTAAATTTTCAAGTCTTTAATTTAATAATGAATCACTCTATTTATGTTGTAAAAGTTGTACTTCTTAAATGTCTATAGAATTTGTGTATATAAGCTTAAAACATCCGAGTTATTTAACTTTTACAAACTTGATGATAATAAAGGCTTTTTGTACATATTTATATGTAGGCTATTGTTTTTGTTCCTTTTATTTAATCTTGAAAGGAAGAATGTTTATCGTTGCGATGTCATAATCCGTTTAAATAACTTTTTTAGTATGCGCCATAATGATATTTTAGACATGCCCTTTGTGTCAATGTAATTTAAAACTTCACATAAAAATATCTAGCTGCCAATCTTTTTATTTTAAAAAAAAATTAGATGAAGATAATTTTTATTTAAAAAATGTGAATAATAATATACAAATTAGAAACATTTCATTTAACTCGCTTCCACTTTCATTATAGCTTTCATTATAGCTAGGTAACTTGAAAAAGGACAAAAAGATTAGCAACTACATAATACCTTGAAAATAACATTTAGTACTATACAATATTTAACACTTATTACTCTTTTTTGACAAAACCTCTAAAATTAGTAGTATTTTTCTTTACAGGAAATTCAGAAGTTTAACATTTTTTCTAATTATTTACGATTAATAATTCTACCTTTGCGCACTGTAAAACTTCAATAGTAACTCTTGTTACCAATCTAAGTAAATATATAAAATAAAGCGTTTTATTTACATGTATATTTCAAAACAAAAAAAAATATATCGCTGAAAAAAATCTATGTTCATCGAAAATTGCAGTTTTACACCCACCATTTACGCAATGAAATATCAATCGTATTAAACATGGCAACAATTAATCTGTTACTAAGGACTGTTCTCAGATTTTTAATTAATTGATCTGTTTTTGAAATATCCCAGTGAATGAGAAACATTTTGCTGAAAATCAAGAGGATATCAACTATTCAATAAAAATTTTCCCAGATCTTCAAAATTCTGAAAAAGAATTCACAATATGCTCACTCCACCCCCCTCCTATGCTTTTAGGGGGGGAGATGGAGCGAGCATATTGTGAATTCTTGTGAATTCCCCCCAAAAATAAAATAGGATTTAATTAAAAATGCAACTATTTCAATACATTCAGCTAGAAAAAAAATCCTGACAGTAATTCATGTCAATGTCGTCATACATCCCAACCTCCCTCTTTTACAGATTAACAATCGCAATTGTGATCAACCAGCAATTAGTAATCATGATTATTTAAGTAAATCCGAATTACATATTTTAAAGACAATCGAATTTTTGTTGAAAATATAAAAAAAGCATGAATAAAAAAGCAAAACTAAATGTAATATCAAAAATACTTTATTGCTAAAACATCACAAATTAAAATAGATTTCATAAACTATGTATATTAACTAGATTTATTGGCAGTTTTCAACTGCAGCATTATTTTTCTCTTTATTCTGGATATTTTGCCTCCTGTATCTCGATGTATGTCAGCAAAGATTCTGAAAAATAAAAATAAATAAAGTTTGTAATAAAATAATATGTAACTAGATAAGCACTACAAAATTTACATGCCGTATAAGTAATAAGTGTTAAATATTGTATAGTACTAAATGTTATTTTCAAGGTATTATGTAGTTGCTAATCTTTTTGTCCTTTTTCAAGTTACCTAGCTATAATGAAAGCTATAATGAAAGTGGAAGCGAGTTAAATGAAATGTTTCTAATTTGTATATTATTATTCACATTTTTTAAATAAAAATTATCTTCATGTAATTTTTTTTTTAAATAAAAAGATTGGCAGCTAGATATTTTTATGTGAAGTTTTAAATTACATTGACACAAAGGGCATGTCTAAAATATCATTATGGCGCATACTAAAAAAGTTATTTAAACGGATTATGACATCGCAACGATAAACATTCTTCCTTTCAAGATTAAATATAGTCGTCTTGAAGTATAAGCTCTGAAAAACCCTAATTCTCAACATGTTACCCAGCATCAATGTAAGCCAGTCTGATTCTCCATGACATTTATTGTTGGCCAAGGAAGAGCACCATCAACTGTGTGTTAATCTTCCTGTGTCCCAAACATCATTGGAAGCCATGGAAAGTTATGCATCCTCTAAAACAGTGATTTTATAGAGTAGCAGGGTTTTAATACTTCTGCAATGAACATTTTTATAGATCTCAGAACATTAAAGCCATATGGTGACTAGAAAAAACAGTTCGCTAAACAAAAATATAATCAGTGTTATAAATAAATAAATATATAAATATATATATAAATATATTTAGAAACTATTTAAAAATATTTAATTTTAAGTTTATTCAACAATAATTCAAAAGCCACTAGGGAAAATAAATAAATATATCTAACCGGTTTTTGAAAACTAAATAGAAAATTCACTTTTCAGTTCCAATTCATTTAAAATAACGATAACAATAATTTATAAATTTTACTTTCAAGAAATAGCAATTCGAAAATTTCATTTTGATTCGAAATATTCATACAAACATTTAAGAAAATACAACTTAAGAAATTTTACTTCAAAAATATTAACTGCTAACTGCTGTGACAAGATTTGTCACATAACTACTGTGAGCGGTTTGTCAGACCGCTTAATTTAAAGATGAATGAAATGTTACATTAATTCTCAGAATACTATTTAGGTATTAAACTTTATGTATCTGACTATTATAAATAAAATTCAGCTATTTAAAAGCCTCTAGAAATAGTAATAAGGCTCCAAACAAAACAAAATTCGACCAGTATCGATAATTAAACTAAAAATTACGAGTTAAACTGTGAAACTTTAAAAACTCTGAAGGCCAGACCGCTAACATTAGTTATGGGTTAAATTTTTATTAGAAAGACTTGAGCAATTGTCAGAAATAAATATATTTTAGCATGTTTAGTTAATAATATAGGGGAGTGGGGTGGTATGGGACACTTTTTATAAAGTAAGATAATAAACTTTGATACAAAAACAAAATTTTCTATTTATAGAGTGCAAGGTAAAACACTTTTTAAAATCCCTGAACAATATAGAAACATAGCAAGCATAAGCTATTTTATAATTAAAGAAAGTGCGCGTTTCAAAATGTGTCCCATTCCTCCCCACATACAGAAAGGTATGGTATAGGAATAAAACAATGCTATAAGGCACAAACAGTATAGTGTCGGCTAGATACACAATCTAACAAAGATTACAGGTTAATTATGTAGTATGTACCATAATGTAAAATTCCAGTATCTTCATGACTGGAATGAAAATTCATCTTATTAAAAAAGAAAAAAAAAGAATTTGACATATCCTATTCCTCACCACTTCCATGTTTTATGTTACACTTTTTGTATAAACAAAAATGTTGATTTTTGACTTATTTTAAAAAATGGATAATTTACAGTATGATGTTTCATAAATAGGAAAACGAATACATCTATGCATAAATAAGTCATTATATACAAAATGTATAAAAAGTATATGAAGCAAATTTATTCTTGTTTCTTGAAATATTCTTTTCTTTTAGACAATTGCAAGCTTATACATATCAATGTTTTTTCATCTGAAGATTCGGCTACCATTGTTTCATCTAGTGTGCGATTGACGAAATGCTTAGAATGACAAAATAAAAAGAAAATCCTGCTGTTCAGTGTTAAATTCAAGGGAATAGCCCAGGGGGAACATCCCCCCCAGAGCAGTGAAATTCCTCCCCCCCGGAAAAATTGAGATTTTGGGTTTTCAATGGTCCAAAAGGGCAAATCCCCCCCCACCCCCACCCCGAAGACTCAAAAGTCCCTCCCAGAGAAAAGTGTCTAAATTCAAAAGTGCTACTGTCAAAGTATCTGTTTCTCTCTGACAAAGTCCACTCCACTCTCCAGTTCTTTCAGTTTAACAGAGAATTTGCAGTTAATACATATAAAGGAAAAATAAATATACTCCAGTGGGAAATTCAGACACTTTTCTCCGGGAGGGATTTTAGCGGCTTCGGAAGGAGGGGTATTATAGAGTTCCTGGGGATTGCACATTTGACATTAAAATCGCAAAATCTCAAATCTTCCAAGAGACACATCTTATTGTTCCTCGAGGGAATGCCCCCCCCCCGGACACCCCCTTAATTCAACATCAATATATCTTAAATCACTCGAAAAGGGACACCTAAATATAAATTTTGATATTTTTTCATGAATGTCTCCGAAAAATATTTTGAAATTTTTTGTTAAAATACCTTTACAAGTGACTGAAAAATTAAAATAGTTTTATATTTTGCATTTGGTCATTTCTGTCTACAAATCGACAGAAAATCAGTTTTAACTTCTGAATCTTAGAATTAGTCATCTTAATCCTATTTTACAATAATCGTTTTGATTATATAGTATATGTATTTCAAAATTTCAATAGACCTAACGCGTAATAACCGCATATAAGAATTTTTATTTAAACCAACGTTTATTTAAAATACTTATAATATTCATTATAAAAAGTTATAAATGAATAACTAACCTCTTTTCTGTATAACAAATTTGGTCTTCAAAGTAAATATTATAAGTAATGCACGTGTTGCGTTTGTGTTTACAGTTTTCAAGCAAATTTGTTAATGTACTTGGGAAATCGGACTGATTTTATCTTCGACCTAAGGCGTCGAAGAAAAAACCGAGCTGAGGGTTTTCCGTTCTACTCCCCTAAATGGAAACGTTCAGTTAGTCGACTGCCCTAGAATAAACAATTCCGGTAATTCCAGGAATAGTTGCAGATTTTTTTTTTTTAAACGGAAATTTTAAATTAGACGACTGTCCAAGAATAGAAATTTCCGGTATTTAAAAGAAAAGTTCCAGGTTTTTTCTAAAACGGAAATGTTCAGCTAAATCAAGAAAAATTCACAGAGTAACACCTCTAAAATTCAGGGCATATTTTTACAGTGTATTTTATGATAAGTAAAAAATTCACAGTATCTTTATTCATTCAGTTCAAACTTTCATTTGATATTCTTAAATAATTAGAAAATGGTTTTTGCTTTCAGTTTAGCTATATCTGAGACATATCTGAATGTGATGATACTTGTGATGTTCGCATTTTATTCGTTCTCTGATTGAACCATGTTTAATTCATGGCGTACGTAACTCTGTTATTTCGCAATCTAAGGTTTTATTATTTATTTTCATTTATTTATTTATTTTTGTCAATAAAATAAATAATTTTGTAAGTAAAATAATCTATTATTTTCGAATTACTTTTAACAGAAAGACAATACATCTGTTGCAACGATTACATAAAATATATTAAAAACTACAAAGAATTAATAACTCAAACTCAAACAAATTGCACTTAAAAGTGCATTTTTGCTTTATGCGATGATGTAACAATTGGAAATGTGCGATATTTAGAAGTTTAAAATTTTGCAGTACCGAAAACTATAAAACTCAAATTTTATTTAAAATTTGCTTATAATTGGTTGAGGTATATTACTGTTTAATTCATGTCGTACATGATATATGATTATGTTATTATGTAAGCACATTTTAGTCATCATGCATATGGTGTTTATTATTATTTTTTAAATATAAATTTTATTTATAAATCCAATATTTAAATCTCTAAAAATATAATTCTACTAATGGTCATTTTTTTTTTACAAATTGTATTTTTTTAAGACATTGTCCTAACTATTTTCGCCATGTAATTTGAAACATTCCTTGAAGTTAAAATAAAGTTTTCCTTTTTTAATTATTTTTAAAGAAGTGTAACACAATCTGACGCAATAAACTGTGTAATTTATTTAAGCATTTAAAAATATGAATTTTGTAATAATTAAAGATATATTCATTTTAAGATATTTTATGTAATTTTTTTTGCAATTACCAAAATAAAAAGAATGCTGTTGATTTATTGAAGACTATGATGATGTTATAATTTACAAATATAAATATTTCAACAGGCATCTTAAATCTTATGTAAACAAAATAATTGTGTTTTGTTGAAATTTGACAATTTAAGTTATGAAATATTTTTTGCTTTCGCTGTAAATTATTAACTTAAGTCGTATTTAATTCACTGTGAATTTTTTACTTATCATAAAATAGTTAACAAAAGAAAGATTGTAAGTAAAAGATGAATCTTGTGTCTTAATGATAATTTATTTCAAATATAAAATATCCGTAGATAAAATACATTTTGCCATTTTTTTTCGTGAATTAATTGTATTTTTTAACGCCTTTAATTCTTATGTAGCATCTTCAAACTATTACAGTATTCATGTTTTACTAAACAATGAGATGTACAAAAAAAAAATAATAATAATGACTTCAAATAATTTACGTTAGTTTCAGAGAAATCAGCATTTATGTTCGCTTTTACTTATATTCTAATAATATAAATAGGTTTCACCAAAACTTTATTTCGTATAACTTCTTTAATCCTTTATCTACCGTTGGTACTTATAAGTCCATTAAAATAGCTTATTATAAAAATCTTTTAACATATCAGTTAGTTGTAATACTGTTTAGAATGAGTTAGAGATACATTACTTTATCTTGTTCGAAAAGCATTATTGGTTACACAAAACAAAAATATTTTTTTAAAGAATTATTTCTTTTGACTTTACATCTCTTCAGCTTTCTTGGCACTCAGGGAGGGGCATGAGGATTTTTCAATGATGAAATATTTTTTTTTTATTGTAAGAACATCATATTTGTACATTTTATAACTTTACAAAATACCAAGAAAATAATTTAAAATAAAATATTTGAGTGGGGTTATAAAAACTGCACAAAATCACTGTAAATTCAATTTTAATTATTTCTTCTAAATCCTTCAATTTTTCTAAAATCCTACAAATATTTATTAAATGATCATGTAAATCTTTTAAATTAGTTTAAACATTTATAATTAATGTTTAATGCGTAAAATGCTTTAGAATGTAAATTTTTAGAATGTAAATAAAATTTTCTTGGATTCATAATGCAGTAGATAAAGAGTTAAATAACTATAAAAAAAATTAACTGTAACATCTTCTTACTACTACAGTACACATGCTTAACTAAACAATGAAATGTGCTAAAAATTTGTATCTAACATTTCAGGAATTACTTCAATATAGTTTTTTAAATCCACTACTTTGAATTTTTTATAGCATCGGAAGAAAAAATTCGTCTTTCCCTTTAGAAATATCATATAAAATATGTGATTCAAACGTGAAGTGTAAAGAGCATAAAATTGAAAATATTTATCGAGTTTTTTAAAATGTCGTGTGTCAGATAAATTATGCTTCTAAAGAAAACTCACAATGTATGAAATGGTATGCAAATTCCTTTGCTTTTATGTAAAACCAACTTGTCACAAGCTTCGAAAGAAGCTGAAATGGAAAATGTTTATTCGATTTTTGAGGCTATATATTTTTGTGTACCGTAGAAGAATACTTGTATCTTTTTTCTAACAAATGTAGTGTGTAGAATTTATTCTAAAACATAAATTTCCAGAATATATTTCACAATTAACATTGTATTATTTCATTTTATTTTTTAAATTAAAAATTATAACATTTTTTAGCCTATCTTCTTTAAATTACTAATTTTAAAAATTTCTAATATTTTAAGACAAAACATATAAAAAAACGTACTTAAAAATTTCAATTAAAATAAAACTCTTTCCTTATTTTCAAATATTTATTATCAATATGAAAAGTGCGGAATATAATTTTAATTTCAGTTAATTAATAAAAAATAAAACAGTATATAGAAATTGTTAAAAAAAAAAAAAAAATAAAACCGCTAGTGGCAAAGAAATTCCTATTACACGATTATTTAGAGGAAGGTCGAATTTATTTCATTAAAAATGCTTGCTAAAAATTTGAGAAATAGAGAGATATGGTAAATTTATAAAGAAAATTTATTAATTTATCTTTAAGAAAATCTTTTAAAGAAAAGAATATGTTGCATTATCAAGCTAATATTTTACATTAGTGGTTCCCATCCGGCGGTACGCATACCCCTGGGAGTACGCGAAGAGCTTTCCGGGGTTCTTCAAAATAATATCGGTAACGGCGAAATTCACAAAAATGATTAGAAAGTCACAAAAATGTTAGACATAGAAATTAAATTTGGGTTGATTTATTATATGCATATGATAAGAAGATTACTAAAGAAAAAATAACATGTTTGCATTACTCATTGAGTGGAATTAAAAAATGAAGGCATATTTATAGGAAATGAGGTACTCCGAAATGAAAAGCCTAACAAAAGATTACGTGAAAAAAAAGGGAAAATAGCTTGTTTTATACCTTAAAGCATGACGTTTATCTAAGTCAACACAATTTTTTAGGTTTAAATCAGATATTATTTTATATAAAAATTGTGCTGAATTCAAGATCTACACATTTTATATTAGTGATACTAGATAAAACATTTTCATAAAGAAGATAAAAGCAAAGAAAAGATGGATAGTTTTTTCTTAAATATTCAACTGAATGCGTTTACAGTTT
Organism: Maratus speculifer; assembly: GCA_964019185.1. Taxonomy (NCBI): domain Eukaryota; kingdom Metazoa; phylum Arthropoda; class Arachnida; order Araneae; family Salticidae; genus Maratus; species Maratus speculifer. The sequence goes on along the minus strand of OZ025294.1, from coordinate 294,035,126 downwards.
TCAGTGTGTCTTCATGGGTATTTTGCATCAACATTAAATTTCCATAGCTCTTGGAGAGCATAATGTATCTAAAATATATTACACAATTAATTAGTTTCATGTTCTCTTCTTTAAAGAGGCTACTTGACCCATAATCAGGGTTCTCGCTGTCGCTCGCCATTGCGCTAAATTGCGGATAATTCTTCGTTTGGCAAGTAAACGAGCGATTAAATTCGCCAAATTGCTAGTGCTCAAATTTTGCTTTTTCTTCCTTTTCTTTTTTTACATATTTGTAGCGGATGGTTGAAATTAGATAAATAACAATCGTTGTCGCAGTTATAAAAACTTTGATTATTTTAGAACATATGGAAAAAAAGGGGGAAGGGGTACATTAAAGGATAAAATATATTTTTTTTTGTGCTACACGGCGAATCTATTTTGCTAATAGTTTTTTTTCATTTGGCGAATGTTTTTTATTTTTAATTAGCTAAATTACTGACGTTGATCAAATGTCAGCGAGAACACTGCCCATAATTGCTATTAACCACACATTCCAGAGTAAAACCATGAGTACCTGCCAGTGGCCAATACTGGTCATCGAAGGCAACTAACGGTCGGGGCCTCCACAGGGACCGGAGGGTCCACGCTTCAACCGTCTTCCACTTCGTGGAAGTTTATACAGAAATCCGATCCCTGCGAGAGAGGCACCCACTCAGTACTAATGAAAGGGGTCGGAACAGGTTCGACCGAAGGCAGATTCACCGTCACATCACCGAAGCCTAATCAGGGAAGAGCCGCAGGAGACTCACTGCTCAGAAACTAGTAAGGGGTCCTCCACACCCGCTTAATTTACCGCCAGCCGAAACTGAGGATTCCAGAGTAAACTAGATATGCCAATAATTTTAATTTATGTTAACACGATGTATCTTCTAGAATATATCAAATCAGTGAGCAAAATCGCTCGACATAGCAACTATTTATTGAGGCATATATTCAGTGAATTTACCTGTGACAGTGAGGAATCTTTCGCTATCTACAGAGATTTACTTCGTAGCCTAACATTATTTGCCCTATTTATTCGAAGGATTTGACGTGTTACTCTATTCCCGAAAAAACAACCGCTACATTTTGTTATCTTCAGTCATTTAGCCATAAAGAATTACACAGAGTAAACGTTCTCTTTTAAATCAGAAGCGATTTACAAACAAAAGTAACAATCATTTCAATTAAGCGTATGACATTCAATTAAACAATAATTATACTGCGAAAATCTAATAATTCAAAACAGAGAATAGATCTATCATTTGATTCCACAATCTATGTAACTACTTTTTTTCGTTTACATCAAAGGCCATAACCATATTCTTTTATCTTCAAATGTATGCTAAAGAATATTTCATTTAACAGAATATAAATGTTTTTAATTATCATTTCAGAACATGCGATAACGCAAACAAGTTATATAGATGAAACATGTCCATCAGTGACGTCCAGAATAACTGTATTGATGGGAAATTAGTGCACTTTCATATCGAATGATCAGCGTTTAATTTTTGGTCAGAACACTGTAGAGTCAGCTGGTTATAAAAAAAAGTAATTTTGCAAATTACAACGACCATTTGGAAAATGATATTGGAAACTACTAAAATTTTATGTTTATAAATAAATTCTATATTTAAAAAATGAAAATAATAAATATGATTTTTATGATGATCGGAACGTGGCTTACGTAATAACATAGTCATATATTACGTACGCTTGGATTAAACATTAATATTCTTAAACCAATATTAAACAAATTTTAAATGAAATTTTACTTTTATAATATCCAGCACTAAATTTCTTTTAACTTGTAAACAGCGCACATTTCTAATTTTTACACCGTCGAATAAGGAAAATAATGTACTTTTAAATGCAATTTGTTTGAAAACTGTATCAAATTGTTTCTGAGTTATTAATTTTTTCGTAATTTTTAATACTCTTTTCGTCATTGTGGCACCAGAAATACTCCATTTATGGACATTAAACGTAGACCAATCAGAAAACGAAGAAAATCTGGCCATCACGAGGATTCTGATATGCCTCAGATATCTCAAGATCAAAAGTAAGAGACATTTTCCAAATGATTTAAAAAAAAAGAAAAAGAAAGAAAGAAAGAAAAGGAAAATAAAATTAAAATTTGGCTTGCACCCCAAATTTACTGCAATGTACAGAGATTTATAGTCAATGATAGTCGTTCTAACTCATTTTATTCATGCAAATTTTATGATGAAATAAAGCTTTAAACATAAAGGAAAAATGCTTACTCTAGTAAAAAGTGGTGTCCTAAGGAAATAGTAGAATAATTTATAATTAAAGAAACTGAAAAGAAAGTACATAATTTCGTGGTAGTTTAACTTTTCCCCGACTTTTCCTTCCGAATATTAATAGGTTCCATAATTGCAAGACAAATATCCCTTTTTGTTTTTTAACATTGAATAATTTGTGATCAAACAGCATGGCAGATTTTCTTTTTCCCGGATGTTCATAACCCTTGTGGACTCAGCTCAAAAGTTTTTTTTTACAAAAAAGCTTTGAAAAACTCAGTGCCAAATTTTGCCACAAACTGTATAAAGAATGTAAAAAATATGACATTCGACAATTTACAGAACATGGATTTTAACTTTGGAAATACATTAAATTTATATGTTCTTTAAGTACTTTCTTACACTATTTATTAAGTGGAAGAATAATTATTATGCACTCACAAATAGTTTAACCCTCTAAGCGTTTGTCCTGTAATATTCCGTACACTAAGCTCCAGGTTTCACCGCAATATAAGCAATATTTAAGATATTATAATTCTATAAATTTAATGAATTTTCAAAGCATTGAAGAATGATTAAGGCTCTCAAGGATTACATTTATATTCCTAAATAAGATATTTTATCTAATATTGAAAGAATCATATTTTATTAGCATTTAAAACAAAATGCAGAGAAAACAACATTACAATTTTACCCATTTGCAAGACGCTTGGAGGGTTAAAGAATGTATTTTTACTTTTATTATTCATATCTACAAGTTCTTTCTATGTAAGAATTCTTCCTATGTGTACATCAAATTTTACAAATCTGTTAATGTTAATTTTGAAACTTTTGTTTGTTTAATATGCTATAAGAATGAATTTAAAACATTTGATTCTGAAATCCTTAAAAATATCCTGAAACTTGAAATTTATACCTTACTTCAAAGAAAGAAGTATATAATTCCCATGTTTCCAACAGTTCCTTTAGTAGAAATAAATGTTTTAGGATATATTCAGATTTACTTTTTAGAACTTTCCGCAAAATTTATTTCTCTTTACATATTGTATCGTTCAAACTTCCATGTATCAGAAAATTCAAATTTAAGTATATTCATGATAAAATTATTAGTTTATTGCATTTGCGAACATATTCCTACATAAAGTTGGTCCACTTCTGGGATTTTCCTCAAATATGCATTTTGCAAAATCGATGGATCTGTATTATATGAATTTTCTGTTGAAAATATTGATATGTGTTACTAAAAATATATTTTGTGTCTAGTACTAGGCACAGAGGTTTCCTTCAATGATGCATTAGTTAAAATGTGGAATAAGGAGTCCATATCTGCGCTATAGCTTTAATCGCATATATCTCCGCTTCTCACTAATGCATAAAATCAATCTTTACTCCAATGGATAGAAGAAAATAAGTACTTATTAAAGTTTGACTGGAAGTTGCAACTTAGTTATTATAATAATAATTTAATAGAATTTTCAGTATGAAAATTTCAAAATTTATTAATTCCAGATTTAACAAAGTTATTTTTATTTTATATACAAATGTAAAGCAATGTATAGATAGAGCCTTTCAAACATATGATTTGTACTATTTACATACACTGTATGTTGACACACTTGTAGTTTCAGGACAATTCCTCATGTAATTTTCTAGATACTTAACAAAATGTCTAAAATCGCAAGTGACCGGTCCGTTTTGGCGATATTGTGTATTAACTTAATTCTCAGTTATCTGGATTTTTTTTTATGAATTTCATATACTTTGGTTCTGTATTCTACATATATTGTTACTTATTACCAGAAAAGTTTTCTATCATTAATTTTCTTAAGAAAGATTTAATATATGCATAAAGTAATGTTTTAGAGACAAATAAACAGTATTTTACTTAAAGTCTCTCTATATTTTTTAATTATTGCGTACAGTTATATTGCACTTTGGGATGTATTTCACTTTTTGCAACACACTTACGCCAAATCAAGGAGAAAATGTAGGTTTACCATATCTGGCGGTAAATGGCTAAGCGTTACAATTTCATCTTCTTTTATCAATTAAAAACTTTAATACTTAGTAAAGAATTAACTTATTATTTTTATAAAAATCATTTTTTATATTGATGATAAAAATTTCTGTATAACAACTGCGCCCCATGCTGCTTGAAAGCGTAGCCATTTTTAAAATATAAATATGCTCATATACTAGAGCACGTTAGATAATATTTTTGATGCGAAAACCTTGTTTTAACGTATACAATTTTTATATTGGCAATGCTTTGTGCAAGAAAAGAGTGAAATACATCCCAAAGTGCAATATAACTGAACGCAATAATTAAAAAATATAGAGAGACTTTAAGTAAAATGCTGTTTATTTGTCTTTAAAACATTACTTTATACATATATTAAATCTTTCTTAAGAAAATTAATGATAGAAAACTTTTCTCGTAGTAAGCATCAATATATGTAGAAGTCAGAACCAAAGTGTATGAAATTCATAAAAAAATATCCAGATAACTGAGAATTAAGTTAATACACAATATCGCCAAAACGGACCGGTCACTTGTGATTTTAGACATTTTGTTAAATATCTAGAAAAATACATGAGGAATTGTCCGCAAACTCCAAGTGTGTCAACATACAATGTATGTAAACAGTACAAATCATATATTTGAGAGGCTGTATCTATACAGCAGTACATGCAATAGTCTGCATGCTATTGGGTCATCCGGAAAGTTATGCGGTTTTTCAAAGAGAAGCTCGGCTTCATCCAGTTATTTTACTACTAATAATAAGGAGAGAACTTGTTTGACCCAGAAATGTATATTAAATATTTTCTGATTTCGCTGCATGATTTTCGATTGTATTGTCGCATAATTTTTATTTCAGTACAGTTTTAAGAGCGGAGAAGGAAAAAAATAATTTTCGTCTTATACTTATTTTTTATTTCAAAAAACGCATAAAGCAGTCCGGTTACTCTCAAAAATTGTCCTGTATATAAACAAAGTGTTGTTTTAAATAATTCGGTTCGATGGTGATTTGAGAAGTTTAAGTCCGGAAATTTCAGTCTTAAATGGAACCCTCGATCAGGAGGAACATCATACATTAAGAAAAAACTCTTTAATTAACATGTCACAAAAATATATCGCTTTTAAAATAAATTACTAAAAATCATTCATTTTTAAATATTAAGTTATTTTGGATTTTTTTTAAATGAAAAAAAGATCCAAATTTCTTTTCCTGTTTGATGAAAAATGTTGTATTGTACTTTAATTTTTCTTCGCGCATAATTTCTGTACTCCATGTTCTCGAATCCGATTGCGTACGAAAACATCCAGCCAGTAAAAAGGACACAACTAAATTTCTGTGATGTATGAGTGATAAATAATATCCTTTTACCGGTTTTTAATGTATTTTTTTAGTAGTTTAAAGTTATCATTCATAATAAGCGCACTAAGTAATTTACCATCACATGTATCTTCAATGATAAATTGGAACGAAATTCATTGAATATTTTTTTAGTCATAATTGACGAAATATTTTAATATTCATGATAGTACTGTATATTCCCGAAAAGTAATATTGCGCTGTGTATTTAATATTAACTAAACTAATATAATTAAAAGAATAAAATGTAATTTTTATATTAGTATTATAAAGAATAACTTACTAATAATAATTTACTACTAAGAATAACTGACTAATAATACTTATAATGATAGAAATTTATTGGAGCGGAGCATTTCTTTATTTATATTTTGGGATATAAACATTGAAATTTCGACTATAAATAGGAAGTTTGGACAGAATAATATTAGTAATTCCCTAAAATATTCTACTCGGAATTATATTTTACACAATAATTAAATAAAATTTTAAAAACTCTTTTTTACGCCATACGAAAAGGACGAATAGAAAAATAAAATAATGAAAGGAATGCAGTTATTAACACGTTAGCTGCCGCTTACGTGAAGATGTTATGATAGTTAATGCCGGACTGTAGAAGTGGGTTCTTCCCAGAAGCCGATTTACTTTTTATAACAAAGAATCGGTGAAAGATTTTCCCGCGCCAACGCGTGAATGGCTATTGGACATCACCCCACATCACGTGCTGGCGCGTGAGTGGCTCCTTAGCGTTGGTGCCATAACACGCGTTGGCGCGTGTTCGGCAGCGAATGTGTTAAAAGGACATCCTATTACAAAAATTTATAGCAGTATAAGCTTATTTGATTGCTATATTTCCCCCTATAGGTACTGTAAAAATATAAAATGTTTATTTATTCGATGGAAAAAAATCGGCAACAGGGAATTCATCAAAAACAAATCCCAAAATCTTTTTAAATTATTCAGGATCACACTCTGAATTTCAAATCTACTGTGCAAATATTCCAACTTTTTTGAGATGATATATTTGGGAGAATAAATTCTTACAATACAATGATTCTTAACATATCATACAATATGTCTGAGGATATGTTACATCCTTTTAATTTTAAATTATCTTTAAAATAATTTTTAGGTTTGTGCATCTGCAAATATCAAATATCAAAATAAAAGAAATTCAACTAGAAAAGAGCATTTCTTTATTTGTATTCAAAATACTTTTTCAGAAAATATTTTTTTATGAATATTATTTTAACATATCTATAAAATAAAAAATGTTAAAAAGTAATTTGACTTTAAATTTTTTTAATTGAAAAATAAAATACGTTTGCTAATTTTAACCGACACCAAGCTGCTTTGCACTGAAATACTCCCATGACAAATTTATCAATGCTTAACACAAATGTAGATGAATTTATTGATGCAAATTTGCGTTACAATCACAATACCATGAGTAATAATCATTACTCGTACCATTAATAATAAAATTTTTGAGATCAGCTAAGTAAAAAAGTCTTTTTTAGCATCATTTCTCTTAAAATGCATCAGAGTTGCAATCATTAAATTCCTTTTTTGCAGACTAAATAAAATAGCTATCTTTGATTTACACTCTTAAAACGAAAGAGCTGATTTGGCTTCTCATGAAAGAGCTGTAATTTTTTCGAGCATAAAAGAGTTGTTTTTAACGCGATTAAGTCTTCTTGATCTAAATTGGTTATTTAAATAGCTCAACTTCATTTAAATTGGTTAAAATTTGAGTTATTTCAACTCTTTTTTGAGAAGCTGCCATTGAGATGACATTGAACATTGAAATTTTCAACATTGAGATGAGTGGATTTCAGCTCAACATGAGCTATTTTGTGGCTGACTTTTTAAGAGAGTAATACTGTGAAAATATATACTAAATATTGCTATGAGATTTCGACTCTAACCGGTTAAATAATACTGACCGGTCAATAATACTTTGTGTACAATTAATAAATAGTATGGCAAAAACTAATTTCAACACGCTTCAAGCAAAACTTTTCTCTATCTGGCGCTTGATGTGAATACTTTTGTTTATGTATTTAATGTCACTTGGATACAGATTAACTGGCAACAAGGAAATACCTATTGTCTTATTCTTTCTGGCTGTTGCTTAACTAAATCGACATTCATAAGATATCAATAAAAATAGAGCAATGTACATGGAGCGATGCGATTGAACGTGTAAAGCGACATCAATCGTTATTGTTTAGCAATGTCGTTAAGAATCTCGACTATATTGGCACATACGCACAGACACACGAGAGAGCAGAAAATGAGCACTCGCAATTTGGTGAATTTGATTCTTATTCTACTCGTCAAATGGAGAATTTTGTCCCGATTTGGAGCATTGGCGAGCGGCAGCGAGAACTCTGGTTCCAAGTGTCATATGCTCTTGGTAAAGATATCACATGTCTTCAAACCCAGATTTTAAACACGTAATTTTTTCTGGTTTAAAAAAATTAAATGATCTTGAAAATGTTATTAAAATGACCTATGAAGTAAATCTGGAATAGCTTTCTTAAGCGCAAAACAGCAGGTGTTTCTTAACAGTATATACGAGCTTTATGTGTAGAAAAAAAAAGCATGCGGTTTTCAGAAAGGCTAATGCATGTTATAGACAGTACACGATCAGACGTGTTTGTGTAAGCTTATGATGTAAGTTTTTGAGGATTTTCTTTCTACGAGAATGTTGATTCAACTCATTTTCCTTGACAAATCCTTCTTCAATGCTTCCGTTCCATAACAATATTGTCCGCATTCTCTGATACTAAATAAATGCCGTGCAAGATGCCAGATGAATCCCGTAGTTCCTCGAGATATTTTTTTAAATAAGCTATTGTCTTTTCCTACAAAGAGAGGGGAACATTCATGGATAAATATAAATAAGGGCACATGGAGCATCTTGACATGTAAATAAAAGCTATTTTTACGAAATGTTTAAAATCATGTATGTTACCTAAAAAAATATAGGAATAATTTTTTAAACAGTAAATATGCACATTATAGCCCATATATAAATCAACAAAAGTTAATTTCATGCATTTCATATCGTTAAAATTCACAACAAGAAATTTACTATAAAATACGACATGCATAGCATCCACCATTCATTACAGGAATTCGGTTACTATATTGTGTATTAGGAATAATTAATGGAAGTCTGAATTAGTGGTACGCATTTTTAAACTTAACTTCGCGTGCCGAAATTTCATTTATCCTAATAAGAGCTGCACTAGAAAACTCATATACATTTCTGTATATTTACAGATATGCAAAATAAACTGAATGGAACGTGATTCGAGAGCACTAAACCTTATCTAGTTCACGGCTGCAATTCCAGAAATAGTTAAAATTCTATTCGCATATTAAAATGTGATCGATCAACCAAATCAGATCTTGGCGGAAAAAACCTGAAAACCCGATTTTAACTATTTTCTCGTAAGTTAGCATTGTGTTTTCCTGCTCCCACTTTTCATACATTTGGATGCACAAAAACACATGGGCAAACCTTCGAGTAAACCTCTAAAATCGGTTTTCGAGTGTTTTCCACTATGAATTGACAGACCAGTTGCATTTTAATATACGGATCGAGTTTTAACTAGTTCTTTAACTTCAGCCGGGAATTCGATCAGATGATTGCATGTGTGCCGCGTCCCGGTCTAAAAAGGAAATTTGAATTGTATTACGTTTTTCCTAACGGAATTAAATTATTGCATATCCCATGTAGTATACATAAAAATCCTAAGACCAACTACGGAACTGAACAAAATAATTCGGATATTTTTGCGCCTGTTGACAGTAATTACTGGAATCGGATTTTCAAATGTATTATGCACTTTTTAATTGGTATATTTAAATATTATGTTTCACTTTTTTGAATGGTGATGCTTGCTTGCAGCATTTTGCACTGAAAAGAAATGTTTTGGTTTTTCCTGCACTTTACGTTATAATTTTTTAAGCGTTTCGTTCTGTGAAGTCGAATTCAAGTACCGATGCTGTGAAAGTGAATTGAAGTAAGAAATTAAGTAAAAATCGAATTATTTTTTACGTGTATAGAAATATCAATAGCATCGCAACATTCTCCAAACTTGAGAAACTTTTCAGCACTCTTAGAGACACCAACTTGTAAATTGGGCAGCAACAGTGTTGACATCTAGGATGCTAACGCTTTTTGTTTTAAAGTACAGTGATTTTTCGTGCATTTTATGGTGTAATTTTTCAATCAACGAGGCTGTGAAAGTCAATTCAAGCACCAATATTGCAAAAAGGAATTCAAGCTACATGTGAAATAAAAATTGAATTCATTCTCTCACGAACACCACGAAGTCAGTAGCAAAGTGACTTTCATCAAGCTTGGGAAACTTTACAGGACTTTTAAACACAGCAGCAATTAACTGAAAAATATTTCATAATCTATGCTTGGCGCATGATATTTTGTCCTTGTTATCATATACATAAATGAGTATTACTATACATTAAAACACATATAGATATTTTATATGTTAAAATAATACTTTTTACAAAAGTGCGCATTAAAAATTAAAATTTTTAAATAACATTCCCAAAAAATTATAATAGTTTTTTGTTTAAGAAAATTGGAAAGAAGACAATAAAAAATAAAATAAATAAATAAATAAAAATAAAATCGGAAAATGAAGAAAAAAATTCTAATAATGAACATTCGTAAAGCTTCTACAAATGAGAAAATGTTTTAAGAATCTGTTTAATGTAATAAAAAAAAATTCAGAAAATAACTAACCGTTTTAGAAAGTTGAAAATTTTATTTCATTTAGATCGGTGTAAAAAACTGATTGGAAAGAAATTTGGGAAAAATTTATTAAGACTATATTGGAATTCAAAAGCAAAATCATTTCTTCATGTATGAATTTCTCTAAAGTTTTGTAATGGAAATGAAAAAGAAATATTTTATGATAAAAATTTTTACAAAACAAGCAATTTTAGGTAGCTTTCATTACAAAAAGTAAAAAGCTACCTATTGCAGCCGTCCGGAGGAAAGCACTTCCGGAAAATTTTGGTATATTTTCACCGATCATGACCCCGAGACCACAAAACCACCTTCCGTTCAAATGTTGACATATATATATATATAACCATATATATATATATATATATATAGCATGACAAAAATCAGATATATATATATATATATCTGATTTTTGTCATGCGATAACTAACGTATTTATGAACCGATTTGAATGAAACTTGGTATGTACATAGTACATACAAATGTCTCGACCGAGTTCGTTGGTCAGCATCATCCGCCATTTTGTTTCAAAATGGCGGCCATTTTTAATTTTTTAAAAAATTTAAAATTTAAAATTAAATGCGAAAAAATTAAAAGTTGAAAAATATTTTTCTTTTACGTGTTAGAACTTAAAACAAAGATTCCAGATCAGTTTTTATTTTGTCTATATCTTAAAAAATGATTGAGTTATAGCACTTTGAAGTTTTCTAATGGCTGACATTTTGAAACGATCTGATTTTTGTCAAGTGATAACACGCGTATTTATGAATCGATTTCACTGAAACTTGGTATGTACATAGTACATACAAATGTCTCGACCGAGTTCGTTGGTCAGCATCATCCGCCATTTTGTTTCAAAATGGCGGCCATTTTAATTTTTTTTTTAAATTTAAAATTAAAAATTAAATGCGAAAAAATTAAAAGTTGAAAAATATTTTTCTTTTACGTGTTAGAACTTAAAACAAAGATTCCAGAACACTTTTTATTTTGTCTATATCTTAAAAAATGATTGAGTTATAGCACTTTGAATTTTTCTTATGGCTGACATTTTGAAACGATCTGATTTTTGTCACGTGATAACACGCGTATTTATGAACCGATTTCAATGAAACTTGGTATGTACATAGTACATACAAATGTCTCGACCAAGTTCGTTGGTCAGCATCATCCACCATTTTGTTTCAAAATGGCGGCCATTTTAAATTTTTAAAAAAATTTAAAATTTAAAATTAAATGCGAAAAAATTAAAAGTTGAAAAATATTTTTCTTTTACGTGTTAGAACTTAAAACAAACATTCCAGAACACTTTTTATTTTGTTTATATCCTAAAAAATGATTGAGTTATAGCACTTTGAATTTTTCTTATGGCTGACATTTTGGAACGATCTGATTTTTGTCACGTGATAACACGCATATTTATGAACTGATTTCAATTAAACTTGGTATGTACATAGTACATACAAATGTCTCGACCGAGATCGTTGGCCAGCATCATCCGCCATTTTGTTTCAAAATGGTGGCCATTTTAAATTTTTTAAAAAATTTAAAATTTAAAATTAAATGCGAAAAAATCAAAATTTGAAAAATATTTTTCTTTTACGTGTTAGAACTTAAAACAACGATTCCAGAACACTTTTTATTTTGTCTATATCTTACAAAATGATTGAGTTATAGCACTTTGAATTTTTCTTATGGCTGACATTTTGAAACGGTCTGATCTGAACGATCCACAATGTTGCTTTAAAATGGCATACATTTTATGATATCGTGGAATTTGGTGACTCTCTAAATCGCTTAAAATAAAACCAGATTGAATAAAAGATGACTAATTCCTAAAAATTCCTATTAATATTCAGTCTTGACAAAAACTAGTTATCAATCTTATAAAATCACTAATTTTATAAGATTATTTCCACTAATTTGAGATTAGTATTTTTGAACAATGTAACTTACTGAAAATAAATAAATAAATATATAAGTATATGAAAGCTACCTCTTCCTCCCGGCATTGCCGGAAGGACTTTTTATTAAATAATTTTCTTTTCAAAATGCATGCTTCAGTTTTCATTTAGCTGGAACATTAAAAAAATTAATATTTTATTTCATATTTATGCAACATTCGTGTGTTTAAGGTGATAACCAGATGTGATTGTCTTTTTTCTGAGTAAATTATGTCAAAATGCGAGTTAGTAAAGTATTGACAAGTTAAGCATATGACGGTGGTTGGAATATTGATCTGGAAATAAGTTTGCTTGATTATGCATGTTTTTAATTGTATGATTTTTTTATAGGTAAGAATGATTGAATTAGAGTAGTAAAGTGTTTCATAAATGAAGTGAATAATAAAGTGTTCAAAATAAAGTGTTTAAAATAAATTACTGTAATTTAATGAATCAGTTTATCATTATCAAATTTATGATGCATTTATCATTAACTTAAAAAAATAAGGAAAAGAGTATTGTTCGAAACGTAATTTCTACGTTGAATAATCTACATTCCGTTTAACAATAAGATTCTAAATTTTTTATATAACGGTAGTTGAATAAATTCAATTTTAAACATTGAATTCGTATTTATGTTTGAATATTCTTTTAATTTTTTATTTTAGATACTGATTTATGTTTTTTTAAACGTCGATGTGTTTAAAATTTTTCTAAATAATGATTTTACACTATACAAGCATTTAATAATAAAAATGTAATTTTTATATTGGTTTTACTACTAAAATCTCATCTTACTATCAAAAGTTCCGTTTACCGCCGGAAATATTTCATAAGGTTTTAAATTGCATGTAATATGTCTGTATTGGAAATAAAATTTATTTGCTCAGCAGGTACTAGAATGTGAATATATTTTCACATTTCACATATAATAAAAATAAAAATGTGCCTGATTGTCTGGAAGAATCTTTTGTAAAGGATAATTTATTTTCTATTTCCAAAGACTATTGTATTTTAACATTTTTAAAGTTCTTTTTCGCAAAGTTAGAATTTCAAAATTATCATTAAAAAGGATTAATTTAGAAAAAAGGAAAAAAATTACCATTAAAAAATGTATCTTTAGTATCAACAGTGTAATCTACGTATGAACAATGGTATCTCATCGGTGAACATTGGTATATTTTGCATTACCAAACTGATCTACTTCTGTGAAATTTTATCGTTTAGGATCGGCATTTATCATGTCATTTAAAATTATTAATATTCAGCCTTTTAATCTTTGAAATTACGTTTATAGTTATTAAATTCATAATTTCATTTCAACATGCTTTAATTTTTTTACTTTAAATATTGAATTCTGTTATGTTTTTAACGTCTATTATTTAAAATATAATGTTTTACTAATAAATTATGATTATAAATTATACGAGCATTTAATTATAAAAATGCAATTTTTATACTATTTTCATTACAAAAGTCCCATTTTACTAAAAAAAGTTCTATTTTCTGATGGAAATATCACATGACGTTTCGAATCGCATGAAATGTGTCAGTATTGAAAATAAAATCTATTTGCTCGACAGTTACTTGAATGTGAATATACTACCTTTGACAACAAAGTTCAGTGAGTAGTCCTGTAGCATTAATGTAGATAAAATATTAACGAAAGTTACCATACCATCCTTCAAAATAACCATGTCCTATAACTATGCACCGCTGAGATCTGCTAAACATGTCTTGGGAAATTCGCAAGACGTCTTCTTTTGGGATGAAGTTCAAAAGCTTCGTCACGTTTCCTTTCATTCCAGCAATGTAGTCAAATCTCTTTCAAAGAGAGTTTGAGTCGTGACAATAGGAAGAAGTCTGGAGGATTGAGATCTGGCGAGTATGGTAGGTGTTCAATTTGCACCATCCCTCATGAATTTCTTTCGGTGTCTTGCAAAGCTTAATATCAAACTTTAAACTGATCTTTTTTTACGTTCATTTTTCTGTTCTCATTAAAATCTCATCTGTTCTCATCTGTCATCATCGTTGTCGTTAAAATGTTTAACGATAAGCGGTAAAAAAATGTTTAACGTTTATCGTTAAAAAATGTATAATCCAGAATAAGAATTTTTTTTCATATCTTATCATTAACAAAATTGTCTTGTATATCAACGTTGATATATTATGAATTATAAAGTTAATCTAGATCTGTGAATTTTTCTCATTTGTAATCAGCATATTATTTAAAAGATTTACAATACTCGTTCATACAGAAAATGCCTAGATTATCCTCTCTTTTTTATGAAGTTTTATTTTTTAGTTACCAACTCATAAATGCTTCACAAAGCTAGTAGTCATAAATTTATTCGTTACATTTCCGAAATTCGTTTTAAAAATGAACAAGTTGTTGCTTTTTCGCTTTACTATTCTAATTCTGACATTACGATTAATAAAAAAATATTTAAAAAATTCACTACTTAAAATGTTAAGCATTATGTGAAATATTTTCCATACCAATAACCAAACTACAGGCATATTAATTATCATATCGATGCTTTACCAACTGAGCCATTTAGAAAATATATGAAAACACAATTTTCTCAAACAAATTTAACATCTGGTCTATCATTTCTAGCACCTCAATAAAATTATTGTGTCAGACGGAAAATTGAGTTGGTAGACAGAATATTTATAGGAGGTTTCAAATTTTCGGACATTTGTCAAGCAGATAATTGGTATGACAATGATTACATGCAAAATTACAAAAGGAAATTCTGCAACTATCATAAAAATTTTAGTGCCTAACTATCACTTCAGCATATAATAATTACTCTGTAATAAATTAATTTATATTCAAAGCACTTTTACAAAGTTGTATTTAGTTAATGCGAAAATTTTAATTTTTCAAAAACAAGTACATAATGACCTCAAAAATAAATAAATAAATAAATAAATAAATTGGTTCTGGTTATACAGGTTAACGAGAAAAATATATTTTGAAATTTTTATAAAGAATATTGAAAATGTTTCGAAATATACTGAGCATTATGACCGAAAACGTCATTTCGATAAAAAAAAAAAAATTAAAACTTAAGAAATGATGCTTCAGGTATTCAGTGGATATGATTGTAAGAGTTACAAATCATATTCTAATTGAAATTCGAAGGAAACATTTATATCAAAATCTGCGGAAAATATAATCGTTAAAACAATAACAAGAATAAAAATTTCAAAAATTTTGGCGTTCTAAGAATTTTTATGAGATTCTTAAAAAGCAATATGTAAAATGTCCGAGATGTTTTCATGCATTTAAGTGTAGAAAAACATAATGATAAACCTATGAGTCAACTGCATAGCTTGAATTTTCTGGTGATTTCCACCGATATATGATTTGGTTAACCGACTGCATTTTAATATACGAATCGAGTTTTAATTAATTCTGGATTTTCAGCCGTGAACTCGATTAGGTGCTTGTCTGTACAGCCCCTCCAGATTCATACTTATATATTACTGAAATTTTTGCCAAGATGAATTTAACAGTTAGTCCACGTAAACATATATATCATACATTTGTAAATACACAATTTGAACTTGAAAAAACTTACCGTTTCACTTAACACGTTCACTGCCGCTAACGTGAAGATGTGATGATAGTTAATGCCGCACTATAGAAGTGGATTTTTCCCAGAAGCCGATTTACTTTTTATAACAAAGAATCAGTGAAAATTTTTCCCGCGCCAGCGCTTGACTGGCTATTAGACGTCACCCCACATCACGAACTGGCGCGTGAGTGGCCCCTTAACGTTGGCGCCATATCACGCGCTGGCGCATGATCGGCAGCGAATGTGTTAAAAGGCGACACAAAAAAAGAACAAAAAAGGTATTACAAGTTACAAAATTTAAATTGTGTTTAAGTGTTAAGCTTTATAGTACATCCGACCTGCTATACCACGGCGATCGTCAGATTATATATTTATGATTAATTGCTGTACGCTCGCCCATTTAATAAAATACTTCACATCGTTTGAAATGAGAGTGTCTATAATTATTATGGTAACTGAAAATAGAAGAATCAGTACCTTGGTTTGAACTTATTCACAGAAAAAATATTTTATTGACGATCCATTTATTTTAGAACGTCACTTTGTTCATTTACGTCAATTGAGATTTCTATGACTGTTCTTAACTGTTGTGTTAAAAGGTATACTGAAAAAAAATCAGAAATGATACTTTAGCCGATGTGGTACCAATGTAATCCAACATTTCTATTATATTTCCTCATATTTCGACTAAGTATTCACCAATGTTTCCGCATGCTTCATTCAACTATTCGGAAACATTTCCGAATACTTTATGAGAAGAAAATTCAAAAACCTTTCTGTATGTTTCGGAAATGCTCGGGATATTTTTAATATGTGAATGTACCTGTCGGTTATGTCTCTGTGTATTTCATAAAGGTTTCAGTGTATTTCGGAAATATTTCAAAATATGTTATTTTTTTTATTTAAGAAAATAATATGCTTTTAAAAGTAATTAGTTTCATGCGGCTGAGTTTTACTGCATAGAAATTTTAGAGCTATTGTTAACAGTTTGTAACACAGACAAAGTTAAATAATTCGTTCTAAATATATACTCTTGTTCATAAATTAGCTATGATAGACATTAGATATTTGATTAATGACTGAAAAATGACTTGATTGTTTGTTTGAATTGAATAGGTTCCGAAACTACTTGACGGATTTGAAAAATTCTTTCACCGATGGAAAGCTACGCTATTTTCGATGAACATAGGCTATAGTCGCCGCTTAAAAGGATCGAAATAAAACGCCGGATAAACGGATCAAAAGCAATTTGAGAAATTTAAAGTTACCTGACACCCTAGACACATGACAATCATTGAAACACATATGAAAATCTTAACTATGCAACCAAAAAAAAAGCACTTTAAACTTTTTAGTCCGACCTGATATAAAAGCGTATGTTTTAATTTTTAAAACTACTTAGCAATTATTAAAAAAAGGAAAAGAAATGCTGAAACGCGAATTAATTAAATTTTTTAAAAAAATCACAAAACGATTGTTTTGAAGTTTTTAAAAAAAGTTGTAACAGATAGTAAATATTTTAAAGAGTAGTAAGCATCAGATATGGGGCGGGAGGATTTTTAGGAGGAGCGGTCAAATATTTAAAATTGAAACGTTTTATACCATTTCAAATGCGGACTTTTCAATAAGCCCAGGGATAAATATTACTTATTTAATTTAATATAAAGTTGTAAAGAGGAAAGATTTGATTGTTTGTTTATTTGTTTGAATTGAATAGGCTCCGAAACTACTTGACGGATTTGAAAAATTCTTTCACCTTTGGAAAGCTACACTATTTCCGGTGAGCATAGACTATATTACATTTTCAAAAAAAATTAGAGATCCTTACTAAAAGGCCAATAATGTAACCCAAAGTGTAGAAGAATGACCTTAAAAAATCCTTACATCGCGTGCGCTGCGAATACTATTGATTATAGAACAAAATAATGTACTATGACTTTCCTAACATATAATTATCTACAAAAAATGTCGCGACAGCATATGTCTAACTGTTATAATTACGTCACAATAAGTTTTTTTTTTTTTAAATAATTAAAGTGCTGCCTCTGTAAAAGCTCTTTATTTTTAACTTGGTATTAAACCTTATCAAAATAAATTACTTCATAATCAAGACTGATTTAATACCTTTATATAACTTTTTGAATTATTCGATTCGGACATTCCATTCTAAATATTTCACGAATTTAAAAATGTAAGTTTTAGAAAAAATCGCATGGTTGCCGTTCACCCCGCTTGGCTAGGCTGCAACATAAAATGTGATGTAGGCGTCACTGGGCACGGGAGGGAAGTCAATGTCAGAGACAGCATTTTCGTTGTTAGGTTATGAGTGTGTGTGTAAAAATTTATAACTTGAAATTTTTCTTTAATACCCGTGAGAAGTCGGGACGGGCTGCTATAATCTATATACATAAAACAAAGTCGTGTTAGCTACACCATTTATAAGTAAAGAACGGATGGATCGATTTTTATGAAATTTTGTATGGAGGTATCTGGCACCTTATATTAACAGATATGCTACTTTTTATCCGACCACCTAAAAGGAAGGTAATGTTTTTAGTAGTTTAATTTAATGGGATGAATTGGTAGTAACAATTTGCGGTGTCAGTAGTGGCGCGAGACTGGGCGACTTGCTCTACCCGATGCAAAGCGAGGGCGGGCTGCTAGTTTATAATATTAATATAGAAAGCAAATTCAAAAGAATTACGTGTTTGACGTGCATTCATAATTTCATCCATCTTAAATGAGTGTTCTTGACTTGTAGGAATATCTTTTAGTGGAAAATTTAAATACACGCTTTTAATAGGGGTCTTTAAAATAGAATATGAGGTACTTTAAAAACAATTACTAAATACTGGGAAAATATCTTAGTTGAAAGATTATGTACTGTTAGTAGTACACCAGAGCCGAAAGGGTTAAAAAAATAATTTTTCATAGATTTAGATATCCAATTTTCAGTAAGATCATTTTATAAATGTATGATTCATAAACTAATAGGATAATATGTAATACAAGTGAAATCAGGAATTTCTTCAATCATATAAACGATACATTTCATCATTACAAAAGTATTAAGGGAAAGGTGTTACGAAAGTAAACGAAAAGTTGTTAAAAACACACAAACAATGTTAACTGTACTTTATTAACACTGGTACTACATTAATATTCGATAATCGTATTATCTTATATCTATCATAAATTTATAGACAAGAATATATATTTTGAATGAGTTATTCAACTTTATGCCTGCAACAAACTATTTATAGTAAGTCTAAAATTAAATCTAACAATGTAAATTCTTTTACAAAACTATTACTTTTTAACATAAAAATATGATAAAGCACAAATGTATACTTTCCCCAAAGTATATGTTACCCCCCCCCCTTCGTACAGAACAATAAGTATCACGTGATTATGCCATTATAAAACTTATGAGACATGCGCAGAAAACCCGAATATGCGCTCAAACACTTTACACGGGAATCGAATAATACTTTAATCACTCACTCAAGGCAGTTCATAATTTACACTACAATTTTAAAAATATTTCCGCTATGAACTTTAACTTTTCTAAATTTTTTTACAATGTAACAGAAATAAATGAAAAACGTATTCTGTATAACAAGGGTTGTATGGATACTGTAATTTTCAAGGGATTTTTTTATAAAACAAATAAACCTAGCCCTCTGACCGCCAAGCAAAAGGGCAAAATTGCAATGTTATTTTCTCTGTAATTTAATAAAAATATTAAAAAAAAAAGATATTTTTTCCAGCCTGATACGAAATATTTTGTTACGTATAGGTTTATAAGCTTTGGGAGCATTAATCATAACTTAAATTTTCAAAACTGGCTTTTATTTGTAGAATTATATTAAATTAAATACTGCTAATGTTGCATTGAAACTTGCAGCTTAGTGAAGGGAAAAATCAGTTTGCGGCAGTCAGGAGGCTAGTTGAAACGTAAGAAATTTCGTCTTATTTAAACAGAGATTTTTTATAAGAAAATACTGGTAGGTAGGGTCCTCCTAGTCTGGAAATTCAACACCCATACGAACTATGTAGGAGTAACATGTGTTTTTGGATATGTTGCAGGTATGTCAAGCAGTGGTAACAAAGAGCTAAAATAGTAGTTTTCTGTCGTTATGTTTTAAATTCTTGTCTTTGAAAAGGAAAAAAAATTAAAAAGAAATTGCACAAAAATAGATCATTTTAAGCCTTTAGGCGGCCTAACCGGGTTTTTCCGTCACGTAACTTTTAGAAACAATGGATGATTTAACTCAAAATCATTATTGAAATTAATTTTTTGAAGCGAATAAGATAAATAAATATGTAAGTTTGTCAAAAAAAAAAGTTTCCTACCAATATCTTTTATAAATACTATTTTTTGAATTGTTGAACATGAATGGAATATTTTGCAGGCCGCTTAAAGGGTTTAATATGTATATATATTTTCTAACTTAAAAAAAAATCTTCTTAAAATATCACATTTTAAGTTTTATTTAAAAAAAAAAAACTTTAAAATTTATTTAAAAAATAATTCTTCATAAGAAATTTAAATTGAATCCTGGCAGAGAAAAATGTAACACAGAAAATGTGTAAAGGATATTTTATATATTTCCTATATTGAAGGTAATATATCAGATGAAAACTTAAACTTAAAACTGAATGCTAATATTTTGAAATGCATTATTGAAAGTCACGCGTCAGAGATTTTAAATCTTTTAGAATTTAAAAAACTCATATTTTAAACTGTATGTATGCATACATTATGCAACTCATAAATAAATTTATTCAAGCTCTCAGTAGGCGTAGTACACGAAATTTCTTTTTATAAATAATTTATGAAGATAAATTTTGCGTATATTTTTTAGTATAGTTGGAAATTGTATTAGCATTAAATGTTATACAGATTTAAAAAATATATTTAAAGTTTTTAAAGTTTTACAACTGAGCTATTATATTTAATTTATTTTCATAAATTATGTATGATGATACGATTTCTGTTTTTTTTTTTTTCTTTTTACTTTGTTTGTTTTTTATTTGAATTTGTTATAATATTTCTATGAAATTAAAGGCAAAAACAGTTGTTTAGTTATTTTAACTAATAGCATCAGATTTTTTTCTTCAAATTATTGACAGGATTAATTAGAATTTTTATCGAATAAAATAATATTATTTAAATTTTTTTAAATGTGTTTTTTAACAAAACATAAACGGTTTTCGTAGTGAAAAAATGCTTTATTTTACTACAGGCTTTATGTTTAATTTACATTTAATTTAAACTTATACAAAACTAGTTGGATGTGCCAATCCCAAAACTTTCTTCTATCTCATACGTACATTTTAATATTTTTAAAAAAAAGTTACTCATTTTAATGTTTTAATAATTTTAATTCAATACCATACGAACTTAGGTTTTCATCTTAAATTTGTGCTTCAATCAATTAATCGGATTAAAAACGAATTTCCGTCTCTACACGAGCCGATGAACAATAGAATGATAGGCAGATTTTTTTTTTATTCAGGGAGGACCTATTTGCCTTACCAGAAAATAATTATGTACAAAAATTTTAGTTCAGTTCTAGGACTAACTTCATATACTTTTGGTCGGTACAATATTGAAAATGGCGCAAAAATCTCGATTGCAGCGCCCCCATCTGGTATATTTTTTTCAAATTCAGGGAGGACCAACTAGCCATAGTCATACACTTACACAAAAAATTTGGTTCCATTCGATACATAACTTCATATACTTTTCGTCCTTACAATATTGAAAATGTCACAAAAATCGCGATTGCAAAGCCCCCATCTGGCGGATTTTTTTCAGATTCAGGGAAGACCAACTAGCTATAGTCATACACTTGCACAAAAAATTTGGTTCAATTCGATGTATAACTTCATATACTTTCGGCCGGTACAATATTGAAAATGGCACAAAAATCGCGATTGCAGCGCCCCTTCCGGCGGAATATTTCAATATTGAAGGAGGACCTGCTTGCCACAGCCAGAAACATTCACAAAAAAATTAATTCATTTCTATGCATAACTTCATGCAATTTTTGATGGTAGAATGGCGACATACACACAGACACACAAACATACGGACAGACAGACATTTTGTAAAAACAGGTTTTTTGGAATCTCTGACCTTTAAAACGTGTAAATCCGTCGAAAATCGGAAGTCGAAAAAAATTTCGATTACAATACTTTCTTCTATTGAAGATAGAAGAAAGTAAAAATGTAAATAATATGCTCCATGGACAATATTTATCTTTTGGGTTCGAGGCGAATTTGTTTATTATTGATTGTCATTACTGTAAATTCTTGTAAAACATAAATCTGAATTTAATTGCATTTTTTGGAAAATGTAATTTTCGGTGAAAATTCCATACGCAAAACATGATTTCTCAAAAATTTATAAAAATATCACCATGAAATTTGAAATATATGTTATTTACACTATTGTAAAGGTAATGAACTAAAGATTTAAATTTTGAATAAGCATTTTTTTGTTTTATAAATGTTTTTATGGAATAACATCGATTAAATTTATTAAAATTAACATGTAAATAGGTGCGATACGCTAAAAGTTTTAAAATACTTAAAGCATCTCTTATATTTTAGTTCATTGCCTTCTCCAATGTCATAAATATGAAGTGTAAAAAGGGAATTAAGATGCATTCAGTAGAATTTTCTTTAGAGCGTTTTGCGTTTTGGGCCGAATTTCATTACGTTTTGCGATAAATTCATCCATTTATCAAGTTTAATCAATAAATAAAATATTTTTTGCTTTTTTTTGACATTTTTTAGTCATAATCCTAGTAAAAACAAGTTAAAAAATAATTAAATAGCTTTTATGGAAAAAAATGCTCCGTACGTAGTCAGGCACCTTAACCTTTAAATAAGATATACGAACACGTGACTTTTACAAATGGCTATACTTAATTTCAAATATATTTTAAACAATGTAGAATAAAAATAATGGTTTGTAACACGCGCTTTCCAAAGGAATAAAAGAAAAAAAAAAAGACTCACGCGTCACGTGACCTGAGTTTTGCTAAATTAAAAAAAATGTAGTTGTAATATTTCTCGTTTGAAAGAAATCTGGCAACACTAGTTCTATTAAAAAATGTTCTTTTCTTAGTGATGTTCGAATGTTGGTTGTAAACTGTGGTTTATATCTTGTGATGGTGGCGTGCGCCAGAATTATGTAAAAGCTTTATTTGTATATAATGTGTGTGCGTTAGTGTTATATTTGTAAGTGTCGTCTTTTCAAGTAATAAAAAGTTTATAAAGAAGAATGCAGCCCCGAGATATTTATTAAGATAAGTTATCACTTCTTTCTTCTCTTCTACATTTGTAAGACGACTTCTTACAGGTTATAATATAAGATAATATTTAATTTAACTGAGAAAAGTAAAATTTGCAAATTGCAAAAGTGTAGACACTTTTTTGATTATTAACCAACTGTTCACAGAAAAATGCAAATTTCCACGTTATGATGTCACATGGCTGAAGTATTTAATTATACCTCGATATAGCATCAGTTAGTGAAGTAGCCGCGAGCTAAAAATATTCAGTGAGATGAGGTAATTGAAGTAGGAAAGCTGAAATAGAAAGGGAAGACTGTTGAAGAAATTTCAGCAGCATTGAATCGTCCAAAGTGGTCTTTCTATGATGTATAGCCTAAGGATAATCCTTCAAAACAAAACATAATCGGAAGACCTTGTGTGACGAGAAAATGAGACGACAAAAGGATCCAGAAACTGACATTTACACAAATAATGATTGCTAATCACATTAAAAGTAAGTCAGGACTTTCTGTGTCAACGAAGATGATTCGTAGATGAATTAAAAAAACAGGCAAATCAATTTACATGAAAATGATAAAACAATCAGCTTTAAAATGTCGCTACAAATTGGCGAGAATGCAATGAACCCCCAAACATGCGTCATATGGACCCAAATGGTACGCTACGAAAAAAAAGTGGAATTTGAATGGCCCGAACGGGTGGGCATACTATTGGCACGATTTGCGTACAGAGCCTGGAATTTTCTTAAGTCGACAACAAGAAGATGACTTTTTAATGATTTGGTCCCCACTTTGCTTTAATGCTCGTGTATCTGTGGGGTTATTCATTGGTTGCCAAGCAACACAAGATTACGTACCTACGTTGGAGATTAGTTTTTAGTCATTTGGGGAACTTTTAGCTAATCTAAAGTACGGATTTTAGAAAGATAATGCGTCTATTCACGCTGCATACAAAAGAACTTCGTTTAACTCTGAAAATACTACTGATCTCAACTGGCCGGCGCGCGTGTACTTCTGATGCGGACCCAATCAAAAACCTTTGTAACATCATAAGTCGTAATCTTTATGGAAATTTTTGCTATACTTTTTTGCCACAATGTTAATTTCATTTTTTGCCATTATATTTTATGTAAATGGTAAAATTCAAAATTTATTGTTTGTGAATAAAGGATAGCCACAAGTAATGTATGATAGATGAATTATAAACATTCGGTACATACTTCTGAATATAGAAGCGTAATCGATCATTGTCTCAACTTTTGCTGAGCACTGTATTAATGTAATCTTATGTAACATCTTCATACTGCTACAGTACACATACTTAACTAAACAATGAGATGTACTAAATTTTATTAAATAATGACTTCAAATAATTTACATTATTTTCACGGTAATCAGCATTTATATACGTTTTTACTTATATTCTCATGAAATAAATAGCTTTCTCCAAAACTTTATTTCGTACAAATTAATTAAATAACTATTAAAAATATTCTTATGTAACATCTTCATATTATGACTTCAGAACACATGTTTAATTAAACCATGAAATGTACTAAGTATTTTTATATAATGACTTCTAATAATTTATGTTATTGTTACGGCAAACAGCATTTATGTTTATTTTTTCTTATATTCTGATTAAATAAATAGCTTTCTCCAAAACGCAATTTCGTACAACTTTTTAAAATAATATTTAAAAAAAAAATTCTTAAGTAACATCTTACTACTACAATACACAAGCTTAACTAAAAATTTGTGTCGAACATTTGAAGAATTACTTCAATATACAGTAAAAAGTCTTCTTTGACTTTAGAAATACTATACAAAATATTTGATTCAAATCTGAAGTGTAAAGAGCATAAAATTGAAAATATTTATCGAGTTTTTTAAAATGTGGTGTGTCAGATAAATTATGCTTCTAAAGAAAACTCACAATGTATGAAATGGTATGTAAATTCCTTTGCTTTTATGCAAAACCAACTTGTCACAAGCTTCGAAAAAAGCTGAAATGGAAAATGTTTATTTGATTTTTGAGGCTATACATTTTAGTATACAGTAGAAGGAGTCTTTTACCTCATTTTTTAACAAATGTAGTGTGTGTAATTTATTCCAAAGAATAAATTTCCAGAATATAATTCACAAATAACAGCGTATTATTTCGTTTGATTTTTTTTTTTTCAAAACTGTAACATGTAGTTTTTTTTTTAATTACCAACTTTAAAATTGCTGATATTTTAAGATAAAACATAGAAAACATTCCACTGGAGAAGTATTCACGTAATGATTTAATGCTTTCAATTAACCTTTTCTTGCGCAGTGTTGCCGGGCCGGCAACACCTAATTTTAATTCCAAACGTGCAAACGGCATCAGTAATATTTTAATATAATTTTTCTTTTACAATGAAAGCTTAAATTAAGGAATTCTTAATATCTAGACAAGTCCTTTATAAATTCCGGTGTCAATCGACAATTTCTCATTTTACTAATAGAATTTGCTAAGTGAAAGAATTTAAAAGTGATAGAATTTGAAAGGGTTAATACAAAACTTTTTCCTTATTTTCAAAAATAACTTTCAAGATTAAAGACGATTACTATCTAATTAAAAGTACGAAGTACATTTTGTAAATCAGTTAAGCAATACAATTTACAAATATATAGAGGGAGATTGTTAAAAAAAAGAAATACACTAAAGAAATTCTGATTGCACGATTATTTAGGAGAAGGTAGAATTAATTTTATGAAGAATATTTGCTAAAAATTCGAGTAAGAGAGAGTTTCTGCAAATTGATAACAGCATTTTATTCATCTGTCTTTAAAAAAAAAACCTTTTCAAGAAATGACTATATATTGCATTATCAAGCTAATATTTAATACCAACGGTTCTCAACCTGGGGTACATGTAACCCTGGGGGTACGTGGAGATCCTACTGGGGTACTTGAAAATAATACCGATAACGGCGGTAATCGCAAAAATGATTAGAAATTTACAAAATTGTTAGAAATCTCGATGAAATTTGTATTGATTTATTAGATAGTTATGATATGAATATTATTACTCCTAATACTAATAATAAGAAGAAGAAGAAATGTTTGCGTTATTGATTGAGTGATAGTAGAAAAGGGGGTCATGTTTATGATAAATGGAAATGGCTACGAAATAAAAAGCCTAAAAAAGGGGTGAGTGGAAAAAAAAGAATGTTATATTCCATCCAGTATGACGTTTATGTCAGTCAATGCCATTTTTTACGCTAAATCTTATTAATTACGTTAAATCTTACTAATATTAAAATTTAAAATATTCAATTTAAAATATCATCAAATTTGTTTGTTACGTTTAGATATTATTTTATATAAAAATTGGGCTGAATTGAAGATCTTCACATTTTATATCGTGATACTACATAAAACTTTTCGATGACGAAGACAATGACAAAGATTTTTTTCGACAAATTTTAATGTGTTTTCATAGGTATTTTGCATCACTATTAATTTTACATAGCTCTTCAAGAGCATAATGTACCTGAAATTCTTTGCACAATAAATTAAGCTCATGTTCTATCTTTCAAAGAGGTCGCATGGCCCATAATTGTTTGTAACAGTATATTCCAATGCAAATTAGATGTGCAAAAAATTTTATTTTATGTTAATGGGATATACTTTTTCGAATACATTAAATCAGTCAGCAAGCCGCTCTAAATAGAAACTATTTCTTGTATCGTATATCCAATAATAATGTCTTTGACCAAGATTCTCACTTGCCGTTCGCCATTCCGACAAATCGCGACAAAATCCTCCATTTATCGAGTAAAAGTACAATCAGACTCGCCAAATTGTGAGGGCTTAATTTCTACTCTTTTTTTGTGTGCATGTGTGCCTATATAATGGAGATTTTTATCTACGTTGCTGAACGATTAGATGTCTCTTTATATGTTCAATCGCATCATACCGTTTATGTTGATCTATTTATAGAAATATTGATTCAACTCCGATTCTATTTAGCAACAGTCAAAGATAGAAATGATTATAAAATATATATTTATACATTATTAGTTAATGTATCTGTGTATTATCTGTGTACTGGCATCGCACAGGTAAATACAAAAATTAAATTACTATCGTCAAGTCCCAAACACAGAAAAGTTTTACTGTAATGCAGTGATGAAATTATCCTTAGTAGCTAGTAGGATTTTGTTTTTCCCAGATGTTCATAAACCTTGTGTATTTTGCTCAAAAGACTTTTTTGCAAACACATTTTGAAAACCTCAGCGTTACATTTCTCCCCATTCTGTATAAGAATTTAGAAAAATATTACATTCGACAACTTACAGAACATGGATTTTAAATTTAAATGTACATCATGTCTTTAAATACGTTCTTACAGTATTTATTAAATGAAAGAATAAACTATTATACAGTCATACATCTTCTAAAGAATGTATTTTCACTATTATTATTCGCATCTGCAAGTTATAATAATTCTTCCAATCTGTGCATCAAAAGTACTTTGAACGTCAAACTCTTAAAAACCTGCTCAAGTAAAATTTAAAGCTATTGTCTGTTTAATATGTAATAAGAGTGAATTTTAAACATTTGGTTCTAAAATCCTTTAGGAATATCAAGAAACTTGAAAGTTATATTCTACTTTAGAAAAAGAAGCATGTAATTCCAAAGTATCCGACAGTTCCTTAAGTATAAATAAATGTTTCAGGATATATTCAGACTTGATTTTTAGAGCTTTTCCCAAAATTTATTTCTATTTACATATTGTATAGTTTAATCATCCATATATCAGAAAATTCAAATTTAAAATATTCATGACAAAGTTTATAGTTTATTGCATTTGCGGACATATTCCTGCATAAAATTTGTGAATGTCTCGGATTTCCCTTAGATATGTAGTTTGCAAAATCGATTGATCTATATTGAAGGAATCTTCTGTTGAAGTTGTTGATATATGTTATTAAAAACATTTTTAGTTAATAGAAGAAAATATGTAAGTTGAGTTAAAGTTTGACTAAAAGTATTAACTTAATTTATATACTTATTATTAAAATAGGTCAAAAATTCCAGTATTATATTTTAAAAATTAGTTAATGCCTGTTTAACAATAATCAGTTGTTTACGGTACTAATGTAACGCAGAAACACACTTAACCCAAATTAATTAGAAATAAGAGGGTAACCAAATCTGGCGGTTAATGGCCAAGATTTGCAAGGGCATTTTCTTATAGCACTTTAAAACTAAAATCCTTAGTATGGAGTTTACTTAATATTCTGAAATTCGATTTTATTTTGCTGATAAAACGTTCTATTTGACTTCTGCGTCACATGCTGCTAGAAGGTTTAGTCAGTTTTTTAAGATATAAATATTCTTATACTCTATCGTAGATTTGATAATATTTTTTATGCAAAATCCTTGTTAGCGATACACTTTTTGTATCGCAAATGCTTTGTGCCAGAAAAGAGCGGCATACATCCCAAACTGCGATATAACCGAATGCAATAAAAAAAATTATAGCTTTTTAGTAAAATGCTGTTTATTTGTCTCGAAAACATTAATTTATACATACATTAAAAAATTCTTAAGAAAATTAATGAAAGAGAACGTTTCTGGTAATAAGCATCGATGTATGTAGATTTCCAAAACAAAGTATATAAAATACATAAAATAGATCAAAATAATTGAGAATTAAGTTAAAACATAATATGGCCAAAAATCACTGGTCGCTTGCCGTTTTAGACGTTTTGTGAAATGCACAGAAAAAATACATGATGAATTATCCTGAAACTCCAAGTGTATAAACATAATTGTACAGGTCATAGAATTGAGGAGATGTATCCATATATTGTAAAACGTGCAATCTTGTGTATGCTATTATGTCATCCGGAAGGTTCCGCTGTTTTTCAAAGAGAAGCTCGGGTTCTTCCAGTTACTTTGCTACAATTAATAAGGCGAGACCTTGAATGACTCAAAGATGTATATTTAATCTTTTCTACTTGCGCTGCTTGATTTTCGATTGTATTGTCATATACAGGGTGATTCATAAAAGATGGGCAGAACTTTAAGGGGTTATAGTACACTTAAAGACAAATAATATTAAATAGGAGACTAAGGGTCCCAGACGTATTCCCAAGGAGATAGGGGGCATTAAAGTTTAGGGTCCGAAATTTTAAATGATTATAAAAAATGGAAAAATTGGTCGATTCGTTTGCGGTTTTAGCAAAAAATTTTCTTTATGCCAGTATTTTCTTGAAATAAAATTTTAAAGTTCAATTTCAAAAAATGCCGATAGGGGCGATTTAGACTTTGGAGTAACAAACAACTATTTTTTAACGTTATTTTTTGTATTTCTTTAAATGATTTCGAAAGCTTAGACTTAAATTTTGATCTAAAAATCTGAGTCCTAACGAGTAGTTAAGTAGCGTAAACTGAAATTTGAAATTTGAAACCCTTATCCCCCCCAGAACAAAAATCAGTTATTCCCGATCTTTGTGTCGTAGATTAGGCTCTAACTACTGCCGCGTTTTGCTAAAATTATTCTTTATGTCAGTATTTTCTTGAAAATAAATTTTAAAGAAAATTTTCAAAAAATTCCGCTAGAGGGCGCTTTAGACTTTGGAGTAACGAAAACCTATTTTATACCGTTATTTTTTGTGTCTCATTAAATGCTTTCTAAAGCTTAGACTTAAACTTAAATATTCAGCTCAAAATCTGAATCGCTGAGCGTGGTTTAGTAGCGAGGGGAGGGGGTTCAAATTTCAACTTCTCAACATAGTTCAGTTTGCACTACTTAACCATGCCCAACGATTCTGTGCTGTGATACGAGGCAAAAATACAACTTTCGTCAAGGACTGCATAGTCGGAATTCACTCATAAAGGCACTGGCACAGTTGGAAACGTCGCTCATGCAAACGTTAAAGCTCCATTCCTGACGCTAGTCACCGGGTGAAGAAGGAGACAGAAAGTATGCAAATGTCAAATGGGGGAGATGAAGAACACGTATGCAAAATTTCGACACGATTCAGGCATAAAAACCACTGAACGGTGAGTCAAGTGCAAGTCGCTGTAGTAATGAATCGGAAGATGGTGCCCTTCACGAATAATGAAAAGGCTGAGATGCATTTAATTTACGGAGCGGCAGATGGAAATGGTGCAGAGGCACAACGAATGTACGGAGAGCG
Organism: Maratus speculifer; assembly: GCA_964019185.1. Lineage (NCBI taxonomy): Eukaryota > Metazoa > Arthropoda > Arachnida > Araneae > Salticidae > Maratus > Maratus speculifer. The sequence goes on along the minus strand of OZ025294.1, from coordinate 294,004,655 downwards.
ATTTCCCAACAGGCGGTTGCCTAACCGCAAAATTTTCGAGCGCTTGCACAGACAGTTGTGTGAGACGGGATCATTTCTCGCTTCCCGGTCGAATGCAGGTCGTGCAAAAAAGGACGAATCAGTAGTTGTTGCAGAAGCCATTCTGGATGTAGTAGCGGCGCAACCAAGTACAAGTACACGAACAGTGGCTAGGCAGGTGGATACCTCACAGTCCATGACTTGGAGGGTACTGAAGGATGAACATTTGCTCCCGTTTCATGTGCAACGAGTCCAGAAACTGTCTCCAGGGGATTATCCAAATCGTATTGAATTCGCCCGCTGGTTTCTGCAGCAGAACGCGCTAAATCCACATTTTGGACGAACTGTGCTTTTCACCGATCAATGTACCTTCACACGTGAAGTTACATTTAACCCACACAATGCACATGTATGGTCGGATGTCAATCCACATGCTACGTATCCACATGCTCATCAGAGACGCTTTTCCATCAATGTTTTTGCAGGAATCCTCGGAGACCACCTAATCGGACCGTACCTTCTTCCTGAACGCTTCAACGGTAAAACATACCTCACATTTCTGCAACATGTGCTGCCAGACCTGTTAAACGTTGTTCCTCCACGCATCCGGCGGGTCATGTGGTTCCAGCACGATGGAGCGCCAGCCCATTACGTACGAGACGTCCGCAACTATCTGGACATCACATTTCCGAACAGATGGATTGGTCGAGGTGGTCCTGTTGCTTGGCCTGCTCGCTCGCCAGATCTTTCACCCCTCGATTTCTTTTTTTGGGGACAATTGAAGGCTCTTATATATGAGACACCCATTGAATCCCCCGAGAAACTGGTCGCCAGACTTTCCGCCGCTGTAGGGGAAGTGCTCGAAAAGCCTGATGTTTTCGCGAATGTTCGCCGTTATATTCTTCGCCGTTGTTCTGCGTGCATAACCTCTGGTGGTCACAATTTTGAACATTTATTGTAATTACATGTTAATAAATATGCTTTGGTAACATAATCCTAATTTGTGTCTTTTTACCTCGTATCACAGCACACAATGTGTGGACATGGTAAACTGAACTGTGCTCAGGAGTAGAAATTTCAAACCCCTCTCCCCAGAAACGTAACCACGTCTAACAATTCAGATTTTGAGCTGAAAATTTAAGTTTAAGCTTTAGAAAGCATTTAATGAGACACAAAAAATAACGGTATAAAATAGTTGTTCGTTACTCCAAAGTCTAAAGCGCCCTCTATCGGAATTTTTTGAAACTTTTCTTTAAAATTTATTTTGAAGAAAATACTGACATAAAGAATAATTTTAGCAAAACGCGGCAGTAGTTAGAGCCTAATCTACGACACAAAGATCGGGAATAACTGATTTTTGTTCTGGGGGGAGAAGGGTTTCAAATTTCAAATTTCAGTTTACGCTACTTAACTACTCGTTAGGACTCAGATTTTTAGATCAAAATTTAAGTTTAAGTCTAAGCTTTCGAAATCATTTAAAGAAATACAAAAAATAACGTTAAAAAATAGTTGTTTGTTACTCCAAAGTCTAAAGCGCCCCCTATCGGCATTTTTTGAAATTGAACTTTAAAATTTTATTTCAAGAAAATACTGGCATAAAGGAAATTTTTTGCAAAAACCGCAAACGAATCGACCAAATTTTCCATTTTTTATAATCATTTGAAATTTCGGACCCTAAACTTTAATGCCCCCTATCTCCTTGGGAATACGTCTGGGACCCTTAGTCTCCTATTTAATATTATTTGTCTTTAAGTGAAATATAACCCCTTAAAGTTCTGCCCATCTTTTATGAATCACCCTGTATATATATATACACTATATTGCCATTGATTATGGGACACTTGCGATTTTAGACATTTTACTAAATATCTAGAAAAATACATGAGGAATCATCTCGAAACTCTTAGTGTATAAATATAATATTACAAGTCATACATTTCCGTGAAGATTTTTTCCCGAAACTCCATAGGGGACCGTTAACAAATTAAAAAATAATGAATATCTTTTGAATAACCCTGTCAAAACTAATGTAGCAAAAGCGCTCAAACTCTAGATTATGATTGAATGTCTTATTGTAATACACTGTGTTCATTTTTATGCAAATAGCATGCATACTCGCAGAGTAATTAAGGTTTTTATAAAAATGGCCCCAAATTTTTCTAAGTTTTTCCCTTATAATTTTCAGAGTTCTTAATATAAAATAATATTTTTTTCAGAAAATATGACAAACAACATTGCACACAGTACCCTGTAATCAGAATTAAAAAATAATAAAAATTGTATGAAAAATGAGTAGGTTTACTAAATAATGTTTTATTGCGCATGCGTCAAAGATATCAAAATTCCATTTGCATATTATGTTAGCTAAATGTATAGAGCAACTTTATAAAAGTCTCAAAATTATAGCTTGAAAATTCTGAAAGTAATCGTCTATAGAAAAAGGACAAAATCCGTTGTTTCCAAAATGAAGCAAAAAAATGAGGATTTTATCCAAAAGTAGTCGTAACATCCCGTATTGTGTATTCTATATTGACACTAATCAATGAATATATGGATACAACCCCTCTTGTTTTTGCTTCATTTTGAGAATAACGGATTTTCAACTTATTCAATTGACGATTACTTTCAGAATTTTCAAGTTATGATTTTGTGACTTTCACAAAAGTTGCTCTATACATTTAGCTAACATAATATGCAAATGAAATTTTGATATCGTTGACGCATGCGCAGTAAAAAATTATTTAGTAAACCAACTCATTTTGTATACAATTTTCATTATTTTTTAATTATGATTACAGGGTACTGTGTGCAATGTTGTTTGTCATATTTTCTAAAAAAAAATATTATTTTATATTAAGAACTCTGAAAATTATAAGGAAAAAACTTGGAAAAATTTGGGACCATTTTTACAAAAACCTTAATTACTCTGCGAGTATGCATGCTATTTACATAAAAATGAACACAGTGTATTACAATAAGGCATTCAATCATAATCTAGAGTTTGAGCGCTTTTGCTACATTAGTTTTGACAGGGTTATTCAAAAGATATTCATTCTTTTTTAATTTGTTGACGGTCCCCTATAAAGTTTCGGTAAAAAATCTTCACGGAGATGTATGACGTATACTATTATATTTATACACTAAGAGTTTCGAGATGATTCCTCATGTATTTTTTTAGATATTTAGTAAAATGTCTAAAATCGCAAGTGTCCCATAATCAATGGCAATATAGTGTATACCGGGTGTTCCAAAAATAACTGATGGATTTTAAAATTCAATAACTTGCAAACGGTGACTGCTATTTAAAAAAATTTTGCAACGGGGTTATGTTTAATGTCAGGTGTTTTTTTTTTACAGTAACTTTTGATTTTAGTTCAATTTTCAAACAATCGATGGCGCTGAAGGCGATTTAAGTCCAGGTGATCAGTGCTGAGTGAGTTCAGTTTCGGTGTCGACCTGGCCTTCAATTGCCGTCAGCGCCATCTATTGTTTGAAATTCGAACTAAAATTAAAAATTACTGTAAAAAAAACTTCTGACATTATACATAACCTTTCTGCAAAAATTTTTTAAACAGCTGTCACCGTTTGCAAGTTATTGAATTTTAAAATTCATCAGTCATTTTTGGGACACCCGGTATATATTTAGTGTAATGTTAAGATTGTAGAATTAAAATTTAATTTTCGTCATATAATGCTCTTTCATTTTTAAAAAGGTAAAATGCAGTCCAACTGCTCGCAAAATTCGTCTTGTAAGGTATCCTGGGGTAATAACGCCAAGCGGGGTAATAACGCCAAGTGCTTATATTTTGCATAATTATGAAATAATCAGGTAAATGACACCCATGTGCTCTGCGCAGAAGGGTTTTGAGTCATATAAATCGCAAAAAACAGCTTCAAGTTAATTTGTTTCATTTTTAGGTCTTAATGTTTTTACAAGCAACTAAAATTAACGCTTGATCTAAAATTTGCGAGATACGTTTTGTTATGTGAAGACTTTTTTTTTATCCGGAAATACTTTGTTAACTACATAAATTTGTAGTTCATTGCATGGACTTTCAAAATATTGTTGAAGATTTTGGATATCTTCTCGAGATAATTTGTAATTTAAAATGTACAACACAATAACTATAACGGGGTAATAACGCCAATCCTTGGCATTAATACCCCGGTTGATTCCCTACAGTGGCCGAGCTACATCCTAAATACTGATTCAAATAAACACAGTTAAAACTGTGCAATGTTTCTAATAATTCTATTTAAGCGGTCCTTTTTAAGCAAAAAGAAGCTCATGGTCTGATATTCTCTTGCCTCATTCTCCCCCCCCCCCCCCCCACACCACACCTTTATTTTTCTTACACTTTCACAAAAAATTGAACATTTTCAATAGCTTAAAATGCAATTTGTCAATTTCTAAGTTTGTAGAGTTTGTATTTTTAGAATCGGGCAATCTACATGCCATTATTCCATCTTATTTCATAGTTTTGTTTGCATGGCGTTATTACCCATATAGGTGGGTAATAACGCCAAATAGCATTGGTCAAGAAATCACGCCATTACATTTTATGAATACATATCTGTTAAATTATTTTTTTTATATAGATAGTCAATGAGTTGCTTTATCAAATCATATATTTGTTTGAAAAATACAAACTAAAACTGAGCCGTGAAAATTGGTAGAACCTTAACGTGGCGTTATTACCCCAGGGTACCTTATATAGAAAAAATAAATGAGGAATTATCCTGAAAACTCCATGTGTGCTGACATAATAGTACAGGTCATACATTTGAGGAGCTGTATCTAAATATAGTAGTACGTGCAATATTGCCTATGCTATTGTACTACCTGTAGTATCATCCGGAAAGTTCTGCGGTTTTTCAAAGATAAGCTCGGCTTCTTCTAGTTTCCTTGCTACAACTTATAAGGCGAGACCTTGAATGACCTAGAGATGTATATATAATCTTTTCTACTTGCGCTGCTTTATTTTCGATATTATTGTCGCATATATTTTTTTTTTCAATGTAATGTTAACAGTGGAGAATTAAAAAGTTAATTTTCGTCATATACATGCTCTTTTATTTTTGAAAAGATAAAATGTAGTCCAACTGCTCGCAAAATTCGTCCTGTTTATAAACAAACTGCTGTTTCAGATAATTCAGTATGAAGGTGATTTGAAAAGTTATGTCCGAAAATTGCAGTCTCAAACAGAATTCTCATTCGGAAGGAGCATTATTCTCTAATATTAATTTTTGTTTTTGCATTTTCTCTTTTAAATAGAAAAAAATCCTGATTGCTTTTCCTGTTTGGTTGAATTAAATTTGTTTTATTGTATCTTAATAATTCTGCGTACACATTTTCTTTGTTTCATGCACGGTTGCGTATTAAAAAATCCAGCCGGTGAAAATGACGTACCTAAATTTCTGTGATGGACAAGAGATAAATAACAGCCCTTTTGCCAGCCTTTTTAATATAAGTTTTTAACAGTTTAAAACGTATGCTTCATAATAAATGTATTAAGTAAGCTACCCTCACAGGTAACTTCTATGATAAATACGAACGAAATTCAACAAATATTTTTTGAGTTATCCTTGATGAAGGATTTTAATATTCATCATAGCTATACATGCCCGAAAATTTATATTGCTCATTATATTTAATGTTAACTAAAGCCATTACAATTAACTAAACCGTTATAATTAATATAAAAAATCTAAATTTTATTTTAATATAATAAACAATAACGTTGGCGTGTTTATTGAAATGAAGCGTTTCTTTATTTATATTTTAGGATGTAAATGTTTAATAGAAATTATACAGTAAAACCTCCATAACGGACACTCCCGAATAGCGGACACCTCTATTTAACGGACAGTTTTCAAATCCCCACTCCCAAAACTTTAATTTTTTTATGTTTAACCTCTGAATAACGGACATTCCGAATAGCGGACAGTAATTTTGGCAAAAAAGAATAAAAAAATATTTTTTAACGAGGGAAAAAAAAAATAAAAATCCTCTAAATTTATCAGAGCAATGTATCACAAATTTTGTGATCACAGTTAACTGTGGGGATGAGCTGGAGAAAATCCTCTCCACCCCTACATTTATCCCCTACATACCCCCCCCACACACACACACACACCCTCGGATGATTGGAGATTGTATGCTTTTAAGAAGCAAAAAAATACAAAAAACAATTATACATTTTTTTTCTTTTAGAAAAAGATGATTTAAAATGATTAAAACTAATGACAAAGTTAAAATTTCACATTGAAAAACAAATTACATGTAATCGCAAGTAAAAGCATACTTTTGTGACATTTTTTTTTTTTTTTTTTTTTTTTTTTTTGTAAGAATGTAATAAGCGAAGGAGAAAGGTAAGCACAATTTTACTTCAGTTTTACTCTTTAAAAATTATTCTAATTTCTGGTTTAATCATATAATAGAGGTTTTAGGACATTTTTAAATCGACTAATGAATCATTAAGCATTCATTAGCAATTTTTCTATCTCTGAGGTTTTCCCAATAACGGACACCTCCGAATAGCGGACAATTTCTGCGCTCCCAAGGTGTCCGTTGTTTAGAGGTTTTACTGTATTAGAAATAGGTTGTTTGGGTAGAATGATATTAGTAATTTCCTAAAATATTCTTTTAGGAATTATTTTTTATACAAAAATTGAAAGAAAATTTTAAGAAAGAAGTTTAAAAGAAGTTTTTTTTTAAGCAATTCGCAAAAAAAATTCAAATTGTATAATATGTAAAGAGAGACGTTTTTTACGTTTCTAGCATGCATAATAGATACTCAATACCATAGTTTATAATACCTTAATCAAGGTTTCGTAAAAGCCCCGTAAGTTTCAAAACAAAATATAAATATACAGAGTGTCCACTCTCAACGGTGGCCAATGGTAATTTCTTAACCGTTAGTCATAGACATTACTTCCAATGCTTAAAAAAAAATTCTTTTAAAAAGGTAAATAATTCTTTTTAAGCGTTTTAGGACAAAAAAAAATTGTTATTAAAAAATTAAGAAAATTATTTTTATACGGTCCCCCGGTCCTATAAGTGATTTTTAGTAAATTTTTCCGTCTACTCTAACAAGTAAGAGAAAAATGCTCCCATTCATCTAAGATTAAAATTGACCTAGTTATGAAACTTTAAATTTCAAGACTTAAACCACTTTTCTGTAGCTGAAAACGGATGAATTGGACTGAGCTTTAAGGGTACGTACACTAAGTGCTTAAAGTATTATAAAGGACGCTCATTTTCAGAACGGTCCAATGGCTACTTACTAAACCATTAGTCACAGACATATAATTCCAATTACAAAAATGTTTTAAATGAGTTAAAAAAATATTTTTTAAAGCGATTTAACTGAAAGTGTTGCCACCGTATAAGTTTTAAAGCAGTGTTAATTTTAATTAATTAACTTCTAGATTGGTTAAAATAATTTAAGGTGTGAGTTTCAAAATTCTGGGGAATCGCGAAAAAGCTTTAAATGCGTCCATTGGCTTTCATTATAAAATTGGAGATTGTAATGTTAAATTAGTGCATATTGCTATGGACTGATAGAGAAAACAAAAGCGATAAAGCTAATTCGCATCCTCAATTGTATTTTTTACTTTCATATATCTTCAATAGAAGAAAGTATAGTAATCGAAATTTTTTTACTTCCGGTTTTGGACGGATTTACGCGTTTTATGGGTCAGAGATTCCAAAAAACTAGTTTTTACAAAATGTCTGTCCGTGTGTCTGTGTGTGTGTCCGTATGTCGCCATTCTACCATCAAAAAGTGTATGAAGTTATGCATAGAATTGAACTAATTTTTTGTGAATGTTTTTGGCTGTGGCAAGCATGTCCTCATTTAGTTCTGAAATATTCCGCCGGAAGGGAGCGCTGCAATCGCGATGTTTGTGCCATTTTCAATATTTTACCCACCAAAAGTATATGAAGTTATGCATTGAATTGAGCCAAATTTTTTGTGTAAGTGTATGACTATAGCTAGCTGGTCCAGCCTGATTTTTAAAAAAAATCCGCCGGAAGAGGGCGCTGCAATCGGGATTTTTGTGCCATTTTCAATATTGTACTGACCAAAAGTACATGAAATTATGTATCGAATTGAACCAAATTTTTTGTGTAAGTGTATGGCTATGGCTAGTTGGTCCTCCCTGAAATTGAAAAAAATCCGCCGGAAGGGGGCGCAGCAATAGCGAATTTTATGCCATTTTCAATATTCACTACCTAAAAGGGCACTACCTAAAAGTATCAATCTGTCCCGGGGATGGGTCACATTGATACAAATGACTTTTCTTGATTTTTTTTTAATTACATATAAAAATAATATATAAAACAGCGATTGTACATTTTTATAACATTCTACACAAGTTTAGCTGACACCACATGGAAAAATAACTTGAAATATCTGCTTTCTGGACACCAAAAGAATTCTTGGAAAAAAGCTGTATCAATGTGCCCCAGTTCCCCCTAAGTATGAGGTAGAAGAAAGTTTTGGGATTGGCACGTCCAACTAGTTATATATATATATATATATATATATATATATATTTGGTAAGGAAATGAAACTGCTTCTTTTCATGATTTTATTTTAAAAAGATGTGCTATTTTGATAAGCTTTTATTTTACTTAAAATGCTTGTATGTGTGTTTTCCTAGTTCAAAATTTGTATTTAAAATTTAATTCAATTCCAAATATTCGATCGAGGTTCAATTCGCATATTTATTTATATCCAATGACAATGTAATATTAATACTATATTAAGTGCGTACCATTTATTTATTTTATAGGATTACACTGAATTCTGTTAGGTTAAGTAATCTAATAGAATTTTAAATATGTATCATTTTGTAACAAATTGTAACTGTTGTTTCTCATAATTTAATTTAACAAAATTTGTTATTTTTTTATTTATATTTTTAGTACAAGTTGTATATTTTGCTTTAATATGTAAACATCAACATGCATTTAAAATAATACTGTAAATAATATTGTGAAAATTATTTTACTCTCAATGTTTAATGATAAATTTTATATCTAACGTTTATTTTTATTTCCAATAAATTTGTGACTGACCCCTATTTTGCAGCAGAAAAAGATGCTTCAACATTAAACAACTATTACGTAGTCAGTTTTAATCGCAGAGGAATGGGACTTTTTTTGTCTTACATGTAAGAGTAGTGGTAAAAATTTACTAAATATCACTTATAAGACTGGGGCCGTATGAAAATCTAATTTTCGTATTTTTTAAATATTTTTTTTCACCTAAATCGCTTAAAAACGATTATTTGCGTTTCTTAAAGCATTTTTGCAACTGGAACTATAGGTCTATATGACTAACAGTTTAGAAATTAGTCATTGGCCACCGTTGAGAGTGGACAACCTGTATATATATGTATATATATATATATATATATATATATATATATATATATATAAATCTAGTTGAATCGCGCGAAACTTCACCATTTGTAAAAAGATGTTTGCTATAATAAAATATTGTTGCTGAATAATGGCCTTATCTGAAAATTTCAACACCCGTACAAACTCGGTAATTATAAAGAAAAAAGATCATTGTTATGTATGCCCATATAAAATAATCTGTAGATAGCATCAAAAGTCTCAATTGTTTAAAAGTAATAAAATGTATTCTGAAATTTATTGTAATTTATATGAATAGAAAACACAAAACATAGTCAATATTTCTGAAAAGATTAAGCCAGTCAAACTACCTAAATACTAAATAATATCTGTGCTCACATTTAATGTATTCTCTAGAATATGATATCTATTTTTTTCAAATGACAAGGGCAAATAGAATAACAAAATAACCAGGGTTGTTATGTTTAAAACATTTCGTTTAAAACAGCTGTTTAAAACGCGTTTAAAACATTACATTTAAAACAATGTTTAAAACATGAATATTGCTAATAATGTCACAAATTAAAATTTACGAAATAAAATTGTATTAAAAATTTCTAATTAGCTGTATGTACTAAAAGACATTCAAATTTTATTAAAATTATAAATTGGTTATTTAATTTTAATTAAGTATTTAAAGTAAATTTATTTCCTCTAAAATTGGAAATACATAATTTATTTTTTTAAATATCTCAATTATGATTTTTTATATAATATCAAAGTTCTATAATATATTAATTTTCGGATATACAATACAACAAGCCTAGTACAGTTTTATCTAGAATGCAACGAAAAGAAAATATTTTGATAAATTTCTACAAAGCTAAAATAATTTTTTTAACATCAAATCATTACTCTTCAACTATCCGTGAATCCCTCGAAATTTTGCTTAACAATGATACTATTTGTAATGACGTCATTTCTTATAATATTCGACACTCTGGTACAATATCCTTGGTGTTTTGATGAATTCATTGTGACTTTGTTTGTACACGTGGACTCCCATCAATAGATATTGCTATAATACTTTATAGATATTTGTTTAGTAGTCAAAAAAGATTTTTTATTGTTTTTTTTCTCTTTCTTTATTAAAATTACATGACTTCAGTTTTAAAATATTCATATATAAAAAAAAATTCAACATTAAATTTCTTTTAATAGTATTTCCTTTTTAATAATTCATTTATGAAAAAAAAACTGAAATGAAAAAAAAACAAACAAACTTATCTACTTTCAGTTCGTTTTAAATTCTAATTGTTTAAATTTGTCCTCAGGGTTATAAAAGTATGCTACCTACCAATCTATCTATCTACTTTGATTTTCAGTTTGAATATGTTCTCAAAATAATAATAATAATTCAATAATAAAAAATGGACATGTTTAAAAAATATTTATTTCTTAACTAATTTTTTATGTACTTCATATTTTTTTACACATTTATTACATATTTTTTACATATTTCATTACGCTTTAAAGGAGAATCGCTTGCAATTGATGAGACTGAAAAAGGCATGAACCTTGCTGCCAAATTATATCCTGAACTAATTAAAATAATTATAAATTATAAAGCTAAGTCAGTTCCATTCTCTGATTATATGTTTGATGCAGTTGCCAATCATAAATTTGACATTGGAGAATCAAATAAAGTGGAAATAACACAGGTTAAGCCTTGAAAAACACATTGATAAAAATGCCATGAATATCATAAAACAGTTACACACAGCTGTATGTTCTACTGCTGGATTATAAAGAGTTTTCTCTACTTTTGGTTTTGTGCAAAGCAAAACCAGAAATCGTTTGGGTGTTGATAAGGCTGTTGTAAGGGTATTGACAAACTTGTTACCATTTTTAAAGAACTGAACAATTAAATGTTTTAGTTTAGAATAAAAATAAAATTTCTAATTAATGTTTGGTATTTGTTATATAATTTTTTTCTTCCTTACTGCCGTTTGAAAATATTTCCATTCTTTATATTTAATAATTTTTGTTCACTTTAATCAAAATTGTGCTGTGTGAGAAAAAAAAAGTTTTAAACGTTTAAAACATGTTTTAAACAAAAAAAAACATGTTTTTTGTTTTTTTTAATAAAAAACACGTTTTTTTCCAACCCTGAAAATAACACATATAAAGCACGAAAACCTATTTCAAAATTTTGTATCTGCATAAGCTTATTTACAGTAATTTATTTCTTCCTATAGATACTGTAAAAACTTTAAATGTGTATTTATTCGACGCGAAAAAAAAATCGACAACAGGGAATTAATCAAAAAGAAAGTCAAAAATCTTCTTAAATTATTCAGGATCGTACTCTAAATTTCAAATGTACTGGGCAAATATTTCAACATTTTTGAGATGATACATCTGGAAGAATAAAATCTAACAATAAAATGCTTCTTAACATACCATACAATATGTATGAGGATACATAATAATTTCAGTTTTTGGTTTGTGCATCTGCAATTAACAAACATAAAAATAAAGGAAATTAAACTGGACAGAATCTTTAACTTACTTGGGTTCAAAATAATTTTCAGAAAATGTTTTTTTTTCTATTTTGACATTTTTATAATATAAAATATGTTAAAAAGTGGTTTGATTTTCAAAATAAATTATATATATTTTTTAAAAAATAAAGTACATTTGAAAATTTCAACTGACACCAAGTTTTTTTGCACTGAAATATTCTCAAGATAAATTTATCGATGTGTAATTACCACAGCCATTTACAAATTTAGATGAATTTATTCATGCAAATTTGCATTTCAATCACAATAACATTCGTAACAATCATTACCAGTTTCCATTAGTAGTAACACTTTTAAGAAAAATTAGACCTTAGTTCTAAGTACGATGTCCTCTTGCTAAGATATCACATGTCTTCAAAGTCTGATTTATATATATATATATATATAACTTAAAAAAATAAATTTGTATAATCAATACGTCTAAAAATATTATTAAAATGATCTATGAAATAAAACTGGAATTCGGTAATTATTAATAACGAGGGGGAACCCGTCGAACTTCGACAAAAGAAAATATTTTAGTAGGAACTATTTCAATGATTTATAACAACGTATAAAATTTGCTACAGGAAAAAATGCATCTTATATTGGTCAGTTTAACTCTAAAAGAAATATTTTTTTAAGCTAAAATTAACAAAATATCATTTCTATAAAAGTCAGTTAGCCAAATTATTAAAATTAAACTTTAATCGCATTTGTAATAAGTAAAACATGATAAAGATAAGATATTATGATGAAGTTATAATTTGAGGCTCTTATGCTTGGTTTTAAAAAAATCGACAAGATTATAAAATTTTACGTGAAATTTAAACCCGTCCATCATTTTATCTTCTCAAAATTTACATACAAAATTTTAATTTCATTTTTTTTTTCAATTTTAAGAGAAAGTGGCGCATTTCTGTTGCCACGATTACAAAATTCGCACAAAGACTATAAAAAATTAATATCTCAAAAAGGAAATTTAAACAAAGTCTTTTAAACAAATTGCATTTAAAAGTATATTTTTTTTCTAAAACGCCGATGAAAAAATGGAGAATGTGCGATATTTAGGTGTATAAAAATTGCATTAGCAAAAATTGCGAAGCCGAATTGCATGGGAAAGTGTTGCTATTCGTAAAATGACATATGCGTTACGCACAGATACGTTTGGCCTTTATGACATAGATAATCATGTATTTTGGTAAATTTGATAAATGTTGCATTTTAATCAAATTTACCGGTTATTATCAATAATTGCCGATGAAGTTCAGTCAATATGATTAATTAAGCTGCGTAACGAATATATTGTTTAGGCGCAATGCCTTAAATAAAGAAATCAAAGTTATTGACATTATAATGCTTTTGACCTTGACAAAAATTAATTAGTGTCGAATAAGAGTTCTTGATTAATATTTATGAGTAAAATAATAATTTAAAACTACTTAATACTGATTTATTTGTTTTATAATTAAATGTTTGGTTTCTTGATTGATTTATTATTAAATTAATGTTTTATGTCTTAATAAGTTGACAACTTAAGTGATTTTGAAATCATTAAAAGATATTTATTGGTCTTATAATTATTTTATGTCAAATTAATGTTTTATTTCTTGATAAGTTGTCAACTTAAATGATTTTGAAATCATTAACAGAGATTTATTGTTTTTTTAATTATTTTATGTCAAGTTAATGAAAACTTTTAAATTTATGATCATGTAAATATATTTTGATGGTTTTTCTTCTTATTATATTTTCCCTTGAAAAGTTCAGTCTTGATTCTGTCATCAGACAGTAAACATGTATTTCATGGCTCTGCAAATAAGTATTAATATGATCTTGGAAAATTTTGCATTGTTTAGTGGATAGTTAGTCTTAGCTTTGCATTTTGTTTTAATAATCAATGTGTGATATATTTAAACTATAATAAACTTTTTATACTAATATCGCTCTCCCAACTGATTTCAATGAACATTAACATGACTTGTTTCATATATGCTTTACAAAAAATGTACAGGGTTTTTCAAAAATGACCGGTGTATTTAAAAAATCAATAAAAATTAAACGGGCAGCGATAGAAATACTCCGTTTGTTGCAATATGCTTGGGACAACAGTAAATTTTCAGGCAGACAAACTTTCAAAATTAGTCACAATTTTCAAGAACAGATGGCGCTGCAGACGATTTGAAAGATATAGAAGAAAACGCAGTCTGTGAATTCGCTATTCTATAAGTCGTGTTTCTTCTGTAAGTGTATGCTGTTCACAGATTGCAAGTTTGTTGTTAAAAAATGGTTTAATCCTTAGAACAGATGACTTTTTGATTTGAAAGATCAGGTGTACACAATCCAGAAACAATTGAACAACTGAAGCAGTACATAACTTCTGCATGTGAAGCCATCTCGCTGGACGTGTTTACAAAGGTTTCTGTTAATTTCGTTCAGAAACTACGCCATATTATTGCTGCGCATAGTGGATATATGGAAAATATCGTACTTTAGATTTTCTCAGACTGCAGCGCCATCTGTTGTTGAAAATTGGAACTAAATTCGAAAACTTGTCTACCTGAAAATTTACTGTTGTCCCAAGCATATCACAACAAATAATGTATTTCTATCGCTGCCCGGTTATTTTTTATTGATTTTTCAAATATACATGTCATTTTTGAAACACCCTGTATTATCATAACTCCTTGACTCTAATAAAAAAATATTAATAAGAGACAATAATACTCAAAAGCAGTCAAAAGAAGTGTTCTATAAATAAGACTTAAAAAAACTAAACAGTTTAAAATAATTATTTTTATAACTACTGAATGAATTAGATAAACACTTTAAACACTGAAATATTCAAAGAATAAATTATATAGCTATGAAATGCATATTTTTAACAATGAATATTTAAACGAAACGTCTACGAAATAATCTTAAGCTAAACGAGTTGAAATTTATTTTATTTACACACCTTGACTGGTAATTATTAACAATAACCGGTTAATTTGATAAAGTTTCGTAAATTTATCATACTAACCGGTTTATTTGGATATCATTTGGTTACTATTATTAACAAGACAGAACCCGTCAAATTTTGACGAAAGAAAATGTTTAAGAAGGAACTGTTTCATTAACTTATAATAAACCTACAAAATTAGTTATAGTAAAAAAAAATGCATTTTATATTGGTACGTCTAACTCTTAAACAAACGATATTCATCGTCAAATTAACAAAATACTATTTCAATAAAATGCAGTCGTAGAAATTGTTAAAATTAACTTTAATCGTATATGTAAGCAGTAAAAAATAATAAAGATATGTTATTATGACAAAGTTATCAATTAAGGTTCTTATGCTAGTATTCCAAAATGATAAAAAGCAAAATTTATTCAACTTTGACTTTGACTCAATCATAGATTTTTTTTTCCCCGTGAAATCTAAACCCGGCATCATTTTCACCATATCAAAATTTAGAAATGTACATTTCACATCTGTATTAACGTTCCAAAAAAATTGGCATTTTAATTTGATAATTTTGATTCAAAACTTTAAGTCTCAATGCTATAAGCTGAAATAGATATTAAACTGTTGATATTCTTTTACGTGTAAATGAGATTTTATAAATGAAGTAAAAATTCACCGGGTTTTATAACATGGGGATGTTTAAAATTCTATTTTTTCCCTTTTAATGAGAAAATGGCAACATAAAGATACAGCACTCAATTTTTTTCCCTTTTTTCCCTTGCTTTAAATAGAAATGCCGGTCTAATCTGTTACCACGTTTAGAAAAGAGGTATTAAAATCTACAAAAAATTAACATTTCAAAAACAAATTAAGATACAGCTTTCAAACAAATTTCATTTAAAAGTACATTTTATTTTCTACATGATGGTGTAAAAATTGAAAATATACGACATTAAGAAGTTTAAAAACTTTTAGTAGCAAAAATTTTAATACCGAAATTCATTTAAAATTTGAAAGTGTTGCCATACGCAAAATGACGTATGCGTTACGCACAGATACGTTTGGCCTTTATAATATAGATAATCGATTTATCAAATTGATCGTAACACATATACATGCTCGAGCTTTCGATCAAACGTGCTTGTCTAGGTTACTTTGTACGTTTTTAAGAATTTTCCTTAAACGATAATTCGGTTCATTTTTCTTTGAAAAATCCTCCTGAATACTTCCCTTCCATAGCAGCAGTATTCTCGCTGTCGCTCGCCAATGCGCCAAATTGCGACTAAATTCTTCATTTGGCGAGTAAACAAGCGATTAGATTCGAAAAACTGCTAGTGCTCAATTTTTGCTTTTTCTTTTTCTTTCTTTCTTTTTTTTTTTTTTTTTTTTTTTTTTTGTTTTCGTTTTTCATACATATGCATGGAATGCATACATATGAAGGAATTTCATACATATGCATGTATGAAATGCATATATAATATATGTATGTATGCATTTAATATATACATATTTTTTATATTTGTAGCGGAAAGTTGAAATTAAATTAATAACAATCATCGCAGCTATAAAAGCTTAAGTTATTTTAGAACATATTGAAAAAAGGGATATATTAAAGGATTAAAGATACATATATATATAAATTTGTGCTACACGACGAATCTATTTTGCTAATATTTTTTTCATTTGGCGAATGCTTTTTATTTTTAATTAGCCAAATTACTAACGTTGGTGAAATGTCAGCGAGGACACTGCATAGCAGTATGGGCAACATTTTCCGATGCTAAACAAATCCCCTGGAAGATGCCAGATAAATCCTGCAGTTTATCAGAATGTTTTGGAATACAAGTTGTTGCCTTTTCCTAGAAATAAAGGAGACCTTTTTTGGATATTCAAGGGGCATGGAACATCTTGATATGTAAAATGAAGTTGTTTTTGATAAATTTTTAACATCATGGATATTACTTCAAAATAGAGATAGAAACGATATATTCAAACAGTAAATATGCACATTATAACCCATATGTAAATAAAAAAAATAATTTCATGCATAAATTAGTTTTCAAAAGCTAATTCATTTTTTACTTATTTCTACGAAATTCTTTGAACAATAAGTCTGTTTTGTGTATCTTTCTAAAAACTGTTGGAAATATCACCTTAAAACCTGTTGTGGTGCCAAGAAACATTGTATTATCGAATAGAAAGAAACAATTTTCATTTCGGATTAAAAGAAATAAAAAATATTTTATTAAAACACTTTGCAAAACCTAAAAAATTTAAAGAATATATTTTTCAATATTTTCTTTTTCCATTTACATCTGTAATGTTCGATACTCATATTTGTAATGGAATAAGTTACTAACACAGTTTTTGAAAGTTTAAAAGAATGTATCAAAGCATATAAAAAAAAAAAATTCGAAAAAAAAGTAAAATAAATAAATAAATAAATAAAATGCACACTCACAGTTCCCAATATGTATATATATAAGTTTCTATTAAAACAAAACTTTCTGCGAAAATAAATATTAGGTCAAAAACTTTATGTAAATTAATGTTTAATAAAATTATGCATTATGTTATTTTTACGGTATGAATTAAAAACAGTAGTTTAAAATAATTACCATTTAAATAGGAAAATAATTAATATTGATTAAAGAACAATTGTTTTGGTTAAAAATAATAACTCTAAAATTCCATGATAGGAAGGCAGGGGGTGAGTCTGAGTAAAGTAAAAGTAACTAAAATTCAAAGCAAATTTTCGGGAGACTTTTTTTTTTTTTGTCACTTTTTTGCGAAATTCGCGGGGTTTGTCGCGACCCTTTGATGAAATTATCGTTTGTTATGCGAACCTTTATTGAAATTTGTGTTTTTTCTTGCTATCATTTGACGAAATTTACATTACTTTCACGACTCTTTGATGAAATTCGCACGTTTTTGAAGTAATTCAATAGGGTTTTTGACGATTTTCGCGTTTATTTTTCATTATTATTTGGATTTTTTTGCAATTCTTGAATGAAATGTGCAAGTTTACGATTTACTTAAAACAGAAAGATACATTTATAATGCAACACAAAAATAATGAGTAGCGTAATTACGTCAGTGTGGCAACATGGGTTTCGAACATTCTTTGCCCTCGATTGCCTACATGCATAAAAAGTAAAAGAAACGGCCTTATGTATGGTGATGAAGACAATTTTTTAAAAATAGAGACGCATAAATTTTTCAATTTATCGAATTAAATTTTTTATTATCCAAAAAATGTTGAAAAATACATCAATTTCCCGATATATCAGAATTACTTTCATCTTTATTTAACTTTTTTATACAAGGGATAGGTATATTATATTTATCTAAAGAGTGATGTTTTACTTTTTAAATGTTTTTTAAATATATATATATGTCTTTCAAAGTTATAAAAGTGGATCTATATAATGTTTGAAGCAATTCATTTAAAAACATTTACTTTTAAAAGAAATGCCACTGGGATGTTTTTCCTTTCTCGGAATCAAATATTTAAACTTAGAAAACAGACTTATATTAAAACAGAGTTTGTATAATCCTACATATTGCAATGCTGAAGTATAGATTTTAAGTAAATATGTTTAAACTTTTTATTGATTTCCAAAGAATCATTTTACTATTTTTATCTACACATATAGGTAAATACAATGTTGTCTCAGAATTCACATTTGCGCAAGAAATGTTTCAATACAGCCGCATAATTATACAACCTACTTTGTTGTATTATTTTTTGGGTACTGACGACAAGATATTTTCTTTTTCTTATGTATTTAGAATTCTTCTGTTTAGCATCAGTACAGTAAAACCTCCATAACGGACACTCCCGAATAGCGGACACCTCTATTTAACGGACACTTTTCCAATCCCCACTCCCAAAACCTAAATTTTTGTATATTTAACCTCTGAATAACGGACATTCCGAATAGCGGACAGTAATTTTGATGATAAAAGATGAAATAATATTTTTCAATGTGAAAAAAAAAGTAAAAAGCCTCTAGATTTATCAGATTAATGTATCAAGTATCAAGAAACAAAGAAAAAACAAAAAAAATTTATTTTAGTAGGGCTCATTCATAAAATTCAGTGAGTAATTAACTAGATTGCATATTGCATAACATAGAAGAGATAAATCAGAGACGTCACACGGCGTCTGTATGATTGGAGCAAAAGAAAAATAATTACTGAAAACCTAAAGTACATTTTATTTATGTGTTTTTCCTCTTTTATAAAACAAAAAAAAAATTGTTACTCTATTTTATTCATTTTTTTTATTGGGAAATTGCATACTGATAATTTTGGCAGCGAGGATTAAAGGCGCCAAGAATGCAATGAGAATAGGGGGTAAAAAAACTACTTCTCAATATTTATTGCTCTTTTCGATTCTTGTGAGCGTTACTTTAACAATGGCCTCAAAAAGAAAATGATTAACTTTAAAAGAAAAATTTGAAATTGTAAGTGTATCTGAGAGAGAGAAATTGAGTTTACGGATACTTGCTGATCGTTTTAAAATAGGTAAAACATAGCTGGGCGAAATTTTACGAAATAAAGAAAAAATAAGAAATTTATGGATTACTAACTCAAACGAGAACACCAAAAATGTGAAACTGAGGAAGACTAATTCCATTGAAATTGATTCTATAACTCTGAATTGGTTTACTTCTGTTCGTTCTAAAAACATTCCTATCAATGGACCTTTGATTCAGGAAAAGGCTTTGGAAGTCGCTAAAGAACTCGGATTACACGATTTTAAGGCTTTCAGTGGATGGCTGGAAAAGTTTCGATCTCGGCACTACATCTCTTTCAAAACAATATGTGGAGAAGCAAAATCTGTAGATCTTAAAGAGGTAAAGGATTGGCAAGAACGACTTCAAAATTTGTGAAGGTTACGAGGAGAGAAACATTTTCAATGCCGATGAAACCGGACTCTTTTTTAGAATTTTTCCGAATAAGACTTTATATTTTAAAAAGGATGATTGTATCGGCGGAAAAATGTCAAAAGAGCGACTCACTATTTTATTATGTTTCAATATGTTAGGAGAATTTGAAACCACTCTTATTATTGGAAAATCTCTGAAACCCAGGTGTTTTCCAAAGATTATTCAATTTAATAAATTTGGTTTTGTGTGGAGAGCAAATAAGAAGGCATGGATGACCTGTCCTTTAATGATCGAATGCTTACCTTTCTTTCATGATGAAAAAGCAACAAAGAAAAGTTCTATTGTTTTTGGACAATGCGAATTCTCATCCAAAACATTTGAAGTTGGACAATGTTAAAATTGTGTTTTTTTCCCCAAACACAACTTCAGTATGCCAACCACTTAATCAAGGTGCAATACGCAATTTTAAAACATTGTACAGAAAGCTTTTATTACGTCACATTATAAAGTTAGATACTATGGATACAGTTGAGAACTGTGTAAAATTAGTTAATGTTCTCGATGCTGTAATTTGGATTTCGTCAGCTGTTAAAAGCATAAAACCGGAAAGCGTACGACAGTGTTTCAGAAAAGCAGGCTTTATTTTAAACGAAAATGAAAGGCACATTTCAGACACAAATGAAAATTTAAGCGAAATAAGTGAATTAATGGAATATATCAGCAGTGAAGAAACTGCCGAAAATTTCATTAGTATTGATGATGAATTGCCTACTGAAGAAGACTCAGCTGATATATTCCTTCAGAATTTTTGACAAAAGCTGACTCTATTAGTGATGAAGAAACAGATACGGAAACTGTAGATGTTTCTTGCAATATCGAGAACTTCCAAGAAGCGGCAAAATATAGTGAGCAGTTACACATTTTTTTTTTTTTTTTTTTTTTTTTTTTTTTTTTTTTGTAAAAAAAAGATGATTCAGAAGGATTAAAACTACTGACTGAGTTAAAACAAATTGATTGAAAAACAAATTACTTGTAATCGCAAGCAAAAGCAAACTTTAGTAACAGATTTTTTTCATAAGAATATGATAAACGAGGAATAAAGATATGCACAATTTTATTTCAGTTTTATTGCTTAAAAATATTTTTAATTTTTGATTAATCATATAGTATAAGTTTTAGGATACATAAAGGTCAATTAATGAAACATTGTGCTTTTTTGTAATTTTGCTTTTCTTTCGAATATTTGGGTTTTTCCCCAATAGCGGACACCTCTGAATAGCGGATAGTTTCCGCGCTCCTGAGGTGTCCGTTATTTAGAGGTTTTACTGTACTAATAAGTTTTTGAAATGTTTCCAAACATTTATTTTAGTGTTATCTTAAATATATGATCTGGGTTGTATGACTGTGACAAAATTATTTCATTGCACATACAAAACAATTATATTCACACTTTCGTGAAAATACAATAAATAACGTATTATCTAAGGTCCACAACCATAAAAAAAACTCACTTAACACGCTTAAGTATATTTTATCTTGTATCATTTGATGGAATAGCATGGGGAAGAAAAGGACATTTTCCCTACTTTTCGAGTTCCTTCCATAGAATCGTTATTTTCATGAGATTTTTTGAAAGGAATATATTTTACTAGTCGCCCTTGGCAACCAGTTTGGTCTCTGTTAAATGCATACTAAGCATTAAATCTTATTTCTTTTATTCATAATTTATTTTAATTGCTCAATTTTTTTGCCAAATTAGAACATTCTGCTAAGAATTAAACGCAGATGTCATATACGCTAATATGCACCACATTGGCGCAAAGGCAAATGTATGCCTCACATGATAACCCGGCAATTATTATTTATTCTTTAATAAACTGTTTATTTACTTTTATTTTCTCTTTTAAAATGATGTGAATTGTTTTTTTCTATAATTATTTTATTAAACATTTTTTTTTATTTATTAATATTTCCTTTTTAAAATAATAGAAAAGAGTTAAAAATATGTCTGTAACTGGTATTAAAAACGAAGTTTTCGCCAAATTGGCATTAAAAATGTCGCACCAATGTGGAGCATATATAACAACTGTGCCGATAAATCAAGCACTCGATATTTTTATGCTAATTTGGCGCATCGCCAAATATTGTACCCGTAGCATTTTTTTTTGTAATTTATTAATTTCATTTTAAATACATTTAATAGTATATTCCTTTCCCTCATTTCATTTATAATAACATAACTTTAATTTGAAACTGAAACGTTTTAAATTCATAATTTTTATTTATTTTTTAAGCCAATAGAATATAAAAAAAACGAAAATAACGATATTTTGAAGCTTCATATTGGCAACAAAAGAAGGCGTTGCCATTAAACAATTAACAAATAATCAATTTTTTTGCCACATACGTTAGCGTAATATATATATAGATTTTAACAGGAATGCCTAGCCATAAAAAGGGATTTGTATTGCAAACTACGAAACATCTACAATCTGAGGCTTCCTGGTGATAACATAATTTATTTTTATGGAAACTTTTGTTTAATGTTTATCGAATATAATTGTGTGTTCAGCTTAAAAATTGTCATTTCATTTCAAAAATAAACTAAAAGTATCTTAGTTTAACGGTCGTTGTATCAGATTCCTTCTATGAAATAAAGAAATAAACATAAGAAAAATCTATGAATTTCAATATGTTGAAAAATATATGTGTCTGTTAATTAAACAATGCAATTAATATGTACATTACATTGTAACTTAAATATCTAGCAATATTTTCTATTATAACATATGGTACAGATGTGACACAGATATTTCAAAAAAGTAAATCTTAGTATTTTCATAAAAATAGAAGCAGTGAATAACAGACATGAAGTAATAAATGTATACACGAAAACTGTGAATAACTTTATTCGGTGATGGCAGATGTTACTAACATTTGAATTTTTGTTTAAAATTCTTATTTATCTTAATTATAAAATTAAATATATGATGATAACATTATATAATTAAATAAGGCATAAAATTAATCACTTCCAATAAAACATAAATTTACAGATCTTTTTGCAACTAATAACATTATATCGATTCTATATGAAAGATGCAAAGTACATTTATATGACATTTATATCAATGTGTTTAACCCTTTGACGGTTAAAGCACGTCTATTCATAAAATACTAAAATGATTGAATGGCACCGGAATTTAAAAACAAATTTATTTCATAATGTAAAAATGTTTTTTTTTTTTTTTTTTTTACGTTACGTTTTTTGTAAAATTAAAATTTTCATTTAAAAATTCCGGTGTCAGTACAGCATTTCGCAATTCAAATTAAGTGGTATTCTGGGCGCGTATACGCGCTTATAAGCACGAAAGGGTTAAACTATTCACTTGCCTTTCTTATAGCGTAGCATACTAAACAACATACGCCGCAACACGTTATTACAAATCCGGCTCCTAGGATTGCTAGAGCCGCAATGCATGCATATTTTGTATTCCTATAAAGTTCTTTTTCACAATAATTGGGAGAACCTTCTTTGGTATCCGGATGTATGTGGAATGCCCAGTAGCACACTAGAAATAAAAGTATTTATAAATCATCTTCAAATGCATAATTCGGTACTACTCTGTTATCCCGTCGACCGATTTCGCCATATTATACAAATCGCCAAACTAATAGCCAAATTATACATATTGACGTAATTTTTATTTTAAATAATAAAAAAACAAATTTTTAGTAGGACATTAATAAAAATACAAATAAAAAGTGGAAATAAACATCACTTAATGACGTTTTAAACACGTGTATCGTATTTAATATCATTGAATGTGACATTCACGATCATCCACTATTAGCTTATAATTTGGCGATAGTATTTTGGTCGACGGGATAACCTAGTAGTACTCATAATTCTTTCTTTGATGCAATTAAGGGGGTCCGTAGGACACATTTTAAAAATATGTTTATTTATTGATTTAAAATTTTGAATTTTTTTGTGATGATTAACCATATCATTTGTAAACAAAATCATGTGATAAAACTTAGATTTCTTAACAAAAATTTTAAAATTTAAAATTTATTAAAAAAGCTGGGTAATTTAAATCGTTATAACTTAAAATATTACCTGTAAAATTTTTACAGTTAAATAAAAAAAATATCTAAATTTTAATTTTGATTCAGAATTTTCAAAAAATATTAATTTAAAAAAATTTAAAAATATTTAAAGTGAAAATTTGAAAAAAAATTATGGATTTTTTAAAAAAATATCATATTTTCAAAATTTAATATTTTTTTTCAAATTTGTTGAATTAAAACTAAAGTAAAGCAAACAAAAAAAAAACATGTCCCAAGTTTGAAGTAATTATCTTTAACTGTATTTGATTTATAGCAATTTAAATAATTCGATAAATTGTGAAAAAAAAAACACTATGAAGAAAAACACATTTTCACAAAAAGTCATTTCCGTAGCAACGATTGCTTGAAAATTAGATTTTGAAAATGAAGCAAAACGAAAAAATTAATATTTTATCATTTTAACATAGAAGCATAATTTAAACGTCATTTTAAATATTAAAAAACAAAAACAGAAAATTTTAATGCAATTAAATTTTTTAGAAAAAATTGAAGGTTTTTGTGTCTCAGACCCCCTTAAATAATTAAAAACATACGAATAGATAAGTGCAAATAATTATTACTACAACAAATAATAAACTAGATGTTGCGGGAAACCTTAATACTTACCCATCATAGTTATGCATAATAAAAAATCCTCGTTCTTAATAAATGCTTCTATCAACTAGATTAATCTTCAATCTCAACTAATAAATACTTTTACCGCAATTTGCTTAGTATATAGAGTGTTTAAAATTGTAGTCTGATGACGTCATAATCTTTGAATCATCTATCGCTGAATTGCGTAAAAGAAACATACTTATAACTCCAAAAATTATAATCATATGATAATCATATTCACTTTTACGATTAATTAAAATAATGAATAAACGATTTCCAATTTTTCTAATAAAGTATTTTATATTTTGTCTTTTGCAGTACCAAAACGATGGTTAAATATACTATGCCGAAGATTTTCAATTTTTAAAATATCTATATTTCTTTTTTTTTTTTAAACTCAAGCATTATTAATAAAATAAAGGTTAAACGTTGAATCTAAACATAGTAAGAGGATAAGATATTGTATAAAATTTAGAAACAACAAGCCTTAAAGGGACAATTTCATTTGGAATTTGATGCTGTTTTCTAGAGTAAAAACGTTCTACCTTTCAAAAAGCAGGATCTATGAATAAAAATATACACTTTTTCTGTAACAATTTTTTTTTAAATTTTTGTTTAGTGTGTTAACAATTTTCTATCAAATAACTTTTTAAATGAATAACTATAGATGTTAATATTTCATTTTACTGATCACATAAATATTGTTTGATCTAGTTCAACAATGTTTTTAATATGTGTGATTAACGTCAAATCACTCTACGTTGAACGTATAGTTAAAATATCACATCATCATGATTTTTATACTCTAATGAATCTTTTAATTAAAGTAAACCGCATCCATACATAAAGGCGTGATAATAATTGCTGTTTTTTTATATAAATTTCATTAATTGGAACGGAAGTTCTAAAGTTCTACACTGTAAAAAAAAATTGGGAGAATTACAAAAATTTTTCTAGTAGAATTGTATTCCAAGAACTTTTTATGTAACGGCAACAATAAAAATTCATGTAACAGATACAGATTTGCACTTTGAATCAAACAAATTTTAAGGTTACTAAAAATTTTTTTGGGAAATCGTATTCTAAGAACTTTTTAAGTGACGATAACAAGCATTATAGATAAAATTTTAGTAAAGTTACCAAAATTTTAGTAAATTCTTTTGTAAAGTTACAGATGGTTTTAGTTTTGCTTACAAGTTTTGTAGATTGACATCATTTTCTTGTACAGTGTACACATAAAATTTTAGTAAGCATAAGAGATTTCGGTTAATTTAGATTACTAAGGTTACAGATTTTTTTTTACAGTGTAGCCAGCACTTTCGTTAGTTTTGTTATTATTATTATTATGTTATACATACAGAGACAGATAGATAGAAACTTCACAAATCTTGTACGTTTCACGCTTCAAAACTTGTGTTTAAATGGCTGTATACAAAAATATTTTTACTGGAATTGTTTTTTGGAAAGCATCCAAAAGGAAAAGATTTGAAAGATATTATACCATTAAACTGTGATTAAAACATGCGTACAGCTAACGATCTACAATCCCTTTTATGAAAACTCAGGAAAACTTTCAGACACTCAAAGGGTTAAAATAATATTAATTTTAGGTACTTATATATTAACGCCACCGCACCAACAGATTTGGCGGTTCATAAATATCACCAATCTACACCTAAAATTTTTGTTATAAATCATAATATAAAACACTTTATTTAAAATCAAAACATTCAAAATTTAAAACACATTATTTAAAAACAAAGTAATCAATCGGATTTCGGTGGAAAATGGGTCGATATAGAGTCTAACAAAGATTCAAAATAAAAATGCATCTTGTTTTTACTTTATTTTATTTATTTATTTATTTATTTTGGCAAATCTCAAACAGGCATTTTCGTAACACTAAAAAACGGCGTCAAAAATCAGCAAACAATAAGGCAACAAGGAATCCAAAAGATAATTACGTGTGCTTGCGAACAACAAGATTGCTCTTTATTGGCGCATTAACACAACTTCTGCTGCGGTGGCGTTAATACGTAAGTACCTAATTTTATATCAAATTTTAAATAAAGTATGTAAGGATTGATATGAGAAACTTACGTGCAAAGAAAAAACACATTGTAGCAATCTGTACTATTAAATTCAAGCACCACCTGCAGATGTCCTGTGGAATGAATTGCGGATTGCTCTCTTTTTTGAAAATATTTCGACATTCTTCTGGACTGCTGAGAAGTCGAGAGACCAGCATCAAGCATCCCATTATGATGTAAGTGATTGTAATCATTTTTTGAGCCGGGCATTCATGAAAATGAATTGCACCTAAGAATATAAAAATAAAAATATATTCAAGTGATATTGAAGAACTGCGACACATTTTTTAATAACAGGCGCCCAATGTTTATTAAATAAAGACAGCTAGGAAAAAATTCCACATTCTGTTACCTTTTTTTTTTTTTTTTTTTTTTTTTGCATTACATGAATCGATGCTGTTGTGATCTCTAACCCTTGAGGTTGCTTTTTTACTACTGGAATGGACTTAATCTATTTTTGTGCATTTTTTGCATGTAGCACATATTTTTTAGAAACAAATTATAGCTTTTGTTTTAATTTAATACATACATAATAAAAATATTAAAATAGAATTTTGTATATAAGTACATAATATTTATTTATAGGTGAATATATTATCTATTCATATAGGTATATCTCTATATACCTCTCATTTTCATTTTAAAGCGTAGCTGGACAGTAGCAGTATTAGCAGTGCTTCTGATTAAGCTTGTAACATGTATATTATTATTATTTACGTAAAACGATTACCTTCTTAAAGTTTATATTGTCTTATGATTTTATCTGTTAAACCCTTTAAGAAATTCTAAATACAATCGTTTGATGGTGTTATATTGTACATTAAGATGTCGTTAACAAGAGTTAAATTAATATTTAATCCAGACTGCTAAAGCATATGACGCGACAGCTTTAATAATATCAAAAGTTCACATTCTAAAAGTATTTTTGATTAACAAATGTAATAATAAAAAATATGTATATTAGCTTCACGTCATTCGTCAATGAAATAAAAATAAGTAAAGTAATAGATTATGATAATTATGATAATAGATTATGATATCGTATTTTTATAATATAAGATAAATGAGATAGCAGAAAAGGTAATATGATATATGATAAATGATGAAGTTAAGCTAATTCATGAATTAATTAATATTACATAAAAAAAGCATTTTATATGATATAAATTATCAAAATGATCCATTATAATTAATTTTGAGTGTTTAAAACGACTCTAGTCTCTTTATGCAATAATTTATGGTCAAGGCTGCCACGAATGACTGTTTTTTAGTTTTCTTTCGCAACACTTTTTGGTAGCTTATTAACAGAAAATAATGAAACGCAAATAGAAAATATTTTTCTATTTAAATGGTAAATATTGATCGACCGAAATTTCTGTCTCGTTTTCGTCCCAAAATTTAAGTTTTGCTGAAAATTAGATCAAACCGAAACTATATGTAATCCAGAATTCCCATCTTTTTCTTCGGAAGTATTCAACATGACTCACTAATTTGTTTTGTATCGATTCAAATGGGATAGTCCCTATTTAGTGCTATGAACCTCACGGTTTATAATTATCAGCCATGACTGACGGAAGACGTGAGTGAAAATTATAAAGCAAGAAATGCATGTATGACTAAATTCTGAAGACATTTTGCACGTAAATATTAAAAGCTATAGACTTAATGCAATAACAAAAATTTTAAGTTTGAAACGATGACGTATCTCTTATACTCTTAGAGAAAGTTCTAATATAACAATGATTATTTACAAAAATCATTATTAAAGATAAATCGAGATACACTGTTAAAATTTTTGTCCTAGTTTGAACCAAATTTAGACGTTCAGTAGCTGCCACCATAAGATGGTTGAAATCTCTTACTAACATTTGGAGCTGCCTTTTTACAATCTCGGTTCTAACTATTGGAACTTTGCTTCAATAAGAGCTCCGGATTTTGGTTCAAGATCGCACCGTCTTATAGTGACAGGTATTGAGCTCAAAAATTTGGTTCAAACTAGGGCAAGATTTTTATCAGCGTATATAAATCGAAAACTTTTATAATGAGATGAAATTTATGTTGTTGATGAATTAATCACATTTTATTCTATATAACGAAATCCATCGTTCCAGTAAAAACTTCGTTATATAGAGAAATTCGATGTAGAGAAAATGATGTTAAAAATCATATTTAATGTGTAAATTTTGAACAAATATTATTTTTGATGTTTTTATTTAAGAATTTGAAATGTTTAATAGTAAATATTAACCTAACATTTTATTTCTTAATTATTAAGAAGTTTCAAAAATGTGAACAGACATTTATTTGAAAACTTAATGAAAATCAAATAAGGAAGACTTGCATTAATTTCAGACGAAAAAATCTGTAATTTTTGTTGTTTTTATTTTAAAATTGTTACGCTCTCAAAAAAATGCTTAAATTTTAGCAAGGAATGAAAAATTGTAGTTAACATTTTCCTCCATTTGAAGGCCTCTTCTGTTTTGAGAAGGATGTTGAAAGATGTGTTGGTGGTGGGATGAATTCGTTGGATTAAAAGAACAATGAGAGAAGTAATATATTTTAAAAAATCAGCACTGAACGATCAATCAAAAATAAGTGATGGAAAATTGATTTTATATGATTTCGAAGCTTTTTTAAAACTGAATAAATTAAGACCAATTTATGAAAAAATTCGTTATATGGAGATAGATATTTCGCTATATAGAGACTGTTTTTAATGTAATCATGCGAAAAGGGGACCGTTCCTACAAAAAATTCGTTATATAAAGAAATTCGATGTATGGAGTTTCGTTATAGAGAGACTCGGCTGTATTGAACGTGACTTACTAATTTGATTTGTATCAATTCAAACGGGATACTCCCTATTTAGTGCTATGAACGTCACGGTTCATAATTATCAGTTATGACTGACGGAAGACGTGAGTGAAAACTATAAAGCAAGAAATGCATATATGACTAAAGTCTGAAGACATTTTTCACGTGAATATTAAAAGCTATAGACTTAATACAATAACAAAAATTTTAAGTTTGAAACGATGACGTATCTCTTATACTCTTAGAGAAAGTTCTAATATAACAATGATTATTTACGAAAATCATTATAAAAGATAAATCGAGATACACTGTTAAAATTTTTGTCCTAGTTTGAACCAAATTTAGGCGTTCAGTAGCTGCCACCATAAGATGGGGGAAATCTCTTACTAACATTTGGAGCTGCCTTTTTACAATCTCGGTTCTAACTATTGGAACTTTGCTTCAATAGGAGCTCCGGATATTGGTTCAAGATCGCACCGTCTTATAGTGACAGGTATTGAGCTCAAAAATTTGGTTCAAACTAGGGCAAGATTTTTATCAGCGTATATAAATCGAAAACTTTTATAATGAGATGAAATTTATGTTGTTGATGAATTAATCACATTTTATTCTATATAACGAAATCCATCGTTCCAGTAAAAGATTCGTTATATAGAGAAATTCGATGTAGAAAAAATGATGTTAAAAATCGTATTTAATGTGTAAATTTTGAACAAATATTATTTTTAACCGACTTCAAAGAGGAGGTTATGATTTCGACCTGTATGTATTTGTTGTTCACGCATAACTTTTGCAAATATGAACCGATTTTGATAATTCTTTTTTTGTTTGAAAGCGTATGAGGCCCATGTGGTCCCATTCGAATTTCATAAAAATCTGATAATTAGAACTTTTTTAAAAATAAAAACTTTAAATTTCAAACTCATTTTGAAGCAATCGACCAATTAGAAGTGCTCTTTTTGCATGCTTTTATGTTACACTTACATAGACATACGATCTTTTCACTGTTAAAAGTTTGAAGTTTTTGCTGCATCGTCACTCCTCCGCTTTTATGGAATATTTCTATTTTGACCAATGAGAATTCACCATAATACAATGAAGTAATCATTTTCTATAAAAGCGATGGATAGACGATAAAGTAAAAGTTTCAAAATTTTAACAGTGTTCAAAGTGCAAAATCCTAACTGGACGAGGGCCAGGATTCACATAAATTTTGCGCTGTTTGCGAAACGAGATTTATTAACAAGAAAATTTATTTAAAACATTGAAAAATTTACTAAAATTCAGGTTTCTCATTTGTTAATCTGGTTTCGCTAACAGCGCAAATTCTACCTGGATTCCGGAGAAGTTCTCTTATGCAAGAAACTGGAAATATAGCATTTAGGGGATATAGTGTGGAAATCGGCTATCTCAGGGCGTGTTCAGAGCAACTTACAAAAGTAACTAATTTTACCGACCGATTGTAGGGCAGTACGAAAGCAAATTGTGGCATCAATGAAAACTATTCTGTTGAATTGTAGCTGACGTCACACTTCGCTTTGATTTTCATTTCGTACTTGTCTACAATCGGTAAGTGGTCGGTAAGTAACCGATAAGTTGTGCTGAACACGCCCTCTGTAACACTTAAAAAAAGCGCTATAATGTTCTATTCTTTAAATGTGCAACAATGTTAATGAAATTTAAAGATAGAAGCGGCATCTGCAAGACATTTTCTAAAAATGCAATAATTATTGCTAGTCTAGATAATGTATCACGAAAATGCCGCAGATGTCGCTGTGATCGACACTTTGGAATTCAGTAGCATCGTTGCAGATTTAAAGGATACAAATTTTTAGCACTGCTTGCATTGTAAAAAATTGAACCCTTTTGCTGCATCGTCACTCCATCGCTTTTATAGGAAAGGATTACTTTGCTCTATTATGGAGCATTCTCATTGGTCAAAACAAAGAAATTCTATAAAAGCGATGGTGTAACGATGCAACAAAAGGGTCAAATTTTTTACAGTGTCGATAGCAGATTTTCACTCCATGTATTCCAGATTCTCTCCTTCGAACAATGAAATGTTCGCGCTCTGATTGTGTACTCGTACTTTAAACTGTAAAAAATCTGACCCTTTTGCTGCATCGTCACTATCCCGCTTTTATAGAATATCTCACTTTTGATCCATGAGAATGCTCCATAATAGGCTGAAGTAATCGTTTTGTATATTAGCGGTGGAATACATATTTCTATATTAGCTGTTTAAAATATCTTGAAAAATTACCTCTGTTTTTAAAGACTATCTATTTTTTGACCAATGAAAACGCTCCGTAGACGTTTTTAGATCGCTCTCATTAGTCAGAAAATAGATAGTCTTTAAAAACAAAGGTAATTTTTCACAATAATTTTAACGTGTACTGATGGATTGTCAGCTTTTCAATGCCCATTTACGAAGTCTGTAGATTTCAATGTGGACCTTAAGACACTACACTAGTCTCAGAAAAAGACCCGGATGTTACTGTAAAGACTATGGGTGTGTTCTTTTCAAATATATCGCTCAAATTTTAATATATTTACATGATTTTTTTTACATAGGATAGCCGAGGATGATCTACAACGGCCTAGTTTTTACTTCTTCGATTTTGCTTATGTATGTTTTATATAATGATAGTTTCAATTTCAGAGCCGTTTAAACCGGTTTTGAAATTTAAAATAGTTTTTTTTTTTAAATCTGTAACCAAAATTGAAAAAGTAAAACCTAGGTCGGTTGCGGAATATCCTCAGCTATCCTATGCAAAAAAACACGTAAAAATTTTAAAATTTGAGCGAGATATTTGAAAAGAACGCCCCCATAGACTTCACATTATCATCCGGGTCTTTTTCTGTGACTAGTGTGCGGCCTTAAAGTTTGCTGGATGCGATAAATTTCCGAAATGTCAAAGCTTAAATGGACAAATTCTCGCATCCACTAAACGGAAATAGACTATAGTATAGTATAGAAATACGAGACTATAGTATAGAAATAGTATATATTTTGCTCCGGAGGAAAAAAATATCTCTACATATCAATGCAAAATAAAGTGCAAAGATATGTGTAGCAAAATTATCTTTAGATTTAGATTTGGTTACCGGATTAGACACCAGAATGATTTCAGATTTTGTTCATGTAGGATTTCTCGACGTGAATATGACGACACATGGAGCACAGTATACGAATGATTGAAAAGATTCTGGACAAAAATGAGTGATCAAGGTGGTCCTTGTGGCCGAGTGGTTAAGACACCACGCTGCTAATCTCTTGAGAGCGTAGGAGATTGTGGGTTCGAATCCCACTGGCTCCGTTGCACACACTCTTTATGTGTAGCTCCCGGTTGTACTTTTCTTGTGTCGTAATATTTCCTTGTGCTATCTTGTCCTTGTATGTCCACGAATTTGTAAAATAATATGATTATGCATTTATGTCTGTGTAGAAATAAAGGATCATTCGGCGTACAATCGAATTCTACCAGGAAATCATCATCAAATTTTATAATAAAAAATGCCTAGCATTGCGATACATTGTTAAAAATTTAACTTTTGCTGCATCGTCACTCCATCCCTTTTATGGAATATCTCATACATACACTGTAAAAAATTTTGCCCTTTTGCTGCATCGTCACTCCCCCGCTTTTATGAAATATTTGTCTTTTGACCCATTAGAATGCTCCATGATAGGCTGAAATAATCGTTTTCCCTAAAAGCGGTGGATTTAGTTTCAAAATTTTAGTTGGTCTAAAAGTGAAAAAAGTATTTGGGCATCGAATGCTGTCACTCTCTTATAGATGCAGCCAAGTACAGGTTATGATTTTCGGATTCCTCGTCGAATCATTTCCGATACCTTTACTGCATTTATAGGAATTAGATTGTTGTTGTTTATCTATTGAATCATAGAGCGATTTTTTTAAATCTTTCTTTTTGCTTTTTTTGACTGAAGGGGGAGTACTTTTGACTACACTAGAAAAGCATTTTACTATTCATTGATACATGGAGTCATTTTGCTCTTTACTCATATATGGAAGCGCTTTGCCGCGCGCTTATGTGTAAGGACACTTTACTTAAGGCATTGTCACCTTTTGATAACCACTTCCGATGTCCGTACGATTAGATGTTGACTTTAAGATTTCATGAATGTGGTAGCTTTTCGTCATGTCAGATCTGAAGAAGTTACCACATCTAGAAAACCCAAGGATTCACAACGATACTAACCGATATTGTAAGTGTCTTTTGAAAAGTTGGCAATCAAACAGCTACAAGTAAAGCGAATACATCAGAACTCAGCTAAGTGCGTTCATTAGTAATGCGTTGCAAAGAGCCTTCATATGTCAGTACACATAATTATGTATTACGGTATAAATAACTAAAAAGTAGGAAATAAATTTAACTTTTTCAAAAAAATGTATAACCGACTCCAAAAGAAAAGCGCTAAAAAGAATTAAATAATTCTATAAAAGTCTCTAATGACAAATTGTTATCCAATAACCACACATTGACTATCATGTACCGGTATAAAACGGTTAAATTTAATATATAGAATTTAATATCCACCAAACATAGGTTTTCCAGAGAATATTTTTTACAAGAGATTAATTTACATATTTTTGATTTAATTTTTGAATATATACATATAAAAAGTAAGGAATTACTTTTTGAAGTTGGTGCCAAACTATCTTAAGTATAGTAAGAATTGTGGATATATTATGTCTAGTACCATAAATAAAATGGGGAAATCATTATCAATTATGATTGTTTGGCACTAACTTCAAAAAGTAATTCCTTACTTTTTATATGTATATATTCAAAAATTAAATAAAAAATATGTAAATTAATCTCTTGTAAAAAATATTCTCTGGAAAACCTATGTTTGGTGGATATTAAATTCTATATATTAAATTTAACCGTTTTATACCGGTACATGATAGTCAATGTGTGGTTATTGGATAACAATTTGTCATTAGAGACTTTTATAGAATTATTTAATTCTTTTTAGCGCTTTTCTTTTGGAGTCGGTTATACATTTTTTTGAAAAAGTTAAATTTATTGATGTTTTTATTTAAGAATTTGAAATGTTTAAAAGTAAATATTAACCTAACATTTTATTTCTTAATTATTAAGAAGTTTCAAAAAAGAGAACAGACATTTATTTGAAAGCTTAATGAAAATCTAATAAGGAAGACTTGCATTAATTTCAGACGAAAAAATCTGTAATTTTTGTTGTTTTGATTTTAAAATTGTTACGCTCTCAAAAAAAATGCTTAAATTTTAGCAAGGAATGAAAAATCGTAGTTAACATTTTCCTCCATTTGAAAGCCTCTTCTGTTTTGAGAAGGATGTTGAAAGATGTGTGGGTGGTGGGATGAATAAGTTGGATAAAAAAAAGAACAAGGAGAGAAGTAATATCTTTAAAATAATCAGCACTGAACGATAAATCAAAAATAAGTGATGGAAAATTGATTTTATATGATTTCGAAACTTCTTAAAACTGAATAAATTAAGACCAATTTATGAAAAAATTCGTTATATGGAGATAGATATTTCGCTATATAGAGAGTGTTTTTAATGTAATCATGCGAAAACGGGACCGTTCCTACAAAAATTTCGTTGTATAGAGAAATTCGATGTATGGAGTTTGGTTATAGAGAGACTCGGCTGTATTGAACATAACTCACTAATTTGATTTGTATCAATTCAAACGTGATACTCCCTATTTAGTGCTATGAACGTCACGGTTCATAATTATCAGCAATGACTGACGGAAGACGTGGGTGGAAATTATAAAGCAAGAAATGTATATATGACTAAATTCTTAAGCCATTTTTCACGTGAATATTAAAAGCTATAGACTTAATACAATAACAAAAATTTTAAGTTTGTAACGATGATGTATCTCTTATACTCTTAGAGAAAGTTCTAATATAACAATGATTATTTACGAAAATCATTATAAAAGATAAATCGAGATACACCGTTAAAATTTTTGTCCTAGTTTGAACCAAATTTTGGCGTTCAGTAGCTGCCACCATAATATGGGGAAATCTCGTACTAACATTTGGAGCTGCCTTTTTTCAATCTCGTTCCAACTATTGGAACTTTGCTTCAATAGGAGCTCCAGATATTGGTTCAGAATCGCACCGTATTATAGTCACAGGTATTGAGCTCAAAAATTTGGTTCAAACTAGGGCAAGATTTTTATCAGTGTATATATAAATCGAAAACTTTTATAATGAGATGAAATTTATGTTGTTGGTGAATTAATGACATTTTATTTCATATGAAAAAAAAATGGTCAGAGGCACAGAGATACAACTTAAATCACGAGTATAGATAATAAATAATTATATATAATTATGTATTCTTATTACTTAAAAAAATAATTTGGGCATCTTCATAAAAAATTGGGAGGTTAATGAAATTCGGTTTTCATTTAGGTTTTAAAAGCCTATTTCGGTCTATAATTAATGATGAATATATAAAAGAGAGAAAAATATTTATCTTACCATAAATTATCAGAGAAATGGCACAAATGTAAAGTACCATAGATAGTAAAGCGGCAGTCACTGAAAAAAATAATAGAAAATTACGCATAAGATACGGTACACATTTTAACATTTAAAATCATAAAATTTTACTGTCAAATCATTTGCTTCTATGTTTTTAATACTGCTAAAAATCTCAGAAAAATGGCTTGAAGCATTCATTTTTTACATGATTTAAAACTAAATAAAAATAAACTGATTTAAATAAATGTTTGGAAACCTAGATGTTTAAATATTACAGAAGGATGTATTAGTAGGCAAATGAACTAACTACAGTGGCGGTCAAAAGTTTCCGGCCAACAAAATTTTTTTACTTTATTTGTAAATATACCCACATGAAAAGGAATCTAAAAGTGATACTTATACATTTTATTGACATAATAGTTAGGAAATTATTTGTGGAATAACACATAAATATCAATAAATTTAATTGACAAAATTAAGTGCAAAGAAAAACGCATGTTATCAAAAGTGTATGGCTACCTTCGTAAGTTTCGAAAAAATGTTAGTGTGATAGAAATAACAATTATCAACAATATTTACAATTAATATTTTATCGTCGTACATTTAGTAATAAGTTCTGTGGCGCAGCAACGTGACATTGATTTAAATCAAAGGTTAAAGATCGTTTATGGTATACGTTTTTTCCACACTTCTTGCTATTTTTTCGAAATTTCGGCTGAGTTAGAATATTTAAAGTTCCGCACACGTTTTCCAACTTATTTCCAAACATTTTTTATAGGATTCGTTTCGGGCGTTTAGGCAGCCCATATCAAAAGCGGAATTTTTAATCCATATCAAAAGCCAATCCTCTTCA
Organism: Maratus speculifer; assembly: GCA_964019185.1. Classification (NCBI taxonomy): domain Eukaryota; kingdom Metazoa; phylum Arthropoda; class Arachnida; order Araneae; family Salticidae; genus Maratus; species Maratus speculifer. The sequence continues at coordinate 293,967,852 of OZ025294.1, read as the reverse complement.
ACCTTCATCCATTCATTAAGTCGTAATCAAGTTAAAAAAAAAAAAATAGTTGCGACCTTAATTATTCCTCAAATGAGGAATCAAATGATAATGCAAGATATTCTTATATATTGCACTAACAGGCTATGCCCGCTGCGCTGGTCAATATATCAAAATCAACCGTGGATAAAACGAACTGGTGAATTTAAATTTCTATTTTAAATAATTTGGATCTCCAGCAGCACCTTGCTCATTGCTGAAAACGATTTAGACACCATTGTGATATTAAATTATCTTAAACGTTGCGCAAAAACCAGCTATTTAGAAGCAACTATTTTAGTTTATTACTAACAGTGCACATTTGGAAGCGAAATGAGACCATTATGGCAACAGGATTTAAAATTTTCCCTTATCTGAAGAAATATTAATTATTACAGTCGTTACCATGGTACAACTTCTGAAAAATTTCTTTACAACTTTTCATTATGTGAAGCCAGGAACCCAAAGCTACTCCCACCTAAAAAGTTTATATATATATTAAATTTTGTCCGCACGATAAAAGGCACAATTATGCAAGAATCATCCTCAAACTTGTCGAGTACATTGAGGTGGTTAATATCTCAGTGGGAATTGCAAGTTAGCAAAATCGGCCCAACGGGAAGGTAATTGGGAAGAGTTCAAAAATTTGAATACCATCTTAACATGGCTTTCACAAAACCAGCTCTTACAAAACAATAGCAGGGAAAAAAATAAACATTTTTCGTTGCAGCAAGTTGCCAATGATAAAAAACACACACACACACATTAAAATTATCACTACAACAATTACTTTATTATTGCAAAATTTCCTCCTGAAAAATGAAAACAAAATTATTTGCTCTTCCGTATTTAAGCATTTTCTCTTTAGTTATTTAAGATAAAATTATGTAAATTTGTATAATTTGGCGAACGATTTGGCGAAACTGATTGACGTGATAATCAAGTAGTAGCCAATTTACAGTTTTCATATTTCACAAAAGATTCCTACACAGACATCATATACGCAATAGGTTTAGCACGATTATCTTGCAACTACAATGTGACAAAATCCTCGTTTTAGAATACCAAGGAAATTTATGTATATTTTATTATTTTCTATCATTTTAAACAGCAATTAACAATAAAAAAAAGTAACTGTAGAACAAAACAACAAATATCATATCAAAAAAGAAAAAAAAATGAAAGTAAATAAACAACTTATCATCAGATAAACAAATATATCTGGGTTACCATATGAGGCAAATAATGCCATTTTGGCGCCAGTGAGATATTTCGATGAGTATATGACGAAATCCGTGACAAAATTTCCATTTGGAAAAAACTTTAATCGGTATTTATACTGCATTTTCTCTACTTATGTATAAGAAAAAACTTTGTCACAGATGTCATGTATGCACCACATTGGCGCAATTTTTTTCTGGCGCCAATTTGGAGAACTTGGTTTTTAGTTACCAATTTCATAAATATTTTTTAATTATTTTGTATTATTTGAAAAAAAAAATAATAAATAAAAAAAGTTTAATTAATAGCTATAGAACAAAATGATTTATATTATTTTAAAAAACAAAATGAAAGTTAATAAATAGTTTATTAATAAATAAACAGCCATAGTCGGTTTATCATGTGTGGCATAGAATCGCCATTTTGTTGCAATCGTGCGAATGTGGTGCGTATGTGACATCTGCGCCAAAACTTTAAAAAGTTGCAATTAAATTATTTTACAGTTTGGGTGAGGAAGACATTTATAATAAAATTTAAACATTATACGCATTTTTTTTTTTTTTGCTATAACTACTATTTATATATTTACAATTAAACATAAAAAAAAATATCCTAAAAATGCTCTCACACATTTAAAAGAGAGTGAGAGAATTTAGTAATTGTGAACATCGCTCCGGCTTATGCCTTCTTGGTATAAAATCGCATTGTTTGATGACAAAAGTAAATTCAAACTCCCAAATAAACAAATAATATACAATTAACAGATAAAACCATTTTTAAAAGTAATTCTGATATTTTGTCCTGTAAGACACACAATGGTAGAATTAGATTTAAAAAATATTTTTTTTTACATAGAAAAATGTTATTTACGTTTTATCTAATAAAATATTTAAAATACATTTTTGTCAGCCTGCGGGAAAGAGAATAGAGAAAGTTTGATTGTAGAAATATTGAAGAGGAAATGGTCAATTAAAAAAGACTTGTAAATTTTATTCAGCGGGAATTTTTCATTTCAAAATGTTATCTATAGTAATAACGCATAATTGGATAAATTTACTTTGAATTGCCAAATTTTTCCTTCAGTACTACTTGGTTATACCGTCGACCAATTTCGCCAAATTATACAAATCGCCAAATTATACAAATCGCCAAACTATTAGCCAGATTATATAGATTAGCATAAATTTTCATTTAAATAACGAAAAACAAATTAGCAGAACATATATAAAAGCAGAAATAAAATGTCGAATTAAAAATCACTTGATGACATAATTAGTATTTATATTATACTTAATGTCAAGTGAATGTGACATTTGCGATCATCCATTATTGACATTTAATCTTGGAATTTGGGGGTAGATTTTTAATCGATGGGGTATTCTTTCCTTCTTCAGTTTTTAAATTTTAAAACTGAAATTTTTCGTGTAAGTGAAATTGACGAAATGGCGCAAGAAAAATTAAATTAACAATGAACATTTGCAAAAAGAAATAAAAGAGTTATACTCATATCTATATAATTTACGATTGAATATTAAAATATACTCTAAAAATTATCTTCATTTGAAAAAAAAAAAAAACAACATTGTTGCGACCATTAAGAACCTAAGTCAGGCATTAAGTCAGTAGTGCATTTTCGGCTTAAAAACACATTCATGGCGACAAAAGCAAGATGAAAATGGTATAGAAACGAATAGTAATTCACAACTTACAGTGTCTTTTACAATCAGATCTGCTTTTTTCCGCTGTAAGTTATATTATACGGAAATTCGATAAAAAAGAGAAAGAAAATAATAAAAAGGGAAATAACTATCATTCAAAATTCATTTAATCAATTTCTGAAATTCATGTTTTTATTCTAACACCAGGGATAAGTCGCCAAAAGTTGAACCAATTGTTATATTTCGCGTTAATTTATTTTTTAAGCATTACAAATATTTTTTTTCATTTTCAAGATAAATATATTTTTATAATATTACGCCTCATTTAAGCGGTTTTTCTTTATTATTATTAATATCATCAGTAGTTATTTTCTGCTATTATTTGCAAGATATTTGTAATATTTTTAATAGATATAGCCATTTTAATTCTTTTAGCAATTATAATTTTCGCCAAAAACAGCTACTCGCAACCCTTTTGTCAAAAATAACCGAAAAATACGAAATTTACTACGAAAAATCAGAGTTATCCCTGTAAATTTGATTCATAAACCTTCGGAAAAATATTTCCTATCGAATGATACAATCGGCAAAAAAATCCATCGGGTAGTTTTTGAAAACACTCGTTTGGAAGTTTCAGAACTTCTGCTTTATAATATATATGATATGATATGATTATTCATCTTACCTCGGATTTCAAATAACGGACTAACACGTTTTGAAGAAAATACTCCCCATATTATTATGTGTCCTCCGCCATGTTTCATTGTAGGAAAATATATGTCGAATCACATCTTTTGTTGTTAGGTCATCTGACATAGTGTCTACCATCACTCCCAGAAGAGTTTGAAACTCGATCGATGGAAAATTAGAATTTTTCTTTTTCAGGTTTACTTGACCAGGTTTTATGTTCCTTGGAAAACGCCAGTCGGGTATGTTAATTTATTTTTACCTATGAATTTTTTAACACCGACTCTTCCATAAAGTTTTGTATCACATCAGCATCTTGACACGGTAGACTGACTTATTTCAGCAATATTTTCATTCCGTAAATCGCAGTATATTGCAACGGAGTTTTCATGCGGATTATCAATAGTTTTTCTCCTGATAATTCTGTCCTCAGGAATAGTAATTTTCCAGGGTCTCCGGGACCTTTGAATGTTCTGAAAGCCATTCCGTAAATCGCTGGATATTGCAACGGCACTTTTATGTGGCTCATGACGTGTTTTTCTCCTGATAATTCTTTCCACAAGAATAGTCGTTTTCCGTGATCTCCCTGACTTCAGAATCTTTTAAAGACCAGATTCAGATTCAGTTAGGTGGGGAGGCCTACCATATGGCTTGAGCTCAACAAGCCCCACCCTTTTAAAGACCATGGTCATCTTCATATAATTTTTAAATATGGTTGAAAGACGATTTTTACCGATTGATAACTTTGCCACAATATTTCGAGACGTTTGGCCCTTTAGCAACAAAATAATTATTTATTTACGAACAATACTTGTTGAACTTTTTTTAACTATGCTATTCACTTTGATTCATTCACAAATACGACCAAAAAACATTTTACCGATAGAAATAAATTAAGGCATGATGAGTGGCCGGAAACTTTTGCACACGCGAATTCCGAGTTCTGCCTCTTTGCATGAAGTGTCTTCAGTATCTTATCAAAATTATCACGTGGTCAGGGGTCATTCACATATTCCTAATTCTTGAAAGAATTGTGACTCTTCATCGCTGAAACCTTCTGGTAGATAAATCAAAGATACTTACTGGCCGGAAACTTTTGACCGCCACTGTATATTCGTCAGAAATGCATAAAAATTAGAAAATTAGATATAAATAATATTAAAACATTAACATAAAGTTAAAATAGTTTTAACAAGATGTTGAGAATTTATAACCCATTAAAGGGTCTGTCGGGTATGTCATTTCAAGTATATCTTGAAATTGGTCCAAGTATTTAACATACATGTATATATTTATTTATTTTTTTTTAATATTTAAATTGAGAATTTTTTAATTTTTTTGATTTTTTAATACAAATGAGAGAAAACAAATAATTGTAATTTAAGAAATTACCCCAACCATTTGAAAAATGTTTCACTCGATACATTCATCTATCATTTTAAGCTAAATACCAGTTGTTTTATTGTGTATTATCCGTGCCACTGCTATAAATGACTTTATACATGCTGCAATTTGAAGGTACGGTTCGTTTAAGTTATATCACTCTATTGTCGCCAAGCATAAAAGTTGGCGACGAAAGAAACATTTCAAACTATTTAACATTGTTGGTGCAAAAGTAATCATTATTAAAATACAGCTTTGGCATATACTGTTATACTTGTAAGACTTTGGCATATATTGTTTGATTTTACAGAGCAGAATTTTGGTGATGGAGGTTTTAAACCAAAATCGATCGCAGCACATGCATCTGTGAATGGGTCCATCAGACATCGAATCAAAAAAGTTTTTTCCCAGTTTTTCCCAAGCCGATTGCTTTTTAGTTTTCTTTTTAGGTGGTGGAAAATCAAGAGTAATAGCTATAACATTTTCCGGCTTGTTAGAATCACTATTGGCACTCAAATTTTCCTGGTTAGAACCGACCGATAGTAAAACGCCATGGCTAGTGGATTGGTCGCCCTGGCGACATGATGTTTTACAATTAATCGGTTCGGCATTAAATTGCTTCCTTTTTCGTGATCGCCTTTCAACACGTAATTGGTTTTCAGCGGCTCAATAATCTTTTGATTTTATCATTTTCTGCATTGAAAGACGTTTTTGCGCCAAACCAAATACAGTATTACTCAGTTATCCCGTCGACCAATTTCGCCAAATGATACGAATCGCCAAACTAATAAGCAACTTATACATGTTGACTGTGTTTAATATCATTGAATGCGATATTCACGTTCATTCATTTCTTTGGCTTCGGCTTTTTCCGTATCTGTTAATTTCCGTCTACCCATTTTTAAATTTGTTAGTTTTCTCCTTTATTACAATGATTTTAACCATTTTAATTTACTATTCAAATAAAAATTCTTCTAAAAGTAAAGAATTTAATTTAAATTCAAATAAAAACTCTTCTAAAAGTAAAGAAATTAATTTAAATTCAAAAGTGACCACATCATTCAAAAGTGGTAACATCATTCAAAAGTGGTAACATCATCGGGTCCATTCTCCCGAAAACAACAACCATTTTTCAAATGGTTAAAAACATATCAAATGTAAAATTATATACATCCTTAAATCCATGCACAGTTTTATATAAAATATACTGATGAATGTTGAAAAAATATTGAAGCAAATATATTTATATTTATAAAAGTAATTAGGAATTTTTAGAAAAGTTAAAATAAAAATAAAATAATAATTTTAGTAAAATAGGCTGTTATGCAAGATATTTTAAATTTTATTTAATTTTTAATATTATGTACTTTTCACCATATATTATTATAGTATAAATCAAAAGAGAAGAAATAGTTTCAAACGTAGTGCATCACCTTAACTCATTCAATTTTGTTCTATAACAGATTAAAGGTTTTCACCATTTTTACCTTCGAAAACGTTCCATGCACATTTTAAAATTTTCAATGTTACTCAAAATTCCTACAGATGCTTCTTATATATATATATATATATATATATGTAAACATAGATTAGTAAAAATAATGTATGTAAAACTATTTAGATTTTAAAAATTTAATAATTTTTAAATTAAATTCTATAGAATTCTAATTAAATTCCTTTCTTTAAAGTTTTACTTATGTATAAACAAAAATATTTTTTTATGTATAACAAGATTATTTTAGAAAAGAACAAAAATTAATAAAACATTCAGTGCGCATGGAGCACTTTGAAGAATGCTAATTACTCGTGATTTTCAAATGCTAAACATTCATTACTTCAAGATAAATTAATAATATCTTAATCAAAATTTGCATACTTATAACTAATAACACAATAAACATTAGCTGTATTTAAAAAAATATATATATATCATTGAAAACAAAAAAATTATATTGATTATCCTTGACATGACCTTCAAAATTTTTGTTTCAATAAATAGCAGTTAAAATATTATTTTAATCATTTTTTGTTTACACAGACAATACCTGATTCTTATTAAGTTTTCAGTAGGTAACTTTAGCAAGGCTTCCTTGCGCTGTTTTTTCATATTGGAAAAATCCAATTTATTGATGATTTAACATTTCTGTATCTCTTAATAATAAAAATATTCCTGAAGATACGTAAAGGCATACTGCTAAAAAACAGGAAAGATAATGCATTTTTTAAAATCTAAATCCTTTAATCAGAATTAAAGATCGGACCCAACTAAACTTTAAGAACAGTGAAAGCAAACTTCTGTCAGAAGTGTCTGAAATTTCTCATTAAAAATTATGCCGTCATTTTCAAGTCATGCGCGTTCTTGCTTGGCGCTTACCGTATAATATCATAGGGAAAACGCTAATACGGAGATTTTCACATTTAATTTAATGTCTAATGATTAGTATTGCATTTATGTGCATTTATATTAATGTTTGAATTGTGTAATTGTTACATAATGAGTTATTTTGTATATTTACAAGCACAAATCTCGTTTTTTGGACTCGTGTATCTGCGAAGAAACGTTTTTTATCATTTTGAAGTTGTATTTATTGAAGTTAAGAACTTTATCTAAAATAATGAAAGGAAAATCTTGCCTAATTTTTAGTTTTTAAGTAGTTTCTTTAATGTCAGTATTTTCATCCTATTTCGTTTTTGGGGAAAAGTGCGGTAAGATGCCGTTCATTTTATAGAAAAAATCGGTATTGTTTCTCAAATGTTAAAAATTATAGCATTTATTAATTAAAATCACCATCAAAAAATAGTGTATTAACAAAACGATTATCGCTGAAGTCAAAGAGATCAATTAGAGTTGAAGCATACTTTATGAAGAAACTGTGAATTTTTAAAACAGATTTCGTTCCTCCTTGACATGAGTTGAAGTTTTCTACATATTGGTGTAAATTGCTCAACATAATGTACTTCTATCCTGCCTTTTTTGCGATTTCCGCAATAATTCTCTCTCTCTAGAAATAATGCACGGGTTTTCATAAAACTTCAGATTCAGTTATTCCTTAATATGATTTGGCGTTGTTTACATTTTGATGTAAATCGCCAAACAGATCGCATCATTATGCTGCATTTTTCATGATTTCCGCCGTCAGCCCTATCTCAAGAACTAATGCATGCATTTTCATCAAACTTCTGATTCAGTTAGATGTTGACATAAGTTAAGCAAATATGGTGTAAAGTAGCCAACAAGTGGCGCTGCTATGCTGCGTTACGCATAATGTACGTTAATTCAGCGATAATCATATCACAAGAACTAATGCATGAAATTTCATATCATTAAAATTACCATGATGGACATAGATTTCCATTACATTTTGGCACTGTTATAACGAATTTTGAAGTATTAACATGGATGAGATAAAAAAAAAAATTGGGATTGTCACATCTGACTAGTTATTTTTTTTTTTTGGTTTTGTAAATCACGTTAACAAAAGCATTTTTAGGTACATTCGTAACTATGTTAGTAGTTAGCAACTATAGTTGTCGTTCAATCCGTCCATACATATGTCCATCTGTCTGTTCATCTGTCCGCATAAAAGAGAGCAAAAATTATACAACCGAATGATAAAGTTAAAATATATAATTGTTGCATAATTTTGTCGAGTCATTTCAAATTTATGAAAATAGGATGTCCAGTTTAATTATAAGAACAATGAAAAGTATCCCGTTACATTGCGAGCAATGGAAGAAAATCGTTTCAAGTGCATTTTAATGATGTTACACTATTTCGAACACAATAAAATTAATATGTATGTAACTAACATATACATTCTGTACAATGTGTGGTACAAAGACTATTTGTTAATAATTTATTGGGCCACACAAAATTATTTTATTGTATAATGGTACAGGGGGAACATTGTTTGGGGCGCGTTTTAATCATATTAAACTATTTCACATTTTATGAAATTGATATACGTTGCTGAAGTTTTTTGCAAAAAAACTTCCTGTAAAATAGAAATCAGATAGTATTTTCAGGAATATACATAAAATTGCATCTACCATACTGTATCCGAAACACACTGTTTCACCAAGATCTAAATATTTTAAAAACTTCATTATAGTACGAACGCACTTCCTTTGCTATGCATTATGTGCAATTTTCAACTTGTCTATGACAGAAAAACTTACTGTTTATTTTGTCTCCATCGTTACCCGATGATGTAGTTTGTTGGGCGGTATTTCCTCCTTCGTTGGATTGTGCTACATTGCTAAGACGCACATTGCTTGGCTGCTCATTGATCGGCTGGTTCGGTTGTACTATTCTGACTGTAGAATCATATGTATTATGTACTTCAGTTGAAGATTCTGGTGAAGGAATCAAATTTTGGGTTGATGACTGTCCATTTCTCTCCCCATTCATATATTGTGTATTTCTCTCTTGCAGTTCCTAATAAATATAAATAGCAGAAAAAGAAAATTTTAAAATATTAGTACAATGCTAAGAGGCACCGTTTTAGGTATGCTAACTGCCCCCTCCCCACCACCTCCCAAGGCATTTGACGTTTCAGAAAATTTATCAATCATCATTAGTGCTGGGCGATATATCGATAAAACTGATATAAAATATAAATCATGATAACGATATCAAAAAACCCTATACAACGGTATATCACGAATATTATAATCCTTCTGCAAACCGTCATTATCGTACTTTTCATTAAACCACAACTTTAAACAGCGCTTTTTCAACTTCGAGTACTCATTATTCTACCACACTAAGCCAATGTATTAAATACGATATTGATTAACATGATACTAACGGAGATATTTCTACAAGCTTAAACCATGATGAATCCTCGAGACTCTCCCATGCTGAACCATCATCTCATCGTGATACTAAACGTGTGATTTTTTATCAGCCTAGACCATGATGCACTCGTCAAAATTCTCTCATTTTCAATCCTAATATTATCATGATACTAATGGTTTAATTTTTATCAGCCTAAACCATGATGCCTCATCAAAGTTCTTTCTGCACAAATCGTGATATTACTATGATAGACTCTTCTAAATTCTCCTTGCTTCAACCGTGATATTATCATAATACAGACGGAGTCATTTCTCTCAGTCTAATAGATATTCGAAAAAGAGATTGTTAAGGTGTTTAGATGACTAGTGATAATTATCATATTTATCACCGTTGTTAACGGTGTTTTCCTTCCTCGTTAGATTGCGCTACATTGCTCAGACGCACATTTTTCAGCTGCTCATTGATCACTGATTTGGAAGTTCTATTGTGACTGTAGAATCGTATAGAGCAAGAGCCCGTGACTGGCAGACCTTCGTTATTTTATAAAAGCTGAAACTTTCTCAGCGCAGTCTTCCAACAAAGATAGGAACGATGGGTAATTATGAAATTTGGATCATGGTGGCTTTGGCAGTGACCAGGGAGCAAAGGTGTAAAAAATACCACTTACTTTCGTCATTTTATAAAGCGTAATTTTTTGATATTTCCTTTGGAATGATGTTAGAAATCACGTCCTCTATTGGCAGACACTTCCTGTGGTTCCAACCCCCGGCCGACAACCACTAAACTTCAATAATAGGAAATTCTACTTTCGTCATTTTATAAAAGCTGAATTTTATGTATGTTACTTGGGTAACTACTAGAAGATATTTCCTCAGTTGGCAGACAGTTTTGGTGGTTCCAACCCCCGGCCGACAGACATATACGTCGGCTTCTCAATACACTAGAGTCTCTGTATAGCCCGGGCGCGAAACAGACATTTTCCCCCTTTTCCCCTTGGCTCTGAAATTGGCACACAGTTATTTGAGGTTGTTGCATGCAATTCTACGGTTGTTGACATTTAAAAAAAAAAGACCACAATGAAAGAAAAAAAATATAATTTAACAAATTAGAACGACTATTTGGAAAATGATAGTTTCAAAGCCTAAAATTTTAAAGACTTAAAAAGGAATTCTATACTTAATAATAATATTAAACATCATTTTTAGGATGACAATAACGAGTCATATATTACGTACACCATTAATTAAACATTAATATTCCTAGACCATAAATATAAAAAAAAACAGTAGTTTATTGTTATATAACTTTAACTGTTAAAAATGTGCATTTTTATTTGATGGAGTTAATCAGGCTGACTGCCTCCTATTACATATGACATGGATTAAACATTAATATTCCTGGATCCATCTTATAAAAATTTTAAATGAAATTTCAGTTTTACAATTTTTTGAACTGCAAATTTTAAAACTTCTAAACATTGCACATTTTAAATTTTTATACCGTTGCCTAGAGAAAAAAATGCTTTTATAAATGAAATTCGTTTGAAATTTTTATGACAATTTGTTTTCAAATTATTAATATTATTTAAAGTTTTTATTGCTTTTTTGTCATTGTGGCAACAGAAGTAAACAATTTTTGGACAATAAACATGGACCAATCAGAAAACGGAAAAAAAAAAAAAAAAAAAAAAAAAAAACCGGAATTAAACTAATAAAAACATTCAGATATACTTCGGATTTCCCAATTCTCTACCGAGGATAACAACTATTTTCCAAATAATAAAAATAAAGTTAAAAATAAAGTTCATAAAATACTTAAACATTATTTTCTAACGTATTTCATTTATTTTTAAAACAAGTATCAAAATGGAATTCATAATCAATAACATTATAAACATCAATTTTTTTTATTGATAAATAAGTACATAATAAAACAGCAATTTCGGCATGTGCCAGGGGATATAGCTTTCATATTCGTTGTTTTTGTTAAATATAACTTTTTTTGCGATTCGATTAGATGAGTTAATAAAAATTAAGAAGATGAAATGCTACGAACCCTATAAAAAGAAATTTCGTAAATACTGAATTTGCATGAGAATTGCGCCAAATTATTAATCTATAGCCAAATCGGCAATATTTATGATTTCTTAATTTTTATCTTCAAATTTGGCGATATTTTTAAATATTTGGCGTAAGTGTTTCCAAGCTTGGAGAGAATTCGAAGCTAATGTTCATTAATATTCATAAATAAATAACTGATTTTTAGTAAATTGGAAAATAGTTGTTATCCTCGGTAGAGAATTGGGAAATCCGAAGTGTATCTGAATGTTTTTATTGGTTGAATTCCGCATTTTTTTCGTTTTCTGATTGGTCCATGTTTAATGTCCAAAAATTGTTTACTTCTGTTGCCACAATGACAAAAAAGCAATAAAAACTTTAAATAATAATAATAATTTGAAAACAAATTGTCATAAAAATTAAAAAAAAAAAAAAAAAAAAATTCATTTAAAAGTGCATTTTTTTCTCTATGCAACAGTATAAAAATTTAAAATGTGCAATGTTTAGAAGTTTAAAAATTTGCAGTTCAAAAAATTGTAAAACTGAAATTTCATTTAAAATTTTTATAAGATGGGTCCAGGAATATTAATGTTTAATCTATGTCATACGTAATAGGAGGCAGTCAGCCTCATTAACTCCATCAAATAAAAATGCACATTTTAAACAGTTAAAGTTATATAACAATAAACTACTGTTTTTTTTTTTGGTCTAGGAATATTAATGTTTAATTAATGGTGTACGTAATATATGACTCCTTATGGTCATCCTAAAAATGACGTTTAGTATTATTATTGAGTATAGAATTCCTTTTTAAGTCTTTAAAATTTTAGGCTTTGAAACTATCATTTTTCAAATAGTCGTTCTACTTTGTTAAATTACATTTTTTTTTTCTTTCATTGTGGTCTTTTTTCAAAAAGTCAACAACCGTAGAATTACATGCAACAACTTCAAATAACTGTGTGCCAATTTCAGAGCCCAGGGGAAAAGGGGGAAAATGTTTGTTTCGCGCCCGGGCTATACAGAGACTCTAGTGTATTGAGAAGCCGCCGTATATGTCTGTCGGCCGGGGTTGGAACCACCAAAACTGTCTGCCAACTGAGGAAATATTTTCTAGTAGTTACCCAAGTAACATATATAAAATTCAGCTTTTATAAAATGACGAAAGTAGAATTTCCTATTATTGAAGTTTAGTGGTTGTCGGCCGGGGGTTGGAACCACAGGAAGTGTCTGCCAATGGAGGACGTGATTTCTAACATCATTCCAATGGAAATATAAAAAAATTACGCTTTATAAAATGACGAAAGTAAGTTGGTATTTTTTACACCTTTGCTCCCTGGTCACTGCCAAAGCCACCATGATCCAAATTTCATAATTACCCATCGTTCCTATCTGTGTTGGAAGACTGCGCTGAGAAAGTTTCAGCTTTTATAAAATAACGAAGGTCTGCCAGTCACGGGCTCTTAGACTAGTATGAATTGTGTACTTCAGTTGAAGATTTTAAAGAAGGTATCAAATGCTGGGTTGATGATTGTTCATTTCTCTCCCTCTCCATGTATTGGATGTTTGTCTCTTGTAGCTCCTAATAAATAGAAACAACAGAGAAATATTATTTTAAGGGATGTCTTCACTCGCTTGAAATCTGCCGCTTCATAATTTTAAATCAATAGGCAGGTTAATTTCGAATTAGTCGTTTAAATTTGAATATTTTTAAACGATTTCTTCGGCATAGGATAGCTGAACGCGATCTTTAATATAATTTTTTTTTTTTTTACTTTTTAAATTTTGGTTGCAGTTTTTTTTAGGTACTTTTAGTTTTATAACCTGTATCGCGTTCAAAACATGTTTCAAGTTTGAGCTGTTTACCTGTAATGGTTCTTGAGTTATAACAATTTAAATCCAGAAACTGTGAAAAAACGCAACATTAAGAAAAACGCATTTTCACAAAAAGTCGTCATCATGATAACTGTTGCTTGAAAGCTAGATTTCGAAAACAATATGTGTTATTATTATTATTATTATTATTATTATTATGGCTTAATTGTTATTGAAAATAAAGTGTACTGCAAGGTTCTTATAGCACAATCTGGTGTGCATGGAATTTTCAATTTATTTACAGAGACACACAAAAGAATTTGGTTGTAGGAGAAAATGAACAATAATTGAAACTATTGAAGCCTATGGGCAACAATTGCCTAAAATGCAGCATTAATTAAATTAATATAATTCACAGATATAATACGGTTTTCATTTTAAGTTATGATTAATTCTCTGGAGGCTTATATGCTTATACGTAATTTATTTAAAAAAATGTTAGAAAAATTATCTTTGTAAGCCTTTTTAAAAAATCAACTAGGTAATGAAGGTAGTTAACATAAAACACAATTCATATATTAGATGCTTAATTTTAAAGATTTAACCCTCTCGTCTACCGTCTATCAGTAATTTATTTAATGAGATTTTCTTTTTTAAAGATTCATGGGAGAAAGGCGGTGCCAATTTAATGTATTTTTATAGCTGCTTGTAATTGGTGCTACCGATGTAACATGTACCCTATAAAAATATTTCACCTTTTTTTAAAATGAAATAATTTTTCGAATATTCAGTAGTTTCAGAAATTACTATTTCCTACAAACAAACAATCATTTCTTCTTTTGAATATTTGTTCAGATCATAATATGCATCCATTCGGACACTGTTAAAATCAGGAAATGGTCCAGGGTAGGACATTTCTTCCCCTCCACCTCCAGGAGCATTGAAATAGCCTCCCGAAAAATTTAGAATGTATTCTTTTAATTCTCAAAAATTGTAATTTCCCACACAGAACTGTATATTACCCCTCCCCGGATCCACAGAAATCTTACTCGGAGAAAAATATCTGAATTCAACACTGTATTCAGGACAAATTGCTTTTTAAAATTATAATTATTTCAAGATAACATGACAATGGATAACTTACATATTTCTGTCTAACGTACTGAACTAGATTAAACGCCATCTGAATTAGAATAACAGTACAATCCTATCTCACTATCAACTACAGCTGTGAGTTTCAATATATGTACTTTTCACTCTTGCCTTTTTAAGTATTAAGTATCTCCTAAAACTCTTTCAGCATGTCTTTTCCTGTTGTAATCTGAAAAAAAGAAATTACATATTTAAAATTTAAAGCATAAAAATTATACAGATTTTGGTCATTGTCACAGTTTACATAAATATAATGTAATTCCTTTTAGATATCGAATTTACTTGAATCTATGATACTCTTGAATCTAACAATAAGATGCACTTAATCGTTAGCCCTAAAAGTAATAATTTTTAATTTCAACCAAAAAAATTTTCAAACAGCATTGAAAATATGAAGTTTAACGGGTTTAGTAATTAATAAGAGCAGTCGACAACAACATGAAACTTTTTATTAAAGAGGATTTTTAGGTTATCGTCAACGTAGAAGCTTCTGTATGTCAAAAACAATAAAGTATGCATTTTATTGAAAAGTCAACCAAACATCCACAATCTTCTCTAAATTTTTAATCAAATTTGTGAATGTTTTTTGCGGTTTTTTAAAAATCTGTATCCTTAAAATGTCTAAAAATGTAACAAAAACATACATAATTTTTATTATTCATCATTCAAAAATCAAACAACGTTTTCATTTTTAAAATGGTTTCAATATTTGCTGTTACACATACACAACAAACTATTTATGTTCCCTTCTTCACGATTAGATCTAAGCTATAAAATTTTTTAAATATATTTCCATTTCTACTCATAACAATTGGTATGTATTGATTGATTGTGAACAATATAATTATGATTTAAAATAAAAGAGGATTTAAAATTGATTACTGAAAATTTAAGGATATTTTAAAATATAAAATATATTCTGAAGCACATCAATTGAATAGCCAATGGAAATAAACGTAGTTTTCTTTCTAGTTTTATATAAACATTGTGCTTAAATCATCCTTGTAACTTTATTCTTCCTACATATTCATAAAATGGAATAATTGGGAAAGTGTCTTTCTATTTCTGCTATATATCTTATTTTTTAACAAACGCAGTGACAACTTTAAACGAAACAGAAAATTAAATATTGTTTCAAAACTTAGGGATACGTACAGATAACACAAATTAAGAAAGAGTCCTGTAAACCCCACCTATTTATTTTTAAGAACCACTGGAATATTCAAGAAGAATTCAAAAATTAACCTTAATAAATTATCTTAAATGTAAATCTACACACTCAGTAACACAACATTAAACATTTGATAAGTAAATATTAGATCAAAAGAAAACATCAGCAGACATTAGATATTCTTTGCAATAATAGGAAATAAATTCTATGGCTGAGGTCTCAAATGGTCTCAAAAAACGTCCAAGGCAGCCATGAAACAAAGTCAAGCAATCAGTCAAAACTAACTCGTTCGTTTCTTTTCTCCAGTGCCTCCTCGCAGTAGGATTATTTATAACAAACAAGTAAGAAACGCTCAGGAGTGTTCTGGAAAAGCCCCGTCTTCTAAAACTCTCTTTTTTGTAATTCTGAAATAAATCGCATGTACACCAGTTTTATCCTCGCACATATACCAATGACCAGGCACCTAGAATCTGTCTGAAATTTTTTCCTACCCTACCCGACCAGATTAACAAATGGAAGTTCTAAAGTCGGGGATCCAGAATGCAATGTATGTTTGTATCGATAAAGTATCTAACAAAGAAACCCCTTTTGGTGTTACTCATACCTAACATTGAAAGTTGGTGCTTTTTAGAGTCTTATAATAAAAAATTTGAAAATCCTTTTTTTTTTTTTTTTTTTTTTTGTTAAAGTAATTTTTTTTGTTTGTTTGTTTGCAGCAACATAATTTTCTGAAAACGCTATTTTCAATGCTACTTATCGGAATATTAACATAGATTAAAAAAAAGCATTTAAAAACATGAATTAGTTAATAATTAATATAAAATATTGAAAAAAGTTTAAAAATTCTTTTAAAAACCGGCGAAATCGGTTTTGGAAAAATACGACACTATATTAAAATTTTTGGTGGGGGGAAAGTAGGTGTATTTTTAAAAGCAAAATTTTTCTGCAACCCTAGCCGAATAACATAGCCCCGAAATAAGGTAAGAGAAAAATTCGTTGTACCATCTTTGGCAACTTAACTCACTTTCGACGTGAAATAAACAATTTAAAATCCGATAAACAAAAAAAAATAAAATATAAAAAATATATAATGAATTTTATCTGTTCTCTAACTTATATGCATAGGGCTAAAAAATGCACTATGTTTCGATGTTAGGTACGAGCATCATCAAAAGTTATTCTCTTGTTAACATATAAATATATGAAAGCCAGGCAGCCCACTTCTTTAGAGGTCTTGAGAAATCACACCTTAAAGTTTACATTCCAGACATGCCAACCTCCGGCTTTTAAAAAATCAAACAATCATACTTCTAACCAGAAATTTATTGAGTCAACGGCATTAAGTAAATTTCAAATGACCCTCTGAGTTAAGAGTAGATACTTCTAATTAAATAAATTTTCTGGTTCAAAGTACGTTTTCATGAATTAACAAAAGCCGGAGGTTGGCAACTCTGCATTACACTTTAAAATGAGATAAATATCCAACATGGCACACGCCACACGCTTGTAAAAGTGCAATTACACGAGAGGTCAAAGTAGATTAAAATTTAGGGTGTCTCCATGTTATCATATGGCTCCAGGGGAGTCGCATTACCAGTAATAGACAATCAAATGGTTGGAAATCCGGATGATACAAAAACCTTTCTCGAACAGCCAGTAAAATGCTTAGAAAAAAGTAACCGCATTCGATTTTTATGGATCAAATTTTTACTTGTAATAGAACTTTTAAACAGCCTGTAATCTAGCATACCTCTCAAGATGTAACTAAAATATTTACGAAATTTGATTAAAAAAGTTAATTTACTATCGAAGTCCCAAAAAATTAAAGCAACAGGTGTTAAACGAAGCAGATTTTAATCTATTCCGTTTAACACAAAATAATGTACTCGCTTATATAAGCAATATACCTTATTCATTTATTCTTTAAACATTTAATTAATTATAATATAGTTGTTGAACACTTAAACAAACATGCACATGCACAATCTAATACAATAATATGGCTTTTTTTATTATTCAAATACAAATTTATTTTTATTTTATTTTATTATATTTATTTATTTTTGTATTCGAAACAGTGTGTCGACTCTAATTTAAATTGCATAAACAATAAAATAAGCGTTTCAATTATTTTTATTAACAAGAAAGCAAATTTGGAAACAAATAATTTGAAAATCTTAATAAATATTGCAATTATAAGTGTCCACTTCAGAAAGAATGATTCTAACTTTATAATAAAAATTTTACAAAAGAATTTAAGAGTTTCACAAGATATTCCGTTTATTTATTCACCTTTTGAAAAATATTATCTCACAAAAGTTTAACTTTTAAAAAAAGTCTCAAAACTCATAAAACATTACTAAGCAAACTAATTTGCAGCTTTTGTTTCCACTTAATTGTTTATGTTATTTTACTCCATTTTACATTGGTGTATTTTTTTTTCTTTTAAACTTAATATCTTGAAATAAAAGAATGATGTTTCTAGAATATAATTTTCTATGGATATTTAAAAATACTAATAAAATTTCACGAAACCACAATCAAAAATCTAATTTTCAAAATAAATGTTAATTGATTTCTTTGTATGTTTTTTTCCTTTTAAACAAAAGATCCTTAAAATAAAAAGAATGATGTTTCGAGTATGTAGTTTTTCTTTGGAAATTTATAAATACTAATAATATTTGATGAAACCACAATCAAAAATGTCATTTTTAAGAATGAAGGTTAAATTATTGTCTGTTTTTCCTGTTATAGTTCATATAAGTTTTCCCATAACATTTGAATGTTTGCGCTGATTTTAACAATTCCTCTTTTTAAACAGACATTTCTAAAAACTTTTAAAAATCTTTTTAAAAATAATTTAAAAACAAATATCTAAATACACACAGTTTAAAAACACACTTAAAAATTTTTAAGAAATAAATAACATGCAATTCAAATTTGTTTAAAGTTCCTCATAAGTAATTATTTTTCTGGAGTCGTGCTTAACTAAATCAAATTTCTGGAAAAATTTTCGCGACACCAAATTTTAAACGAAATTCAGATTTTGCGACGAAAGCGAAACCGAATTTGCAGTCGATAATGCTTATATTAATAAGGTATTTTTATACTTGATGATAAACTTTTAAGGGAGATGTAATCACTTTTGATAAAATTTTGTTGAATTAATATTGCATGTATAACTTATTATTGTAAAACAGGACTAATAAAATTCCTACATTATGTAGAGTATCAATTATAAAATTTTCGTGACTGTCTTACAGTATATTTATCATATTGTTTTCAGATGTACTTATTTTCAAGATTAAGAAACAAGAAGTTGCTATAAGCATGCGTTTATTGACAGCTTTTATAATGAAACGATAGCTTATAACAGAAGCTATCCAAGCATCAATCGTTTCGTCGAAAATTAAATTACGATCAGTACTGAAACATACTTCTTTTTTTCTTTTTATCAGTTCAATTTAACCTCGAAAATCTGACATTGTCGAAACAGATATTAACAAGCGGAGATGGGGGCAACCTTGGTAAATGAATTGAATATTTTCAACCCAGCGAAAAATTGTCCTGGCCAGGAATCGAACCCAGATCATTGGCTTACAAGGTGAATGTTTACCGTTTAAGCTAACTTGGCGACAACCGCCGGACGTTTTTCGTTCAGATAACCGTATTTTTTATAACATCTGATATGCCATCTAGCCAGCTCGCCAGAATAAGCCACAGTTAAAGGAACTCCATAAAACGATGGGTACGTAGATATACTATTATTATTTTTACAAAATAAAACTGATTGGTAAATTTATCATACGAATTGAATATTTCCAACTGAACGAAAAATTGCCCAGGCCAGAAATCGAACCCAGATCTTTTAAAGTATTGGCCTTGTAAGCCAAAGATTTAATTTTAATGCTAATTTTAAATATAATTGTTTATCGTCGCTACTTTAAAAACAGAGTAATATTACCATCGCATCGACATTCCTTAAATACATAAATGACGTCTGCTTAAAATCACGAACTGACACATATGTAAATCAATATCAGTTAGTACAATATCAATGCATCAATAAAGAAAATATGAAACACAATTCAAAGTGATTTAAAAAATTGTTTTATGATGTTTTACACAAATATTTAGTTGCAAATAAGAAAGTAAATAGATTAACATTAGAATTTATATAATAAAAAATAATTTTTAATTGGCAATGAGATTATTAAATTATAATTAGAAGCATATTTAAAAAAATCGCTGTCGGCTTGGCCTATAGGCGGAGGTAGATTTCGAAGAGCGCTCGATTCAACAACAACAACAAAAAAATATGATTATAGATAAACCCAGTTTAACAAATTTATTTGGCCGCTTTTGAAAGAAATTTTTATTTAATTTTTCTATAAGAACTGGTTTTATCAAAATCCTCTTAAGCGAAATTCGGCTCAAGTGCCCATTTTGACAACATATTTTGAAATATATTCTGACGTTGTTAAAAAATCGACCAATACGCACATTATATACTTCATAAATAGCAAAAAAACTGTCAATTGCATGCGCTTGGGAGGAAAATTGAATTTAAAAATGTGTCATAAAATAATAAATTTGTTCTTTGAATACATCCTCAATCTTTAATCATGATCGCTTTGGGAAGTTTTGTGCGTAGTGCCCACTTTGATAGCTTTTTTTAAAAAATATATTTAGCTTTTGTCAAAAAACTGACCAATATTAACTGACCAAATATTAAACAAATCCTCAATAACAAATAGCTTTTTTTTAAATATATTTAGCTTTTATCAAAAAACTGACCAATATTAACTGACCAAATATTACACAGTTCCTAAATAAGAAATAACTGACAATTGAATGGGTTTGAGAGAAAATTGAATTTAAAAATGAATCATTAAATAACCAATTTGTTAATTGAATACATCCTTAATTCTTTAATCATGATCGCTTTGGGAAATTTTGTGCGAAGGGCCCACTTCGATAGCTTTTTTAAAAATATATCTAGCCTTTATCAAAAAATATACGAATACGTACATTATATAGTTCCTAAATAACAAAAACCAGACAAATGAATGCGTTCGAGAGTAAAATTGAATTTAAAAATGAATCATAAAATAACAAAATTTGTCATTTGAATACATCCTCAATTCTTTAATCATGAACGCTTTGTGAAATTTTGTGCGATGTGCCAAGTTTGACAGCTTTTTTTAAAAGTATATTTAGCTTTTATCAAAAAATCTACGAATACGCACATTCTGTAATTCCTAAACAACAAAAACCTGTCAATTGAATGCGGTAGAGAGCAAAATTGAATTTAAAAATGAGTCATAAAATAACCAATGTGTTATTTGAATAAATACCCAATTCTTTAATCGTGATCGCTTTGGAAAATTTTGTGTGAAGTGCCCATTTTGGCAGCCTTTTTTGAGCCAGAAAAAATGCAATTTGTTATACTTCCTCAGTTTTTTTATCGCAATCATTTCGGGAAACTCTGTTCAAAATACCTTTTTTGGCAGCCATTATTGAAGTATCTTTTGCCTTTATCAAAAAAATGCCCAATACTTCACATTATCCGTAAAGCATGGTGACGTCACGTGACGTCGATGTGAAGTCACAGTGACTAAAATGTGAAGTCGTTATGGCCGTTTTAGAGCTGTTTTGTAACGTTTCACAAAGTGGTCACTATGTGAAAAATTGTGAAAAATGTATCATTTGTGACTAATTTGACATTAACATTTTGACGAAAATGTGACAATAGCGACGATATTTAAATTGCCGGAAACATCTTTGTTAAAGTAAATAACATGTTTTGAAGGATATTTATAAATTTCTAAAGATTTTTAAGAAAGTCACATCTCAGTCACAATGTGACGTCACTGAGTGGTGGCATTTTGGTCACAGATGTGATGTGACCAAAGTGACTCACAGTGACGTCACTGTGACCATGCATGCTATTAGGGTATATAAGAGGTTCTACCTAAATAAGAGGTTCTACCATTTGGATGCGTTTAAAAATCAAACATGAATTTAAAAATGAGTAAGAATATAAGCAGTTTGGATTTGAGATTTTTTCTCCAATTCCTATGTTTGTTTAAATTATTTTTGCTATAAGAATTATTCCTAAGAAAAACTTGTTAATATAAAAGTGTAGATATTCTTAAGAAGATGTAAAATAAATTTAATTAGATTTGATTGCTTAAGAATTGACAAAGTTATGGATTTTTTTCTTTTTCCACCCCACTTTTTCTTTTCTTTTTTAATTTTTTTCATCGATAAAAGCTGGTCCTATCAAAAACTTGTAAATACAAAAGTTTTAGATAATTTTAAGAACATTTATAAAATATTTAGTTGGATTTGATATCTTGAGAATTGACGTAGTTAAGAATATTTTTCTCCCAAAAACCCTGTTTTTTTTCGCCCCTTGAGCCCATTTTTAACTTTATCAAAAAATCTGTCATGCACAAACTTTTGGCACATTTTTACAAGTAATACTGATACTTTAAACTGATTCGATATCTATTTTAATTAAGAAGTTATCGCGTTTTTTCGGTTTTAACAAAAGCCCTCCCTATTTTCACCCCCTTGATCCGATTATAGTGATTAACGACTCGACCGAGATTTTATATCCCTTGATTTTATGTATCAGTTTGGAGAAGATTACAGCAGAATTGTAAAAATTATCGAGTAAATAAAAAAGTGATATACACCGATAGATAGATAGATAGGTAAACTTTTTACTAATGGTAGTTCTGGGGTCATGATTGGTGTAGATCTGCAAAATTTTTCAGAAATTCCTTCATAAGAGCGATCGCAATATGTAGTATTTCATACGAAATCTACCTAAAAACAAAAATTTAAAAAAAAAGTAGCGTGTCCCGATATCAAACGGGAGAGTTCTTTGTACAACGAAGGAACGCCGTACTAACAGAGCTACAAACAACGGTATTCTTTCCTTACAAAACAGGTACTTAACATGCGTTATAATATTACCCCCCCCCCCCCCCGTGTTTCTCAATAGCTAATGGACGTTGTATAAAATCCGTTGAACCTGACTTTAATAGGTCTCTATATTACAACATACACTAACATAATCAAAATCTGTGATTACCAAGGTTGGCTCAATCCTTCTAAGACGTTTATATATGAAAGAGTAAGTAAATGTAATTCCGTCATTCTTAGCGGTATTTTTAGTCCTCATTTGATTCATAACCAAGCAATAATTATATGAGAAAAAGAGAAAATGAAATATTTAAGGAAAAACCTACTTTAATTGGATTTTTTATATTACAAAATAATAATAACAACAATATCAATAAAGTCATTTCTTCTTATGCAATTTCCAGAACAGCGGTGTCAATTTTATTTGCCCCAGTTGTTTTGACTGTTGTTAACAACTTTTTCTTAGATTTTATACAAATGAAGAATACCGATACCGAAAATACAGATTTGTTTTGCTAAAGCTGACTTTGGCCACCAATGGCTGAAAGGCTATGCTCTCAAAGCAGATAATAGGGAAGTGATAGGTTCGAACCCAATCGCGCTCATTCGGCTAATCGTTCTGAGTTTTCCATGGTTAACTTCGAAAATTGGATTTCCAATGTAAATACGGGTTAGTTCCCTTAGAAAGTTCCCCTTGGAGTGCAAACCCTCCTTTTCAGACTCATATCCTTCATGTATATGATGATCATAAACAACACACATATATTAGTTTTCTATTCATATATGTATTTTTCCAATGACATTTTTCCGTCTGAACCGGTTCCTTATCCTTGTTACACAAAGCTTCAACCAACTTTGAGGTTCAATTTAGCAAAACGTCAGCGACCTTGCTGCCAGCTAATCCATTCCATCGCTTTCGATCTAGAATTTTTTAATCCAGAAACAATTGTTATTTTCCTTCTCCCTTAAAGGGGAGATAACTTGGATATCGGATTACAAAATTTCAGATTTTTGAGGTCGCATTGTATTTGTCTATTTTTTAAATTATATTAAACAAACAAACAAACGAAAATTAAGTAGTACCAAAAGAAACTGGAGAGACCATGAGCTGTGAAGAAGAATATCCTTCTATAGTAAAAAAAAACTAGCCTTAAAAGGAATGACTCACGGAATGATGCTGATGTGGAAGATTTCCGGAAGTAACGAATCCGGGTTGTCCACTCCTTCCATGAGTCGAATAGACCAATCAGGAAAGGGCTCCGTCTATGCATCGCCATATGGGTTACCATAAAGAGAGGAAAGGTTACCATCGCCAACAATTGCCAAGTTTGTCGCCAACTTGGCGATATATCGCCAAATTTGGCGACCAAAATTAGTTGTCAAAAGTGACGCCAACTTGGCGATAACTGTAATATTTCGCCAAATTTTTAATTTCTTTACAACACCAATCGTTTGATACATCATTTGAGAGCTTTGCAACTGCTGATTCATATAATGGATGTCTTGTGTGTTATCCCCCATTCTCCTCCCAGGGGGGACACATTTTTAATTTCTTTACAACACCAGTCGTGTTACACAAGATTTCAAAGATCTGCAACTGTTTATTCATATTATGGATGTCTTGTGTGTCACCCCCACACTCTGCTCTCCCCGAGGGGGGGGTCACATTTTTAATTTCTTTACAACACCAGTTGTGTGACACATCATTTGAAAGGTCTGCAACTGCTTATTCATATTATGGATGTGATGTGTGTCATCCCCCACTCTACCCCCCAGGGGGCACATTTTTAATTTCTTTACAACACCAATTGTGTGACACATCATTTGAGAGGTCTGCAACTGCTTATTCATATTATGGATATCTTGTGTGTAATCCCCCCCCCCTCTGCCCTCAGAGGGGGCGCATTTTGTAATTTCTTTACAACACCAATTGTGTGACACATCATTTGAAAGGTCTGCAACTGTTTATTCATTTTATGGATGTCTTGTGTGTCACCCTCACTCTGCCCCCTCCCAGGGGGGCACATTTTTAATTTCTTTACAATACCAGTCGTGTGACATCATTTGAGAGGTCTGCAGCTGCTTATTCATATTATGGATGTCTTTTGTGTCGCCTCCCACTCTGCCCCCCAGGGGGGCACATTTTCAATTTCTTTACAACACCAGTCGTGTGACACATCATTTGAAAGGTCTGCAACTGCTTATTCATACCATGGGGTATTGGCGAGTGCACCAAGCAGGGGTAGCCAATAATTTGGAATCGCGAAGCGATTACGCGGGGAGTTGGCGAGCATAGCGAGCAGGGGGGCGGGGCCCCCTAGTTATATATAAAAAATTTAATGATATTAACCTCGTCGGTGTCTGTTTCCTTATTCGATAGACCTCTGTTCTTTTATTTATAAAAACTAAAATGTCCGATTTTTTTTTTTTTTACATTTTTACATCATTTAATAATAGCTGAATGTGTTTTGTGTTGAAATCAAATAAATAAATGGCTGCATCAAAGCTCAATCCCTCATAAAATAAATGTTATTTTCATCTAAGTTTACAAAATGTCTAAAAATGCCCAAAAGACAGTGTGACAAAGAAGTTGATAAAATTTCATAAGTATTTAAGTTAAATCTTTTTTCAATATATTTTTAAGGATTTGTTGATTATTTATTTGTTTAAAACTCTTAAATTTGTGATTCAGTTTAATGGTTATTAAATTCATGTTTTAAACAGATTTGTACTTTAGATCCATATTTTTCAACATGAATAAATGAGCGCATAAAGGATCAATTTTAGAAAAGATATTTTTCTGTTATTTACAATGTCATTTAAACCAAAAAACCAATGAATAAGTATGTGTATTATTATTTTAGCTTTGGAACTGAACAATGTTATGTTAAACAAATGGGTTTTAGAACTTCATACGAAAACTTTGATATTATAACAAATATTGACAATGTTTCAGCGAAGTGTTCATTTAAAACTTGACTTAACTATGTAATTCGTGTACATAATGTTATTGTCACTTTCATTAGTTACATTTTGCAGCTTAAATATTTGTAAGCATTTTTTTAATGTCGAAAGTATGGGAGAGATGGTAATAAATAATTATTGCCAAAATAAGGAAAAAAAATTAAGTTCCTAAGTTTGAATAAACTATGCACACTTAATTTAAATTAGGCTCATTTAAAAGTCTTTCATTTGAAAGAAGATAATATTTTTAATGAACTTTGAACATTATTGATGTAAGCGCCTTCTTGACCTTGTTGACTTTGTTTCCCATTCTCAAATACAGAAAGTACTATATTCTAAGTCGAAAATATTATAGTATAAACTCAAGCTAATTTATCCATAATATAGCCTAAGTTATTATATTTTCTGTCTCGATACATAGTTTTATGTATTAAAACTTCACATCATTTTTTAGAGAGGAAGGGGGGGGGCTTAGAATTTTTCTTTTAAATCAAGTAACAAATCTTCGTATATTTTGTGCAGATATTAAAACAGTTTCTTTCAGTTTTTTACAGTTCAGATTTTTTACAGTTTCTTTCATTTATTCAGAACCCGTGCGTATATATACAAATATACGCTGGTTCTGAAAATGCTAGAAAAATATTTACATTTTTATATCAATATCCACACATATCCTTTTTAAAAATAAGCTATACATTTTGTAAAGAAAAAATAATTTAGAAGCTAAAATTAAAGATTGTGTAAACTCTTCTTCTCGTAGAAAATATTTCCTTTCAAAAGTAAAATCGAACTCTTCAAATATTTTTCTTTAGAAAAATAATATTTTCATATGTTGACAAAACGAGCTATAAATTATTATAATTAGAGAGAGAAAAAATATATACAAAATCAAAATATATGTACATAAAAATAATGTAACTTTTACGAGGGGAAAAGAATATGATGAAAACTATTTTTTTTATTAAATAGCACTCTGAAATTCCATTTAACAAACACTCATCGTTGCATTTTAAACATTCGTTATTAATAAAATTCATTAAATAACAATGAACTTAATTTCATAAAATTTGTGTTATAAAATACACGTAAAATGAAACCTACACATAAAATGGAAATATTGGGGAAATATATTTTAATTCGGGAAATATTTCTTTTTATGCAATGTAGCCATATGAGAAAAATTCAAGTGGAATTATGCATATAATAATAATAATAATACAATAGAACCCCGATAATCCGGATCGGGTTTTTCGCCTTTTTTAGAAGTTTGAGAAGCGATTGGCTAATTTCTTTAACATTAACTTGTTGCAGCGTCATATTCTGAATAATAAAACAAAAACTTTTTCGCCAATCGCTTCTCAAAGTTGAAAAAAAAATTAAAAAACCGATCCGGATTATCGGGGTTCTACTGTAATAATAATAGTAATAATAATAATAATAATAATAATAATAATAATAATAATAATGAAGAGAACTAAACGAGAATTGAAGCGTAGCACATTTTTCCTCATTTTTTTGGATACTGCAGACTCTTTATTTTAAAAAAGTTCTTCCGGCAGTGCCGGGAGGAAGAGGTAGCTTTCATATACTTATATATTTATTTATTTTAAATTAAGTTATATTATTCAAAAATACTAAGCTCAAATTAGTGGAACCTGATTATGAGCTTGGTCGAAATCTTAATTCAGGTGCACATGTACATTCATATTGAAATCGATTAATATATACGAGTGCTGTCGCGGGCAAATTGATTTCTTAAAAAATGTCACCCACGTTAGAAATTCAAACTGCTCAGGCGTTTTCTAAGTTAAAAACAAAGCAAAAAATACTCCTGAATTCATTTTTAAGATAAATACTTTTAAAAGAACCTTTCTTCAATTTCTAATTTTTTCTTTGTACATCATTATACATTTAAAAGATTTTTGACAAACTTAAATGGCTGCCATTTTGAAACAGGAGGACGGAAAAAGTTGGACAGAGAACGTGGTCAAGGCATTGCTATGTACTATATGAACCCGGAGTTATATCCAAATCAGTTTATAAATATATGCATAATCGCGTAACAAATTTCAGTCCGTTTCAAAATGTGAACCACACTGGAAATTGAAAGTTCCCAAACCCAGCAACCAAAACCCAACCAAAACCCAGCCATTCCAAACCCAGCCATTTTTCAAGATATAGATGAAACAAAAAATGCTGTGGAATCTTTGGTAGGCCTCCCCACCTAACTGAATCTGAATCAAGGTCAAACTCACAAAAGGGAAATCTTTTTCAATTTCTTACTCTTTTGCACCTAATTTTAAAATTTAAAATTAAAAACAAAAATTAATATTCCACCATTTTGAAACAAGATGGCGGATGGATTTGGCCAACGAACTCTGTTTAAACATCGGCATTTACTATGTACGCACCAAGTTTCATCCAAATCGGTTTATAAATACGCGTGTTATCACGTGACAAAAATCAGATCATTTCAAGACATGAGCAACACTAGAAATTAAAAATGCGATAGCTCAGCCATTTTTTGAAATACAAACGAAACAAAAAATGCTCTGGAATCTTTGTATCAAGGTCAAATGCATAAAAGAAAAACTTTTTCAATTTCTCCCTTTTTTGTAACTAATTTCAAATTTTAAATTAAAAAAAATTAAATGGCCGCCATTTTCAAACAAGATGGCGGATGGAACTGGTTCACGAACTCGGTCCAGGCTTTACTAAGTACTACGTACACGCCAAATTACATCCAAATCGATTTATAAATACGAGTGTTATCACGTGACGAAAATCAGATCATTTCAAGACATGAGCAACACTAGAAATTAAAAATGCGATAACTCAGCCATTTTTTGAGATACAAACGAAACAAAAAATGCTCTGGAATCTTTGTATCAAGGTCAAATGCATAAAAGAAAAATCTTTTTCAATTTCTCCCTTTTTTGTACCTAATTTCAAATTTTAAATTAAAAAAAATTAAATGGCCGCCATTTTCAAACAAGATGGCGGATGGAACTGGTTCACGAACTCGGTCCAGGCTTTACTAAGTACTATGTACACACCAAATTACATCCAAATCGATTTATAAATACGAGTGTTATCACGTGACAAATATCAGATCGTTTCAAAATGTCAGCCATAAGAAAAATTCAAAGTGCTATAACTCAATCATTTTTTAAGATATAGACAAAATAAAAAGTGTTCTAGAATCGGTGTTTTAGGATCTAACATATAAAATAAAAATATTTTTCAACTTTTAAATTTTTCGCATTTAATTTTAAATTTTCTTTTAAAATTTTAAATGGTCGCCATTTTGAAACAAGATGGCGGATGATGCTGGGCAGCGAACTCGGTCGAGATATTTGTAAGTACTATGTACATACCAAGTTTCATTCAAATCGGTTTATCAATACGTCAGTTATCGCATCACAAAAATCAGATATATATATGGTTATATATATATGTATATGTCAACATTTGAACGGAGGGTGGTTTTGGGGTCTGGGGGTCATGATCGGTGAAAATATACCAAAATTTTCTGGAAGTGCTTTCCTCCGGACGGCTGCAATAGGTAGCTTTTTACTTTTTGTAATGAAAGCTACCTAACAGTCTGTAACATTACTTTTGGCATATTTCTTATAACGGCCATTTTCAACATAGTGTTAAGTCCGTTACCAGATGTCAAGTCTGTTACCACACGGTTTTTTAATGATTATCATTTTTTCACCATTCTACTTTTATTTATTTTTTTCAACTAAGAAACAAATATGCAATTTCCTTAAAATTTAATAATTTACATGAATATATACTATAATTATTAGAAAAAGTTCTTGTATAATTTCTATGTGATCAAAATCTTGTGGCTAAAACTGTCTCTCATTTCATTTTAATTTAAGTATTATTGATAAATATCATGTTTTGAAATTTAGGGACATAAGTCACTTCAAAGTAAGTTGATTTTAGGAAATTTAATAAATTTAAAGCTGAGTATTTTCAGTAATTTTGTATGGTAACGTCCTTGACAATTTTTCCCTACAAGCCAACTTTAAATAGCATTTACATGTTATATTAAAGAGCAAAGCGCACAACCAATTTTTTTCATGTACCTTAAACATTTACTTTAACACCTGTCTCCATTTTCAAAATATATATATATATATATATATATATATATATATATATATATATATATATATATTAAGATTGAAAAAAAAATTTTGAAATGTAAATGAATGCTGAAAATGGACCATAAAAATAATACATTTTTATAAAAATTTTCGCCTATCAGAAGAATTTATCACCAACATTCTTGTGAAACTGCAATCGCCTTTTCTGTTATATGGAAGACTTCTACTCACTTTCAATACAGTTGCTCTTTTCCGCTCGCCAGAGTGGAATTAGAAAGAGCCGATAACGAATGCTTATCTTTTAATGTGAAAGAAAAAGGAATTTCGTTTAGTACTTAAAAGAATCGAAATAATTAAATAAATAATTTAACATTTAATTAATTTTTCAATTATTTTTCAGCAGTGAAATTACGCTTGAAATTCTTTATTATTCAATATGGGAATTTTTACATTGCTACTAAGCATAGAACCAACTTAGTGAAAAGTGATGGTAGTGTACTTGGAGCACTATTCCAAGGGTTCCGGGTTTGATCCTTCCTCGGCTAGGACATTTTTCACTAAGTTAGTTCTACGCTTAGTAGCAATGTAAAAATTCACGTATTGGATATTAGATAATTAAATTTTTATGTAATCCGTGGGAATAAATTTAAAAAATTTCTCAACAACAACATACAGCAGCAGATTCCCAAAATTTTAAAGAAGTCAGTGGTTCCTACACACAAACATTCCCGTCACCACCAGGACTTAATTTATAAGAAATTTTAATATTTAACGTGAAACAACGAAGAAACAACACGAATTTAGTTAAAAGATCGTAGAAGAAAAGGTAATTTCTTAAAGGATCGCAAAAAAGCGACGACTTTTGTCAAAGAATCCCTGGAAAAAGCGATTTTTGTTAGAGGATCCCTAAAATACACGCGATTTTCGTCAGTGAATTAGAAAAAAAAAGGGATTCTCGTCAGAAGATTGCGGAAAAAAGCAATTTTCAACAAATAAACTCCCCCCCCCCTAAAAAAAGTTAAAAACGCCAAAAGATGGCTATTTAGATGCTGAAAATTAGTGTAAGATAAAATAAGATACTTCGTTAAAGGGAAGTTCTACATACATAATTGTTTAAATGGATTACAAAATAGTTATTAATTATGTAGCTTATACAAAATACTCTTAAAGAAGAAGAACCAATTAAATACAACGATGTGATTAGATATTTGATTTAAACAATACCCATGAAAATAACTAAACAAAAGTCCTTCCGGCAGAACCGGGAGGAAGAGGTAGCTTTCATATAACTTATTTAATTATTTATTTAAAATTAAGTTATATTATCCAACATACGATATTATATAAGATTTAATACTAGTTTTTGTTAATAATGAATATTAATGGGAATTTTTAGAAATTAGTCATCTTTTTTTCAACCATGTTTTATTTTAAGTGATTTATAGGGTCGCCAAATTGCACGATATCATTAAGCGTACGTTGTTTTAAAACAGCATGATGGATAAAACAAACCGATGAGCTTGGTCGAAATTTTAATTCATGTGCACTTGCACATTCACATCGAAATTGGTTAATATATACGAGTCCCGGACACATTGATTTTTAAAAAAAATGGCACCCACATTAGAAATTCATTGTTACATCTCAAGGGTTTTTTAAAGTAAAGACAAAGCAAAACATACTCCGGAATTCATTATTAAGATCAAGCACTTTAGAAAGAACCTTTTTTTTTCAATTTCTAATTTTCTGTTTGCACATCATTATACATTTAAAAGATTTTTGAGAAACTTAAATGACCGCCATTTTGAAACAAGATGGCGGATGAAGTTGGCCAGTGAATTTGGTTAAGACATTGGTATGTACTATGCACAGACGGATTTATAGCCAAATCAGTTTATAAATATGCGTATTATTGCGTGACAAATTTCAGACCGTTTCAAAGTGTCAACCACACTGGAAATTGAAAGTGTTATAACTCAGCCATTTTTCAAGATATAAATGAAACAAAAAATGCTCTGGAATCTTTGTTTCAAGGTCAAACACTCAAAAGAAAAATCTTTTTCAATTTCTGAATCTAATTTTAAAATTTAATTTAATTAATATTCTGCCATTTTGAAACAAGATGGCGGATAGAACTGGCCAACGAACTTGGTCCAGACATCAACGTGTACTATGTTCGCACCAAGTTACATCCAAATTTACATCCATTTTATAAATACGCGGCGTGTTATCACGTGACGAAAATCAGATCATTTCAAAATGTGAGCAACACTAGAAATTAAAAGTGCTATAACTCAGCATTTTTAAGATGAAAGCAAAACAAAAAATTCTCTGGAATCTTTGTATCAATGTCAAATGCATAAAACAAAACTCTTTTTCAATTTCTCACTTTTTTGTACCTAATTTTAAATTTAATTTTTTTTAATTTAAATGGCCGCCATTTTTAAACAAGATGGCGGATGATGCTGGCCAACGAACTCGGTCGAGACATTTGTATTTACTATGTACACCAAGTTACATCTATATCGATTCATAAATACGCGTGTTATCACGTGACAAATATCAGATCGTTTCAAAATGTCAGCCATCCTAGAAATTCAAAGTTCTGCAACTCAGTCATTTTTTAAGGTATAGACAAAATAAAAAAGTGTTCAGGAATCGTTGTTTTATGTAATACATAACGTTACATTTAACGTTACATAACGTACATTTACGTTAATACATAAAAGAAAAATATTTTTCATCTTTTAACTTTTTTGCATTTCATTTCAATTTTTTTTTTAATTTAAACAACCGCCAATTTGAAACAAAATGACGGATGTTACTGGCCAAAGAAATCGGTCGAGACATTTGTATGTACTATGTACTTACCAAGTTTCATTCAAATGGGTTCGTAAATACGATAGTGCAACATGACAAAAATCAGATTATATATATATATATATATGTGTGTGTGTGTGTGTGTGTCAACATTTGAACGGAGGGTGGTTTTGGGGTCTGGCGGTCATGATCGGTGAAAATATACCAAACATTTCCGGAAGTGCTTTCCTCCGGACGGCTGAAATAGATAGCTTTTTACTTTTTGTAATGAAAGCTACCTAAAAGAATGCACTTAAATATAATAGTAATAAGATAATTAAAATCAAATCAAACTGCTAAGATAATTAAATCAAATCACTAAGAGAATGAATGCTCTCCGTGGGGGGCTTTCTAAGGGAACCAAACCCTTATTTACGTTAGGACATCAAAGATTTGAAGAAAACAACGAAAAATTCCGAAATATTAGGCCGACGTTCGCGACTGGATTCGAATCCAGCTGCTCCCGTCTATCAGCTTCGAGAGTAGAACCTCTCGGCCACTGGTGAAGCTGCGCATGCATAGAGTATGAAAGGTTTTTACTTTATCACCATTAAATAGAAATAATAATTTTATTTAATCGGAGACGACTGTTACAAATTCTGCGATTTAAAAAAAAAAATTATGTGAAAGATTACTCTAAAAAAATAGTGGTGACAAATTTAAAAACCATAAGCATTCTGGTTCGATCTGCCCAAGCACGAGTCCTCCCGGTTTAATAAAATCATGGAAATGTAATTTAACATTAGAAACTTTCAATTTTGAATATTTATAATTCAAAAGATTTGAAATTTCGATCTAAATATAGTTTGAACCAGAGATTCGAAATAAATTGCTAAGACTGGGGGTTGCTTTTGAACCAAATATTTGGTGCAGTTCTGATTTGATGACCTCCTAAGCAAATTTTAAATGCATCTTTTAAAAATCGATTTTATTTTGAATCGTTTTGTGTCATTATCTTTCTTCTATTATTATTATAAATTCTTATTTCTTTCTTTTATTATTTAGTTGCAGAGTTAGTTCGTTTACTTTTTTCCACCGTTGTAGTATTACTCACTGCTTAATGTGCATAAACACATGGAAACACTTGATTGCAAAGCAAAATAGTCTATTTCATTAAAGAAATGAATGCTAAATCATGTATACATTTTAGTTATGTAAAAAATAAACATGTTTATACACAACTAGTATATAAACTTTTTTTTATCCATTTGACTGAAGAATATTTTTTTGTAAATTAATAAAACCCACCAAATATTTTTTTAAATAATTTTAATACATTCGAGTCTCTATATAACGAAATCCATTGTTCCAGTAAAAAATTCGTTGTATAGAGAATCAAGTTAAAATTCTTATTTAATGTGTAAATTTTGAACAAATATTATTTTTTATGTGTTTAATTAACAATTTGAAATGTTTAGCTATAAATATTATCTTAATATTTTATTTTTTGATATTTAAACAGTTTCAAAAAAGAAATCAGACATTTATTTGAAAGATTAATGAAAGTCAAATAAGGAAGACATGCATTAATTTTAGACTAATAAATCTGTAATTTTTTGTTGGTTTGATTTCAAAATTGTTATGCTCTCGAAAAAACGTTCAAATTTTAGCAATTACCCCCAAAAAATTACAAATTCACCACAAATTCAAAAATTACTCGCATTGATCCTGCTCTTATATGTGTGACAATCCAAGTGACACTATTTTGAAAAGCATGTTGAAAGGTATGTGGAAGGGGGGGGGGGGGTATTAATTCGTGGGACTTAAAAAACAAGCAGATTCAAATAGTCTAAGAGCTAGCAACGTTTTCGTCACCTGATTTTATCAAGGCTCATTTTTTAATATGTTTGTCCATTTTATGATAGAATACGTTTGCTAGCGGTCTGGCAGTCGGGAGACGTTGCGTTTACCAGTGGCAGAAGGGGTTATGCAGGTCAAAAAGCTTCAAAATCACATCATTTTATCAAGGCTCATTTTCTTATATGTTTTTCCCCTTTATGGTAGAATACGTTTGCAAGCGGTCTGGCACTCGGGAGACGTTGCGTTTACCTGTGGCAGAAGGGGTTGTGCAGGTCAAAAAGCTTCAAAATCACGTCATTTAATCAAGGCCTATTTTTTAATATGTTTTTCCCTTTTATGGTAGAATACGTTTGCAAGCGGTCTGGCAGTCGGGAGACGTTGCGTTTACCTGTGGCAGAAGGGGTGGTGCAGGTCAAAAAGCTTCAAAATCACGTCATTTTATCAAGGTCCATTTTTAATATGTTTTTCCCTTTTATGGTAGAATACGTTTTCAAGCGGTCTGGCAGTCGGGTGACGTTGCGTTTACCTGTGGCAGAAGGGGTTATGCAGGTCAAAAAACTTCGAAAATCCGCCATTTTATAAAGGCTCATTTTCTTATATGTTTTTATCAAGCTTAAAAATTACAAGATATTACTCTTTGCACAGCAGACAACCTATAATTAATTTTCAAGATACAAATTCGGTTGCAAAGTTAACGCCAGATGTCATTAAATATGGCAACGAAAGTGCCTGTTCCAAGAGTGGTTTATAATTTAAATTTTATAAGACCTCTTTACGTCATTTTATCAAGCTAAAAATTACAAGATATTACTCTTTGGATAGCAGACAACCTATAATTAATTTGCCAGACACCAATTCGTTTGCAAAGTTATACAAGACGGCTTTAAATATGGCAACGAAAGTGCCTGTTCCAAGAGCGGTTTATAATCTAAAAATTATAAGACCTCTTTCCGTCATTTTATCGAGATTAAAAATTACAAGATATTACTCTTTGGATAGCAGACAACCTATAATTAATTTGCCAGACACAAATTCGGTTGCAAAGTTAATGCCAGACGGCTTTAAATATGGCAACGAAAGTGCCTGTTCCAAGAGTTGTTTATAATCTAAAAATTATAAGATCTCTTTCCGTCATTTTATCAAGATTAAAAATTACAAGATATTACTCTTTGGATATCAGACAACCTATAATTAATTTGCCAGACACAAATTCATTTGCAAAGTTAGAGCCAGACGGCTTTAAATATGGCAACGAAAGTGCCTGTTCCAAGAGCGGTTTATAATTTTAAAATTATAAGACCTCTTTACGCCATTTTATCAAGCTTAAAAATTACAAGATATTCCTCTTTGGTAGGCAGATAACCTATAATTAATTTGCTAGACACCAATTCGGTTGCAAAGTTAATGCCAGACGGCTTTAAATATGGCAACGAAAGTGCCTGTTCCAAGAGTTGTTTATAATCTAAAAATTATAAGATCTCTTTCCGTCATTTTATCAAGATTAAAAATTACAAGATATTACTCTTTGGATATCAGACAACCTATAATTAATTTGCCAGACACCAATTCGTTTGCAAAGTTATACAAGACGGCTTTAAATATGGCAACGAAAGTGCCTGTTCCAAGAGCGGTTTATAATTTTAAAATTATAAGACCTCTTTACGCCATTTTATCAAGCTTAAAAATTACAAGATATTCCTCTTTGGTAGGCAGATAACCTATAATTAATTTGCTAGACACCAATTCGGTTGCAAAGTTAATGCCAGACGGCTTTAAATATGGCAACGAAAGTGCCTGTTCCAAGAGTTGTTTATAATCTAAAAATTATAAGATCTCTTTCCGTCATTTTATCAAGATTAAAAATTACAAGATATTACTCTTTGGATATCAGACAACCTATAATTAATTTGCCAGACACAAATTCATTTGCAAAGTTAGAGCCAGACGGCTTTAAATATGGCAACGAAAGTGCCTGTTCCAAGAGCGGTTTATAATTTAAAAATTATAAGACCTCTTTACGCCATTTTATCAAGCTTAAAAATTACAAGATATTCCTCTTTGGTAGGCAGATAACCTATAATTAATTTGCTAGACACCAATTCGGTTGCAAAGTTAATGCCAGACGGCTTTAAATATGGCAACGAAAGTGCCTGTTCCTGGAGTAGTTTATAATCAAAAAATTATAAGACCTCTTTCCGTCATTTTATGAAGCTTAAAAATTACAAGATATTACTCTTTGGATAGCAAACAACGTATAATTAATTTGCCAGACACAAATTCGGCTACATTCGGCAAATTCGGCAATTTTTTTTTTTTCAATATAAAGTTTACTTACAAAAAGCTCTTGTTTATCAAAATATAAGTTTCTTTTTTTAAAATATTAGGGTAAGTGCCCCGGTTTTGGCCACACTGGAATTTATTTGTCCAATATTTAAGCTGTTAGTTGATGTTAACAAATTATATCAATTCTTACACCTTAACTTTTCTAAGGGTGCACAAATTTTCATCACATGAAAAGGGTTGTCGGTAAGACTTAAAAAAAAAAAAAAAAACGCAACTTTCGTCAATCAAGCACAAAGTATCACAAATTTGCTCAATCAGGCTCTGAAAAAGTGTCGTGCAAAAAATCAGGTGCAGAAAAATAGTGAATCTAATCAATAAGACTCCACCAATAAAAATCCAGGGTTTCAAATTCGGTTCAATGACGTAAAGATGTCTTATAAAATTTAAATTATGAACCACTCTTGGAACAGGCACTTTCGTTGCCATATTTAAAGCCGTCTGGCATTAACTTTGCAACCGAATTTGTGTCTAGCAAATTAATTACAGGCTGTCTTCTATCCAAAGAGTAATATCTTGTAATTTTTAAGCTTGATAAAATGACGTAAAGATGTCTTATAAAATTTAAATTATAAACCACTCTTGGAACAGGCACTTTCGTTGCCATATTTAAAGACGTCTGGCATTAACTTTGCAACCGAATATGTATCTGGCAAATTAATTATAGGTTGTCTGCCCACCAAAGAGTAATATCCCTTAATTTTTAAGCTTGATAAATTGGCGTAAAGAGGTCGTATGATTTTTTGAAATGTAAACACTTCTTGGAACAGGCACTTTCGTTAACATATTTAAAGCCGCCTGGCATTAACTTTGCAACCGAATTTATGTCTGGCAAATTAATTATAAGTTGTCTGCTATCCAAAGAGTAATATTTTGTATTTTTTAAGTTTCATAAAAACATATAAGAAAATGAGCCTTTATAAAATGGCGGATTTTTGAAGTTTTTTCACCTGCATTAGCCCTTCTGCCACAGGTAAACGCAACGTCACCCGACTGCCAGACTGCTCGCAAACATATCCTAACATAAAAGGAAAAAACATATTAAAAATGGGCCTTGATAAAATGACGTGATTTTGAAGCTTTTTGACCTGCACAACCCCTTATGCCACAGGTAAACGCAACGTCTCCCGACTGCCAGACCGCTTGCAAACGTATTCTACCATAAAAGGGAAAAACATATTAAAAAATGAGCCTTGATAAATTGACGTGATTTTGAAGCTTTTTGACTTGCACAACCCCTTATGCCACAGGTAAATGCAACGTCACCCGACTGCCAGACTGCTCGCAAACATATCCTACCATAAAAGCGAAAAACATATTAAAAATGGGCCTTGATAAAATGACGTGATTTTGAAGCTTTTTGACCTGTACAACCCCTTATGCCACAGGTAAACGCAACGTCTCCCGACTGCCAGACCGCTTGCAAACGTATTCTACCATAAAAGGGAAAAACATATTAAAAAATGAGCCTTGATAAAATGACGTGATTTTGAAGCTTTTTGAATTGCACAACCCCTTATGCCACAGGTAAACGCAACGTCTCCGGACTGCCAGACCGCTTGCAAACGTATTCTACCATAAAAGGGAAAAACATATTAAAAAATGAGCCTTGATAAAATGACGTGATTTTGAAGCTTTTTGACTTGCACAACCCCTTATGCCACAGGTAAACGCAACGTCTCCCGACTGCCAGACCGCTTGCAAACGTATTCTACCATAAAAGCGGAAAACATATTAAAAAATGAGCCTTGATAAAATGACGTGATTTTTGACGTTGCTCTTAGACTAAAAGATAGAAGTAATATAAAAAAAACTCAGCAATGAACGATAAATCAGAAATAAGTGATGGAAAACTGATTCCATGTAATTTCGAATCTTTTTTTAAAACTGAATAAATAAAGAGCATTTTACGAAAATATTCGTTATATGGAGATAGATATTTCGATATATAGAGACTGTTTTTAATGTAATAATAGGAAAATGGGACCATTCCTACTAAAAATTCATTGTATAGAGAAATTCGATGTATGGAGTTTCTTTAAAGAGAGACTCGACTGTATTTTAAACCCTTTCAAGCGAAATGTAAAATAAAACTTTTGCATGTCTAAATTACTAATAGTATAATTTCATTTGCAGATGCTTGGAATATGTATACATTTAATATAACAACTCTTTTATTTAATATAAAACTCTTTGCTACTTACTCGCTTTTTTCCATATAAAAACTTTCTTAACAGAAGATAAAAATTTCCCATTTTTAACTTAGACATGATGAGTTGATTTTCCCTAATTCTGTATGAAAAAGTTGATAATCTTGAGTATAAAGCATTAAGGGTTCTAAAAGTTATACTTGTAAAACACTGAGAAATCCCTTTCTGAAACTAAATTGAATAAAATATCCGTTGCTTTATTAATTTTGAGGTAAGGTCTTTTAAATATCAATGAAAAAAATAAAAGTTATATTGAACGAAATTTTTAATGAAATTTATCAAAAAATGCAGCATAAATTTTTAAAAAGGGCAAATGTATGTATATCAACATATTAGTTCCAATTATAAAACATACATAATTACTTACGCATTTTTGCAATAGGGATTTTGAAATAGCTTTGATTAAACTAATTAAATTAAGCGATTCTCTAACTCAATTTTAATTTTAATTGAAATGTGGCAAAAAATACAAAAAAAAAAAATCATCATTATTGTATCTTTGGGAAATGTCTATTTCACTTACTATAATTCAAAATCTAATATCGGTCGATAAATATTAATAGTATTCATCTAAAGTTAACATTTATAAGTATCATTATATAACAAAAAAAATTATATAACGCTTCCGGGTCTGATTTTTTTTTTTTTTTTTTTTTTTTCAATTTAAAAAAAAAATATTTTTATGTTAATAACATTAAGACAAGTTATACAAATTAATTACTATTTAACGGATATTTCACTGTCTGAACGATAACGAATGTTATTGTTTTGTGTACTATTCAATTCATATGACAATAGGCTAAGGAAGAATTTTTGTAGAGACGTTTAGAAAATATGGTATTACAACAATATTTAACTTATATTGCAAATTTCTAATACTTTTTATTCTTTCTTACATACGATTCTTTCAGGAAAGTAACTTTAATTTTAGATTTAAAGAGTGAAATATATGTTTAAAGTAAAATAATAGCAAACGGTGTCAAGAGAAATAAACAAATTATTATTATTATTGTTATTATTAAATACCAAAACACAAATGAAGTCATGTAGCAAATGCATAGATATAACACTAACATTATTTCAAAATTGTAGCAAAAGTATTTTTAAGAACAAAATAATACTCCATTAAAATACATGCACTAGGTATTAATAGTACACCAGACCCCGAAAGGATTAAAACTCAAAGTTTGGGTATATAATAATATTCCTTAAATTAAACCTTTTAACCTCTCCCGAATATACCTGTACTTTTATGACAAATTTATGGTAGTATAAATTCTTCATCACATTCATGTACTTTTTCTATAATAAAGTTTTAGCACACTTTTTTTTTTAAATAACATGCATTTAAATCGGATTTTGTTACACTATAAAAAAATATTAAATTATCGAGATGCAATATTTTTAATGATACATAATTTTGTAAAAAAAACTACTCAATTTCACAATGAATTTCAGAAGAAAGAAAGGATTTTATTAATATTTTAAACACGTCACAGAAAAAAGTTACAAAATGTTAACCCTTTATCTACCGAAGGTACTTATAAGTACCATTAAAAATTACTTATTATAAAATTCTTTTAATACATCAATTAGTTGCAACACTATTTAGAATGAGTTATAGATACTTTATTTTGTTCCAGAAGTATTATTGTTTACACAAAACAAAAATACATTTAAAAGGATGGTTTATTTTGCCTTTGTATTTTTTCAGCGTTCTTGGCGATGAGAAAAGGGGGTTGGGATTTTTCAGTTCGAAAATATTTCTATATTTATATTGTAAGAACATCATATTTGTACATTTTATTATACTATAAAATACTAAGAAAACAGTTTAAAATAAAAAATTTGAGTGGGGTTATAAATATTGCACAAAATTCCTGTAAAATCAAATTTAATTAATCCTTCTATAATTTTTTAAATGATTATGTAAATCTTTTAGTTTAGTTTAAACAATTTAAGTAAAATGCTTTAGAATGTCGAATTTTTATGAATTCATAATTCGGTAGATAAAAGGTTAAACAAAATCCAACTAAGCAATAATTTAAAGACATGAAAATGATACCTGATTGCCAATTCCTTTTTCTGTCCTTCAAATGGTAAATAAAATATCCTTAATTAGATCAGGTTTTCGCTTGATTTGTGAGTAAATGCGCGATTATTTTATTGTAACTGACTCCAAGCACAATACTTAAGTACGGGTAAAAAATCGCGGCAACAGTGAGCAGAATGAGTTGTCGAAAACCGATAAGATAAAAAACAAACCTTAGGTATCAAGCAGGAAGTTAATTTTATTGGCTGGTTTTTACTTTCACTTTCACAGCATTTGACACTTGCTAGCCGAAAATTAACTGAACGTAGTTACATATTTTAACACGAGAGAATTGAAACGTAGAAATTTACTTTTACATTAATAATATTAACACTAGTTTCCAAATAGATTATTTAGCGTTTAACGAATATTTCATCGTCTGAAAGACAACGATTTGTTGTTGTTTTGTGTACTATTCAATCAATATTCATATAACAACAGGGCTAAGGAAGAATTTTTGGAGATGTTTAGAAAATATTGTATTACAATAACATTTAACTTACAACTTTTCGATACTTTTTGCACTTCTTTATACATGATTCTCTCAAGAAAGTAATTTTTATTTTAAATTTAAAGATTGAAATATGTGTTTAAAATAAAAGAATCGTTAACGGCGCAAAGAGAATAAAGGAAATATTAAAAATTATTATTACTAAATGCCTAAACCTAAATGAAGTCGTATAGTAAAGGCATAGACATAGACATATAGACAACATTTCTATATATAAATAATAGCAAAAGTATTTCTTAAAACAAAGTAATACTCCAGTAAAATACATGTACTATTAATAGTACACCCGACCCGAAAGGGTTAAGACAAGCTACTGTGTTAAATAAATAAATATATATATATTACCCAATATTTATTCGAAAAATAATTGTGATTATGTTAATCCTTTATTGCATGATTTTTTATTTTATTCGGAAAACATACGAATCTATTTTTATTTATTTATTTATTTATTTTTGTTAATTATGCGATAAAAAAATACTGAAAATAAAA
This sequence comes from Maratus speculifer, assembly GCA_964019185.1. Lineage (NCBI taxonomy): Eukaryota > Metazoa > Arthropoda > Arachnida > Araneae > Salticidae > Maratus > Maratus speculifer. The sequence goes on along the minus strand of OZ025294.1, from coordinate 293,925,567 downwards.
TTTTTTCTGTTAGATTTTATGTCACTCATGAGTTGCATATCAAAAATTGCCCCAAAATTCGATAATTTTAAAGTATATACTTTTATCTACTTAAGACGCCACACTACTGACCGAAAAAGACCCGGATGATAGTGTAAAGTCTATGGGGGTTTTCTTCACAAATACCTTGCTCAAATTTTTATACTCTTACGAGATTTTTTTTTCATAGGATAGCTGAGGACGATCCACAACCGGCCTCGTTTTTACTTTTTGAATTTCGGTGTCACATATTTTTTTTAAAAAAAAACTAAACTTTCAGAACCGGTTATGAAACTGAAACTATCCTAATATAAAAAGAATGTAAGCAGAAAAAAATAAGAACTAGGCCGGTTGTGGATCGTCCTCAGATATCCTATACAAAAAAATCACGTTAAAATATTAAAATTTGAGAAAGATATTTGAAAAGTATGCCCCCATAGACTTTAAATTATCAAGCAGATCTTTTCAATCAGTAGTGTTGGCTCTTAACTGATTTGGCCGTACATCGTACGGACAAGAAAAGTATGCTTGATCCGTCTCTTAACTTTTTGTCATCACTATTTTCTTTAAATACAATGCCATTACTATATAATAGCAGAAACGTTTAGACTAAATATTACGAATATATTATCTTAAAAAGGTGGTTTTTAATTCCACATTTACAATTTGTTGTACTAAAAAAAAGAATCACGTAAGTGGTTAAAGTGTTAACTAGGGACAAAAAATATTCAATAATATAATATTTTTACAATGGTTTTACGAATTTGCAAAATTAACCCTCGGCACTCCGTTGTCTCCGCTGTGGACACATCGTCTTTCCTTGAAAAATTCGTTTTTGTCATCAGTGATAAAGGAAAATAAAAATTGCCTTATTTAATCAGAGCATTTTTGAAATTGAGTGCTTAAAGGAAACTTCTTTTAAAAAAGCGTAATTATGAAAAAATTGGTAATTATAGAAAATCACAATTCCATGCAAAAATCCATATCTCAATAAAATTTTAGAGTCCTTTACAATCCTGCGGAGCACGATCGGAACACGATCTTGTAATGATCATTTATCATATTCCAATAATAAAATCTGGCATAATATGCTACAATTAATTAAAAAGCAGGTTTACGTACTCTCAACTCAACAATGCCCGTGGACGTATATGTTTATATTTTGAAACTTTAAATTGCATTTAACATCTTTCTATTATATCCTGACGACATTCGCAATCGTTATTCGCATTTCGTTATGCTGGCCAAATAATATGTGTAAGAGACGCCGGTGTCCGAAGGGTTAAGAATTGCTGCGGCTTAAAGATAGATAAACAGACGCTTAATGCATAACTTGTTAATAACTAACCCTGTGACTTTACGATAAATGAAGAATCCGGGCTTACAGCACCCAACTCTCTTTGCTTATTAATCACGTCACAAGCTTACCGTTCTATTCGATTTCAGCCTCTACGATACTTTTTTTTAAATCCAGAACACACAGCTGGATTTGGAACGGATTTTAGCTTGGCACTTCTGTTTTAAGTAAACACTTAAATATTGTTTGAAAATCACCAGAGTTAATAAATACACTGCTTCAGAGCCCAGTGCAATAGCGCTTCTGAAAAACTAAAAGATAAGTTATCCTTTCCTTTTCCTCCTATCTCCAAGCTTTACATTTTTTTAAATCAAAATATTTGTATGTGATGTAATGCATAGCACACATACATGAAGGAGATGAAATGGGCTCGATTTTTAAATCTTTGGACTTGCGTGGGTTCAATCTGTCTTAGATCAAAAATTTTAATTATTCCTATACAGAACAGATTGTATATTCTATTCTAGTGAATTTTGCAAATGTATGGCCAGTATTGATTGACAGTGACATGTTGATATAGATCCACGTAAGAGAGTGCACAATAAATGCGCTTTCACTTCGATTTTCTTTTCTGGCTTTACAATTACTTTTTTTGGGGGGGGGGGGATTGGATCACGTTTCTTTTTCTTATTTAGGTATAAAAACCTAAAAAGGATGTTTACTTCTATTTTTGGTCATCGAGCATCAGCTTCAAGTTTTGTATTAAGGTTTTTTTAGATTTGCAGTATTTGCTATTTATCGTTAAGTACCGAAAAGAAAGCTCCTTTTCAGCAGACAGAAAACTAATAGATTTTTAATTTTAAGTAGTGCTTATTACTGGAACTTTTGTGAAATAGATTGGTAAAATTAAAAGTGGGAGGTGATATATTTGGAATTTATAAATTTACCAGGATTTATACAGCTTGCAAAACATAAAGGGGGGGGGCTTTTATTTAGAGAGGGCTTACTTTCAGTACTTTAGGGTAAGAGCTTAACAGTAGAGCAACGATTTTCGTTACTATTAAACGTAATGAATCATAGTTGTAATCAACTACATCTTCATGACATTTTCTTGCAGCATCACGAAAATTAGCACAATATATCAGAGTTTGACATATCTTTTCTATTAAAATATAAAAACACCAAATGATAAAATACTAAAATCTTTTAAAATACAGGTTAATATAAATGTTTCGGGTACTTTTCGGATTTCAGAAAAGTTCGCAAACACCAGAGAAACAAAACAATAAAAAACAGTTAAAATTACAGTTTAATTAGGATATCATACTCAACAGGGATCTGCCTCTGTCTTGCATTTCTAAAAAGTCCAGTTTCACCAGTATATAGATCTATATGCAGCTTTTGCATAGAATTTTACACACGCTACCTCCATGATCAAATTTAGAATACTTTTATATCGACTTTGTTTAAGTTAACGAGAAAATTAATAGGATTCACAGGCACAAAACACAAAAGCAGCCATATTAATATTCTTGAGAGATGAAGAAATGTTCTCAGGAACGGTACATTAGGACTGACACGTTGATAAAGAATGGAATAATGGGTAACTAGTCAATAGCTGATCAAATAAAGTCAGTGATAAGGGATGGGGGATATTATATTTTTTTTCTTTTATGTTTTAGAAATAAACTAACGTGATTGCTGCAACCTTTAATGAATGTTCTATATTAAACAATGAAATCATTTTATTTATTTATTTATTTACTTTGAGGTAGGCGCTACAGCTATTCGCCGGCATAACCTCCAATGATCACAAGAAACCATACAGAACACTTTATTACAGAATATCCTTTACATACATTATCACAGGGACAACGCAGACACCCATGCTGCTAGCTGGACTCGAACCAGGGACCAGCGGTGTGGGAGCAGCTGCCGCTACCATCCACGCCACTGGGTCGGCATGAAATCATCAGAAAATAGGGACAAAATCAAATGTTTTTGTATTGCCATTTTTCCAGTTATTGATCTAACGAAAAAAGCCAATCGAAAAAATAAAAATCATTAATATCAACCTTGACCTGTGATTAACAATAATCCTTATTAAAATATTATTTGAAATAAGCAAGATGAAAGCACATTACTTTAAGTTGCCGCAATTGTGTCAAACAAGTCAAAAACTAGATGTTTACACTTTGTAAATATATATATGTAATATTTTTTTTTTGTGCCATTTTTCCACTTTGAGTTCGTTTTAAGATTTTATAAGAACATATTTTCATTCTCAGTTTCCGTAATATATTAATATTTTTAATGGCTAAAGCTCCTTTTATTTTCTTTAATTCAGCATAGTCTGTTAATTATTTTCTTAAAAAGAACTAGAATGTATTACTTGAATGTCAATATCTTATTGCGAAATCTTAAATTCATTCCACAAATCTATTCCCCTTTTTAGAATAAAACATTTATCGAAACTTTAAATTTGTTTCATTTATTTAATAATAGTCTGGTCTGAAATTCATCCGCATTTTTAGTGGGGCGTTTTACTCTCGCTGATTACGCCGGTTATTAAAGAGTCCTTGCAACTAGCTCCTCCCATCAACCAATGGAAGAGCGCCAGGTAAATTGCCTTTACATTCCAAACAATTTTAGTGGATTTTTAATAGCCATACGTCAGAGGAAGGGGCAAGGTTATCTGAGAAATTTTGATAGTCATTTGATTTTTTGGGGGGAGCGGGCAGAATCGACTGACCTTGTCACTGTTATGGTTCTCGCGCTGCTTCTCCGATTGTTTTGGAACATTTTTGAGGTATTTCTCCGGAGGCGGCTTTGCGCGGGCCTCTTTTTGTTTGTTTATTGTTTATGGTGATGCGGCCTCTGAAAGGATGTCTTGTCTGTCGTATTTTTTTTCTTCTGATATAAATGTTTATATCAAGAACAATTCTGTATTCATTATAGAGTGATGAAGATTGAGGGATGTGTTGAGTGACGGTGAAAGTGCACGGTAATAAAATATGATGTTCTGTTCTCTTGTATTTTTAATGAGTTGAAGAAACCGCTCAATCACCAGCTTCAAGTATCTACAATTAAAATTCTACGGCCACGAATAAATGAGAAGTAACATTTTTGCAGATGTGATAAATAATGATATATCAATCGGCGATGCATCTCGTACCCTCTTAATGTAACCCTCTCGTACCCTTCTACATATATGTGTGTGTGAAATCGCTTCTATTGCAGCAGATAACTATGCGATTACGCGTGTACTAACTTTCAAATTTTATGCATTGTGCTACGTATAAAACTCACTTCCGCTTAAAATTACGCAATATTTCAAAAAAAAAAAAAAATCAACCTCTGCAAGGGTATCAACTACTCACAGGATCACAGTAAATTCAATTTCTTCGGGAGTTTTGCAAATATTGACACCAATTTCATGAATAGTCGTCAAAATGTATTTCATTAAATAATTTCTGAATTTCATTACTAAAACTAACTTGATTATTATAAAATTTCAATGTTCTATTACATTATTTCCTAACATCAATTTTTTGAAATAGTTGTCTATTTATTATGAACATAACTTTTATATATTTTCAAGTGAAGTATTATACTGTAAACAGAAGTCTTTAAATTATGAAAGTTATTGCGAAATTCTCGCTAATATATCAAGGAAAGGCAATGTTTGACTATTCTGAAACTCCACAGCAAACTGTATAGAAGAGGTCATTGAATTAGCTTTGCTCAAGCTTTCGATTATACTTCAGTAATAAGAAAAACGTCATTCTTATACCTCGCCAAAATTTTTGTACATTACTTCAGAAGTATAAAAATTCCTTAAATAAAAAGGCAATTCTAAATTGGTTGAACATACAATTCAATGCGCAAATATTTAACTATTGTTTAGTCGTGAATACCTAATGGGTTGAGCGACTGATCTTGCAGAAGTTTTAATTAAGAAAGCTATCCAAGTCGCGGTTGAGTAAGATGTCCTATATAAATCTGTTTTAACTTTATTATTTTGGAGCCCCAGTGTTCTGATTGAGCGTGTATACCGAGGTAAAGTACGGTAAAGCTCTCAGAACATCTATTAAATGTTTTTAGGATCTTGTTAAACATCAGTGGTATTTTTTTCATTTAATAGTTGAGTGTTAACCAGGAGAGATTATGTATTTCAGATACTTCTCTGTAAAAAACTGAACCACTGAATACATTGAAATTGCATATTAGATATGAATAAAAACTTCATTATGCGCCGTAAATTATCAAGTTTGTAATCAGAAGTCTGACTTAAAGACAGACTTTAACAATCGTTCTTTAAAAGTTTATACGCCGAATTAATATCGCAATGTAATAATTTTGTTTTACCTATATTACAGCTTCAAATGTTTTAATTTATGCATACAAATTCAGAAAATACCAAAAAAATATATATATTTCTGCAGATCTTTTGTTGTTTTCATTTCAGTGTTCGCATTTTGGAACGTGATTATTAATCGACAACTTGCGAAAATAACGAACTATTTTTCGCTATATGCTATTGTATATTGTTCTCGAGTATTTTCTCGAATTCCAAAAGCATTTAGATTTCTAGTGATAAAAAGTATAAGTAATATAGAGATAACGATAAAAGAAAATAATATATTTTTATGCAAACTATTCAATTTACATATTCGTTAATACCTATGAAAAATGCTTAATTTTTTTTAAAGTTTAAATGAACCTTATATTTTATAGGAAAATTGAGGACATAGTTATGTTGGAAAATATGTGTTTCGTATTACAAATAATGCAATGTTCCCATTTGGGAACATTGGCGTTTAAACGGTTAAAAAAGAAAACTAAACAATCCCATAAGATTAAACAAATATTTTATTCAAAATACAACAGTTTAAAAGATCATAAATACAAATAAACAGTATTATTTTACAGATATTCAAAATATTTTTAATCAAGAGTCCATAATCAAGGAGCAATAGATTGCTATATACATAGGTATACTTATAACTGTCATGATCAACGTAAGTGCTGTGCCCCAATAAACAACATGATAAAAAATAAAATTGCAGTATTTCTGGGCTTCTTTATCCACTGTATTGGGATTCATGCTGTAAATCCAGTAACATTCTATGGGGTAAAAATAGTGTTACCAGACATATTCCAGCGTGTGTGCCATAATTAAAAAGAAAAATCAAAAATGGAAAATAATGCATAGAATATGAAACACAAACACAGCAGTAAAAATCAATTTATAAGTATTGCTGTTTATATCTCTTAACCCTTTATCTATCGACGGTACTTATAAGTACCATTAAAATTACTTCTTATAAAATTCTTTTAATACGTCAATTAGTAGCAATACTGTTCAGAATGGGTTACAGATACATAACTTTATCTTGTTCCAAAAGAATTATTGGTTACAGAAAACAAAAATATTTTTAAACGGATGATTTATTTTGCCTTTGTATCTTTTTAGCATTCTTGGCGCTGAGGGAGGCGGATGGGGATTTTTCAATTCGGAAATCTCTATATTTATATTCTAAGAACATATTTGTACAATTTATAAATCTACAAAATACTAAGAAATCAATTTAAAAAGAAAGATTTGAGTGGGCGTAATAAGTATTGCACAGATCCCTGTAAATTCAAATTTAATTAATCCTTCTAAATCCTTCAAAAATTTATTAAATGATTATGAAAATCGCTTAATTTAATTAAAACAATTTACGTAAAATGCTTTCAAATGTAAAATTTTCATGAAATGATAATGTGGTAGACAAAGGGTTAAATTGCGACTGCCTTTGAGCAAATCTGCATAACATAAATACAATTTATACAACCAAATACTGATTAGGCGAGTTTAAAAATGCATATTACTCAGAAAAATTCAACTCCAATTATCGGTCACGATCAGTCTTGTAATAAAATTCTTTGTAAACAACTTCTTTCCACTATGTTTGATGCACCATAGCATCGAAATGCAGTCCAAACTATTTTCTAAATAAATCATAAAGGAATTATTTAGCATGCCTCTGTAAAAGAACTATAAACACTACTTGTTTTATACATTTTAGTCTAAGTGGTGTATATCAATTCCATTATTTTTGATACATCGTAACATCAATGAAAGCCATCACAAATGATTTTTTTAATGTATCCCAATGTAAAGAATTTTACGCGGTGTTGTTAACTAATTATAAATTTTACAGCATTTTTAATACCAAATGTCATGTAGAAAAACTAAATAACAAAATTTACATGGCAATGACTTAATCTACAAGAGTTGGAGCAGACGATCTGTTGAGGAACCTAATTCGTTAATATACAACTTAAGGTGCACATGGACCACAAAATGATTAAAATCATCGGCTTGAAAAAAAGAAAAATATTATTGTTCTAAATAATTATGGACTTGAAAGATGATGCTGGAATGTTTTAAAATATATATTTTAAGCGCTGTGGATGAGCATATATTATTCTGCCATTTATTCCAATTTGTTTTTATGCTTTGGTAAACTTTTCTAAAATTCTATTTTAGGCAAACAATTGAAACTTTCAGAGATTATGTATTAAGTATCTAACATATCAGATCTTAGTAAAAAAATCTTAAACATAATGAAAAAAAATGTTAATTTTTGAAATTTTCAAAATATTTTCTATTTTATTTATTTAGAGCCAAAATGAAAATTGATTATTTTCAAATAGTATGTTTTCTGATATCACAAAAAAATTTAAGGTAATGTAATCAATAGTTTTTAGAAAAATACCGAACAGACATTGTTCAAGAAAAATATGTAAAATAAGTACCTGAAAATAATTTATGCATAAAAATATCTCGATTTATATACGAGTTATAAATATGTACATGTAAAAAAAAAAATAATTTGTTATTTAAATAAAACACATGATGTTTAATGTTTCGCGAAACCTGTTTCACTTTACTTGCCTAGACGTTTTATGTTCCCGTTAAGTTCAACCCATTAGTGCCTGAATTATTTTCTTCGTTAAAATTCAAATTTTGCAACCACTTTTAAAGCAAGAATAACTTATCTTAATTTATCGAGGACTGTCCCGAGAAAGAAAGTATTTATTTATCCTCCTTTTTTTACTGGTGTGAAATGAGCTTACTTGAATTTTTTTAAACTGTCCCAAAAATGGGACGCCATACACTAATGAGTTAAGTAAAAGCTTATGCAAAATGAAAAAAAAAGTGTCACATTCTCAAATAACATGTTTACTGATACCACATCAAATTTTAAAGTGATAAATTAATTTCTTTTTAAAAAGTACCAAACAGACATATTTTTCTAAAATACATATATACCGTATTTACTCGTGTATAACGCGCCCTTTTTTGAAAAGAATAAGGCATATCTGGTACGTGCGCGTTATACACGGAATAAATTTTTACTGCTTGAATTAATCACGTGATATACACATAATTTAAGAAACGTATTCAAAGAAAACGTTAAAAATAGAAAAATGTTACTTAATAGAAGTATTGCTGCATCTTTATCTCACGCCTTGCACTTTTGTTTTAGAAAAACGCTAGTAACGTTATTTAAACACAAATAAGCAATTATCATTGCCGTCACTCACTACTATCCCCCAATCATGCACTCCCTACCCGAAGTCTAAAAATGTAATTTCCTCTTGTTTTCTGGCCTAACGTAATGTTTGTTTCGACTTTGTTTACTTAAATTGCTTTGTCCATTCAATTATTTGCATATCAAATTTATGGTGCGCGTTATATACAAGATTTTAAAAAACCGTCATTTTTTCTTCTAAAGTAAGGGATGTGCGTTATACACGAGTAAATACGGTATATAAAATTAATTAGCACTTGAAAACTAAGAAAACTAATCTGTAAATGAAATTAATTTATTTTGATTTATATATGTGTATAACGTATATATTTAATGTTTGAAAAAATTGTTTTTCAATCGCCACTTTTAAGTAAAATACACAATATTAAGTATTTCACAAAATTTGCTTTGTTTTACTTGTCGTAGCAAGTTGAGTGAGAGATATTAAAGTTAACATAGAAAAACGAGAAGTTTATTTTCACCATTCAGAAACCTTCTAGGACATTCGATTTCCCTATGTCAATTTAGAATAACTTTTTTTTTCCTTTTATAAACAGTACGACATTAAACTTCAATTCGCAAGGAAACTACTCCCGATAAAGTTCCTTGCTAGGATTGAAACCAGATGTATTTTATAACCTTATAGACGATAAGATGGTAAACAAAAATTCTGTTTGTATTAATTTATTTTACAGCAGCATAATTTACAGAAAATGCAGTTTGCGAGACCACTTATAGTTGCAATTATTGATGTTGAAGTTTTATTTAGAAAAGTAATTTAGCATACGAATTAGTTAAGTATAAAATATTCTAAAAAGTAAAAAAAAAATCGTCAGGAACTGAAGAATTTAATTTTAAAAAAAGTAAAACTTAATACGCTTTGTTACAGTAGAATTTTACCCAGCAGCTTTGGTCGAATGTTATTGACATTTGCTATGTGCAAGTAGTGGTTTGGATTCTTAGCATCATATTTGCTTTCTGTATATTATTAACAATTAAAAATCTATTGCACTAATATTAAATTTATGCAAAAATTTTACATGTGCTTTTTTGCAGACAAATGGTATTGTTCTTTACTTTTTCCTATACGGCTATAATATGCACCAGGGTTTGCAATACTGAATGTGGGCTTTATGAAAAGTTATTTACTTGTCAGAGCAGCATTAGAATGTTAACGTGGTTCGATTTGAAATAAAACAGAATCTAGTTAAAATTTTACACGTTAAAATTATTCAAATCCGACTACAAGCTAAAAAATTATAAAATCTGTTTCATGGAATTAATTGTCTTATCGTACAACATCGTTTATTTCACGCAGCAACTTATTTTAGCGTTGCTGTTTTTAATCTCAGAATCATTTTGATTCTCGAATCTTCACCAACCTTCAGAATTTATGAATGAAATTACTCTCATTTTTTTTTTACTATATTGAATACCAGACGTATAAAATAAAATGAAGTTCATAAAAATAATTATATAGTAATTTTAAACTGTTTTCTTAATTTCTCCTTTTCGTTATATTTAGTAAAAATTCTTCCAAATTCTAGGCAATTCAAAAAAAAAAAAAAGATTCTTTCTCAAACTTCGCGGGATCATAGTTTTGAAATGCTTTACAGCGATTTCACAAAACAATTGTACGTTAACCCTTTATTGTTATCTCCCATGGAAACCAGTTGAATTTATTGATTTGGCGCGATGTTAAAAATACAACTCCTGAAACCGGTTCCTGAAATCTCAACATTGAAATCAGTGAGATTTATCCAATATAACTTCCCATATTAATCATTGTGCGCGCGGCAGCGCGCTACAATAATATGATTGAGCGATGGTGCACACGGATTTTTCAATTTTTCTTTTTGCAATAACTAACTAAATACTTATCCAATTTTGATGATTTTTTTTAAATGTTCGTCTGACCAAGAAGCACAACATAGCACAAAAATTATTTTTTTTATGGCATACTGTAGGTGTACTGTAGAGTATTCTGAAAATCGGACAAAAATTTTGTGTCACAGCACTTTTCTCGAAAACTACTAAAGATAAAAACTTAATTTTTTTTTTAAACAAAAGACAAAACTTTTTATCCCGGGGTAGTCATCGAGAAAACGTTATTTCGCTGGGCGGTTTTTCTGAAATTGCGTATTTTCCAAACTTGGTCATAAATGGGTATATCTAACGTTCTATTGCAGATAGAATGTTGCGGTAAAGATTATTTTAAAGATTTTGCGATGCTAATTAATCCTGCAAAAATTCATAGCTTTACGTTAAACAGTTTTTTTACAAGATGAAATAAAATAATATCAGTCATCAATCTAAGGTACTTGTGATCATCGGAGAGAAAAACCAGTTACACCATTCGATTAAGCATAAAAAAATACAGAATGCTTTTTTTTCTTTTATTTTTAACCTAATTTTTTAACGAATTATGAATTTTTTTGAAATTTTTGACATGTTGATTTTTGTCATTCTTTAACACTAGAACGCCCGGATGGAGTCGATTCGACTCCAATCATGTAACTAAATTTCAATTCGAACCAGAAAAATTTTCTTGAAATAATTTAAATCTAATCCACGCAAATTTACGTTAAATAAATCAATTAAATAATTTTGAATAAAAATTCTGGAGAGAAATATTATTTTCAAACTTGAGTAGAATTTCCGGGCGTTCTAGTGTTAATGAATCATTTACTGAATAATTATGCACGGTGTCTAGCCCTGGTGGCTGTTAAATTTGATTTTTAATTTTAAATTAGGCAATTTTTCACCATACCAAATTTATATTTTATCCATTTTTTTCATTTATTTATATTTTGTTTTTAGCACAATGGCATCAATGGCAAAAATGCCTGGCATACCTGTCAAATATTGGGGCCCTGTACTTTAACAAAGTGTATTTACTATAAGTATATACCGTATTTATTCTAATAGAATGCGCCCTCTAATAGAGCGCGTCTTCTAATAGAGTGCGCACCTTGGTGCTGATTGAAAAAATAAATATACGGAAAAGATATAGTAGATAAGTAGAAAACGATTACTTAAATGCATTATCGAGGATTCTCATCGATCAAAATAGAGATATTCTATGAAAGCGATGGAGTGGCGATGCAGCAAAAGTTTCAAATTTTGAACAATGTACCACTCCTGTAAACTATAGCGCCAAGGATATGCACACAGTTAAAAATCTGCTGCATTTTGCTGCAACGCACTCCCCTGCTTGTATAGAAAACGGTTACTTGGCCGTGAAATGGCGCTTTCTCATTGTTTGGAATAGAGATATATACAAGTGGTGGAGGACGTTGCAGCAAAATGCAGCAGATTTTTAACAGTGCATTGTTAAAAATTTGACCCATTTGTTGCAGAGTCACTCCACAGCTTTTATAGAATGTCTCTTTATGGCCAATGAGAATGCTCCATAACACAGTAAAGCAATCGTTTCCTATAAAAGCGGTGGAGTACGTTTTTAATAAGTCCGTAATAAATTAAGAAAACAAAGAAGCATGGTTTTTGTATCAAACTTTACTCTTGCATAAAAAAAAGTTCCTGTTTTTGGCAAAAATAATGGATATTTGAATGAAAAATCTATTCTTTGAAAGAATTTATTATTTTATTCACTTTAGTAAAAAACTGATTTTTTTTTTTTGAAAACCACCGTAGAATTTTGGTATAGAAAAACCTGTTTAAAAATTTTTTTTAATTTGTAACACCAGAGTATTAGAGTATGTAGCCTTTTTTAATTTCAATACAAATAAGATTGTTTTCTATATATAAAATACAAAACAAGTTGTGCAGTATCCCTATAGAATATGGAAAAATAGAAGGACTAGTGAAAAATGCTCCAAGGAGCAGTGCAAAAGCAGAATATGATTTTAATTGAGCATTAAAAAGTAATGGACAAGTGCTTCTGTTAATTACTGAGCATGAGGAAGGATAAGGGATCCCTTCTTGGCTACAACTCACTTCAATGCCAACTTTGAAAAAATCACATTTGCGCTTTTTTCGTGAAAACAAATCAGTCGCAGTTACTATAAAAATGTATAGTGTAAAGACGTAACCATTAAAGATGCAGCTTAATTAGACATAAATGTAAAGGAAGGCGACATAATGCCAGATACCTAGTTCCTGCAAGTATCACATTCATGCACTGCCACCAAGCATACCCTAAGTGTATAATTGCACAGAAAATTGATTTGTAGTATAGTGCAGAGTGAACAGTGCAGTTAACATCAGAGATGTAGTACAGGCTATACGCCGCACACCTTCTGGACTTTTTAATAGAACACCATATACCCTCTGTTTTTCAAGAAAGCTTATAGTATACACATTCTAGAATATCCCTCTGCTTAGAGCATATATCTTATGTTATTTTTATGACTACACCCCTGGTTAACATCTAAAGCACGGTGGAAAATTCTACTAAAGAACCGCAAATTTCTTTTATATGGAAAAAGCGCAAATATGATTTTTTCAAAGTTGGCATTGAAGTGAGTTGTAGCCAAGAAGGGATCCCTTATCCTTCCTCATGCTCAGTAATTAACAGAAGCACTTGTCCATTACTTTTTAATGCTCAATTAAAATCATATTCTGCTTTTGCACTGCTCCTTGGAGCATTTTTCACTAGTATATATATATATGAATTGTAAAAAAGAATACATTTACTATGGCACAACATATCACTACAAGAATTTAAATAACAGTGTCGATCAACTACTGCCTCTGTGCATGTTAAACTCTAAATAAAAATTCTAATAAAATCAAGACTCAGTAACCGTGAATTTATACCTATATTAGTCAAAAATAACGCAACTCATTAAAAAAATAATAAAAACAAATTTACAATTTAATGCAACGTAATTAGATTTCTTTTAAATAGCTGTAATTACATTTTTTTAATTATGAATGAAAAATTCTAGGTTGGAAGTATGTTACAAATAAGCTTCTCAAACAAAACAAAAAAAATGACAAAAATATTTTAACTTACCAAGAAAAAAAATTGCAATCATAATCACATGCAAAGTAACTTCTAGGCACCTAAAGCAAAGGGGCTTCTCGGGAATACTAGAGTTTAATATATATCTCATATCGTATGGCAAATTAATGAGGTGTGTGAATAAAACTATACTGAAACATATGATCACAGCAATTGGAACTTTCTCATTAGCCGGACATTCATAAAAGTAAAAGGCTCCTACAAAATAAAAATAAATATATAGCTGCATCTAATGCACTTAAAAATCTTGTCCTAGTTTGAACCAGATTTTGGTACTCAATAGGTGCCACTATAAGATTGTGAAATTTTGTACCAATATTTGGAGCTCCTGTTGAAGCATAGTTCCAAGTTCCAACAGTTGGAACGTGGTTAAAACAGGAAGCTCCAAATACTAGTACGATATTTCCCCATCTTATGGGGCAGCTACTGAGCACCAAAATTTGGTTCAAACTAGGGCAAGTATTTTAACACTGCAGTTAAAAATGCATCAAATATTTAATGAGAGAAACTGAGGTTCTACGAAAGATCTTCAAATCTATAAATTTGGATAGTGATTTTTAGCTCGAAAGCTATTAAAATTTAGAGTATTATTTATTATTAAGAGCTAATCCGCCCGCATGTTTTGATGGTGCAGTCGTTGACTCAACAATTATCGTAGAAGAAAGTTATTGGTACCGAACGAATGGAAATAGACTACTTTTAAAAAATGTATATAAAATTTGCTTATGTGGTTATCTACATATTAAAACGAACCCTAACTTTGTTTTTTCCAATAGCAGTAATAAATTCTGACAGCATAAATTAAGTCTACATTCGTCAATTAGTCTAAAACCAAAATTTTCGTGTAATTCGTATAAGTTTCAGAGAAATTATTTTGAAACGAGCATATTTTAGGAGCTGTATCTAAATTGAAGTTAGGTACTCTATTGTTGATCGAAGGAGCCCTCTTTTTTATCAAGACATCTTAGGCACCATGCAAGCGATCATTGAAGACCGATTACAAAATAGTATAAGAAGTTTCAAAATATCTAGTCACTTCTATCTTAGACGGCCCCTTAAACCTTTATTTTTCCGTTTAAGCATAATTTGAAAATTACTTGAAAGACAAAATTTGAAATTTTGGATTTCTATAAAACGGGATTTAATAAATATTAATCCATCAAAAAACATTTTGGTTGCAATTCTTAATTTTGTTGCAATTCTTAATTTTTTTGAGTACTAATTTCATAATTCACATCATAAAATCATAAAAATGGTTAATCCAACCTCTTTATGTTTGGCTATTTTAGTTATTGCTACATAAAAAATCAGCACATAAACAGTATAATTTTAAGATAATAAAAATATGAAAATTTAATTTAACGTTAGAAGCATTAAATTTTGAATATTTATAAATCAAAAACTTATTTAAATAACTTAAAATTTGGTGTCTACCCATGATTTGAACAGAAAATTTAAAATATATTGTTGAAATTGGCTGTTGCCATTGAAACAAAAATGAGCTTTGGGTTCATTTTAATATGTAGATATACCCTTTAGCGAATTTTACATACATCTTTTATAAAGGAGACTATTTCCAATCTTTCGGTACTAGTAACTTTCTTCTACAATAATTTCTTGAGCAGTTAGTAGGGTTTTTTTGTTCCGCGATTGTACCCGATTTTTGCGATAACTCTTGATAGAAATGTCAAATTCGCTACAAATTTTGTATATAGATTTATTAATAAGGCGATTCCTTTGTTTTTAGAGTTCATCGATTAAGAATAAAGGGATGGTAGGGGGGCAAATACCTCTCCCCTTGATTAAATAAATGGGTCTTTCACTCAAATTTGCTTCAAATATGCCATACCGGTTTATTTTTATAACGTTCTTCATTTTGTAGATTAGGCAATTCATCGGTTAAGTATAAAGAGAGACAACAGGGGAGCTTATCACTTTCCTTTAATTTAGCTAAATTGGTTTTTCTTGCACAATTTTCAAATTACTTCAAATTTGGCATACAAGTTTAATATGGTGCTCCCCTGATTAATTTGAAGTTTTTCTTGAAATATTTTTGTATTATATTAAAAAACGCAGTTTGTTTATTTTTCGTCGTTTTGAATTTTTTTGTATATTTCTTTATTTTGCAAGAAGCATTATTCTTTGAAATAAGAGTATAATATTTTATGAGTGTAAATAGCTTAAGAGCTCAGTACCATCAGTTTAACTAGACACTTTTTATTGGTAATGCATAGACCTCTGTTTCAAAATACTCAATTTAATGCAATATAAGTCATCGCTATAGCAAACCTATCAAGCCCAAAAAACATACTAAAAAATACTAGAGATAATTTTCTTTTACATTTCATTTTTGCTATGTTAAGCGCTTGGAAAAAACAAGCAGCTACTCATTTTATATTATCTAGAAATGGTGATAGTAAATTTTAGTTAAATGAAAAAATTACAATCAAGGGGGAACTTTATCAAATTTGAAAGTCCGAAAAAAAGACTATCCATTTTAGTTCAGAACGCCTCACATAATGCCCAACTCAGGCAAGAGGGAACACATATTGCAAATAGTACAATGTTTAGATTTTAACATTGTGTACATGGGCAAACAATGGATGACCTAGTTCATTGAAATCACCGTTTATAGCAATGACAGGTTAAGCAGGCGGTCGAAACAGATTGCAAGCAATAAAGAGAAGAACTCGGGAAATGTCATTATATATACAACAGTTACCCTGTGCAGTAAAAGACTTATGTCGATACCCGGTGATGTCTTTCTCATCCGCACCCCATATAATATAGTACATCTGGTTAACAACAAGGTATGTGCTGATGCACAAAATAGAGATTACGTGGTCATTTAAATTTTCGGTTATTTAGTATAGAATTACATGGCGTGTATGGTATAGTTCAGAGTTCAGTTAAAAAACGCACGACATCAACGAGCTATATAAGTTGTCCATAGCTTTAATAGTTCAGTAAATGCAACGATGTTGACACTGGCACATTGAAAAAACAAATTTGGGTGTAATAATTAGTTTTCGCTACATGTGACCCCTTTAAATCATCATTGATGCTGAAAATGTCCCGTGCATTACATTTGGAATCTCTTCCAGAAGTTTTACACAGTCACTGATGGTTTATTTGTACTTCAAATTTTGAACAGACAATGCTATAAGAAGTACAGCATTCCCAATTCGGCAGTTTCAGCTTGTTCAGGAGCTGTTTGGCTCTGATAGATTCTTCCTGCTTCTCTCGGACTAAAACTGTCCTCTCTTCATCACATTAGACTTCCAAATATGAAATCGTGAATCTCACATCGAGTAGAAATTCCGTCTATCTGTGATTAATTTTATAGCGAGAAATTTTGACGACTTCAAGGATCCCGGCAAACATGATTCACAAATTCCGGAATGCCGATAATGACATATCAATGACAATGTAGTTTATGTAAAACGGTGGTCACATCATGCAATGAAAGCCTTCAGTTCATCCTTTAATTTAATGAGGTATGATTGGGCAAGTTCCGTGAAAAACACGATCCTTAAATTGGAATATCAACCAAAAAAATGATAACATTAGTCTTCGTTTCCTAGGTTAGCCTGTAGTTTCTGCCATGTTTACATTTTGCAGAAAAGTAATTTCACCTCAGTAAAATGTTACAGCTTTTTTAGATATAAACTTTAAATTCTTCATATTAATGGCAAGGTATTAAAAATAAAAGAATAATAATGTTTATATTCCTTATTTTTAAACACAAAATAATATGTGCTTGATAAAAATATTTCAAAATCTTACACGCACAGAGAAATTTTATTTACCAAATTAACAAGAATTAGTTTTAAAAAACTGAAAATCTCAAAGTAACTTACATTTTATTTTATAAAATTCATAATGCAATACAAATTTTTTTCTGTATGTAATCTGCATTAACTAGAGATAATAAATTTATATACACGATTTAAAATACGAACTTACCGAAAATTATTCCAAGAACTGCTTTTGAATAAGTGTACACAATTCTGTCAGCTCTGGAATCTGAAAAAACGAAATTAAAAAAAAGGTTACGTAGCTATATCTTATCTTAGTTATTTTAAAAATATATTCTTGAAGTTTATTGAAAATACATTCATTTAATTTTATTATCGAAATCTATAAAACTTTACATAAATTATGCTAAATAAAAGAATATTCTTTAAAGCACAATGAATCTTGTTTAAATTAGTTTTTAGTTTAGCAGATTTTTTTATCTGCAGTTTCCTCTGACTAGCAGTGTTCATTTATTTCAAGTCTTAAACAAGTCTAAAAGTAAA
The DNA here is from genome assembly GCA_964019185.1 of Maratus speculifer. Lineage (NCBI taxonomy): Eukaryota > Metazoa > Arthropoda > Arachnida > Araneae > Salticidae > Maratus > Maratus speculifer. The sequence goes on along the minus strand of OZ025294.1, from coordinate 293,907,378 downwards.
ATTCATAAACCGATTTCTGAATTAAAAACTCTAAACTGACAACATGGGTTGAAGTATGTACACTCATCTTTCTGTTAATGATTAAGTAGATATAAGGTGACGGTACAGGTAGTTTTTAAATTTTGATGTGAAAATTAAGTATTTTAAAAAAACGTAACTATAATAGTAAACACAAGATTTCATAAAAATTATAAATGCAATTTTTGAAATCTATTAGTGTGAAAATGCAATTAAATTCTGTCGTATAACATCCTTTATCTTGACTCTTTTACTTAGCTGGCAGGATCGACAATTATTAATATGGAAATTTAATTTGGTGTTATTAACCCATTTTAGGCCAAGCACAGAAATTTTATAAAATGTAGCATTATTTTTATTGAAATATGCTTAAATTACATACATTAAGACACAAAAAAAGATTCGTGCATGAAAAATAATATTTTATATAAGAAATAATATTTTATATAATAATATAAAATATTATTTCTTATAATGAATAATATGAATATGAATAATATTTTTATGACTTTTGTTTTATTCTTATTTCATATACAGAATTTGCAACTTTAATCTATTTTAAAAACATATAATTCATTTCAATTGGAATAATAATATATTTTTAAAAAGTCGAATTTGTCAAAGGCGTTTCAAATTAAAACTCTAGCGTATTTTGAAAATTTTTTAAGAGAAAGTGTTTACTCCAATTGAATTACTAATATTTTATGGATGTCTTCAAAAGCCTTAAAAAATAGAAGAAAAATAAAATTCTTGAAAAAAATGTGTCAGAGTGTTAAAAAAAAATATTTATCGAAATGTTTCGTATACGAATCTTTGGCCGAAAATGGGTTAAACTGCATAAAACAACATAGGGTTATTCCATACAAAATAAGCAAAAATTAGAAAGCCTTGGCCCCACAGTAATCTATTTTAATATAATTTCACTCACAGATTCGATTTATATTTGATTAGAGCTATACAAAATAATATAAATAAACATTTTTTAGCAGTACTGGACATTTAAAAACTTATATAGAATAACATGTGTACAATGATAAAAAATTGCAGGTTTGAAGTTCCGTATTTTGAAAACCAATTTTTTTTTTTTTTTTTTTTTTTAACCTTTGAAAAATCATTTTCAAATTTATTTAGTAATAAGAATGATAATACTATGTTTAATCTTAAATTGATTGTAGGAACCAAAAAACTAATTTTGAAAAAATTAAAAATATATAAAAATAAAATGAATTTAAACACATCTCGGAATTCAATGCCTCATGTAGTGTTTCACATAAATTCTCATTGCTCAAGTTTAGAAATTGAATTTCCTTTACCATCAACATAACTTCACAATTTTAATTATTTTATTTACTGCTTTGATATTTGTAGGCACAAAAACTGAAAGAAACATCAGACATATGCAGTATTGCTCAGGCATCAGATCAATGTGTCAATGATATGCTAAAAAAAATTCAAGCTTGCCTTTTGATTCCTAACAAAAGAAAATTAAGTTAAAAAAGGCAACATTTGTAACATTCTATGAGCCACTGCGCTTCAAAATTGCGCGTTCCACCCAATCTTCCCCTTGATTTCTTAAATAAAATAAAAAGAAATAGTGTTACCATCTACATGAATTTAGGTTTACAATAGTTATTTTTTCAATTCTTCTCTACTATAAAAACGTTATTAAAAGAATATTATAATGTAGGGTCAGCAAAAACATGCTGAAGGCAAGAGTGAAGGTTTATTTAAAACACTTTTATTTATAATATCGAAAAAGGATTAAAGTTTAAAAGCTTTCTCTTATGATCAGAGAAGTAATAGGAATAGTCTACTTTTACCTCAAAATTTTACATTATTTTTTTAAGCTATTGCATAGCTTTTATCGCGGGCTTTGAGCGCGGTGACCGAATCCAAAAATTCCGTAACGCGTAAAATCCTAACACATCGGTAACGAAAAAACCTAACACTCGGCTAACGTCGTTTCCTTTCGGAAAACTTCGGAACGGTATCCTTCGGTAGACTTCGGCAGACATTGACGCGGTATTTTTCAGATATTAGAATATCAAGTCTCAAACTTATGTTTCTTATGATCTAATTTTCATAGCGCGGCCAAATTTTATTTGGTAATTTATTATGAGACAGTGTTTATTTTGGTGGTCTTATTTATTTTGGTGACAAGAGACCCCCCCCCCCCCCCACCGTGAGGGTCGAAAATTTTAAAATGTTTATAACTCGCGATCTAACTTTCGTAGCGCGGCCAAACTTTGTTTGGTAATTTATTATGAGACATTGTTAATTTCTGGTGACAGGATACACCCCACGGTGAGGGTCGAAAAATTTAAAATGCTTATAACTCGCGATCTAATCTTCGTAGCGCGGCCAAACTTGATTGGTAATTTATTAGGAGACAGTGTTAATTTTTGGTGACAGGAGACCCCAGACGGTGAGGATCGAAAAATTTAAAATGCTCATAACTCGCGATCTAATTTTCATAGCGCGGCCAAATTTTGTTTGGTTATTTATTATGGGACAGTGTTGATTGTTGGTGACAAAAGACACCCCACGGTGAGGGTCGAAAAATTAAAAATGCTTATAACTCGCGATCTAATTTTGGTAGCTTGGCAAAATATTGTTTGGTAATTTATTATAAGACAGAGTTAATTTTTGGAGACAGGAGACCCCCCACGGTGAGGGTCGAAAAATTTAAAATGCTTATAACTATCGATCTAATTTTCGTAGCGCGGCCAAATTTTGTTTGGTAATTTATTATGAGACAGTGTTAATTTTTGGTGACAGGAGACTCCCCATGGTGAGGGTCGAAAAATTTAAAATGCTTATAACTCACGATCTAATTTTTGTAGCGCGGCCAAATTTTGTTTATTCATTTATTATGAGTCAGTGTTAAGTTTTGGTGACAGGAGACCCTCAGCGACCCTCAGGTCGAAAAATTTAAAATGCTTATAACTCGCGATCTAATTTTCGTAGCGCGGGCAAATTTTGTTTGGTAATTTTTTATGAGACATTGTTAATTGTTGGTGACAGAAGACCCCCTCCCCCCATGGTGAGGGTCGAAAAATTTGAAATGCTCATAACTCGCGATCTAATTTTCGTAGCGCGGCCAAATTTTGTTTGGTAATTTATTATAAGGCAGTGTTAATTTTTGGTGACAGGAAACCCCCCACGGTGAGGGTCGAAAAATTTAAAATGCTTATAACTCGCGATCTAATTTTCGTAGCGCGGCCAAATTTTGTTTGGTAATTTATTATGAGACAGTGTTAATTTTTGGAGACATTAGACCCCCCCACAATGAGGGTAGAAAAACTTAAAATGCTTATAACTCGCGATCTAATTTTCGTAGCGCGGCCAAATTTTGTTTGGTAATTTATTTTGAGACTTAATTTTTGGTGACAGGAGAACCCCCACGGTGAGGGTCGAAAAATTTAAAATGCTTATAACTCACGATCTAATTTTCGTAGCGCGGCCAAATTTTGTTTATTCATTTATTATGAGTCAGTGTTAAGTTTTGGTGACAGGAGACCCTCACGGTGAGGGTCGAAAAATTTAAAATGCTTATAACTCGCGATCTAATTTTCGTAGCGCGGCCAAATTTTGTTTGGTAATTTTTTATGAGACAGTGTTAATTTTTGGTGACAGGAGACCCCCCCCCCCCCACCGTGAGGGTCGAAAAATTTAAAATGCTTATAACTCGCGATCTAATTTTCGTAGCGCGACCAAATTTTGTTTGGTAATTTATTAAGCTATTGCATAGCTTTTATCGCGGGCTTTGAGCGCGGTGACCGAATTTAAGAATTCCGCAACGAGAAAAATTCGTAACAATCCGGCTAACGAAGTTTCAGTTTGACAGACTTCGGGAAGGTATCCTTCGATAGACTTCAGCAGACATTGACGCGGTATTTTTGCATAAGTTGATAAAAAATGCTATGCAATAGCTTTACCGCGGCAGTCCCCGAGTGGCACACATATTTAATTAAGGAATAAAAATGGCAAGAAAAAAAATCTTGTGTGTTTATAAAATATACTTATATTTTTTAATTATCTTTCAGTAGTGAAATTACGCTTGAAGTTCTTGAATATTTAATACGTGAATTGACACATTGCATAGAACGAACTTGATGAAAAAATGTCCAAGCCGGGGATCGAACCCGGAACCTTTGGAATAGCACTCCAAGTGCTCTACCATTTAAGCTACGAGGACAATGCCCAGCTTAGCATTTTACACTTCATATGTTGGTTAGGCTGCAACTCTCAGCACGACATGGAATCATCTTCATGAGCACACAATCCTGCGGCGTAACATGAGACAAGGAACCCAGCATCGGTAAATCACATATTTTGTTGATCTTCAGCAGTGAAATTACGCTTCAGATTCTTCAATATTTAATACGTGAATTTTCACATTTCTAACTAAGCATAGAATCAACTTGGTGAAAAAAATATTCAAGAATGTCAAGCGTAATTTCTGTGCTGAAAATAAAAAAATGCATTTTTCTTTATACAAGAAGTTTAATAAAAAGCAAGGAAGTGGAGAAAAATAGGACATGACAATAAAAGGAAGAATAGGACATTTCAATTCAGTTTTTTTAATAAGATGAATGTTACTGACTAATATGCAAAAAAATTCAAGAGGACATTATATTAATTTTAACGTTGATAATATATTTATTTACTTTAAAATGTGAATATTTCGAATGTGATGAATTTTTAATGTCATCTTTGACTGACAATCTGAATTTTCATTCCAGTCATGAAGGCACTGGAATTTCATTATGTGGTATATACATTATCAATCTACAATCTTTGATTGTATATCTAACCGACAGTAGACTATTTGTGCATTAATGCTTTGTTTTCTTGCTATCCTATTGCTCCCTGTAAATGGCGAGGTGTGGAACACATGTTAAAGCTCACAATTTCTTTAATTGTAAAATAACTTTTGTATGTTATGTTTATACAATGTTCAGAGATATTAAAAGTGTTTCACCTTGCACTCTTTATAAATTGAAAATTTTGTTTTTGTATGAAACAAAGTTGATTTTGTAACTTTTGTAAAAGTGTCCCACACCACACCACTCTCCCCTATGTATAATATGATATAAATATGTAAATATAAATAGACTATGATACATTAGAAAACACGATTTTTATAAATATTAGTAAGTAATACTACTATTATTGGTAAAAATGGAAAATGATAAATTTATTATTCCTAAATTAAATATAGCTGTGTACAAAAAATAAGATACGAGTCAATTCACTATTTCAACAAAATTCAGATAACTTAAATAAAGTATTTGATTTTTCTGATATTTGCGATTATAAATAGATTATACACTCTTGAATTTTCAAAGAAAATTTACATGAGTTGTACACCAAAAATTCGCATAAAAAACAATTTTAAATGGGAAACCGAAGGTCAAGCCACTGCATCATATATATAAATGGAAATTATTTTGAATATATTTTAATATTTTCATGATCAACAAAAACTACCAGACATTTTTAGATCTTTTGAAGCACATAAAAAATAAGAATCATACACAAACTGTGCATACAGATTACTTAAAAAAATTTAGAAACTTAACATTTTTTGCCATTTAGAATGATACTACAAAATACATACAACCAGAAACGTTAAATTAAAAAATAGATTGTACACCTAGCTAAAATATCATGAAATAAATTCTTACACACTGAATCCGTTATCAAATATCCAGATTGCGAGTCTTGTTGATTTCTGGAAGCATAATTAATCTAAAAATAAAACAATTTCACAGTCACAATCTGTTTCAAAAATACATGGAATAAAGAGTACAATGATTTTTACAGGTAATAAAAACATAAAATGTTATTTAATTACGTGTTATTTTTATTTCACAAAATTCAGGAATTAAAGGCAAAGGCAAAAGAAACTTGGGAACTGTGCCGAATAAATATACACTTATACACATCATTTCCAGTCTATACAAACTTCCATGCCATGTCAAAAATCGATATTTGTTTAATCAATCCTTAATATTTGAAACATCAATTTTTGTTTATTATAGATGAAGTAAGCGAGCATTGGCAAGATTTTCAAGTTAAAAGTTCTGAAATTGAAAAAAAAATACATTTCACGAGCTAAGTATTAGTGTTAGGTAAACATTAAGAATTAAAGGATATCACTTAGTTAAAAATTTGTGTTTAGTATCATACATTTTGAAACGTTTTAATATTCATGATAATCCTTCCCATCTTTTTTTTCTTTGCGAATTGCGCCTTCACAAGTTTATTTTATCTGGAATTTTATATTTAATACCATTTATACTTATTTTTAGTTTACATTGACATTTTTTCCATACTATGAATTCATTTCGTTATTTTTTCATCACACATTAAGTGTATTCCGTTCCATTTTAAGAATACAAAAAAACTAATATATTGAATTACCTATCCATACTTTATTCTGTAGATTTTTTGCCAGTTATTTTCAAAACAATGTTACATTTAAAATTAACAGAAAATTGGCAAAACATGAATAATTCAAAGATATAACTTCCATAATAGAATATAAGTACAACACTTACTGAGCACATAAGTAACATTTAATATTTTTTAAAGTGTGAAGAAAGGGGGTTGGGGTGCAAATATTATGTTACTGCTTATTGTAAGGCACAATCCTGGGAATTATTTAGGCCAAGAAATATCAAATCAAACTCATTTATATTTCATCAAAAAGAATTTGTATTATTTTACACATTTCTATTAAAGTAAAAAAGGTAAGAAAATACTTTGGTTAAAAAGGCAGGGTATTTTATCTAAATAAGAGCTCATATTTCTAATTTTATATCTTGCTAGTACACTGCGAAGAATATGAGAACAGTACATGCCACCAATTTTAGTTCGTTTATAGTCGTTTTTAAACAGAGGTGAAATTTTGGTACTTCTTGGTTATCACGTGTCAACCAAACAAATTAACGCCAAACTAAGATTAAATGCCAATAATAGACGATAGTGAATCTCACATTTAATGACATTAAGTACCATACACGTGTTTAAAAAGCCATTAAGCGATTTTTATTTCGATTTTATTTGTATTTTAATATTATACTTATTTTTTATTTTTTCTTTTTTTTATAAAAATTATGTCAATATGTATAATTTGGCTATTAGATTGGATATTGGTATAATTTGGCGAAATGATCGATGGGGTAACCAAATAGTACCGAAATTTTCATATTTATATTAAATAAAACATGAAAAATCCTCCTTAAAACATATAATTTTGGGATCTGACTAAAATATAAATATGTGAAAACAATATCAAGGCAACAAATTATTTGAAACTTACTTCTTCGCTCATAATGTCGTTCAAACAATCTATTGCAAACTTTCAAAATTTTCAAATTACCTAAAGTAAAAAAATTAAATCAGTACATAAAAACCACTGTATATTATTTTTGCGTTATACTGATACAAAAAAAGTAATTTAGATTTTATATTAACACATATTTGACCAGCACTTTTGCCCAGATGGTTACATCATTGGGTGTTAATACATCATAAGAGAATGAATTCGCAGTAAGTTTCGGTAAGCTTTAGTATATTATATTTATAATAAATATTATTTATAATTGAAAAAAGGACATAATATCAATGTCCTTTTTAACACATTTGAGATTACAATGTTTTGCTTGAATTTAGTTCGATTGGCTCCACTTTTTACCAAATAATTGAATTTAGGTTGTGAATCAAGAAAATGTCTTAAGGCAAATTTTACTTTTCTTTTTTACTGGTATCTAAAGTCTGCAAACATCTTTTAGAGATGAATGTATGCACCCAAATTCCCGAAGGGGTTAATGAGTTTTTATACAATAAAAACTAATACAACAATTACCTACTACAATCAATGACGCATAACTGGTTTTACATACCTTCCTTTCCAGCGGTTTTCATTTGAAGAGTCTAAAAGTCTCATATATAAGAGTTTGAAAAATATTCGTTCTACTTGAATTACTTTCTATCTTCAAATGAGAAACTTATTGAATTCGTAAAAACTTAGTTTTAAATGATTTAGGAGTTTTAGCATGTTCTAGACAATTTATGTCTTTATGCGTAACAAATTTTGTGGATTATCTAAAAAATAAACTGAATTTAATCAAACTGCGTATTCAGTCAGACATTGAAATATATTAGTGTTTATGAAATTTTGATGTAAATTTCCCAACCGGTTGCGTTGCTGCTCTGCATCTTTCACAATTACTAATGATAGCTGTATCTAAAGAATTAATGCGCAGAATTTCACAAAACTTCATATTTTGTTGGACATTGACGTATATTCTTATTAGGTTTTTGTGTATATCTCCAACAGTATTGTTTATATGTTCCATTCCTCATTGTTTACAAGATAGCTATATCCCCAAAACTAACAGATGGTCATTTAGTTTTGATTTCAGACTACTTGATTTACAAAAAAGCAGATTCCGTTGGCCCCAACATACCAGTCATTTTGAGCCAGCGACTTTTCCAGAGACACTTTACCACTAATGATATGCACCACATCACAATTTTAATGGGCCCACCATGCCAGAGTAGTTAATGTACCACACCACTAATCGCTTGAGAGCGTAAGGGGCTTTCGGGTTCAACACCCACTGGCTCCGCTGCACACTATTTGTGGAGCTCTCCGATGTCATTCTCTATTGTTGATTGTGCTATCTAGTCCTTATACACACACGATGGTTTTTAAGCGGGTTTTCGTGTCAAGCCCACTGGTCAAATGTATGTGTTTAATAAATTTAATTTTTCGTCCATTCTGAAAAAAAAACTTTCATTACACGATGTACATTGGGGATTTTAGAGATTCCAGCTGGCCAAAAGTCGATTTTTAAAAGTTTATCTTAGTGTAATTTATGTTTTAATTGTTATAGCTTAATAGTTAAGGCGTTATAACCTTACTGTGGATTTTGATATGAATATATTTATATGAATATATTTATATGGTCCGTAGACTTAGCACGGTTTGTGCTTTTTAGTTGATAATAGATGATTTCAGATTTATATGCTTAAATTTAGTGCATAAACCTGAACAATGCATTCATTTAGTTTAATTTTAGATCCTGTTTCCTTATAGCAATTTAATACTGTTTACAAGCCAAAAATTTTGAATAGAGTTAAAATCAGGACTATTCTCCGGTCAGTCGCTAGCTTTCAAATCATTTTTTTTCCGATAGGCATCAAGTAGTGAAAGAGGTAGAAAAATATTTTTATATGTAGAGATAAAAACTTGCAAACTACACAACAAAATCATTTACGGATAAATTATATTTAACTTACTAATTTTGCCGCATAGCAGTAGTAAATCTTGTTAAAATTCACTTTTCCGTACCTTAAGATTATTTTAAACAACTGACGTTATTCATTCCTAAAGATACCAGGGAAAACTTCAGTAATAATTTGGATTGAAATTACTAAAACTATTACTCAACATCAGTTTTCATTAGTACCTTAAAGAAATGCTTCACATCAGTTTTCATTAGTACCTTAAAGAAATGCTTCACATCAGTTATTTAAGATAATTTAAAGTTCAGGAAAGTAATTTTTACCAAACCTTAGTGCTCTGTCATAGGGTTAAATTAGTAAATAGAATGCAATTTATTCATAAATAAGTTTTTGGTACAATTTTCATGTTTTTAATCTTCACAATATAGCGTAAATTAATAAAATAATGTTCCATCTGTTTCCCTACTTTAGGGGCAGACCTATCTAAAAATATCTAATATTAAAGCTACGGACTGAACTGTGCGAATATCCATTTCGTTAAATAAAGGGTTGGGTATTATCTCTCCCATTTATCCCTTTATATTTGCCCAAAAAGCCTCTAATTTTAATCAGGGAAACCCCTTATCAGGAAGAAAATTAAAGTGAATCTGATAATTTTGCATGAAAAACTCATTTTTCTAAATTAAGGGAGGATTACCCCTCTTTCCCTTCTTTATACCTAATCTTTGGACCTCCGATCAAGGAAGCGCCTTATCGGAATTAATCGGTATAACAAATTGAAGTAAATTGAATAATTCTGCATGAAAAACTTATTTGTGTAATTTAATATTGAAAAGACTATCCCCCCCCCCACACACACACACACTTTCTCCTCATCATCCTCAATGAATATTGAAATTCAATCAAAGAAGATCTTTATCAGAATAAATCGGTACATAACTTTGAAGCAAATAAAATAATTCTATGTGGGATTAAGACCCTCGGCCCTCAGTCCTGTTCAAATATTACGTGGGAGACAAAAAACAGTTTAAAATTACTACAAAACATTTCCAAAGATGTATCCAAAGATATAAGAATTATAATATGCACACATTACATATATATATATAGTGCGCATGTATGTGTGCGGATGATATACGATATGATATTAGAATTGCGGTAGCCATTTTTTAAAACTTTAATCAATTTACATTTAATGAAAACTGCATTTAGTAAGCAAGAAATAACCAAATGAAAGTTATTTATCGAAGAAAGGCGAAATCAATTCATCTGAAATTGCGTAAAATCAGGAATCTGTATATAATTTTAACATGCAGAAATTAGTAACAAAACGTCATAAGTAAATTATGTTTTCAGTCGAAATAAAATTAAATGAAGCGATCATACGAAATGAATATTTTCAACTGAGCGAAACATTTCCCAGGCCAGGAATCGAACCCAGATACTTGGCTTACAAGGCCATTTTTTTACCTGTTAAGCTAACTGGGCGATAGCCGGCTGCGATTTCTCGCTCAGATAACTTTATTGGTCATATCATCTGGTCTGTCATTTCGTATAACTTTACTAATCAGTTTGTTTTAAAATAATAGTATAAATGAAGCGAATTTACAATATTGTTTTATTTCGATACAGGACTAAAAAAAATTTTTTTTAATCCCATAACTAAATTATCCAGATAACATCATGTGCAGTTCACTATCATATTTAAAACAATATTCTGTAGATTGCGTGCGCATACAATTATCATTCAAATATAATTTCATAAATTCTGTAACAAGACACCTATTTTAGATTTATTTGGACATACTTTATTCAAATATCAATATACAGAAAACAGTAAATCTATACATTTAACTTCAGAAAGTATATGAGTAGGAATTTTATAAATTCATTTCCTAATATTAGAATAATGGCGTTAGTTAAAACATTTTCGATATCAACTTTACTGTATCAGTTTAAGAAAATCTAAATCTTAAATATTATTTACATATTATAAATTTATGATCTTACCAAAAGTGTGATCGATTTTAAAAACTGTTTTCAAATTTCAACATTTAGTAAAATCTAAAAGTTCTATTCGCTCTATCTACAGTGTGAGTGAGTTCAATGAGGCTTATCGAGAACGCGTTCAGCGGAGTCACCGATTGCGTACCGGCATAATCGGTTAATTACTAAAGTGTTCAGTGCGACTACACTGTTAAAAATCTGCTGCATTTTGTTGCATACACTGTAAAAAATATGACTATTTTGCTGCATCGTCACTCCCCCGCTTTTATAGAATATCACTCTTTTGGCCAATGAGAATGCTCCATGATAACCTGGAGTAGTCGTTTTCTATAAAAGCGATGGAGTGACGATGCAGCAAAATCGTCATATTTTTTACAGTCTACACTGTAAAAAATATGACTATTTTGATGCATCGTCATTCCCCCGATTTTATAGAATATCACTCTTTTGGCCAATGAGAATGCTTCATGATATCCTGAAGTAGACAGGCGACTAGACCCTGGCAGTCCACATAACGCAAGTCTTCTCTGATTGGCCCGTAAAACTGACCTTTTCTATAAAAAAAAATCTAAGCAATTCTAGCTCATTGAGCATGCGCTGTGGCAAAACAACTTTGCTCTCTTGCAACATTGGATCATTGGAACGTATTTGCTTACTGAATGCTGCGTGCTCTGTATTCAAAAACAGTTACTGGATAGAAATTGAAATTCGAAGTTATAAGTTTTTACTGCAAATGCAACTGGGAGTTTAGAAATTTCTTATTAGATTTTTTGATAGAAATGCACTATCTTATGGTCCAATCAGAAGAGACTTGCGTTATGTGGACGGCCAGGGTTTAGTCGCCAGGCTGAAGTAGTCGTTTTCTATAAAAGCGGTGGAGTGACGATGCAGCAAAATAATCATATTTTTTACAGTGTACACACATCGCAGCTTTTATAGAAAACGATTATTTGACTGTATTATGGAGCATTCTTATTAGTCAGAATAGAGATATTATACACAATCGGCGGATTGTGTGTGCAGTAAAATTCAGCAGATTTTTAACGGTCTAACCGATACACAACCATTATCGTTCAACGGAAGTAACCGAAGTGACTTGATTGGTAACGGATCGAACTAACCGAAAATATCTCGGTTAGTTGGATCACGTGATCGGTTACATGACCATTTATGACAACAATAAAAGTATAATTACAGCAACGTAATACAGATGGCGTTACTAGAAAAAAGTACTAATGGAGTCCAGTGAATCTGTCAACCGGTTAGAAACCGGTCACTTACCGTGACGTCATGTAACCGGTAACATTGGTCACTTTGGTTAGGGCTGCTGAACAGAGAAGTAACCAATTTCACCGGTGACTTGAGCTCAACTACAACGTCTCGAAGATATCATATAGAAACTGTTTATTCCAGCAATGCTTTAAAAAGTGCTAAAAAATGATATCCTATAAATGCTGAACGATAATATCGATTGCTGTGACATCTGCTATTTTTTCACTCAACAAAACGCTTTCTCAATCGAATCCTTATTTAATGTTTGAGTTTAGTTAGGGCGTGTTCAGCAATGTCACCGGTAAGTAACCGGTAAGATTGGTTAGTTAGCAATGCGTTCAGAGCTGTAACCGGTAAGCAACCAACGTCGTTCAGCACAAGCGACCGATGTGACCGGTAAGTGACCGAACTAACCGGGGGGAAAATCTTGGTTAGTTGGGTCACGTGATCGGTTACATGTTATTTAGTTAAAAATAAATGGCAACTTCAAATCAACAGGCGGTAGATTCGGTTCCGTTTTCTGTTGTTCGATGTCAAAATGGAATATAGATGGCGCTACGTGACATAACTAACCAGTGCGTCCAGAGAATCAGTCAATTGGTTAGCTACCGGTTACTTACCATTCCGGTACGTTACCGGTTACATTGGTCACTTTGGTAAGTTCGCTGAACACGCCCTTAGTTAGTTTATTGAACAACATACATCTGATTTGTGTGCTCGACATGAAGCCTGCTTATAAATGATTGTCAATATTACAGGGATGAGACAGCACAAGGAAATTTCACAACAAGAGATATACACCCGGGAGCTCCACAAAAAAGAATGTGTGCAATATAGCCAGTGGGATTTGAACCCCCAGCCTCCTACGCTCGAAGGCGATTAGCGACGTGGTGCTTTGATCACCCGGCCAGGAAGTTTTTTGTTTAAGTTTAAGCTGTTAGATGTTGCTTCTATCGTCATTTAATGTTTCTGCATTTCTCAACATTTGTTGGATACAACTTTTAACACATTGGTTTCCACACTATATCTTTTAGAATCTGTACACTATAAAAAATATGACTATTTTGCTGCATCGTCACTCCACCGCTTTTATAGAATACGACTACTTCAGGCTATCATGTAGCATTCTCATTGGCCAAAAGAGTGATATTCTATAGAAGCGGGGGAGTGACGATGCAGCAAAATAGTCATATTTTTTACTGTGTATATCAACTCTGAGAAAGAACGAACGTGTTCAATACGAAATCAGACTTTTGACCAATTAGATGTACTGTTAAAAATTTGAAACGTTAGATGCATCCAAAAATTTTGTAGAATATCTCTATGCTGGCCAATGAAAAACCTCCATATTTTGGCGAAGTAACAATTTCCTATAAAACCGGATATGCAGCTAAACTGTTAAAAAACTGCAGCATTTGATGTATAGTCACTCCACCGCTTTTAAGGATTATCTCTATTTTGACCAGTGAGAAGACCGCAACATACACTGTGAAAAATTTGATCCTTTTGCTGCATCATCACTCCCCCGCTTTTATAGAATATTTCTATTTTACCTTTGATAATGCTCCATAATACAGTAAGGTAGCGAATTTTTTTTCCAAGCACCTTCGTCGTCCCAAGCCCAAGCTCGCACTCTGATTGGTTGTTGCTCTCGGCACTGTGTTCACGTAACTTGGCGATAACCATACTTGGCGAAAAATACTTCGCTCGTAAGTGAACGAGTAAACCTAAAACCTTACCTACTCATTCTTATCCTCGTGGTATTGTGCTCTTGTGTGTAAAAACTTTTAAAGAGTACAGCTTTCAGTAAGACACGTTCCATCCAATCCAATGCTGCAAGAGAAAAGTTACTTTGTACTCGGTTCGGAAGAAAATCAAACTCAACGGAAGCATCTATCGCTACGCCAAGTATGATTATCGCCATGTTACATGAAAACAGTGCAGAGAGCAACAACCAATCAGAGTACGAGCTTCGGCTTGGAACGACGAAGGTGCTTGGAAAAAAAATACGCAGTAAAGTAATCATTTTCTATAAAAGCGATGGGGTGACGATGCAGCAAAAGGGTAAAATTTTTAACAGTGTAGTTAAGTACTAACCATTTTCTAGGATTCCCAGAATTGGCAGGATTAGAATAATTTTGAAACAGGCCAGGCCGGATAAAAAATTTAACAAGTCTGGCCGTGCCGATAAAAAAAATTATCGGGCATACCGGCCCGTTATAAGGATTTACACAAAAGGAATAAAATATGAGCTATAATCAATGAACATTTCTTTAACGAGAATAAGTATAAATGTGCGTCACGAACCGATTCTAGTTCGACAACATTAATAAAGAAATGTAACTTATACAGTGTACAGATCGGCATCGGACATTTACATTGTGTCTAACCCGGATTTAATACTTTTTTTAGCAGACTCATGCCGGGCCGAGATCAGGCTTGCATTGTTTTTCTGCATATAGTCAAACAGGGACGGAACTCGATATAATTGTTCTCAATATATGTAGGGCAGACAACATGAATTGTAAAAGTATTAAAAGCAATAAATAATTTATATGCTAACGAAACTTTGGAAATAGATTTCTTGGTGGTTCTTAAATTTAATTCTCAACAACGCGAAATTTTAACACATTTTTTAAATTAATTTTTAACTCTAAAGGTTTAAAATTCACAAGCCTGTCATAGAAGGATTCGGAATCGAATAGCGTTTTCCAATTTTCATAAATAAAATACCTGTATATGTTACAGGCCAAACCCGATTTTAGGCCAAACTAGAATGGCCTAGGCCAAACCGGTCTATCCTAACACCCATCGGATAAACTAGTTTTTCCTAGACCAAATCGGTCTATCCTAACGCCCATCGGATAAACTAGTTTTTCCTAGGCCAAACCGGTTTATCCTAACGCCCATCGGACAAACTAGTTTTTCCTAGGCCAAACTAGTCTATCCTAAGGCCCATAGGACAAACTAGTTTTTCCTAGGACAAACTAGTTTGGCCTAACTCTCATAGGATAAACTAGTTTAGCCTGCTGTTTATTGGTCTGAACTAGTTTATCCTAGGCCGATCTAGATTATCCTAGGCCAAATCAATTTGGCGTGATTTTATTGAATTCAATGACCGCCTCAGCGCCAACATTCTAGTTTGTCCTAGGCTGATCTAGTTTGTCCTAGGCTGACCTAGTTTATCCTAAGCCAGTGTAATTTTGCGTGTTTTTAGCTCACAGGCGTCAAAGCCCGAGAAATAATGAGCTCGCAGGCTCTGTATTTATGTATGTACGCATGTATGTACGCATGATTGTACGTATTTACTTACATATGTACGTAATGGGAAAACTCTTGGTAGAAATATTCGATTTGCTTAAAATTTTGGAAGTAGTTTCATTTTGATAAGGTACTTTTCTGATTAGTTTTGGGAATTCATTGGATAAGATTAAGAGGGGATGAAAGGGAGGCTAATACCCCATTGTTAATTCAGAAAAATGGATTTTTCATGCAGAATTATCAGTTTTCATTTAAAATTTTAGGTATAGGTTCACTCTGACAAGATGTCTCCGTGATTAATTGTGGATGTTTATCGTTTAAGTGGAAAACAAAGGGCAATGTAGGTAAACCCCCAATAATTTAGATAAATAGTTTTGATGCAGAATTTACGGATTTGCGTCAAATTTTGATGTATGTTCTTTCTGATAAGCGATTCCCTGAATAGTTTTGGGAAGGGTTTAATGGTTAAGTATGAAAGAAAAAGTGAAGGATTACCAACTTTCATAGGAAAACTAGTTTATCCAATTTGCGTTAGGATAAAATAGTTTGGTCTAGGCTAATATAATTTGGCTCAAAATTGGGTTTGGCCGGTAAAAACATATCTTTCACTAGAATAAGCATAAATGTGTGTTAAGAGTCATTGCTTGTAACATCAATACAGAAATTTAACATGTCCACCGTAGAGACATGATACATTGGACATGGTGTTTGCTTATTTTTATTTGTCTTTCTGCAGACTCAGGCCATGCTGTGATAAGCTTGCTTTTATTATTTCTATTATTCGAGCCAGATCGCAGCTGAACATAATTTGGAATCGAACAGCGTTTTCTATTTTTGAGAAATTAATTACCTGTCGACATACAGCTATTTTTGTCACGGCGTCAAGTTTTTCTTTTCCGTAAAGTCGCAACTGGAAATTCGATTCAAAACGTAGCTTTAGTAGTATTTTCTCAAAGATGCATCGCTTTTATGAAAAAATGGTTAACGCCATTCGATTACATTTTTCTAAGTGAGAATGCCTGTTAATCTTATGCATTTCTGAAAAGGATTTAATTAATAAATGTGTTAGGATGTAGCTCTTTTGGATTTGAGAAAACCCTTATGGAATGATAGAAAAATATATTTACAAATCTACTTTTTACTAAACATATTCAAAAGTTATGATGTTTATAACACTCCTTTTTTTCTTTTGTTCTAACTATTTAATAAATTCCTATTTGAATATTGAAGGACTAAGAATCTAAATAATCAATAATACATTGTGTATTTTCCATTTAGCGAACACGTCGTAATTTAAAAATACATTGTAAATTTATCCATAAATACGTATGCAGTATTCTTTAAAGAAATCTTAAATGTATGTGAATTAAAATCTGAATTTTTTGCAGAAATTGAGTAGGGCCAGGTCGAGCCGGACTGAGTCCCTTTTCACTGATTTTTTACAGGCAGGGATCGGGCTGAACTTTTAATTTTTATACTGGGCTTCGAAATTCCGGCCCGTGCAAACCTGTAACAGTATTCTACTACCCTTCAAATAAAATACATTATACAGGGGTGATAGCAAAACCACTTTGCACAAGATTAGAGAGCAGTAGTCAGGATTAATATCAAAAAGAATACTGCCCTGTTAAAGTAATGGCTTTGCATTCACAGGCTGTTTACACTAATTGTGTATTACAGACATTTTTTTTAAATATCACCCTCGAAAAAACAAGTAAGGGAGATTACCTTTTCCCATTTCCCCTAATTATACTTAACCATTGAACCTCAAAACTAATCTCAGATACGCTTTATAAAATTGAACAATTATCCAAAATTTGAAGCAAATCAGATAATTTTGCTCAAAAACCATTCATCTGATTTAAGGAGGGTAATCCTACATTCCTCCTTTTATACTTAATCATTAAACAAAACTATTCAGGGATTCGCCTTATGAAAAAGACTATGTTCAAATCAGATAAATCTGCTTAAAAACCCATTTATTTAATTTGAGGAAGGCCATAAATCATCCACTACCCCATTATACTTAAACAAAAGAAAAATTAATTAAAGAACCGTCTGATCAAAATGAATTCATGTCCAAAATTTTAAGCAAATTGGATAATTCTGTATTATAACTAATTTATCTAATTTAAGAAAATAAATTGTACGTTTCTCCTTTATACTTAACCAAAGAACCACCAAAATTAATCAGTGAAGCGCTTCATCAGAATGAACAAATCAAAGATTTGCAGCAAATCGGTTAATTCTGCATGAAAAACCCATTTGGCAAAATTAGGCGGGAGTCCCCCTTTCTTCCATTTGTTCTTAACCAATTAACTTCCAAAACTAATTACGGAAGCACCTTACCAGAACGAATCTATTTCAAAAATTTAAGCAAATCAGCAAATTCTGCTTGAAAAAAGCATTTACATAAATTATGGGGCGTTACCTACATTTCCGCCTTTCTTTATACCTAAACAATGAACATCTACAACTAATCATGGAGGCGACTCATCAGAATGCTTCTATATCTAATTTTTTTTATTATAAAATATGCTAATAATGCATGAAAACCCATTTATTTGATTTAAGGAAAGGGGCGAATCAGCCTCTCGATCTTCCTCCCCCTTATTATTCTCCAATGACCTCCCAAAATTAAACAGAAAAACTCCTCATAAGAATAAACCTATATTGAAAGTTTGATGCAAATCGGGTATTTCTATCAAGAATTTTTGCGTTACGTACTTACGTACATACATAGATACAGAATCCACGGGCACATTATTTACTCAGGCTTTGGTAGTCTGAAGAGATAATAATACGTCAAATTACATTATTTCTATCAAAAGTTATCGTGTAACGTACATATGTACGTACATACATGTGTACATGCATGCGTACATACAGAACTTGCGAGCCCATTATTTCTCAGGCTTTGACGCCTGTGAGCTAAAAACACGTAAAATACATTGGCCTAGGATAAACTAGATCAGCCTAGGACAAACTAGAACGTTGGCGCTGAGGCGGTCATTGAATTCAATAAAATCACGCCAAATTGAATTGGCCTAGGATAATCTAGATCGGCCTAGGATAAACTAGTTCAGACTAATAAACAGCAGGCTAAACTAGATCATCCTATAAGGGTTAGGCCAAACTAGTTTGGCCTAGGAAAAACTAGTTTGTCCTATGGGCCTTAGGATAGACTAGTTTGGCCTAGGAAAAACTAGTTTGTCCGATGGGCGTTAGGATAAACCGGTTTGGCCTAGGAAACACTAGTTTATCCGATGGGCGTTAGGATAGACCGGTTTGGCCTAGGAAAAACTAGTTTATCCGATGGCCGTTAGGATAGACCGGTTTGGCCTAGGCCAATCTAGTTTGGCCTAAAATCGGGTTTGGCCTGTAACATATATACTTGTTGATATATAAGAGATTTTTGTCTCGTGATTTGTAGATTTTCTTCCCTTCTCATGCTGTCGCTTCGGGAAATTCGATTAAAAACTCTAACTTTGGCAGTACTTTCTTAACATCTTCAGTCCCTGAGTACCCAAATGGGTATATCAGTTTTGTCCCATTTTATTAAAGATACTCAAATATAAATGAAATTTCGATATAAGAATAATATGTTTCGAATTCTAAGATTCGAGCTAATGAAAATAAAACAAAAATCTCGCTCTGAAGTCAAACGAGAGAAGAAATAATTCAGTAATAATTAAAAATACTGTAATAATCGCCAGTAGCGAAGAGGTTAAATTGCTAGTATCAAAAAATGGATAAAGCCATTCTATTACATAGTTTCTGAATAAAAGCACCTGCTATTCTTATGCGTTTCCGAGAAGAAATGAATTCAGACATGTATCAGAAAGTAGCTCTTTGGATGTGAGAAAATCTTTAATAAAATGATACAAAATATTTTTATAAATCTACTTTTTATTTTACAGTTTCAAAAGTTTTTGACTTTCTTTTTTTTTTTAGTATAAATATATAATTTTTTTAATGAATCTTTATTTGAATGTTGAAAATCTATAATCTAAGTAATCACTAATGTTGCATTATGTAATTGTGTGTATTTTCTGTAAAATCATCCCATGTATATGTATGCTGTATTCGTTAAAAGAATCTTAACTGTATGATAAAAATCTGATTTTTTTTTTCGAAATACTAAAAATGTTTCGAAATACTAGTATCGTGCCAGATCGGGGCGGGAATTTGTTCAATGATTTCTGTACGGGCCGGGCCAAAATGATTTTCCTTCGCGCCGTACCTAAGCCTTGAAATTCCGGCCCGTGCAGACCTTTGCGGGATGTATCCGGTTTTTTGCGTAACCTTGTATCTGATTTTATTTTGATCGGATTTTCTTCTGATTTCATCTGATATAATATAAACATTCCTTACAGGACGTCATTTCTTACAAAAAATACCGGAATACTCATATTCTGCATTATAAAATTTTAATTTTATAATGTATTCTAACAAATTAGCATCCTCTCTCCTCCATATCCTTCGTCGCTCCAATCTGCATATTTATATTTTATATATTATTTGCAAAATTTATTTTTTTTTCCTTTAGCAAAATAAAAGTCATAAATATTTATCAGCGTATACTTAGCTGCCAACTATTTCACTTTTAAGCTATCACTCCTCCCGAATTGAAGTGTTTACATATTTTTATTGATAACTAAATGCAGAATTCTGCGATTAAATATGGTAAAAACAATGTATAGAAAACATTGTAATTAATGAAAAAGCAATAATTTGCAGATGTGACAAAAGGAATGAAATGAACAGAAATTAATATTTATATGCAGAAGAATAGAACAATGCTTTTTAATTTCCTGTAAAAGGTGCATATTTAAAACTATAATCGATTCCTTCTGCATAATAATCTTCTGTGATGATTTCCTGAAAATTAGATTAAATTAAATCTTTGACACCGTTATCGTAAGCATTTAATACTTTTGTAGAAAAAAGTGCTCGACTGCTTTCTATCCGAATAATAATATGTGACAGTAATATCTATTTAGCAGAGAAAGTGACTTCATAAATGTGCAGAGCAGAGCCTTTGTATAGGCATACAAAATAAATAGAAAAATTAACAACCTGATCTTTATACTGGAAAACACACAAAAGAAAAACTCAAACTGATGCTCGTTGACTAAAATCAGATATTTTTTCCAGGTTACATATCTAAATAAAAAAAAATAATAAAGCACACAATTAAAAACTATGTAATTATAATTATTTTTTCAATTAACTCAACAGTGAAATTACGTTTGAAGTTATTGAATATTTCATAAGCGATTTATCACATTTTTAGCTAAGCGTATACCAATAGAGTGAAAAATGTCGTAGGCGAGGATCGAACCCGAAACCCTTTGAATAATGATCCAAGTGCTCTACCATTTAACTACGAGCACAAAGCTCAGCTTGGATGCCAACAAAATGTGAGTGGGAAATGTCAAACTGGGCATCGTCCTCGTAGCATAAATGGTAGATGCAGTGCTATTCCAAGAGTTCCGGGCTCGATTCCCTGCTTGGACATTTTTCACCGAGCTAGTCTACCTTTAGCTATTAATGTGATAAATCTCTTATGAAATGTTAAAAATTATCCTATTTTCACAAAAGAAAATCGAACTGAAAGAAAATTCATTATTTAGACTATTAAGCGGCGCCGTATAAACACGCAATTGTCATCAGTGCCAGGTATAAATTTGCAAATATCGCTAAAATAAATAAATATGATATTTGTTTTCCCTTCATTCTGATCAAAATAGCTTTAAAATAATTTGAGATAGAATAAAATACGTAATTTTTACGAGGGAAAAGCTTTTTCTTATACATGAATAAATAAAAATTTTGAATGTAAGAGAGATTGCGCTCGAGCCAGCACAAGCCTAAATACTGATATAAAAATTTAATCCGTTTCATATCCATCTCCTAAGTGTGTGAGAAATTACGTCACGTATAAGAGATCGGTAAAAAAGAAGCAAAATCTTGGAGTCAGAATGAATAATTTAGAATTATGTTTTTTTTTTTTTGAAGATTTCGAGCACTAGACTAAGAAGCCCTGTATTTATAAGTTCCGGTGAATTCCAATCGTTATAAAAACATTCACTTAAAAGAGAAAAGTGCCTAAGATTAGCTTCGAAAGGCTCCAGCTCAAATTAATCCCTGAATTGTTAGTATACAACGGCACAAATTAAGCCCTGATTTCTTAGTATACTAAATATAATTCAAATTGAATGAGTACATTTTAATTAAAAGCTGTCTTTAAGCCATTCACCGGAATACTTACGAATTCCTTTTTGATACCCTGTATAATGAACTATAGTATTTATCACACTCCCATACTAAGCAAAAATTTAGTTAAATGCGCATACCATGAATAAAATCGCATTTCCAGTAAATATAGATAATATGCGTCATGTTATACAATAACCATCTTGTAGTAAGCTTCAGTAATGTTCATCATTTTCATTATATTTGAAACAGCACAACAGAACTAAAAATACGTAAAAAAAACTGCCCTGTAGACAAATGTGTAATGGAGCTCTTTTATGTAGCCCTGATAAATGAATAAAAAATGCTTTCTCATTTATATTCTTCAGGATGCTTGATTCAATGGATTCCACATAAAGGTTTATTAATTCATTATGTGTAAAATTGTCTAACATCATTAAAATGAATTTGAAACGATTTTTCTCAAAAACCGTAATGCAACGGTAAACTTTTTTACTATTATATAACATATTATTCAAATGAAAGATTAATCGAAGTTAGGACGCTATAGTGCTTACTGAGAGCACATACATATGTAGCGGTTAACTGCAACCAAACTGTTTATATAAACTTGATACAGGAACTCTATTTTCTAATTTAATCTGAAATCTACAACTCAACTCTATGTTATGTTTTCTACAATTCAACTCTAGGTTATATGTTTTTCCTACAACTCAACCCTGTGTAACCAAGATACTTTTTTGCCTGTAACCGTAATGATGCTCAGTCTGTTCTTCCCGCTAACCTGATGTCGTTTGGAGCTTGGAGTTCGTCTTGTCAACCTATTTTTGTGAATTAATATAATGTCTTAAGTTTAGTTTTGTCCTGAATTTTATTTTATGTGCACCTACAGCAGCTAATATCTCTCCATCTACCAGCATTTCAAACAAAATATGTGGCTATCTTACCTAGCCACCAAAGTGGTGACTCTGAAAATGAAACGCGCCTGCTGATTGGATCCGCTCGTAATCTTACTCCATCATTGAGCGGAGGCCTAGGAACTACGGAAATGACACATTGTTAGTTCCTCAAGATATCGTTTTGGCCATCTGTGGTCATATTATCACCAAATAAATAATTTTACTGCACGTGTGTACGTAATGTGCAGGATCGTGCGTCAAGGTGTCGGTGCACCGTAATTCTATCGTGATGATCGGTAAGTCCCATTATTCATAATATCTTGTAACCATGTTAATTTTCTATAGTAGCAAAAAAATTTTTTATGTCAATCATGCTAATTTATGAATTAAATTCTTTCGCTCTGTCACTGGTGCTCTAATTCGGCTCAATCCTATAGCGTGTAGTAACAATTTTTCCCCTCTCAATGCATTGTATATAATTTATTTTTACTATTTATTATTGTTTCTATTTTGTGTATTTATATATATTCTCAATCATGCCAGACGATACTTTGAACGAAAGTGCTAGTCAGGTATCTCATGTAGGCGTTAAACCACCTCCTTTCTGGAAGACGAATCCATCATTATGGTTTTTTCGCCTCGAAGCCCAATTTGCATTGGCTAAAATCACTTGCGAAGTTACAAAATTTAACCACGTGGTCGCGGCTGTTGACGCCGATATTTTGATCTCCGTGAGTGATATTATTACTAACCCTCCGGGCGATCGACCTTACGAGGCGTTAAAAAAACGATTGATCGATTCGCATTCCGAGAGTGAGGAATCGCGGATCCGCACATTGTTGCAGGGGGTAGAGATCGGCGACTTACGCCCATCTCAGTTGCTGGCTCGCAAGAGGACCCTGGCTGGCACTACCGTAGGAGAAGCACTCTTAAAATCACTGTGGCTTTCACGTTTGCCCACGACTACACGCAGTATTGTGGGTGCGCTGAATGAGGATTTAGCAAAACTGGCTCCTGTTGCTGATAAAATTCATGACTTAGCTATATTTCCCCAAATAAACTCAGCCTCTAATGTTCCAAACACCTCAAATGCTCATACTTCGTCCCTTGAGTTACAAATTGCACAGTTAACTCAACAAGTTAGTGAGTTAACAACCAAAATTAATCAGCGGGGCCGCCCAAGAGAGAATTTTCAATCACGTGATAGGAATTTTCGGCGCAGCCGATCCAGAAGTCGTTACAAAGAATCTGCCAATAATCATTGTTTTTATCATACAAATTTTGGCTCTAAAGCTAGAAAATGTTCAGCTCCCTGTTCTTTTCGCACGGAAAACTAGACCGGCGATCGCATCAGGGCCATAATCGCGACCGCCATGTTAATCGCATTCTTTTGGCCGACCCTACCTCAAAATTAAATTTCCTCGTCGACACTGGGGCTGATATTTCAGTTTTGCCAGCAAATTTTTTTAAACATAGTACTATTGACGAGGGTTTAGTACTTTATGCTGCAAACGGAACAAAAATTCAAACATTTGGCACAAAACGTTTGACCCTGGATTTAAATTTGCGAAGAAATTTTACCTGGTCTTTCGTCATTGCAAAAGTGAATCAGCCAATCATTGGTGTTGATTTCCTCAAAAATTTCAATTTACTTGTTGACGCCAAGAACAATTGCATAATTGACGCAGAAACTCTGTTGTCATCACATGGGAAAATTGCCAAAGTTTTACCTGGGAGTAGTACCTTAAGCGTACTTCTCGGCCCTACCAAATTTGACAAAATTTTATCTGAATACCCTGATTTGACTAATCCTTCACGTGCAAGCAAGGAAAATAAAGCTCCGCATATTTATCATCATATAGAGACTAAAGGTGCCCCTGTCTTTTCTAAACCGCGTCGATTATCGCCGGAACTCTTCAAAGCAGCTCGTCAAGAATTTGAGTTTCTAATGGCACAGGGCATTGTACGACCATCAAATAGCCCGTGGGCAAGCCCCCTACATATGGTTTCCAAAGCTGATGGTAGCTGGCGCCCATGTGGAGATTACCGTCGTCTGAACGCTTCCACTATCCCTGATAGATACCCATTACCCCACATTCAGGATTGTACGCAACTATTTCATGGGAAGCAAATTTTTAGCACATTAGATTTGGCTCGTGCTTACCATCAAATTCCCGTTTATCCCGAGGATATCCCAAAAACTGCCGTAACAACCCCTTCGGCCTTTTTGAATTTGTATATACCCCTTTTGGTTTAAGAAATGCTGGCCAGACTTGCCAACGTTATATCCACGAAGTTTTAAAAGGATTAGATTTTTGCATTCCATACTTAGATGACATCCTCATTGCATCCAACAATGAGGAGGAACATGAATGCCATCTCCGACAGGTCCTTGATCGCTTGAGTCAACATGGGCTAAAATTAAATCCGGCAAAGTGCATTTTAGGAAAAACTTCAGTTTCTTTCCTTGGTTGTCTCATAACACCTTCTGGTGTTCAACCACTCCCCCAGAAAACTCAAGCTATAGTAGACTTCCCTAAACCTCAAACAATTGTTGATTTAAGGCGATTTTTAGCTATGATAAATTTTTATAGACGTTTCATCCCTCATGCTGCCCGTACCCAAGCCCCTTTACACGAACTGTTAAAAGATTCTAAAAGGAATGACAAACGTCCTGTGCCGTGGAATGATATTTTGACGCAGGCTTTTGACACTTGTAAAAAAGACCTGATAAACTGTGCAACTCTTGCGTACCATGCCCCGCATCAACAGCTGACCTTAAGTGCTGACGCTTCGGATATTGCTATTGGTGCGGTGTTAAATGTTGTAGATGATAACAAGTTATTACCTCTCGCCTTCTTTTCACGTAAATTGAGCCCAACCGAGCAAAATTACAGCACCTATGACAGAGAGCTCCTTGCAATTTATTCGGCTGTTAAACATTTTAGGCATACATTGCAAGGAAGGCATTTTATAATTTACACCGATCATCGTCCATTAACATTTGCATTTTCTAAAATGTCTGACTCGAGTTCCCCTCGTCAGCTCAGACACCTAGATTACATTTCTCAATTCACAACTGACATTCGGCATATCTCCGGATCCCAAAATATCGTGGCCGACACCTTATCCCGCATAAGTGAGATAAAATTGTCCTCAGCAGACTTTGCATCCATGGCTGAAGAACAGGCCAATGACACTGAATTGACAGAATTATTGTCCAATCTTGACACATCTCTTAAGTTTGAAAAGCTGCATGTTTCTCCAGAAACTACTTTATACTGTGATATCAGTACTGGAAAGATACGTCCATACGTACCACAGAAATTTCGCCGCATAGTATTTCAAAGTCTCCATGATTTATCGCATCCTGGCATCAAAGCCTCCCAAAAACTTATTCAGCAAAAATTTGTTTGGCAAGGTATGGCCAAAGATATTGCTAATTGGGCACGCTCTTGCATGAGCTGTCAGAAATCAAAAGTCCAACGGCACACACATAGTCCACTACAACAATTTCCTGCAACATCTGAGAGGTTCGCACATGTCCATCTTGACATAGTGGCACCGTTGCCACCTTCAGAAGGGAACAGCTATTTGGTCACATTTGTTGACCGTTTTTCCCGCTGGCCAGAGGCTATACCTGTGCAAGACATTACCGCTGATACCATTGCCAGAACCTTCGTAAACCATTGGATTGCAAGGTTTGGTGTTCCAAAGATCCTGACCACTGATCAGGGACGTCAATTTGAGTCCCTCCTGTTTTCGTCTCTTAGAAAAATCTTGGGCATTCATCGTATCAGGACATCCCCATACCATCCAGCGAGTAATGGCCTTGTCGAGCGCTTACATCGCAGCTTGAAGCAAGCTTTGAAATGCCATAACCAAGCCCGATGGACAGAATCCCTACCAATTGTGCTTCTAGGTATCCGCACCTCATTCAAGGAAGACCTTAAAGGTACCTGTGCCGAAATGGTGTATGGATCTACACTAGCTCTACCTGGTGAATTTTTGCAGCCTTCAAATCCCTCAGAACTGTCTAGTGTTGATCCTGCAACTTTTCTCCAGACTCTGTGTGACACCATGCACCAGTTAACTCCAGTTCCCACTTCTGCACATACCAGAAAAACTCCTTTTGTACACCCTTCTCTGGAAACTTGCACACATGTCTTGGTGCGCAATGATTCCGTAAAACCTCCATTAACACAGCCATATAATGGACCTTTTCGAATAACCAATCGCACTGCTAAACATTTTACTGTGCTTATTAATGGTAGAGACGCCGTAATTAGTGTGGATCGCCTCAAACCGGCATTCCTTCTTCAAGAGGATGTCACACCTGCATCTCCAGTGACCATTCGTAAGGACCCGCCAGCTCAGAGTGTAACTCATGACGACCCTGTTCCAGTGACACCACCTGCGCCTTCTACAACTACAACTCGTTCTGGTAGAACTGTGCGGTTTAATCCCCGCTACCTGTGAAAGTGTCAGTACCTATGGTACTTGGGGGGGGAATAATGTAGCGGTTAACTGCAACCAAACTGTTTATATAAACTTGATACAGGAACTCTATTTTCTAATTTAATCTGAAATCTACAACTCAACTCTATGTTATGTTTTCTACAATTCAACTCTAGGTTATATGTTTTTCCTACAACTCAACCCTGTGTAACCAAGATACTTTTTTGCCTGTAACCGTAATGATGCTCAGTCTGTTCTTCCCGCTAACCTGATGTCGTTTGGAGCTTGGAGCTCGTCTTGTCAACCTATTTTTGTGAATTAATATAATGTCTTAAGTTTAGTTTTGTCCTGAATTTTATTTTATGTGCACCTACAGCAGCTAATATCTCTCCATCTACCAGCATTTCAAACAAAATATGTGGCTATCTTACCTAGCCACCAAACATACATACATACATCGTGGTAAATACAGCGAAAACGAATTGTCTGGTCCTAAAATGTAAGCAAATACCAATAAGTATGAATGCACATATGCGGGCAAAATCCTTATATCCTTATATACAGGGTGTCTATAAAAGAACTCCGGGGTTTTGGGGCAAAATATTTTAATGAAATAAAAAACATACATACATGTTTTATACATGACTGAAAAGCTTACATTTTCAAGTTTTTTTTAACACTTAGTAAAGTTCTATATGAGCCCCGTTAGTGGCACGGCAGACGTCTGAACGGTATTCTACCTCTTCCCATGTCCTGGCGAGCCTGTCTGGGGGGACGGTTGCCACACAATTGACTATTCGTTCCCTGTTGATCTTGGTAACCCCAACTCCAGGCTACGTCTTGTCAACGATTTCTTAGGGCTTCGAAGGCATGAAGCTCGGATTCTGTCCACTTTCTCTTGAGACACACTCGGCCTACCGGCGACTTTTGCTTCAAAACACTTCCTGTTTCCTTAAATGCACTGAACCATTGACGAATGGTTTTGTCAGAAGGCGGGTTAACACCATAGTTAGGTCGAAAGTTTCTTTGTACGGTAACTACAGACTTCGTTTCTATGAGCCAAATAACACATTGAGCCTTTTGTTGCGGAGTCGCCATCATTTCAAGGTCAACGCCCTGCAGCGCCGCCAACAGTTGATGCAAACATTCCTAATTCGTATGAGTAAAACTTTTTGAGCTACTCTTTTCAGAGAAATCGACTAAATTTTGCTATCTTTTATAGTTAGTCAGATATGAATTTTTAAAACCCCGGAGTTCTTTTATAGACACCCTGTATATTATAAAGGTGAAAGTGTGTCCTAAAAATTGGAATGAACTTGGGTTGAAAACGGATGGATTAATGTCTTTGAATCTTTGCATATGAATAGATTGTAGGAGTGGAATGAACATAGGCTAATTTTAATTTATTTTATTCAAATATTTTCCTTAATAAATCAAAATTTAATTATTTTTCATACAAAATCAATAGGCATTTTTCAGATAAAATTTACCATTTTCCTTTCCTGTTGCGAAGAAAATAAAAAATTGGAATAATAATTTTTCAGCGGCAATGAATTTTTTTATAAAAAACTTCCACGCGAAAAACTATTATAAAATAATTTAAAAGAAAATAAATATGACGTCATGTTTGAAATAAAAATAAAAGGTATATAAAAAATATATTTTTTATAATATATTTAACAATGATATTTGTTTAGTTAATGGGAATTTTTGTGTAAAATATGGCGACATAAAGTAAAAGTAAAAAGAATTATATTTTTAATAAAATGGTTCACTTATGAAAATCTGACATCATAGTTGAAATAAAACAGGTACTTTATAGCAGTCGTTAAAAATACAAGGGGTATGAATATCAGTAGCTAATAGAGCGAGATAAATAATGACGTCATATTTAAAATGAATCAGAAATTTTTTTTACTTATATTAATTAATAAGTTATAAGTTACATACAAATGAATATTTTTATTCAAAACTCATAATTATCAATGAAAGTAATTTTTTGTAGGGAATAGGCGGAAAATAAAACTACTGATTAATATATTTTTGGCTCGATTTTTTAACACTTTCGAATAAAGTTGAAAAGTTATTATGCTTTCGGTTTGTCTGTCTGTCTGGTCGCTTTCTAACTTTAGTAAATATACTCCGATTTTCATGAAATTTTTGGACGTTCTTAAAGTTTACCTAGCACGAATACCTATTGAAAATAAAGTTTCTACCATGATTAGTTTATTTACAGGGATTGTCAAAAATTTCCTTACATTACGGCATAATGGGGAGAATCGTTTTAATTAAATTTAACGATGTTACACCCTGTGAAACATACTCAAATTTATATGCATTTACAAAGTGCACTAAAACATGCATTTTGTAAAGTATGTAGTGAAAAGGATACTTATTATTCATTTACAGGGTTACACATAAGAATTCCATTGCATAAGAGTAAAGGGAGAAACAGTTTCCGACATATTTTAATTATGGTAAACGATTTCATGTATAATCAAATTGATATACGTTGCTGAGGCTTAATGTGAGTTATTTCATACATAATACGAAGTGCATAGCATTTACAGGGACACACGAAAGATTTCAAATGTTATATATTCTATTCGAAGTACTGTATATGATGGATGATGACTTTTACATGGATGAAATGCATTTTGAATTATGATATGTGCTTTTAAGTTTCGCTAAATGTATGCATATTAAATGGAGAGTATAAATGGTAATAGTATAAATAGTTAAATTTAGATATACAGGGTTATACAAAAGATCTCGGGAAGGTTACTGAATATGAGCGTAATTTACTTAAAGGTGGTTTTTAAATAAAATATGCATTTTTATTTTGAACTGCATTTAATAAACTAAGAAATGTTTGTAGTATATATATAAAATGATATACAGGGTCCTGCAAAGAACTGAATAGAAGGATGTCTTCGGATGATAATTTCTGAAAACGTAATTTAGGTAGTAATAAGAAATAATTTTGTTAGAATTAAATTTTTGAAAGATACTTTCGTGTATTAAAGGCGCTTGGAAAATTACAGGGCTGAACAAAAGAATTCAAGAATGTTTCTATCTATTAGTATTAATCGCTGAAAGGAAAATTTTAACCAGCAAACAAATTAGCAAATAGGGATTATCAGAAGTTTTCCACCATAAATTCGCGATAAAAAGTTAATTACACATGCTTTTCATCATCGAAATTTTTTGCTTGATTGATCAATTATTTCTTCTTTAAATGTTATGTGAACGAAGTCACGGGTAACTGCTAGTCTATGAATAAAAAGCAAGAGGGTTGAGAAAATACTAGTACAGTCGACTCTCGTTAATTCAAAATCGGATAATTAGAATCTTCGCTTAATGCGAACTAAATATGATGTCACGAAATTTCCAATGGCAGAATAACGTTAAAAATTTTCATTAATTCGAACTCATTTTCTCTTGATTTCGTTTACTTCGAACTAACGTGAATTCAGATTTTTCATTTTTCTCTTCTTTCTCATGGATTTCATATCATTTGAATATTTTTCTTTCTTTGGTTTTTGTGAAAATAATTTAAGTATACATATAATCCAATGCATTTGATATCCACTTTCTTAGTGCCCCGTCTGTCCATGAGCGACGCTTTAAATTTTTCTTCCATTGTGCTTCTGTCTAATCCTTAAATTGGTTCATGTATTGATGCATTCTAATTTAATATTAAGTCATATTCTAATGATAACAAACGAAATAAATTTAAAAAACACTATAACATTAATTCCTAAATTCTTTTTGTAATAGTGCCATATTAAGCATGTTTTCATTTCATATTTCCCATAATTCGAACTTCGGATAATTCGAACATTTCTTGTGGTCCCGACGAGTTCGAATTAATGAGAGCCGACTGTACATTAAAAATTAATAGTCATAATAAAAAAATCCCATCATTTCATCACAAAATTACTTTCTATGCGCAATTTATATCTGAAAACTAAAAAGGTATAATTATTTTTATGCGTATTTGTAATAATTTAAAATTGCGCGAATGAAACAAAAACAACTTGGACAAAATGTATAAGCACGTGCTTAAACTTATCGAAATCAATGAAAACAACGAAAAGTTTAAAAGTTCCGTCTGAATTTTTTAACCTTCTTATCAAAAATATTCACAGAATTTTTTTAAGTGTTTAATCAACATTGTTACTAAAGATTGCGACACATATTGAAGATAAAGAGACTCTCGAGTTTGTATGCGAAAAGTCTGGTGTTATCGTACACAGTTTGCAGGTAAATTCAGTTCACTACAAAGTTCATTTTTTTTCTTTCAAGTTTCTCTTTTGGAATAATGTCTTAATATAATATGTCATTAGATTAGAGATTGAAGATTTATTATGCAGAGAAAGGACTGCGGACTAAATTTATCACTAAACAAACAAAGTGTATTTTTATGAAAATGATAAAAAATGTCTGAATGTATTTTTTTAGAGTTTTATGTAAAAATCAGTCTATAACATCTTGTTTTTTATCATCAAGTTATAAATTTTTGAAATTTAACGACTTGTAGTTCAGTTAACAATAGTTAACTGAATAGTTAACTATTATTATATATGCTCTAAAAAGGCTTTTTATGCTTCGTGAGGAATTTGTAATATTTTTCTCATTTATTTCTTCTATTAAAATAAATAGTAATATATAATCTCTATAATAATAGTCTAAGCCATGTGACTGTCATGAAGAATTCCGGGTTGACCGCTTCACTTTTTATATTCCAAGCGACCAATTTGGTACAATATTGTTAGCCAGACGTAGTTGACAAGTCGCCAAATATTGTTCTATCGCCATAATTTGATCTTTATTACAATAGGCCAAAAAATATGAGTGTCAGAAACAAAAACGAGCGGATTCCATCACTTTTCATGTGCAAAGTTTCCATTTTTATTAAAAAATCCTTTTGTTTTAAAATACACAAAAATTGTCATTGATTGCATAATATGTTGTTGTATCGTCTTGCTATTTTTATGCTAACGGGTGCACTTCTCGCTAATAACATTTTTTATCTCGCCAGTTATGATTTTTTAGGTACGTTCGTAATTATGTAAATACGTAGCACCTATAGTTGTCGCTCAGTCCGTCCGTCTGTCCGTCTGTTTGTCCGTCTGTCTGTTGGTCCGCATGTAACAACGCAAAAACTACCCAACAGAGTCGTTTAAATTTTAAAATACTATATTATTATATAATTTTGTCGAGTCATTTCAAATTTTATGAATGGATGGATAGATCAATTACAGGGATAATCAAAAGAATTCCGTTGCATTACGGTCAATGGTGAAAAAGTTTCAAATGCATTTTAATCGTTTGAAATTTAAAACATATAATTATTACAAAATTTTGTCGAGTTATTTCAAATGTTATGAAAATCAGATGCATAGATCAATTACAGGGACAATCAAAATTATTCCGTTACATTACTGTTAATGGGGAAAAAAAGTTTAAGATGCATTTTAATGGTATTACACACATTTGAAAGTAATAGAATTGACATGAATCTATGAAGTATATACTAAAATATGCATTCTGTACAATCTGTGATGCAAGGACCATTATTAAATTACAGGGCCACACAAAAGTATTCCACTACAATGCTATACCAGAAACATTGTTTGGGGTGTGTTTTAATTATATTAAACTACTTCACATTTTATGATATACGTTGCTGAGGTATAATTAAAAATTACTTCCTGCATATTTACAGGAAAGCAAAGATTTCGACCACTATATTGTATCCGAAGTACGCTCTACTATATCAGCAAGATCTTAATATTGTTAAAACAGATTTCGACCACTATATTGTATCCGAAGTACGCTCTACTATATCAGCAAGATCTGAATATTGTTAAAACTTCGTTATCGTACGAACGCACCTCATTTGCTACGTTTCACGTGCAATTTACAACTTGTTATTTTTTGCGTGGTAAATTAAAATGATGCATTGAAGTTGAAATAAAATAACATTATTTGTGACATTATTTAATAGTTTCATTTCCTCTTCGTTAAAGAAAATATGAAAGCCGTAAATTTTAGATGTTTCAGTTTTAAACGAAAGTATCGCATTTTTAAAACAAATTAATGAAAGGTTGAACGATTATCCTCTGCACTAGACTAACATAAAAATAACGAATTCTTAATTCCTTTATCAGTATATTTCGATTTGGCGAATGTTTGAACAAGTTAAATGAATTATGAATAAAAGTAACATGATGTATTGCTTAGCATGCAGTTAAGGAAGACCAAAATTGTCGCCATGACTGGTCAGTTCACAATAAAAAACCTGAATAATTAAATGTAATAAGCTCACTTTAGTTCAATTTGCATCTCGGGCGGTTTTGTAATATGTGTTATATAAGTAAGAAGATTTAGGTGTAAGGGGGTTTGTAGGGAAATTTAAGGATAACTGATTATTGAAAGTGCAGCTATTGCAGTTGGCCATATGACGATGCACTATTATCAGGGCTGCCACAGGATACATTTAAATTCTAACTTACACCACTTTCTTAAAATAAAAAATCTTAATAAACACTTTGAAAATATTTGCAATAGAAATTTATTTCAAAATTAATATTAGAAAAATACTGCTGCCACCAGAATATGAAAATAGCAGTCAGTGGCAGCCCGGTATTACACAAATTAATGGAGGATAAGTAGACGAACCGAATATTTTACATTATTAAATCACCAAATTGAATCCCAGAGACTCAATATTTTTTTCTTATTTTTTTAGGGGGGGGAGGGGAGTTAACTTTTTCAAATTCTTTATGAATAAAATGAACTTAAGGGTACATGGAACATCAATTGGTTCAAATTTTTGAATTTTCAATTACCGGCCTTTATAATAGAGCTCTGTTTTTAGCTAATAGAGCTAAAAGATGATGGTACTTTAAGCCCTTTGTATCATCATCATCATCAACCGTTTTCGATCCACTGTTGGATGTAGGTCTCCCCCAGATTTTTCCAATATTTTCTGTCCAGTATCTTTTGTCATCCAATTTACACCAGCCACTTTTCTAATTTCGTCACTCCATCTTACTTGTGGACGTCTTCTTGGTCGTTTTACATCTCTGGGATACCACTGTAGTAAATTTGTGCTCCATCTATTGTCTTGTCTTCTTGCAATGTGCCCAGCCCATTTCCATTTTAGCTGTTTGATTATTTCAAGGATGTCAAAAAAATTTGTCTGATTTCTTATCCAGGTTATCCTCTTTCTGTCTCTTCTAGTTATGCCTAGCGTACATCTTTCCATACTTCTCTATGTTGTTTGTAGTCTTTGTATCATCCGTTTTGTTAGTGTCCATGTTTCTGCTCCGTAAGTTAATGCAGGTAAAATACATTGATTAAACACTTTTCTTTTCAAACAAAGAGGCATATTACTCTTCAGAATAATACTGTTCTTCCAAAAGCACTCCACCCATTTCTTATTCTTCTATTGATTTTATTCATGATACTATTATCCGATGATATTTCTTGTCCTAGGTACACATAATTTTGCACTTCTTTAATCTCAGTGTTCTTGTAGACAATTTTCTTTTTTGATGCAAATGAATTAAACAACACCTTAGTCTTTTCTAAATTTATTTTTAATCATACATTGATGCTAGCTTCTGAAAGATCTTTTAGCATAATTTCTAATTCTTCAGGACTATTACTGAAAATTACAATGTCGTCAGCGAACCGGAGATGACTTAAATATTCCCTATTTATTCTGATACCTTTGTTTTCCCAATCCAGCTTCTTGAAGATATTTTCTAAGACAGCATTAAAAAGCTTAGGTGAAATGGTGTCTCCTTCTCTTACTCCTCTTCCGAGCTTGATCTTCGCTTTTCCTTTATTTAAACGGATGGTTGCTGTTGCTTTCTTGTATATATTTTTTATTATATTGATGTAGGGTTTGTCTATACCAATGTCCTCTAGTGATTCTACTACTGCTGATGCGTAGACGGAATCAAATGCTTTTTCATAATCAATAAAGGCAAGGCAGAGAGGTAAATTATATTCTTTATATTTTTCTATGAGTTCCCTTACTGTTTGGATATGATCCATTGTGCTGAATCCACTTCGGAATCCTGCTTGTTCCCTAGGTTCAGATGAGTCCCGAGCCGATTCAAGTCTTGCCGTTAAAACTTTGGTGAAAATTTTATAAATCACTCACAGTAAGCTGATCGGACGGTGATTTTTAATGTTTTCCTTCTCTCCTTTCTTGAAAAGTAGCACCATCACAGCATTATTCCAATCTTCTGGTATATCTGACTTGTGAATTTATGGTAAAATAAGGGGGGTTGTGGCCAAATCCCTCCACGCAGGCCAAGCGGGTTGGAGGAAGCCCATCCGAGTTCGTTCCCATTGCACTAGACAAGAGTACTAACAGGCTGTACCGATGGAAGGTGCGGATTGGACATTAAGTCTCTGCTCCCAGTCGATTCCTTTAAGTCCTCCTAGAAGGCAATTAAAGGGTCTTCTCCTGGTTGATAAGCAGAGGCTATTAACCTCTTGACTGCCGGTGCCTGATTTTTTCGCCCACTAACCTGCAGGTTTCACTGCAGCATAAGAATATTTAAATTAATATAATTCTACAAATAAAACCCAGTTTTAAAAAATTAATTTAGTATTAATACTCTCAAAGATTATAAACCTCTTCATAATAACATATTTTGTATCAGGTTGGAAAAAAAAATCTTTTTTTAATATTTTTAATAAATTACAGTGAAAACAACATTACAATTTTACCTTTTGCCGGACAGTCAGGGGGTTAAACAGTCCAAGCCCTTTGTATATATATATATATATATATATGTATATATATATATATATATATATATATATATATATATATATATATATATATATATATATATGTGTGTGTGTGTGTGTGTGTGTAAATATGGAGGTATCTTATGTATATTTTTTAATATATAACATTAGCTTTTTTTTAGCAATATTATAAATATTGTGTGCTTAGGTAATTGCTGCGTTGCACATAACCATAGTATAGTTTCTTCAAGATTTTTATTATTAGTTTTCTGATACCACATAGGAATTTCCATTAAGAGTAGCAATATATCGTCTAATCATGCATATATAGGAATTTAATACACTATATGTGGATAATATTAGTTGTTTAACACTGTAATAACACTGATAAACAAATTTTAACGAATTTTCGATTTCTCTATATACGTTGGGTGTTTCTTATAGATTTCAAGCTGCTGAAAAAGAATATGCTTGTAAAAATTTTCTATCACCCTCCAATTTTGAGAAAATTCATTAATACGTTTTGGAGTATGTAGGCATCGTATAGGCATTATAATTATATTATATTATTCTTTTTCATGTATTTGATTCACATAAACATTCCTTTTTCTTATTACAACAATAGAAGATACAGCAAGAGAGTAGAAAGAGATGTCTCCCTAATAAATTTTATGTTAGCGACCTTGAACAGACAACTCTAGCCACCCCCACAGTATTTGACTTTAACGCAAATCTCTGACACGGGAAACTTATCTTTCGGGGCAAATACACTACTATTTCTTTGTTCTGTAAGACTTTTTAATTAAATTTTTATTATAATTATCGTATTTTCCTCTACAATATGTAAAACATGTCTAGAGGATGCGTTAATGAACCCAATTCTTTTTGCTGTATGTGCGAGGAACTAACTTTGAAAAAGCATCGATGCGCCTATCATATGTACTTTGGATATAAAGTAGGTGAACGAGATAAGAAATGGGCACCTCGTTCTTGTTAAACACAATGTGCTACAAACCTCCGGACGTGGATGAAAGGTACAAAAATGTATGTCCTTTGCTATACCCATGATATGGCACATGGCGAAGGATCGAAAAACCGACTGATACTAATGTATTACAAAAATTAAAAGATTCTTTGCAAGAAGTAAACATAAAATTAAGTACACGAACTTAGATTCAGCAATGTGACCAGCATTATATAATGATGATTTACAAATACCGAAACCTCCAGAGAATTTCACATATGATGATGCAGCAGTAGAAATGGAAATTGATGAAACTGAAACTTCCTCTACATCTGATATGAACTATTCTCGTCGCATAAATGAAGAACCACACCAAATTACTCAAAAAGAATTAAATGATTTTGTGAGAGATTTAAATTTATAAAGTAAAACTCAGAATTACTTGATCAAGATTGCAAGGTTGGAATATCCTGAAAAACAACACAATGATATCTATTTATCGAGATTGATATAAGAAATATTCAACATTTTTTTTAAAAAAAAAGATGATTTATGCTATTGTAATGATATAAGTGGCTTAATGTCTGCTTTAAATTGTTAATATAACTCGGAACAATGACCTATAAGAGAGCACCCACAGATAAGACATTTACAGCTACATAAAGTATGAAATTTCTTATTAATATCATTTCTTTTTACAAAAAATCTATATTTTTCTGAAACTTTATAAACAATGCATACTTTCAGTGTTTTAAATATTAATTTTAAGCTTTATAAATGTTTATTTAAAAGCTTGCCATTTTTAAAATGCCAAGTGATAAATTTCATAAGGTATATGTGTTGAATAAATAAACTACAAAATTGAGATTTTCAGGATTTTGAATTTTTTAAAAATCTGTGGGTGATGGACACTTTTTAATGGCATATTCTTTCACAGCACCACCTAAAATATAAAAGTCACCACATACTTAGTTAGAAACAGAAACCTTGTTTATCAGTGTAATTGTTTTAAATGTTAAATTCAATATCTTGATAAACTTATATTTTTTATATAAAATGCATATATTAATTATCTATTTATCTTTCTTATTTCATCTTATATTTAGATATTGAGTTTAGGTTAGCATAGTCAAATTAAATGAATTTGTTTTACATCTTATTAGGGTAAACTATAGTATATTTATTACTCTGATTTTAATTTGGTTTTTTTTTCTCTTTTTATTTTTCTATCCAATTTAGTAATTTTGTTGTGTCTTGTTTTTGATGTTTTTTCTTCATTTAATTTTGGTTTTATGTGTGTTGGTAGCCACAAATTTGTATTATTTTGGTTTTTCATGGTTAATATGAAGATGAAACCAAACACTTCATTTATAGTTCCAAAGTATTTGAGGCTTGAGGATTCTGACTTGGTTCTGCAAATTCCACTTGCATGCATTTTTTTTCTGCCGTGTTTCAATGTGGTAATTTTCTATTAAATTCAATGATTCATATATTGTAATACAATTAAAGGTTATATATATATATATGCATATATTTGCCTCTCTGCCTTGCCTTTATTGATTACAAAAAAGCATTTGATTCCGTCTACACATCAGCAGAAGTAGAATCTCTGGAGGACATTGGTATAGGCAAACCTTACATCAATATCATAAAGAAGATTTACAAGAAAGCAACAGCAACCATCTGTTTAGATAAAGGAAAAGCGAAGATCAAGCTCGGAAGAAGAGTAAGACAAGGAGACATCACTTCCCCTAAGCTTTATAGTGCTGTCTTAGAAAATATCTTCAAGAAGCTGGATTGGGAAAACAAAGAGGTTAGAATAAATGGGGAATATTTAAGTCTTCTCCGGTTCGCTGACGACATTGTAATTTTCAGTAACAGCCCTGAAGAAGTGGAAAATATGCTAAAAGATCTTTCAGAAGCTACATTGATGTGGGATTAAAAATAAATTTAGAAAAGACTTAGGTGATGTTCAATTCATTTACATCAAAAAAGAAAATTGTCTACAAGAACACTGAGATTAAAGAGGTGTAAAGTTATGTATACCTAGGACAGGAAATATCATCGGATAATAGTATCATGAATGAAATCAATAGAAGAATTAGAAATGGGTGGAGTACTTTTGGGAATGAACAATGTTATTCTGAAGAGTAAGATGCCTCTTCGCTTGAAAAGAAAAGTGTTTAATCAATGTATTTTACCTGCACTGACTCACGGAGCGGAAACATGGACACTAACAAAACGGATGATACAAAGACTACAAACAACACAGAGAAGTATGGAAAGATGTATGCTAGGCTTAACTAGAAGAGACAGAAAAAGGATAACCTGGATAAGAAATCAGACAAAGTTCTTGTCATCCTAGAAAGAATCAAGCAGCTAAAATGGAAATAGGCTGGGCACATTGCAAGAAGACAAGACAATAGATGGAGCACAAATATACTATAGAGGTATCCCAGAGATGTAACACGACCAAGAAGACGACCACAGGTAAGATTGAGTGACGAAATTAGAAAAGTGGATGGTGTAAATTGGATGATGAAAGCACTAGACAAGAAACATTGGAAAAATCTGGGTGAGACCTACATCCAGCAGTGGGTCAAAAACGGTTGATGATGACGATGATGATGATGATATACATGTATTATTTTATCTTATTTATTTATTTATTTATTTTAAAAATACCTTTAAATATTAACGAAGAAAAGTTTTTTTAAAATGTGATTTTTGAGTAATTATAAGTATTATTTTAAAATATCATATTTTGACATTTTTTTGGTGCTGCTATCAGTTGAAAAATCATACAGCGTATATTAAATGTCAAGAGACGTTGTTTAGTTAAGTATAAGGATGCTGCCATTTATATAAGATTCCATTAATTATAAACTAGAAATTTTTATAAATTAATTTAAGGTTAAACTGTTTTAAAAGGGATAATAAGTGAAACACTTCGTGCGATCTATGATCACACTTATTTACTTATTATATATAAATATCGTTAGTACTGACATTTTTTTTCAGGAGAACAGGACTTTCAATAATATAATTTATCTAATTCAGAACGGAATCAGCGTATTTTTTTGTTTTTTAACAAGATCATATATTATCAGAGGACATTTCAGCATGTAGCGCCATAGAGTAAAAAGAAATAATAGAGAGGAAATATAATGGTTAGGAGTGACGCCAAAAATGTAACCTTAAAATCTGCTTCATTAGGCCCAATACTATGTGCTTTCGCAAAAAAATAAAAAAAATTACTAATACAGTTTTTAATTCGTAATACAATGAAATGCTATTTTAGAATGTCTAAATATAAGCAGATCATTTTTATTTAGGAAAAAAAGTGCACATTCGATGTCAAAGAATTCGGTGCCTGTTCCATGTGATTATTTTGTTTGAAACGAAAAAGAACATTTAAAGTTGAGCGATAAAGCGCATCATATTGCAAGAAAATTTTACGGCATACTGCACCACAATCTATATTTTTTCTCCATGATGTATCGCAGTGAGTTTGTGGGGAGACCACATACACAAAAAGGGTAATTACGTTCACCTATGAGGTAAATATATTTGTCGAAAAGATCGTGTAATCCTCTTTTGTAATCCATCAATGATCTTCTTAGAAATACAGACTAAGACTTTAATTGCAATTTATTTTCTTCCAAAAGAAATCTCATTAGAATACATTAATTAGGCGTATGCAGCAAACTCGATTTTGAAAAATTCAGTCGATTGATCGCGCTTGGTAAAAAGCTGAAACGCATGAATTTATTACAAACTATATTTAATTTTTGCACTGTTTATTTTGAAAAAAATAAAAACTAACTGCAAAGAAGCACTATTTAAGTCAGTGGTTTCCAACCTTTATTGCCACGCTACACACTTTTAAATAAATAAGGAAAGAAAAATCGCTACTCACCAAATATAGCTTATCCGCAAGAAAGGTGACTCATTACATTTCACAGGATAATCAAAAGAAAATTTGAATGATTTTACTGTTACATAAAGTATAGCACTTAGCTCTGTACGCAAATAAAAACTTACATAAAAGCATAAAATCCTTAAAAATGAAGGAGTAGAATTAGGTTTGGATGGTTGGATAATTATTCCTCCCCACAAAATCCTGTGGTTACAAATGGGTATATGGAGTAATAAAATAGTTTCCTGCATAGCTACAAGTATGAAATTGTTTATTTAGCAAGATACACATATGACAGACCTATAATCGGAAGAAAATGCAAATTAAATTTTTGTGAAGTGTGTCATTTTTCTTATGAGTGAGCGATTGAAAGTGATTGGTACAGTCAGTCGGAGTAAGTTTGACTTACCAGGGAATCCTTTTGTAACGGTAGTGTGCTCGTAGTGGGTGTTGAATGCAGACATAACTCAGAATATAAGATAAAACCAGTTTATTTAAACGGTTAGGGATCAAGGGCAGTGGAGCAGTTCTTTAATTTTAATAACTGGTAACAATACTGAAGGATTAAACTTATACTCACAGCTCCGGCACTAACTCAATCGGGGCACTTCGGATTACTTCTCACTTAAACTTCAGCTAGACTGCTAGATAAAACTTTATTAGACAGCCCGTGGCTGTATATATACTCTTTATTAACTTTGAAATATTCAACGTAATTAATATTAACTCTTACCAACGGCAAACTTCCCAAATCGCTCTCCTCTGAATGAACTAACTGCTGGCGGCTCACTGTAAAACTCCTGGCAGACACACTCAGCTGGTTTTTGCTGCTAGACACCACTAGCTGGATAATGCCGCTAGACACCACTAGCTAGCTAACGCCGCTAGACACACACACATACTCAAACTCCAAGCTTTTATATGCTGCAAACTGAGATACTACAAATTTACATATTACCTCTAACCGCGACATAACTGTAGAATCCGAGAAAGACACACACGCTCTAAAAAGTTAAAATAAAAGAGAGGATAGATGTCGCTTTCACGCTTACACATGTTAAATCATTGATGTCACGATCTCAAAAATGCTAGAGTGTCTTTATTACAAAGGTCACTCCCTCACACTTTGACCAAAAGAGAAAAAAGATTAAATCTGCTACATTACTTGACTTATCGGCAAAGTTTTTGTCTCAAAAAATAGATAGCAGCATGAGTGCGAATTTGGCAGCTGATTGGAAACAATTCGTCAATATTCCAGCATGGCAGAATGCATCAATATTTCGTAAAGGTGGAGCAAAGCTACTCTGATTTGGCGCTAAGTTACCTGATTAACTGAAACAAATTTTGTATGATCTATTTGAGCTATGGACTGTCCTATCCTATGGAAATTATTAATTCTCATACGAAGGAGTACTATCAATAAAATATGAACATGTAATCTCAATGAATTTAACCCCTTTGCGACGGAAGCCTTTTACGAAATTTTTAATGTTTTGTCACCGATTTTTAAAACAGAAATCCGTGCTTTATCAAATTGAGAAAATGCTCCTGTTATATAAGACAAATTTTGCAGTAAAATTTTACCGATAAATGAAAATTCTTAAACCTTTTTGCGGGGCACGTATATGTGTCCCTAAAGGGGTTAAGTTGAAGAATAACTTGAATAAAAATTTAATGTAAAATATGGTTAATTATTATCAAAATACAACTTTACAGTCAGTGATATTTCTGGCATGGTGTTTGCCTATGAGGTCATTTATATCAGAAAAAAAAACTGGTTAATTTTACCCTTAAACTCCCTTTCTACATGCAGTTTGCTTTTTCAAATGTCTTTCAAAAACAGTAAAGTAAAAATAAAGCACGTTCACACAAACATGTAATGAATCATTATGGCCCTTAAATCTGTTTTAGATGTGTCTGGATCTTATTATCCTATGTTCATCCACTAAGAAATTAATAAATTTTTCCATGATCGCCATAACGATTGCAAGACTACTGATATACCTTACAATCAGGTGATATTCATAATATCGGTTGACTATTTAAGAAAATATTGTCTTCTCACAAAGTTTAAGTTTAATCTAAAATGTTTGAAAAGTATTGAGGTAGTAAAATATTGTAGTTGTTATATTTTTTAACACATC
Organism: Maratus speculifer; assembly: GCA_964019185.1. NCBI lineage: Eukaryota > Metazoa > Arthropoda > Arachnida > Araneae > Salticidae > Maratus > Maratus speculifer. The sequence continues at coordinate 293,864,175 of OZ025294.1, read as the reverse complement.
CGCTGCCGCTCACGCGAAAGCGCGTGATATGGCGCCAAAGTTAAGGGGCCACTCACGCGCCAGTGCATGATGTGGGGTGATGTCCAATAGCCAGTCATGCTCTGGCGCAGAAAAATATTCTGAATCTTTGTAATAAAAAGTAAATCGGCTTCTGGGAAACACCCACTTTTACAGTGCGGCATTGGCTATCATCACATCTTCACGTAAACAGCAGCGAACGTGTTAAACAGATGAATCTCAATTGTTCGGCGGTCCATAAAGCAACCGCCACTACCCACCAGTGGGTCGCGACTGAAAGGCTGGGAACCGCTAATTTAAATTATTTATTTATAACTCTTAAATTAATTTCTCTATGTATAATCGAAAACTTTATTCCTATTTAAGTATTAATTTATAAAAGCGAGTTCTTTCTAAATATTACACTCTTCACTTTTTATTTATGATTAATTTTGTGCTTTTTAGTGTTTAAAATGTTTCATTAGCAGTTTCACAGACCTTTGACATTGATTGATGATCGCTTACTGGCACATAATTAAATCCATTTTATTTTTTTACTTTTATATAATAGTAGAAGTTAAAGAGAATATTTGGCGCTTTATGAACTGTAGAGGACTACAGGACAAATGCCTTAACATTAATGTATTAATTATAGTTAAATTATAAAAATATTTAAATGACTTTTAATTCTAGCATAACAAAAAATAACTTAAAATCGATTGCTAAAATCTGTCTTTACATGCAAAAACAAAGTTCTGTTAAATAGAAAATTGAAATTGAAAAAAAAAAAACTTTAACAAAAGTTAAAACGTTTCATGACCACGAATATTATGGACATAAAAATTAAACATTGTCTGTATTTTTTTCCCTTTAAATCATTTTAATTTTGTACATACTTCTTTTCTCTCCCAAAAAACTAAATGAATTTTAAAATGTTCCTCATATGTTTGAAGTTATACTGTTTACGCGTGAATAAAGAAGAGTTACAAAAGAATGTTATAAAAATTCACCAGCTTCAAAAGATAATACTTTAAATATTTTATTTCATTATCTCGTTTTTGCACTATATTTTTAAAAATGTTCTGATCTTCTGGTGAAATGATTAAAAAATGAATAGACAGAATTTTTGAATGAATTTTTGAATTTCATCACTTTTCTTGTTTCTCTGCATGAGTGGAAGCGAGTGCATTGATGAATGAAATTTATTTCTGTGATAATACGAATTTTTCTTTGCTTTCACGAAGCTTTATGATACTTTTTTTTCCAAACGCAAACAGATTCATTAACCAAAAAAAAAAAACTTAAAATTTTACATTAAACTGTTTCTTTTTAACAAAATTTTACGAAAAGTAATTCAAATGGAAGTTTTTGATAGGAAAAGTTAAACATTATAAATGATGAAATATGCATTATGTAATAAATATTAGAGAAGTTATTAACATTTTTTCTAGGAAACTATGATTCCTAGAACTTTTTATGTAATGGAAACAAGAAGAATTCATGTAACAGAATATACATTTGCACTATAAATTAAAAAGAATAATTTTAGGAAATTGGAATGCCTAGAAATTTTTACGTAACTCCAACCTGGATTGCAAATAATATTGCATATGTGTTTTTTAGAGTATATATTTTTTATACTATTGACATGGGCACTAATTGTTTAAATGTATGGCAAAACAATTATACACAAATATGTTATAATGTCTGTCAAAAATTGGTGGAACTTTACTATTATGAATATTTGCCATAGTTTTTGTTGATAAGTAAAATAAATATTATTTTTCGGAAATAATTAGTAGTTTTCATAAAAAAATCAGTTAAATTCGCAACACTGGAGAAGCGGGAAACAATTCACATTTCAATCAAAAAATTCGCATATTAAGCATTATTTTCTTTTCCTCAAAGGAATGAAAATCTAAGGTTTATTAAACGAAATTGTTTAATAACCTTTGCTGCTTTCAGTGTGATGTTTTGGTATTAATCCTATGTGTTCTGTTTAAGGGACAGAGAAAAAAACGTGCATTAACCGTGAACTTCTTTATTGCGATTACTGTACCTTGTAACTAAAAATACATTATATGTACATTAGAATTGACAAATCTGAAAATGTAGAACATGTTTTTTTTCTTTCCTGTTTATTTACTTTTTATACTGATTAAAATGCTTTATTATCGCAGTTTCACAATACCTTGACATTGATTGACGAACACTTACTGGTGCATAATTAAATCCATTTTTTAAATCTCTATTTAATAGCACAAGTTAAAGAGAATATTTCGCAGTTCATCACCTGTGGCGGACTACTGGACAAATGCCTTAAAATTAATGAATTATTTATAGTTAAATTATAAAAATATTTAAATGACTTTTCACTCTAGCATATCAAAAAATGAGTTAAAATCGATTGCTAAAATCTGTCTTTACTTGTAAAAACAAAATTCTGTTAAATGGAAAAGTGAAATAAAAAAAAAACTTTAACAAAAGTTAAAACGTTTCATGACCACGAATATTATGGACATAAAAATTAAACACTGTCTGTATTTTTTTCCCTTTAAATCATTTTAGTTTTGTACATACTTCTTTTCTCTCCAAAAAAAAACTAAATGAATTTTAAAATGTTCTTCATATGTTTGAAGTTATACTGTTTACGCGTGAATACAAAAGAGTTACACCAGAACTTTATAAAAATTCACCAGCTTCAAAAGATAATACTTTAAATATTTTATTTCATTATCTCGTTCTTTGCACTATATTTTTAAAAATGTTCTGATCTTCTAGTGAAATGATTAAAAAATGAATAGACTGAATTTTTGAATGAATTTTTGAATTTCATCACTTTTCTTGTTTCTCTGCATGAGTGGAAGCGAGTGCATTGATGAATAAAATTTATTTTTGTGATAATACGAATTTTTCTTTGCTTTCACGAAGCTTTATGATACTTTTTTTTCAAACGCAACAGATTCATTAACAGAAAAAAAACTTATACATTAAACTGTTTCTTTTAACAAAATTTTACGAAAAGTAATTCAAACGGAAGTTTTTGATAGGAAAAGTCAAACATTTTAAATGATGAAATATGCATTATGTAATATATATTAGAGAAGTTATTAACATTTTTCTAGGAAACTATGATTCCTAGAACTTTTTATGTAATGGCAACTAAAAGTGTTCATGTAACAGATAAACATTTGCACAACAAATTAAAAAATCTGTAAAATTACTAACATTTATTTTAGGAAACTGGAATGCCTAGAAATTTTTACTTAACTGTAACCCGCACTGCAAATAATATTGCATATGTGTTTTTTAGAGGATATATTTTTTATACTATTCACATGGGCACTAATTGTTTAAATGTATGGCAAAAAAAATTATACACAAATATGTTATAATGTCTGTGAAAAATTGATATAACTTTACTTTTATGAATATTTGCCATAGTTTTTGTTGATAAGTAAAATAAATATTGTTTTTCGGAAATAATTAGTAGTTTTCATAAAACAATCAGTTAAATTCGCAACACTGGAGAAGGAAGAAACAATTCACCTTTCAATCTAAAAATTCGAAATATTAAGCATTATTTTTTTTTTCGTCAAAGGAATGAAAATCTAACGTGTATTAAATGGAATTGTTTAATAACCGTTGGTGTTTTGAGTGCGATATTTTGGTATTAATCCTATGTTCTAATGCTGTTTAAGGGACAGAGAAAAAAAACGTGTATTAACCGTGAGCGTCTTTATCGCGATAACTGTATCTTGTAACTAAAAACACATTATATATATATTAGAACGGACAAATCTGAAAATGTAAAACATTCAGCTGTTAGGTGAAGTGTTCCACACCTGTAAATTTTCAGATGTTCCATACCTGTAAATTTGTAACCATGCCTTTGGCAATAGAACGCCACCCCCGCATCTAAGCGGATTGGCAATCGTGTATGTAACCCTGCTCACGGGTTTTTTGTGACGCAGTAGAGAAACTATCTCTAAGGCAGCAACAAGCTAAAATTCTTTTCTATCTTAAAACTTTTTAATTAATACAATCTGCTATTTATTTCTCATTTAGCATACCTCCGTACATTTTGGTCCTAGTGACCTGGAGGTTGAGCAGATCCAGCATTAATATTAAATATTAAATCGAATTGAATTTGTCGTCAATAAGACTAAAAATGTCCGATACGCACATCGCTTCTTTACACAGACGTCGAGGTAACATCGAGGACCAAGGTACGCGAGTTCTAAATGCCACAGAAGGCAAGACATTTAATATCTCTCAATGGAAAGACCTTATGGAAGCTAGTGAAAGCAAAAAAAAAAAACAGTTGAAGATATTATAGAATAATATTATAAGATAATAGAAGACAAACTGGATGAAACAGAACAACGTTTTCAACTAAATGAAGATATACAAAAACTAGAGGTAAGCTTAAAATCCATTATTAATACCTATTATGAAAATGAAAATAAATCTTTTCATATATTTGAAAGCAACTCTCATATTGAAGAGAACCACACACAAGGGACATGCAAAAGGGATAAGCATAAAGCTCCTTAAAATTCCACTGCCACTTTTTAGTGGCAAATTTGAAGAGTGGTCCATATGTGAAACAACTTTCAATGAAATAATAAATTGCAATTCAAAGGGGGTAGCGGGTTAAGGGGGTCTGGCGGCCCCCACCGAATCTGGTAAAATCGTTCCAAAAATCTTGAAGAGGGTCGAAAAACAAGCAGTATAAGCTTTTTACCGACATTACAACCCCAAACGAAAACACAGTAATGGCGAAAAATATGATTTTTTGTGATTTTTATTTTTTTCAACCAGTTTAATTTATTTTTAAATAGTTTAAACGCAATTAAAAATTTGTTTTGGATGTGTGGAAGTCCCCTGAATTTTTTCAGTTTTTTTGATCAAGTAAAAACATGTGAATTTTAGGTTTAAATGCGAAAAAATCGTGAAAAACGCGTCATTTTCAAGATTCAACCCTCTAATTTTTAGGGTTGTTTTCATTTTCCCGAGGGGTGCTGTATAGTATAGATAGCGGCGATCGTCTTCTTTCGAATGCAGGCAACTGGACTCAATTTGGTCAATTTTGGTGAGCGGGGCGATTTTTTGAAAAAAACTCGAATTTTCAACTTTTGGTAAATTACGGCGCGTACTTGGTATAATGCGTCTTTGCTATAAAAAATACATCTCTATAGAGGTTTTTGAGGTCGCTGATCACGAATTTGATGTCAAAAAAAAAATTTTACAACAAATTCACCCATAAGTATTTATTAACACAGGTTTGATAATGTAAAAAATATCATTGAATCACAGCATTTAAACAATTTTAATATCGTGTTCAACTAATATAATCAATAAAACTAAATTTTCTGGTATAAATCATATTTTATTCAAGCTTATGTAATAGTCACACAGTAATATAAAATAGCATAATACTTTTTTACAGAGCTAAGTTAACACTTTTACAGTTTTAATCCTCGTCACTATCTCCTTCAATAACAGGTTCAACGCTTTGAACAGAGAAAAGATTTGTGATAATCTGTGCTGGACGAATAATTCGCGACAAATATCTCGCATACCCTAAGAAGTAAATGATAGTCGCCACATGTGCACAACAACCGACAGTTCTGAGGCCATTCGCACAAACGCATACGTATTCTTCTATACCACTTCTTCCAATAGCGTTAGGAACATATTTTACGTAACACCTGTACTTTTTCCGACTTGTGTGCCTCGATTGAACTTCGCATTTCAAAATTGATTTATCTTCCAACAAGTAATGCATATTAAGAACTCCATATTCAGTACATAATTCTGCTAAATAAGAAACGGTCTGTGATAACTGGTAAGACCCTGTAAAAAGTATCTTCAGATCTCTTTCTGTCAACTCCGGAAAGTCTACAACATCATTTGACGTCAGAGATTCTGAAGATCCTTTTTTTCTGTTCCAGTTTTTCTCTTCTACCGCTTTCGCTAAATCATTATTAACGTTTTTTCTGAGCAACATTTCGTTAGTGATCTCATCTGGTAATTCGCTATCACAATTGAGTCGTTTTCCGAACAAGTTAACCAGAAAATTCGCTATTTTGCAATAAGTTTTAGCTGATAGCAAACGTTTATTGTCAAACTCATGATGCAAGAGTTGGAATTTGCTGCAAATGATCTCATGAACAGCCTCTACTACCCATCTTAGTTTAGTTACAAATCGACTGTCATTCGCCTCTTGAGTCGTTAGTTGTTTCCTTTTTCCTTTTAACGCAGGCATCAAAACAACAAATCCTTCAGACTGTAAGAAATTTTTTACATCTCGAAATCCTCTATCAAGTATAAAGACGTCGCCTTTTTGAAGAAGTGATCTTAAACCACTTGGATCTTTAAAAATCCCCATCATCAACCCCTATAGAGATGTATTTTTTATAGCAAAGACGCATTATACCACCGTATACCATGCGCCGTAATTTACCGAAAGTTGAAAATTCGAGTTTTTTTCAAAAAATCGCCCCGCTCACCAAAATTGACCAAATTGAGTCCAGTTGCCTGCATTCGATAGAGAACGATTGCTGCTATCTATACTATACAGCACCCCTCGGGAAAATGAAAACAACTCTAAAAATTAGAGGGTTGAATCTTGAAAATGACGCGTTTTTCACGATTTTTTCGCATTTAAACCTAAAATTCACATGTTTTTACTTGACCAAAAAATCTGAAAAAATTCAGGGGACTTCCACACATCCAAAACAAATTTTTAATTGCGTTTAAACCATTTAAAAATAAATTAAACTGGTTGAAAAAAATAAAAATCACAAAAAATCATAATTTTCGCCATTATTGTGTTTTCGTTTGGGGTTGTAATGTCGGTAAAAAGCTTATACTGCTTGTTTTTCGACCCTCTTCAAGATTTTTGGAACGATTTTACCAGATTCGGTGGGGGCCGCCAGACCCCCCTTAACCCGCTACCCCCTTTAAATAACAATGACAATCTATTTTATTTGTGAGGAGTATTAATGGATGAATCCAAAAGCTTGCAAACGTCAGATGACAGCTATATTTCATCCATCAATGCCCTCGGACAAACATATGAGAATAAAAAAAATCATTGTTGATTGTCACGTAAAAATATTCTAAAACTTTATATGATTAAATAGGAATTCGTCAAGGATCTTTGCAATTTAATGGATAATGTAAAGAAAAATTTAAGAGCTCTAAATGTTTTAAAATTTTATAGAGACAATTTTTTCGAACGCATTTTTTAAAAATATCATTCTAAATATACTAGAAAATGTAATTATGCAAACAACATGAATTAGCAATAAAGTATAATGAAAATATATAATTTTGATGAATTTTTAGATTTCTTCGAGCGAAGATGCTAAATCTTAAGTAGTATTAAGTCTAATTTTTCATCCAAATATGCTGCAAAATCTTTATTCATAGAAACAAACAAACCTCAAAATAAAGTATGTTTAATTTGTAAAACAAAAAGCCACCCTTCATATCATTGCTTTAAATAGAAAAACATGAAATTAAGTCATAGATTAAATTTTGTTAAGAACAACAAACTATGTTATAACTTTGAATTCACCTCATTCAATTTTGCAGTGCAATTCAAAAGGTACTTTTACGTCTGAAAATCATCAATCATCTTCACATAAGAATTGAATATTTCCAAATGAGAGAAAAATTGCCCAGCCCGGGAATTGAACCCAGATACTTGGCTTACAAGGCAAAATTTTACCTGTTAGCTAATTGGGTGATAGCCGGCTGGGACTTTTTCGCTCAGATAACCTTATTGGTCATAACATCTGGTCTGTCATTTAGACAGCTCGGCAGAACAAACCGCGGGTAATGGAACTCCATATAACGATGGATACCAATCAGTTTGATTGTGTTAAAATAATAGTACATCTCCACATATTTATTCGGTGCCGGGAAATAGACTATATGAACAGTCTATAAACAATTCATCAACAAAAGAAATAATGAATAATAATCTTACTTCGGTAGATTAAAGCGAAGGTACTACTCATTCATTTTTCCTCCGAAAATAATAATATTAAATCTATCTATAATTAGCACTGCAATAATTTATTTTACAGATGTAAATGGCATTAAATTTCCATTAAGATCTATTCTCGATAACGCCTCTCAAAATGATTCCGCTTCATTTGAAGCAATAGAATCAATTTACTTGAAAATAGAAAAAATAAATTTCCTGTCAGCGGAATAAATAAATAACCGGTTTCTGTAAAAAAAAAAAAAAAAAAAAAACCTCCGAAAAACTTTTGTAGGAAACCACGTAGCTTAAATTAAACAACTGTCAAAGAACTTCCCATGGTTTCATGTACCATCAGAACATAATCCAGTGGAGCTAATATTCAGAGAAGTTGATTTAAATAAAACTTTCAATCGAACAAATTGTGCTGGTATGGTCCTCAACTTTTAATTCTAAAACAGACTTTAATAAAAACTGCTTCAAATCTAACTGAATTTTCCCCAAAACATTATTCTTGTGAGCATAACACTTCCTGTAATTTAACTTTAACTGTTAATAGAGACTTCAATTTTTGTGATAATTTAATTTATATTATCAACATTCTTCAAAAATTAATTTGGATTTTAGCTTATGTTTTCAGACTTATCTTTAAATGTATAAAATACATTAATTACGACAGGCCCTCTGTTACTGTTATAATTAAAAAGGGCAGGAGTGCGTCTTTTAAAAAATGATCAGGTAAAGTTTTTTTCCAATAAAATCTCTACCCTCAATGATGGATCTTAATTTAATCACATAAGTAAGTTAAAATTTTTGAATGCCTTTTTAGACGCGAATAGCTTGTCAAAGGTTGGAGGTAGGCTTACAAGGTCAAAATTAAATTTCGACCACAAATATCTTATACTACTACAAGCGAGCTGGCGCTTAACGAAATTAATTTTTTATTATTATCATTTGCGGGATTTACATATCGGACCTCAAGCACTTTTGAAATCTGTGCTTTAAAAATATTGGCCACTTGAAGGCACATTGCACGTAAGGTTGTGCATGAGTGTGTACAATGTTTTAAAACCAAGCCTATACTGGCTAACCAAATAATTGGCAAAAAGAATATCAGACTTCGATCGTTGATATGCACAGTTCCCCATTTTTAAATGTGGATTTTAGTGGGCATCTTGAAATAAAATATAAATGACAGAGAAAAGGTATTTTCCCTAATATATACGTTGCTATATTCATATGCATGGCCAAAAAGCTGTATACTTAGATTTTGTCTCAGACTTGACAACGGAGGTAAGAAATCGAAACAAATAGTAAAAAACTCAAAATTAACGCAACTAATTTGAAAACGTTAACAAAGCCATTATTTAAGCCAGTTAAAAGAATGTCTGAAATGGCTATTTAAAAAGCCAAATATTCTGCCACACACGTTAATCTTACTTAAGAATTCATAGCTTCGCATTTGTACTTGGTCTCTAGATCTTATTGAAGTATTCTTAGCTGCTGACGTAAAAGTCCGAGTTGTTGAAGTGCGCACACTTAAGGGTATTTTTAAATGATCAATTGCAAAACTCAGTACATTATCTTTAATTGATAACCTTACAAATTCTAAACTGTAAAATTGCGCTTCATTGCGTATTAATTGTGCTTATTTCTTTGTTTATAATCTATATCATGTGGCGATTGTTTATTATTCGTATTGTATTTACATACTTTGAAATATAAAAATATTTCGCCGTCAGGCGGGATGTTCCGTACCTGTAATTTTTAAACTGCGCCTTCGGCAACGGAACACCACAATAGGCAATTGTTTGTGTAACACTGATCACGGATTTTTTATGTCGCAGTAGAAACGCTATTTTAAGGAAATAACAAGCTGGATTTCTTTTCTATCTTTAAACTTTTTAATTAATACTGTCCGCTATTTATTTCTGTTTTAGTACACCTCCATACATGAAAATTAAGAATAACTGAATACCGAGGAAATTCAAATTACTCTATGATTAGCATCATCGTTCTTAAAATTTAAGAAACTATTTCAGTTAAGGTAAAACAAAATTGGATGCAATCCTATGAGAATTATGTGTGATTTATTTCCGATTTTCTGGTAAACAACCCGACCGATTTTGATGAAATTTGAAATCCATATTCAATGGATTATGCTCCAAATTTAATGCAGAAAGTATTTTTTTCGGTTTTTCTTGACCAGAACTTTTTATTAGAAAGCGATTGCAATTTTTCAGATTTTTTTTTCTAAAACTAATAACTTTTTTTTTCAACTACCAACCACATATGATCTTACATTATATTGTAACATAAAAAAAAAGTTTTATCTAAATCTTTCAAGTACTTTTAGGAATAATAGGGTTTTTTATCTAAAAAGTGCAGTAATTCGGAGAGCTAAGAAACTTAAGACACTTCTAACCTGTGTGAAGATCTTGCACAATTTTAACAAACACATGATTTAAGAATCTATAAACTCATTATAAATGTATGCATTAAACAAAAGAGTATAAATGTTCGAGTAAAATTAATGTGTGTGGGTATGGCGTTTCAACCTTGGATTTCCTTAACCCTTTATCTACCGCATTATGAATTCATGAAAATTTTAGATTCTAAAGCATTTTACGTAAATTGTTTAAACTAAATTAAAAGATTTACTTAATCATTTAATAAATATTTGAAGGATTTTAGAAGGATTGAAGTATTAAGAAGAATTATTTAATTCTGAATTTACAGGAATTATGTGCAATACTTATAACAACACTCAAATCTTTTATTTTAAATTGTTTTGTTAGTATTTTGTAGAATTATAAAATGTATAAATATGATATTCTTACATTATAAATATAGAAATACTTCCGAATTGAAAAATTCCCATCACCTTCCCTCAGATCCAAGAACGCTGAAAAGATAAAAAGGCAAAAGAAATCATCCTTTTAAAAATATTATTGTTTTGTGTAACCAATAATGCTTTTGGAACAAAATAATGTATCTGTAACTCATTCTAAACAGTATTACAACTAATCGGCGTATCAAAAGAATTTTATAATAAGAAATTTTTATGGTACTTATAGGTACCGTCGGTAGATAAAGCGTTAAATCCTTTTTCAGGTGTGGTCGTAATTACGTAAATGCGTAGCACCTGTAGTCGTCTTTCAGTCCGTCTGTCCGCATATAACAGAGAAAAAACTGCCCAACCTGATTATTTAACATTTAAGATTATAATCGTTGCATATTTTAATCGAGTCATTTCAAATATTATGAAAATCGGATCTATAGTTTAATAAGAGAGTCAATCAAAATTATTGAGTTACATTACGCCCAATGGGAGAAAGTAGTTTCAAGTTCATTTTAATGAATTTACACGCTTTTTGAGATAATAAAATTGATATGCATCTATAAAGTATATACCAAAATATACATTCTATACAATCTGTGGTGCAAAGGCTATTTGTTATTAATTTACAGGGCCACGCAAAAGTATTCCATAACATAATGGTATAGAGGGAAACATCGCTTAGGGCGTGTTATAATTATATTATTTCATATTTTATGAAATTGATATACGTTGCTAAGATTTACTACAAGTTACTTTCTGTATAATAGAAATCAGATAGTGTTTATTGGGACACACACAAGGTTTCGGCCACTATACTGTATCCGAAGTACTGTATACTATTATACCAAGATCTGAATATTTTTAAAACATCGATATAGTACAAACGCACCACATTTGCTAGTCTTGACATGGATATCTGACTTGTTCTTTTTATTTTTTTTATCTTTCACAATATTTGATTTAAAATAAGTTCAAAATACCACCTAAAAGTTCAAATATTCTTAGCCCTTAAAATTTATTAAAATTTAGCAAACTTTAATAGATTTGTGGACAATCTTACATTATTTTTATTATTATTCAATAAACAATTTCCACGGTTTCCTTAAAAATATTCCTTGATAAAAAAACATCAGGGGAAAAAATGCATCGCAATTTATAAGTCAAAAACGATATGAATAAGATAAGAATGATTGATGTACATTAAATCCCATTTCCTAAGTCCTTTGTTTTTTTCGCTGACCCGGAAATCGATGTTCAAGTAATTTTTATTAATATTATTAATGAGTATGAATAGTAAAAAGAACTATATTTTTGTCTTTTCTGTACTAAAAATTTATATACATATAAAATTAATTTTATATAAATGTTTATGTACATATATATTTTTTTAATTCAAGTAAAAAATACATATAAAAATTTTATAAGTCTTAAAATATCATTTAAACTAAGCAGCAAACTAATTTTTCTGTTTGACGTCTAATTACCAAGCATTGGGTAAAACATATTGCAAAGACGTAACTGAAACGTTCGACGTTCATATATTTTTTCTACATGTCATGTTAGTTTTTGTTCATGCTGAACATAGTTAAGTGTATTTATTCAATGCGTGACCCAATAACAATTGATAAATTAATACCTAATGTTGTCATACGATGACTTTACGTTAAAGAGATAATTTTAGATTAGTTACAATTAAAGGGGCACAAAAAATTGCCAAGGCATAACTGAAACGGTCGGCTTTCATACCGGGTGTCCCAAAAATGACTGATGGATTTTAAAATTCAATAACTTGCAAACGGTGACAGTTATTTAAAATTTTTTTGCAGGAGGGTTATGTATAGTGTCAGAAGTTTTTTTACCGTAACTTTTTATTTTAGTTCGAATTTCAAACAATAGGGGCGTTGACAGCGATTGAAGGCTAGGTCGACGCTTCACTCACCACTGATCACCTGGCCTTCGATCGCCGTCAGCGCCACCTATTGTTTGAAATTCGAACTGAAATAAAAAATTACGGTAAAAAAAAAACCCTGACATTATACATAACCCTCCTGCAAATTTTTTTTTTAAATAGTTGTCACCGTTTGCAAGTTATTGAATTTTAAAATCCATCTGTCATTTTTGGGACACCCGGTATATCTACTTCTTTCTTTTTGTTCATGCTAAACATAGTATGTGCATTGATTGAATGCGTAACCCAATAATAATCCATAAATTCAACATCAATGCTGTTATGCAATTACTTTATGTTAAACCGATAATTTTAGAATAGTTATAATTAAAGTGATACAAGATCTTTAACCCTTTCGGTCCGAATTTTTTTTTTCCATTTTTAGAAAAAATTACTTATACGTTAATAACATTAACACTAGTTATCCAAATAGATTATATAGAGTTTAACGAATATTTTATTATTTGAAACATAACAAATGTTGTTGTTTTGCGTGCTATTTAATTCATATCCATATGACAATAGGATAAGGAAAAATTATTGGAGATGTTTGGAAAATATTACATTACAATAAGATTTAATTTATATTACAACTTTCTAATACTTTTTGCGCTTCATTACACATGATTCTTTGAGGATAGTAACTTCTATTTAAATTTAAAGAGCGAAATATATGTTTAAAATAAAAGAATCGCAAACGGCGCAAAGAGAATTAAGGAAATAATAATAATAATTATTATTACTAAATACCTAAACATAAATGAAGTCATAAGATAAATGTATAAACATATACTAACATTACTAGATGTAAATTGTAGCAAAAATATTTCTTAAAACAAAATAATACTTCTTTAAAAGACATGTACTATTAATAGTACAGGAGACCCGAAAGGGTTAAATTTTCAAAAATTCAGCTTCTCAAATTTTGTTTTGTTCTTAATTTTTAAAAACTTCTCAACACTATGCAAAAAACCCTCATTCAATAATCTGCATAATTTCTTGAGTTATATTCATTTATAGAAGGTGAGTATAGTTAAAAGTCCGTTGATACTTAAACTTTAAAACGTGTTTTCTCAGATTAATAAATTTCGAGTTGGCGCGCATTTTTTCATTCAAACTATATAAGCTACATCTTTAAAAGTATCCGAATATGTATTTCTTTATAGTTTCATTCTAAAACCAAAAAAATTCACATGATTTTTTTTAATTACAATATATAACATGAAATTTCAATAACAAGAAAAACTTGAATTTATTTATTTTTTTTTTTTTTTTTTTTTTTTTTTTTTTTGTAAATGTTGTATATATATATATATTTTTTTTGTACTGAAAATAAATTCTAAATAAAATGTTTGGAATATATTTTGGGTTTAATTTAATGTTATGATTCTATTTTATTCAAAAAATTCGTTTTATATGCATAATTTGGAATATTATCGTACGCGCAGCATTTAAGGATTTTAATTCGCGCATTAGTGCAATGAATTGTTAAATTTAAATACTAATTTTGTATATAAATAGCTTTTATTTTTCTAATTAATGTATTTAAGACTGTATACTTTAAGCAAAAAGGAGGGGAAAAAATCCCAAATGCACATTATTTGTGTTTTGGTATTTAAAAAAAGAGATTTTTTTCGTTTTGACAAACTCAAAGGCTCTTGATGAAAAAGTAAATCGACTTAATGTTATGTATTTCAATATTTAAATTTGTAGTAAAACAAATTATTTAAGCTGTACTATTTACTTTAGAAAAGTTTTTTTCTACATTCATGTTTAGTATTATAAATTAATAAATAAAATATTTTACCTTTCATAACAATGTTGCATCATTGCAATTGTGCATCATTTTAACGTTATCTAACTATGTCACTTGACCAACAAGTTTCTTTCACCTATCTTGAAAAATGATAATAAGTGAATCCCAGAATTTATTAACTAATCAAAGTATTACATTTTTAAGCTAGTCCAGTAATCAACAGATTTGTCTAAATCATTGTTTTTTAACCAAGTTTTTTTTTCCATGGCATGTTAAATTTCACGGGAAGAGTTTTATAAACAATAAGAAAAAGTACATTTTAATATTTAAAATCTCGAATATAATTTTCATCATCCCCAAATATTCATAGCAGTCAATTTCTTAAAAATTATCTTTTACCTTCTTTTAATAACATTTTAACTAAATAATATACCCATGCTTTATTGTTTTTTTTTTTTTTTTTTTTTTTTAGAAATTATTCTTAGTGAATTGAATTCTAAGGGTTAATTTTTTTTTTAATATACTGAGTTTTATTGAAAACTGTAACAGTTATAGTTTTTCACTTTTATCACTTCAGAAAGGATACTGATGTAACGCATGACTGTTACATTTTGATTTTTTTTTTTAAAGATTTTTTAAGGTAAAAAATTCACAGAGTAATTTTTATCAGAAATTACGTTTAGATTACACAAACTTTAAATAAATAATTCCATAAATTTTGCCATTGGTAAAATAGTTAAACATGTATTTCCGCGATTTTAGAGCTGTTTTACCGTGCTGGTAGACATTGTCAGGAAATCAATTACGGAAGGTTGGACAAATAAAAGGATTTTTAAGAGATATTTTGAGTAAGAGATTTTTTCAAAAAATGTTCTCAAAAAAGATTTCAGAATATATGCATATCTCATAAGAATTAGTGTTTGGCTAAATGTTATGTCAATTGACGAATTTTTTGTTTTGTCTACGAAATCGTATATTATCTGCAGGTAAGAAAATGTACTTTCTCATTTACAAGCCTAGTTTTCTTTTCTTTGACTGAGTCAAAATAACTTCATTTTTTCCTGATTGTCTTTTAATGATTTATGTGCGGAAATGATGTGCGGAATACACAGCTGCATTATTTCGATCATCATATTATTGTATTTCTTAATGTTTTTACCTGTAAAGCCCTCACGGTTAACATGGGCAAAGCCAGATGGTCTTGCTAGATTTTTCATTCGTAGATTATCATTTTTTTAATTTTAAATTTTATTTCTGCTATAATTAATTTACCGATTGAATAACCGTGTTATAAATTATTATAATATAATTTCGTATACACCGTCTTCTTCAGTTCCATATATTAACCTTCGATTTATTCTGCTGAGCTGATTCAGAGTATTAGACAATATTGTGTGATCGTTAAGGTTAATTGGATGAAATAGTCCTCCATTATTCGTCCGGCATGGCTCAGTTCGAAGAGTATAGGTGGCTTCAGCCAATACATCCCTGGCCCGGGTTTTTTTCACCCAATTGGAAAATTTACTTCTGTCTATAACAACAGGCCTGTCCAAACTTTCAGCAAGCAAGGGCGAATTTCAGCTCTTGGCCCATAATGAAGGGTGCCATTATTCACGTGACTACCGACATGCAGCAATATTATAGCAGAGTATTAACAAATACGTTAGTTTTAACATAATGCAGATGAATATTACAGAGATAGACAAAACTCCGATGCGGATCTGAAGTTATATTACAGGACCGTATTATAATTATATTATATTTCAAATCATACATTTTTGTATAAAAGGTCTATTTGAAAATTTTTCATAAGGTAGGTTTCCTTAAACTGTATGTCAGGTTCCTAGAAGACATTTGCCCTGAATTAGAAAGGAATAACATTTCCTTATCTGAATATTTTATGTATTGTGGGTTGTGTATCCGTGAAGCTCGAAATACCTTTCTTTCTTTTCTATAATAATGAATGACAGATGTTGACACAGGTGTGCAGATGACGCACTCGTTGATGAATGAAAGTGATGGCCGCGGGGCGTGCCTCAGCTGTCATCTAGCTATTGGAGTGATGTGTAAACAGTAGATGTCATGACTCAAGGTTGGTATGCGGAATTGAACCAATGGAGGAACTCTAAGAGGCCCTGCTGGGGGAAGGAAGATCTCTGACAAGGTCAACTCTGGACCGAGAGGTTGGAGACAGTTCTCGCTTGGCGTTGAGACCGATAGGTCGCTCAGGATTTGTGGTCCTGTTGGATAGTGTATATTTTGAGCGTGGGACAAGGCGTCCCGGTGGATAGTGTTATAGGCCGAGAAGTGAGGCCTAGTACCCTTGTGTATTGAGATTCTGCAGTAATCTCTGATAAAGCGTATCGAACGTGCGTTGAGTGTGAGGAAGAAAGTGTAAGTTGAACGGTACACAACCAACGTTTATTGTAGTTATTTAATGTTGAACCGGATCATCTATATCCGAGTTGTAATTGTAAATAGTTGTAAATATTATTTCTTGTGTACATATCTATATCTTAAATAAACTGTTAGTTCAGCTCATTAACAGTGTCAGTGTTAGTTTACCCAATCCTCACAGCAGGTGACCGATATCACCCATTAATATCGGTGGTGGCAGCTAAAACTACCTAGGACATTCTTCAAAGTTTTGTGGACTGAGAGGAGCGTCCGACAAATTGGTGGCAGCGGTGGGATTGAACCGCCTGAGACCAGTGACCAGTGACCAGCGACGGGATAGAATCGTTCGAGACCAGCGTCCAGCGGTGGGATAGAATCGCCTGAAACCAGTGACCAGCGAGCCGTGTTGCAGTCTGTTAATGCCAGAGTATCCAGTGGAATTCTTGTGTGGTCGTGCCATATCGTCGAGTATGTGCTAAAGCATCGTGCCGGATCGTCGATTGTATGCTAAAGTGTCGTGCCGTATCGTCGAATGTGTGTAAAGTGTCGTGCCGTATCGTCGAGTATGTGCTAAAGTGTTGTGCCGTATCGTCGAGTATGTGCTAAAGTATCGTGCCGGATCGTCGAGTGTGTGATAAAGTATCGTGCCATATCGTCTAGTGTGGACTAAAGTGTTCTGCGTATCTTTATTAGAACGAACTAAACTGAACTGTTGTGCCATATTACCGCTACATCGTGGAGCTACCTGTGATTAGAAAAGTAATCCAGCAAAGAAAGTATAAGGTAAGGTGTTTTGATCATATCTTTCTTCTGACATCTCGAACCAAATTGTATTGTTGTATAATTAATAGTAATTTAAGTAAATTGTCTATGTAATTTATGTGCAATGAAATAATTGTGTTCAGATAGGTGTAAAGAATTAGTAACCATATTGCTATTGTTTTAAAGAAAGGTCATAATAATTTGAGATGATAATGGTATGCTATTTATAATGATATTAGTGAACTAAATTAATGCATTAAATCTAAATTATTGTTAAAGTAATTGTTAAATGAAGCAATACTGTTTAAATTTTAAGAGTTGCATTATCAAAATTCTAAGCAAATGAAAATTTTAATTGGCCAATACTAGTGAGGAAAAAAAAAAGGCCCAAAAGAGAGCCATAGTGAAAAAAAAAAGGCCCAAAAGAGAGCCATAGTGAAAAAAAAAAAAGGCTCAAAAGAGAGCCATAGTGAGTAAAAATAAAAGTAAAGATTTTCAGTATATTTGTTTTAAGTGTAAGAATCAGTATTGAGTTCGGAAATATTTTATGAGGATAATTGTAGAAATTTATATATGCATGTTGTACAATTTTTCTTTATGTGGATTTCTTGATTGACATCAATACTTCTATTCAATATCAACGTATCAGTATGATTATGTAAATTGTATGTTGTTATCTAAGTGTATACATTGAGACCTATATTGCATAGTAATCAAATCGAATTACTCTTTTACATTTTTGTTTTTTTGGAAGTATATTGTGTGATATCAATGGTTGAGAAAAATTAGAGTATTCAGTAGGTTAATTAAAAATGAAATGCATGGATTATCTGAAATGGTATTAATTAGTATAATAAGTGGAGAAATATCTGTACTAAGTTAGAAATTTCGGAAATATTAATTTGGTAGGTTTAACTATTCTTGTGGGGTGGTTATAACAATCGGTGAAGGTATGGCTTTCTTATTAAAACTAAAAAAGGTTGATCTTCAGGGGATAGCCGAAGAATTGGGTGTTGAATTCACGGAAGATGATACCAGAATTCAGCTTAAGAAAAAGATAATGGACAGTGATGAGTATGACGAGGGGGTTATTAAGGAATTATCAGACACTATTGTTGCAGAACGATTAGAACAGGAAAAATTAGAACGCGAAAAGTTAGAAAAACAGGAAAAATTAGAACGCGAAAAGTTAGAAAAACAGGAAAAATTAGAACGCGAAAAGTTAGAAAAACAGGAAAAATTAGAACGCGAAAAGTTAGAACTCGAAAAGTTAGAAAAACAGGAAAAGTTAGAAAGGGAGAAATTGAGGATGGGACATGAATTAGAGATGGAAAGGCTCAGAGTTCAAGGTTCAGCAAATAACTCTAATGGATCGAGGGAATCTAGTAATGAAAGTAACATCGAAAAATTGATCAAAAGTGTTAAAACTCTATCTATCAAAGTACCAGAAGGGACTGAGGGATGGAATTTATTTTTCAACAGTTTAGAAAGGGCTTTCCAAACTAAAGATGTACCGGAAAACCAGCAGGCCGAAATTCTACTAAATATGTTAGGAGATAAGGCGGATAATTTGTTAATTTATACCACTAAGGAACAAATGGAGAATTATGAGGAATTAAAGGAGTTAGTCCTAAGGGAACATGAGCCAACCCCGAAGGCATGTTTAGAAAATTTCCGGATAGCTAGGAGAAATCCGAACGAAACCCATGTATTATTTGTATCACGTTTAATAGCTACGTGGGAAAATTATTGTAAAATTAGAGGTGCGGACACTTATGAAAAGGTCAACCAGTTAATAGTTACTGATAAGCTAATGAGTACGCTAGATGAGGATACTGCAGCATATATTAGTTTAACTCACCAGGGTAAATGGTTAGAAGCTCCTAAAATTGCTAAAGAGTGTGATAATTATTTTGATGTTAAACATAAGTCTTATGCGGTTACGCATAAAAGCTTTAAAGGTAAAGATAAGTACGTAAACAATGAAAAAATGAGACCGAGGGAGGATAATAAATTTAGTGGTAGTTGGAGGCAAAATGGTAGTAATGAGTGTAATTCTTTTCCGGATAGGAAAACAAAGTTTAAGAAGACGAATGATGCTTCAGGGCCTAAATGTTTTAAGTGTGGTTTGAGAGGTCATTACCAACGTTTTTGTAATAAAGTGGGTAATGAGGGAACTAATAATGGCAATAAAGGGCGAGACCAGAAAGCAGGTGTTCATAAGATTATGGTGAAAGAAAATCAAGAGTTACCTAATGGGGCTATTGTGGCTAGAATATCGGCAAAGGCCGAGCAGAAAACTAATGTTATTGGTGAGAAATTAAATAAACTTGAGAAAATTGAAGTTAGTGTTAATGAGCAAAAAGCAAAGGGATTGGTTGATTCTGGATGTGAGATTAGTGTTGTTCATAAAGATTTAGTACCGGAAGAGAAATTAAAGGGAGCGGGTAGTATTTATTTACAAGGGTTATTTGGTGAAGCTGTTAAATCACCGTTAGTTAAACTACCGCTAGCTATTCCGCAATTCGGGCAAACTAATATTATTCATCAGGAAGTACTTTGCGCAGTAACTGATAATATTAATGAGCAAGTAATTTTACATCCCGAGGTGATTAATGAGTTGTCAGGTGTCAATCTTGAGGAGCCATTGATAGAGTCCGAAGAATTAAAAAGTTCTGAAATTATTATTGATAACTCGAATGAAAAGGAAGATGTAAGTAACGATAGCTGTAATGTTTACGTAATAGACGCGAGATCGCAAATTGTACAAAGTCAGGATCCAGAAAAAACTGAAACGGAGGAAAATAATGAATCTATTGTTAGTAACTCAGATATGTTTAAGAAATCCCAGTTGGAATGTAAAGAATTAGAGAAAGCTTGGGAATTAGCTAAAAAGGAAAAAGGGGATTATTATATTGTAAACGGATTATTGTATCATAAAGAGAAATTGTTAGGCGAAACTATAGCGCAATTAGTAGTACCCAAGGTAAGAAGGGAAGAAATCTTAAAATTAGCGCATTCATCGGTATTTGGAGGGCATCATGCAGCCAAGAAAACGTTGCAGAGAATAAGGTATTCTTTTTATTGGGAGGGAATGGCAAAAGAAGCTAAACAGTTTTGTGAATCATGTTTAGAGTGCCAATTGACTAGAGGGGGTTAAAGTAAATGATAGAGCTCCTATTTCCCCAGTGTCGCGGCCGGAACTTCCATTTCAGGTTGTTAATGTTGATTTAATTGGGCCTATTGATCCTAAAAGTTCACAAGGGCATCGGTATATACTGACTTTAATTGATCAGCATACCAGATGGGCGGATGCGATCCCTCTAAAAAGTTTAACTGCTAAAACCGCGTGTGAGGCGTTATTTCAAATATTTATGAGAACAGGAATTCCTAATGTAATTGCCTGCGACAATGGAACCAATTTTACTGCCGACTTAACGAAAGAATTAGAGAAAAGGTTAGGTGCTAGTCCAAGATTTTCGACTCCACAGTATCCACAGTCCAACGGACTTGTGGAACGATTTAATCAGACTCTTAAACGTATGCTACATCATACGATTAGGGAAGAAGGAAAAAAATGGCATGAACAAATACCATTTATATTATGGGCGTATAGGGAAGTCCCAAATTCTACGACGGGAATCGCACCTTTCCAGTTATTATATGGTAGAGCGCCGGAGGGTCCGTTATCGATTCTTAAGTCGTCATGGGCAGGAGAAAATAAGGGAGCGCAGTTAGATACTACGCCGATTCATGAGTACTTGGATAAACTTAAGAACCGCTTAGAAAGAGCCGCAAATGAGGCAAAATTGTCGTCTGAGGTTCAACAAAATAGAATGGCGTACCATTATAATTTAAGGTCAAAAGAAAAAACGTTAAAGGTAGGCGATAAAGTTATACTGTTAATCCCCGATTCGACTAATAAGTTATATTCTAGGTGGCAAAGGCCCGCAACTATTGTAGAAAAACGAAACCAGCATTCGTTTATTGTTGAGTTAGCCGACGGGAGTAGGAAGCATGTGCACCAAAATAAGATAAGAGAATTTATCGCTAAATGTAATATAGTTAATATTGTTTTCGAAGGTGATGAGGAATTTGGAGAAGTTGGGGAAATTCCTATTTTGAACCGGGATCAAGAGATAGAACGGGATATTGAGAGATTTGAAATAAAAGGGCTATCTAATAGTCAAGTCAAAGATTTAAAGTCCATTTTGAGGGAAAATAAAGAAGTGTTTATGGGTCCTGTACGACCAGCGGAAGTAGGGGAACATCGTATTGATCTGAAACCGGGTGTAGAAAGGAAAAAACCAAAGTTATATAGCGTGCCGGTAGCTTATAAAGAGGAAGTGGATAGGCAGATTCAGGAGTTATTAGAATTAAATCTAATCGAACCGTCGAATGCTGAAATTAGCCATCCAATTGTTTGCGTTGCGAAAAAAGATGCAACTGTCAGAATGTGTATTGATTACAGAGCTTTAAATTCTGTAACGCAGGTTCCCACCTTCCCGATGAAAGATTCCCAAGAAATTATGTATACCGCAGGGGCGGCTAAATATTTATCTTCAATAGATTTATTGAGGGGTTATTGGCAAATTAAAATGGCTGAGGATTGTAAACCTCTGACAGCTTTTACGACGCATAACGGAACTTATCAGTGGCGTACAATGCCTTTTGGATTATCAGGGGCTGCTGCTACGTTTCAAAAAGACATGAATGAGGTTCTCCAAGGTCATCGGAGGTATGCAGAAGCATATATTGATGATGTCATCATTTTCTCCGATACCTGGGAAGAGCATTGTGAGCATGTCAGGGCTGTCATTGAAGAGTTGAAAAATAGAAATTTTACGATTAGACTAGACAAATGTAAATTTGGAGAGAAATTGACTAAGTTTTTAGGTCATGTTATTGGGGGTGGAACTCATGCACCTGATGAGGAGAAAATCGGAGCAATAAGGGACTTAAAGAGACCAAAGACTAAAAAGGAAGTTAGATCAGTTTTGGGATTAATGGGATTCTACCGATCTTATATTCCAAATTATGCTGAGATAGCTATACCTTTAACCGAATTAACCAAAGGAAATGTCAAAAATACGGTACCATGGGATGAAAGGGCAGAAAAAGCATTTAATACTCTTAAAGATGAGTTGTGTAAAGTGACGAGTTTGGCTACACCTATCGTAGGCCGGGAATATCAGCTTCACGCCGATGCTTCCGACCTTGCAGTAGGATGTTGTCTTACTCAAAAAGATGAAAAAGGTCAGTTTAAACCTATAGCTTTTGCCAGTCAGAAATTGTCAGGGGGTCAGCGTGCTTGGCCGAGTATAGAGAAAGAGGCTTGGAGTGTTCTCTTCGGGTTGCGGAAGTTTGAAAAGTGGACTTACGGATCTCAAATTGAGGTCATTACCGATCATAATCCATTAAAATTTCTCACGGAAACAACCCCAAGGTCGCCCAAACTCACTAGGTGGGCTCTAGCCTTGCAACGCTGGAACCTGAGCATTTCTCATCGTCCCGGAGTTCAACATTTGAATGCTGATGCAATTTCGAGGCTATAGAGAAAGAGCTGGGAAGAACAACCAGTTACTAGCCCATCAGTATCAATGTCAAAATAGTAGACAACTTTAAAGGATGTCATCACATGTCTAATTTTTTTTTGTGTGTGTGTAAATATTTTTTTTAAGTTTTGTGTTTATAATAGTAAATGAGCATGTGTATTGTTTATGCAATAGTAGTATTAGTATAAGGTTCAGTAGAGATGTCAGTAGAGAATGTTCAGACACCTGAAAATGCCTATGTAATATTTAGAATGAAGAAATCTGCAAAGAGACTATTGAACTCTTCCGTAATATTATTATATGTTTGGGGAAAATTAGCCCCTAAGAGACATATTTTCCGCTAAGGTGGGGGGTGTCAGGTTCCTAGAAGACATCTGCCCTGAATTAGAAAGGAATAACATTTCCTTATCTGAATATTTTATGTATTGTGGGTTGTGTATCCGTGAAGCTCGAAATACCTTTCTTTCTTTTCTATAATAATGAATGACAGATGTTGACACAGGTGTGCAGATGACGCACTCGTTGATGAATGAAAGTGATGGCCGCGGGGCGTGCCTCAGCTGTCATCTAGCTATTGGAGTGATGTGTAAACAGTAGATGTCATGACTCAAGGTTGGTATGCGGAATTGAACCAATGGAGGAACTCTAAGAGTCCCTGCTAGGGGAAGGAAGATCTCTGACAAGGTCAACTCTGGACCGAGAGGTTGGAGACAGTTCTCGCTTGGCGTTGAGACCGATAGGTCGCTCAGGATTTGTGGTCCTGTTGGATAGTGTATATTTTGAGCGTGGGACAAGGCGTCCCGGTGGATAGTGTTATAGGCCGAGAAGTGAGGCCTAGTACTTTTGTGTATTGCGATTCTGCAGTAATCTCTGATAAAGCGTATCGAACGTGCGTTGAGTGTGAGGAAGAAAGTGTAAGTTGAACGGTACACAACCAACGTTTATTGTAGTTAATTTAATGTTGAACCGGATCATCTATATCCGAGTTGTAATTGTAAATAGTTGTAAATATTATTTCTTGTGTACATATCTATATCTTAAATAAACTGTTAGTTCAGCTCATTAACAGTGTCAGTGTTAGTTTACCCAATCCTCACAGCAGGTGACCGATATCACCCATTAATATCGGTGGTGGCAGCTAAAACTACCTAGGACATTCTTCAAAGTTTTGTGGACTGAGAGGAGCGTCCGACACTGTAATCGCGCCTATAATAACAACAATAAAAAAAATAAACTTTTAAATCAGAAGTATTGCTGGGTTTTTTAGTATGTGAAAATATGCTTTGAATTATACATACTGAAGGCTTGAATTTATTTTTATAAAAAATACAAAAGCAAAAATAGGCATCATAGTGACCAATCCACATGGGTGGTTCTTGAAAGATAGTCTGGAAATACTTACATTCATGACAAACATTCATTACATTCATGAAAATTAACAAACAACTAATGGACCAGCGATAACAGCAAAAAGAAAGAAGCTGAACATTCATGCGCATATGTCTTCAAAGGGGCAGGGGTGGATAAAAAAAACTATTTTTTTCATTGCTACTTAAGTATTAAAAAGAGTCTATTCTAATTATTACCAAATTTCACCATTATAATTACACTTTATAAAAAAAATAGCTACAACTCGTAAAAATATGCTTGATATTAAATTCCGAAAATAATTTATTTGGAGTTTTTAACACGTTCACATAGGTTTTAAAATGTCTTTAATGGAAATATTAATGATTTTACAGAAAGCATTCTTCATAATGGAATTTTATTTCTAAAAAGTCTAAAAACAGGAGCCTTCAAAAGGGCGCCAAGGAAACATCCAAAGGGCGCCGCGTTGGACACCCCTGATAACAATCTCCTGTTTGTTAGTGAGACGCTTTACCTCCAAGCTACGATGGCTACTAGAAAAACCTTAAAAGTAAGATTCTCTTTTGAAATTTAAATCGCAAAAATTAACGTGTGACACTGAAAAAAATTATTTAAATAAAGTAACAGACTTTTTAAAAAATTTATGATTTGTTGTGTGACATACGATATTCAGCTGTAAATACATGAAGCTTGAAGCCTCTGACTTATACGGATTTTGTGTACGAATTTTGCGAAAGACGGACAAATAGAAGACAGACACGAATATGGTTTCGACAGATGAATGAAACCCTAAAAAAATCTGTAATTTTGCAGATGTAAATTTATATATATCTGTACGCTTGCAAAACTTTTATCTGTACACTGTACAAAAAAAGATCAAAGCAAATCAACAAACTTAAATTTTAGAAAGTCACAGAAATCTGTTGCTTTCCAAAAGATCTACTAAAAACAGTAATTTTATAAGAATTTTATCTGTAATCCGGGTTACAATTACAAAAAAAGCTCTAGGCATCCTTTTTTTCTAAAAATTTCTTAGAAACCTTAGAGATTCTTTTATTCACAGTGCAAACGTGTATATGTCACATAAACATCTGTTGTCACATATACTTTATTATTATCGTTACATAAAAAGTTCTAGGATTCTTAGCTTCCGAGAAAAAATTTTAGTAACCTTGCAGATTTTTTTTATTCACAGTGCAAACTTAAATCAGTCTCATAAACCTTTGTTGTTATCGTTAAATAAAAAGTACAAAGAATTCCATTTTCTCAGGAAAATGTTACTAACTTACCATATTTTTTTCTAACATTTTGTAATTTTTTTTTTTTATATAACATCTTCTTTCCATCAAGTCTTCAACTGAAAACTGACTAGGATAGCACCAAAAACTGAAGAAATATACAAAATGTTTCAAACATTTTTATTTATTTATTTATTTTAAGTTTTACACCTGCCTATCACTTGATTTAAATGTATTGTTATTTTTCATAATTTGTTGAAAATTATCAAATATTTGAACATAAATTCGAACTTTCAATTTTTAGTAAATGTGAAAATAAATTCTCTGGAGTAATAAAAAAATCTTAATGGTAATATCTAGGTATTTACATAAACAGAAAACAGACATGGGCATGATAAAAATGATTGATGCATTTTAAATCTCATTCTGGAATGTTTTTATTCACTATTCTTAAAGAGAAAAATCCAACATACTAAGTTTTATAAACCGATGAGCATGGAATTATATTCTCCAGAAAATCATTTATTTTGCTTTTATGTTAGAAATTGTAGCAAGTTTTTAATGACTCGTATATAATAAATAATTGTACAGGGTAATCAAGAAATAAGTTGTCAGAGGACTCTAGAATAAGTTCTGTTAACCCAAATAGAAGCAAATTTTAAAACTACACACAATTCAAATGAGGTGCTTAATATTTACAAAAAAAAGTACAAAAATTAATGTTACAAGCTAGCTCTCGTAGCTGGGGTTTAAATGTGTTCAAATATTTCATATGGCCCCCTAGCAGTGAAATTTTGTTTTTTTTATTTTTGTGAATTACTTTAGAAAATATCATCCTTTGAACTATATGCAGCTCAAATTTGATCTGATTTGAACTAATAAAACGCATTTTAAAGCACTCTGAAATGGGAAATTTATTTATGACAGTCTCCGCATGGTTGTGTGGGTATAGCGGTTGATTTCCAATTACTGTATATGCGGTATTCCACTTTGGATTTTGCATTTTTATTAACCAGTTTCACATTTTCGATATTACTTATTATTCGTAAAACGAATTAAATATTTTAAATGTATTACAGCACCACCTAGCGGCAAAATTTGCTTTTATGATTTTTGTAATTGTTTTAATGTCAAGCGCATTACTTGAGTTATCTGTAGTTCAAATTTATTTGGACCAACATAACACATTCTACAGCCCCCTGAAGTGGACAATTTATTTTTTGATCACCCTGTATATTTAATAAATTTAATAACTTAAAATGCACCGTATATATGTGAAGATTTTTTAAAAATTACTCGATTTCTATAACTTCATCATTAAAATCAATTAAAGGATTTTCTATTATTATTATACATCTTATTTACAATGCTCGTTTTTAATAAGGAAATATCTACGTAGAACCCCACTGCAACACCCGATTAAAATGTTTTCAAATGTAATTGTCTAGATCAGTGTTGTCCCTTTGACCTCCACTTTTATTTTTTTTTAAATCAGATTCACACCAGAAAACGCCAGAAGTATTTTCAGATTCATTTAATGTCAGACTTTCCTTTATTATTTATATAAAGTTTATTAAATAATTCCTTTATTATTTAATATTATTAACCCTCTCATGCATAAATTATTTTTCATTTTTTTACATTATTCACAAAAAATCTTTTTTATTATAAATAAAAGACCCATTTTAAAATAATTTTATTATTGTGCTGCATGCTAGCTATTATCTTTCCACAAATTAGATCTCCATAAATGAATGCTCGAATTTTTTTTACTTAATAATGCAATAATTATCTGTCCTCATATGAGGCCCGTATGCATCAGAGGGTTAAATAAAAATACTTCTTTTAAATGTTCCGGTCTGAAGTCAAAATTTTGGTATAAAAATGGATGCTAAATTTACAACCCTTTTCTACCCTCTCCTAAGTTTAATAGGAAATTTTATATCTCCTTGATATAAAATTTCCTATTAAACTTGCATTATCCTGCTATTATATTTTGTTTATTTCAAAGATTTTATTGCCATGTTTATTAAAACTTAAGAAAATTTTTCTAAAGTATACTATTTTAGATATTTTTTATACTTCAGTTTTAGCAGCGAAACATTTAGACATTTTAAAACATTTCCATATCATATATTTACTTTTTAAAATTCGTTTTTGAGTCATATTTAATATTTACATGTCGAAATCGTTCACCATCAATTTTATCGTTTCTAACTCTTATATATTATGTGAAATAGCTATGAAACTTGATATTTAGAGGTTTCTACCTGGATTTTTACAATTTTAGTTTTTAAAGTTTTCTTTTTATGAAATCCATATTCAGTATATAGACATCAGATTCAAGAAGTAATCTTAAACACAAAATATCAAATTTCAAATTATGCAGTTTCTGAACGATACGTGATTTCAAAATACATAAATTGTGAGTATATTACATGAATATAGATTTTCAATATGATATTTATAAATGTAAAAATGTATTAATTTATACTTAAAAAAGTATCATTGAAAATTTTTTTAAGTACATAATGAAAATATTTATGTGTCTTATAAATCATTTTTTAGTCAAAATTATTTAGTTAGTTTTTTTACTTTTTTCAACATACAAAGTGATTATATTTAAAAAAGTATAAGTTTCAAAACGCTGTAAAAAACGAACCACTGATCAGAATGACGTTAAAATGTTTTCAAATGTAATTGTCTAGATCAGTGTGGTCACTTTGACCTCCATTTTTATTTAAAAAAAATCAGATTCACACCAGAAAACGCCTGAAGTGTTTTCAGATTCATTTAATGTCAGACTTTCCTTTATTATTTATATAAACTTTATTAAATAATTCCTTTATTATTTAATATTATTAAATAAAAATACTTCTTTAAGATGTTCCGGTCTGAAGTCAAAATTTCGCTATAAAAATAGATGCTAAATTTACAACCCTTTTCTAATTTCCTGTTAAACTTGCATTATCTTGCTATAATATTTTGCTTAGTTCAAAGATTTTATTGTCATGTTTATTAAAACTTAAGAGAATTTTTCGAAAGTTTACTATTTTAGATGTTTTTTATACTTCAGTTATAGTAGCGAAACATTTAGACATTTTAAAACATTTTCATATCATATATTTACTTTTTAAAACTCATTTTTAAGTCGTATTTAATATTTACCTGTCGAAATCGTGCACCATCAATTTTATCGTTTCTAACTCTTATATACTATGTGAAATAGCTATGAAACTTGATATTTAGAGGTTTATACCTGGGTTTTTACAATTTTAGGTTTTTAAAGTTTTCTTTTTATGAAATCCATATTCAGTATATAGACATCAGATTCAAGAAATAATCTTAAACACAAAATATCAAATTTCAAATTATGCAGTTTCTGAACGTTACGTGATTTCAAATTACATAAATTGTGAGTATATTATATGAATATGGATATTCAATATGTTATTTATAAATGTAAAAATGTATTAATTTATACGTAAAAAAGTATCATTGAAAATTTTTTTAAGTACATAATGAAAATATTTATGTGTCTTATAAATCATTTTTTAGTCAAAATTATTTAGTTCTTTTTTTCACATTTGTTAACATACAAAGTGATTATATTTAAAGTTTAGGTTTCAAAACGCTCTAAAAAACGAACCACTGATTAGAATGACGTCAAAACTGAATCCGGTATTATTGAAGAAGGGGGGGGGGAGAACATGAACTATGAAAAAGTTCCAAATTTTAGCGACAGATGGCACTGTAAGCGTTAGAAGATGTAAATTAAAATACCTGCATTCGCACGGCCATTTCAGGCGATATAAAAGCGTTTGGTAAACGGTGTTATCTCATTTCGCTTCTCAGACGTTCGACATGATTGTCTCAATGAAGGACCACACTCTGCTTGTAAAGCTTTCCTACAAAAACAATGATTCTGCACCATTAGCTCTTCTGAAGTTCAGGACTCTCAAGGGTAGGAAAAAAGGCGTTGGATAGATGACTGTCATGGGTTTGGTGGAAATTCGAAAATACAGGTTCGTTTGATGTGCAGTCTGTTAGAGGGAGAAAAAGGTGTGATTCGGCCGTAGTTGAAGAAGTGACCACAGCAGTTCAAGAGGAGCCGAGAGGTGGTGTGCAATTATGCAGTGCATGGAGAATTGTCCGAACATTGAACAGGCCTGTGAGCACGGTGTATAACATTCAACGAAACACCCTGCAATGCTATCCGTATAAAATTTCCCATGTGCAGGAGTTGTTTCCTTCTGACCTGCCAGCAAGAGAGGGTTTTACTTTGGAATTTCTTGTTCTCGTGGGAGTGGACAATGATTGGTCGTGGAAAAACTGTGGACAATCGAAGCCTATTTCCATCTGACAGGGTATGTCAATACACAGAATTGCCGAATATGGGCAACAAAAAATCCACTCACAACGAACCCAGTACCACTTCATCCTGCAAAGGTCTCTGTGTGGTGCGAATTTACTGCATCATTTATCGTAGGGCCATAATTTTTCGAGGAGACGGCTGCTTTCTGTCTTATTATCGTTACCGCCTATGATCAGCGCTATGAGTCTCCTTTGCTTAATGATGTCATTCCAGCTCTGCAGCAGCGTGGATGTCAGGATAGTATTATTTTTATGCAAGATGGCGCTTCTCTGCACATTGAAATCGAGTGAAGCAGTTGTTGAGCCGGCATTTCGGAAATGCTAGAATTATCAGTCGTCATTTTCCTACAACCTGGCCGTCTTGATCACCCGATCTTAATCCTTGTGGTTTCTGGCTGTGGGGTTATCTGATATATGTTGTTTTTAATACTCCGATTGCCAACGTAGCTGAAGTGCGAAACACATTCTGAACTTGATCCCGGTGACACTTCGATCGGTTATAGAACATGCTGTTTCCCGATTTAATCTTGTTGCACACAACGGTGGGCAGCATAATTGACATGTTGGCAGCCTTGCGACAGCCTCGCAAAACTTACAAACGTATTGATGGGTGCTTTTTATGCGGTTTTTGGCCTCAGGACAATTAAAAAGGATTTTTACCATCCAATGTGATACGACCTTGTGTAGTGAATGGGTTTACGTAACTAACAGTATCACATCTGTACTGACATGCACACGGAACAGCACAGTTGGCTTACGCCTTAACCGCTGTTTTACAATTTTTCATTTGTAGTCGAAATTCTGACACTTACAGCGCCATCTGTCACTAAAATTTGGAACCTTTTTTCGTTTATGTCCTTTCTCCCCTCTTCAATAATACGCCGTTTAATTTTGACGTCATTCTAATCAGTGTTCCGTTTTTTAGAGCGTTTTGAAACTTAAACTTTAATTATAATCACCCTGTAGTTTATAGTGTTTATGACTTTGTTTGTCAGTGATTTGTTTGTCAGTGACTTTGTTTGTCAGTACAGAACTGATTGTCCTGTAACTTTCACAAAAGTATTCGGATTGACTGTAATTTGTGTATACTATCGACATTTACAATAACTTAATAGCTGTTAAATATACATGTGTAACATTTATACGTCCTTTACATGGATTTTTAAAAGTACAGTAGAACCCCGCAAATCCGGACCCCGATAATCCGGATCTCCGGATAATCCGGATCGATTTCGTCATTTTTTTCCAAGCTTGAGAAACATTTTTGCTGATTTCTATAACACTAACTTGTTTCATCGTCATATTTTGAATAAAAAAAAAACTTTTTCTGAAATCTTTTCGACTTTTTTATTACAAAGTAAACATTTTTCTGTCTGTAAATATTCAATAAGTTTAACATAAGTGATTTTGTGTAAGTATGCTTAATTTTATTTCATTTTTTTTCTAAGTCTCCGGATAATCCGGATTTTCGATAATCCGGATTGGGTCTGGTCCCAATTAATCCGAATTATCGGGGTTTTACTGTATTCTGTTGTATTAAGATCAATGGGAAAAATCCTTTTCTGGTACATTTTAATTATATAAGATTATTTCAATCATAAAAGAATTATTATGCATTCCCGGGATCTTATGCAAATATTATGCGGACTAAACATGCATTTTGTAGAATTACTATTAACTTACAGGGCCACACAAAATAATTCCGTTACATTATGGTCTATGTAGAATACTGTGTCCAGCGCATTTTAATTATGAAAAACTCTGTCAAAGAAAAGAAAATGCTTATTCCTTACCGATGCTTACTACTAGATATCTGCTGCAAAATGAAATTTACATACTATTTATTGTTTATTTGCTGGAACGCATAGAAGCATTTGGATATGAAGCATATCCCAATTAAATCAAATTTTTGATTTAATTGGGTTTCAATTCTGTTTGACTGAATTGTTGCATATTACCTGGAAATCATATACAGGATTAAACAAAAGAATTCTTATGCATTACTGAATATGAACGTGAATAGCTCATGGATAGCTTTTAATTCAGTCATCATTAACCCCTTGACCTCCAGGATGTATGTCTGTGTAAGTCTTTCAATTTCAAAAATCTACCATGACGTACCTCCCCCCCCCCCCTGACACACACACTTCTAAATGGTCCATTACACAATAATGGTTGCACATTTAAAACGGATTCGTCTGTAAAATTTAACTGATATAACAGAGGAGGCGGATCGAAGGCAAGTTTTATGACATAAGCATTTTACACCACAGACTCATATATAGCTCTTCACCGAAAAAATAAAGCCTTGAGGTCAAGAATTTAATAAAATGAATTACATTTAGTACTAAGAGATGATTGTAAAATGTAAAAAATCAAAGAAAATGTAATTTAACAACCATTAGGAAAATATTTTCAAAGACTAAAATTTTAATCTTATATACAAATTCTATATTTAAAAAATAAACATCGTTTTTACGATGATTAAAGCGTGGCTAACATAATAACAGAGTCATATATTACGTACGCCATTAGTTAAACATTAATATTCCTGGAACAATAATAAAGGAATTTTAAATGAAATTTTAAGTTTACAATTTTCGATATTTTAACTTGTAAACATCGATAATTTTCAAATTTTACACCGCCATACAGGGTAAAAATGTACTTTTAAATGAAATTTATTTAAATGCTGTGTCTCAAATTGTTTCAGAGATTTTTTTTTTTTTTTTTTTTTTTTTTTTGTATTTTTGAATATTTTATTATCATTGTGCAACAGAAGTATTCCATTTCTGGACATTAAACATAGACCAATCTGAAAACGAATAAAATTCGAACATCACAAGCGTTTAGATATGTCTCAGAAATCTCTAGACCGAAAACGACAACTATTTTCCAAATGGTTAATAAAACAAAGTATAGAGCCATGCAAAAAATTAAATAGATGGCTCTCTATGTATAATTTCTATAAGTGTGACTTCTACAGTTTTTTTTATATATGTCAGCCTGAATTAAATTTAGTTTGAAATGGTTCGTGTATACGAATCTGTAAGTAATATTCACGGCTGCACAAAAGAAATTAAGTACATTTCCATCTATTCGTAAAGATTTCTGAAAAAGAGTTTTCAACTTATTCAGCGTTTTCTCAGTAAATTAAAATTTACCCTTTGCATTCGAGAGGTGAATCTCATTACTAGTGTCCCGCATAAACAGGTGCTTGAAATGCTCTGGACATCAGTATTTTAAACTAATTTCCTTCGCCTTATCTAACGACTTCTTAACTTCGAAACGGCTGCAGTTATATTCATAAAAGTGCCTTCCAGTTATACTAATGTGGAGATGCGCTGCTGAATGAAACCACCTACGGCGCCACCTGGTGGAAAAATGCGGTGTTGGTATTCCTATCTCGAAAACGGACCGATGAAGGGGGGAGGAAATGATTTACTCAAAGTTGTACAGCATCATTTATTAACATTTAAAACGCATTTTTTGTTTGTTTGTTTGTTGGTTTTTTCACGATTTTCTACACTTTGATGTGAAAAAAATATCAAAGAAAGAAAAACAACTACTAAGAACGTATTTATTAAAAATACAACACATTGCTCAATGGTGTACAAAACAAGAATTTTAGTATCAAGTTGTACAATTAAAATAAAATAAAAATATCAACGTTTCGTGCCGTCTTCAGGAAAATATGATAATGGAAGGACTAAGTTTGCTTCTTGGTCTAGAGATAATATTTTTAAGCATATTATATTTATATTAATACATTAATATTAACTAATACATTAATATTTTTGAGCAATGTGTTGTATTTTTAATAAATACATTCTTAATAGTTCAATTTTATGGTGCAATTGTCCAGTATATATTTATGATAAACAACTAGTTTCAGCAATAAACTTTATGTGAAATGTTCAACCTTTCACTGTCAGCTGCAATGCACATTTGTCTGAAAGATAATCATTTCTCCTTTTGTTTAAGTTTCCTAACGTCACAGTGTAGGAAATCATGAAAAGTCAAATGCGCGTTTTAACCATTATTCTCTTCGTATTAATGTCCACGAGGTGTTGTGTTCTATTAAATCAATGATGCTGTACAACTTTGTAATTCAACTTTTTGTTCTATCTAATTTTTTTTTCGAGATAAGAACTCTAACTCTGCAGTTTTCCATCAGGAGGCGCCTTAGAGGGTATCATTTAGCTACACATAGCTACTTTAACTTGATACCACTTTTATGAATGTAGCAGCTGTCATTCGAAAGTTAAGAGGGGGGGCAAGGGACTTTAGTTCACATACTGTATATTAAACAGTGTTTATAGAATTATATCGACCATTTTCAACGTAGTGTCAAGTCCGTTACCAAATATCAAGTCTGTTACCGCACGGTTTTATAATGGTTATCATTTTTTTCACCATTCTACTTTTATTTTTTATTCAACTAAGAAACAAATATACAATTTTCTTAAAATTTAATAATTTACATGAATATATACTGCAATTATTAGAAGAAGTTCTTGTATAATTTTCTATGTGATCAAAATCTTGTGGCAAACACTGTCTCTCTTTTCAATTTAATTTAAGTATTATTGATAAATATCATGTTTTGAAATTTACAGACATAAGTCACGTGAAAGTAAGTTAATTTTAGGAAATTTAAAAAATTTAAATTTGAGTAATTTCAGTAATTTTTCATGGTAACGGACTTGACAATTTGCCTTATAAGCCAACTTTAAATAGCATTTACATATTATATTATAGGGCAAAGTGCACAACCATTTTTTTCATGTACTTTAAACATTTACCATAACACCCCTCTGCATTTTAAAAGAAATTATTAAGTTTGAAATGTAAAAATAAAATTTTGAAATGTAAGCGAATGGTAAAAATAGCCCTTGATCAAATACGCGGATGGAAAATGTAACTCGAATTCTTTTCTTGATGTGGAAAATAAATTCTGAAATATGATTATCAAACCTGTTATGTATTTTTTTAAATGTTTATTTAGGTAATCTTGTTTACCTTAAAAAACAACGAAATTTCTTAAAACATTAATCAATTTTTTTTTTTTAAATTTTTCACAATTTATACGAGATGCATGATTTTTCTTTCTTGTTAATATAAATTTCCGTTAGAAAAAAAAATCCTTTTTAAACTCTATAACAAAATGTTATTATTTTTTTAGAATTGTTTTAAAATTAAAACTAAATATATGCTAAATAAACAACAGTTACCACATTTATTTTTTTGGAAGGTGTGGTTAAAAAAAAATACATGAATTGTTTAGAAAGTATTAGAGAGCTTAAGAATTCTATTTGTGTTTAAATAAAAACACTTTATTTTTTTTTTTAGATATTTTCGATTTGATTTAGCACAATTTAATAGGCACTTTCGATTTTGTGAAAATAAAAAGAAAAATTTACGAGAAAAAATTTTAGCGTGGCATTCCTCTATGCAAATAGTTAATGGGTTTTTTGAATGAAGACAAAATATCTATTGATCGAAAAGAACCAAGATAGAAAGATTTTAAATAAAAATGAGAAACGTTGTATGCATGCAAATTGCTTAAAACCACTTCCCAAATTCAAAGCGCCGTTATAAAATGTTTTCGAGGAAAGAAAAAGGTTGAAAATTTAATAAAATTTGAGCAAAGTGATGATGGGTAGAAATCCCTGTTAGTTTTAAAGCTTTATCATCATTTTTTTGCATTACTGAAAATTCTTTTTAAACGTATGAGAATATATTTTTAAAGTAGTCAGATGCCTTTTAAAGGTCCAAAATAAAAAATTCTTATTCTCTATATTATTATAAAAAATTTCATTCGCTCATAATAAAATTTAGTTAATATTTTAAACAAAACCACATTCAGAATTTTATCTCAGAAAAAAGGCTATGGTAAAAACAATTTCAGCTATTAACATATGTGATGTAAATGAGATAAATTTTTGAATTCAATTTATTAAAAGAGATTAATTTAAAGAGATTAACTATGTGTACTATTTCATAGGATTGATTAGGCCGGTTTTTAACACGTTTTGTAGCAAAATAAATTTAATTGAATTAGGGGCGTCTATAAATAATGTCACACTGTTTTTTATTATTTTTGATCGCCTTCTCCCCTCCCTTTGTCACTAAATGTCACACTTCACCCTACCCTCTCCCAATTCCCCTCTTGTGATAATCCACGCTATATTACATAAACATATACTTGCAGTTCAGAAACAAAGCAATATGTTATAAATCGTATTTCAAATTTCATTTTTAATCTTTAACTGCGTGTTTTACTGATATATGTCAGTATAACAATAAAAAGAATTCGTGTACTTATTTTGTATAAAATAAAATTAAGTTTTCTGACAAAAAAGATAATTAATATACAATAGTAATAAAATATTAATAAAAAAAAGCATTAGAAAAAAATAGTAGTTTGAAATTTGAAATGGAATTTGATACATTTGACTTAAATCTCATCTTTTGTTTATGAACACAAAATAATTTAATTTCAAATTATCTTCAGAATAAAATCTTCTGATTTTTTATGTTTTTATTTTTTTAACAAAATGTGTCATGTCACATTTCTTCTTACCACATTCCACCCCCCCCCCCCTTGTCACAACTTGTCACAATTTCACGAACCCTTCTCCCCACCCCTTCAAGCGCGACACCATTTGTGGACGGCCCCTTAACACAATTTTTTATCCTTTAACAAATATTCTTAAAACATGCAACAATTATAACAGAATTCATTAAAACAATTATTTCGAAAAAAGAAGTAGCTTGAAACGATGCATTGTCATACGACATATATGGATTCTGCAAAAAGCTGCTACATACATTGCAAGACTTTATTTCTTTTTTAAATGCGTTCGTAATCATGTATACACTATCTACCAAAAAGTATTTGTACACTTTCAGTTTTTGATATTTTGCCAAATATTTAAAAATATACTGGTCGGATTTTTCTGGAACTTCAGAAATATAAAGATTATGTTTCACTTTATATTTATTTACATTCATTTGTTAAGCGGGTAATTAGGGGGCCGGCAAAAAAACAAAGAATAATAGAAATATTTGGGATCGCCCTGTACATGAAAATGCACGAAACGACTTATCGCTTTAGAATACAAATATATGAATACAGTAGAATATGTACACTAATTTTTGTGAGAATAGCATGTATATTTATGGCGATAGAGCGATTTTTTTGAACAATTCTAAAAATTCTGGTATGTTTTTTGCTTATATGATGCTGGGTTTTTGACCAAGTTTAACGCAAATTTCAGAAAAATTGGCAAAATGCAGCAGAAAATATGTAGCGCAATTGGAATATAAATATATTAAATATTTTATTAAATATGAGTAGTTGTATAAAATATTTTTTATCTGAGAAAAACATTTTTTTTACATCATTTAATAGTCAATTCTATGGAGTGACTTATAAAAAAAATCCAATCAAATATCGTGAAAATTCAAAAAGATATCATTATTTTAGTGAGATGTTTTTACTCTGCTCTCTAAAAACGGCTGAATCTTAAGGGATTCTCCACAAATTGACATTTTTTAATAACTGACTTTAAAAAAAAACTAGTATTGAATTAATACAATATCTAATACAATATTGCTGCTAATAAGTACTTGACAATTGTGATAGAAAAGAAAAAGAGCTTTATTCGCATTCAGGGCCAAAACTAAGAGAGAGGGGGGGGGGAGAAGGGCATGTGCTCCTGGCGCTAGGATGAAAGTGTTCCAAATGTATCTTTCGTTTGGCGATTTTTTTCATGGCTATGTTTAGCATAATATTGTTAAAATTATTATATCTGGGCTATGTTAAAGCATAAAAAAATCTAATAATGATGGCTTAAGGTCCCTGCCCCTACCCGCGAAGATGCTCACGAGATAATGCTATTCCTATGGGAATGCATTTTTCTAACTCTTTTGCATTTGGACATTTTTAAATAATATGTTTTGCATTGGATAGCGGAAGTCCTTTTCAAGATCGCTCCGTGATTACTTTTTCAATTTTGGCGTAGATATTTTTATTATGTTTCTTTCACTTCCAAAAGCGGTTCTGAAAGTGAAACTAACTTTATAAAAAATATCTATGACTCAAATCGAAAAAGTAGTCAAGGAGCGATTTTGAGAGGAACTTCCGCTATCCAATGCAAAAAATAAAATAAAATAAAATAAAATAAAATAAAATTTCAAAATGCGAAAGAGTTATTACAAAAATGCCTCCCCACAGGCATAGCATTAGCTCAGCAGTGTCTTCGCGGGCAGGAACAAGGGCCTTAAAGATCCTGTTGAAAGTAGAATTTTTTTGATTCGGTTTAAAGTATCAAATTGGAGTATTTTAATAAAGTAGAATACGTTATTTTATATTACATATTTTAAGTTTTAAAATAAGTCGGCTATTAATAAATTGGAGAAATTTTCTTTGTAAATATGCTTTGCGAAGGAGGGGGAAAGGGGTACCTTCAAAATCCACGTTTGCCTCGGGAAAAAAAGACTGGTTTTGGCCCTGTTCACATTTAATAATTTGTAGATCCTCCTCGAGAGGCAATTACAGCTGCGACTCTCCTGGGCATGCTCTCAACTAGTCCTTGTATTACATTTAATGGTATTTTATTCCACTCTGTGTGCACAAGGCAGGTAAGCTCTTTTACTGATTTTGGGCGTGTGTCACCCGCCTTAATTCGACGATCCAACTCGTCCCAGTTCTCTATTGGGTTCAGGTCTGGGCTCTGGGCAGGCCACTCGAGTCGATGCACTCCATTATCAGCATACCAATCCATGCTGGACCTCGCTACATGGCAGCTTGCGTTGTCATCCTGAAAATAACATGGGTCCAATCCATAGTATTGCAACAACGTAGGAAGTACACTGTTGTCCAGTATATTACAGTAGGCATCGGCAGTGAGCTTACCATGAATTGGGACCAAGGGTCCTAGTCCGAACCAGGAAAAACAACCCCAGAACATAATTCCCCCTCCGCCAAATTTAACTGTGGGCACAATACATTCTGGTAGGAGGCGTTCTCCAGGCAGACGCCTGACCCAGACCCTACCATCAGAACGGTAGAGGGTGAACCTTGATTCATCACTCCAGAGAACCTGTTTCCATTGCTGTACAGTCCATTGCTGGCGTGTTTTGCACCAACTTAACCGAGCTGCGCGGTTGGACTTGGTGATTAAAGGCTTATGGGCGGCAGCACGGCCATAAAAATTAAGCAGATGAGCTTCCTTACGGATGGTATTCATGGAAACAACACATCCTGAAGCTTGTTGAAATTCTTGGCGTATGTGTAACATTGGTTGGTTGCGGTTCTTCCGAATTTCTCTAGACAGAACCCGTCGGTCTCTATCTCCCAGTTTCGTCGGTCTGCCTACTCTGACCACATTCTGACAATCACCATTCAGTTTCCATTTTCTAATCACATAAGCCACAGTCGTTTTCGGGTAATTAAGCTCGCTAGATATGTTGATTAAAGATCGGCCATTTCGGTGGTACCCGATGATCACACCTTTCTCAAAATCAGACAGCTCTGTTCTTCTTGGCATCATACATGCGATTGATGTCAATGTTGTTTTCGACACCACATTTAACAGTGGAGAACTTGACGTATTTCAGGATCGCAGATATCGGCATTTGCATAAGAGCCATTATCAATTATGTATCAATGGGTAGATTTGACACAAATGCTTCGATTTTTTATAATTATTTTTATCCTGAAATAGGTTCGTTCTGGTAATTATCTAAGAAAAGAAGTAAATCACCAGTAAAAAACGTAAATGGAGATTTGGCAATTTGCGTAAAATCTGACGTCATTCAACTGCTTTCAGAGACCAATTGAAAATCAGTTCACTCCTATCCACAATAACTTTCTGAATTTCCACGAAATTCGATCGGATTTTTTTATGGGTAGCTCCATAGAGTTGAATATTAAATTATGTAAAATGATAAATTTTATCGTTCACGTATACGCTGATTAAAAAATATTTCATACAAATACTCATATTTTAGAAAACTTTTAATATATTTATATTTTAATAGCACTTATATACTTATTCTTTCTACTACATTTTGCGAATTTTTCTGAATGTGGCTTTATATTTGGTTGAAAATATTGCATGACATAGAACATTTTAGAAAATATTTAATATATTTATATTTCAATGAATTTTGGTGAACTCCCCCCCCCCTCCCTTTTCTTCTTTGCAAAGCATCTGCAAAAGTATTTGCAAAGAAAAATTTTCTAATTTATTAATAGCCGACTTATTTTAAAACTTAAAATATGTAATATTGATTAAAGTAGTCTGCTTTGTTTTAAAAAAATGATACCTTAAAATCGTGAAACCGAATCAAAACGAAAAAAAAATCTGCTTTATGCGGGATCTTTATGCCATCATCATTAGATTCTTCTATGCTTTGGTATAGGAGAAATGCTTTGAATGGGACGATTTTGACAATATCATGCTAAACATAGACATGGAAAAAATCGCCAAACAAAATGTACATTTGGGACACTTTCATCCTAGCGCCCGGGGCACATGCCCTTTTCCCCCAACCCTCTCTTAGTTTTGGCCCTGAATGTGAATAAAGCTCTTTTTCTTTTCTATCACAATTGTCAAGTACTTATTAGCAGCAATATTGTATTAGATATTGTATTAATTCAATACTAGTTTTTTTTTTTTTTTTAAAGTCAGTTATTAAAAAATGTCAATTTGTGGAGAATCCCTTAAGATTAAGCCGTTTTTAGAGAGCAGAGTAAAAACATCTCACTAAAATAATGATATCTTTTTGAATTTTCACGATATTTGATTGGATTTTTTTTATAAGTCACTCCATAGAATTGACTATTAAATGATGTAAAAAAAATGTTTTTCTAGTTCGCGCATGCGCAGATAAAAATTATTTTATACAACTACTCATATTTCATAAAATATTTAATATATTTATATTCCAATTGCGCTACATTTTTTCTACTGCATTTTGCCAATTTTTCTGAAATTTGCGTTAAATTTGGTCAAAAACAGAGCATGATATAAACAAAAAACATACCAGAATTTTTTGAATTTTTCAAAAAAATCGCTCTATCGCCATGAATATACATG
The DNA here is from genome assembly GCA_964019185.1 of Maratus speculifer. Lineage (NCBI taxonomy): Eukaryota > Metazoa > Arthropoda > Arachnida > Araneae > Salticidae > Maratus > Maratus speculifer. The sequence goes on along the minus strand of OZ025294.1, from coordinate 293,822,828 downwards.
CTATTCTCACAAAAATTAGTGTACATATTCTACTGTATTCATATATTTGTATTCTAAAGCGATAAATCGTTTCGTGCATTTTCATGTACAGGGCGATCCCAAATATTTCTATTATTCTTTGTTTTTTTGCCGGCCCCCTAATTACCCGCTTAACAAATGAATGTAAATAAATATAAAGTGAAACATAATCTTTATATTTCTGAAGTTCCAGAAGAATCCGACCAGTATATTTTTAAATATTTGACAAAATGTCAAAAACTGAAAGTGTACAAATACTTTTTGGTAGATAGTGTATACGTAGCACCTATTGCTTTCGTTCAGTCCGTCCGTCTGTCCGTCCGTCCGTCTCTCTGTCCGTCCGCATATAACAACGCAAAAACTACCCAACCGAATCGTTTGAAATTTAAAATACATTATTATTACATAATTTTGTCGATTCATTTCAAATTTTAAGAAAATCGGATGCATAGATCAATTACAGGGACAATCAAAAGGATTCCGTTACATTACGGTCAATAAGGAAAAAAGTTTCAAATGCATTTTAATGGTTTGAAATTTTAAATACATAATTATTACATAATTTTGTCAAGTTAATTCAAATTTTATCAAAATCGGATGCATAGTTCAATTACAGGGACAATCAAAACTATTCCGTTACATTACGGTTAATGGGGAAAAATGTTTCAAATGCATTTTAATGGTGTTACACTCATTCGAACGTAATAAAATTGATATACATGTATAAAGTATATATTATAATATACATTTTGCTTAATCTGTGGTACAAAGAATATTTGTTATTAATTTACAAGGCCACACAAAAGTATTCCATTGCATAATGGTATAGGGAGAACATTGTTTGGTGCGCATTTTAATTCTAATTATTTACGAGATGAGATTGATATATGAGAGTGATATTTTTAAAACTTCGTTATCGTACGAACGCACCTGATTTGCTACGCTTCACGTACAATTTCCAACTTGTTTTTTTCGTAACACCTAAGGAAACGAGAAAGAAAGAGGGAAAAATTATACAAATAGTGGAGACTAGAGAGGGTGACCCGCTTTCTACAAAAGGATTTTTTATTTTTTAAACAGTGAACTTAGAATAAAGTTTTGTATATCATTTTATTTACTATATAGTGAGTTATCAAAAGATAGTTTTTAAATAAATGTAATATATATGAAGCATGCGAAATAACTGATTTTAATCATCATATAATTATGTTCAAATCTCCTCCATATGGAAAGGTTAATCCATTATAAGGGAGGATTGACCCACTTTGCTTTAAAGTGAATTATTTATTAAGAAAAATAAAATTAATTAAAGAAATGAAAAATAATTTTATGCTACATGTTTTAAATATTATAAAAGCATATTTTTGAAAATATTGTGCTTACAGAAACCTATTTATACGGTCGTAGGAGAAATATTTCGTTTTAAACAGGATTTTGACTAAGCAGGTAAAATGGTACAGCAGGGAAAATGAAATTTTGAATTTGAGAATGATCGCATTTAAGACAGACGCGTTAGAAACAATTTCATTTTCATAGGTTTAATGTATTAGTATGCCCGTAATTTAAAACCATTGTCCCGCTTTTTTTTTCTCCCTATCCTTCTTTTTATATCCCCCGACCTGGAAACATTGGTTTTCACATTACTTGGCATCATCTCATTCAACTTGTTAAAACTGTCTACATACCTTTCTAAAGTTTTTTAATCCATGCTATGTTTTTTTGCAACTGCATCAGCACTTTAAGGAAAGATAAGCCTGGATGCAATCCTGTGAGAAATATATGAAATTTAAGACCGTTTTCCTTGGAAACTACCCGACCAATTTCGATGTAATTTGGAATCCATTTTTAATGGTTTATGCTCAAGACTTATGGTAGACAATTTTCTTCAGTGGTTTAAACTTTCTGAGCACTGAAAAACCTTCAGAAATTTTCCATTTTCCAGAATATTTCTTTCTGAAACTAATTAATTTATTTTTTAAACTGTCTGTTAGATATGATATTAAATTTATACACTATCAAAAAAAATTATCCAAATCGCTCGAATGCTTTAGAAACTATTGAGGTTTTCAGAAACAAGGCTAAATTCAGACCCTTTTCTCTCTGAAAGACTTTTATACACCGGGAAGAACTTTATTGAGTTCCGAGGGTAATTGCACTTTTTGACCATTGAAAACGCAAAATTAAAATTTTCGGGGGGAGGGGGACATTTCATTAATCCGGAGAGAAATAATACCCCGGAGCCACCCACTAAAATAAACACTGTTTAACAGAAAAGTACAATTTTTTGGAGAGCTAAAAATTTTTGACATTTGAAGCTCGTGTGAAGTTCTTGCACAGTTTTATCAAATATATTAAATAAAGCATAAATAAATGAACGCTTGAATATTAAAAGTGTATTACATATAACATATGAGTATAAATTGTTAGAGTAAAATTAATGTCAGTGAGCGTGGTGTCCCAGTCATATATTCCCCTAGCATTTAAGATTGCTGCTTTCGTTAGTTATACACTGGGTTTCAAACTGATATGAACACCCAGTTTTTCAACCATAAAAATGAAGAAAAGTTCACAAAACAAACTGAAGTCTAATAAATGTTAGAATTATAACATAATCTTTTATTTTATAACAAAATATAGTTTTAAGAGCGATTTACGCATAAAATAAACTGTATTTTTCCAATTTGAGGGGTTTCATAATAATAACATTTGCCAAAAATATAAGGTAATAGCCAGTGTACGCAACAGATTTTTGAATTAATATAAAAACGCGATCCGGCATGGAGTGAATCAAGCTTTTTCACATATTTTGATCCATTTCATTCCAATGGAAGATGATAGCAGCTTTTAATTCTAAAATTGTGACAGATTGTTTTCCATTTGTTTAAACAGCTCTAAGCAGTAGGCTACACATATTTTCCATTGTATTTTAACCAGGAGAAACAGAAGGCCATGGAATTACCGTATTCCCCGCATATCCCGGCATATCGCAAAATGCTAGGGAGACCAGATTTTTGAATATTAATGCCGGAAAAAGCGAAGATATTCGAAAATTGAAAGGAATGAAGTTTTTTAATTGTATTAGAAGCAGTTTTTGTTGGAGAGGAGGGGAACAATAAATTTATCCCCAATTTTATAATTATTTATTCAATCTTTTTTGCATATTCAAGAGAATACAAACATGTTTCATGTGCCTCGTACCATTTCCCAATAGGCTTTCTCCACAGCAACATCCGATATTTACAATGTTGAAATAGATTATCTCATAAATTATTACATGAACGGAAATATTCTTACTATGTATATAATAAGAAAAATATAATAATTATCGAAATATATAAGGAGAGAAATATGTGCTTACTATATATCATAAAAGTTATTTTATACGATAAATTAATTAACTTTGTAGAAACGTCATACATCAAAACTTTGCTTGATAATAAGATAAATAATATAATAAATTATAATCAATTAAATATATTTATTTATTTATTTATTTATTTATTTATTTATTTATATATATATATATGTGACGATTTCAGGAGAACTCGAATTATTTCCACTGGTTAAACAGAAACACGCAGTCATGGCAATCGAGGGAAAAAACAAAAATAATAAATAAATGTAGAAGATCCAATAATTAGTCATGGGCTGCTGTAAATTCATTTATTAAATTCGTGATAATGAGGAAGGAAAAGCTCCTTGTTGCAAAAATTCCATCATTATTTCAGCGAGCTGTCCTCATCGAAGAAGCAACCCAAGAAATCTTCAGAATCTTCCTTTCATCTCGAGACTTCCCCCTTTTAAACTGAAAAGAAAGTTCTGGAACATTCGGTAACCTCAAACCATCATTATTTTATGTAAACAGAATTCTTGTCCAGCTACGAGATTATTTTAAACAGACGATAAATTTATTTAAAAAAAAAAAAATATTATTTAACCAATTTATAATTGACTCAGAATTTTAAATATCTTAGGCAGACGATTTTTATACATGATTAATTTTAAGAGAAAAAGAAAAGAAATGAATTTATTAATATGCAAATTATCGTTGACGGCGGAAAAATAAATAAATAGATAAAATAAAATAATGATATTTTTTAAAGGTATGGGTTTGGAATAAATTTAATAAGACTTTCTTAAAAAGGGTTGATAAAAACATAGAAGAAATCAGTTTTATTTGGAATATTAAGAAATAAAGTTTTAATTAAGAATATTTTTAATTTAGAGCCATCTTTTTAAATTTACGCATACTGGATTAATGTTTTTTAAGGCAAATTAAGAATTTATATCGTCTGCACACAGATTAACAGATTAGATCTAGAAATAAGATTTTAATTTAATAATTTGAAGTAAGTACGGAATATTATTATAAGAAAATTAAGATAGTATAAAGGTTAGTTTTGGCGAAAAAAAAAAAAATTAAATTTGTAATATTATCCCCCCTCCCCAAGACTTTGTATGAAATTGATAGTTAAATAAAACTACAAGTTCAGACAACAGAAATATAATAATTTAGAAAAGTTAAATTTTGGAATAAAACTGTCAAACTCAGGAAGCCAAGAGATGGAAGAAAAGAAAATATCACTATTTGTTTATTATTGATAGGGAAAATATTGGTTGAGAATAAAAATAATTACATAGCAACTAAATAATTTTCTTATCTTCTAATAGCATAAGAAAGTATTTTTTGCTAGCCGAAAGCATAAATAAAAAAAAATCATAATAATTCCAAAATCCAAATAAAATTAAATCTAACTATTTAGAAAATGGACTCTCAACCAGTATTTCCTTACAATAATTCCTCTCTGATACTCTTTTACAAAATTGTCAAATTTGGTTATAAGTTTTCAATGCCAAATGTAGAATAATGTTTTATCCACACATGGTTTATAAACTTTAATAATAAAATACAATAGGAATGAAAGTTGTCATTCTTAATTGAGAAATGGAAATAAAAATAGTGTGCTTTTTTGAAAAACTTTTAATATCTAGTTTTCACAATCACTGAAAATCACATATTATGTTATAGGTTTGAGTAGAGTCATTAGATTTTATAACTATTATCATATAATATCTGCTGAATAAATAGAGTAATACTAATGTCAAATAAATGAGTAAATATAGTTAGACTTAAACACCCTTAAAATTAATTTATCAACATCAATTTGAAAGCTTTTACAATCAAAGTGTTCACCTTATGCCTGCATAAGGAGCCCAATTTAATCCCAAAAACTCCCAAAAACAAGTAATATTCTTGTAGCGCTCCAAGAACATACCCGCTGATGTTGAAAATTATGGTTTTTTTTATGGTAAATGGTTTTAATGGTTTAATGGTTTAATGGTATTTGGTAAATGGTTATGGTAAAAGTTTTTTTATGGTATTTTTTTATGGTTGTTTATGGTAAATTTAATCTATTGTCTTGACTTTAGTTTGATCTAGTGATTGTATCTGAGGTTTTGTTTGTTTTTTGGATTGCTCATGAAACAGTTTAAAATCTTCGGGTGAAAAATAGGGTCTTAATTTAGAAACATGCACAATAACGGAATTCTGTCCTGTCTCATAATTAAATTTATCTATTTCATAAGTTACATCAGAAAGTTTATTTATAATTTTATATGGTCCAGAGAAAGTAGGTTCTAATTTTCGAGTGTTAGGGTATTTAAATTCTTCATAAATTACAGAGTCTTGTATTTTTAATGGGCATTCAACAAAATTTCGATCATAGAGTCTTTTACTTTTAAGGTGAAATTCATGAGTTCGCGCTTTCGCAATTTTGAGGGCTTTGTCTACTGATGGGTAATAGTTTTGTTTTAAAGGAGATTCATAAGGCAATTGACCATAAAATAAATAGGCAGGTGGAAATTTGGTGATAGAATGGGGCGTATTGTTGTATTCTTCGATGACTTGGTTTAATAATCTAGTCCAAGGTATTTTAGAAGAAGTGGAATTAACTTTACATTTAAGCCTGGTAACTATAGTCTGATTAACTCGCTCTACTTTTCCATTGGTCTGAGGATGATGTGCAGATGTAAAACGCTGTTGAACATGATGATTTCTAAGGAATTTCTTAAACCTTGGAGATCTGAAAGATTTATGCCTGTCACTAAGTATTTTTTGAGGTGCTTTGATATTGAAAATTTGTTTTAAACAGTTAGTGTATGTTTCAGTGGTAAAATTTTTGGAGGGAAAAGCCCAAACAAATCTAGTTGCATGATCTATTATTATGTGTAAGAATTTTTTTGTTGAGTTGTAATAGTTAAATCCACCAACAGTATCAATAGAAAGACATTCAAAAGGTTGATCTGTTGCTGGCATAGCTTGTAATAAGCCGAATCTTTTCTGTTTTGGTTTTTTATTTTTCTGACAGGTATCGCAATGTTTAACAAATTCGGTAATGTCTATTGTCATATTAGGCCAATAATAGTTGGGAGATATTAAATTAAGCATTTTTTGAATTCCTAAATGTCCAAAATTATCATGAGCAATATGGAGTAATTTTCTTCTTAATGACATTGGTACAACAATTTTTTTGAATCCCTTTTTCTGAACTATAATAATTCCATTCTCTTTTTTATATTTTTTGTCACAAACATTGTCTTTGTCTTGCATCTCTATAATTTCTTTCCTATCTAGCAATAAACTAATATGTTGATTAAAATGACAAACAGGATTTCGTGACAACATGTCTGCTTCGACATTTGTTGAACCCTTTTCATATTTTATCTCATAATCAAACATACTAAGTTTGAGTGACCATCTAAAAAGCCTACCTCTTAAGTTTTTAACACTCTTTAACCATACTAGAGATGCGTGGTCCGTATGAATTGTAAACTTGACACCATGAAAGTAATGATAGAATTTGTCAAGAGTATCTATAATAGCTAAACATTCTAATTCAGTTATGAAATAATTTTGTTCATAACTCTTCAAAATTCTAGAATGATAAGCAATAGGATGTAAGAAATTATCTTTATCAGGTTGTTTTAGAACGGCACCTACTGCTATCTGAGAGGCATCTACAAACATATGTAAAGGTAATTTAGGATCATAAATTTTGAGGATGGGTTTAGCAATTAAAGAATTTTTTAATTTTTCAAAAGACTCCTGGCACTCTGAGTTCCATTCCCATATTGTGTCTTTTTTAAGTAATCGATTTAGAGGATATCTAATTTCAGCATATTTATTTATGAATTTATGGTAAACATTAATGGAACCTAGAAATCGTTGTAACTCTTTCACATTGGAAGGAGGTTTTAAATTTTTGATGGTTTCAATATTGGCATTTGCTGGTGTTATTGTACCATTAGTAATTTCATAACCTAAGAAATTGATTTTATTTTGGCCTAATTTACATTTAGAAAGTTTAAGTTTAATGTTTTCTTGTTTGCAAATGTTAAAAATTTGAGCTAAATGGTTTAAATGTTCTTCTAAAGAGGAAGAGAAAATTATAATATCATCAAAATAGTGGCACGCAAAGTCGATTTTATATTTATTAAGGATTCTTCGAATGGTTCTGTTGAATATGGGAGGGCCCGTTTTTATGCCAAAAGGGAGCACGAGCCACTCAAAAAGTCCAAAATTGGTTGCAAATGCTAATTTTTCTGTATCGGATGGATGTATTGGTATGTGCCAGTAGCCAGAGGCTAAATCCAAAGTTGAAAAATACTGAGCACTACTCAATTTATCTAAAATTCCATCGATACGGGGCAAGGGTTCTGCATCATTTTTAATTATTGCGTTTAATTTTCTATAGTCTATACATAATCGCGTTTTTTTACCTTCCTCTCTTTTCATAACTAGTGTAACAGGGGCAGAATAGGGGCTATTACTTTCCTTTATCAGTCCGGCTGCTAACAATGATTGAATTTGGTTTTTGATTTCTATTTCTTCTAGAGGAGATGTTCGGTAGGGCCTCAAAGATATAGGTAGGTCTGAGTTTAGTATAACGCGTTGTGGTTCAATATTAATCCTACCCACATCATATTTATGCTTTGCAAAAATATCACTATAAATATGAACTAATTCCCTTAAATTTACATCTTGAATTAAATTTATTTCCCCAGTTAAATCTGAATCCGAATTATCGCGAAAATTTTGAAGAGTCATGGAACCTCTATAATCAGGATGCACATTAATTGCGTGATCATATTCAACACAGTCTTCATTTTTCACAATATTTCCACAAGTAGATTGTAACTTTATATCATGATTATTTACATTCAGTGTTTCATTATCATAATTATCTATTGCTACAGTATTACCAGTATTTAATTTCATATCTTTTTTATATTCAGAGGTTACAAATTCATTAGATTGATCCCTGTTTTGTTGTACTTGGTCCATATTTACTGTATTGAAATGAAGGGATCTCTCATTATGTATGGATATACTGTTAGTTATAATTTTCCTTCCCTGCCTTACAATACAATTTTTACAATCTATGGTTAATTTAAATTTAGAACATTCTTTTAACCCCAAAATAGCATAATCCAAATTTGTATTGCATACTAAAAAGTTAACATATTTTTTAATTTTACCCACTTTTAGAAGAACACTACATTTTTTATTTATATGTAAAAATCCTTTTGCCTGACCAATGGTAACTGAGGGTATAGTCTCAATTTTAGCATTAAGTTTTTTAACAAATTTAAGTGGCAATAATGCAATAGTTGAACCAGTATCTACAACACATGGTAAATTATAATTATTTGTACATCCATACACAATTAATTGACAAACATTATGAGAAATATTTTGTGAGATATTTGGAAGAGTATCAGAGGATGGCAACTCATTCCTAAAAATACATTCTCTTTCCCAATGAAAAGCATTACTCACACCCCTATTTGTGCATATCCTACAAGGTCTTGAAGGGTATGAATTTTGAATATAATTATTTTGACAAACTCTAGGTCTTTGAAACTGAGATTGCCTTTGGGGAATCCAATTCCTAGGTGTAGTATTCGGCCTAACTGGCTGAATCCAGGGCCTAATTGGTTGAAAAGGTTGAAAATTTTGTCTAGCTGATGGTTGATTTATTACTTGGTTTGAAACTAGGTGGAAACTTCCACGAATTGTTTGACAACCCGGTACCATTCGGTGGTACTACTAGGAGGATTTATAATAATACTGTTTTTGAATTCTGGTTTTAAACCATCAGTTAAACCTTGTAATAGTATATTTTCACTAAGATGTAATTTCCTACCAATTTCCACTTTCTTACGAAAATAAGTTTCTAAATTGTCTAAATTATCTAATTTCAGGTTTGAAAAATCAGAAAAACTCGGGATGTCTAATTGAATGAATCTTTCTATCAAAATTTTCTTAATTTGTTCATAATCCGTACAATTTAAACAGTCATTGATATAAATTTTTTGCGCTTCCCCTTTCAGATATTGCGCAATAGAATTAAATTTCCATTCTAGATTTTTCTTTTCCTTTTCACATGTTGTATCAAAATAAATTAACCACGACAAAATGTTCATTCCAGAACTCGGGTCAAACGGTACGAACTTAGGATCTTCCATAATTTTTTGATTCTTACTCATTAGAATAAATGAAGCACTTCTATTTTCTTTATTAAATCCCGATCGTAAAATCATTCGCAATAAATTTCAAAGTTAATAATTTCTATCAATTACATATTTTTTCAAAATTACTATATCAGATCCATAACATACAATAAATAATAGAATAATAAATAAATTAGTAATTTAATAAATTAACTTCAAATTACTCTCATCAATAAAATAATAAATAAATAAATAAATAAATAATAAATACTTTCCATCAATCATAAATAGAATAGAAATAATAATCAAAACATTTAATAAAATAAACTTACAGTTCACGAAAAATCTTCAATAAAATCCATTCTTCATTAAATTCCTCATCAAATACCTTTCGCATACTCACCACTTTGAAGTTATTAATTTTCAAAAATTTGTCATTATGACCATGATTATCTTGAGTCATCAGTTACACATAAACAGCAAAAAGGTGGAATATCAGGCCTCAGGAATTCACGAAATATTTAGAAGAAATCTTTCAAACCACTCGCACAGAAAGCTGTTTAACATTAAAATCTCCTCTGTTACATTCACTCGAGGAATCAAAAGATAATGGCAATTCTTGCTTAATAACACTTTCAACCATGGCGGGAAAAATTTTCGGCGATCCATATTTTTGTCATCACTTCGTTTCAGTAAATTCATTCGATTCATTTACATAGCATTTTACTTCTTCAGTAGATTCATTTCAAAATCCGAAACAGGCACTAGCACAGGCATTACCTATCCTGTGCGACTTTTCGATTAGTTGTGACGATTTCAGGAGAACTCGAATTATTTCCACTGGTTAAACAGAAACACGCAGTCATGGCAAGCGAGGGAAAAAACAAAAATAATAAATAAATGTAGAAGATCCAATAATTAGTCATGGGCTGCTGTAAATTTATTTATTAAATTCGTGATAATGAGGAAGGAAAAGCTCCTTGTTGCAAAAATTCCATCATTATTTCAGCGAGCTGTCCTCATCGAAGAAGCAACCCAAGAAATCTTCAGAATCTTCCTTTCATCTCGAGACTTCCCCCTTTTAAACTGAAAAGAAAGTTCTGGAACATTCGATAACCTCAAACCATCATTATTTTATGTAAACAGAATTCTTGTCCAGCTACGAGATTATTTTAAACAGACGATAAATTTATTTAAAAAAAAAAAATATTATTTAACCAATTTATAATTGACTCAGAATTTTAAATATCTTAGGCAGACGATTTTTATACATGATTAATTTTAAGAGAAAAAGAAAAGAAATGAATTTATTAATATGCAAATTATCGTTGACGGCGGAAAAATAAATAAATAGATAAAATAAAATAATGATATTTTTTAAAGGTATGGGTTTGGAATAAATTTAATAAGACTTTCTTAAAAAGGGTTGATAAAAACATAGAAGAAATCAGTTTTATTTGGAATATTAAGAAATAAAGTTTTAATTAAGAATATTTTTAATTTAGAGCCATCTTTTTAAATTTACGCATACTGGATTAATGTTTTTTAAGGCAAATTAAGAATTTATATCGTCTGCACACAGATTAACAGATTAGATCTAGAAATAAGATTTTAATTTAATAATTTGAAGTAAGTACGGAATATTATTATAAGAAAATTAAGATAGTATAAAGGTTAGTTTTGGCGAAAAAAAAAAAAATTTAAATTTGTAATATATATATATATATATATATATATATATATATAAAGAGAGAACCATAAGCATTTATATTTTTTAAATGAAAAATTTTGTTCTAAAATTCCAAATAAATCAGTACACTGTAAAAAAAATTCAAGAAGTTACTAAAAATTTCTTAGTAAATTTGTATTCCATAGAATTTTTTAGTAACCATTACAAACTTTTTTTTTTTTTGCAAGTGAAACAAAGATTTCTTTTGTAAACTGAACAAAAGAATTTTTTGTATAACTAACTTAAAAATTTTTAGTATGAGCCACAAAGCAAATTTTAGTAATAGCTGCAAAATTACTTTTAATAACCATTACGTGCAACCGAAGCGGAGGAGCTTCCTTCGAGCTGCATCCAAACTTCTGAAGCGGAAGATTTTCGGCAAAACCGCAATAGATGGCAGCACTAAACATTCCTTACTGCTCCGACTGGATTTTCATTAACGAGACACTTCTTTATTAACGAGACACTACAGACATTCGGGGTGTATTTGGCGGTGGCAAGTTTCGAACCCGGGACCTTTTAGCCTGAAGTCCGTTGCTATAACCACTATGCTATCAAGGCCACACCAACTGAGTTTTAGTGAGAGCTATTAAAAATATAAAACTATTAACTCTATTCGTTGCTAACTTTTTTCTAGTGATTCTTACAGTTTTTCTAGTAACCGACTAAGATTACTAAAAATTTTTTAGTAATTACAAGGATCACTAAAGTTTTTTTAGTAGATCGACCTTTTTTTTACAGTGTAGTTTATCATCCAGTAGTGAAACCTCATATTTTACGGCATGCCGGTAAATACGAGTTTTTCCGACATGCAGGTGTACTTCGATTTTTTCGGTATGCCGGGTAAAACGGGGAATTACGGTACATGTTCACAATTATCAAAAAATCATTAGCAAGTGCTGTTTACCGTGTGGATGGAATCATTGTTTTATTGGAACATCTAAAAAGGTCCACCAATTTCCTCTATACCTCGACCAATTTTCTCTCTATATATTATATATAGAGAGAGATTGTTTATTTTGTATAGGTTGAATTCTCTAGCTATGCAGGGCATATTTTGTGAGTTGTCTAAGTAAATATTTTAAAGACCATCTTTCGTTATAAAATACTATAACAAAAAGAAATATTAAAAGACAATTGGCTGAAATAAATGCCTCCTTTTAAAAAAATATTTTAAATAAAGTTAAATTTTTTATCAGATTTTTCCAAAAAAATTATATAATTTAATTTTAAATACAGTCTTCGGGTAAGAAAAAAAATCGATCAACGGTCTCGTAAAAACTACACATCCATTCACTCCCAGCTCAAATTAGATGATGGCTCGTTTACCAGTCGTGCCAATAGAATATAAGCTTATTTTTTAAACAATCGGTGACATTTATTTGATCAAATACGCGATGAAGATATATGATTACATAAGGCAGGTGAACCAAAGATGGCCATAGTTAAGCTTTGATATATTTTTTTAATTTTTTTGGTTAGCTATATGAAGCTGATTTTTTTAATAAAGGTTTTACAATTAACAGTTTTGTACCAACTATACTTTTTTTTTTTTTTTTTTTTTTTTTTTTTTTTTTTGTAAAATGATTTTTTTAAAGAAATGATTTCCAAATAGTAGCTTGTAGGCCACCTTTTGCACGCAGTGTTCCAAAAATGGCCCATGTATTGAAATCACTTTTAAATGTTTAAGAAATACTCGTGTACGAACTTGTGTAAGAGATACAATGTGTGATTAAAAGAAAACATTTTATTGCAAAGAAATTACATTGAAAAATTACTATTTAGTTACATGAAAAAATACTCTTTATTTACTTGAAAAAATTACCATAAATTACCATTTAATCAGATTGCATGCAAAAAATACAGATAAAATTTTTGACTACGTCATTTTTCGTAAGTCCGATACAATTCTTTATGCACATACATTTTAAGCATCAGTTATATAAAACCACTCAAGTGACCACCTTAGGAATACGCAAATGATCTCTATTTTCACTATGTGAAACTATTAATATAATAAATTTATTAAACTCAAATTAAATACGATTTAAAAAAAAGAAACTTTCAGAAAATATTTCATAATTCAATGTTCTGTGAAATTAAACATATGTAAATTAAATTATTTCCGGGAAAAAGTTGAAAACTGGTGTTATACAATTGAAGACAAAAAAACTTCTTTAAAACACGAAGTGTTATAAGTGTGGAAATATGAAGTGATTAAAAGTAAAAATACGTCAAAGTTTAAAAATCACATGTGCTCCATGTTTCGGCCATCGTTTACTAATAATTAGTATTTCTACTTAAATATAATTAAAACGTAAAAAAGTATTAATAAAAGTTTGTTAATTCTATTAAATTCTATCATACGCAATAAATTGAATAATATCACAAGGTAGGTAATGATTCTAGCTTGCAATGGAAATTACGTCCTATCTAATTTAGAATCATATCATTTTCGTGTTGCTCAATTTAACATACATTATAAAAAAATACAATTGCATAATAAAGTAGAATTTAAATATTGTACTTTATTATTGTAACAAGTAAGTGAACTTTATTATAGACATTAAAATGCATTGCATACATTGATGAGCCGAACTTATTGTTTATTTATTTATATAATAAAAATTTTGTATACATACAGTTTTGTATAACGCAGCAACAAGATATGAACATTTATAAAATTAGTTATAGTACAAGAACACATCGTTTGCTATGTTTGACATACAATTTCTTACTTTTTAATGATTAACTTGAGCTTAAAAAATAAGCTATTTAACAGACTTTGTAAATTATATAATTTTATTTTATTTATTTATTTATATATTGCACAATTACTAGACTGTGAAATGTTTTTACATGTACATCTCTCTCTCACTCTTTTGATGATTCGGTTTTCTTAATTGATACTAACTTTAATAAAAACTAGTTTTTCTGTAGCCAATTATTCTCAGATCTATTTTTTTTAAACCCTTCTCTGAATAAACTGTTATCGAGAACGACTAAAGTTGTTTATTCTATGATCCTAAAAATTTTTCTCTTTTACTTAATCTAACACTCAGAAAATGTCTGTGTCTTTACCTTTTATGTCTGAATTTTCATCCACGAATTTAAAACTTTATATGCAAACAAAATTAACTAACTTAAAAAAATTTCATTCGAGCGCGACAGCTGGTAAACCCCGTTTTTATAGCTAATATTTTTTTTACTTTTATTTTCTTTTTTTACTTTCTTAATTAAAGATGCATAAATTTTATGCAAATTTAATTTTTAAAAAAAATTCCGATTAATTTCTTACAGAGGTTTTTTTTTTTCAGAAAATATGCATTAATTAAAAATAAAAATACATCAAAGTTTTAAAATCAGATGTGTTCAATGTTTCGCCCATAGTTTTGTCACACCTATTACTATTTTTGTTTGATACTAATTTATCTCATTAGGAATTATTTCTAGAATATATTTTTTAATAATCTTCGTGCGAAAATGTGTAAAGTAATTATTATAGGCACTTAAGGGGACAGTGGACCTATATTTGAGCAAAATTGTCGCAAAAGAGGTCTATTTCTGTGGTGTAATGCTACAAAATATTAAAATATCATTTAATTTAAGGTTTTAAGAAGTAAATAATAAAGGTAAGTGTATTTATATACGTTAAATCTGTTTTTCTCAAAACTAATTTTTCAGCTTTTTTAGATTTTTGAAATGTTTCTTGCGATGTAATTTTTTATCGATATTTATGAAATTGATAAGGAAGTATCCCGATATTGTTTAGAAAGAGATTGTGTACGTTTTTTTTTAAATTCGTGTTCATTAAGATAGTGAAATTTAATTTTTTATTTATTAAAAGGCAAAATTTTGATGAAAATCGATGTGGAATTTAGAAACAAATCTGTAAAATATTAACTATACAAGAGATTAAAAAATATTACACAAATTTATTTATTATAGAGTTTTAAGTGATAAAAATGCAAAAGCAAGAAAATATCTCAAAAATTAAAACATGAGGAGCATTTTAAAATTTTGTTTAAAAATTTTATTTTTTTAATTAAAAAATTTAATAAGATTGGAAATTGCTTTTGAATGTATTCTATATGCTTTTGGTGAAATGTACATATGTACAAAATTTCATATTGCTATGATGAAAATAAAAAAAAAAGTTTTTTAACGTTCACCGTCCTCTTAAGGATAAATTTTTAAACTCCAGAAAAATTAATAAGTAATATGGGATGTGCGAAAAACAGAAACGCACTCCACAAATACTGAATTTTTACTTCAATATTTTATTCGTAGCAGATAAATGTTTTTTTTTATTAATTTCTTCATAGAATTTTTATAACTTTAATATGCTAAAATGAGCAATTAAAAAAAATCGCGTTTAAAATTTAAAATTCAAAAGCAAAATAATTTTGTGTGCAAGGATTATTTAATACATCGCATTTAAAAAGTTTTTCTTTTATTAGTTTAGTTTTATTTCCAAAGTTAATCCCCATCTTTTTAATTAAAGCTTTAGCATTATTAAGTGCATTCGTAGTTATAGAAATACGTAGCACCTAAATTGTCGGTATCTCCATTTTTTTTGTCTTCGTCTATACGCGTTATAACAGTTCAAATATAACCCAATCGAATGACTTGAAAAAAAAATATGTATAATGACTGCAAAATTTTGTCGAGTCATTTCAAATTTTATGAAAAGCATATGAAAACTTAAAAAAATACATTTATAAAATTTTAACTTATTCTATTAAATCCTGCCATACGTAATTAATTCAGTTATATCCCATGATGGTTAATTATTCTGGCTTGGCATGGAGATCATGTCCTAGTTATGATGAATTCATATTATTACTGAATTTAATATATGCCATGAAAAAAGTTACAATTTCATAATAAAGTACAATTTAAATATTGTACCTTATTATTTAAGTAGCGTGTGATTTAAATTGTAGATTTTAAAATCTATTCTACACACTGATGAACCGAATTCATTGTTTATTTATTAATATAATAAAAGTTTTGTATTCATACAGTTTTGAGGGTAACAAGTTACATATTATACAGCTTTGAGGACATTCATAAGAGGGCAACAAGATCTCAATATTTATAAAATTAATTATAGAACAATTACGCATCGTTTGCAAATACAGACAGCTCTCGTTAATTCGAACTCGTCTGACCACAAGAAATGTTCGAATTATCCGAAGTTCGAATTATGGAAAATAAGAAATGAAAACATGCTTAATATGATGCTATTACAAAGAAATTAATGTTATAGTGTTTTTTTAAAGTTATGTCGTCTGTTATCATTAGAATATAACTTAATATTAAATTAGAATGTATAAATACATAAACTAATTAAAAGATTAGAAACAAGCACAATGGAAGAAAAATTTAAAGCGTCACTGATGTACAGACGAGACACTAAGAAAGTGAATATCAAATGCATGGGATTATATGTATACTCCTTCGGAACAATTCTCACAAAAATCAAAGAAACAAAATTATTCAAATTATCTGAAATCCGTGAGAAAGAAAAGAAAAACGAAAAATCGGAATTCTAGTTCGAATTAAACGAAGTCAAGAGAAAATGAGTTCGAATTACTGAAAATTTTTAACGTTATTCTACCATTGAAAATTTCGGGACTTCATGTTTAATTCGAATCAAGCGAAGATTCGAATTATCCGATTTCGAATTAACGAGAGTCGACTGTATATCATATTCAATTTCGTACTTCTTATGATAGTTTGAGCTTGAGAAAAAAAAAACATTTGTCAGAGAGTAAATTATATACATTTATTTTATTTTTGTACTTATTTATTGCATAATCACCAGACTGAAAAATGTTTGCAGTACATTTCTCTCACTTTAGAGAGAGAGAGAGAGACAGAGATTTGTTTTTCTTCAGAGATACTAACTTTAATGAAAACTAGTTTTTTTCTAGTCAATTAATCTCAGATTTAATTAAAGAAATTCTTTTCTGAATGAACTCTTGTCTGCACAGACTAAAGTTGTTTATCTTGTGATCCTTAAAAAATTTTCTATTTTCCTTATTCTAACACTCAGAAAATGTATGTTACTTTTCTTTTTCTGCAAGGAATTTTCAATCACGAATGCAAAACTTTTTATGCTAACAAAATTAAACAAACTTAAAACTTTTCATTCGGTGCGACAGCTTGAAAAGATTTTTTTTAAACTAATAACTTTTTAACTTTTAATTTCATTATTCACTTTCATAATTAAAAATGCATAAATTTAATGGAAAGTTTTTTTTTTGCATTTTTATGTTTTCCAATTAGTTTCATATGTGTTTTTTTGGAATTCTGAAGTTATTAAAAGTAAAAATACAACACAATTTTAAAACCATATGTGTTCACTGTTTTGCCCATAATTTAGTAATAGTTATTATTTTTACTTAAATCTAATCAAAATGTAAAAGGTTATTAATAAGTGTTTTTCATTCTATTAAATTCTATCATACACAATGCCGCCACATGAATGCTATCACATAATAAGCTAATCACATAATTCTAGCTTGCCATGGAGATTACGTCTTATTTAATATAGAGTTATATTATTTCCGCATGACTAAATTTTAATATACATAGTAAAAATATTACAATTATATAATAAAGTAATAATTAAATATTGTACTTTATTATTATCAGTATTATGTGATTTTTATTTTTTCATTACAGACTTTAAAATTTATTGTACACTGATAAGCAGAACTTATTGATTATTTAGTCATACAATAAAAATTTTGAATTCATACAATTTTGTCATTACAGACTTTAAAATTTATTGTATGCACTGATAAACAGAACTTATTGATTATTTATTTATACAATAAAAATTTTGAATTCATACAATTTTGTCATTACAGACTTTCAAATTTATTGTATACACTGATAACCTGAACTAATTGATTATGTATTTACACAATAAAAAATTTGAATTCTTACAATTTTGCCATTACAGACTTTAAAATTTATTGTATACACTGATAACCTGAACTAATTGATTATTTATTTATACAATAAAAAATTTGAATTCATACAATTTTGTCATTACAGACTTTAAAATTTATTGTATACACTGATAACCTGAACTTATTGATTACTTATGTATACAATAAAAAATTTGAATTCATACAATTTTGTCATTACAGACTTTAAAATTTATTGTATACACTGATAAAACGAACTTATTGATTATTTATTTATACAATAAAAATTTTGAATTCATACAATTTTGTATAAGAGAGCCCGAAGATCTGATTATTTATAAGATTAGTTGTAATACAACCACACATCATTTGACACGTTTGGCATTCAATTTCTTACTTCTTAATGATAGTTTGAGCTTGAGAAAAAAAGCATCTGTCAGACTTTGTAAATTATATAGATTTTATTTATTTATTTATTTATAGCACAATCACTAAACTGTGAAATGCTTGTAGCACACCTCTCTCTTCTCTCTTTTATGATTTGTTTATTTTGAGAGATATTAACTTTAATGAAACTAGTTTTTCTGTAGTCAGTTATTCTCAGATCTAATTAAAGAAACCCTTTTCTGAATAAACTCTTGTCTACACAGACTAAAGTTTTTTTTTTATTTTATGGTATTCAAAAATTTTCTCTTTTACTTAATCTGCCATTCAGAAAATGTCTGTGACTTTTCTTTTTATGTAAGGAATTCTTATTCACGAATGTAAAACTTTTTATGTTGACAAAATTAAACAAATTTGAAACTTTTCAGTCAGAGCGACAACTGGTAAACACTTTTTTATATCTAATATATATATTTTTTAATTTCATTATTTATTTTCATAATTAAAAATGCAGGAATTGAATGTAAATTTAAGTTTTAAAAAATTCTTCCGTTTAACTTCGCATGTAGATATTTTTTTTAAATTAACATATTACATGTATAAATACTTCAAAGTTTTAAAATCAGATGCGTTCAATGTTTTGCCCTTAGTTTTAACATAGTTATTATTTTTACTTTGATAATCATTTAACTCATCTCATTTGTATTTAAAAAATTATATCTCTATTTTTTTAAATCTTCGTGTGAAAATTTGTAAAGCAAATATTAAGCATTCAAGGGTTTTAACTCATGAAAAAAAGAATAAATATTATGGGGTGTGCGCAAAACAGGAAGACATTCATCAAATATTAAATTTATATTTCAATATTTTATTCCTGGTAGATTAATGGTTTTTTTATGATAATCTGAGCTTGAAAAAAAGGCATTTGACAGATTTGTAAATTCTATAGTTTTATATTATTTATTTACTTTCTGCATAATCACTAGATGGTGAAATATTTTTAGTAAATCTCTATCTCTCTCTCATTCACTCACTCTCTTCTGATTTGTTTTTCTTGAAAAAATACGAACATTAATGAAAAGAAGTTTTTCTGTAGTCAATTATTCTCAGATCTAATTAAAGAAATCCTTCTCTGAATAAACTCTTGTTTAGACAGACTAAAGTTGTTTATTTTATGTTCTTTAAAAATCCTTCATCTCTTTTACTTAATTTAACAATCAGAAAATGTCTGTTTCTTTTTAGGTGCGTTCGTGATTATGTAAATACGTAGCACCTATAGTTGTTCAGTCCGTCCATCCATCCGCATATAACAACGCAAAAACTACCCAACCGAATCGTTTGAAATTTAAAATATATAATTATTATATAATTTTGTCGAGTCATTTCAAATTTTATGAAAATCGTATGCATAGATCAATTACAGGGACAATCAAAAGTATTCCGTTACATTACGGTCGATGGGGAAAAAAGTTTCAAATGCATTTTAATCGTTTGAAATTTAAAATATATAATTATTACTTAATTTTGTCGAGTCGTTTCAAATTTTAGGAAAATCGGATGCATAGATCAATTACAGGGACAATCAAAAGTATTCCGTTACATAACGGCTAATGGGTA
This sequence comes from Maratus speculifer, assembly GCA_964019185.1. Taxonomy (NCBI): domain Eukaryota; kingdom Metazoa; phylum Arthropoda; class Arachnida; order Araneae; family Salticidae; genus Maratus; species Maratus speculifer. Next base: position 293,802,623 of record OZ025294.1, on the reverse strand, counting down.
AAACAGTTTCAAATGCATTTTAATGGTGTTAAACTCTTTCAAATATATAATAGAATTGACATGAACCCATGAAGTATTGTATATAAATAAAATATACATTCTGTACAATCTGTGATACAAAGAATATTTATTTTTAAATTACAGGGCCACACAGAAGTATTCCACTACATAATGGTACATGGGGAAACATTGTTTGGGGCATGTTTTAATTATATTATACTATTTCACATTTTATGAATATGATATACGTCACTGAGGTTTACTGCATGTTTCTTCCTTTATATTTACAGGAACACAAAGAAAATTTCGACGACTATACTGTATCCGATGTACTATTTACTATAACAGCAAGATCTAAATATTTTTTAAACTTCATTATCGTACGAACGCACCTCATTTGCTACGCTTCACGTGCAATTTCCAACTTGTTTTTAATGTAAGGACTTTTCATACACGAAAATAAAACATTTAATGCAAACAAAATTAAAAAATAAATAAATATTTTCATTCAGTACGACAGCTGATAAACTTTGACAGCTGAGAACTAAGATAACGTCAGTTGTCAATTATCGCCAAAGGGTTACAATGTTTGGCGTGTATATGATATTTGGCAAAAATATAAGTGCAATTTTTTTCTTCTGAGAGAGAGATTTTGTACTTACAAGAAAGGTCTCCATTGGGGGCATATTCAGAATTTTTTGAAAAAAATACGAATTAAACTACTCATGTAGGTAATAAAGGATCAGTGAAAATTACCGGCGGAATTACATTATTAGATATGTAAAAAAATAAAATAGTTTGGAATAATTGGCGTGAAAAGCTGAAAGCGACGCGGGATTTGGCGAGCAGTTCATTTCCTCGCCAAAAGCAGACGATTTTAACGAATCTGAAAATTGATTTTAATTGACTTCACTGTTAAAAATCTGCAGCATTTACTGCAACGTCACTCCACTACTTTTATAGAATATCTCTCTTCTGACCAATGAGAATGCTCCATAGCACTGTGAATTGACCGTGTCATACACTGTTAAAAATCTGTTGCATTTCGTTGCAACGCACTCCACCGCTTGTATATAATATCTCTATTCCAATCAATGAAAAAGCTCCATTTCACGGCCAAGTAACCGTTTTCTATACAAGCAAGGGAATGCGTTGCAACAAAATGCAGCAGATTTTTAACAGTGTATTTTTCAATTTGGAACAATTTTAATCATTTTAAATTGTGTTTTAAATGATAAAATATATTAATCTCATTTTGTTATAAGTACATATAAACTTATATGACAAAATTACACTTAAAGTAAAGTAAAAATTCAAAACTAAATTTACTTAAACTAAACTTATTTAAATAAATTGAACATAGAAAGTTTTTTCTTTAAAAGGTATTCGAAGCGTAAAAGCGTATTTTTCAAAATTTCGTTTTTTCGCCAACCGGAGATAAATCGCCAAATAAACGAATTTTTTATTATTTTTTTACGGACGTTATAAGGAGGTTCCGCCGAAATTTTTTTTATAAACATATATAACTATATGAGAAGAACATTCTGTAATTTTTTCAGATTTTTCTGAGTATGCCCGTATGGAGACCTTCCTTGTTAGCATATTAACAAGATAATCGCTAATTGGCGATAAAAGTGTTTTGACTTTGATATTGGAATTTGAAAACGCAAAGGAATTTTTGCAGTTAGACCTGGGGTTCGTGAAGTGCACTGAAATTCGCGAATGCGTACCATATAAAGAAATGGTAGCATGGGAGGCAATCTATTTTATCATGTACGATGCGCAAAATATCTTATGCAGCATTTTTATCATAGGGCATCTGGTATGCATAAAACCACACGCCAGTTTCATGACCATATAAGGTATGGGAAGAGTGAATTACATGTGCCGGCTTTTAGGTGTCCGTTATATTAAAGGGGGGGGGGGTCGTTTGCGTATTACAAAAATGAGAAAAGGGGCGATATATCTATAACTTCAACTGTAATGTAGTTCTTTTTGTGATCATGATTTTTTTTGGTTACTTTAAAGAAAAAGATTTTTTTTTTTTATGGAGAAAAGATAAGTTTATCAATTTGTTAACTTGGCATCGTCATATTCAATGATATATGATATATTGATATCATAATAACATATATAAAGATGATTGTGTGTTACATTATATAATTTTTTTAAGGTTTTTGTGTACATTTTTATGTATTATTCATTCTGTAACTCTATAACAATAATGGTTTTTTCCAAATAAAAAATTATATAAAATAAGAACAAAAATAGCAATTAAATGCTAAATTTAAAAACAGTGTATTACTTTAAGTGAACTATTTTTAAAACCTAAATTGTGAAATCCAAATAAAAACAAATCAGAATTACTTAAAAATGATTTAACTAGAGATACGTATCCTTTATAAATGAATATAATAAAATGTCTTTTATGGTTACCTCTTTTATTTTGTTTATTTCGTTAATGTTCTGATTCAAAATGTGTTTATCCGACTTGGGAATGTGTCGAAAAACAGCAGGTACCCATATATTGGAATTTGAACCACTCTTTTTTTAATTTAAGCATTGGAAGAAAATTGTTATATAACAATTTTCAGAACGATACAAAAGATTTTTTTTTTCGCTGTTAAACAGGCTTTATTCTATATTAGATGAAATATTTTATAGGTATCATTTTCAGTAATCTAAATACATAAAACAACAATGTAAAGGAAAGGAATTACATTTTACAAAATAAACATTTTTAATTTTAGGTAGATTTCGTAAGAAATACTACCTATTGCAATCGCACCAGTTTATATATATCTATCTATCTATCTATCTATCTATATATCTCACTTTTTTATGGACACGATAACTTCTATAATTCTTCGCCAATCTCCACCAAACTTGTACATAAAATCAATGGGGATAAAATCTTGGCTGAGTTCGTTAATGGGCAAAATCGGACCAAGGGGGTCGGAATAGGGGGCGTTTTTGTGAAAACCGAAAAAACGTCATAACTTCTTAATTAAAGTAGATATCGAATCGGTTTAAAGTTTATATTACTTCTTAAAAATGGGCCAAAAGTTTATGCATGACAGATTTTTGATAAATTTAGAAGTGGGCTCAAGGGGCGAAAAAAACAGGGGTTTTGAGAGAAAAAAATTCATAACTTTGTCAATTTTCAAGATATCAAGTCCAAATAAATTTTTTATAAATGTTCTTAAAATTATCTAAAACTTTTGTATTTACAAGTTTTTGATAGGACCAACTTTTACCGATGAAAAAAATTAAAAACCAAAAGAAAAAGGGCGCTGAAAAAAGAGAAAAATCCATAACTCTGTCAATTTTTAAGATATCAAATCTGATTAAATGTATTTTACATCTTCTCAAAAATATCTACAACTTTTATATTGACAAGTTTTTCATAGGACCAATTCGTATAGCAAAAAGAAATTAAACAAAAATAGGAGTTGGAGAAAAAACCTCAAATCCAAACGGCTTATATTCTGACTCATTTTTAAATTCATTTTTGATTTTAAACACATCCAAATGGTAGTTCCTCTTATTTAGAAACTGTATAAAGTGACGCATTGGTCAATTTTCTGATAAAGACAGAATATATTTCAAAAAAGGCTACCAAAAAGGGTATTTTGAACAGAATTTCCGAAAGTCATCGGGACTGATAATTGAAGGAAGTATTCAAATAAGAAATTGCATTTTTTTCTGACTCGATTTTAAATCCATTTTTGTTCTCAAACGCATCCAATTTACAGATCCTCTTATTTAGGAACTATATAATGTGATGCATTGGTCAGTTGTTTGACAAAGACGTAATATATTTCAAAAAAGGCTACCAAAAAGGGTATTTTGAACAGAATTTTCAGAAATCATCGTAACTGAAAATTTAAGGAAGTGTTAAAATAAGAAATTGCGTTTTTTTCTGACTTGTTTTTAAATACATTTTTGCTCTAAAATGCATACAATTTACAGATCCTCTTATTTAGGAACTATATAATGCGATGCATTGATCGGTTTTTTGATAAAGACAGAATATATTTTGAAAAAGGCTACCAAAAATGGGTATTTTGAACAGAATTTCCCGAAGTCTTCGAGATTTGAAAATTTAAGGAAGTTTTCCCATAGCAAATTGCGTTTTTTATGACTCGTTTTAAAATCCATTTTCGCTCTCAAATGCATCCAATTTACAGATCCTCTTATTTAGGAACTATATACTGTGTCGCATTGGCCAGTTTTTTGATAAAGATAGAATGTATTTATAATGCTGTCAAAGAGAGTATTTCGCACAAAATTTTCCGAAGCAATCATGATTAAGGATGTATTCAAACAACAAATCGGTTATTTTATGACTCATTTTTAAATTCAATTTTTTTCTCAAATGCTTTCAACTGACAGTTTTTGTTATTTAGGAACTGTATAATGTACTGTTTTGGTCGATTTTTTAATAAATTTAGAATCTATTTCAAAATATGTTGTCATAATGGGCATTTGAGCTGAATTTTTCTTAAGATGATTCTGATAAAACCAGTTTTTGCAGAAAAATGAAATTAAAAATTTTTCATAAACGGCCAAATGAAGTTATTAAACTGGGTTTATCTCTAATCATATATGTATATATATATATATATATATATATATATATATATATATATTTGTTGAAATGAGCACTCTTCGAAATCTACCTCCGCCTATAGGCCCAGCCGACAGGGATTTTTTTTTTACGGTATGTTATCATTTTCACTGATTGTAGCAATTTCTACAAAACTACTTGTTATCATTATAAAAATTTCCTTTTTATCATGTATTTCTCCAGTTACATTTTCCAGGAAGTTTATGACACTATCGCAATTTCAATCTCTTCAAAGATGAAAAAAGTCATTAATAAATCATTAAACATCAGTAGATATATTTTATTTGTCTATTGTTAGATTAATCATTGCTACATTCCGAAGCAATTTTCTTTGACTAGTGACATTGAGTAATGCACTAAAATGTCTGAATTCAGTTCTGGCAGACAGAATTCGATAAAAATAACAATGTTCTCAATGTAACGATTCAATAACAGTTGCCCTTTTGTAATAAATTATTCTATATGTTTTATTTTGGAAATTAATGTAGTGAAAAGAAACATTCATTTTTTTTAATACCCGAAAAAACGCTTATTTTTATTTATTTATTTATTTTAAGAAACGTTCAAGTTTTTTAATACCTGTAAAATATTTTGTTTTTTGTTTTTTGTTGGTCTTCCGATTACATTTGATAAATGTGTAGAAAACTAACAATAGTTTTTATTTAACTATTTTTATACATACTAGGGGGCTCATCCCCCTGCTCGCTAACGCTCAAGCTCCGTGTACCGTTTTCAATATCTAAATACATAATTAAAATATATAAATCAAAACAATTACATTTTACGAGATAAATATTGTTCAAATGTTTTTTTTTTAATAGTAACTTATCATTTCCACTGATAATGACAATTTCTAAAGATCTACTTGTTATCATTATCATACTTCCTTTTTATCATGTATTTCTCCAGTTGCATTTTTCCAGGAAGTCGATGACACTATCGCAATTTCGATCTCTTCTAAGAGGAAAAAAAATCATTAATAAGTCATTAAATATCAGTAGATATTTTTATTTGTTTGTCTATTATTAGATTAATGATTGCTACATTCGGAAGCAATATTCCCTGACTGTTGACATTGATGAATATAATAAAATGTCTAAATTTAGATCTCACAGACAGAATTTAAAAAATAATAACTTTGTTCCCAATGTAATGATTCAATAGCAGTTACTTTTTGTAATACATTTATTTTATATGTTTGATTTTGGAAATTAATGTTGTTAAAAGAACAGTTCAACTTTTTTAATACCTGCAAATAAACGTTTATATTTATTTATTTATTTTTATTTATTTATTTATTTATTTGTTTATTTATTTATTTATTTTTGATACGTTCAAATTTTTAATACGTGAAAAAAGGGGTTCTTTTTTTCTTTTCTTTTGTTTTTGCTTTTATTTTTGTAAGCGATATCGTATATGCTAATATAAGTCACTGCATTCGCAGAAACATTGAAACAGTATTTTAATAATAATAAAATTATAATAATAATAATTTTCAAATTATAAGACTTTCCGAGAACACACAGTTTTGAAACAATTTACGCAAGGTACTATAAAATTGTATATCACTCAGGCATGAGTTGGTCATCCACTTACATTTGATAAAGTTGAATTCAAATAGAATATGAAAATTAAAGTATAAATTTAAAAATATTTATTCGAAAGTAAAATTAAATTTGATCTGTATCAAACTCACAATAACTTTTATTTAACTTTTATTTTATGTATACTAGAGGGCTCAGCTCCCTGCTCGCTAACGCTCACCAAGCTCCATGTATCGTTTTAAATAATCTGAACACATAATTCGAAAATATAAATCAAAACAATTACATTTTGCAAGATAAATATTTTTAAAATATCTTTTATTAGTATCTTTTCATTTCCACTGATAATAGCAACTTTTAAAATTCTACTTCTTAGCATTATCATAATTCCTTTTTATCTTGTATTTCTCTTCTCCAGTTACATTTTCTAGGTAGTCGATGACACTGTCACAATTTCAATCTCTTCTAAGATGAAAAAAAACAGGCATTAATAAATCATTAAATATCAGTAGATGTTTTTGTTGTTTGTCTATTATTAGATTAATGATTGCTACATTCGGAAGCAATATTCTTTGACTGTTGACATTGAATAATGTAATGAAATGTCTAAATTCAGCTCTCACAGACAGAATAAAAAAAAAAATATATCAATGTTTTCAACGTGTCCGACTACTGATAGCTTTAGTTTACTTTATTTTATTTGTTTACATTAGAAAGTTTCCCAAACTCTAGAGTCGGATGTTTTAGAAGACATAAGAGTCTAAACATAAAGATTATAACAACACTTTATTTATAATTAAAGCATGATAAATACACTGTTATTCTTCCAATACACTTATTGGGATTCTGATTAATAATACAACACACACAGGATTTTAAGGATGCCTAACTTTACAGATATATAATTTAATTCGTATACGAAAAGGTTGCTCAAAAATATTCAAAAAGGAACCCGCTCACCTCTTAGATTCACTAGTAAAGTCCTCGTCGGGCATCCTGCATGTCCCCACATCGGCGCTCATATCCTAGCCACCAAACTTCTTCTCTATCCCAGAAAGAGCACCAAAACCCAGTTTTCCAAGACTATTCTCATCTATCCTTCATCCCTCTATCTCTCTCGACATCCTATTTTACTAGCTTCTCCCTGCCTGAAAATCCCTCCTAAAAATCTTATCTTCCTATAAAATTTCTCTCTCTTGCATATCATTATAATTTTTCAAGAAGCGCGCAACTTTATATGCAGGTGGTCTGAAAACACATCCTAGTAAACAACTAAACCCCTTTTACGATGTAATGTGAGAATCGTGTTACCGAAATGCAGCTAACATGTTAATCCCACTACTAAATTTGCAGACATTCAAATACCACAGTGGACATATTTATTTCTTTGAACTCCCATACGCGCGAAGATTCTTACTCTAGTTTTCAGGAAATTCAATATTTTCCAGTCTAACTTATAAACAATCTTGACAAATTTATTGGCTAACTGACTGTTTAGCCAGAATTCTCTAACCCCTTACCAAACACCCCGGTTACACAAGTGTCGTTAAATCGTGGAAATTCTATCCTTTTGACGACTTCCCGCATGCACGTGAACCTCAAACTCTCTGGTGTAGTCTACATCCTGCATTCTTATATAATATGTCTTTTATTTTTTCACTGTACTGTATTACTCCAGCGGGCCGCGCAAATGTGTCGGGTTTATCGCGACAAACGTAATGATTCAATGACAGTTTCTTTTTGTAATAAATTATGTTATATGTTTTATTTTGAAAATTAATGTTATTGATTTAAACGTTCAACTTTTTTTTAATACCTGAAAAAACTTTTTTTTTTCTTTTTATGAAACTTTCGAATTCTTTAATACCTGAAAAAAAGTTGTTTTTTTTCAGCGATATTGTATATGTTAATATAAGTCACTGCATTTATAGAAACATTAAAACGGTATTTCAATAATGATGAAATTATAATAATTGTACATTTCAAATTTCAAGGCTTTCTAAGAAGACACAATTTTAAAACAATTTACGTAAGGTACTATATAATTCTATATCACTCCGGCACTAGTTGGTACTCCAATTACATTTGATAAATCTGTAGCAAACTCATAATAACTTTTATTTGATTATTTCTATACATACTGGGAGGCTTATCTCCCTGCTCGCTAATCCTCGCCAAGTTCCGTGTATTATTTTCAGTAATCTAAATGCACAATTCAAAAATATAAACCAAAACAGTTATTTTTACAAGATAAATAGTATTAAAAAGTTTTTTTTAAAGTATCTTATCATTTCCACTGATAATGGCAATTTCTAAAAATCTACTTGCTATCATTATCATAATTCCTTTTTATCTTGTACTTCTCCAGTTACATTTTCCCAGAAAGTTCATGACACTATAGCAATTTCGATCTGTTCTTAGATTTAAAAAAAAGGTCAAATATAAATCATTAAATATCATTAGATATTTTTATTTGTTCGTCTATTATTAGATTAATGAATGCTACATTCGGAAGCAATATTCTTTGATTGGTGACATTGAGTAGTATAATAAAATATCTGAATTCACTTCTCGCAGACAGAATTCCATATAAATAACAATGTTCTCAGTGTAATGATTCAATAGCAGTTGCTTTTTGTAAAAAATTATTTTACATGTATTATTTTGAAAATTGATGTTGTGAAAAGAAACATACATTTTTTAAATACCTGAAATAAAGCTTAATATATGTGTTTTTTTTTTTTTTTTTTTTTTTTTTTAATGTCAGGGATACCGTATGCCAATATAAGTCACTGCATTTATAGAAACATTAAAACGGTATTTTAGTAATGATAAAAATATAACAATAATAAATTTCGAATTATAAGTGTTTCCGGGAAGACCAAATTTTGCAACCATTTACGCAAAGTACTATTTCATTCTATTTATTCTATTTCATTCAGGTACTAGTTGGTCATTCAATTACATCTGATAAATCTGTCGCAAACTCGCAATAACTTTAACTATTTTTATATATATTTGAATCCAAGTTTATCATTTTCCGTTTCCACTTTATGTTTTCGTTAACCTGTTCATTTCATGTATAAGTGTAAATCAGTCTTTTTAATACGTAGTACAGCAGTGCCAAACAATGAGAAAAATAGCCAAAATCTAATTAGTTTAGTTGCCAAGGTCTAGCTGAAGATAAGCACTTAATGACATTCCATCTGATCGATACCGAGTTATAAATATCACTGATATCGTGAAGAAAAAAAGCCAAATAATAACGCCATTTTTTGAATGACACAACCAAAATCTAACAAACTATTAAATCTTAAAGTATCCGCCGACGTTTAAAACGTCAATTTCAATGAAAACTCGCAATTCTTTTATTTTATTTTCTTATAGAATGAACATCTATGTTTCTAAATCTGTTTTTACTTTCCCTGTGCATTTATTAGAAATGAAAACAAAGTTCTTAAAAAAAGCAGACGAAATTAATTTAAACCGAAGTTGAAAACGTTAAATGTATTTTTTAAAAAATTACATTTTCATCGGAAAACGTGAACGACTATTTCTCTAACTCAAAATTTTATTATCCTATATAAATATGAAATTTTTCTTGTTCCTATTCGATAATATCTAGAGTCTAATGAACTAAAGACTTCGCTTTAAATGATTTATTTGTTGATATTTCTCTATTTCTAAGTAGAATTAATTACTCGCAAAAGTACTGAAACTTTCTATGTAATTGTGTATAATCAGCTGTATCTATTTTAAATTTCCGTACATTGACTAGTTCTTAGTTCATTACACTTTATCTTTATTTGCAAATAAATAATATAATCTTATAAGATTTTGGAAAGGAATTCTGAAGTAAAACGAAATTTTTAGCATACCTCGCAATAGAGATAGTTTTATTTTCTTTGAGAATGTGAAATTTTACAAAGAATGGGGTATCTGAATAAGACATTCACCAGGGAACAAAAACCTACTTATCCAACGGGTGGGTAGCAAAAGCAAATTTTAAAGAAAGAATTTTCTTCTACATATAGACACCACATTGACTTCTGCTAACTGTTGATAACAAAATGTAAATAAGGCATTCTATGGTCATTTGTTATAATGAAATAGAATTGTGATTGACAAAATATGAAGGATTGGAAGGGGGGGGGCTACGTCATTATGGCTGGGAGTGACACCATTTATATTTACCCCGGGTGTAACCTATCCTAGCTACACCATTGGTGCAATAAAAGGTTAAGTTTGGTGCTATTAAATTTCATAAAGGACATTGTTTTATGAAACCCTGTATTTGAAGATAAATAAAACTGTATTATAGAACCACACATATTGATAAGCACAATAAGATTTAATATAATACTTTAACAATTTATCCCATGAAAAGCGAAAATTAAAAAAAAGTTAAATCACTAATCTGTTTAAATCTTAAGCAGATAAAAATTTAAAAAAAATTCTCCCTCTAGAATTTATCCAATTAATTCAAGAAATATCTCTTAAGAGTATTAAACTTTCAGTTATGTAATCAAAAGCCAAAATCATTAAAACTTAAAGGATAATTTTTTTAAATATGGCTACTTTTGAAGATTTTCGGAGAAATTAATTTTACTAAATGAGGATTATTATTTTAATTTAACTTTCCAGATCATTAAATGGAATCTTTAGCTTTTAAGAATTTTCAATTAAAAACTGTTGCCGTAATTTCTTTTTTCTATCGTTAAAGATTAGGAAAATTAATCAAAAATGCCTGAACTTTTTTCCAGAACAATCAAAAGATATTAAATATTTCAGCAACATTTTTTTAAAGATTTGATCATCTCTAATGAAGAAAAGCAAACTAATCGCATTGAAGTCCTACGTAATATTTTCAAAATATTGAATTTTACTGCTACTTAAATATTATCCTGTTAAAAGTTAAGCAAATTTATAAGTTATCTATCTATCTATCTATCTATATATATATATACATATATATATATATATATATATATATATATATATATATATATATATATATATATATATACCGGGTGTCCTGAAAAGGACTGAACGATTTTAAAAATCAATAACTTGCGAACTTTTACAGATATTTAAAAAAATCTTGCACGAGAGTCATCTAAAAGGTCAAAAGTTTTTTTCCTGCGATTCTGGATTTTAGTTCGAATTACAAACAATAGATGGCGCTGAGAGCGCTAGGTGCTGTGTTGAGATGGATATTGACGTCACTTGGCACTGAAGCAAAATAAGGAGGTTAAGGCTGTGGAATGGGTCTCGTTTGACCATGCAATCTTGCTCTTAGGGCCCGATTTTGAAGTTTTGTTTGTTTGTTTTTATTGAACAACATACATTTGACCTGTGTACTCGACATGAAGTCCAATTTTTGAATCAGTTGGTATGATTTCAATGAAATGTGTTGTTGTCATGGAAATAATAAATCCTTTTATATAATAGCAGCGATTGAAACTGGGCATGAATTTAACGAGCAACATACGAGTTTTGCAGATGATTTTACATTTAAGAAAGCTGTATTTTCTCGGATTAAATTACTTTTAATCATCTAATTTAAAGAATATTTTGTGCATTATATTTTAAAACAAAATGAAGCAATTTAGTAGTTTTTTTTTTTTTTTTTTTTTTTTTTGTTAAAAATTAATTGCTATTTTAAAAGAATTGTTATATTGTAAGAAATGCTAGTTCTTTTAAAGAAGTTCTTTAGTAGAGTTTTATGTATGTTGTAAAAAAATTGCGGAAATGGTTTATTCTTTAGAACAAAGAATATTTATAGTATAAACATTGAAAACAATAGCTGTTGCACTCTTTTGAAAAAATACCTAAATATAAAATTTATTACGATTATGTGTATTAAATTCATGGTAATAGGGAAATAATACTACCTCCATCTTAAATGAGCCATAATCATTATGACAACTTAGAATCATCACCTGTCATTGGATATCATTGAATTAGTCACGCATGATAGGTTTTAATAGAGTGAAGGAAACATTTATTAATATCCTTTTAAGCTTTCATTCGCTTTTCATAAAACTTTAAATGAGTAACGAAAATTCTGCAACGAGTATATATATATTATAATTCAAAGCATTCTGTTGGGTAGTTTTTGCGCTATTATGTGCGGACAGATAAAAGAACATTCCAAATGACGAATATAGGTGCTACATATATAATTATCCTCACAGAACATAATGTAATGGAATAGTTTTTAGTGTCTGTGTAAATAAATCATGAATTATGCATAGTTTTTTTTACAGTACCCAACACAGCATAATAAATTTCATTAACATATATCACTTACAGACCAATTCAATTATTTCAACGCAAGTTAGAGTTTGGAAAGACAGACAGGCAGACGGCTAACTAAATAGAAATCATAAACACTTTTAACTATGTTGGAAAGCGTTAAAACAAATGTTAAGTTGAAATTTGACATTTAGCAATTTATTTAAATAGACGGAAGTATATTTGAACTTTTTTGTATAGCCCTGTAGTTTACCTACTATCTTTAAACACACGCCATTATTTAGCTAAAATCTATTTAAAACGAAACATGCTTTAAACTAATGAAATCACACTTCCAGGGTTTACCATCCAGAGCCGGCTATTAATCCAATTTTTGAGTCCCTCTGTATATCATTCCATTTCTATTCTTTAAACATATCGTAATATACTTAAAGCTGTTCAACGTAAAAAATGCATAACTCATTTACAAACCACCTTTAATATATTTACTTACACAATTAGTAAGGAGTTCGAATTCTTTTGTGTAGCCCTGTATATGATTTGCACCAATTATATATACAGCGTAACATGCAACAATTTTGTGAAACTTAAAAAAAATCATATCAAAATAAAAAACTTCAAGTAATTATCGTTAGCGTACAGCATTTTTCATGCAGCATAGTTTCCGAAATCTGTTGTGTGTCCCTGTAAATACGACGTATTTTCTATTTCCCAGTAAGTAACTCGTAGTAAACCTAAGCAATTTATAACAATTTTATTATATGGGTAACAAAATTAAAATATGCCGCAAAGTATGTTCCCTTCTATACCGTTATGTTACATAATTATTTTGTGTGGCCCTGTAAATGAATAATAACTATTCTTTGTGCAGCATATCCTACATCATTTGTATTTTAATTTAATTCATAAATGCATATTAATTTCATTATGTTCGGACTGGTGTAATATCACCAAAAAGCTTGAAACTTTTTGCCCTGTCGGCCATAATGTAACGGAATACTTTTGACTGTCCCTGTATTGGAAATACACATCCGTTTTTCATAAAATTTGAAATAACTGGACAAAATTCTTAAAAAATATATATTTAAAATTTCAAACGATTCGACAGAGTAATTTTTGCACTGTTATATGCGGACAGACAGACGGACGGATAGACCAGAGACGATTATAGGTGATACGCATTTATATAATTACTAACGTATCTAAAAAACAGTTAAATTTAAAAGCGCATGCCGAAATTCAAAACGCATTTACAGCGATTATTTCTTAAAGACAGTACAGTAACCGATTTCTTCTTGTGTGCCCCTGTAAATGAACGTTAAATGCTATAACCAAATACCCTATACTCTCATAATCATCTTATATTGAAATTCAGTTATTTATATCACTTTCAACAATACATTTGCAATAGTGTATTTCATTAATATACACTGCAAGCGATTTTCCCCTATAGACTATGATGTGGTGCAATCTTTTGGGTGTACCTGTAAATGAACTGTTATTCCCACATGTTTAATATACAATACAGGACATGATTAGGTGACATAAAATAAGTTTAAAAGATACCCAGATAAATAAAAAGATAAATAAGATAGTCTGTTATCAAAAGTACTTACATTCTTAGAATGTAAAAAAAAAAAAAAAAAAAAAAAAAAAAAAAAAAAAAATGGTAATTCGAACGTTGTTGTTTCACGCATTTCGATTTCAAAGGAGTCGTACCCATGAAAATAATATTTATCTCTATTATTGTGCTGACGCCAGCAAAATCAAAATTATATGGATTGCATTCAAAATAGGACGGTAAAAGCAAAAGTTCATTTTCAAATAAGATCCACTCCACAGCCTTAACCTCCTTATTTTGCTTCAGTGTCAAGTGACGTCAATATCCATCTCAACATAGCACCTAGCGCTCTCAGTGCCATCTATTGTTTGTAATTCGAACTAAAATTCAGAATCGCAGGAAAAAAACTTGTGACCTTTTAGATGACTCTCGTGCAAGAATTTTTTTAATATCTGTAAAAGTTCGCAAGTTATTGATTTTTAAAATCGTTCAGTCCTTTTCAGGACACTCGGTATATATATATATATATATATATATCACTTTCTTATGGACACGATAACTTCTATAGTTTTGCTGCCGTCTCTTCCAAACTGATACATAAAATCAAGGGGTATAAAATCTCGGCTATGTTCGATAATGGGTAAAATCGGTCCAAGGGGGTAGAAATAGGGGGGGGGGGTTGTGAAAAAAAATCGCCATAACTTCTTAATTAAAATAGATATCCAATCGGTTTAAAGATTATATTACTTCTTAAAAATGGGCCAAAAATTTATGCGTGACAGATTTTTGATAAATTTAGAAATAAGCTCAAAGGGAGAAAAAAACAGGGTTATTGGGAGAAAAGAATTCATAACTTCGTCAATTCTCAAGATATTAAGTCCAACTAAAATTTTTATAAATGTTCTCAATATTATCTAAAACTTTTGTATTTACAAGTTTTTCATAGGACCATATTTTACCGAGGAAAAAAATTAAAAACGAAAAGAAAAAGGAGGTTGAAAAAAGAAAAAAATCCATAACTCCGTTAATTTTTAAGCTATCAAATCTAATTACATTTATTTTACATCTTCTCAATAATAACTAAAACTTTTATAGTGACAAGTTTTTCATAGGATCAATTCGTATAATAAAAATAAATTAAACAAAAATAGGAGTAGTATAAAAAACCTCAAATCCAAACTACTTATATTCTGACTTATTTTTAAATTCATTTTTGATTTTAAACGCATCCAAATAGTAGATCCTCTTATTAAGAAACTCTATAAAGTGACGCATTGGTCTATTTTTTGATAAAGACAGAATATATTTCAAAAAAGGCTACCAAAAAGGGTATTTTGAACAGAATTTCCCGAAGTCATCACGGCTGAAAATTTAAGGAAGTATTCAAATAAGAAATTGCGTTTTTTTTCTGACTCGTTTTTAAATCCATTTTTGCTTTCAAATGTATCCAATTTATGGATCCTCTTATTTAGGAACTATGTAATGTGACGCATTGGTCTGTTTTTTGATAAAGACAGAATATATTTCAAAAAAGGCTACCAAAAAGGGTATTTTGAACAGAATTTCCCGAAGTCATCACGGCTGAAAATTTAAAAAAGTATTCGAATAACAAATTGCGGTTTTTCTACCTCGTTTTTAAATCTATTTTTGCTCTCAAACGCATCCAATTTATGGATCCTCTTATTTAGGAACTATGTAGTGTGACGCATTGGCCAGTTTTTTGATAAAGATAGAATATATTTTTAAAAATTCTGTCAAATTAGGCTTTTCGCACAGAATTTTCCGAAGCGATCATGATTAAAGAATTAAGGATGTATTCAAATAACAAATCGGTTATCTTATGATTCATTTTTAAAATAAATTTTTCTCTCAAACGCATTTAATTGACAGTTTTTTAGGTGCGTTCGTAATTATATAATACGTAGCACCTATAGTGGTCGTTCAGTCCGTCCGTCTGTCCGTCCGCATATAACAACGCAAAAACTACCCAACCGAATCGTTTGAAATTTAAAATACATAATTATTACATAATTTTGTCGAGTCATTTCAAATTTTATGAAACTCGGATGCATAGATCATTTACAGGGGCAATCAAAAGTATTCCATTACATTACAGTCAATGGGGAAAAAAGTTTCAAATGCATTTTAATCGTTTGAAATTTAAAATACGCAATTATTACATAATTCTGTCGAGTTATTTCAAATATTTTGATAATCGTGTGTATAGATCAATTACAGGGGCAACCAAAATTATTCAATTACATTATGGTCAATTAGGAAAAAGTTTCAAATATATTCTATATGTTTGAAATTTAAAATACATAATTATTACATAATTTTGTCGAGTTATTTCAAATTTTATGAAACTCGGATGCATAGATCAATTACAGGGACAATGAAAAGTATTCCGTTACATTACGGTCAATGGGGAAAAAAGTTTCAAATGCATTTTAATCGTTTGAAATTTAAAATACGCAATTATTACATAATTCTGTCGAGTTATTTCAAATATTTTGATAATCGTGTGCATAGATCAATTACAGGGGCAATCAAAAGTATTCAATTACATTATGGTCAATTAGGAAAAAGTTTCAAATATATTCTATATGTTTGAAATTTAAAATACATAATTATTACATAATTTTGTCGAGTTATTTCAAATTTTATGAAACTCGGATGCATAGATCAATTACAGGGACAATCAAAAGTATTCCGTTACATTACGGTCAATGGGGAAAAAAGTTTCAAATGCATTTTAATCGTTTGAAATTTAAAATACGCAATTATTACATAATTCTGTCGAGTCATTTCAAATATTTTGATAATCGTGTGCATAGATCAATTACAGGGGCAATCAAAAGTATTCAATTACATTATGGTCAATGGGGAAAAAGTTTCAAATAAATTCTATACGTTTGAAATTTAAAATACATAATTATTACATAATTTTGTCGAGTTATTTCAAATTTTATGAAAATAGGATGCATAGATCAATTACAGGGACAATCAAAAGTATTCCGTTACATTACGGTCAATGGGAAAAAATGTTTCAAATACATTTTAATCGTGTTACACTCATGCGGACTTAATAAAATTTATATGCAATTATAAAGTACATATTATAATATACATCATATATAATTTGTGGAGCAAAGAACATTTGTTATTGATTTACAAGGCCACACAAAAGTATTCCATTACATAATGGTATAGGGAGAACATTGTTTGATGAGCGTTTTAATTGTAATTCACTATTTACAATTTTATGAGATTGATATATGAAAGTAATATTTTTAAAACTTCGCTATCGTACGAACGCACCTAATTTGCTACGCTTCACGTGCAATTTCCAACTTGTTGTTATTTAGGAACTATATAATATACTGTTTTGGTTTATTTTTAATAGAGTCAGAATATATTTCAAAACGGTCGCAGACATTTAGCCGACAACCAAATCACCGACAAGACAATTAGCATACAGAAAAGATACTACGAAAAATTTTAATTCGTGTGGGTCTGGAATTTTACAAAAAGCAAAATAATTAAAAGTGTGTGTCCATGTGGCCTAAGTCAGTCTATGGTTCTTTATCTCAGAACCTTGTCAACAAACTTTATTTAAAATCACATAATAAAAACACAATAAAACTTTATTTAAAAAAAAATATATATATAAAATAGATAATACAAAGCAGCATGGCTATTGGCGACGTCCCCCTGAGTCCTGGGGGTCACTTCTAATATGTTCAAACAGGATATTTTGAGAGAAGCTAATTGTTTCACTCACTATTATCGTCCTCATAATCTTGGCGTAATTTTCAGAACATAATCGACGAATGACCTTATCGTTCGCAGGATCCCAGGAGCCCAGGGCACCGACAACTATCGCCTCGACCCTGGCAATACAGTTATTAACAGAAAGTTCCTTAGCTAAGTCACGATACTTGTCTTCTTTAATTTTTCTAGCATCGCTAAAAGCCGTTGCGCCATTTTCGAATGGGCAAGTAACATCTAAGATTAAGATGCTTTTATCTTTCTTCAATACCAGGTCGGGACGACAGTTGGCACTCCCGACAACTTGATCCTCACCAAGTAGAGACCATCTGCCAAGAGAAGCTTTTTTAATTCTCTCGACCACTGCATTATGACGCTTCCTATACAAGGTACTATGTACCATGCAGTGATCGAGAACATGGGGTAAGGTCTCTAACTTGGGACATTTGCGACACTTTTTGTTAGTGTGACCACGGGCGTGATTGTAGGCATTTAATTTATTAAATAAGCCCAGCCGCGCATGATGAATGAAACGCCAGTCTTTGAAAGTGGTATATTGGCCAGTGGTAAAGAAGTGGCAGCTGGACTTAGCCGCGGCCACACATATGTTCGTTTTACCTTGATGAGGGTGGTCCAAGAGATTCTGCGTACGCTTGCTTCTTAAAAATTTTCTCATGTATTTAAAAACAAGTTTACGGTTCCCCAGGGATTCACCCCCAATAAGTAAATCAACTTGTAAATTGTCATTGACGCACCATTCAACATTCAATCTTTTAGACGCTTGACGAGCCCTCGAGCAGGTAGATTTGTACTTGTCAGAGGTGCGGGTCGAAGGTGCAGAGTTCAAATATTTATTGATGTTAAGCTGGCTGGTGGATTCATATCTCCAATTGGAGATATTGACCAACTCATCCCAGGCTTGCTTCTGGAAAATTTTATCACCGGATGTATGAAGTTTGAACCCCCCGTCAATTAAAGCAATATCACTGTCTTCAGCCGCCAACGGAATACCAAAAAGCCCATCTTCTCTACTACCATAAGGGTACTCGTTGGCGGCGTTTGACGGGAGGCCCAAGGTTTTTTTGTACAAGGGCTTCAAAGTATCGTCGATAATAGACCAATCAGTTTTTGCAAGTTGGTCAGTACGTTGAAGAAAAAGCAAAGATGGATAATAAAAAGTTTTTACACAGTCAATCCTCTGCCAGGGAATAAGCTTAGAGGAAAGGATTTTAATGCCCCTCAGCTTAATGCTGTCGACCGTGACTGAGTCCCTTGGGAGAAAAAAACCAACCGGTTTACCTAAGAATCTCATCGGACTCCCATCAATCATATATGGTAAATCAAACCCAGCCAGATTGAAAATAGTAGGGCGACAGCCAGCAGGGGGCTTACTACTGTAATGTAAGGTAATGCATTTAGAAGGATTAAATTTAAGGCCTATTTTAATGGCAAGAACGTTTATCAGATGAAGGAGGGCCTGCAGATCCTCGGCAGTTCTAGCGATCAATAATAGATCGTCAGCGTAAGCTAGAATCTAATGGAAAAGATTGTAAGTGCCGGGGTCTATGACAGAGCCCTCTCTCTGTATTTTAAGGAGGATGAAATTGATGGCCAGTATGAAGAGCACCCCACTTAAAGGATCACCCTGTCTGACCCCGGTGGCTGCCACACGAGGGGTAGACTGGCCTTTAGTAGTTCTATAAATAGTCTTTGCTTCCCTGTACACGTCATTTATAATGGAGATAAAATCCTCCCCCGCACCAGCATGTCTGAGTGCTTCAAAAATCACCCAATGGGGGAGGGATCCAAAGGCGTTCGAAACGTCCAGGGAAGCGAGAAAAAGGTCTTTTTTACTGGTCTTGCTATTTCTAATAATACTTTCAAGGACAAAATTATTTTCAAATACCCCATCGTGGGGCAGAAAACCCTTCTGGTTGGCAGACAGAATCTTAAATTTATCCAACCAGAGGTGTAAGCGTTTGCTAAGGCAGCTGGCGTATAATTTATACAGAGTGTTACCGAGGGCAATCGGCCGCCAGTTCCCAGGGTCAGTCCTATTGCCTTTTTTATATAATAAAATGGTAGTGGTGTTTTTCCACGACGGCGGGACAGCTTTGAACTTTAAACAACAATTGTACAATGGGGTCAGGGCTATTGCATTTTTATCGATGAGTCTAAGATGGTTGTAGGTGAGGCCATCTGGGCCCGGGGAGGTGTTCTCACAGGATCTAAGCTTTTTCGACACCTCAACTCTAGTAAACGAATCGCAACTGACGTGAGCAGCAGCAGGCTCACCCTCTTTCATAAAGTCAGTGCTAGGGGGAGGGTCAGAAGCAACACCTGCATAATGGTCGGCCACCCCCTCCGGGTCCAGATCGCAAAAATGGATCTTCTTATTTAGGAACTATGTTATGTGACGCATTGGTCTGTTTTTTGATAAAGACAGAATATATTTCAAAAAAGGCTACCAAAAAGGGTATTTTGAACAGAATTTCCCGAAGTCAACGCGGCTGAAAATTTAAGAAAGCATTCAAATAACAAATTGCGGTTTTTCTGCCTCGTTTTTAAATCTATTTTTGCTCTCAAACGCATCCAATTTATGGATCCTCTTATTTAGGAACTATGTAGTGTGACGCATTGGCCAGTTTTTTGATAAAGATAGAATATATTTTTAAAAATTCTGTCAAATTAGGCTTTTCGCACAGAATTTTCCGAAGCGATCATGATTAAAAAATTAAGGATGTATTCAAATAACAAATCGGTTATTTTATGACTCATTTTTAAAATAAATTTTTCTCTCAAACGCATTCAATTGACAGTTTTTTGTTATTTAGGAACTATATAATATACTGTTTTGGTTGATTTTTAATAGAGTCAGAATATATTTCAAAACGGTCGCAGACATTTAGCCGACAACCAAATCACCGACAAGACAATTAGCATACAGAAAAGGGTGACTACGAGAAATGTTACTACGTGTGGGTCTGGAATTTACAATTAGTCGCGACCATTTGAGAAAAAAATAAAGTGTGTGTCCATGTGGCCTAAGTCAGTTCTATGGTTCTTTATCTCAGAACCTTGTTTGTACAAAACTTTATGTAAAAACACATACTTAAACTTTATTTAAAAACATGCATAAAAACATATTAAAAAACACTAAAAGAATATAAGCAGCAGGCAGGCTAGTGACGACCCCCGGAATCTTGAGGACCATCAACCATCCGGATATGTTCAAAGTACACATCTTGAGAATAGCTAATTGTTTCTGATACTATGATCTTTCTCATTAACTTTGCATAGTTGTCAGAGCATAGCTTCCGGATGACTCTATCATTCTTGGGGTCCCAAGATCCAAGGGCCCCGACCACGATCGCTTCTATACGAACTCTTTTATTGTTAGTAGCAAGTTCAGTAGCCAGACTCGCATATTTATCTTCCTTTCTTTTTCTGGCTATATCAAAAGCATTTGCACCATTTTCAAATGGGCATGTAACGTCCAGTATTAATATATCATTGCCTTTCTGTAGAACTACATCGGGCCGGCAATTTTGAGTACCAATCACTTGATCCTCACCAAGGATAGTCCACCTAGCAGAAGCAGCCTTTTTAATTCGGTTGACCACAGCATTATGTCTCTTTTTATAAAGAGTGCTATGCACCATGCAGTGGTCCAATACGTGTGGTAAAGTTTCCGGTAGGGGACATTTGCGACATTTGAAATTCGTGTGACCACGGGCTTTTTTGATGGCATTAAGTTGGTAAAGCAATCCCAGCCGCGCTTTGTGGATAAAACGCCAGTCTTTAAAAGTCGTGTATTTTCCATCTCTAAAAAAGTGGCAGCTGGACTTGGCCGCGGCCACACATATGTTAGTTTTACCTTGATGAGGATGGGCCCTCAGCGACAGGGTACGCTCACTTCTAAGGTATTTCCGCATTTGTTTAAAAACGAGCTTTCTGTTTCTAAGAACTTCCTCACCAATAACTATTTCGAGGTTGCTAGCATCTTCAATACGCCATTTGGCCCCCAATCTCCTGGTGGCTTGACGTGCCCTAGACCAAGGCGACTTGTATTTATCGGAGGTCCGGGTAGCAGGTGCAGAATTCAGATAGTCTTGTACATTCGAATGGCCGGTGGAGTCATATCGCCAATTAGCAGTTTCCACTAACTCATCCCAGGCCAGTTTCTGCACAGTAGTATCAGTTGAAGTTAATAATTTAAACCCCCCGTCAATCAAGGCGATGTCACTGTCTTCAGCCGCCAACGGAATACCAAACAATCCATCATCTCTATTTCCATATAGGTATTCGTTGGCGGCATTTGACGGGAGGCCAAGGGTTTTCTTAATAAGAGGTCTTAAAGAGTCATCAATCAGTTTTCGATAGTTGCTCTGTACGTTGTAGGAATTGCAAAGACGGGTAGAAAAAGGATTTTATGCAGTCGATCCTCTGCCAGGGGGTAAGCTGGGAGGTCAAGATTTTAATACCCCTCTGCCGGATATCCTCAACAGTGACCGAGTCACGAGGGAGAAAGACGCCGATGGGTTTACCCAAAAATCTTGTTGCGTCACCGTTCTCAAGATGAGGAATGAGTGACCCGGCCAAGTTGAATTTGGTATTTCTACATCCAGCAGGGGGTTTACTGCTATAGTGGAGAGTAATACATTTTTTAGCATTAAACTTAAGTCCAATTTTGGTAGCCAGTAGGTTGATAAGGTTGAGACGGGCCTGTAGGTCCCCCGCCGACCTAGCGATGAGAAGTATGTCGTCGGCGTAAGCAAGAATGTAATGAAACATACTTCTAAGTTCAGGGTCCTTATCAGAGCCCTCACGCTGAATCTTCACTATGATAAAATTGATGGCCAGGATAAAGAGTACCCCGCTCAGAGGATCTCCTTGCCTGACCTCGGTGGTGGCCTCACGAGGGGTCGAGTAACTTCTAGTAGTTTTATAGGTCGTTTTCGCCCCCCCATACACATCCCTAATAATAGCTAGAAAATCGTCCCCCGCCCCAGTAAATTTCAGAGCTTCAAATATCACCCAATGGGGCAGGGAACCAAAAGCATTCGATATATCTAGGGAGGCGAAAAACAAATCCTTTCTCTTGATCTTCGTCTTGCGCATTATCATGTCGAGAATATAATTATTCTCGAAAACCCCATCGTGAGGTAGAAAGCCCTTTTGGCATGGAGAGAGGATGTTGTTATTCTCCAGCCAGAGGTAGAGACGCTTAGTGAGACAGCTGGCGTAAAGTTTGTAGATAGTATTCCCGAGAGCAATCGGGCGCCAGTTGCCAGGATCGGATTTGGGACCTTTTTTATAAATAAGAATAGTAGTAGTATTCTTCCAGGAGGATGGGACAGCTTGAAATTTAAGGCAACAGTTATACAGAGGTGTTAAGGCAATGGCTTTAGGATCAACTATTTTTAAGTGATTATATGTCAGACCATCTGGGCCCGGGGAGGTGCTTTCACAAGCTCTGAGTTTTTTAGAAATTTCAAACTTAGTAAAAGGACTAGTATTCATTTTATCAGCAGCAGGAACATACTCATTCATGAATTCAGTATTATTAGGTTTTTCATAAGTGTTACTATTATAATGATCAGCAACCTCCTCCGGGTCCAGATCGCAAAATTCGGAATCATCATTATTGATCAATCTGAGGGCCTTTTTCCTATTCTTCCTATAAAGCTTCTGGATTTCGGTGTGGTTATTCGGATTTATTGTTTTAGGGGGGCGGGCTGCCCCATCCTCAGTTTTAGTTTTAAATTTTAGGTGTTTTTTAATTGCAAGAATAAAATCATCAGCGATACTCTGAAATTCATCGAAATTAGAGGTAGGATCGTTATATATTTCAAGAAATCTTTGGGAAAATCTGTCAATAAACGGAGGCTCTGACGGGATTGCCTCGGGAATAGCGTCGCCAGCGCCACTACCACCGGGGTCGTCGTCGTCACCACCATCATCATCACTAGGATCCCCCCCGTTATCATCATTAATACCCACATGGGGGTCAATATTAAAAGTGGTGTTGCAGTCAGTAAAATTAGACGGTTCAGACACATTATCAGGTTGGCTAGAATTATCAGGTTGCGTAAGCATTTTCTTAGGAACAGTGTTACCATTTTCAGTAACTTCAGATAAACCAACATTACCATCACTATCAACAGCGGGGCACTCATTTGATGCACCTCGGACAAAAAATCCCCAGGAACGCCTAGGAATGTCATTATGAGGGTTAAACGAATTAAAAACAACAGATTCATTAAATATTTGATTATTGGGGGCCTGTATAGGGGGCTGAAAGTTAAAATCATTTGTAGATGTTAAAACCTGATGGTTAAAAACATTAGAAGGAGCAATCACCGGGTACTTATTCATATCAGGGATAAAATCACTAATACCACTACAGTTAACATTACCATGACCCGAGGCTACATCATCCCGGCCATCGAAAGAACAAACCTGGACAGAGTCCGACTGCTGCGGGACCTGGGATGAGCAGGGATCAAAATCAGGGTCATTAGGGTCACATAAGGTGGAGTTATTGGAAGCACAACTCTTATTATTACTGCACCTAGTGGATGATAAAATTGGATTATCAATTCCACTGCCAGTAACTAAGGTCAAAAATTCGTTGACGTCATCGTCCGTAATTTCAATAGAATTACTAGTTTCCGTATGAATTATATAAGTTTGACTAGGAGGATCAGAGCTACTTTTCTCAACGAATCTCTTAGTTTCCTCAATAAATTTATCGATATCATCAGTATCAACACTAGGTTTCTGTTTCCTAGCTCTCAAATCTCTATTAGTAGCAGGGACATTACTTTCAATCTTTTTCCTAGTCTTGGTACTAGGAATGAAGGAACTATTAGATATTTTCGAAACAGATAATTTGCTCCCACCACCAGAAGAAGAGGCGACGACCCCACCAGCACCTTTCCCTCTACTGGTGATCGGCAGGGCATTCTTCAAATTATAATTATCCTGGATATTATTTTTAACATGTATCTTCTTATGGTTACTCAGTCCCCTCCAGCTAGGAAAAGCAACATCACATTCGTTGCACCGGAAGGGACAACCATCATTCGTCTGTATTAACATATACCTATTCTTTAAGCAAGTATGATTAGACGGGCACCTTCCGATCACCGTGTGACAGATACAGCACCAGTTAGTTCTACCCGTGACCTCGACCTTATGAATCTGCTTCATGTGGCGAACTAAATTGTGCACCACAGAATACT
This sequence comes from Maratus speculifer, assembly GCA_964019185.1. Taxonomy (NCBI): domain Eukaryota; kingdom Metazoa; phylum Arthropoda; class Arachnida; order Araneae; family Salticidae; genus Maratus; species Maratus speculifer. The sequence continues at coordinate 293,777,612 of OZ025294.1, read as the reverse complement.
TATCATTCTTGCCAGTGTCGCTCTTGATCATTGTCTGGCACATACCAATCAAGCATTTTACTGGACATTTTATCGGCCAGGAGATCGTAAGGTGGGTTCCGTTCAATCTCGGAGGAACTAAAGTTATGTCTTCATCATCATCCTTAGCGTCATTACCATTTTCTGTACCACTGCCGCTGGGACCGGAGCCAGCCATGCTGCAGAAAATATACAGAAATAACTATTAATTAATTAATTAATTAAGTCAATAAAACCGTACTTGTCAATAGTACATGTAAAGGATAAAAAGTTAAAAACGTGCTTGTAAAAGAGCACATGTAAAGGATAAAAAAACATGATAATGAAATATACACATATGAGATGAATATTTACATATGAAGTAATGGAGTATATACAATGATATAATTGAATCCCATTCAATGGGCACAAACAAAAAAAGTAAGAAAGAAAATATAATTAAATAAAACGATAAAAAGCACAGTCGTATTTAATAACCTTCTGTGCGCAAGGTTAGTCAAAGAAATAAAAGCACAGTCGTATTTAATAACCTTCTGTGCACAAGGTAAGTCAATATCAAATTAGAGAAAAAAACAGTCTCAACACTTATCGAAACAGTCAATACAGGGCTCAAGTCAAAACACCCCAAAAACAGTAACTGATTCACTATACTAATGCTGAAAGGTAGTTCTCATTATCATCTAACGACGGATGAGACAGGTAACACTGAATACGAAGGTGTTAAAGTAAGATATTAAGGTGAAATATTAAAATAGATAATAAAAACAGACAGCAGTCTGAGAAAAGAACCATTTACAAAAAGAACTGTACAATTAAAACTATTATAAGGCATAAGAACTTATTAAAAACAGATGCAGGCCACATGGGACAAAAGCAAGCATATATATTAATTAAAATAAAATAAAAATAAACTTAAACATATTCCAGACCGGCGTAGTACCCATCTGTTATCGAAAACATAAAATTTATTACAGCTATTAATGACATTTAAGATTTACAAAGCACAAATTGTTTACAAAACTGACACGTACATAAAATTCACTAAGAAAACAGAAAAAGTAATTAAAAGCAAATTAAAACTACTTATCATCGTAAAACAGATTAAATTGAAGGATAGTATCATAAAATCCAGTCTAAAAACAGCCATAAAAGTCCATTATAGCATTTAAAAGTCCAAGAAAATCCAAGACATCACAAAAAGTTCAACACGGCTGCTCAATCAGACGCGTGTCAAGGACACAGTAACCTTGAACACAAGATGGCGATGAAGAAGAACAACGTACATAATTATAGAAAGATGGTTTTCACTTTCCGGATGTAAGACACCCGAATTTTAAAAATAGTCGACTGGACGTTTAGCCGACAAGTACATTTAGCAGACACGTACATTTTGCCGAAATGGACATTTAGCAGACAGACAATTGGACGACAGGCAATTGGCCGAACGTAACATTTAGCCGACAGGACATTTAGCCGACAAGACAATTAGCCGACAAGACGATTAGCCGACAGGACATTTAACCGACAGGTCAAATAGCCGACAAGACGATTAGCCGACAGGACGATTAGCCGACAAGAAGATTAGCCGACAAGACGGTTAGCCGACAGGACATTTAACCAACAGGACATTTAACCGACAGGTCGATTAGCCGACAGGACATTTTACCGACAGGTCGATTAGCCGACAGGACATTTAACCGACAAGACGATTTGCCGACAGGACGTTTAGCCGACAACACGTTTAGCCGACAGAACATTTAACCGACAAGACTATTTGCCGACAGGGCATTTAATCAACAGGACGATTTACTATTAGATTACCGCTAGGTAGTAATTAGGTTATAGTTAGTTTACAGTTAGGTCATGGCAAGATTATAGTTATTTTATAGTTCCGTTACGGATAGGTTACAATTCAATTACGGTGGTAATAGTAAGCTTTAAATTTGGTCACGGTTAGGTTAAAACTAGATTATGGTTAGATTGCTGGTAGATTATTCTTATATTGCAATATTAGGTTATATTTAGGCTATAGTTGGGTCCTGGTTACGTTACATTTAGGATATGGTTAAGCCATTGTTATATTACTCTTAGGTAACAATTAGGTTACGGTTAGCTTAATGTTATGCTACTATTAGGTTATGATTAGGTTATGTACAGGTATGTTACAGGTATGTAACAGTTTGATAACAATTAAGTTCCGGTTACGTTATAATTTGATTACAGTTAAGTCACGGTTATGTTACAATTAAGTTATCGTTACACCACTGTAAAATAATTTTTGAGTAACAGTTAGGTTTTCGGTTTGTTTAAAGTTACGTTACTGATAGTTTATGGTTAGGTTATGCATAGGTAACGGCTTGTTAACAGTTAAGTTCCGGTAGGTTGTAATTGATTACAATTTGGTTGCAGTTACACCACAGATAGGTTACGTTTCCTTCTATAGTAAAAAAAAATTGCCTTAAAAGGAATGACTCCTGGAATGATATTGATGTGTAAGGTTTCCGGAAAACTCGCGTCCGGGTGGACCACTCATTTCATGAGTCGAATAGACCAATTAGGAAAGGGCTCCGTCTGTGAATCGCCGAGCGATTCCAACCGGGATTGCAAAGCAATAGCGAACGGAATCGCGAAGCGATGCCATGGGGTATTGGCGTACGCAGCAACCAGGGATAGCCTACAACTTGGAATCGCGAAGCGATTACGCGGGGGGTTAGCAAGCGTAGCGAGCAAGAGGGCGGAGCCCCCCTATTGTTTAAAAGAACTGTAACTGCTCATTCCAATTATGCATGTTTGGGGTGCCGCACGCCACTTCCCCCCCCCCCCAAAGGGAAACCTTTTAAATTTTTATCCACAACACTCGTGTTGCATATCTTTAGAAAGGTCTGAAACTGCCTTTTCCTATTATGGATGTCTTGTGTGTCCTACTCCGCTCTGCCTCCCAGGGAGGGCACATTTTTAATTTCTTTACAACACCAGTCGTGTGACACATCATGTGAAAGGTCTGCAACTGCTTATTCATACCATGGGGTACTGGCGAGGGCAGCAAGCAGGGGTAGCCTACAACTTGGAATCGCGAAGCGATTACGCGGGGAATTGGCGAGCGTAGCGATTTTACAGCTTCGTTACCTGTTAAATTATTGTTAGTTTATGTGTAGGTAACGGTTCGATTACGATTAAGTTCCGGTTAGGTTATAATTAGGTTACAGTTAGATCACAATTACGTTGGAATTAGGTTATGGTTACGCCACTGCTAAATAACTTTTATGTAACAAATGGATTATGGTTAACTCACAGCTAAGTTACTATTAGGTTATGGTTAGGCTACGTACAGGTAACGTTTCGATTACAGTTAAATTTCGGTTAGGTTATAATTAGGTACATTTTGGGAAGGAGGAATACCCCCATTCCCCGCTTTATACTTAATCAATGAACACCGAAAATTAATAATAAATCATAGAGGCGCCTCATCAGAATGATCTTGTATCTAAAATTTGAATGAAACCTGATAATTATGCATGAAAAACTCACTTATATAAATTAAAGGGGGGTTAATCCCCCATCCCCTTTTATGCTTATCCAGTGAATTCCTAAAACTAATGTGCGAAGCGCCTTAAGAGAATAAACCTGTATCCAAAATGTGAAGTAAATCGGATATTTCTATCATGAGTTATCGCGTTCCGTACACTACATGCATACACACATATATACATTACTACAGAACCGGCGGCACACAAGCTCTGAGGTTTTGAAAAGTCTGTGAGCTAAAAACTCACTTTTTGTTACCACTTTAGTTTTTAGCACTTACCGTAATTTCGGGTGTATAAGCCGCAGATCAAACAATTCTTTTTCGACCCAGATATTTTTAAGAAACAAAAATAACTAGTTAGATCGCCGTAAATATCACTAAATAAGTTTTCTGTGTCCAAAAAGAATTGTTTGATCCGCGGCTTATACACCCGAAATTACGGTATTTATTGATAAGTTCAACATTTATCAATTCCTTGTCACTTTTTTTCTGGTCACTTTTATCGCTCTTACTTGTTATATATTTTTTTTCAGTCATTTTTTTTCCCAGACAGTTTTTTCCTTTTACCACATTGGACATCATTTTTTTTTTTATTTATTATACAAATTTCTAAGCAGGGATAGGGAGATTAAAGGTTTAAAAATATCTATTTTATTTGATTTATGAAAGAAAAAAGATTAAAATTATTATTATGTGACTAAATTGTGTGAAGATAAAATATTATCCTATACTAGCTGAGCCGCCCGGCGTTCCCCGGGTAGTAAAAAGTATTCTTCATTAAACCTAAAACATGTACTGCAAAATCTAAAAAACATTCTCGAAACAAATCCCGCTGCCTACGGTACCGTTTAGCAGAAATGCTGCGCACACAAGGCAAAAAAAAAAGAGGGGGGTCTAGAATCTTTTAGTTTTATATTCCAGAAAAAAGGGGCGAACTCTTTTCTTAAAAAAAACTTTTTGTAAACTTAAGAAAGATATTTGATGAAATAATTATTCGAAAATAGGGGAAAAAATTATGAATTAGTATACATCAACAAATAAGGGAATACACTTTCTAAATTTCATATTAACCCTCTAAGCGTTTGGCCCGTAATATTCAGTACACTAAGCTCCAGGGTTCACTGCAATATAAGCAATGTTTAAGATATTATAATTCTATAAATTCAATGAATTTTCAAAGCATTGAAGAATGATTAAGACTCTCAAGGATTACATTTATATTCCTAAATACGATTTTTTATGTAATATTGAAAGAATCATATTTTATTAGCATTTTGTTTTAAATGCAGAGAAAACAACATTACAATTTTACCCACTTGCAAGACGCTTGGAGGGTTAAATTAATATTGTTTATACCGGGGCTATGAAAAATCTGCATCTAAAATGGTACGGTTTTAAATATTTGATCACGCCCTCCCTTAAAATGATTATTGCCTGCCTCCTACCCATAATTTGACGCAGAATTCAGACATTTTTCTCCGGGAGGGACTTTAATGGCTCCGGGGGTGGAATTATAGAGTTCCGGTGGGGGAATTGTACTTTTTGACTATTGAATAAGCAAAATTTCAAATTTTCCAGGGGGGGGGAATTTTATTGCTCCGTGAGAAGAATGTCCCCCCGGGACACTCCCTTTAATTCAACACTGATTTGATGTACCTTACTCTTTACAATCTATGTTATGTGTTATAAACTATCTGAAAGTTTTATATTAAATAAGGCAGAGGTTCCCAAAGTGTGCTCCGCGGAGCCCTTGGGGCTCCGCCTGAACTTTCCAGGGGCTCCGTGGTGTTCCAGGAAAATAAACAAAACATTAAAAAATAGCATATTCTAAGTAAAAGATACTCAAAAGTATGTAAGAATTTTTGTCCGTGTATGTAAAAAATAAATATATAACTGGGTTGAAAAAATACAATAATACACTTCAAAGCTATTTAAATATTCGCATTATACATGCACCTATTCTGTATAATATTTTTGGGTTGAATTGTTTTATTTTATGTTTTTGCATTTAATATGTTTTAAAAATTCGATGTTAAATAAGCTGCAAGAAACAGTGTTCTGAATCGAATGCACAACGTGAATCGAAACAGAAAAGGCCTATCCAGTGCTGTTAACTTTGCTTGCCGAACAAGTAAGAAAAATCATGCGTTAAGCATAGATTATGAAGCACTTTCCAACACTTAATGAAATCTTTAACAAAACTTTGTTATTTAGGGAAATAATAGTGTATAGCCAAATATACCCAAATATGTATTCCAGTACATTAGAACAGCCCTGTATTTCATATGTCAGTTCATATAATGGGAAAATTTAGCTTAGCAAGAAAATACCCAGTAGTTTGAAATTTCTTTTTCAGCAATTCATACTATCAGATGGAAACATACTTGAATATTTTTGTTCAGCCCTGTAGTTTACATTGTACCTTTATTACACGTCAGCATTAGGCAAAAATTTATTGTAAACTAAAACACTTTTAAAACAACTGAAATCACATTCTCATAAATTATCATTCATAGGCGTCCATGTACCGAATTCTTTGCGTGGCCCTGTATATCCCTTTATCTATATTCTGCAAACATTTCTCAATAAATTAAATGCAGCTCAGCGAACAAATGCATAGCTTATTTAAGAACCATGTTTAAATAATTTACGCTCATATTCAGTAACGTCGGTGAGCTCTTTTGGGGAGCCCTGTATATCAACTATAACATTTATACGCACCATATAATGTGCATATATTTAGCGAAATATAAACGCGAATATCATAATTAAAATGCATTTCATCATCGGACACATATACGGTACTTCGGAAAGAATATACTATTTGAAATCTTTTGTATGGCCCTGTAAATGCTATGTACTTCATATTATGCAAAACAGTAGCGTATAATTTATATTAAGCTTCAGTGACATATATCAATTTTATTATACATGAAAATCTTAATATATTTAAAATATGTCACACACAATTCCCCCTTTTACCATTATCTAATGAAATTCTTTTGTGTGGCCCTGTAAATGAATAATAGCTACATTTTCACCTTATATTTTATAGAATGCATATTTTAATATGTTTGACAGGGTATAACATCTTTAAAATTCCTTTGAAACATTTTTTTCCCATAGGCCGTAATGTAATAGGAAACTTTTGATTCGCCCTGTAGATAAATTAATCATGGTAGAATCTTCATTTTCGATAGGACTTGTGCTAGGGTAAATGTCAATAACGTCCTAAAATTTCATGGCAATCCGAGTATATTAACGATTTTTCCCCATGGGCCGTAATGTAATAGAAAACTTTTGATTCGCCCTGTAGATAAACTAATCATAATGGAAACTTCATTTTCAATAGGGTTCATGCTAGGGTAAACGTCAATAACGTCCTAAAATTTCATGGCAATCCGAGTACATTAACGATTTTTCCCCATAGGCCGTAATGTAATGGGAAACTTTTGATTCGCCCTGTAGATAAACTAATCATGGTAGAAACTTCATTTTCAATAGGACTTGTGCTAGGGTAAACGTCAATAACGTCCTAAAATTTCATGGCAATCCGAGTATATTAACGATTTTTCCCCATAGGCCGTAATGTAATGGGAAACTTTTGGTTCTCTCTGTAGATAAACTAATCATGGTAGATACTTCATTTTCAATAGGGTTCGTGCTAGGGTAAATCTCAATAATGTATAAAAATTTCATAGCAATCCGAGTATATTTACGGGAGTTAGAGCGCGGACAGACGGACAGACGGACAGACGGACAGACGGCCAGACGGACAGACGGACAGACGGCCAGACAAACCGAATGCATAAGCACTTTTCAACTTTGTTGGAAAGTGCTAATAAAAAAGGAGAATGGTTTTGTTCCTTAGAGCTTCTCCTACACATATATTTATATTTTAATTCTTTTTTGCTTTGTAATACGGTTTCTGCAATTTTCAGAAAGGTATTCAAGGTCATCCCAAAACTCTGGTAGATTCATTTGAGCATTACTTTCCAGCTGCTCAAAATAAGATACTGAACGATTTTAAATGGGTACTATATGCATTAAGTGTAAAAACAAAATCACACAGTTTAAGATCTGAGGAAATTGAACTCTCATTGATTTAACATCTCAAAACGATCTAGTAATTTCTTTTCAAAGCAAGGTATCACTGATTTTGAGTGTCATTTGATAGATAAATACAAAATCTTTTTAGACGGAGCAAAATTAATTTTACTCCCATTTTCAACGACATATCTGTGTAAAGCTGAGTTCTCCACCTATACAAATATCAAAATAAAATACAGTAACCGGTTAAAGGCAGACCAAGACATTCGCTTATAGTTGTCGAAAATTGCACCAGATATAAAAAAAAACTGCGCAAAACAATTCATGCACATTTTTCACACTAAACTTTTATATTTTATTGTTTGTGAAACTTTATGAAAAAAAAACTATCGGCATTTAATATTTGTATATATTGCATATTATAGTGTTTTTATTTTCGGAATTATAATTTCCTTAAACTGTTCTTTTTTATATTTACTTATTTAAATCTTCTATCCTAGTTTTAAAATTGTATTTAATTTTTAAAACAATGTCTGTCGCTTGAAACGTCATTTCTTAAAAGATCTTGTATCATTTAAAATCCCTCACTAGATTCACTTGTGTGTAATGTGTCTATATATCTCTTTTTATTTTTTTATATCTTTATTAATCAGTTTATGTTATTTGTACTAATTTTTAATTATTTAAAATTTGTTGTACTGTTTTTCATAGAAAAAAAATATTTGTCGCTAAAAGTATATTTTTATTGAGTCTTCTATCATTTACAACCCCTCGTTAGATTCATATTACATTTGTGTACATTGCGTATAAATGTCTCTTTTTTATATATATAAATTTAAATTCTTTAATTTGTTTATGTTATTTGTATATTTAAATTTTCTATATCGTTTTTCATTGTTTTCATCGTATTTTCATCGTTTTTCAAATAAAATGCCGCTCCCTTTGTATCTTTTATAATTTAATAAATCACTTATTAAATTCATTTAACCCTTTCACCGTCCAAGGGTTTTCATATATTTTTATAAGAATGCTTATAAATTGCAAGATATTTATATTAATTAATCACAGTTTGATGCTATAATATCTTTAATATCACTTCTTTCTATGTATGATTCAAAATAACATTACGTTAAAAATATTGTTAAAGCCCCTCTTTAAAATTTTCTTTTAATAAGTCTCTGCCATATTTTTCAATAAGAATTAAGTCTAGCATTTTAAAAAATGTATTCTTTACATTTGTCACCATATTAAGAATTTAAAATTTTACTCAGCTCCACCTCTTGCTTAGACTTTTGTCAATGAGTACACGCCATAATACAAATTTAATCCCATATATGTATCCCATTGTGTTAGTAAAGTTTTTCTACTAGTTTTAGTTCGTTTAACATGAGTAGAGTTTTTAATTGCATAACTGTTTTGAGGCAAAAAAAAAGGACGAAAGGAACTTTTTTTCAAAACTATAATTAAACACCAAATACTTTTAATAAAATATTTAAAAAGTTAACCCCTTCGCTATGGGAGCCTTTTACGAAGTTTTTACTGCTTTATCACCGGTTTTAAAAAACAGAAATTTCTGCTTTATTAAATCGAAAAAATACTCCGATTAAATAAGAAAAATTTTACAATAAAATTTTACTAGTAGGAATAAACAAGGATTCTTAAGCCTTTTTGTGGCACGTATAAGTGTTGTTCGTCCCGAAAGGGTTAAAAAAGCTGCATTTAACAATAAAACTTATAGATTTTGCCGCGCCCAATTAAACACTAAAGCAGTGACCTACTTCTAAATGTATTTTTTAAAAATAATTAAAAAAAAAAAAGGGCTGAGAGGCGATTTATTTTCGTTGCATATTTAGAAGTACTAGAAACTTAAAAAAGAACGAAAAAATATTCCATAATCGAACGATTCTATTACGGATAGGCGGGACTAGCGGAAAAGTGTTACAAAATTACTCATGGGTGACGGAACTATGCATTTTCTTTCTTTATTCGCGAGCATCCTACTGGAATTATACAGAAGTATCTCTCTGCAAACGAAAACTGCACAACTTACCTTTATTTCTCTCTCTGTGCGTGTGTGTGTGTGTGTGTGTGGTTTTCGCCATAAATAATAATAGTTTTACGTAAGACCCAATGCAATGGATAATCCATGGTTAGAATTTCGATCTTTAATTCCGAGTTCTTACTGGATATCCCAAAAGAATATTTCTCATTTTAAAAATGGATGTCATTAACCCCAAAACAGAACTACTTGAACATCGCTTGGGTAAAAAAGAGTTTGATTACCTCGTTACTAAAAGCTTTGAGAAATCACAAATTTTTAACTATAATTTTTGTTGAAATATCTTGATTATACAAGTTAGATATTTTAATCCAAAAAAAGAGGGTTTATATCCTTCTTTTTATTTTATTGTGTCCAATAATAGTAATATTAAATAAAACAATTAAAGTGTTACATAATAGAAAATTTGTATTTGACAAATTTCTATTATAAATTCAGTATTTCTGAATCAGGAAAGGGTCAAACTGAGAACCTTAGTCCAATGTTGAAAATTACTGGCCTGGATTTTTATCCAGCAGATTTTTCTCTGCTCCATATGCACAAAAGACATTAATTTGTAAACCACAGAATATCGTTGGGTTCAGGGGCTCCGCCTCAGAAATTCTTCCCAAAAAGGGCTCCGCGAGTTCAAAAGTTTGGGAACCACTGAAATAAGGAATATATATCCCAGAGCTCAGTGAAAAGTCAGCATTTGAAATGGCAGGAAACGGTACAATTTTAAGTATTTGACCGCTACCCCTAAAAAATCCCCCCGCTTCTTATTTGATGCTCACTACTCTTTAAAATATGTTCTATGTGTTATAGTTTATCTGAAAGCTCGAAAACTATCGTTTTGTGAGGTTTTTTTCTTTATCTTTTTCTTTCTTTTTCTTTTTCTTTTAGAATTTTAATTAATTTGAACGAATTTTTCGAGAGTCCGAAAATATAGTTCCGGAAAATCGAGGTTACTGATGTTAAATAGGCTTCGTCCTATACTTACGTACTAACAAGGAAGGTCTCCATACGGGCATACTCAGAAAAATCTGAAAAAATTACAGAATGTTCTTCTCATATAGTTACATATGTTTATAAAAAAAATTTCGGCGGAATCTCCTTATAACGTCCGTAAAAAAAATAATAAAAATTTCGTTTATTTGGAGATTTATCTCCTGTTGTCGAAAAAACGAAATTTTGAAAAATACGCTTTTACGCTTCGAATATTTAAAGAAAAAACTTTCTATGTTCAATTTATTTAAATAAGTATAGTTTAAGTAATTTTAGTTTTGCACTTTTACTTTACTTTAAGTGTAATTTTGTCATATACGTTTATATGTACTTATAACAAAATTAAATTAATATATTTTATCATTTAAAATACAATTTAAATTGATTAAAATTGTTTCAAATTGAAAAATACACTGTTAAAAATCTGCTGCATTTTGTTGCAACGCACTCCCTTGCTTGTATAGAAAACGGTAGAATTGACCGTGAAATGGAGCTTTCTCATTGGTTTGAATAGAGATATTATATACAAGCGGTGGAGTGCTTTGCAACAAAATGCAGCAGATTTTTAACAGTGTATGACACGGTCAATTCAACGTTCTATAAAGCATTCTCATTGGTCAGAAGAGAGATATTCTATAAAAGTAATGGTGTGAAGTTGCAGTAAATGCAGCAGATTTTTAACAGCGAAGTCAATTAAAATCAATTTTCAGATTCGTTAAAATCGTCTGCTTTTAGCGAGAAAATGCACTGCTCGCCAAATACCGCGTTGCTTTCAGCTTTTCACGCCAATTATTCCAAACTATTTTATTTTTTTAGATATCTAATAATGTAATTCCGCCGCTAATTTTCACTGATCCTTTTTTACCTACATGAGTAGTTTAATTCGTATTTTTTTCAAAAAGTTCTGAGTATGCCCCCAATGGAGACCTTCCTTGTAAGTACACACAAAATTTTAAGTCTCTATCTATATTTGTTCGTGAGATAGAGCGTTTAAAGACAGACAGACGGACGGCAATTTTTTTTCTTAAAATATGTTTATCGGAATCTCCAATATCTGAAACATGTAAATCCGTCAAAATATTTTTTCGAGAGTTCAAAAAAATAATTCCGGATAATCGAGGTTACTGATATTAAATAGCCTTCGTCCTATTCTTACTTACTAAGTACATACAAAATTTTAAGTCTCTATCTCCATTTGTTCGTGAGATTGAGCGTTTACAGACAGGCAGACGGAAGACAATTTCTTTTTCTAAACTAAGGGGGCTCCGCCCCCTGCTCGCTACGCTCGCCAACCCCCCGCGTAATCGCTTCGCGATTCCAAGTTGTAGGCTACCCCCGCTTGCTGTGCTCGCCAATACTCCATGGTATTAATGAGCAGTTCCAGATCTTTCAAATAATGTGTCACACGACTGGTGTCGTAGAGAAATTAAAAATGTGCCCCCCTCCCCCCTGAGGGCAGAGGGGGGGTGACACGCAAGACATCCATAATATGAATAAGCAGTTGCAAATGTTTCAAATGATGTGTCACACGACTGGTGTTGTAAAGAAATTAAAAATGTGCCCCCTCTGGGGGGCAGAGGGGGGACGACACACAAGACATCCATAATTTGAATAAGCAGTTCCAGATCTTTCAAATGATGTGTCACACGACCGGTGTTGTAAAGAACTCTAAAATGTGCCCCCCCCGGGGGGCAGAGAGGGTGGCACACAAGACATCTATAATATGAATAAGCAGTTGCAAATTTTTCAAATGATGTGTCACACGACTGGTGTTGTAAAGAAATTAAAAATGTGCCCCTCTGGGGGGTAGAGCGGAAGGGCTGACACACAAGACATCCATAATTTGAATAAGCAGTTGCAGATCTTTCAAATGATGTGCCACACAGCTGGTGTTGTAAAGAAATTAAAAAGGTGCCCCCCTGGGGGGGCAGAATAGGGGATGCCACACAAGACATCCATAATATGAATAAGCAGTTGCAGACCTTTCAAATTATGTGTCACACGACTGGTGTTGGAAAGAAATTAAAAATGTGCCCCCCTGGGGGGCAGAGGGGGGGGTGACATACAAGACATCCATAATATGAATAAGCAGTTGCAGACCTTTCAAATGATGTGTCACACGACTGGTGTTGTAAAGAAATTTAAAATGTGCCCCCCCCCCCAGGTGTGCAGAGTGGAGGGGGACACACAAGAAATCCATAATAGGAAAAGGCAGTTTCAGACCTTTCTAAAGATATGCAACACGAGTGCTGTGGATAAAAATTTTAAAAGTTTTTACAATAGAAGGAAATATGTTTTTCAGAATTCCCAGTATTTGAAACGTCTAAATCTGTCAAAAAATTCTTTTCGAGAGTCCGAAAAAAATAGTTCCGGATAATCGAGGTTACTAATATTAAATAGGCTTCGTCCTATTCTTACTTATTGAGTACATACAAAATTTTGCAAATACAAATCGTCTAATCGGCTTGTCGGCTAAACGGCCGACCTGTCGGCTAATCGGCTTGTTGGCAAATTGACTCTTCGGCTAATCGTTTTGTAGGCTAAATGTCCTGTCGGCTAACCGGCTTGTCGGCTAAATGTCCTGTCGGCTAATCGTCTTGTCGGCTGATTGACCTGTCGGTTAAATGTCTTGTCGGCTAATTGACCTGTCGGTTAAATGTCCTGTCGGCTAATGGTCTTGTCGGCTAAATGACCTGTCGGCTAATCGTCTCATCGGCTAAATCTCCTGTCGGCTAATCGTCTTGTCGGCTAATTGACCTGTCGGTTAAATGTCCTGTTGGCTAATCGTCTTGTCGGCTAAATGACCTGTCCGCTAATCGTCTTGTCGGCTAATTGTCGATGTCGATTAATTGTAGGTTCGGCCAAATGTCCTGTCGTCTAAATGTACGTTTCGGCCAAATGTCCTGTCGGCTAAATGTACGTTTCGGCCAAATGTCCTGTCGACTAAATGTACGTGTCTGCTAAATGTACTTGTCGGCTAAACGTCCTGTCGACTATTTTGTGTATGCTAATTGCCTTGTCGGTGATTTGGTTGTCGGCTAAATGACATGGACCCATTTCAAAATATGTTGTCAAAATGGGTATTTGAGTTGAATTTCGCTTAAGATGATTCTGATAAAACCAGTTCTTGCAGAAAAATTAAATTAAAAAATTTTCATAAGAGGCTAAATGAGGTTATTAAACTGGCAGAGTTTCCCCCAGAGGGTTTCAGAAGGGGCGCTGCGCCCCTCTTGCCCCACATCCAAAAAATAGCGCCCCTCTTGTCGCTCGTTCAAAAAAATAGCGCCCTTCTTGCCCCACATTTGAAAAAACGCAGCCCTTGAGCGATGATGCAGACGCGCTATAACGCGTAAATTACGTAAAATATAGGCGACGGAACGCGAAATATAGCTCTTACGCCTCCCATAAAACGTGGTCAAAAAGTGGCGAAAAAAAGTAAAATTTTACTAAAAAAAATCGCGAAATAACGATTGATTTCATTCAAAATTCACGAAAAAATGGCTAATTTCGTCACAAAACCCCCTAAAAACGGCATATTTCCTTAAAAAATCGTAAAAAACGACAAATTTCGTCCAAAGATCGCGATAAAACGGCAGATTCCGTCAAAAGATTTGTGGAAAAACGGTAAATTTTTTCTGAAAATCGCAATAAAACGGAAAATTCTGTCAAAAAAATTGCAAAAAACGGCTAATTTTGCCAAAAATTCACGAGAAAACGCAAAATATCCCGAAAAAAAGGCAGATTTCATCAAAAAATCGCGAAAAAATGCAAATTTCGTCAAAGATGCATACACACAAATAAAAGTTAAAACCAAAAGTGAATTTTTCTGTTCTAAAAACTAATTTTCCTGTAGCAAAATTGTGTTTTTAATCTTCAAAAAGCGGATTTTCCTGCTTCACAATCAAGGCGTGTGAAAAGAAAATTGCACCCGAGGCATAATTAAAGTTTGAGGCCTTCCCCCACCCCCCACCCTTATCCCAACTTTTTCTTGGGATAGCACAAAAATGACGTTTGTAGTATAAATTTGGTACACCCTGAATTTCCGCGCCCGGGGAGACCACCTCCCCCCCCTCCCCCTGTTCACAATCCTCTTTTGTGAAAATAAGAATCCTCTTTCTAAATGTGAATCATGAAAGCCCCCGTTTATGAAACAAAAAGAGCCCCTTGTTTAACAAAAGTATTCTTTTCTTCAAAAAAAAAAATGTCTTTTCAATAAATCAGGCTTGCCCCTTAACAATCTTTTAAGAAAATCGGACGTTTTTTCGCGATCTTTTAACAAAATTTGTCGTTTTTTCTGCGATCTTTCATGAAATTTGTCTTTTTTCGTGATTTTTTTAGCAAAATCTGCCGTTTTTCGCGATCTTTTAACAAAATCGACAGGTTTTCTGTGATCTTTTAACAAAACTTACGTTTTTTGCTTTTTGTTCAATTTTTTGGCAAAATTTTTGCTTTTTCTCTATTTTATGACAAAATTTCTGTTTTTTCACTATTTTTTCAATCGTTACATTCTCAATTCAACTCTATAAAAGTGCCCTTAAAAAGCAAAAAAGTGTCCTTTTCAGAACAATAGCGCCCTGCCCCTTTTTAAACCTGGGGGAAACTCTGAACTGGGTTTATCTCTAATCTTACTTTATTTTTTGTTGTTGAAATGAGCACTCTTCGAAATCTACCTCCGCCTATAGGCCAAGCTGACAGGGATTTTTGTTTACTAAGGCTGTTTTTAATTCTTGCCCATTCGAAAATGGCGCAACGGCTTTTAGCGATGCTAGAAAAATTAAAGAAGACAAGTATCGTGACTTAGCTAAGGAACTTTCTGTTAATAATTGTATTGCCAGGGTCGAGGCGATAGTTGTCGGTGCCCTGGGTTCCTGGGATCCTGCGAACGATAAGGTCATTCGTCGATTATGTTCTGAAAATTACGCCAAGATTATGAGGAAGATAATAGTAAGTGAAACAATTAACTTCTCTCAAAATATCCTGTTTGAACATATTAGGAGTGACCCCCAGGACTCGGGGGGGGGCGTCGCCAATAGCCATGCTGCTTTTTATTATCTATTTTATGTAATTTTTTTTTTTTTTTTTTTTTTTTTTTTTTAATAAAGTTTTATTGTGTTTTTATTATGTTATTTTAAATAAAGTTTGTTGACAAGGTTCTGAGATAAAGAGCCATAGACTGACTTAGGCCACATGGACACACACTTTTAATTATTTTGCTTTTTGTAAAATTCCAGACCCACACGAATTAAAATTTTTCGTAGTATCTTTTGTGTATGCTAATTGCCTTGTCGGTGATTTGGTTGTCGGCTAAATGACATGGACCCATTTCAAAATATGTTGTCAAAATGGGTATTTGAGTTGAATTTCGCTTAAGATGATTCTGATAAAACCAGTTCTTGCAGAAAAATTAAATTAAAAAATTTTCATAAGAGGCTAAATGAGGTTATTAAACTGATGATGAGACTAAAGATGAGATTCTGCTGTATTTCACTTTAAACTTCTTCTGTATAACACTTTAAATCAATTAGTCCTGGATATAATTTGCTGTTCGTGCAAATCGTCAAGTCAAGTCAACGCTGGTGCTTAAGGAGATTCACGTAAATGGCTCCTGGGATAATGGTGAACGTTGAAAATTTATGCTTTTGAATTCGTGTCCCTTGCCTCCCTCCTCGCCATTTTATTTGTCTTGTCCCGTTCCGCCATTGCTTGTTTGGACGCTATTTTGAGATTCTGCTGTATTTTGGACGTTTTAATGTTTTTTAATCTCATGTTTATTAGTGTTTTAACTTATATCCCTTTTATATTTTAACTTTGCTTTTAAGATTTTTAAGTGTATTATTTTAAATTCAAGTGTACTTTGGCTATGAAATGCCTTGACGAGCTTGCTGTTCTTAGCACGGCTTTTATCAGTTTTATTATATGTCTAATTTTTTTATAAATAAATTATATATTGTATTCAATTGCTATTACTTATTATATAACTTAGACTTTTGGCTCTATATTTAATATATAAGGTTTTAGAATATATTTTAATTTGTTTATAAGTCTTGTATTTGCTTTAAATACCTAGATTTCACTTGTTTTAAACTTTAAATTGTAATGTTTAATTAAATGTCGTTTTTAAGTTATTTTAGTCAGTGATACTTTGTTTTTGAATTGTAAATAAATGCAGTTTTATAATAACTGACCTTTTGTTTGTATCTTTCACAGTCTTTTGGATCTGATATTGTGCTGGCGATTGTAAAACAATTGGATACTACGTGGGTCTGTGAATTTGTTTTCTTTGATTTTCATCTTCGTTTGTGTTCCTTGTAATTAATTTCGGTCCATGTGGCCAGTAATTCTGTTTTTCAGTAATTGGTTTTAAGTATTGTAAATGGTTCTTGTCTCAGACTTCTGTATTTTAATTAATTTCTATTACATATTTATTTTTAATCTTGTTTTAACGTAATACTGACTACCTTTACGGTTTTTTTGCGTCCACCCCTTTGTGTGCGGTGAGCTTTGACACATCATTTTACTATATGTAAGTGAAGTGCACTGCTTTGTGGTGTGTAAATTCTTCTGTTAATCTTTTCGACAAAGCTTGACCAACCTTTCTTAATACATAAGGTTGTAAAATACGATTGCATCTTATTTTTGTTTGACTAACCCAGTTGTACAGTGGGTTATAAAATACGCCTGTACTTATCATCTTGTATTATTTCTCTCTCATTTTATGAGATCGTTCATAATCATTTTGTGTTTTTCATCTGTAAATAATCACCTTTGTCTTGTCCTTTTACATTTTACAAGTGTTTTTTACAAACACGATTTTAATGTTTTATTCTTTGCCTGTGCTTTATACAAGCACGGTTTTAAATTCATTGTTTTTTACTGTTTACAGCTGGTTTTTACAACTAGCTTTTAGAACTTCATTCATCTTGTAAATAATTTGATTAAATTTATTTTTATTTAGTCTTTGCAGCATGGCTGGCACTTCCAGTAGTAGCGACACTGGTGGTTCTGAGAGCTCTGCTGATAATCAAGATGATGAAGATGATAATATTTTGTATGTTCCTCCTCGCTTGAATGGGCTTCACCTCACTGTGACTTGGCCCATCAAATGCCCCGTCCAGTGTATGATTGGAAAATGTGGTACTAAATTAAAGAGCGAAAACAAGTATACTGTGGTGAACAGTCTCGTTCGCCATATGAAAACGATTCACAAAATCGAGGTGTCGGGAAAATCGAATTGGTGTGGTATTTGTCATACGGCAATGGGCAGATGCCCTGCCAATCACTCTTGTTTTAAGTTTCGACCTATGCTGGTAATGGAAGAAAATTGCCCTTTTGTCTGTGACCAGTGCAGTAAAACTTTCCCCAATTGGCGCGGATTAAGTAATCATAAATCTACTCATAAGAAAGCTGAAATACAAAATGCTTATAATAGAAAGAATGCTCTGCCAGTTGCCGGTAGGAATACTAGGGCTGGTGGTAATTCTAGTAGATTATCTTCGATCAGTAGTTCTCGCAATTCTGCTACTAGTAACATGAGTATCCTTAACAACAGTAATAGAAATTCTTCTAGTAGTAGTAAAACTGTGAAAGGTGGTATTGGGGTCAAAGTTAAACCAGTTGTCACCCCTGCCGTGGCCGCTAGCGTTTGTAATAATGTGTCGACTCCCCAAAAACAAAAAGATGATATTGATAGTTTTATTAGAGACACTAAGAATTTTTTAGGCATTGATGATCAAAATGGCCTAGCAGTGGAAAGTGCTGATAATTCAATCGTTATTACAGATAGATTATTACAGATATATTAATAGATTCATTGAAGTGGTCACAGGCAGTGGGATTGACAATCCTATTATAAGGAAAACTGATGCTGACCTTTGTGACCCCCGTGATAGTAATAGTTCCGATGATAACCACTTATCCCAGGTTTCTGTTAACCAGTCATCCTCTGACCAAACTGTTCCTACTGATGGCCAGTGTCCTACCACCCTGGATAGTGTTACGACGCCTTATGTTTTAAGTAATACTGATATTTTAACTGAGTCTAATTTTAACAATAGGATTTTGCCCGATTTTAACCCTGTAGATTCTAATCCTTTTAATTATTCTGTCTTGTCTCAGCCCCCTTTACAGGCTGAGAAAATTTTTAACGAGTCCGTCATTTTTAATTCCTTTATTCCTAAGAATGATAATTCTAGTATACCTTTTGACTTGAGTAACCGGACTGGTGGTGTTTTTAATAACACCATTGAGCGCCCTGCTGTTTTGACTGATAATGCGAGGACAGTGCCTATTTTGAATGCTCATGATTTGAACACTGAAACTGCCCCTAAGTCTATTGATACTGGTAGTATATCTATTGGTCACCCTGATACTGTTGAAACCACTCTCGATGCTCACCAAACTCAGTTTTCGTCTAATTCCTTGATAAATGATTCTCCTTCTGCTGATTCGCATATTGGTGTCTTTGATGACGCCACTGATGGTAATCAAAGTGGTGATGATGATGACGACGATGACCCCGGTGGTAGTGGCGCTGGCGATGCTATCCCTGAGGCAATCCCGTCAGATCCCCCTCTCATCGAAAGATATGCTAACAGGTTTAATTCTATTTTAAACGAAAATAATGCAAATTTTACTGAGTTTTGTTCAGTTGCTGACGACTTTGTTTCTTCAATTAAAAAGGAGCTTAATTTTAAATCCCGACCCGACGACGGGACAGTCCGTCCCCCTAAGAAAATAGACACCGAAAATTCTACCGATATACAAAAATTATATAGAAGAAACAGAAAGAAAGCTTTACAGTTAATTTTAGATGATAATAGTGATTTTTGCGATCTGGACCCGGAGGGGGTGGCCGACCATTATGCAGGTGTTGCTTCAGACCCTCCCCCTAGCACTGACTTTATGAAAGAGTGTGAGCCTGCTGCTGCTCATGTCAGTTGCGATTCGTTTACTAGAGTTGAGGTGTCGAAAAAGCTTAGATCCTGTGAGAACACTTCCCCGGGCCCAGATGGCCTCACCTACAACCATCTTAGACTCATCGATAAAAATGCAATAGCCCTGACCCCATTGTACAATTGTTGTTTAAAGTTCAAAGCTGTCCCGCCGTCGTGGAAAAACACCACTACCATTTTATTATATAAAAAAGGCAATAGGACTGACCCTGGGAACTGGCGGCCGATTGCCCTCGGTAACACTCTGTATAAATTATACGCCAGCTGCCTTAGCAAACGCTTACACCTCTGGTTGGATAAATTTAAGATTCTGTCTGCCAACCAGAAGGGTTTTCTGCCCCACGATGGGGTATTTGAAAATAATTTTGTTCTTGAAAGTATTATTAGAAATAGCAAGACCAGTAAAAAAGACCTTTTTCTCGCTTCCCTGGACGTTTCGAACGCCTTTGGATCCCTCCCCCATTGGGTGATTTTTGAAGCACTCAGACATGCTGGTGCGGGGGAGGATTTTATCTCCATTATAAATGACGTGTACAGGGAAGCAAAGACTATTTATAGAACTACTAAAGGCCAGTCTACCCCTCGTGTGGCAGCCACCGGGGTCAGACAGGGTGACCCTTTAAGCGGGGTGCTCTTCATACTGGCCATCAATTTCATCCTCCTTAAAATACAGAGAGAGGGCTCTGTCAGAGACCCCGGCACTTACAATATTTTCCATTACATTCTAGCTTACGCTGACGATCTATTATTGATCGCTAGAACTGCCGAGGATCTGCAGGCCCTTCTTCATCTGATAAACGTTCTTGCCATTAAAATAGGCCTTAAATTTAATCCTTCTAAATGCATTACCTTACATTACAGTAGTAAGCCCCCTGCTGGCTGTCGCCCTACTATCTTCAACCTGGCTGGGTCTGATTTACCATATATGATTGATGGGAGTCCGATGAGATTCTTAGGTAAACCGGTTGATTTTTTTCTCCCAAGGGACTCAGTCACGGTCGACAGCATTAAGCAGAGGGGCATTAAAATCCTTTCCTCTAAGCTTACTCCTTGGCAGAGGATTGACTGTGTAAAAACTTTTTATTATCCATCTTTGCTTTTTCTTCAACGTACTGACCAACTTGCAAAAACTGATTCGTCTATTATCGACGATACTTTGAAGCCCTTGTACAAAAAAACCTTGGGCCTCCCGTCAAACGCCGCCAACGAGTACCCTTATGGTAGTAGAGAAGATGGACTTTTTGGTATTCCGTTGGCGGCTGAAGACAGCGATATTGCTTTAATTGACGGGGGGTTCAAACTTCTTACATCCGGTGATAAAATTATCCAGAAGCAAGCCTGGGATGAGTTGGCCAACATCTCCACTTGGAGATATGAATCCACCAGCCAGCTTAACATTAATAAATATTTGAACTCTGCACCTTCGACCCGCACCTCTGACAAGTACAAATCTACCTGGTCGAGGGCTCGTCAAGCGTCTAAAAGATTGAATGTTGAATGGTGCGTCAATGACAATTTACAAGTTGATTTACTTATTGGGGGTGAAGCCCTGGGGAACCGTAAGCTTGTTTTTAAATCCATGAGAAAATTTTTAAGAAGCAAGCGTACGCAGTCTCTTCGGGACCACCCTCATCAAGGTAAAACGAACATATGTGTGGCCGCGGCTAAGTCCAGCTGCCACTTTTTTACCACTGGCCAATATACCACCTTCAAAGACTGGCGTTTCATTCATCGTGCGCGGCTGGGCTTATTTAATAAATTAAATGCCTACAATCACGCCCGTGGTCACACTAACAAAAAGTGTCGCAAATGTCCAAAGTTAGAGACCTTACCTCATGTTCTCGATCACTGCATGGTAAATAGTACCTTGTATAGGAAGCGTCATAATGCAGTGGTCGAGAGAATTAAAAAAGCTGCTCTTGGCAGATGGTCTCTACTTGGTGAGGATCAAGTTGTCGGGAGTGCCAACTGTCGTCCCGACCTGGTATTGAAGAAAGATAAAAGCATCTTAATCTTAGATGTTACTTGCCCATTCGAAAATGGCGCAACGGCTTTTAGCGATGCTAGAAAAATTAAAGAAGACAAGTATAGTGACTTAGCTAAGGAACTTTCTGTTAATAACTGTATTGCCAGGGTCGAGGCGATAGTTGTCGGTGCCCTGGGTTCCTGGGATCCTGCGAACGATAAGGTCATTCGTCGATTATGTTCTGAAAATTACGCCAAGATTATGAGGAAGATAATAGTAAGTGAAACAATTAACTTCTCTCAAAATATCCTGTTTGAACATATTAGGAGTGACCCCCAGGACTCGGGGGGGCGTCGCCAATAGCCATGCTGCTTTTTATTATCTATTTTATGTATTTTTTTTTTTTAATAAAGTTTTATTGTGTTTTTATTATGTGATTTTAAATAAAGTTTGTTGACAAGGTTCTGAGATAAAGAGCCATAGACTGACTTAGGCCACATGGACATACACTTTTAATTATTTTGCTTTTTGTAAAATTCCAGACCCACACGAATTAAAATTTTTCGTAGTATCTTTTGTGTATGCTAATTGCCTTGTCGGTGATTTGGTTGTCGGCTAAATGACATGGACCCATTTCAAAATATGTTGTCAAAATGGGTATTTGAGTTGAATTTCGCTTAAGATGATTCTGATAAAACCAGTTCTTGCAGAAAAATTAAATTAAAAAATTTTCATAAGAGGCTAAATGAGGTTATTAAACTGGCAGAGTTTCCCCCAGAGGGTTTCAGAAGGGGCGCTGCGCCCCTCTTGCCCCACATCCAAAAAATAGCGCCCCTCTTGTCGCTCGTTCAAAAAAATAGCGCCCTTCTTGCCCCACATTTGGAAAAACGCAGCCCTTGAGCGATGATGCAGACGCGCTATAACGCGTAAATTACGTAAAATATAGGCGACGGAACGCGAAATATAGCTCTTACGCCTCCCATAAAACGTGGTCAAAAAGTGGCGAAAAAAAGTAAAATTTTACTAAAAAAAATCGCGAAATAACGATTGATTTCATTCAAAATTCACGAAAAAATGGCTAATTTCGTCACAAAACCCCCTAAAAACGGCATATTTCCTTAAAAAATCGTAAAAAACGACAAATTTCGTCCAAAGATCGCGATAAAACGGCAGATTCCGTCAAAAGATTTGTGGAAAAACGGTAAATTTTTTCTGAAAATCGCAATAAAACGGAAAATTCTGTCAAAAAAATTGCAAAAAACGGCTAATTTTGCCAAAAATTCACGAGAAAACGCAAAATATCCCGAAAAAAAGGCAGATTTCATCAAAAAATCGCGAAAAAATGCAAATTTCGTCAAAGATGCATACACACAAATAAAAGTTAAAACCAAAAGTGAATTTTTCTGTTCTAAAAACTAATTTTCCTGTAGCAAAATTGTGTTTTTAATCTTCAAAAAGCGGATTTTCCTGCTTCACAATCAAGGCGTGTGAAAAGAAAATTGCACCCGAGGCATAATTAAAGTTTGAGGCCTTCCCCCACCCCCCACCCTTATCCCAACTTTTTCTTGGGATAGCACAAAAATGACGTTTGTAGTATAAATTTGGTACACCCTGAATTTCCGCGCCCGGGGAGACCACCTCCCCCCCCTCCCCCTGTTCACAATCCTCTTTTGTGAAAATAAGAATCCTCTTTCTAAATGTGAATCATGAAAGCCCCCGTTTATGAAACAAAAAGAGCCCCTTGTTTAACAAAAGTATTCTTTTCTTCAAAAAAAAAAAAATGTCTTTTCAATAAATCAGGCTTGCCCCTTAACAATCTTTTAAGAAAATCGGACGTTTTTTCGCGATCTTTTAACAAAATTTGTCGTTTTTTCTGCGATCTTTCATGAAATTTGTCTTTTTTCGTGATTTTTTTAGCAAAATCTGCCGTTTTTCGCGATCTTTTAACAAAATCGACAGGTTTTCTGTGATCTTTTAACAAAACTTACGTTTTTTGCTTTTTGTTCAATTTTTTGGCAAAATTTTTGCTTTTTCTCTATTTTATGACAAAATTTCTGTTTTTTCACTATTTTTTCAATCGTTACATTCTCAATTCAACTCTATAAAAGTGCCCTTAAAAAGCAAAAAAGTGTCCTTTTCAGAACAATAGCGCCCTGCCCCTTTTTAAACCTGGGGGAAACTCTGAACTGGGTTTATCTCTAATCTTACTTTATTTTTTGTTGTTGAAATGAGCACTCTTCGAAATCTACCTCCGCCTATAGGCCAAGCTGACAGGGATTTTTGTTTACTAAGGCTGTTTTTAATTCTAATTAAATTTAATCTGCTAAATAACCAATATTTCAATACAAATTTTACTAAAATTGAAAAACATCATTCAGATTTTTGATTTAATGCTGTGTTTGTTGCTTTATTACACAACACCATACTATGTTTTAGAGATAAAAAAAACAAAAACATTTAGGACTTTTAAAATATTATTTAGATATTAAATGGGTGTATTTGTTCAGCTTAATTTGAACTGACTGAATATGCGAAAAATATTTGTAAAGCATTTAAAACTAGAACATGTAAGAAAAAAATCATGAGTTCACACCTCATGAAATCTTTAATAAAACACCGCCATTCAGAACAATAAGGTTACTGTATATAGCCAAATATGCATTCCAATACTTTTGAACAGCCCTGTATTTGATCTGTTGGTTGATATACTATATACTAGTAAAAAAAAAAAAAAAAAATGTCTAGCATGCTGAAATTTTTCTTTCAGAAATTTATACTAATCGAAATCGATAACATATTTTTTTTAAATTTAACCCCTGTTTTTTACTTTGTACCTTTATTGCACATCAGTATTAAGCTAAAATTATTTTAAACTAAAACATTTTTAAATTACTAAAATCACATTTTCAGAAATTATCATTCATAGGCGCTCATTTATTCAATTCCTTGTGTGGCCCTCTATATCATTTTATCTGTATTCTGCAAACATTTCTTAGTAAATTGTACACAGTTCAGTGTAAAAATGCATAATTTTTTAAAAAACCAACTTTAAGTAATTTAAGCCTCATATTCAGTAACGTTTGCGACATCTTTTGGGTAGCCCTGTACATCAGCTATAGTATTCATACACACCCTATAATATTTATAGATTTTGTGAAATTTAAGAGCGCATATCATAATTAAAATGCATATTATTCATACATCAGCCATCACTGGATACATGTACAGTACTTTGGAAAGAATATACAATTTGAAATCTTTTGTGTGTCTCTGTAAATGCTATGCACTTCATATTATGCATGACTGTATCGTATAATTTATACTAATCCTCAGCTATATATCAGTTTTATCATATATGAAATAAATTTAATAGAATTAAAATATGTCGCACACAATTCCCCATTTGGCCATTATATAATGGAATTCTTTTTGTGTGGCCCTGTAAATGTATAATAGCAATTTTTTCACCGCATTTTATACAGAATGCATATTTTAGTACATTTCGTAAATGCATATAAATTTTAATATATTTGACAGGGAGTAACATCGTTAATATGCATTTGAAACGTCTTTTACCCATAGGCCGTAATGTAACGGTAAACTTTTGACTACCCCTGTAAATAAAATAATCATGGTAGAAACTTCATTTTCAATAGGTTTCTTGCTAGGGTAAATGCCAATAACATCTTAAAATTTCATTTTGATCCGAGTATATTTACGAGAGTTAGAGCGCGGACAGACGGAGAGACAAACCGAATGCATAAGCACTTTTCAACTTTATTGCAAATATTAAAAACCTGAAATTTGTCTCATATTTTATTAAAAAAAATGACGCGTACAGTGCAATGAAAAATTAAGGTTGATATTATTATATCTTGTAACGGGCATGTAACGGTGCATTTCGGTTATGAAACCGTGTATTTTAAGATAAATAAAACTGTATTATAGAAACACACATAATGATAAGCACAATATGATTTAAGGTAATATTTTAACAATTTATCTCATGCGAAATGAAAATTATTTTTAAAAAGTTAAATCACTAATCAGTTTATATCTTAAACAGATAAAAATTAAAAAAATCTCTCCCTCCAGAATTTATCCAATTAATTCAAGAAATATCTGTTAAGAGTATTAAACTTTCCGTTATGTAATCAAAAGCCAAAATCATTAAAACTTAAAGGGTAATTTTTTAAAATATGGCTAGTTTTGAAGTTTTTCGGAGAAATTAATTTTACTAAATGGGGATTTTTATTTTAATTTAACTTTCCAGATCATTAATTGGAATCTTTAACTTTTAAAAATTTTCAATTATAAACCATTGCCGTAATTTCTTTTTTCAATCGTTTGAGATTAGGAAAATTAATCAAAAATGTCTGAATTTTTTTTCAGAACAGTCAGAAGATATTAAATACTTCAGCAATATTTTTTTTTTTATGCTTAGTTGCTTAATTAGAGTTGATCTGGTTCGATCAACTCTAATTAAGAAAAGGCAAACAGCTCGCATTTAAGTCCTACGTAATGTTTTCTAAATATTGAATTTTATTGTTACTTAAATAATATTCTGTTAATACTTGCGCAAATTTATTAAATAGCAAAAAATATAATAAATAATGTATAAAGTTAAAAGTCTATATGGTGTTTTTTATAATTAGTAAAATTTTAATTAGAGTAATAATTATTAAAAAAATTAACTTTCGCTAGAAAAAATAAAATGTAACTGTTAAATTCTAAAATACCATTTAAGGGAAAGGAAATTTATGGCTTTAATCCTCTCTTTCTCTCTCTCTTTCTATGTATATGATGGCTCGATATTTTTGTTTACTACGGCTAAATGTTGTTCTTCTAATAATATTAGCTAAGTAAACAGCCACTATTTCAATAAAAAAAAAATTGCTAAAATTGAAAAACATCATTGAGAATTTTGATTTAATGCATTGTTTGCTGTTTTATTATTTAATGCCATAATATTTTCCAGGGATATGAAAAGATTGGGTATTTTTAAAATATTATTTACATATTATGTGGTTTAATTTTTTCTTCTTAATTAGAGTTAATTAAATCTGAAAAAAAAGGCTGGTGAAGCAATTAACCCAAAAAGCCGAAATTTTTACTCATGTTTTATTAAAAAAAATTTCTCACCATAATTTCTATTTAAAATTTTTCTTATTTATTAATTTAACTTTTCTCTTTGTACCTTTTGACACAAAGAGCATATAGTATAACGATAATCTATAACGAGTAATATATTACGTACGCCATGCATTAAACATTAATATTTTTAGACCAATGCTAAAAGAAAGCAGTAGTTAATAGGTATACAACTTTAACTGTTTAAAATATACTTTTTTTTTCAAACCGAAAAATCAAAGCAAACATCAATTATTCATGTTTTAAACACTGTAGTAATTAACTTATGTAATTAAGTTTTGTTTTGATTCTTAATTATATATATTATTTTCCATGCGAAAAATAAATTTTAGTAACATTGTTACCTTTTTTTATCAAGTAAAATCTAGATTTAAACATGACCTCCATAAGAGACTATCTACCGGAGCGACCAGTTTTTATTGGAATTGAACTCGGTCGCTTTAGGAAGTTTTTACTGTAATTCCAAATTCAAGTATATGTAAAACTGGTATCAAAATGCTCTTATTTTTATGCTCTATAAAAGGCAAGTTATATAAAAAACGAACAACTGAATTTATTACTTTGTACCATATTCCATTTCTGAAAATGAAAATTGCCAGAAACAGAAAAGAAAAAGAAATCTAATTCGAATTCAAAGTCTTATGTTATTAACTATGCTTAGCAATTTACAATACTTTTAACTTGTTTCATTAATTATTAGTAAGAAAATAAAGGAAACATTCGGCCGGCACGATGCGACCGGCGCGGCGTAGCGAAATCTAGTTCTTATTTCAAAGCACGGGAAGAATGCTGAAAGAAATTGTTTACATATTGCAGAACGGCTTTAATCACGTGACGTTTCGTCACGCAGGCAAAAACTGCACTTTAAAAGTTAATTTAATGTATTACTCGAGTAGGTTAAAAAATGGTACCGTTAATGCCTATATTTTTCTATAAAATATAAGTTAAATTGAATAATACGCAGTTTTTGCTTAGCCGCATAAGTCAACCTCGGTCAACCGAGTCCATTTTATTATCGTATGTGACCTCGACCTATGACGTTCGTCTCAGAGTTATGTTATGAAGTATAACTAGCGTCTGTTCATAAATCCTGCGTAGTGTTTTAGTCTGAGCAAAAAAACTGGATAGCGTCATTTCCGCTTAAACGATCCACGTGATTTTTACTCTATACAGAAGAAAAGAGAGTTGTGTTCAATTTTGTTTTTTGTCCATGATCAAACAGATTGCTGAAAATTACTGAAAAGTAAAAGGATATCGTTTGTAATTGAATAACGATGCTTAGTATCACACATTTTGTTGGGTAAGTTACTTAACTTTTTGCAATATATTACTAATAAATCACTCAAGATAAGTTATTACTTATGATTTACTTATGATAAGTTATTACTTATGATTACTTATATTTTTGAAAAAGAATGTTTTCTCTTTCAACTTTATTAGCGTTACATTTTAACCTTATAAGGTTATAAATCTTTCTTGCGAAAAGATTGATTTGAAAAGTATAACTTATGTAAGATATCGTAAATGATAAAAAATGGTGATATTTATAAATTGTTCCTTTGATTTATATCGAAATAGGTTCCGATTGCATTTCTTGGAAATGTTTATTGTAATATTTACTAATATTTTTGTTTTCATTTCTTTTTCTGTAATTTTTTATAGTTTTATGTGCGGAAGTCAGAAAAATGCGTAATAAAAATAAAAAGTAATATTTTTATTTAATTAATGTTTATTTTAATAATTTATATTTTTATTATTTTCCGCAACTTTCTATGTATGAATATAATCAATCAAAATAAAATCAATCAAAATCACTGATTTTTTTATGATTTTAATTAGTTAAAAGTTTTCATCGATAAATCAAAAACTGTACCTGTAAATGCACTTTTTCTTCTTATGTAAAAAACAAAGTTTAGTCTAACAAAATTTTTTTAGCACGGACAAATACATATATGCTTAAGATAACAATTTTTAGCACTTCAAAATTTTAAATTAAACTTTTTATACATTAACAAACAGTATACGTAATTATTAATGCATGTTGAAATGCGTGTAAATTTTTGTATGCTAATAGTATAAAATTAATTACAATCATTGTAGTTCAAAATACACTATGGAAATTTTACGATTTGAAAAACTTTAGACACGAATAAGGTTGTCACGTACAGCGTTATTAAAAGCGCGAAAATGACATCTAATTCGGGACATAAAAATACAGTAAATTGTATGGAAACGGAAAACGGAACTCTTGTCTAAAACGTGACAGTATTATTATTCCTGCGGTGGATTATTATATAGTTATGATTGTTAAAACGAAATCCTGTTGAATCCTCTCTTGCGATTAATGTTAGCAGGTTTTAATGTTAAACAGTCAAAAAGATAAAATAGAATCGCTAAGGGCGGGAAAAAGGCCAAATTTTCTGGCATTATTTTTATAGTAAGAATAATGAAATTTTCCCAATAACAGATTTCCGTTTAAAAGCAGATAGATTTGTATGATATTCGAAAGCGAATATAAAACTTTTCCGTTACCAGTTTTAAATTCAAACCCTTTTTTTTCCGGGTGGAATGACTGCGGGTAGGAGGACATTCTAGAGAAGGAAATTTCATTTTTTGACCATTGAAAATTATATCTGTTTATAACGCAATGGAGACTGCATAATAACATGCTAAAAGAAAAAAAAATGTTAGCAATATGTAAAATCGGGATGTCTGGCTTCTGGTGGAGTAATTACTGACTTGCAATGAAGCCTGCAAATTAGAAAACAATGCAACAAAACAATACGAGACCAGAGGTATCAAATGTAGACCTCTATTTTTTTCCTCATAGAAAAATTGATGTTTAATATTTTTACTTTCTTCATCTTTACAAAAAAAAATATTGGATTCGTGAGAATTTTTGAAATCCTGTTTTTGACAGATTTACTCGTTTTAGGGATAAGAGATTTCAAAAAACATATTTGTACAAAGAGTCTGTCTGTATGCGACATAAATTTTGTGTGCGCTCCATCTCAAGAACTAATGCACGGAATTTAATTAAAAAAATATATTCAGGTTGTTCCTGATATAAATTGATGTTGATTAATTTTTGGTGCAAATCGCCCAATAGGTGGCATTGTTATGCTGCCTTTTTCACTATTTCTGCAAAAGAATATTAAAAATAAATGCGCTATTTTTTTTTTTTTTCAAATTCAGTAAATCTGTTATATGAAGTACTTCTGTTTACGTTTTGGTAGCAAATGCTTAAGAAGTGGCTCTGTTATGCTGCATTTTCCCCCGATTTCTGCAATAGCTCTATCTCAAAATCTAATGCTCGAATTTTCATAAAACTTCCTATGAAGATATATCTTCATAAATATTATTGAAGATTATGAAAAAATTAATTATTAAGAAAATTATTAAGAAATATTATTAAGAAATATTAAGAAAAAAATTAATTAAAACAAAACTGCAATTTATCCTTTTATGCTAAGATAAATTGTTTTTCAGTAAGTCAGGATGATAAATTATTTCCATTAAAATATAAAGAACAGTCATTTTTACTATCAAATACAGTGAAACCTCCTAATAAAGGACACTCCGAATAAGAGACACCTCTATTTAAGGGACAAAACTTCCGGTCCCAGTCCCTTTGTATAGGACATGTAATGTATTTACCTCTGAATAAGGGACACTCGATTTAAGGGACACTTGAAAATGAGATTAAAGGGCTTGGCTTTTTGCATTTCAAATAATGAAGTTGTCTGTGATGAAAATAAAAAAAAAGATTTTGTGAAATTATCAAAAAGATAAGCAGTCATATTGATACAGAGGCATGTTTGCAATTGACAAGCATTTATTTACCCATATTTCTAATTCAACTGTAGTATGTTTATCCCCATTGAAAGTAAATCTGTAAATTGTGAGAATGATTTTGAAAATGAAGAATAAAAGAAACATGTGAAATAAATAACTTTACAGGTTTTTTAAGATTATTTTCAAATCCAAAAGAACAACTTTTATGACATAAGTTTTAATTTATTTTTATTCAGAAGTGCTTGAAACTAGCCGGCGTTGTTACTCAAAAACAATGTAATCAAACTATTTTTTCTGTTTTTTTTTTTTTTCCAAATGTAACAGATTTTTTAGAAAATATTGTTAATTTGGGCGTTTTGAATCGAATTTCTATGCTAAAGAAGATTAACTACTCAAAAAAGGGTGAAAAACATTTTTGTTACGTGATCAAAACGCTTATAACTCAATAGGTGATTTATTCAAAACTTGAAAACACAGCTCGATTCCAAGTGGCTTCCATAATCAGACATTCCAATTTTATACCTTTCCATTAAAAAAATTAATTTGTAAATGTTTCAACTTTTCCGTTTGTTGAACAGAGCAGATGTGAGATTTGTTGCCTTAAAATACGCAAAGCAGTTGAAATTGATACTTTTTTTGGTAAATAATGCAGATAATGAAGAACTAAAATTTATAAGTATATGATAAACATACACTTGACAACTTGACATTTGAAAAGATTATAGTGAAAAAAATGACATTTGCAAAACAATCACTTTTGATTGATTACTTCAAGTAAAATTCTTTTAAATGTTTGTATACTTTTTACATGGACACAGTTTGTATAAAAAATACAAATTAGTAACTTTACAAATCATTTAATGATTTAGTAATCAATTGAAAATTTTAATTAACTAGTAAATCTGCAGATCAAGAGCCTCAACGTCAGCTTTTCACTTCTTTTTTTAAAAACACACTTAGCGTCGTAATATTCAACTTCCTGGAAACTGTAATTTAAAATTTTCGAATTACGTAATTATTTATAAGAATAAAATAAGAATAAGAAATTTGAAGCCATCAAAAGCCGTTAAATTAAAGATTTAGTTATGTTAGGATATTCTGAAAAATTCATGATCTATTATTTTTGTTTTTTTATTATACCACAGTAGATTTCCGCCCCCTTGAACCCCCCGTAGTCTCATTAAATTTAAATTTCTAACTTTCTAACAATCTGCTAATGGTTATCGTATATCTTGTATTTTTTCTACATTTTGATTTATAAGGATAAGTGAGAAGTTTTAATAAGCATTTTTCATTATCCTCATACTTCTAGATACCTGCCCACCAAAACCACCTAAATCTGATGTATCAGGAACTTTTGAAAGTGTAAACTCAGTAATCTAAGGTTTTACAATTTTGTTTACGAAAAAAAGAAGTTTTGATTGCATTTTGTAGCAGTTATCGGGGACTGACAGATAGACAGAAGAATAGACTGAGAGTGGAAAACAATAAATTTTGCATCGCCAAAATAAGCCTTCGCAGAAGTTTCGGCAATGACGTCATTATTCATGAGTTATTGCTGTCCATGTTTCTTGTATTTTTAACGATAACTATAAAATACCTGTTTTATTTCAATTATGACGTCAAATTTTATCAATTGAAATATTTGTTAAAAATATAATTATTTTTTATTTCTTTTACTTCTAATTATGCCCCCATTTTTGTCAGAAAAATTCTTATTAACGAAACAAATTTCCGTGTTTAATATTTAACAAAGTACTATTTTTATTTTTATTTTAATTCTGATGTCATATTTATTTTTTCTTAGTTTAATTTTTCGAATGGAAATTGCTCAATTGAAACTTATTGCCGTTGAAAAATTATTCCAGATTTTTTTTTTTGGCAACGATAAAGGAAATTGGTTAAATTTTATCTAAAAAATCGCTCTTGATTCTGTATGAAAAAGAAGGAAATTTTGAATTATTAAGGAAAATATTTGAATAAAATTAATAAAACATAGCCTGTATTCTTTTCTGGGCAATGTTATATTTATCAGCAAAGATACAAAGACATTAATTAATTCATCAGTTTTGACTTTGACTTTAAATTTTCGTACACGTTTTCAAATTTATAGCATTAAAATATAATAAGGATCAGGATGAATGGTTGCTTAGCAACCCTTAAGAGAAAATAAAGAAAAAGAAATAAATACATTTGAAATAAGTAAATATCTAAAACAAATTAGTTTATATTATTGGAACACATTTACAAAAAATCTCCAAAATTTACAGTAATAACTTTAAAAATCTGACAAATGCATAAACAAAATTTCAAAACAATATGAATAATTTAACTGGTAAATTTCAGTGTCCATTTATCATTGAATTCCATTAATGAAATGTGTCATTTTCTCTCAAGGAAAAAAAAAATTGAAAATCATTGGATTTGCCATAGAAAAGCATTATTGCGCAAAATAAAATATTCTATATTTTACGAACGAATGAATCAAATCTAACAAAAAACTATACAGCTTAATCCCAGTGCCTCACTAACATACCCACTTAATTTCAAGTCAATCGGATGTTTTTTGCGTTAGTTATCGCGGAACAGACAGACTGACTGACAGACAGACAGACAGACAGAAACCAAAAAATTTCGTGTCTCCAAAGTAAGCCTTCACTGACGTTTCGGCAATTATATATATTTTATGTTTCAAACTATTCGGTTCGGTAGTTTTTGAGTTGCTACATGCGAACAGAGGGACGGACGGACAGAGAGACGAATGCGCAACTCGGGAACCCGGGATTCTTTTCCCTTCAATTCAAAACAAAAGCGACTTTTCTAAGTATCCGGGATCGGAGGAGATAGCGTTACATACATACATACATACGGTCGGATTTTAATAGTGTAGATTCTTGGTTGTAAATTTTAATTTGCTGACAGATGATTTTCGCTTCTGTTGAAAAAGTTCATTAATGAAACGTCAATGTTTGAAAATATATTTTTAGTTTTAGAAAATTTATTTTAATTTTTATACCATCTGCACAAATTGAAACTTAATTCTTTTTAACTTTAAAGAAAAAAATAGCTTCAAAAATACATTAATCAGTTTTATTTTCCCCTTTTTTCCGACAAAAAAAAAGCCTTCCACTGCTAATTTTTAGTTTTTAATGAAGTTTTTTATCTGTATGTAACTTATAATTTAGTATTCGTAAAAAATATTTCTTATCCATTTTAAATATGACGTCATTATTTTTCTAACTCCATGAATTACTGCTATCCATGTCCCGTTTATTTTTAACGACTACTATAAAATACCTCTTTTATTTCAATTATGACGTCATAATTTACCAAATAAATATTTTATTTAAAATATTTTTATTCCTTTTATTTTTAATTATGTCGCCATATTGACAAAAAAATTCATGTTAACGAAACAAATATCAGTGTTTAATATTTAACAAAAAATAGTATATTTATTTTTATTGCAAATACGACGTCATATTTATTTTTTTCTTTTAAATTTTCCTTAGTTTCAGTTTTCGCATGGAAATTGCTCAATTGAAAATTTATCGTCGCTGAAAAATTAATATTCGAAATTTTGATTTTCTTGGCAACGGAAAGAAAATTGATTAAATTTTATCTAAAAAATGCCGATTGGTTATGCATGAAAAATAATGAAATTCAGA
This sequence comes from Maratus speculifer, assembly GCA_964019185.1. Classification (NCBI taxonomy): domain Eukaryota; kingdom Metazoa; phylum Arthropoda; class Arachnida; order Araneae; family Salticidae; genus Maratus; species Maratus speculifer. Next base: position 293,743,444 of record OZ025294.1, on the reverse strand, counting down.
ATTATTAACGAAAATATTCGAATAAAATAAATAATACATAGCCTTTGTTCTTTTCTGGCTATAATTATCTATACGCAAAGATACAAAGTTGAAGTTATGCTATTGAAGCATTGAAGTTATGTTATTCAAACTTCCGTACACATTTTAAAATTTATAATATTATAAGAATAAGAATTAGGATAAATGGTTGCTTAGCGACTATTAAAAGAAATGAAGAAAACGAAATAAATACATTTGAAATAAGTAAATCTCTAAAACAAATTAGCTTATATTATTGGAACACATTTATAAAAAATGGCCAAGATTTACAGCAATAATTTAAAAAATCTGACATATGCATAGATAAAATTTCAAAACAATATGAATAATTTAAGCCCCGTACTGGCAAATTTCAGTATCTATTTATCGTTGAATTCCATTAATCAAATGAGTCATTTTCTCTCAACAAATAAAAATTTGAAAATCGTTGGATTTGCCATAGAAAAACATTATTGCGCAAAATAAAATATTCTATATTTTACGAACGAATTAATAAAATATAACAAAAAACTATACAGCTAAATCCGAGTGCCTTACCAATATACACACTTAATTTCAAGTCTTTCGGATGTTTTTTGCGGTAGTTATCGCGGAACAGACAGACTAACAGACAGACAGAAACCAAAAAATTTCGTATCTCCACAGTAAGCCTTCACTGACGTTTCGGCAATTAATTTTCTATTTCTTTTGTGCCTGATTAATGTATTTATACAATTCGAATACATTTAAACTTCACCTTTAATGTTTTGCTAGTTTTATATTTTTTCTAGACGATTAATTAAAACAAATAATAATAATAAAAACTCCGAATAAGGGACACCTCTATTTAAGGGACAAAAACTCCGGTCCCAAAGGTGTCCCTTATTTGGAGGTTTCACTGTAATACTTTTATCCTTTTTTACCTTCAAAATCAGTAATATTACACATTCTGTCTATTTTTTTTTTTTTTTTGTGAGGAGATACTTTTTGATATAACTTTTAATTAAGTTTAATTACATTTCTATTGTGGAGAGTTTCTATCCCTAGTATTAAACATTTTATAAGAATAAGTCTTTCACGGAATTAATTAGTTCTCCAAGCCGTAAATTACATTAAAGCAAAAGATAAAGTAGATTACATGTGCTAACAAAACTTTTGACATTTGAACCAGCACATTCAATCACATCATTCTACTTATTCAATAATCATTAAATGTTTACACAGAAAGTGATAACGACAAGAATAAAAGAGAATGTGAATTTAAAAATATATACGCAATAATGTTACATGTGAAAGTCTAAAATTATGCAAATATTACTTAAGTTAAAATTATGGGGAATTAAAAAAAATATTTTGCTTAGTATTTAGAATTTTGATTTAAGGGTAATTCGCGACACAAAAATCTTCAACTTTCCTAAAAAATTTTATTGTATTAAACATTTTCTTTTTTTATGCTTGAATTGACGTTTAAATAAAGTTTCTATCTTTATCAGAAGAGGTAATATTTTTTTTCGTTACGGTTTGTTTTCAAAATCTAGATTTCAAGAAATGTTTTTCACAGAAATGATCTCTTGTAAAAATGCGTTTTTTTTTTTTTTTTTTTTTTTTTTTTTTTTTACAATTTCTTGGATTTAAATTGTTATAACTCAAGAACCGTTAAAAATAAATGCTTCAAACTTAGAACTTGTCATTTTTGATTGATTAATTTTAATTTTGTTTTGACAAATTTTGAAAAAAAAATATTTACTTTTTAAAATATGATTTTTTATATACATGTTACATCATTGTTTTTTTTTTCATTTTTACGTTAAATATTTTTATTTATTATTTTTTTTTTTTGTAAATTAACTTTTTTAAAAATGCTGAATCAAAATTAAAATTTATATATTTCAGTTTATTTAAATGCCAAAAAATTAAAATTCTAGAAATATATTTTGAGTTATAACAATTCTAATTTGCCCCACTTTAAAAAAAAAAAAAAAATATGATAATTTTATCATGCGATATTGTTTGCAAATAATATGGTAAACCATCACAAAAAATAAAATAAAATAAAATAAAATTTTCACTTAATAAATAAAAATTATTTTAAAATGTGCCCCTGACCCACTTAAATGTTTATAAAGATGGTTGTGCCATGTAGTATCTAGTTTCACATAAGCTCTGTTTTGAGATGTACTATTGTATTTAGAATAGTGATGTTTAATGTTCCATCTTAAAAATGAAACTTAGCTAACGCACCTAATGAATATTTTTTTACTTACATTTTTTACATTATAGACAATAACAAGTGGGAAATTGCACATGAAGCGTAGAAAATAAGGTGCGTTCGTACGATAAGGAAGTTTTTAAAATATCACTCTCATATATCAATCTCATAAATTTGTAAATAGTTAATTACAATTAAAATGCGCACCAAACAATGTTCTCTCTATAACATTATATAATGGAATACTTTTGTGTGGCATTGTAAATCAATAACAAATATTCTTTATACCACAGATTTTGCAAAATGTACATTATAATATGTACTTTATAGATGCATATTAATTTTATTAAGTTCGCATGAGTGTAACACCATTAAAATGCAGTTGAAACATTTTCCCCATTGACCGTAATGTAACGGAATACTTATGATTGTCCCTATAATTGATGTATGCATCCGATTTTCATAAAATTTGAAATGACGCGACAAAATTATGTAATAATTATGTATTTTAAATTTCAAACGATTAAAATGCATTTGAAACTTTTCCCCATTGACCGTAATGTAACAGAATACTTTTGATTGTCCCTGTAACTGATCTATGCATCCGATTTTCATAAAATTTGAAAAGACTCGACAAAATTATGTAATAATTATGTATTTTAAATTTCAAACAGTTCGGTTACGTAGTTTTTGCGTTGCTATATGCGGACGGACAGACTGAACGACAGTTATAGGTGCTATGTATTTACATAATTACGAATGAACCTAAAAAGCAAGTTATCATGAATTTTCATTTGCTCCTTTTTAAGTGTGCATGGATTTTTCAGACATTAATAAATATTTTAAGTATTTTAGAATATTAAACAATGTTTTTTTTCTTTAAAAAGTTTTTTTAAACACTTTGTGTTCTAATCGATCATTCTCTTTTGAAGATACTTTTATGATAGTTGAATTTCCAATTTTGACACCATTTTCGAAAAGATTCCTAGCTTTCATACAAAATAGAGAAAGGCTATATATTTTTATCTGAATAACTGTACATTTTGTGCAAGTAAGAATGAAAATGATTTCATAAATGTGCCAGTAAATAATAAGTTTATAGAAAAAAAATCGAAAAAAACCCATTTTTTTAATATCCTGTATTTATTTGGATAGTTATTTTTCAATATTCGATGAGATTTTAGCAGTATCTGACTGGGTATCTTAAAATATTCGTCCTCAGATATTAAACAGAAGCATTTGGCGAACAACCCTTGAATATTCGGTCAACGAATAATCGGCAAAAGAGCCAAATCGGTCCGGTACTTAATAATCTCAAAATATTCATCAAATCCCTTATAATTATTGTAACTATTAATTAAAAAACAATTTTTAAAGAAATTCCTTAAGGATGTCTTTTACCGGCGCATCTAAACAATTTGGTGTAAAACGATGAAATCTAACACATCGTATACTTTTATTAAAAAAAAAAAAAAAAAAAGAAGAAGAAGAAGAAGACGAATATTTCCCCTGCGTTTATTTAGTACGTATAAAATAAAGAACATGTACAAAAAGTTTAAATCTCTATCCCAAATACCAAAAAGAAAAAAATAACCCTGTCGTTTTTAAATCTCTAATATGAAGAAAATATCATTGTGGAGAAAAAGCAATTTAAAGTTTTAATTTGTTTGAGCAATTGCGCTGGGTGTACTAACAAAATTTACAACATTTCGCGATATAATTGCAGTGTGGGTAAAATTAAGCTGTCAAAATATTCACAATATTCTTTCATTTAATATTAAAAAGGAAAATCGACTTTTTTGATCGATTTTGATGTGTCTCCTTAAAAGAAACCATATATGCAAACAATGTTGTTTATTTATATTAATTTTAAACACGATTATTCAAATCGGTAAATTAATTATAACACATTTAAATTTTCCAAGGGGTAAAAATTAATATAAGTTAATTTCGTAAGCAGCTATTTTCTGCAGTTCCAGATATTGACATTCGATTTATTCTGTTGAGCTGATCCATTGTATCAGACCATATTCTGCGATCGTTGAGGTTATTTGGGTGAAAAAGTCCTCTAGAATTCGTCCGGGATAGATCAGTTGGAAGAGCATTGACGGCTTCAGCCAATATATCCCTGTTTCGAATCCTGGCCCGGACATTTTTCACCCCTTGGAAAATTTACATCTGTTATAATGTTGTTTATTTCATCATAAAATTTTTTTATTTTCATTTGGCTTCCTAAAATGACTTCAACGCAGCATGACATAGAAAGTAAGACGCGTTCATAATTATTTAACTTAAACCCTTTATATATATATATATATATATATATATTATAATATTGGCAATTTTCTGTTTAAATGTATCAGTTCTTGTGAAATACCCTCTTTGCTGTATAACAAGTCCATTCACTTGAAAATCATAACAGGGTTAACAGTCGTCGTGGTGAGCAATGGATTTGTTCGCTTTAGGTGTTTCTCCCAATAAAAAACAAGTCAATCAGTTTCTAATCCTTATTTATTTAGAGCATGATATAAAGTTATTCCACTGGTCGTCATTCCACACAATTAACACTAGACCATTTGCTCTCAAAGCTACGTCATCTCGATGTTCTAAATTATCGAAAAATGAGACGGGCATCCTAACAATTAAAAGATTAGTTGCATTCTGATGCTCTCGAATCGCAAAATGAGTTTCCCAAAATCCAAGCTAAAACTAGCCGCTCCCCTTGTCCGCGTTAGCAATTTAAAGACCCATTAGGATTAATTTCAATGCTAAGACAACCAACATCACCATCTCCTATTGGTAGCTGGGACGTGTCACCTTGTAAGAACTACTATCTAAGCGCGTAATAACACAACCTGCCCACACGTAAAAAAGCGCATGAAGATTCTCCAGCAGACGATTTAATAAAACAAAATTAAAGTCTCGATAAATATTCCAAAAAGGAAAATAAACCTGTACACTGAAATAAAGATTTCGAAATAATACTCCCGCTTTTTTTAAGAAAACAATCAATAGAATATTACTAAGTTAAACAAAATAAGATAAAAGAACTTAGCCGTTAAAATATTAATACATTACGAAAACTGAAAATAAAAGTATGTTCCCTAAAGTTAGAATTAACTCAGGGCGGGTAAAATGGCGCAATTTTTTTATTTATTACATATATATATCACAGATAATCACCTCATCGAGTATCACGGATGAAAATCTAGAATCAGTTAAATCTCCATTCGCATATTAAAAAGCAATCGGTCTGCCAAGTTATAGCTTCGTGGAAAACACCTAAAAACTGTATTTTAACGGTTGACTAGACGAATGTTAGGTCTTGTGCTTTCATGCACCCAAAAGTACAAAAACATGGAGCAATGGATATTGAAAACATTATGGTAAACCTATGAGCCAACCATTAAAATCAGATTTTTAGGTGTTTTCCACCAAGATACGACATGGCAAGCCCATTTCTTTGTAATATGCGAATCGAGATTAAACTAATCCTAGATTTTCATCTAAGAACTCGATGAGCTAATTGAGTGCGCTGCCTAAATAAAAAATATTAAAATAATTTTACAAAATTTCTTAATATAAAAATGTATTTGTTTAGAAGCAGAACAGTTTTTATAGTTTTAAAACTGTAAACATAGATGTTTGATTATCTACTATGATCATTTGAAATAAATATTTTGTTTCATGTATGGATTGATTTTTAACATTTTTTTTTATCTTAGTCTTTTAAAATATTTTAGAAACATTATGATATTTAACTACAATCAAATGCTCTTTGTTATTGATAAAGTATTGATATTTAAATTAATAGATTCATACCCTTTCAGAGACACTTATAAACAACAACTCTAAAATATATTTCCAAAAGCACCAGCATGGGCGGAGTTACTACGGTGATTCGTGTAGTTCGTCAAATCAGGGTAATAAGAATTTTATTTTTATAATTTATTTTATTTTATTTGAGTACCAATATATTTACTTTTGTTAATCAATACATTTGTTTGTTCATTTTGTTTAATTTTTTGTATTCCGATTATCTGAGCAGTTTGGCTTTACTTGTTTCTTTTCTGTATATAAAAAACTTGGATATAACGTCGCTCCTTTTTAGCGACAAGGCCCTATTTGTTCGACGTTTCTGTCGCCGTTATAAATGTGCGGGTTATTTTTGAAGGGTTTGCGAGAACGATTTCTTACATGCATACTTCAATCCAGTTTTCTTTGGAAAGATTCTGAAATGACTAACCAAAATATATCAGAAAAAACTAAATTAGAAAGATAAAAAAAAATATCGCTCTTTGATACAGTATTTGGTTGTTTAATCGAATAACCTAACCATGCCTTTGAGCCGGTTAGATGTCAATCCAAAATATAAAAATAATTTTAATGTTAAATCTTCGAATTACGGAAAATTCATTGTTGCAAATATTTTATGGAATTTAACTGGAGAAAAGTGAAGTTGCAGTTAAATTTGGCCTAACTTTAACAGTCTTTTCTTTCACAATGTAGTTAAATAATCTTTTGATTAAAATAAGTCGAGTCTCTCTATAACGAAACTCCATACATCGATTTTCTCTATATAACAAATTTTTAGTAGGAACGGTTCCCTTTTCGCATGTTTACATTAAAAACAGTCTCTATATAGCGAAATATCGATCTCCATATAACGAATTTTTTTCATAAATTGGTCTTAATTTACTCAGTTTTAAAAGGCTTCGAAATCATATGGAATCAATTTTCCATCACTTATTTTTGATTTATCGTCAGTGCTGAGTTTTTTTTATATTACTTCTCTCCTTGTTCTTTAAATCCAATGAATTCATCCCATCTCCCACACACCTTTCCTCACCTTCTCAAAACAGAGTCAATTGGATTGATGCACATGTAAGAGAGGAATCAATGAGAGGCACATAAGAGAGGCTTTCAAATGGAGGAAAATGTTAACTACAATTTTTCATTCCTTGCTAAAATTTGAGCATTTTTTTTAGAGTCTAACAATTTTAAAATCAAAACAACAAAAAATCACAGATTTCTTCCTCTGAAATTAATGCAAGTCTTCCTTATTTGATTTTCATTAAGCTTTCAAATAAATGTATGTTCTCTTTTTTTGAAACAGCTTAAATAATTAAGAAATAAAATGTTAGGTTAATATTTACTTTTAAACATTTCAAATTATTAATTCAAAAGATCAAAAATAACATTTGTTCAAATTTCACACATTAAATATGATTTTTAACATCATTCTCTATACATCGAATTTCTCTATATAACGAATTTTTTACTGGAACGGTGGATTTCGTTATATAGAGATTCGACTGTATTCAGTTGATGTCACCAACGATGGCAATAACCTGCGCAATTTCCTAAAATTTATTTCTCTAACGTTTATTTCTGAAAATCGCATAATTCTAATTTTTGCATCATTGATTACGAAACGATGTATATTCAAATGAAATTTATTTCAAAATGTATATCTCAATTGAGCAGCTTTTGCAATTTTTTAAATAACATTTATGCTTGATATTTGTTTTGATCTAGATCCACAATGAGAATTTACTTATTTATTTATTTATTTTTTACAAGGCAATTTGATTGACTAATAGCAGAAGAAATTGAATGTTTAGAGAAAATTAATTAGAAAAACGTAATATTACTAGTACATACCGCACTTTGGCATATACTTATACATTAAAACCTCTAAATAACGGACACCTCGGGTACGGAGAAATTTTCTGCTATTCGGATGTGTACGCTATTGGGAGAACTTCTAAATAAGGGATACGTCCGGATCACAGAAATTGTCTTCTACTGGGAAACCTCAGAGATTCAAAAATCACTAAAACATGTTTCATTAATTGTCTTTTATATGTCCTAAAACCTCTATTATATGATTAATCAGAAATTTAAATCACTTTTTAAGCAATAAAACAGAAATAAAATTGCGCACACATTTATCCACTGTTTATTACATTCTTATGAAAAAAATCTTTTACAAAAGTTTACTTTTGCTTGCGATTACATGTAATATGTTTTTCAACGTGATGTTATTGGACATTATAGAGTTCCAGGCGGGGAGGGAAAATTGAATCTATTTACCATTAAAAGCATAAAATCCCAAAATCTTCTGTGGGGCACATCAGTGCTTTGGGAAATGTCCCTTCCGGGTAACCCCCTGAAATTAACCCTAAATGTCGGGCAAAAGGATTTTCCCCAGACTACCCTCTACTAGTGATGGGCGATTCTGGAAATTTTGAGAATCGATTAAAATCGACATCGTATGAAACAACATCGATCATAATAAGAATCGATTTCTCAGTTCTAGAATCGATACTAAAATCGATAGTTCGATATTCAGGTTCACACAGAGAAGATCCAAATTACTAATTCCAAAATTTAGACAATCAGCAGGACCATAATTACCGCCTCCCACCCCCATCCCCTTTAGGGAGGCATAGAATTAAGCTATTGCAGATTTTAAAGTCGGATAATAAGAATTTTAAATTTTAAAATGATTGTCACTTATGGTTGTCACTTACACAAAAACTTTGACAAATTTGAGAGACATAACTCAACTAATAACAACACCGAGTAACTTGGTATTAAACCGAGGATAAAGAGTGCAAAGAACGTGTAACTAGGATGGGGAACAAGGAGTATAAACTTTTTTTTTCTAATGCCAACCAAATGTTACACGAGATAGTTTGGAAGAACAAAAAATATGCCCCATACCCAGGGGAAGGCAGGTAAACCCCACACTTGACGGAAGGGCGAACATAGCTCAAATGTATCTTTTGTCGAAGTTTCAAAATGAGGATTTACAATAAAATAGAACGAGAATTAGACATTTTAAAAATTGCATGCATACTTTGAGCGACCCATTTAGTAAAGATTGACGAGGAAGGGGGGAGGACGAGGGATTAGAACGGACGAACTTGAAAAAAAAAAACATAATAAACTAATAACCCAAATAACTGAGCTTCTAATTAAAAATATAGTGTTTAACTTAGTGTTGAATTCATGGGGTGGCCGCGAGGAATATGTACTCTTTGGAACTATAAAAAGTGCCAAGAGCATGTAACTAGGTGAAGAGAGGGATAGTAACAGAAAAAAACGAGGAGATAAAAGCTTTATAACGATATGTTACATGAGATGGTGTGGAAGAAACAAAAAATATGCCCCCCACCCAGGGGAGCAAGGTAAATCCCAAACGGACAAAAGGGCGACCCCGCCCAAATGTATCTTTTGTTGAGGTTTCAAAATATGGATTTAAAACAAAATAGAACGAGGATTAGACATTTTTAAAATCGCAGTCATAATTTGAACGATCCTGTGAGTTAAGATTGGTGAGGAAGGGGGGGGGGTTAGGACGGGCGAACATGGAAAAAAAAAATAGTGGTTCTCCGAGAGTGCCGACAGAAGTGAAACCTTGAACAATTACGTGTGTATTTTTTGAATCGTTAGGATATATAATTGAATCGTCAGGAAATACTTTTAAATGAATTAAAAAAGGTTCTATAATATTAAAGAACATATGAATATCTATAAAAAATACCGCGCGATACCATATGTCCAGCTATTGTAGTTAACTCACTATAACTACTTTCTTACATTTTAAAACGCGATAAATACACCAACCAAAATTAGACCATACTATCGATACCTTAATCCTTATCCAAATAAATCATTTTGTATTAATGCCTGTAACAATATCTGTAGATTACTTTTTGAATTATTCAAATCGGACATTCCATTCAAAACATATTACGAATTTAAAGATGACAATCTAAAGAAATAATAGCGCTGCTGAGCACTCGGTGGCCAATAAACTTAGGGATTACGTGTGCAATCAAAAGATTGCGGTTTCGATCCCCAGTTTCGCTGATATGTATCAATGTTTTATTTTTTTTCGAAGAAGTTTGAAAAATTAAAATTTTAACCCACTATGGGTCCGTAATGTGACCTAAAATGATGGGAGAAAATTTCTTATGCTAGATTTGTAATGTATGAAGTATAAGCTTTCAATAGACATATTGTATCAAGAAATGAGAAAAAACCCCTCTGCCCCCTCCCAAAAAAAAGGTCCTATAGGGAAAACCGGGAAACTGGAATAGCAAAAAGAACGGCGAGAAATGGTTAGCTATACTAGAATTTTTCTCCCCACTGTAGCTCCTATAGAAGCAAAGTTATAGCCTTTTAAAGATTGAAACGAAGTGAAGAAATAAGCAAAATTAGGTGAGTGATCGACAGGGGGGGGAGGGGTCCACAGCTCTGGGGGTGCCATATAGCTTAAACTTTTAAGTTAAAAATGGTAGAGAATTAAATGAGCGAAATTTTAAGGAGTATATTGGGGGAGGGTGCAAGTCCCCTCTCAAAATTTTTTTGTTTCTTTTGAAGAAACAAAAAAATACGCCCCCGGCGCGGCGGGACACATATAAACCCCAAACGGGCGGAAGGGCGATCCCTTATTTATCTTTTGTCAAGGATTTAAAATCTGGATCTAAAATAAAATAGACCAAGACTTGGACATTTTAAAAACTGTATGCATATTTCGAACGGCCCTGTAAGTTAAAACTGACGCAGAAGGGGGGGGGGAATTAGAAGAGACGAGTGTGAAAAATAAAACATAATAAACTATTACTTCAAATTACTGGACTTCTAAACAAAAATATAACGATTTAACCTAGAGTCGAATTAATGGGGTGGACTGCAGGGGATACCCCCCCCCCCAGAAGTTATGTGATTTTATACTTTTTAATGCACAAATTGCGATTCCCCCTCTCTTACAGAGCTGTAAAACATGATGTCTTCCTCCGGAGTCGCAGAAAAAATACTTGCATTCAATACTGATTTAGCCTAGAAAAAAAGAATAAAAAATCCATTCTTATACGTAATTTTACACCAATACTACCATTAAAACAATAAAATTGGTAAATTTTAGTAGATCAAAATGAAATCGATTCCAATGATCGAAATCGAATCTAATATCGAAATCGAATCTAAAGATCGAAATCGAATCTAAAGATCGACATCGAATATAAAGATCGAAATCGAATCTAAAGATCGACATCAAATCTAAAGATCGAAATCGAATCTAAAGATCGACATCGAATCTAAAGATCGAAATCGAATCTAAAGATCGACATCGAATCTAAAGATCGAAATCGAATCTAAAGATCGACATCGAATCTAAAGATCGAAATCGAATCTAAAGACCAATCTTACGTGCAGAATCGATTTTACATTTTTACTTTATTTTGTAACTTTACAAGAAGAGAGTATTAGATTCGTGAAAAATTTCAATTTCCCGTTTTTGATGGATTTATATATTTTAGAAGGTCTTTAACATGACTTTATGGTTTTTAAGAAATATCTGTCTGTGTGTGTGTCTGTCACTCTGTGAGTCTGTATACGACAAAAAATTTCTGACCGTTCTATCTCAAGAACAAATGTACGGAATTCCACAAAACTTTAGATTTAATTTAATCTTAATATAAACTGAATCTAATTAATTTTTGGTGTATATAGCCTAACAGGTGGCGCTTTTATGCTGCATTTTTTGCGATTTGCACAACAGCTATATCTGAATAACGAATGCACGGATTTTCATCAAATTTCAGATCCAGTTAGCCCTTGACATGAATTGATGTTTTTTGCATTTTTATGTATATCGCTTCTCAGATGGCGCTGCTATGCTGAATTTTTCACAATTTCCACTCAGAGCCATGTGAAAGGGGGGAGGCAAAAGGAGGCGGTCGTCCCGAGCGCTGAAATTTAGGGGGCGCCAAATTTTTACTACTAACATCACTTATAGCCTATCACAAGAAAAAGTTAATAGGGGGAAGGGGGCTAAATTGGAACTTTGAACCGGGCGCAGTTCTCTTTTCGCACGCCCCTGTTTCCATTTTAGCTTTATCTCAAGAACTAATGCACGGACTTTCATAAAAATTTAGATTCAATTAGTCCTTAATATTATTTGATGCTAATTACATTTTGGTGGAAATCGCTTAAGAAATGGCGCTGCTATACTACATTATTAATAATTAACACAATATCGCTATCTCAAGAACGAATTTTCATCAAAATTCAGATTCAGTAAATCCCTGACATAGATTAGTGTTGTTTAGTTCTTAGTGTAAATTGCCCTACAGGTGGCGCTGATATGCTGCATTTTTTATGATTTCGCTGTATCTCGCGCTTTCATGGATTTTCATCAAAATTCAGATTCAGCTGGTACCTGATAAAAATTGATTCTGATCAATTTTTGGTATATATCACTCAACAAAAACGCTATTATGCAGGGGGGGGGGGCGGGGTTCTGAGGTTTCTTTAATTCCTCTATCTTAGAAACTAATATACTGAAATTTTTGGAATTGGCACATCCGACTATTTTATCTCCAACTTTTGAAGGAAAATGAAAATTATATTACCTTCAGAGAAATCGATTAAAAATTTTAAAGTATCGATTAAATCGAGTTGGCCTTAGTATCGATTAAATCGATTTAAAAAATCGAAAAATCGAAAAAATCTAAATCGGCCTTAGAATCGCCCATCACTACGTCTACATTTATCTGTGAACACAAAATTTGTGGTACATTTCCCTGCGAAATTTAAAAGCGTTTTTATTTTTTATTTTACATTTTTTTCTCGTAAAAAAATACTTTTTCATCCTTTATCGCCGAAAATAGTGTCCACTCTTCGGAATATCCTTTATTCAGAGTTTAAACTTACAAAAACTTAGGTTTCGAGAATGGAAATTGGAAAACTGTCCGTTAAATAAAGGCGTCCGATATGGAGGTTTTTCCGCACCTATTTTGTATTAATTAAATAATTAATGCCCCGTAATATATTTATTTGACATTTTTATAGTCTTTTTCTTTAATTTTCATAATCAAAATTTACACAAAATCGATTATACGAGTTATTCACTTATTCGAAACGAATCATTTCCCGACCATCCCTGTTAATCGGGAGGCTATTGTAGTTGAAAAATACATTATAAAAATATTTTGCTTTTATCTAATTAAAATACAAAATACAAATATATTTCAAATACATGTGTTTTCGATAGTGGCCAATTCTGTTGAAATTATACTTCAATAAATAATAGATAAATAAAGCTTTCTAGGTGTTGGTGTATTTGGTGTTGGTGTATTTTTGTCGGCCAATTATCTACACTAGGGATATAGGCCCAGGAGGGGGAGTGCCCTTCGTGGGGGTCTTTCTAAGGGAACCTAACCCGTATTTACGCAAGGTTCGAAGAAAACCACGAAAACTCCGAACGGTTAGGCCGACCGCCGCGATTGGGTTCGAACCCAGCACCTGCCGTCTACCAGTTGAGAGGACAGAACCTCTCGGCGACTGGCGGGGCTAAAACTTTGTAGGCAGGGACCTAGCTAACAGGGCGCATTGGACGGCTCAGCCCCACCTATAACATTTTGAGCCCCCCCCCCCTGAAAAAATTCCAAGGTCACTCAATTTTTGTTCCGAAAATCCAAATAAAATTCTGTTAAAAATCAAATTTAGTTTTGAGGACGGGACTCGCTATAAGCTCATTTAAAATATTCACTGCAGAATACACAATAAAACTTCTCCTTGGATTGTAATTCACTATAAATTTTAATTCACAGACATATAAAAAAAAACACGAGAGCCGATATTTACTCTACTCTTCGGTTCGGCCTTTCGAACACAGCTGAAGGTATTAAAAAACAATTTATGTAGATGGCTCTTTTGGCGGCAACAAGGACCTTTCACAGTTTTGCAAAAATACTAAATTGTCAATAAAGTAAGTGTTTTAACACTTACTCATCCTATTTGCAGGAAGCTAACAGGGTGTTTAATACTGCACTAACTATACACTCGAAGTTTTTATCATCCTATTACATTCTCAGCATAAAATGAAGTTATTACAACAGTTTAATGAGATGCAATAGTACCTGTGAGCAACAGTGTGAAAAGGCAGACATTTATCTTTCTGCGTGAGAGAAAATATGAGCTCCTCCCCCGATATTTTCTTGAATCCCCCCCCCCATTATTCACTTCTGCCTACGGTCCTATGTCTAGGAAAACACCTGTGTCACGTGAAAACTTTTCAATCTAAACTACTTACTGGAGAGAGGACAAAGGATGGTCCTGTTCGCATGATTTGAGAATACGCCGAAATCCGAAATTACGAATTTTTTTCTTTAATCCTTTCAGGGGCTAGGCATTTTCGTTCTAAAAATGTTCAGATAAATAATTCATACGGCAAATTATGAACAAATTTATTTTCAAATAATCAAATGCTCTTTTTTTCCACCTGTATTACGAAATCGAAACTGCACTAAAAAATTACTGATGCAGTTTGACAATTAGGGCAGAAAAATTAAAATCACAAAATTTACTGAAAAATTGAATTATATTTTATGTGTCAAAACTCTAGCAGCAGCTTTGTATAGTATCATCTTTCTTACTGAATTATATAAATTATAAGAGTCCGCGAACTAAAGCTAACTGCCACCAGAAATTCTATAAAGTAAAATAAAATTACAAATATTAAATTAGTTTTCTAACTGAAATATCTAGTAGTAGGAACATTATCATAAAAATACTGCATTCTGAGGATGGTCTTTATAACTAACAAATTTTAATAAATTAGAAAATGTGCTTTTTTGAAATAAACCTGAGTTTCTAAGTCCTTTTATACTTCATTATTATTGCAAACTTACCTTTAATCGTGCATAAAAATATCAATAATCTTTAATAACCAAAAGTAAGTGTCTTAAGAACATCATACTCCTCAATTAAATATTTAAGAACAAACATGTTTTCTCTCCAACAAGTAATAATCATAATCATAAATAGATAAGTAAATAGTACTCACAGACAAATAATCAAATAAATAAACCTGACAAACAGAAAATAATTAATCTATAATAAATAAATACATAAAAAAGGATAAAAATAATAATCAAACCACTAAAAAAAAATTATCACCGGCAATCCTAGTGGGCACAAGTATCCCGAAAAATATCTAAGTATTAGAGATGGGAAATATGGTTATTTTTGGTTAACAGGTTACATCATTCCACAGTAGCGCTGGTAACAGGTTCCAACATCCTGTTATTTTTGTAACAGGATACAATAAACAATTTATAAACAATTGCTAAATATGCTCCCAAACGCACAACACATGGGATATGGGCCCCCAAGGTGGTGCCCTCCGTGGAGGGAGGGGGGTCTTTCTAAGGGAACCCAACCCGTATTTACGCAAGGAAATCCAAAGTTCGAAGAAAACCACGGAAAACTCCGAATGATTGGGCTGACGACCGCGATTGGGTTTTGTTCTAATCCAGCGCCTGCCGTCTACCAGTTTTGAGTGCAGAATCTCTCAGCCACTGGTGGGGCAACAACATTTAAGAAAATATCTATAGGCACATATATTTTTGAATATAAAATAATGTATCCAATAGGAAATACGAAAAGCAGGAAAATTAGAAAGTACAAGAAAACATATTAAGAAAACTTTCTTTAACATACAGAGGAAAACGAATTTTTCAAAAATCCATTTTCCGTATACCGCGTTTTCTCAATCAGCACTGTTGATGTTTTAAAATCTGAGATGAAATGCATTACTGAATTTTCGTACAGCAGTCAATGCGTGCTGCCACTACTAGAGCGGCTGCAAATCATAAAACAAATATTAACTGATAGGACAAAGAAACTTGTGAGATAGGACAGATGGTAGAGAATGAAATTTTTTCCTGACTCAGTTTTTTTTACTAGTTTCTTAATAGCAGATATGTATAGTACGCAAGATCGATTGTACGCTGTTATGAAAGCAAAAGAGGGTGCTACAAAAAATTAACTACCATTTACTTCATATTAATAAGGTAATATTGTTGCGCAAAATAAAATATTCTAATACTTTGAACTCATCTAAATTTTATCCTACTATTTTTATGTCTTTCAGAAAGCTGTAAACCTAATATATTGTACTGTATTTTATATTTTGTAAATATTAAAATCTTATCTAAACATTCCAGATTCAATTTATAAGAAATTTAATTGCATTTACTTAGTATAAAAATGATTAAATTGAAAATAATTTTTTAATAATTTTTCTCAATTATTTTAATATTTGGAATATGAGTTGTATTAAAATGGTTCCAAAGTTCACTAGCTCATACTTTTTTATATGGATCCATACATAAATAAAAAATAAGACTTATTTCCACAAAATTTTCACTCCCCCCCCCCCTAAAAAAGTGACATTTTTGGAGTGTCGACAGAAGTGAAAACTTGGACAATTACGTTTTTATTTTTTGAATTGTCAGGATATATTTTTTTGTAATCGTCAGGAAACATTCTATTGTGCAGGAAATACTTTTAAATAATGTGTTTTTTTTATTCATTATTATAAAGTACTACTACGAAAATTGCATTACAATTTTCATTTAATGCGCAATTGTGCATGAAAAATAATGCATATTGTTTTACATAAAAAAATTGCAATAAAAAAAGACTGAATAATATTTATATGGCGCAGATGTCATACACACATCACGTTGGCACAATTTTTTTCTGATACCGATTTGGCAAAAAAAACCTCGAAGAAGTTTAAGAAATTTAAATTTCAACCCATTATGGGTCCGTAACGTGACCCAGAATAACGGGAGAAAATGTTTTATGCTAGATTTGTAATGTATGAAACATAAGCTTTCGATAGACATATTACATCAAAAAATGAGAAACACTCCCCCCAGCCCCTCCTCCCAAAAAATGGTCCTATAGGGACCCCCCCCCCCAGAAGAGCCCTTTAGAAATCAAATCCACAAATCTCAAATTCAGTCTTTCTGATATTTAATAAAAAAGAGACGAAATCATTTTTTATTTATCCTCTTTCTTCAACAACCGCGAATGAAAACCAAACAGGAAACGAAACTTTAAATCAAAAGTCGTTAACGATAACAACATTATCCTCAGACAAAACGTTTGAAAATAAACAACAGTTACGAAGCGATAAAATGTTCTTTTGTAATGTAAAAAACATTTTTTCAAAAACGGGTGGAAAATGCATCAGAAAAGAACTACATAACTGAACTGAATTGAAAAACTGGTGAAAAATCTAACAGTTATTGAATTTGCGAATATTAAGGAGTTACTTCTTTTGTGGTTGCATAGGCGTAACCAGCTTTTTGAACGGGTGGGTGCCCAGAATTTTTAACCTGAACTTGCTGGATACAAACAATATCTTATTTTAGATAGTAAAACCTTCTAAAACGGAAGCCTATAATACAGTTTTAAATTCCGTTTTACACAGTTTTTTTTATCTTAGAGTGTATAATTGTGAGATTTTTTTAATAAGGGTTTTTAAGGGTGTTTTAATAAGGGGGGGGGGGACGCAAATTTTTTAAATAATTGTGAATGGGTCTGCGCAAGCAGGGGGGGGCGGCTGTCCGGGCTGTACTTGCTGGATACAAACAATATCTTATTTTATATAGTAAAACCTTCTAAAACGGAAGCCTATAAAACAGTTTTAAATTCCGTTTTAGACAGTTTTTTATCTTAGAGTGTATAATTGTGAGATTTTTTTAATAAGGGTTTTTAAGGGTGTTTTAATAAGGGGGTGGGGACGCAAATTTTTTAAATAATTGTGAATGGGTCTGCGCAAGCAGGGGGGGCGGCTGTCCGGGCTGTACTTGCTGGATACAAACAATATCTTATTTTATATAGTAAAACCTTCTAAAACGGAAGCCTATAAAACAGTTTTAAATTCCGTTTTAGACAGTTTTTTTATCTTAGAGTGTATAATTGTGAGATTTTTTTTAATAACGGTTTTTAAGGGTGTTTTAATAAGGGGGTGGGGACGCAAATTTTTTAAATAATTGTGAATGGGTCTGCGCAAGCAGGGGGGGCGGCTGTCCGGGCTGTACTTGCTGGATACATACAATATCTTATTTTATATGGTAAAACCTTCTAAAACGGAAGCTTTTAAAACAGTTTTAAATTCCGTTTTAGACAGTTTTTTTAAATCTTAGAGTGTATAATTGTGAGATTTTTTTTAATAAGAGTTTTTAAGGATGTTTTAATTAGGGGGGGACGCAAATTTTTTAAATAATTGTGAATGGGTCTGCGCAAGCAGGAAGGGGGGGGGGGCGCTGTCCTGCCTCCCAGCCCGGACATTCAACATTGTTCGACAAACGTCTCAAAAGAAACGATTAAGGACGTTTTTAATGAATATTATTATTATTTTAGAGGTACAAAAAATGAAATCTTGATTAAAACAAGTGAAGGAAGATGCTGTCATTAAGAACCATGTGTTATTTTTTTAACAGGGACTTTTCAGTAACATATTAATGCAATATTAGGTTCTAGCGTAGTAACACTGTTATTTATCCTAATACGATAAATAATGCCCATCCCTACTAAGTATTCACCAATTTACAAGCAATTGTCTCATAATTTTTTTTCTTCTTCTTTTTCATCATTACAAGGAATATTTAGTTACCAATCGGCGGCAATAAAATGGATGTCAACCGTCATGGAATCCAAAAGCAAATTCAAATCGAATCCTTTTTACTCCGGTTTCAGGATGAACTTCTTTAAAAAAGCTAGCCCATTCTTCTCAGTAACTTTTATAGTACTTTAGAAAGAACATTTATTTTACTTTAGTTAAGCTATTACGGCGATTTTGGCACAAGAACATTTATGACAAGTCGTTTTTCCGTGATCCGCAAACCTGTCATCACTTCGTTCCACAGCAGACTCCATTAACAAGCCGAAAATACCACATAGAAATCCATTCAGTCCATAGAATTCTTTCGAACTTCGGCGATAACATGTTCTTCTTCGCTCCGGTCACACTTAAATCCTGTGCGACTTCGTTAATTTATTGTGACATTTTGAGATACGAGCCATTAATATTACGTATTTGCAAGTTTCCCCATATTATGTCACAGGAGTCGTGGCGAGATAAAAATAAAAATAATAATAATAAGGTAGAAGATTTATTAAACTACACATTTTCTGCTCTAAAATAGTTTATTAAAATCCATTCAGTTAGAGCGGAAAATGCTCTCTCCGTAGTAACTTTCTATCATAAAGACGTAATTTCCGCAAGTCGTCTAAACCTGAATCATCGAATCACTTAAATCAATAATAAAAAGCTTCTAGAATTTTCCATGATCTCTAACCATGATTTTTTATGTAAACAGAAATTAATGTCTAGCGTCGATGTTCGACATAGCAATCTCGAATCTATTCCTGACGATAATTTTTATTTTAAAAGATTATTATTTAACTAATTTATAACCGAAATCAAAATTCGAATATTCTACAGACGATAATTTTACACAAAAAAGAAAAGAAATTAATTTATTGATGCGCAATGAATATCAAACGCGAAGAAAAAAGAAAAATAAATAAAAAGAATGATATTTTTGAAAAGTTTTTTCTTTGGAATAAATTTAATAAGACTTTCTTTAAAATAAAGGTTGATAAAAACAGGGAAAAATGAGTTTTATTGTGAACTTTAATAAATAAAGTTTAATTAATTAGATTTTTAATTTAGAGCCATTTTTAAATTTACGCATATTGGAATAAATGTTTTTTAAGGCTAATTAAGAATTTATATCGTTTCTATAAAGATTAATAGATAGGATTTTAACTTAATAAGTTGAAATAAGTACGGAATACAGTAAAACCTCTAAATAACGGGCACCTTGGGAGCACAGAAATTGTCCGCTATTAGGAGGTGTCCGCTATTGGGAAAACCCCAGCTATAGAAAAATTGCTAATGAATGCTTAATGTTTCATTAGTCGACATAAAAATGTCCTAAAACCTCTATTATATGATTAAACCAGAAATCAAAATAATTTTAAAGCATTAAAACTGAAATAAAATTGTGCATACCTTTATCCTTTTCTTCTTAAATTCTTACAAAAAAAAATTGTTACAAAAGTGTGCTTTTACTTTCGGTTACATATAATTTGTTTTTCAATGTGAAGTTTAAACTCTGTCAGTAGTTTTATTCCTTTTAAATCATCTTTAAAAGAAAAAAAAATGTATAATTGTTTGGTGTATTTTTTTGCTTCTTAAAAGCATACAATCTCCAATCATCCGAGGGTGGGAGGGGGTATGAGAGGGGATTTTCTCCAGCTCATCCCCACATTTATCTGTGATAACAAAATTTGTGATACATTGTCCTGATAAATTTAGAGGATTTTTTTTCCTCGTTAAAAAATAATTTTTTATTCTTTTTTGCCAAAATTACTGTTCGCTATTTGGAATGTCCGTTATTCAGAGGTTAAACATACAAAAATTAAAGTTTTGGGAGTGGGAATTCGAAAACTGTCCGTTAAATAGAGGTGTCCGCTATTCGGGAGTGTCCGTTATTGAGGTTTTACTGTATTGTTAAAAGGAAATGAATATAGCATAAGATTAATTCTGGCGAAAGAAAAAAAAGTAAATTTGTAATACCGTATTTTCGGGTGTATAGTCCGCGGCTTATACAAGGAAAAAACCTCCCAAAAAGCCGCTGCGGCTTATACACGGTGCGGGTTATACAAAGATTTTTTTTAATTGGATATCGTGATATTTTTTCTACAATTTTTAAACATTAAAAAATTTGAAAAAAAACATCGAAATTTGTAAATTTTTTCGCTATGCCTTGAAATCTAGAAAGTTTTCTCATGTTTGTAAAGGCCTTTGTTTTACTGCTTAAATGCAGTTATTTCTGGATTTGGAAGAACTGTCCCAACTTTCGCCAAGTATTGCACTGATAGATGTATAATAGCCATTGTGTTGTAGAGTACAAAATCCAAAATCCGGAACCCTTCCAATCTCGACAATTCTGAATTTAAGATCATTTTTAGTTTATTTTACAAAAAAATAATCTACCGACCCTGTTGCAAAGAACAAAAAAAAGTGCGTGATTTATATCATTTCGGAACGATTCAGAGTCTGTCGTTCTTTTTCGAAACGATTCCGAGGAATCATTCCTTTTACAGAGTTGTTTCTTTTCGGAATGAATTCAAGGAACTTTTCCGGATCGAACTTTTCCGGAGTCATTTCATTTCAGATAGAGTCCGAGGAATAGTTCCTTTTCGGAGTTGGTACCTTACTCTGTTGCAAAGAATAAAAAAATATGCGTGATTTATATCATTTCGGAACGATTCAAAGCAGTCAGTCTTTTTCGAAACGATTCCGAGGATTTGTTCCCTTACAGAGTCGTTTCATTTCGGAACGAGTTCTAGGAATCGAACTTTTCCGGAGTCGTTTCATTTCAGATAGAGTCCGAGGAATCGTTCCTTTTCGGAGTTGGTGCATTTCGGATCGATTCCGAGGATTCGATCCTTTTGGGAACCAATGACCTAAGATTCGTATACATTTTATGTCCGAAATTTTGCATTTATCATCGATTTTTTTTTTAATTTTCGGAAATTTTTTTTAAAAATATCACGCTTTTTTGAAAAAAATGCGCATAAACGCCGCATCGCTTGAAATTTTATCTTAAAACACGTAAACGCCGCGGCGTTTCTTCCGAATATTACGATTCTGATAATTTTAATTTTTTAGCCCAATTACTGTAAATATTATGCATCACGAAAAAATTTGGGAAATTTGTGTTAAAAATTATGACTAATGGCTTCTAATTTCGAACCCTGGTCGAAATATACGTTCGTAAATGGTGTATAGCCCGCGGACTATACACTGATGCATCTCCGCGGGTTATACACGAACTTTTTTTACTGCATTGCTCGATTTAGGGGTGCGGGTTATACACAGGGTGCGGGCTATACACCCGAAAATACGGTATATACATTATGTATATATATATTAGAGAGAGAGAGAGAGAGAGAGAGAGACTTATAAAACACTGAGAGAGATTCCTATTGACTCTGCTACATCATTGTTAACAGCTGTTTATGAATTCTTCATTTTGTATGTGCATAGTAAAAGGTATGTTGTCATTTGAAATAATATATGTGATGTTTAATTGTGTCTTAGGCTAATCGTGATCAATCAGGTCCTGCTGCACCTCTGTTACGTGCACAGCAGCAACCGCAACAATCCTCGGAAGGTGAAGAGGATGAGCGATGTATAAGTATGTTAAATTACTATTTATTTATTTACTTATATGCTGTTAAAGCTTTTTTCTCATACTACAAACATTCTATTACAGAGATAATTTTATTAAGACGCCATGCTTCTGAGTAAAAAAAGGCCCGGATGATATTGCAAAGTCTATGGGGGCGTTCTTTTCAAATATCTCGCTCAAATTTTAATATTTTGACTTTCTTTTGCATAGGATAATCTGTGGACGATCCACAACCGGCCTAGTTTTTACTTTTTCGATTTTGCTGTCATATTTATAAAAAAAATACTTTAACTTTCAGAACCGGCTTGAATCGGTTATGAGATTGAAACTATCCCAATTTAAAAAGAATATAACAAAAATAAAAAACAGTAAAATCCAGGCCGGTTGTGGATTGTCCTCAGCTATCCTATGCAAAAATAAATCACGTCAATATATTAAAATTTGAGCGAGATTTTAGAAAAGAACGCCCCCATAGACTTTACATTATCATCCGGGTCTTTTTCAATCAGTAGTGTGGGCTGTTGAAATAAATATTTTTTCCAGGAATGTGTTGAATATTCGGCCTATACGACTTTTTTGCCGTATAGCTGTGGTCGAATAAATTCAGAATGATAATTCATTTCCTTTTTTTTTTCCATTAAAATTTTTCATTGAGTTTTTCTCTTACTCGAAAATACTTTCTATTGGCTACTTTCTGGCAAATTCATGAGATATTCACAAAATACTGAAAGTGGTACTAACGTCAGGAATTTTAAACAATTCGTCGAAAAATGACGAAAATACACAATTTCTAATTTTTAGTCTAAATTATACTTTTACTATCTCAAATACATTCTGATGAAGTTTCGTAAAGATCAGATTATTATAAATCGTTTTTTAAATGAATTTATTCCATAACTGTCTCTTAAAGTCTTTCCAAACTCAACTTGCAAATATTTGTATAGCAGATTTTGTTTTATGTTTACGGTAGGTGTAAACAAAATGAATAGGCAATCTAAAAAGCAAATGTTCAGAAAAAGTCTGAGATTTATTTCGATTTCATTTGACCGGAATTTAACATTTAGGGTGGTTAAGTATCATATTGTTTGAATTTCATTTTTATCACTTGGTTTAACTTATTTGTTACCAAAATTTAATATTAAATGTCGAAATAAATAAATCAATTATCTTAACATCTGTCCCTTCTCGGGTTTAAATAGTGTAGGAAATATTTTTTTTTAAATTTGTTCTGCAAATTACGTTTTTTGTTTAATATATATCTATGGCTTTCAGTAATAACCAGGTAGGACACATTTTTAATATTTTGAATAGTTAATGTTTAAAGTTTTCAAATGTCTTTTTTATCATTACTTTTATGAAATAGATTAGAACTTAATAATTTTCACTACATTCAATTAGGATATAGGAACCTCTATTTTTGCCGAAATAGTTATTTAAAAATGGCTTTTATTAATTGAGAATAAATTTAAAAAAATTCAATTTTAAATGAAAATTTATAGTCGCCCTATAACGAGAAGTGATCGATTTTCATTTTTCAGTACTATGGCAGATGAAAGTACTCTTAAATTTACCTTTTCCATAATTATCTCAATTCTTTTCAAAAATGTGCCTCACCTGGTTATTACGGGAATCCATATATATATATTTACACACACTGTAAAAAATCAATTACCCAGATTACAACACAACGTGCGGGTAAAAAAATCGCCATCAATTTGTGTTGTAAATTTCAAGTATGCTGTAATTCTCTTTTTATCTCATTGGCTCATTGATGTCATGTGGTGAGTAAGTATCAGGTTAAAAGTGCAAAATACTACACGGTTTGCTTGAAAATATTTTACTACACGTGTGGTGTATTTTTTCACAGCAAGACTTGCTTGATTTTGGCTGTAATTTTACAACTTTTTTTTACAGTGCATAAAAATGTTAAATAAATTAACTTTTTACTGTAATTTTAAGCATATTTTCACATTCTATTTATTTTCTCACAAATTATTTAATTTATTATAAATCCGATATTTAAAATTATACAGCACACTTATATGAATAGTTTTAAAAATAAATTAGCACAAAAATTGTACGAGAAGATACATTTTAAAATTTACTTATTAAAAAAAAAAATAAATTTTTCGAACTTTGCCAGGAAAACAGAACAATTTATTGATAGAATCATTTTCCTTTAATTTCCTCTTTATTATTATGAAAAAAATTAAATTGCTTAAATAATAATAATAATAATTATAATAAAAAGCTCAAAAGTTAGAGTCTCCAAGGTTGGATTGAATTTAATTTCAGAAAACAGTCTTTGGCAAGAAAACCAAAGGAAAGAAGCAGCTTCAGATTTTGTTGCAAATGTTAGGAAATATTTTATTTGAAATTAATTTAAATTTGAGTTATAAATTGGGTTATAATATTTTAATGCATTTCATATGCAGCAAAATCTCCCTAAAGCGACTATTTTCCGCTCCAATAAAAATATGTCGCCCTGAGAAGTGGTCTCATATTGAAGATCATATTTTAATCTAGATTTTAATTGTTCAAAAAAAGGTAGCAAATAATGTTACTAAAATCTTTTTTCACATTCGGAAAAAACTTAAAAATTTAAGTGTGAAAAAATGTAATTACGTAAATTAATTGCTGCAGAGTTTAGAAAACTAATACATTGACGATTGCTTTGATTTAACATTTTTATCTTTTATAACTTTTATTTAAATGTCCTTTGAAAGGTTATTAAATAAATGCATTATTATTTTTTTTTTAATGGGAACAAATAATGATGCTTCATTACTTTATTTCTTTGGGAATTTCCTGAAAGAATACAATAGAGAAGGTTATTGAGAGTCATTAGTTTGTCATCAGAATTAAATTCATTGTCTAAAAAATGACAAAAGAGTTTAAATACTTAAAAGTTACTGGAATAATAAAAAATGTAAACTCTGTTTAGAAATTTATGATTAATGTGAACTCCTGAATTGTTTTTCTCAAAAACATTTTTGAAACAACCAAAAAAGGGAATTTGTCTCATTTACTTAAAAAAAAATTAGTCGTTCATTGAAGAAGTTTGATTGAGATGGTCTGGAATGGACATAAAATTAATATTGAGCCTATGGTAATAAATTTCATTCCATGAAAAAATGGTCGTTCAGGAAGGCGGCCGCTATGGAGGCAGGGGCGTGCGAAAAGAAAATTGCTCCCGGGGAAAAGTTAGAATTTCACGCCCCCTACCAATTTTTTTCTCTTCATAGGTCAAAAATGACGTTGGGAATATAAATTTAGCGCCCCTAAATGTCCGCTCCCGAGGCGTCCACCCTTTTCGCATGGCGCTGAATGGAGGTGGTCGAAAAGGGAGGTTTCACTGTATTTAAAACACTATTTTGGCATAATCTAAGTCCAAAAAAATATATATACACAGAGTTATACTAGAAGTTATGTTGCAAATTTTGGATTCAATAAGCAACTAATAATAAGGTGTTCCTTTAATCCTATTTTCCTCTATATATACGTGCATATATAACACGCATTTATAGGGGTAAATAAAAGAAATCACTTCGAAGTTTTAATAAAATTATTAAGCTTCTTTTTAATAATTATTATTAAATTATTACTTTTTTCTCTTTTTTTATTGCTATTTGTTGGAATAGTTTTAGGTTTATTAACGTTAAATTGCCTCGTTATTTTTCTGTATGTTTTAATTTTTACTATAAAATTATATATATATTTTTTTTCAGATGCTATTGCCCTTTTGGTAATTTATTTTCTAGGTATTAGTAGCACAGTTCTCGGTAAGTAAAATTTTGGAATCTAGATATATGAAATTAGCTTATTACTTTTTATTTATTTATTTGATGTTGTTTTTTCATATTTATTCAGTAGTTTTCTGAAATATTTCACACGCCTTCCAAAAAACAAAACAACAAATAAAACAACAACAAATAATAATAATAATAATAATAATAGGTAAACATGAGATAATTAAAAAATCAAGGAAGATGATAATCTACAAGTTCAGTAAACATTATTTAATCCGGCACGTTGTTGACCCCACTCATGTCGCATTACAGAATGAAATGGGAGAAAACGTCTAGAAGTTAGAATTACACAAAAAAAATGTCAGTAAAGTATGTTTTTTATTCTTTAAACAGCTTGGCTATAAAAACATTTACTTAATAACGTAAAGTACAACATATGAGGACGTTAATTTCAAAATTCGTCTTATCCAGAAAATAAAGTTTTGGGAATTCAACAAAAATCTGAGTCCATTGGTTTTCATTGTAAACCAAAAATTTACAATGACTAAAATTGGGAATAAAACTACTTTTTTTTGGACTGGTGTGCTTTTTCGGTGTAAATTTTCCAATAGAATAGATAGATAAAGAAAATATAGATCGATAGAAATTTATATGTGCTCTAAAAATTCATCTAAATTATTTTGTTTATCCTTCGCAGAAATAAAACGAAAACTTGAATCGAATGATCTACAGTCGGCTTTCGGTAATTCGAAATCGGATAAATCGAAACTTCGCTTAATTCAAACTTAACATGAAGTCTCCAAATTTTCAGTAGCAGAATAACGTTAAAAATTTTTATTTATTCGAACTCATTTTTTCTTGATTTCGTTTAATTCAAACTAACAAGATTCCGATTTTTTCTTTTTCCTTACTTTCTCCAGGACGTCAGATGGTCGAAATAACTTTCCTTCTTTCATTTTTGTCCGAATTGTTCTGAACAAATATACATGCAGTCCCATGCATTTGCTATCCGCTTTTTTAGTCCCTCGTTTGTCCCTCAATGACACCTCCACCCCATCTTCGTTAGTGCTTGTTCTAATAATAATTAGTTTATTTATATCTTTTAATTTACTATTAAGTCTTATTGTAATGATGACAGCCGAAATATATTTAAAAATACTATAAAATTATTTTTTTTGTAATAGTACACCTTTAAACATGTTTCCCTTTCAAACTTTCCATATTCGAACTCTGGATAATTCGAACATTTTTTGTGGTCTCGGCGACTACGTATCCATCGTTATATGGAGTTCCATTACCTGCGGTTTATTCTGCCAGCTGTTTCAAATGACAGACCAGATGTTACGACCAATAAGGTTATCTGAGCGAAAAATCCCAGCCGGCTATCGGCCAGATAACTTAACATGTAAAGCATTGGCCTTGTAAGCCAAGTATCCTGGTTCGATCCCCGGCCTGGGCAATTTTTCGCTCAGCTGGAAATATTCAATTCGTAAAGAGTAATTATGTTCTATATTTAAGTACATCTATATTTGGCACAGAATATGATACATTTTATATGAATTTTTCTACATAAGATTTGAGATTTTCTTTTGGTGGTACGTGAAAGTATGAACTTCTGTTTAGTGATACTTTGATCTAAAATTTTGGAAACCCCTGTACTTGACGATGCTGTATTTATTTTGTTTTTTTTTTTATTTACTAAAATTTCATAAAATTTGTGTTATGAGTATAATTAAATGTGCGCGTTTCTTTATCGTAAAAAAATTATCTCCAGTCTTTCTACATTTTACATATTAACCCCACCAAAAATATCTGAAGAAAATCTCAAGAAAATATCTGTAGAAAATCTGTAAGCAATTAACTCATTTTTAAAAATTTCTACAAATATTTTTAAGGATAGCTTAAAGAAATCTGCAGATAATTTTGAGGTAAAGCTACATCTGCAAAATTTCTTCAGATTTCTGTAGAAATACTGAAGAAAGTTGAGATTTCATTAGATAATGTTAAGATTATTTTTAGTAAGGAATGTAAAGAAATTGCTTTAATTTTTCTACATTTTTTTTTAAGTTTTGCTTTGATTAAAATTTCAGGAGCCATGCACTTGAATGATTGCCCTGCAGATGAAATAGTCCCGAAATTGTCAATTATTTTCGGAGGCTTGCTGCTGGTCTCGCGTCTGCTGAACTGTGTGTATGATTATCGAAGCATTACCCAAGAAGATTACTCCGAAGATAACCTGCCGTCCGGCCTAAAATGTCTAAATGGCCTTTTTTTCTTAGCGAAGGCTGGAGTGTTTTATTTTTGTAAGTTTTATTTTTGTAAGTTTTATATAGACGTGCTAATGATACTTTTTAGAAGCGAATAATTCTCAACCCCCCCCCCCCACGCACACTCACATACAGCAGGTATCCTTTCCAAATTCACAAAATACAGTGTTTAGTTGTATTAAACCTTTTTGATACTAATGATAAATCAACAGTAAAAGCTTAAGTTCTATAAATATAGAACATTAGAAACAAATTAGATCCCAACACCGAAAACAAATATATTTTTATCTTCATTCTAATGATATTTTCTAAAAGTGGCGAAAAAATCTCCCCCCCCCCCCCCTCGCACGCATATCCTTCTAAAATTCCCAATGTATAATTTTTTTGGTATTGAACACTTTGCTGCTAATGACATTTCAATAATAAAAGCTGAAATTCTATAAATATAGAACATTAGAAACAAATTAGTCACCATCTCCGAAAAAACAATCTATTTTTAACTTTACATGCGACAAAAATATATTTTGGTCGACTTAAGTTTTTCACATATAGAGTTTTGCTGTTGCGGCGTTTGTAAGTTATCATTTCAGTTGAGGCTTTGTTTTGTTACTCAAGTTCTGTGAAGAGGAACCGGATACCCAGTAGAGAGCAAAGTCGAGTGATGGCCTTTCATACCTAACAGCATGCATCTTCCTTATATTTCTCTTCAGTATATATCATGCCTCCTGAAAAAAAATTTAAAAAATGTAAATAAAAATACAGAAGTAAAATGTTAGGGGACAGAGGTGCTACAGACATTGTAAATTCATTCCCCTACAAATCCAAACTGCTTAAGGAAATTATCAAGTCTACCAGAGAGAGAAAAATGCATTGAAATAAATTAGTCAATCGAAATATCATAAGGGAAAATTTTTATAAAAATGAAGAATGTCTAGTCTTCTCTAGAGAAGGGAGAAGACTGCCTGCTTTTTACCGAAGGTGATAAGGATGTTAGTGATGCTTTATGCATTGCAAAAGACTTGTACACAATGCGCCAAGTAGAGGTGGATGGTCAATTTACACATTTTGCCAGAAGTTTGCCACGATGCCTGTAATGTATTTAATCCCTGATGGTAAAAGTTTTTTTTGCTATTTCTGTACCAAAATCAAAACGAAATAACTTGGTTTGAAAGATAAAAAATTTACTTGGATGGATTACCTTTCAAAATTGCTTGAATAAATTATTAAAATGCATTTGGGTAAGTTTTGTGCTTTATTTTCCTATGTAGCCGAATTTACCGATCCTTACCTCAAAAGTAATACTTTTATTATTATTTTTTTTAAGTTACCTGAAGATCGAGAACTGGGAACATTCAATTTTATTTTATGTGTATTTTTTTTCAATAGCCTCAATAATTAAGATACAGCCATGATTTTATTTGATGCCTTTTGGGTGGTACATTGGAATTATTCGTCTACTAAGTTATGGTAGCCGGTTTTATCCCACTTTCTCCTAATCGCATTTCTTTTGACGTTCAACAATAAGAAAATTCGTTTAAATCCATTCTTTATTTTTTGTAGTATGGCCCAATTGAAATAAGCAGCAAAATAAGAATAGTTTCCAATTATTATATGTTATTTAAAAATAAGCATAATATTTAACTATCATGACTGACATTATGCACCGTTGGCCATTAAAATTGTAACACAAGGAAGGATCTGACGAACATCAAAACCACATGAAAGGAAGAAGTTGGAATATGCAGCTGATATGTATTCATAAAATGTAATGTTGTTATTTCTTTTCGATTTGGGGTTATTACCCTCTACGTGGATAATAACGCTATTCAGAAAAAAATCTGCAGCGATCTTTTCTCAATTAATAACTATAAAGGGAGTTACTAGCAGAGAGTAACTGGGTTGGGTTGGCGCTAACATTCTTGCCTCCTGATCAAGAGATCCCCAGATCGAATACAACCGGCGCCAATCCACTCATTCTCTTCATTGGTGACCCGGACAAACACGGAACTTTCAACAACAATAACAGCTATCAACTCATCTCATAGTCAACAGATGGCAGCACCAAACAAATCTCTCAACGCAAAGCCTGTCATTCACGCATCACATTATGCGTACGACAGCATTCATCCACGAGTGCAGATCGTTCGTCAGACGACAACAATACGTCTTTCTCACTGAGGGGATACTCCTGCAGCGATCTCATCTCAATTTATCAGTATAAAGCGAGTTACAGGCTGAAAGTAAATTGGCTTAGCCTTTTCTTGACGCTAACGTTCTCGCCTCCTGATCACGAGTTCCCCAGATGAAATACAACCGGCGCCAATCCATCTCATTCTTCTCAAATCTATGAAATAAAATGGAATAATTGCATGTAAATTGTTAAACTCTATAGATACAAACCTACAGCCCTAGAAATTGAAAAATTTCTCTTACTTAGCATTATTTGCGATATCAAGATGCAATAATAATCATTTATTTTATTCTTTTCCTGACATGAAAAGTTAACTGCACTTAACGCATACAAATTTCTCTGTATACTTTTTGGTTTTCAACAATAACAATAATTATCGCTTGTGCATAAAATGAAAAATAAATCTTCTTTGAGTGTTTTTGTAGCACTGAAAAGAATTAACCGGAGTAATAAGTCGGAGGAGCCAGTGGAAGGCGTTATTACCTCGGTATATTATTGCGCAGTAATTTAAAAATACAAACTACATCCAAAGTCTTCTACATTTTTTAAGTACGTGAAATATATTACAACTTTATGTAGAAAACAAAGTATTTCATAATAAATATATAATGTTCAGATCCCATAACTTACCCCTCAAATTTGAGGTCAAGCTTTGGCTTTTACGTGCCTCTTTTAGGGATAAGGTCTAGAAATGAAGCAAATTAACTTGTATCGTTTGTTTATGATTTAGATGACACAGATCCCCCTTCTGCGCAGATCTCGTAGGTGCCATTTCTCTGATTTCTTCATGATTACACTTAATATTAGTACTTGCAAGTGTTCTCCAGTCCGGAATCATTACCACAGGACTCTTTAGTTATTAACCATTCGCCGGGCGCGCAAATTTTCATCATATGAGCGAGCGCGCGTTGTAAATTGTACAACAGGCGAAAAAGAATCAATTACTGCTGCTTTTTTAAAACTTTACAAATACTTTAACATACAAATATTATGAGTTATCTCTGATCACATTTTATGAAAGTATTTTGCAGTACACTTATTTTGTTATAACACACTAAAGCAGAAGTTTAGATACATAAAAAGCTACTTACTACTACAATCACAAAAATAAAAACTAATAATGAATTACTAAACAAGATTTAAGTCATTTCAGATTTACAGAATTAGTCCTATATTTCAACTATATTAGTCGTTTCATATATCAAGCATAGTATTTGCTTTTTTGAAGGCTGTTTGCAGATAAACCATGCGCATTTCATGCACTGTAAACAGATTAAAATGACAGGTGCAGCTAGTTGCGCAATCTGAAATACAAAGAACAACATTTTCAGAAACTGGGTAAAAAGATCCAGTAAACGAATACAAATGGTTATTAACATCCTCTGCTGCTTGAATTTTGTTTTAAAGAAAAAAGAAAGTGAGTGTTGTACTTTTTACAACGGCGCACCCGACGGAAGGTTAAAACCCGTTCGGGACCGCCGGCGCGGAGAAAAAGCTCTGCCACCGGCCCGTGCGTCTCGGAGAAAGATCTACTCTACGGGCCCAGCCATTTCTCCAAGTTATAACGCGTTAAAAAAATTCATAATTCTTAATATTTCGCTTATAAGACTTTACAGTCTTTGTAATATTGGTTAACATAATATATACTAACATTAGTAAAATTTCCATCGTTTTATTTCTTTAATTTAAATATTTATAAGCATTTTAATCACATTTTGTACATGTAATTCTAATGTTTAAGGAAATACAATACAAGTTACATGAAAAATTTATCTATATAGCACGTTAAAATAATACGAAAAGTAAATAAAACACACATAAAGATAGTTTGTAATAAAAATAAACAAATATAATTAATTATATATAAATATTTTCACGAGATTATAAAAGAAAAATATATAACATAAAATGAAAACCAACCTTTTAAGAAAAATTTATCAATGTGTGATATTTCTCAAAATATTGATCAATACACAGCCCTACATTGCATATTTTACTTTTATAATATGTCATAATAATATCATTATAATACATTCATAATATTACATTCATCTGGTAAAAACTTTATGTTAAAATGCCTCCAATCTAGGAAAAAAAAGAAAGAAAAGAAAAAAAGAAAGAATTCATCCACGAATACAAAATGACGCATTTTATCTGTAATACCCCCCATAAATAAAATAAAATCGCAATACCGAAAACGAATCCCAGACATTTAAATCACTTACTCTTACGAGCTCAGCGCATGGCTGTGTTTACATAAACAAACGAATGATACCCCCTCCCTCACACCCATCTAACAGAAACGAAAAAAATCTAGCAGGGTATGAAGGTCAATGATCGGACGATTACCATACTCGAAAATAACGGACATCTAACGCCATCTAGTATTGTTTAAAAATAGTAATATAACGTCCCGTTTTGGAAATTCAAATATGAACCCGTGGTCTCGTAGAGATGTTTCCAGTGAACCTCGTATTTGAACCCGCGGGCTGTGAAGAAAGACTTATCTGGGTGCGTATATGGGGCTCCGGTCCCGAACGGGTTAAAAGTACTTTAATTCAATATGTAAAAATACATTTTCACAGGGTTAGAAAAAAACCAGGTTTTTTTTTTGAAAAAAACCAAAAAAAACGGTTTTTTTGGTTTAAACCAGGTTTTTTTGATTTAAACCGGGTTTTTTTAAAACATGCTTTTTTAATACACATACATATATATTTATTGATTAAAAATAGATATTGTTGGATTACAAATAAAATAATTTCATCTGAAAATAATTTAAATTAAATAATTACAGTGAATTACGTAGAAAATTGAAAAAAAAGTCATATTTTAATTTAAACAATTAGTAAACAGTCTCATGATTAAAGAATAATTTACCCTACACTGTGAAACATTGATACTTTGAAAAATCTTGTAAACAATCTTTTGATTACTAATAATAAACATTTGATGTAGTTTGATGAATATAATATTCTTTTTCATATACTTTATTTAAAAATAAATTTGAAATATCTCTTGAGGGTTTTGTTTGTTGAGTGACAATTTGAAATATATACTTTTTTGGTCATTAGATTTAGCAGATAACAGGAGAAAAAATTTTATTGGTATTATTAAAATGCTATAACTAGCAACACATTTTCGAATACTCTCTTATTCAAGTTCATATTTTGATTTTTATTTTTATAGATAATCTTCCCAATCAAAAAAAAAAAAATTTCTTTTGCAGTTTGTCCAAAATCTGAAAGATCATAAAGTTATGTAGTTCCTATCATTGTGTATGTTATGATAGATTGCTTTACATAATCTACATTTTCTTTTTTAATGAAAATATTTTATTCTAAATATTGAATATATTTAACTATTTTTTTGATCAATTCATATGTTCTAAGCTTTTTCTTTAGAGCAATAGAATATGTTTTCCAATGCATACTGATTTTCAACCTATGCATAAAAAAATGACCTAGACTCACTAGAACCAATGCTTATTGCTGAAGTAAAGTGTACAAAGTATGAAATACTTACATTCAATATTTTGTAAGTCGTAAATTATAAAGAAAAAATGAGAAAATGTCATTTGATTTTTTCGAAAAAAACCAATTGGTTTAAATCGTGGTTTAAACCATGGTTAAAACCAATTGGTTTAAACCGTGCCAACCCTGCATTTTCAATTGCTTTGTAAATAGAATACTGTCTCATGTATCTAACAACCAACGTACAATGCGTATTTTCTTTATTTCCATTATTTTCTTGCATTTTAAAAAAACACATATTTTTAGATGAACTTAAGATTTTTATAAGAGTAATCATTAAGAACTTGACACGGATGCTTTTATGAAGAATGTATCTTTAAAAATATTACTGTTTTATTTGTATTCTACCACTACTCAATACTCTTACAGATAAAAAGTAAATGAAATTTTTTACAAAGCAACCGAAATTGTATTTTTACATGCCGATTTAAAACATATTTTGTGGTGGTTTCTCGAAAACCCCTGCCATATTTTATTTTAATTTATTTGTATTAACTATTTTATTTCCTATCATCTCCTTTTTATTAATGTTCTCATTTTAAATATTATTTCGATTTCGTTTCTTTTGATGCCTTCTCCTGTAAATATTTTTTCCTTACGTAGCTTATAGAATGTTCTAAAACGATAAAATCTTGTTTGAATTCATTCCTTCCGGTTTAAAAAGCTTCTAGAAGCTTCTCCATCGTTCTAAGGGTGGTTACTTCCGTTTAATCAGGCCCTCCCCTTGGCCTATGAAATTAAATTCTACAGGTGACGTGATTTAAGCAGTTAAGTGCCTGGCCACCTTTTTGGCTTTCCTTCTTTAAGAGTATTATCATTTTTTCCTATTAAATTCATATTTCCCTATACATTTGTACGTAGCTTGGCTTTTCTCTCTCGCTTCGCTCATTCTAACTTTGCCAACTTGGCGTGTTGCGAGATTATAGCAACCCTTTCTCTTTCCTCTCCTCCCCTCGCTGACAGCCGCTTGGGCAGTTGGGTTGAGATTTTGGAATGAGTAAGGTACGTCTTCCGCGCCGATCTAATCCTGTGTTCGTTTCACCGGCCGTTTTATAATCCAAGTAGGTTAAGAGGTATAGAATGAAATTTTGTGAGGATTTATGCAAAAATCGGGTGTACCATCCGATGTCATCTTGTTCTGCTCCTCTTCAAAAGTTTCCTCTTCCATCTCATATATCTTTCATGAAGATCATTTTTCCTTTGAAAACCTATGAAGAATCAATTAATGTTCTCGTAAAAAGACGTTTCTGATATTTTATGATCGTGCTTTTCCTAAAAAAAATATAATTATATTTGCAATGGCATCCCCAGAAGAGAAAGAGAAAATTCATCACTTTTGTCGATTTCCCCTTTTATGTTTCTTGAGATGTTATAAGTTTGTTTTTTTCTTGATCTGTAATAATATGATAGATCATTGTTTCTGTCAAGAGAATATATATAAAGAAAAATTATTGTAAAGTGAATATTGACATCTGTTACCATTCGGGGGAAAATTATTACAAGATAAATAACGATATATATATATTATTCTTCATAAGAAAATATTATAAAATATGATATCATTATTTTGTGCTTCAAGAAAAAGTAAATAAAGTTTTTTGTTCTACAATCTTCAACAAATTCGTCTTAAGTGATTTTTCCCTCATGTTTGTCTCAATTCATCATTCGTCAAGACTCAGGTAATATCTTTTCATTTTATTTTTCTTCTCTCAAGTGTTTGATTTAATATTATTATCAAAGAATCTTCTTCAAAGAACCTTTCAAGATATGTTTTTGTCATGTCCTTTTTTTGGGTATTTTGCTGGCCCTCATTCAGCACATTGTACTAAAATACCACTATCGATCATTTGGCCTATTTGATGGAACGAAAGCTACAGGCGTCCCCATCCTTCTTTCTTTGGAAACACAACAATCTATTTTCTTTAGTGCCGTGTTTCCTTGTGAACTAGTATTCTTCTTTTGGCACCATGTACTTTTTTGAATCAATTAATATTCTTCTAGACATGACAATTATTAAATGATATTATGATTTGTTTATCTAAATATGTTTGAAAGTAAAGTAAATTTCGTTTTCAATATCTGTGTTCTTCAAACAGTGATCAATATTTTATGATGATTCTTTATTGAAAGAGATGTAATAAATGATTATATAATATATTTTGATTTTATGCTAAAAATAATTTTTTGAGAACAGAAGATTCTATATGTTATTTAATAAAACAGGTGAGTCACAATATATGAATAATATAATTTGGTGATATTTTTTGTCTTGATATATTTTATAATTGATATCATATAATATTTAACGAAAGTGCTGGTCAAAATAATTGATTATTTTACTGTAAGTTATTCTCTTCTTTCCATAAAAATAAGAACATATGTATTGCAAGATATGATAAAAAATTTTGGGTCTTGTATTCTTGATCCCATGCTAGGAGAGATATGTTCCCATTTTTCTTCTTTTCGTCATACATTTTTTTTAACATATAAAAATGGTGCATAACGTAAATGAAATTCGTTATTATTTTAGATAATGTGTCAATTTATATATTGTTTATTATATGACCAGTCTATAACCAAATTTAACCTGTCATTTATTGAGCTTTTACTTTAAATATCTCATTATGCCTCCTAAACCAAAGTTAAACATTGCAATACAACCTTTTGATGGCAACCCGCAGACTGTAGAATTCTTCTTTGATCAGTTATCTGATCTACAAGAGTTAAATAATTTTTCTGACAAAGAACTTTTTGTTCTTTTCAAATCAAAGCTTGAAGGTAATGCCTTATCTTTTTTCCTTGAAACACAGTCTCAATTCAAGAACACTAATTTCCAGGCCATTCGTAAAACTTTTATAGACTATTTCTTACCCTCAAAAAAGGCTATTTCTCTCAAATCCTTGCAAAATTTAAAGTTAGATTCAAATGAATCAGTCAAAAATTTTGCATTTCGTCTTGATACCAGCTTCGCCTGGCATATCCCAAATTAGATTCTGCTGCTCTAAATTCACTAAAATTCACTCATTTTCTTGAGGCTTTGCCTAAACAAATTAAGAGAAAGATTCTAGAAGAAAACATTTCCTCATTTGATTTAGCTCTTGAACGAGCAAATTTTCTTCAAGATATATATGATTCTCCTCCTAAAAAATCTTATGAGAATTATGATCAACTTTATTGTTTGGATAGTGAAAAAGGTCATGATAATTCTATGGCTTCTATTAAAGTACTCCATAAGACTCCTATAAAACATACGAAGGATAAAATTTATGTCAATTCTCAAACTACCTTTTCACCATCTGTAACTCAAAATGAAAATTCTCATACTTATCGTAACCTAAAAAGAAAACCTAGAACGTATTCACCTTCTCCAAATAGACAAGATGTTGCAGATAAACATAAAAATAATTTTCGTCAACAAAGGTCATATCGAAAACGTCCTTTTTATCAACCCACCTTCGACAAATTTTCTCACAAAAAAAACTCTGCATCCTTTTATCACAATCAAAACGTTTTGCAATGTGCGTTTTGCGGAAAATTCAATCATCGTATGGACACATGCTACAAATTTAAAAATCTTATCAATTCTTCTAACCAAAACTCTTCATCTCAGTTTTTGTCTAATTCTCACAGAAGGAAGAATTACACTTCTTCTTCTGAAAATAAAAATAATGTCTATCATTTAAACTAATAGGGGAGACTGGTTCTACTGACCGCCTTCTCTCCCATAATTTTCATTCAGGGTCAGTACATTTTAGTGACAAAAACAAACGTCACTGTAACAAGGGCTCGTCAGTCACCTTAGTATCATCTACTGCTGTACAGACATCCCCTGTAACACCTAAACTTAATAAATCTTCATGTTATCATAATTCTACGACATCCAAACAAACTTTTGAAATTGATGATGATGTACAAGAAAGACACGTCATCTGCAGTTCCTTTGATCATTCTTATGCTCTACCATGCATATCGATAAACATAATCAAATCTTAACTTTAATTGATACTGGATCAAGTTTGTCCCTTTTGGATCAAGAATGCTTTAATAGCATTAAATCCAGAATTCACTACAAATTCTTATCCAGAAATGTGTCAGTGTCAACTATAAATTCTAAAGTTTTTTTCAAAGGATGCATCGAAATAGCATTTAAAATCGACAAATTCTTTTTCCATCATGTCTTTTACCTTACAAAGATACAAAATGTCAACTTTCAAGCCATTCTTGGGTTTGAGTTCATCAATAAACATTCTAATAACCATTTCTTCAACTTTTAAATCTATATTAATTAAAGATAAACATATCCCTTTTCACAGTCATAATGAATCTCCTACTTGCTATTTCATGAATTCTGAATGTGCTTATGACAATTTAAATGTACCATATTCTTTAGATACACACAAAATGCCTTGTTATGAAAATTCTATACCAAATAATCTAAGTAATGGTACTTATATTGATGACGTATATGGAAATTATGGTGACACCAATTTACAATTAGTCAATAATTATGCAACTTCTCCCTACAATTATAATTTCCAAAATAATGATTTTCTTATAAATAGTGTTGCTAATACTGCTATGAATTATCATAATCCCTATATGGATGGTAATTTTACTTATTTTCCTAACTATTTTCCAACTGATTATGGTAATGTTGTGAACTATTTATCTACTAATAATAATATGCCTGACAAAAATTTTACATCTGAAAGTGCTAATGATGTCAGTTATGTTGGTGAAAAGCAAACTCATTTAAATATTTGTAATAAAATTTTGGTGAATTCCAACATGGTACAAACACTTAATAGAGAATTAATCCCTCCTAATTCTTTTGTTTATTTACATGTCAAGTACTTGAATCTTCCATCTGAATATTTTATTTTTAAACCAGCTTTAAAAAATAAAGGTCTTGTTTTACATGAGTCACTGCATTCTAACTCTTCAATTCAAAATAATTTATTTTTGGTTGTATGTCAGAATATATCAAAGCTGGACATTCATTTAAATAAAAATGCAATTATTGGTGAATGCATTAATGTAGATGAGAAGGATATTGAGGAATACTCTTTTGATTTAGATTTTGAAAATGAATATTGCAATTTAATTTTACCATCTGAAGAAATTAAAAGAAAACGTGTTCAAGAACTGTCTCCAAATGATTTTGACCTAAAACACTTACCTCCTCATGAAAAAGACTCTTTAACAAACTTATTATGTAGTAAAGCTCTAGCTTTTTCCAAATCTCTGGACACTTTAGGTCATACCGACCTGGTTAATCCTCAATTTTCAATGTTAAATTCTCATCCAGTGAAAACCCTACCTTTTCCTGTGCCACAGGCACTCGAGCAAGAAGCTCTTGACCAAATTAATCAAATGC
The DNA here is from genome assembly GCA_964019185.1 of Maratus speculifer. Classification (NCBI taxonomy): domain Eukaryota; kingdom Metazoa; phylum Arthropoda; class Arachnida; order Araneae; family Salticidae; genus Maratus; species Maratus speculifer. The sequence goes on along the minus strand of OZ025294.1, from coordinate 293,704,022 downwards.
TAAATGCTGGTATTATTGAAAGATCAAATTCATCTTGGGCGTGTCCTATGCTTCTTGTTAAAAAGAAGAGAACAGATATGTCGAAGCCTCAAAAATATCGTTTGGCTCTTGATTTAAGATTGCTAAATTCCATTATTATTCCATCTTCATATCCTCTTCCATGAATTCAGAATCTATTGGTGCAATTATCAAAATTTAAGTATTATACTACTCTTGACTTGCCCTCTGCATACTGGCAGATCGCTGTACCTAAAGAAATGCGAAATAAGCTCAGTTTTACTACTCCAATTTTGTTTGGGGAATTTTTACCTACCTTCGTCTCGTTTTTGGCTTGAAGACAGCTGCGAGCACTTTTCAACAATTAATTGATTCAGTTATTCAATTATCTGAAATTGATTCGTGTTATGCATACCAAGACGATATTGTGGTTAGCGCTAATTCATTTGAAGAGATGGTCATAAAACTCACAAAGCTCTTAGACACTCTTATTGCCAACAATATCACTCTTTCTCCTGAAAAATGTTCTTTTATGCAAATTAGTATTAACTTTTTAGGCTTGTTTCTATATTCTTCCTATTACAAGCAACATTTTAAAGATTACTTCCTTTCCAAAGCCTAAAACTAAGAGGCAAACCAAAAGCTTTATAGGATTATGTTCATTTTATAGGTCAATTATACCGAATTTTGTTAATTTGATTACTCCCCTCATTGAAGTCACCAAACCTAAAAATAAATTTTCTTGGAAATCTAAAATGCGTTTAAAAAATTACAAGACATATTATTTCAAAAACCTATGCTAAATCTTCCAAAGTGGGATCAGACTTTTTATGTTAATACTGATGCATCAAAGACAGCAATCTCAGCTGTTCTTATGCAAAAATTTGACGGTGAACTGCGTCCCATCTCGTATTATTCCAAAACTTTATCTCAGTCTGAAAGACAGTATCCAGCCATTAAATTGGAACTTTATGCCATTTACAAAGGCATAACGGCTTTTAAATATTACATTTTTGGTCGATCCTTTATTCTTTTATCGGATGCCAAACCTCTCAATAATTACAAAAAGGCAACATCACCTGCTGACATCACTACGCGGTGGATGTTAGAACTGTCGGAATACTCGTACACATTCCAACATGTACCAGGCAAAGAAAATGTGTTAGCAGATTTTCTAAGTAGAACACCTCACATTCCTACTGAAGATCTCCATACTAATCCAGATCTTGTTTCTACACAAGAACCCCTACCAATTGTTGACAATCAAAATGATTTACATAATGAAATTCCTCATTTTCCATGTGGTTTAATTGACAAGACACACCACACCTGTCATCTTCAAAGTGACTCTTCACCTCCAAATAATAACAATAATGAAGACCCATTATTAGGAATTTTTGATCACACCATCTTCTCTGAACAACAAAAAGATCCAAAAATTAAGAAAATTTATGAAGATCTTAAAGCTAACAAAAAATCTAAAGGTTTAAATGGCTATTATATTAATCCAAATAATGATTTACTTTGCTACAATGGACATTTTTCTTCAGAAGATATTGAGCTACATAAAGCTGTTTTACCTTCGTCACTTAGAGCAAAAGCTTTAAGAATTGCTCATATTACTCATACTGGAATTCATAAAACTATTGTTAATTTAAAGAAAAGATTTACCTGGAAAACCCTTGTTTCTGATGCCATTAATTATGTCAACTCTTGTGAAATTTGTTTAGTAAACAAAAATCATAACAAAAATACTGCTCCATATTTACCTGCACCACTACCTACAGCTCCCAATCAAAAAGTTTCCATGGATTTACTTGGCCCATTGAGAAATCGCCAATATGTCATGACCGTCATTGATCACTTTTCTCGTCATTTAGAATTATGTGCCTTGAATAACATTAGCGCTGAATCTGTTACCAAAGCTCTATTACATTACATTTCTACTCATGGAAAGCCCGAATTAACTCTTACTGATCATGGCTCTCAGTTCACTAGTGATATGTTTTCTTATTTTAATAAAAAACTTGGCATTAAGTTGGAACACAGTTCTGTAGCCCATCCCCAGGCTAACGGATAAGTGAGCGATGCAATACTCAAATAAAATCGTCTGTGAATACAATGGCTTCCCAAGGATTTGATGTACCAACTGCTCTAAAAATTCACCAATCCATATACAACGCTACGCCTCATCCAGCCACAAAATTCACTCCAAATCTTCTTCATTTTGAAAGAAAGGTAAATGACATTTATGCTAATTACAAAACTCAAGCGTCCTGGAAAATTCTCAACACTGCCTATGAAATTCATAAATTAATGGATGTTATTGAGAAAATATACTATCAAGCTTACAAAAATAACGAATCTTCTAGACAAAAAGTGTACCAAAAATCAAGAGAAAAATTAAAATTTGCCAACATCAATGTTAATGATATTGTTTACGTAAAATTTCCCACTGTGTTTAACAAAAAAGTACAAGACCCATACATAGTGAAGAAAATAATTTCTCCTGTACTTATTCAAATTCAAGATTACAATAATAATCAAGCATCACCAATGTTGATTCACACTAATCGAATCTTGAAACTTCAAAAAAGAAATGATGCATTGCAATATCCTTCAGTTTCTTCTAAAGATGCATCACATGATCAAACAGCTGTCTATAGTGCATCTTCTGCTCCTGTGAGACAACATTTTCCTACTCAAGTTTCTAATCATGATGCTGCTTGTAACACATCTCCTCCAATTCTTTCTTCTTCTAAGTGCCAACAAACATCTTCATATTCGTGTCAGTCAGTACATTCACAGGCTCCTCCTGATAACACTCACACTGCTGTGAGAAACACGTCTACTCAATACAAAAATTATGATCTTCGCCCTCGCACTCATAAAATGTATAAAAAATGAACTAATCTTCTTTTCTTTTTTTCAGGATGACTCTTGACTTGTAACATATTCAGTCAATACTAGTTCGACTGAATAATCGAGTATGAAGTGTGACTGTATAAATTTTTTTTGTTTTCTTCTTCCAAGCTGCAGACAGCTGTTATATTTTTTTTCTCTTCTTTATTTAAGTCATCTTCTCCTTGATGCAATGCAATTGTCATCCTCCATAAGTATGTAAAGTTTTAATATTTTTCACTATTCACTATATTCTCTTCTAAATCATAATTATTGTAATATGTATATACGCTCAAATATGCCATATACTGGTACTTATAACCTTACAAAACCTTTAATTTCAATAGTTGGAGCTAAGTTGAGAAAGAATTTGTCTTTTATATACTTGTTCAAATATTGTGTCATTATTTGAATTATTTTGACAAATGTTTATTCTATAAAAGAAATGTAATTTGTTATTGGTGTAAGGTAAACATGAGTACTCATGATATCAATTTCCCTATTGTGACTTATATACTAATTTTCTTTTTACAAAGCATGCAGGCTCTAACATTTAACCTTTTTTAAAAAAAATGATGATGAATGATTCAGAATAAATATTTTTTTTTGTGTGTATGCCTTTAAGTATTTGAAAGTTCATAGAGATGTAAACAAACAAAAAAAAAACGATTTTTTTTTTGTTATACTATAATCATACTTTGGATCCAAAGATATTTGTTGAGTCATTATATATTTATATAAAACAAATACTTGATATAAGTTTGTAATGGAAATCTTGGGTAATTACGGTATCTTGCAGATTTAATATTGACTATTACAAGTTATCATCAATGCCGTGAAAAGTAGATCGATAAAAAGACAAATATGCAGCCAGGTTCTTTAAAGTAAAGTTTTATTTTTGCCCTTTCGAGAGAGTAGGACGCTCAACGTAATTATTGGTAGTTACAGCAGGGCCAGGCCAAGAGAAAAAGTGACCGTTCTTTTAGTCAGAACCAAGATAACATCAGTTGTCAGATATCGCCAAAGGTTACAATGTTTGGCATGTATATGATATTTGGCCAAAATATGCGTGCAATATTTTTTCTTCTGAGAGAGAGATTTTGTACTTAGCATATTAACAAGATAATCGCTAATTGGCGATAAAAGAGTTTAAACTTTGATATTGGAATTTGAAAAAACAAAGGAATTTTGTGGGATAGGCTTTGGGGCTCATGAGGCGATCTAAACTTTGCGAATGGATACCATATAAGGAGCGGTAGCATGAGAAGGAGATATATTGGAATATGTACGACGCGCAAAACATCTTATGCAGCATTTTTATTGTAGAGCAGCTGGAATAAGAAAACCACATTCGGTTTTCATGACCATATAAGGTATGGAATGAATGAAATATATGTGCTGGGATTTCGGTGACCGTTACATTAAGGGATTGGTTTAAGTATTACTAAAATGAGAAAAGGGGCGATATATTTATAACTTCAACTGTAATGTAGATCCTGTTGTGATCATGATTTTAGTTACTTTAAAAGAAAGGATTTTTTTTTTTTTTAAATAGAGGAAAAGATAAGTTTATCAATTTGTTACCTAACATCGTCATATTCAATGATATATGACATATTGATATCATAATGATAAATAAAAAAATGATCACTTGTTGTTTAAAAATGTTTCAATATTACAATTAAACATATTCAAAATATTTTTATATAAATTTTTGACATAATAGATTTTTGTTTGTATGTTGACATTATCAAAGTCATATGGTAGATTAATATATTCATGTAAGTTCCTTCTATCAGAGTGTAAATATCCTCTGTATTTTATTTACTTTGAATATACTATTGAAAGTGATTTTGAATTTATGTTAAAATTGTTCAAGAATATCTGTTTATGAGAGTATAAATAATTCTCTCTTTGAAATTTGTTATATTCATTTTCAAGGTATTTTTATTGGAAAATAACATTGTCCTTTTCTGAGAATTTACATATACCTTTTTAGAATTTCTTATATTTTTTTTTAAATGTTGTTGTTGGATGAAACTAAAATTATTCAGTTAAGATTAATTAAAATCTTTAAAAAGGTACTATATGTTGATGTATATATTTTTATGAGAGCCTAAATACTCTCTCTTGACCATTTGTATATTTTTTTTTCTTTTTCAAATTCTCAACTTAGAAATTCATTGAAATTAATGATTGTCAACATATGTCATTTGAAACCATTTACTTGTGTATACAGTCATAATGTGGTTCATTTAGATGTCAACTGAATATGTATACATGTTGTTATTTTTATAATCAACCATTCTTACATATGCTAATATTTAATTATTATATTGCATTTGCACAGCTTAACAAGAGACTGCTAATAGTTAAAGACTGTCATTTCTGCAAATATATAGACTTTAACATTTTTCTTTGATACATGATAGCTTCTCCTAGAAGAAAATTATTTTTTGTATACCTTCTATTTTAATATTTACTATCTTTTATATAAGCATAAGAACTGCTATTATGATAGTAATTTTTATTATCATTTAATATAATGTAAAGCATCATACAATTATTTCTAATTCATTTATTTTATATGATTATTTTATATTTTTGTACATGTTTTAGAAAATATTGTCTCGATGAAAAAATTATTGAATTTTGTCATCTCTCCAATATTTTCTTTTGGGGAGGCCCGGGTAAATATGTGGTGGTTTCTCGAAAACCCCTGCCATATTTTATTTTAATTTATTTGTATTAACTATTTTATTTCCTATCATCTCCTTTTATTAATGTTCTCATTTTAAATATTATTTCGATGTCGTTTCTTTTGATGCCTTCTCCTGTAAATATTTCTTCCTTACGTAGCTTATCGAATGTTCTAAAACGGTAAAATCTTGTTTGAATTCATTCCTTCCGGTATAAAAAGCTTCTAGAAGCTTCTCCATCGTTCTAAGGGTGGTTACTTCCGTTTAATCAGGCCCTCCCCTTGGCCTATGAAATTAAATTCTACAGGTGACGTGATTTAAGCAGTTAAGTGCCTGGCCACCTTTTTGGCTTTCCTTCTTTAAGAGTATTATCATTTTTTCCTATTAAATTCATATTTCCCTATACATTTGTACGTAGCTTGGCTTTTCTCTCTCGCTTCGCTCATTCTAACTTTGCCAACTTGGCGTGTTGCGAGATTATAGCAACCCTTTCTCTTTCCTCTCCCCTCGCTGACAGCCGCTTGGGCAGTTGGATTGAGATTTTGGAATGAGTAAGGTACGTCTTCCGCGCCGATCTAATCCTGTGTTCGTTTCACCGGCCGTTTTATAATCCAAGTAGGTTAAGAGGTATAGAATGAAATTTTGTGAGGATTTATGCAAAAATCGGGTGTACCATCCGATGTCATCTTGTTCTGCTCCTCTTCAAAAGTTTCCTCTTCCATCTCATATATCTTTCATGAAGATCATTTTTCCTTTGAAAACCTATGAAGAATCAATTAATGTTCTCGTAAAAAGAAGTTTCTGATATTTTATGATCGTTCTTTTCCTAAAAAAAAATATAATTATATTTGCAATGGTATCCCCAGAAGAGAAAGGAGAAAATTCATCACTTTTGTCGATTTCCCCTTTTATGTTTCTTGAGATGTTATAAGTTTGTTTTTTTCTTGATCTGTAATAATATGATAGATCATTGTTTCTGTCAAGAGAATATATATAAAGAAAAATTATTGTAAAGTGAATATCGACATCTGTTACCATTCGTGGGAAAATTATTACAAGATAAATAACGATATATATATATTATTCTTCATAAGAAAATATTATAAAATATGATATCATTATTTTGTGCTTCAAGAAAAAGTAAATAAAGTTTTTTGTTCTACAATCTTCAACAAATTCGTCTTAAGTGATTTTCCCTCATGTTTGTCTCAATTCATCATTCGTCAAGACTCAGGTAATATCTTTTCATTTTATTTTTCTTCTCTCAAGTGTTTGATTTAATATTATTATCAAAGAATCTTCTTCAAAGAACCTTTCAAGATATGTTTTTGTCATGTCCTTTTTTTGGGTATTTTGCTGGCCCTCATTCAGCACATTGTACTAAAATACCACTATCGATCATTTGGCCTATTTGATGGAACGAAAGCTACAGGCGTCCCCATCCTTCTTTCTTTGGAAACACAACATATTTAACCCTATATTACAAAGGCTGTTTTCGCAAATCGTTATTACTAAGCGTTATCCTGCGAGACTACTCTGGATAAAGTCATAGTAAAATACAAATTACCGTTAAAACATGATTATTACATATCAAAATGTAAGTTTAAGATGTCAAGTAATACCATACATTGTGAAATATCGAAGAGATTTCAGCTCTAGTAGAGTAGTCTGGCAGACGACACCTTTGTATTCTAAAGTTAATAACTGCATTAAGAATATTATGTCGTTATCAAAGAACACAGACGTGTAAAAGATCCCTTTTTTAATAAAATAATACCTCAAGAAAATGAATTAACACGTAAATGTATAGTATAATACAGGTATTAACCAAAAGGAAAAACCTTTAGTTTTTATGTATTTCAGTATTATGTAATACATACATATATAATACTGCATTAAGTATGTAATATTTTTGAAATTTTAGTTGTTTTTTAGTTATCATCTTTCTGTGTACACTTATTCATTTTTTTTTTCGTTTACAGTATGCGTTTCTGTTTTACGTATTGATCCTGACACTAACCCTGAAGATAGCGGTCTAAAGAACTACTGTGATTATGGTCTTTACATGGCTTGTTTTTATGGATGTACTATTGGGTTGATATTTGTCGTACCGATGATCATAATTACATGTATTTTAGTAGTAAACGATTTTTTCCGAAAAACCTGTTAATCTGTTAGGGATTCCAGACAAATCTGCTCATCTTTGGGGCTGTCCATAAATGTCGCACGTTTTTAAATATTTTGATCCCTTCCCCCCCCCTTTGTCAAAAAATGTCATACTTCCTCTTACCCCCTTCCCCTCCCTTTATCACATAATGTCACACTTCCTCTTACCACATTCCTCCCCTCTTGTCACATGTCACGCTATATTACATAAACATATACTTGCGGTTCAGAAACAAAGCATTACATTGTAGATCATATTTCAATTTTTTATATAAACTTTAACTATGTGTTTCTATGACATTTGGAGCATAACGGTAAAAATGATTCATGTATTTATTTTTTATGAAAGAATGTTAAGATTTATAACAAAAAATAAACAATATAGTATAGTAATAAATATTACTAAGTATGAGCAATTGAAAGCAGTAGTATTTTGGAATTTGAATTTAACGTACTGGACTTTTTAAATCTTATCTTTATTTTAAGAACACAAAATAATTTAAATTTAAAATAACTTGAAAATTTAATTTTGCTAATTTTTAATGTTTGTATTTTAATCAAAATGTGTGTCGTCACTTTTCTTCTTACCCCCTTGTGACAAACCGTAACAATTTCATGAATCCCTCCCCCTCCAAGAGAGAATCATTTATGGATGATCCCTTTCTTTATATTTACAAGAAGCATAAGAAAATATATTTGAAACGATGTACTGAAAATTATAAAATTCAAAAAGTAAAAAAAAATCAAAATATACATAAATAATAATTTACACATTTTCTTGTTATATGAAAGAGAAATTACTATCAGAATTTAATACATACCCATAGGATTAAAGAATTGACTGTTACACGATTCTGCATGTCGTAAATAATCATAATGCTCTTTTTTTCATGAACTATCATTTGATCTGTCAGAAATATTGAAAGTACCATTTTCTTTAAATAATCCTCAAATTGATCGAAAAAAAAAGATTCCAAATCTTAATTGGGAAAAAAGCAGAAATTCACAGAAAAATTGCATGTAAATTTAAGAATGGAAGTTTGCTCTTGAATTACAGATCATGACAAATCATGTTGTGATTGATTTACTTTGATGTATATTAGATTTCATATATCATCTGTATTTTAATTCAAAAATTTTCTCTTTTTTAATTTTAATAAATTACGTTACCATCCATTGTATTTTGAGAAATTTTTTCACAAATATCATAATACAACTGCAAAATAGTTCGTTTACAGCAACAATTATATATTTGTTTTATAATGGACAAACGTGTCTGTCCGTAATCTGACGTCATTTTGTGAATGGTCGAGGCTAACGGAAAAGACAGGCTACCGGGGTGCATTCCACTTAACTTTTTTACACACCGCTGGAGTCACGTGATGATCCAATTCACCAATCCAGGCGTACGAAATGAGTATCACGTCACTCTAGCGGTCTCTAAAAAAAGATACTTGGGATACACCGCGGTAGCTTGTCTTTTTCGTTAACCTCCGTAAATGGCAAAACTAGATGATTGAATTTCAGTTTTGTAATTTTATTTGCTTCAAAATATCACACAGTTTCAAATTTTTATACTGTTTTATAACTGTTTTGTGTTTATTTTTATAACCGTATATGCGAAAAATTTTTGTTTCAAATACAATTTGTTTGAAAACTGTATCTCAATTTACTAATTTATTCCGAATTTTAAAAATAATTTCAAGCATTACATTTTTAATGCATTGTTATGGCATGCGGACCCTATTACGGAAGAAAAGAATCCATATTCATTTAAAACAATATAAATAATTCAGAATGTGACTGGGTTAAGTTTCCATAACAAAAATAAAACTTCGTTAATAAATTAAGTATATATAATAAAATGAAATAGAAATTAGGTTAGCTAGACGTAGGTTATAAATTTCCAAATATTGTTTCAATATAGTTTTTATATTATTGCATTAATTTAACTCATTTAATGTAAGATACATGCTTTTTACAAATCGCACCCTTGCTTCAAAAGTGTCAAAACTCAAAAATTGGGCTTTATGAGTTATGGCTGCCATTCTACTTAGTTTTTATTCCTCTACCAATCGCCTAAAATTGACGACAGAATACTGAAAATCGAATCACCAAGAACATATATTTGTATAAAAAATGGCCAATAAGCTAGTGATCTACATTGACCGGAATTTTCACGCCCGGGATCGGCCCTACCCGGTGTAAAACTCAAAAGTTCCACCCGGTCCGTTCTGTACCGAAACAATTTCTACTATTCCGAAAAAAAAAATAAGATTTTTATCATAAAAAAAGAAAGCTAAAAACATCATCCATTTTGAAGCTGTGTAATGAAAATTTGATTTTCTCAAATCCAAAGGAGCTAATTCATTTCTTTTCGGAAACGCATAAGATTGGCAAGTGTTTTTATTCAAAAACTATGAAATTGAATGACGTTATCCACTTTTTTATACAAGCAATTAAAAAAATTACTGTCAAAGTTAATGTGTTGAATCGAATTTTCGAAAGCGACCTCATGGAAAGTGAGAAAAATCTGCAACCACGTGAGAAGAATCTCTTAAACCTCAACAAGTATTCACAAGTATCTTATTTTTGTGAAATAGAAAACGCTATTTAATTCCACATCCTTTCAATAGTCAGGCTTGTCAATTTTATTCCTTTGCAGTTAAAAATTAGTCAGAAAATATGTCAAACTTCCACGTTGTTGAGAAGTGAATTTAAGAAATACCAGGAAGTTTATTTCGTAAGATTACGTTAACGCAAGTTCATTATCGCTATTAATACTTTTACAAATCATGTATGCCCAACACATCTTGAGAATAATTAAGTCTAGTTCCGGCCTGGCTTGACTATATGCAGAAAAAAATGCAAGCCTGATCACAGTTCGGCACGAGTTCGCTAAAAAAATATTAAGCCCGGGTTAGACACAACTGTCCGATGCCGATCTCTACACTGTACAATTTACATTTCTATATTGATATTGAATAAGACTCTATTGATAAGATACTTGAACAAGTATCAGATTGTGACGCTCATTTACAGTTATTTTTGTTAAAATCATATTTATTGAAAATAGCTCATATTTTATCGTTTTTGAATATGAATTCATCTTATTTTTGACATTGTTCAATTCAGAAATAGTAAGACCATAGCTACTTGCAATATCTTTTAAATATGTTAAAAATGTTAAAGAAGGAATCCTTCTAAAAAAGTTTTAGAAAGAAATTGTCATTAACCTGGCTTAATTTTAGAAGGAAGTTGTCATTATCCTGGCTTAGTTTTAGAAGGAAATTGTCATTATCCTGGCTTATATATGCAGAGAAGTGACATAAGAGTAATTACATAAAATTAAATTTATTATTTAAGTTCTTCAAAATTTAGCAAATTTACATGGAAAATTCTTTATTCTCCAATAGAAAATAAATTTATCTCTTAAAATTTTGAATTGTTTTGAATTGTTTTCAATGTCGTTCGATATCTCAGATTATCAAAATCTGATATTTTGTGATATTCATCCCTATCCAGCAGTATTACCTTATCTGACTGACTTTTTTAGAAATTTTTATTTCAGTCCACAAAAATTGAATTGGAATTTATTTTTACTTTCAATAATTTTGTAATAGAACTGCCACAGGTGACTATTTTTATATTTTGTTCACAGCAGTATTTCTCTAACATAATTTTTGAAATATTTTTTTTTTTAAGAAATGTTGCGATATTGTGTGTTAAGAATTTCTATTTAGAGAAAGTGGTGCCAATTAGATTTAGAAATAGTCACTTGTGGCTACCCTGTTTTTGTAAAGCAAAAATAGAGTTAAAACTTTCTGGTAAGAATTCGCAATTCCAAATTTAAAAATCAGCCATGCCAAGACGTACGTTGCATAGTTCATTGTGGTAAATGTCTAAAATAGCATGTAAGTCAAACTGTGTACGTCATAGAGCTCAAGATGATACTAAGAAAAAGGGCAGGATACCTCTGTGCATCCTGCGTATCATTTTATACAGATCTCTAGAGTGACGTGATGCTCATTTTGTACACTTTCTTGATGTATCCGAGGATTAACTGACTCTAGCAGTCATTAAACAAAGATACGTGAAATGCACACCTGATTGATCCTGCCGTAGTCATATGTTTGTCTAAAAGATTAAGCCGTGCATTTCTAAGTACATGCCGTATTAAGGCAAAACCGCGAGTGCCTCATTAAATCAGTTATGGTTTCTAGGATCGTTACCTTACTACTTGGTAATTCTAGAGCTAATACTTGCACGCCTTGGTGGCAATTCTGTTCTTGTAAAGCTAAAATAAATGTTAAAACTTTCTGGTGAGAATTCGGAATGTTAAATTATAAAATCAGTCAGATCAGAACGCACGCTGCATAATACAATGTCTGAAATGACCAAAATAGCATGACGTAAGCTGTGTACGGCATACAACTCAAGATGAGACTAATGAAAAAAAAAAACAGGATACCGCATTGCATCCTGCGTATCTTCTTTTACAGATCTCTAGAGTGACGTGATGCTCTTTTCGTATACTTTCATTGGTGCATACAAGGATTATGTGACTAGAGCATTCAGTAAAAAAAAGATACGTGCAATGCACCGTGGTGGCATTCCTGTTCTCGTAAAGCTAAAATAAGAGTTAAAACTTTCTGGTGAGAATTCGGAATATTAAATTATAAAGTCATCCAGACCAGAACGCACGCTGCATAGTCCGATGTCTGAAATGACCAAAATAGCATGTGTACATCATAGACTAAAGTAAGACTAACGAAAAAGACAGTATACCGCGGTACATCCTGCATATCTTTTTCTACAGATCTCTAGAGTGACGTGATGCTCTTTTCGTACGTGGTTCGTTTAATACGTGGTATGCACCGCGGTAACCTTTTTTTTTTCTTTTTGTTAGCCTCGTCTCAATTTATTAAGATGCAGTTGGAAGGAAAATTCGCAAAACAAGTTTTTGTTTTTGAATTGTTTTTTTAATCATTTATAGATTTGACAAGTCTCCTGATTTCGGCAGGAGACTCCTGATTTTCACAAGTTTTTCAATACTCCAGATTTTTTATGCATTCTTCCTCATTTGTTTTACATATTTTTAAATACTCTATTATTTTACTGTGATTCAAAGATAAACTGTAGTGCAAATGTAGTTGTTCTTTAGTACAGTTGATTAGTAATATTTTATGTAATAAATTATGTTGTTCATTATTGTCGGGAGCGTTAGAGAAAAGTGGACTGTTTTTATTTCATCATAGGTTTTTATTGATTATTGCCAGGGGGCAAACATTTAAATGAGCTTTTAATTAGAGAGCGAGGGCGCTCGGTACAGACGTGTTGTTCGAGGGACAACGAAGCTCAACTGAGCGTTACATCATTTATCAGCTAGGTGGCGCTGATCTATTAATCTAACTTCGGGAGCGCACAATTATAATTGTTGAATCTTTAGGATTTTTTTTTCTTTTACTATGGAGTATGGACCATTTTGGATTATTGATGATTTAATCATATAGGGGGAACTGGGGTACATTGATACAGTTTTTTTCTAAGATTTTTTTTGGTGTCAAGAAAGTAGAAAATTCAAGTTTTTTTTTCATGAGGTGACAGCAAAACTTGTGTAGTATGTTATAAAAATGTACAATCATTGTTTTATGTAGTATTTTTGCATGTAATTTTAAAAAAATCAAAAAAAGTCATTTGTATCAATGTGCCCCATCCCCGGGGCAGATTGATACGTTTAAGAAAAATGACGACAAAATAATACCAATGCATATTTTTCATAAAAAATGAGTTAGAAAACCATTTTATATTTATTTATAAAAATTCAAATCACCCACAATTTATTTTTAAGCAATATTAAAGCAATCAAAATTAAATATATTATGACTTGATGTTCTGTCTGTTTCTTGTCTGATTGTTGGCTGTGGTAACTTTGTCATATCTAGCACTTCAACCCCAGCATTATCTTCTTTCTTATGAAAGATGAAAAAATTACCAGTTTTTCTGTTTACAAATAGGTTCATAAACAGAAAATAAAGGATAATTATATTAAAAATTCTGTTTATAATATAAGTATCATTTTCTGTTCTGCAGTTTCTTTCTCTTACTTAACATTTCTCATGTCGAAAATACTTTTTTCTCTGGAGAATCGATATAAATTCGAGATTTGCCAGAATGCCGTCCTTTTCTTTTATTAGTTCTACTAGCACTAGATGCTGGGTAAGTTCCTACGTCTTCTGTTTTCAAAAATACTATAAAATGCTCTAATATAAAGAAATTAGAGCTATTTCACTTCAATAAAAACTAATATTAGAAATTTTTCGTGAAAAAAAGGTTGGATTAAGGAGTGTATGGTAAAAAAAATAATAAAAGATAATGAAAATATGAACTATTAAAGGATTTAGGCTGTATCAATGTGCCCCGTCATAAACTGTATCAATGTGCCCCATACAGCGATTTTGAATAAAATGAGTCTCAAATCCAACACTTCACAATATATCTAACAATAAATAATGAGGAACTGATAAAGAGTAGCAGTACTTACCAGGGAGAGTATTCATTTTGGTTGAAAATACTGGAACAGTTGTATAATAGAATTTCAATTGTACAACTGAAATTTACTTTTGAACAACAAAAACAATAAATCACCCGTCCCATTTCATCAAACTGCTGAATCATTCCAAGATTTTCTGTATGTAGTTGAATACACTAGCATCACCTTTTGGAGCTGTTGTGAAACTTCCTGTAATGACCCTGTGAGCGGTAGAGGGGGTGTATCAATGTGCCCCATGTATCAATGTACCCCAGTTCCCCCTACTTATTTAAAATCTTCTGTAATGATGTTTTACATATGTTTATGGAGAAGGACCCCCTTCTCTCCTGTAATATGTACATATGTACTTAATTTATATGTTGGAACATCATGAGCTTAAGTGCATTCTACTCCTAAGGAGTATATATTTTCCTTATTTTAGTAAGCGTGTCACATTTCTTTTTAATTTTATCTAATAATGAATCTCAGTTTAGAACTGACCTTGCTCTAAACAAGTTTATATTTTAAACATTATACTATACATAATCTTAAAGCAGTTTTTTTAGTGTTATATTATGAAATTTGATCTACCTTTTTATAGAAACTATTGCTTATTCTTCTCTGTAATTTTGCCTGACTATTTTACATGTACCGCTGATCACTGTGAAGTGAATTTTTGTTACTAACATATGTATAAAATTGTTATTAAAAACTTGAAAAAATACGAGTATTTTGTTATTGAAGAGTAGCTTTTATTCCAGATTTTTTAGAAAAATAACTAAAGAATATCTGTTTAAAAATCTCACATCATTTTATTATAAATTCTTTATATTATATATATATATGTGTATAAATGCAAATTAACAAATTAATATTTTTGGTAAATTCTAAAAATGGTAGATTAATCTAACATCGTAAATATGCAGGGTTTTCACCAACATTAACGTTTCGGCGAATAAGAAATTTTAAAAAGTATAGCGAAATGAAAGAAAAAGCAAAATAGATTCAGCATAAAACATTGAAAAATCTACATTTAACCCTTTATTTTAATATTCCTTTTTTTAATATGTTCTAAAATTACCCTTCCTTTTGCGATTGGTTGAAAAAAAATGACTATTTGCTACAGAAGCTATTTAAAATAAGAACATATTAAATAATTCTAAATGTGTAAAGGTTTCAGGCATTCTTTTAGATGTGGTTGGTTGGTTGTATGGATTTTTATGGCGCAAGGTCCCTTTGGGGACATGCTGCGCCAAGACAAAGTCGAAATGAGACTGGACAGGTGATTTAAAACCAAAAAATATAATAGCAATGAGATATATTATAAAAACCAATTTAAAAGATGCCAAAACCATAAAAAAAACCCTGTTACAAACTGTACCAGTTGCTAAAAAATGACTAAATATAAACAATGATATGGATGAGTGAAAATTTCATAAAAACAAGATTAAAAATAATGGAATGCCATGTCATGAAATAATTAAAATCAGTCAATGAGGATAAAATAGAAAACTTAGAGAAGATGTAACACGTTAAAAACTGTACAAGAAAAGTAATAAAAAACAGAGTGTATATAATAATGTACATTGGTTAAAACTCAGATTAATAGAAACTATGAGGTCAATTAGGTTCAAACTCTTCAAACATTGTATTGTTATCATCAGCATCCGAGTCATTGCTGTATGACTCTGATTGCATTGCTTCCTCCACATACTGCTTCAACTGCTTGGGATCCTTCACATTTTTTAAGAAAGGGCTGAGAAGAGAGTTTTTATCTCCCTTCCCCACAGTCCTCCACTGTGCTGAAGTTGGTGTTGAAGATTTCTGATGGGTTTATGGTCAAAGTTTCTGTTTTAAATTCTGTTTTTTGAGACTATTGTTTGTTTGTGAAGTACTTGGACGTGTAGCAGCCTTAGTTCCATCTTTCTGAATATAAGTTTTTTGGCTCGGTTTTGTATTTCGATCAGTATTGGATTTCAATTTAGATGATGATGGACTGGTAGTATTTTTTGCAGATGAATCAGTCACAGTTTCTGTTTTAAGTTTAGTTGATTCCTTAGCTAACAGTTTCTGTCGCCGTTTTTCTAGGTCAATTATTTTCACGGGTTCTGAAGATGATGCCCAACATTCTAATTGAGGATTCCCAGAACATTTAGTCGGGAGACAGATATTGCGGGATTTTTTAATAGGTGTGTTGGTAAGATTGTGTACTGGCTGAATTATTTGGAGGATATGAGAAATCTGTTTGAGTACTTATGTGTCTAACAGAGTTTGATTGCTGCCTTAGTAAACTGGAGTAGGAAACTCCAACAGATGGAGTTCTGGATTCGACTATTTTACGAGCTTCAGGATAGAGGAGATTTTGAGATATTTTAACAGCAAGGATTTCTTTTTCCCGTATCCAGTTAGGACAGGAACGGGAATATGCAGCATGACCACCCTTGCAGTTAATGCAGCGTTCCGATTTTTCACATGAATCGCTATCATGATCGTCTTCTGCACAGCGTGCACAGGTAAGAAAACCACGGCAGTTAGTTTTAGTGTGCCCATAACGCTGGCATTCAAAGCAGCGGATAGGGTTAGGGATGTAAGGACGGACAGGACAGTTCAGGTAAGCAGCTTTAATTCTGGTCGGTAGAGTAGGGCTATTGAATGTTAGAATAACATGTTTTGTAGGAATGACTTGTCCATTTCGGCGGATTGTGATACGGCGTGCATCTATAATATTTTGTTCTTTTAAATTCTGTAACGATTCGTCTTTAGTAGAATATAATAGATCTGGCTCAGAAATAACACCACGGCTTGTATTTAAAGTTTTATGCACCTGAACATTTACTGAGAAAGTACCTATTGTAGAGCAATTAGAGAGGAGCTGTGACTGTTTAGCAGAAGAAACCTCAACAAGTACATCACCGGATTGCAATTTTTTGAGAGAATGTCCATCCCCCAGATAAGACTGGAATGTTTTTGCTATAAGGAATGGAGAAGTTTTCTTAAAAGAACTATCTGAGTGGCTATCTGTGCGTTTAATTATATAGAAACGAGTAAAATTATTCTGAACAATTTGTTGCTCTCCACTTGAGAGAGAGTTAGAAGGAAATAAATTTTTTCCATCCATGATTGAAAATACAGAATTCAGACCCCGGCCGCACCACCCACTACCGAGCCCAACAAGGGGATGCATATTCGTGCACCAGTGCTAACCAGGGCCCATACGGTCACAAGACAAACCTATGTCAGTCTCCACCCTTAACGAGATGACTAGTATTTGCTCGATCACTTGATCCCTAAAGCCAGTGACAAAAGCCAGCTGACCAGCCGATTGATGCATACGGGACCAATATGCACCTCCCGTCTACCTGAAGCAGAGGCCAAAGCAGTGTGTTGGTTTCCCTCAACTGCCAGGATCCCCCTTTCCAGGGACACGGGTCGCCACGCACGGCCAACACGTGGGAGGTTTACAATTCCCCATGAGTCGATATACAGGATGACATCGGCTCATGCGGAATCGGCCTCACCTCCGAAGAGGAAACCCCAATGAGAGTGAAACAAAGAGGAAAGGAAGACCAGGAGTAAGAGGAAAAGGAAAGGAGAAAGATCACTCAGATGCCCGGGGTTGTGAAGCCCGTGAATACCTAAAGAAGGTATCCCCCTGGGGGAGAATTAGATGTGTAAATAAAAATTCAAAACAACAGCTATTTTTTATTTACCATTGTGAAAGTATACACTAAAAATTGATGTGATATTTTGACTCTAACCAACAGATAAAATTGACCATTTAATGAAACTCTGCGTACAATCAATAAACCGTTAATTTCAACACCGCATTCGAGCGAAACTTTCACTATCTGGTGCTTGATGCGAGTTATTTTGATTGTGTTTTACATTTCGTTACGTGGCGTCGACGTATGACAATGACTTTATGACTATAGAGAAACACCTGTCGCAAAATCCTTTGTGTCTTTTCATCGTTACCAAACTCGAGATATTTTTAAATTAATAAAATACAGTTTGAACTGTATATATATATTTTTTAAGTTAATGTTTCCCTCAAATCCGCACGGCTTGGGTCCAGAGAGAATGCGGATTTTAGAATTTTGCTGATTTCATATCATTGCTTTGAATGCATTTTTAAAACAGTAATTTGAATGTAATTAATAATGCAATCAAAACTATAATGCATGCTTATATTATAATAAAATATTAAAATGAGTAACAAATTTAAATAATAAAAATTTAGGTAATTTTTTAAATGATTGAAATATTAAAACATAGGTCAAGTTAATAATCAATAATGTACGATTAAATATTCATTATAAAGATGTAATGTATTTTTCCAAACTTATTCAATAAAGCTTGCCTCATAAATGTACATTATTAATTCACATCAAAATAATAAATTAAATAAGTTTTATTTCAGGTTTAACTAGACTTAGTAACCAAGAAATTTTTTTTGATTAATACATAAATATATTTGGTAAGAAGAATTGATTGCAAATGATATCAGCAATATTTTGAATTGTTTTCGGAAATATAAAATTATTCTTCCTGCATGAAAAAGCATGAATTCAATAATATTAACAAAAATTAAAAATTAAAATATATATGGAAATGATATATAACTAAAAAAAGTCTAATTTTGTCTCTATATCCAAACTGAATGTTACATCCTTAAATTATGTGCAGATTTGAGGGAGACTGTACTATAAAATGAGATTTGACTGTACATTTAAATGAAATTTGACCGTACTATAAAATGAGATTTGACTGTACATTTAAATGACATTTGACCGTACTATAAAATTAGATTTGACCGTACTATAAAATGAGATTTGACTGTACATTTAAATGAAATTTGACCGTACTATAAAATGAGATTTGATTGTACATTTAAATGAAATTTGACCGTACTGTACAATGAGATTTGACTGTACATTTAAATGAAATTTGGCCGTACTATAAAATTAGATTTGACTGTACATTTAAATGAAAGTTCACTGTACTATAAAATGAGATGGTCACTTGAAATTTACTTCATTTTGTTAATTAAATAAATTTCTGGTTTGAAATATAAGTTTTAGATTATAAAAAAGCCGCAGACACAGACAATCATTTTATCGAGTTCACGGATGAAAATTTAGGATTAGTTAAATTTCGACCCGCATGTTAAATCGCAATCGATCTGCCAAGTCATATAGGTTGACATATAGGCTTACCATTTTGTTTTCCTGCGTCCAATCCTCCTTGTTTTCATACTTTTAGACTACACTTTTCAGGAGATCATAAGCTTATAAAAACCTTTTTTATAGTGTGAAATTTGGCAGTACTCATTCGCTCATATCTACATTCTCTTTTACATTTTTTTTCTCGACCATAGACCACAAAACTAAAAATACTTCAGTTTCTATTATATTCGAGAATTTACATTTCTATCTGGTGAAATTGAAGTTTAAAGTTGCAAGAAAATGAAAGGTGATAAAAAAATTCCTTAAACAACTTTAGAGTTGTTTTTAGGTAGATTTCGTATGAAATACTACCTATTGCATTGTCTCCCATGTTGGAATTTCTGAAAAATTTTTGCGGATCTACACGAATCATGACTCCTAGACCCCAAAACTACCATCAGTAAAAAAGTTTATATATCTATCTATCTATCTATCTATCTATCTATCTATCTATCTATCGGTGTATATCACTTTCTTCTAGACACGATAACTTCCATAATTATGCTCAGATCTTCATCAAACTTTTACATAAAATCAAAGGGCATAAAATCTCGGTTAAGTTCGTTAATGGGCAAAATCGGACCAAGGAGGTGAAAGTTAGGAGGGTTTTTGTGAAAACAGAAAAAACGCGATAACTTTTTAATTAAAATAGATATCGAATCAGTTTAAAGTTTATATTACTTCTAAAAAATGAGGAAAAAGTTTATGCGTGACAGATTTTTGATAAAGTTAAAAGTGGGCTCAAGGGGCGAAAAAAACATGGTTTTTGGGAGAAAAAAAATCATAACTTCGTCAATTCTCAAGATATCAAATCCAACTAAATTTTATATAAATGTACTCAATATTATCTAAAACTTTTGTATTTACAAGTTTTTGATAGGACCAATTTTTACCGATGAAAAAAATTAAAAACGAAAAGAAAAAGGGGGGAGGAAAAAGAAAAAAAACCATAACTTACTCAATTCTTAAGCAATTAAATCTAATTAAATTTATTTTACATCTTCACAATAATATCTACAATTTTTATATTGACAAGTTTTTCATAGAACCAATTCTTATAGCAAAAATAAATTAAACAAAAATAGGAGTTGGAGAAAAAACCTCAAATCCAAACTGCTTATATTCTGACTCATTTTAAAATTCATTTTTGATTTTAAACGCATCCAAATGACAGATCCTATTATTTAGCAACTATATAATGCGACGTATTGGCCAATTTTTTGATAAAGGCAGAATATATTTTTAAAAAGGCTGCCAAAAAAGGTATTTTGAACAGATTTCCCGAAGTTTTCATCATTAAAAAATTCATTAAGTATAACAAATTGCGTTTTTTATGCGTCATTTTTAAATTCATTTTTGTTCTCAAACCCATCCAATTTACAGGTCCTATTATTTAGGAACTATATAACTTGACGTATTGGGCGGTTTTTTGATAAAGGCAGAATATATATTTTAAAAGGCTGCCAAAAAGGGTATTTTGAACAGAATTTCACGAAGTTATCGTGATTAAAATTTGCGGAAATTTAAGAAATTGCGTTTTTACCGAGTCATTTTTAAATCTTTTTTTGTTCTCAAACGCATCCAATTTACAGGTTCTCTTATTTAGGAACTATATAATGTGACGGAGTGGCCAGTTTTTTGATAAAGGCAGAATATATTTAAAAAAAGGCTGCCAAAATGGGCACTTCGCACAAAATTTCCCAAAGCGACATGATTAATGAACTGTGGGTATTCAAATAACAAATTGGTTATTTTATGACTCATTTTTAAATCCAATTTTGCTCTGACACACATTCAATTGACAGTTTTTTGTTACTTAGGAACTATATAATGTGCGTATTCGTCGATTTTTTGATAAAGGGTGAATATATATATTTTAAAAGCTGTCAAAGTAAGCACTTCGCAAAAAAATTTCCCAAAGCGATCATGATAAAAGAATTGAGGTTGTATTCAAATAACAAATTGTTTATTTTATGACTCATTTTTAAATTCAATTTTGCTCTCAAACGCATTCAATTGACAGTTATTTGTTATTTAGGAACTGTGTAATGTGCCGTATTGGTCAGAGTTTTGATAAAGGCTAAATATATATTTAAAAAAAATCTGTCAAAGTAGGCACTTCGCACAAAATTTCTCAAAGCGATCTTGATTAAAGAATTGTGGATGTATTAAAATAATAAATTGGTTATTTTATGACTCATTTTTAAATTCAATTTTGCTGTCAAACGAATTTAATTAACAGTTTTTTGTTATTTAGGAACTATATAATGAGCATATTGTTCAATTTTTTAAATAAAGTAAGAATATAATTCAAAATATATTGCCAAAATGGGCATTTGAGTAAAAATAGGCTTTTTTTTTTTTTTTTTTTTTTTTTTTTTGAGATGAAAACTTTTCGAAATCTACCTCCGCCTATAGGCCATGCCGAAAGGGATTTTTTAAATGCAACTCGTTGTCTTAATTTTATGAATACAATTTATAGTAAATATTTTAATTCAAAAACAATAGAGACAAAATTGTTTTCTTACGTAACAATAAAAAAAAGAAAGAAATTATCTAGTTTTTCTTTAACACAATTTTTTCAATAATTTTATTTTTAGTTTTTCGAAAAAAATATGACTTGCTGAACTAAACTAACTGAACTGACTGAACTTACCCTTCTTTCATTTCTTCTTCCTGTACTTTTTTTTTCAACAGGGAGGTTTTTAACTTGTTATTATAGTTTCGTCTGTGTCTGCGCGAAGGAGGAGGGGATCTTTTTCTAGTTTTTTTTTCTAAATAATATTTATACTTTATAAAACAAATATATGAGGAGGAGAAGAGGCTTTATCTTCACTTATCTCATGAACCGAATTTGGGTGCATGTCCAATGTTTCTCTCTTTTATTGTTACGAGGTGGAACCCGTCGAAATTCGACGAAAGAAAATCTTTAAGAGAGACCTGTTTAATTGATTTATAATAAATCAACAAAATTAGTTAAAGTAAAAAACGCACCTTATAGTATGGCCAGTCTAACTCTCAAACAAATATTTTTTTTTTTAAGCTAAAACTAACAAAACTCTATAAACCCAATTATCCAAATTATTAAACGAAATAAAACTGAAATTCACCGGATTTTATGACAGACGATATATTTAAAATAGTGTACACATTTTAATTTCTATTTTTTTTTTTTCAATTTAAAGAGAAAATGGATTTCTTCTGTTGCCACAATTACAAAATTGGTACTAAAAATTGTAAAAAAAAATAATATAACAAAATTTAATTGAGATACAGCTTTGAAACAAATTGCATTTAAAATTAGATTTTTTACTCTATACGACGACGGTACAAAAATTTAAAATATACGATGTTTAGAAAAGTAAAATTTGCAGTAGCGAAAATTGAAAACCGAAATTACTGGGGAAAGTGTTGCCATTTGCAAAATGACGTATGCGTTACGCACAGATACGTTTGGCCTTTATAATATAGACAAGTGATATAAAGCAAAGATCTTTTATTGAAGTGTCACTTAAAAATCCATTAACAAACCAATTCATTAATCCATTCCATTAATCCATTATTAACAAACTGGATACAAAACTCACGTTGAATACAACGTCAACATAATCTCGTTCACACCCCTGTTTTATGGCTGAATGTTAAGGTGGTGATCCTGGTTTTCTATGTGAAAATGTTTGTTTTACATCCTGTGCCATTTCTCGTTTGTTGTATTTTATGCAAAACGTCATATAATATAAAAGGTATTTTATGCATCCCCAGGTTTTTTTTAATTGAAAAAATGGATATATGTGATAATTGAACATTTATTCAATCAATCAAACTACAAAAAAGACAAAAGAACGAAAAGGAAAACTCATATCTTTGCCACATTATAATTTTATCGAGTTATCAGTTATAATATATTAACCAAAGCTTATCGGCATATATGAAGGGCTTGTATTCTGAAACGACGTAAATCAATTGTTTTATTTTATTTTATTTTATTTTATTCTTTTAAAGCATTTAGGATAAAAAGCCTCTGGAAAATTTCCGTTCTGAGGAATTTGATTAATGTTTCTGAAAACTGGTGACATTCAATATATATTTTTTTAAATAACACTTTATCTTGATGGTGCAATCCTTAATTTATATTTTCCTGTGGTAAACATGTGGGATACTATCGAGAGATAAATATGTCGGATGTAATGTAATACGACTTGATAACTTTTCACTGCATTTAAAAAAAGCTTTTCATATAGTTTATTTTTTCAAACTTTAAATAATATAAAAAGGTAATTAATCACAAAATGCATCAATTCAAGTAGTTTCATTGCAAAATATTATCATACAGATACAAATAAATAACAATAATTATTAATTATGCATGTCTAGTTATAAAATGATAAAGAAAAAGAAATAAATAGATAAAAATAAATAGGAATCATAATGAATCATATACCGGGTGATCCAAAAGTCAGGACGAACTTTAAAAATGAATTATTTGAAAACGAATGAGTATACAAAGATACGGTTTGCACCGAAAGGATGGAGAAGAAACCGGGTTTTGTGTAACAACGAAAACAACAATAGTTTTGTTGGCGACCAAAAAATGGTGCTATAATGTTTTATCGCACTAAAAAAAGATTTACAAATGAATAAATGTTGACAACTTACAAGTCAGCTTAATTACAGTTAATTAGTATAAATCTATGTACTAATAAAAGAAAAAAACGCTCTGTCTGTCTGCGCGCGTGTGTGTGCGATGGTAAGCAAAATCTACAGCATGTACTAGGCTCAAAAATTTTTTGAGAGTAGCCCCAAATCTCTTCTGATGTACATGAGCTTCAGAATTTCGAAATTCCAATTATTAACTAAGTAATTAATTAAAATTTGAAGCTCCCTCTCGTCAAAAATATGACTTTTTTCACCCTTTTTCATCGCTTTTTTCTCAACGTTCATTGTTGGTTGGTTTGTTCATACAGAGTCATTATAAAAAATACGTTTCTTTTTTCCGTTTGCTTTCGGTTGATTGGTTGTATAAAACTTTTACAAAAATAATTTAAAAAGCTGACCCAGCAATAAATAAACGAATATGAGTGCTTAATCTTTCAAAAGTGACTGTTTTTTTCACCTAAACTTTACATTTTAACACGGAGTTAAAACACTTGCTTTCAAAACGCATTTAATAATAAGTTTATATTTTTTATTGTTTGAGCTAACTAACAGTTTGTATATAACCATTACGACTATCCCCATACTTTACGATAAACTCGCCTGGATGATGTGTAGGGTACTCATTTAGATTTAAATATTACTTAAATGCTTCTAGAATGTCTGATGGACAATTTTTCCCTTAGTTTTGCCTGTGATGAGAAAGATTACCGATCTAAACAAATTTGATATAGTTCAGAATTCAATAGCCCTACGGCTCAGAAAGAATGCTGCTCGACTCTAAGGTTTTTCAAGACATATTTTTGCCACTATTTATGCAAATTGGTTGAATGACAGTGAAACCATCAGTAGACACTGGCGTTCGACGTTCACGCGTTATCAAAGACAAACAACGCCGAAATCTTTTCCGTTTGGTATACAAAATCGACGCTAGTGACAGACTCAACTGTAATCCCTAAAAAATACAGTTGTTTTCGGAATACACAGTTAAGAATACACTGTTAAATATGAGGCTACGCATCAAAAGTCCCACTCGCGTGTCTCTGTTCAGGGCCGGATTTAGCCTTTGAACCATTCGGTGTAAAAGTAAAAAATTGCACCCCTACAAGGAAACATAGTAATTTTTTTTACACTTTTTAGCAAACGTCCAAAAAAAAGTGTAACTCCCATTTAATAACTGACACTTAAAATACTTTAATAGGAGCAAAATTCAGACGAATTTTTCTTTACGAACTTTTAGTTCAGAGAACATTTTAATTAATTTAGAAACATCTAAACTGTTACTGAGTTCATAATCAATTTCTGAACTAGCGAGGTCTGTCTGTAATTGGTATGATGTCGCAGCTGAGAAAATCTTTGTTCTAAATATTTTACTACAGTATCTTCAAAGTGGTAAAATAATTAATTTTTTTACTTTTCTGTGCATTGAATATGGATTCATCCTAATTTTCTTAATCGAATTGTCATTTTCGTCGATGAACTTGATATCTTGGTATTGATTCAAAATTTTTATCTGCATCTATTGGAAATGACATTTTGCTTAGCATTCACAAGGATGTCATTAAAGAGATTGTCCGTTCTCAAATGTTTAAAAAAAGATTGGAACTTTCCAAATATTATTGTCATCTAAACGTCGTATTTTTTCCCATGCATATGTTTGGTGATGTGATTAACAGGATTTAAAACCTCGTACCATATAACGACAGAACTTTGTTTGATTGTTTATTTGCGAACATGATTGTTTATTTGCGTAAGTAGCCTAAATACTTCATCCCTTATAAAACTATCTATATTTTTGTCCTCCTAAATGCATCATATACTTGACCTATTAGGTACCTCTGTTCGGTCGTATTTATTCTGTGTATTTTTGGTAACGATTTTTATCGTCTGCGTTTGTTTTTATGAGTTCATAGAATGTTTTTAAGAGAACGTAGCCATGAGCGGCTATGTTGTGAGCCAGTTAAATAAATACAGTTCATAGAGTTTCTTAAATATGAGTTTTTATTGACTTTGTGAATCTTTTAAATGAGTTATCGACATAAATTGTGGTCCGCCGACCACGAAGGATCAGCGATAATAAAGTGCAACGCGTAAATTTCTGAATTATTCGAGTTCAAGAAGAAACGATATATATTAATGATAAAATGGCTATAGCTGATTTAAACGATATCATTGAAAATAGCGAAATATATAAAAATAAACCGGCTTTTGTAACAGAAATAGCTAACACCATAATTGAGAATCGCAAAAATGAAGAGCAAAGGCAATTTGATCTTGAAAAGATTAAACTTGAACGATCAAAAAATGAATTGGAATTAGCTAAAATTAAATCTGAAACTAAATCTGTTATTGCTGAAAGTGAAGTAAAAATGGAATCGTTAGATCAAATAATAAAAAGTATTAAAACTTTGACTGTAAAAATTCCAACTAAGCCTGAAGGATGGGGTTTTTTCTTTTCTTCTTTAGAACGAGCTTTCAAAACTAAAAATGTTTTGGAACAAAATAAAGCAGAAATTCTGCTGAATTTATTAGGTGACAAAGCGTCTAACATTATAACTTATTTACACGATACAGATATCGAGAATTATGAAAAATTAAAAGAAATAGTCTTAAAAGAATTTCAACCAACACCTTACTTTTGCCTAGAACAATTTAGAAAAGCTTTTAAACTACCAAATGAGACTCATGTACAATTCGCCTCACGACTGATGACCAATTGGAATTATTATCTAAATTTGAGAAATGTGTCCGATTTCGAGAGTCTAAAACAATTGATTGTGTCAGATAAATTATATGAAACATTAGATAAGGAGACTGCTTTTCACATTAGTGTGAGACAAGGAGATAAATGGTTTTTACCAGAAGAATTAGGTCGTGAGATTGATTTATATTTTACATCACGCGGAAAATCTCTTACTGAGAATTTTAGTGTTAATCGAAAGTATAATCCCAAAAGTGTAAATAAAGTATTTTTAACTGATGTTAAAACATTAAACTGTATTTTGTGCCACAAACAGCACCATCTTTCAAAGTGTCCAGATTATTTAAAGTTATCTGTTAATGAGAGAGTAAATGTAATAAAATGTAACAAGTTATGTTTCAATTGTTTAAATTTACACCCAGTAGCCAATTGTACATCAAAGAACATTTGTTTCTGCAAGAAACGACATCATAAAACTATTCATTTTCCCAAAACAAATAATAATACATATGTGAAAGAATTTGTTTCTTCAGAACATAATACACAAGGTAAAATAAATGTAGGAGAATGTTCAGATTCAAGACTAGCATATTATGGCACATCAATGTTAAACGCTAATGCGGAAGAGTTCGTTCAGAAAACTTTTATTAGTAACTATTCGAATTAAAAGAATAAAGTTTTACTTTCAACTGTTATATGTTATCTAATTGATGAATCGGGATCTAAATATAGAGTAAAGTGTCTGTTAGATGTAGGCAGCGAGTCTAATTTTCTATCCCGCCATTTAATAGACATGATGAATTTGAAAAAAGAGAGAACAAACATTTTGGTGTCACGTCTAAATGATGCCACCTTAGTAATAAATCATAAAGTTAATGCATCAATAAGCAATAGAGATGGAAGTTTTGTAAAAAAATTAGATTTCTTGATAGTTCCAAAAATAACTGCAGATTTAACCCCTTCGCGTCCAATTGAAATTTCAGCACAGGATTTCCCTAACGTAATATTAGCAGATGAGAGATTTAATATCCCAGAACATGTAGATATGCTTCTCGGAGCAGGAATTTTCTATGAACTTTTAAAACCGGGACAGATTCGTATTAATAATTCTGATCTTATTCTGCAAGACACAGTTTTCGGTTTTGTAGTATCTGGAAGTTTTCCAATAGAAAATGAAAATAAAGTTCATTGTGGTTTAATAAAGAAGGAAATTAACTTAGATAAAACACTTCGAAAATTCTGGGAAATAGAAAATATCGAGATAGAAAAACCAAAAAGTAAAGAGACTTTAATTTGTGAAAAACATTTCATAGAAAATTATACCCGAGAAAAAAGCGGCAGATACGTTGTTAAAATGCCCCTAAAACAAGATCCAACTACATTAGGAAGTTCTAAACAGATTGCAATTAAAAAATTGAATTCTTTATGGAATCGCCTAGCAAGGGATCCCGAGTATTTAAGATTATATTCCGATTTTTTGAAAGAATACCAACAGTTAGGCCACATGGTCGAAGTTAACGAAAGCGAGGAAGAAAATGGATCCTATTACATTCCCCACCTTGGAGTGTATAGAGGAATAGAAAAAAGTATGTCAACACCTTTGAGAGTAGTTTTTAACGCCTCTTCTTTAACGACAAAAGGAAACTCACTTAATTCTATTCAGTATAATGGGGGTGTAATACAAGATGATTTATTCTCAATTATGCTGAGATTTAGAAAATATATTATCGCTTTCACTGCAGATATTCAAAAAATGTATAGAGCAATTTCTATTCATCCAGATCAAAGGAAACTACAAAAAATTTTATAGAAAGAAGGTGTAAACGAACCAATAAGGAATTTTGAACTAACTACTGTTACTTATGGTACTGTTAGTGCACCCTTTTTGGCCATGAGAACACTACTTCAATTGTCTAGGGATGAAGAAAGCAAGTTTCCTTTAGCAGCACCCGTGCTGAGAGAAGACATGTATATGGATGACATCTTATCTGGATCTGATTCTTTAAGTTCTGCATTAGAGCTCCAAAATCAATTAATAGAAATTTTAAACAGCGGAGGAATGTTATTACATAAATGGTGCAGTAATGCTCCACAACTTTACCAAACAAATGACAAGATATACCCCTTTGGTGATTCAGAAGAATCCAAAACATTAGGTGTCTTGTGGAAATCGAGAAAAGATTGATTAAGTTTCGATGCAAAAATTCATAATGAGGTAAATGTCACTAAAAGACAAGTGTTATCAATTATATCAAGTTTGTTTGATTCTCTTGGATTAGTATCTCCTATTATAATTAAAGCGAAAATATTTATGCAGAAATTGTGGTTATTGCAATTAAATTGGGATGACTTGTTACCGGAAAAAGAAGCTAAGGAATGGGGAGAGTTTTCAGATAATCTACAGTTAATTAACAAAATTGAAATTAGTAGGTGTATTTTATTGAAAAATGCTATTATAAACGAGTTACATGGTTTCAGCGACGCTTCCGAAGCAGCCTATGGTGCAGTAATTTACTGCAAATCAGTATCAGAATCTGGAGAAATGTCAGTGAAATTAGTGACAAGTAAATCAAGAGTTTCCCCCCTTAAAGCAATTAACTGTTCCCAAACTTGAGCTGTGTGCAGCTGTTTTATTATCAAAACTAATTAAACGTGTGATTTCTGCTCTCAAGATCAATATAAACAAAATCTTCTTATGGTCAGATTCTATGATAGTATTGTCATGGATTAAAAAAGAACCGTACATACTAAAAACATTTGTTGCGAACAGAATTTCAACGATACAAGAGCTAACTGAAGGGATGCAGTGGCGACATGTTCCTTCTCAACATAACCCAGCAGATCTTCTAACAAGAGGAATTAATCCTGATAAGCTAATCTCAAATGAGTTGTGGTGGAGTGGCCCAATGTTCCTAAAAGAAAAAGACTATCCAAATACAACCATACCTGAAGCAGTTGATTCCAATGACTTTTCAAAAGAACTGAAAAACTTTAAAACTAATGACTTTAAAAACATGTCTTTTTTTACAGTTTTTAATAATACCTTTGTGCATGATATAATTGATTTAAGTAATAATTATTGTAAGATAATTCGTATTTTAGGATTTATTTTCAGGTTTCTTAGCATTTGTAAAAAAGAAAGAAAAGAGGGTCCTTTAGACCTCGAGGAGCTGAACAAGGCAGAAACTTTTTTGTTAAAAAGTGTTCAACGAGAATTTTTTGACAAGGAAATAAAATCCTTGCAAAAATCAGGTGAGGTAAATAATAATAGTCAGATAAGAAATCTTCACCCATTTCTTGATAAAGCAGGTCTTCTTAGAGTAGGAGATAGGTTAGCAAACAGTAACTTAAATGATAACCAAAAATTTCCAATTTTACTACATAATAAAAGTAAACTTACTCAGATGATAGTAGAATATTTTCACAAACGATATTTACATTTAGGCCCACAAGTTTTACTTTTTTGAGTTAAGGCAAAAATTTTGGCCTTATCGTGGCCTTGTCGTGCAATATGTGCAAAAAGAATTAATAATTATTGCATATCTTATGTTATAAATATTGTAAAATGTTTTTATATATTTTTTAATGCAGTGTGTATTATAAGATATTTTGAGTTTCATATAGTTGGTATATAGTTATTTTGCGTGTGCATGTGTAAAATTAAGTTAATATCTATATTATTAAATATATTGAGTGTCATCAAAGAAAATATTTATACAGAATGTGTATATATGCTATTTGAGATATTTAAATGACATCCATTTTGTTCAGATAGTTTGAGTTTTATTTGATAAATTCGAGTTTCTTAATATTTAAATACTTTAAATAAAGTGTTTCTGAGTTATTTTTTGAGGAAAAATATGAGAAAAGAGATAAAATTCTTGCATCATTTAGAGTAAATTTAATTTGAGTTAGATGTCATGAGTGTACATCTCTACAAAATGATTGCAGAATTTTAATGTTTGAAAAACAAAATGTTAAAATAAATGATTTAGTAATTATAAAAGAGGACAATGTTGCTGTTTGCAATTGGCTTCTAGGTAGAATTGTAGAGTTGTTTCCAGGTAATGATGGAATTATTAGAGTAGTAAAAGTGAAAACACAAAGAGGGTTTTTTAAGAGACCAGTGTCAAAAATATGTTTATTACCCTTGGAAAAGTAATTGTTATTCATTTTAATTTGCTATTTATTGTTTATTAGTATGTGTTGTATTATTTATTTAAAAATTCCATGTGTAATAATGTATTATAATTGTGGTTGAATGAAAATCATTCAACGGGGGCCGGTATGTTCGGTCGTATTTATTCTGTGTATTTTTGGTAACGATTTTTATCGTCTGCGTTTGTTTTTATGAGTTCATAGAATGTTTTTAAGAGAACGTAGCCATGAGCGGCTATGTTGTGAGCTAGTTAAATAAATACAGTTCATGGAGTTTTTTAAATATGAGTTTTTATTGACTTTGTGAATCTTTTAAATGAGTTATCGACAACCTCGATGGCTTTATATAATGTATTCGAATTTCTAATATGGTATCGTAAGAGGTTTTAATATTCAACTTCCTTTAAAAGAATAGCCCGTCTGAAAGCGATGAAAAAGAAAATAAT
The DNA here is from genome assembly GCA_964019185.1 of Maratus speculifer. NCBI lineage: Eukaryota > Metazoa > Arthropoda > Arachnida > Araneae > Salticidae > Maratus > Maratus speculifer. The sequence goes on along the minus strand of OZ025294.1, from coordinate 293,672,544 downwards.
TACAATTTTTGGACAATATTAAAGAAATTAGTTACATCTAATGATAAGCTGGTCATGTTATTTATCATAAGTTTAAAGGCGTGGCAATCATATAGCATAAAATAAGCACGGGAGTCGATATTTCTAATCATTGCTTACATCCCTGTATGTTTTTATTTCATATTCGCCTTATAAAAATATCCTTGACCTCTCATATTTGCACCTTATGTTTGCCAGGATATGCTCTCAAAGTAAGACATTGAAGATTTGTTAACTTCCTGATTTTTCAGATGAAAGTAAGCTAAAAAAATATTCATGAATGATGATGTCTTCTCGTGATTTTTCAGGTATTATATGTCATGAAACTCTATAGCTTTCCTTTGCTAAAGAAGTTGTAGCATGACATAACAAAAGCTTAGCAAAAACATAGCCGTTGCAAAAATTTTGCAGCAGAGGCAGAAATCTGAGATTTTGGCTATAGAACACTAACCATTTTCTGTTAATTTTATCTTCTTTTCTGAGATATCTTATATAGTTATTTGAACCTACGTCCGCTGATATCAATAGAAAAATCAAAGTTGTGCATTGGTGACGGTACACCTGCTACCGAAAAACACATTTTTTCTGAGTTAAAAAAATCTTCATGCAATAGTCTCCATCTCCAATTGCGATACATTTTTTGCCTCTTTCGTTTCATCCTCGTCTTCTATTTGTTGTTCAACAAGATCAAGCACTGCATCTACAGAGTAGTCTTGCGAACTCTGATTCATTTCCATTTTATTTTGGCAATTTTGTGATCCTCATTTTTTTTTACTCCGTGCTGCCGCACGGACTGATGGAGTGGTAATCCGGCCCTGCTTCCTTGACTAAGCATCATCGCCAACTGCTTCTACACTAGGCCCCGGAACATCGTGACCAGATCATGGATCATTGGAGAGAACTCTCTGGTCAGAAGAAACGCCATTCATCCTTCAACCATGGCCAACTAGATATATAACATTTATGGCGCATTTCGCTAAAAATCGCCAAAAAAGTGAAGCTGAATTCAGCTTTAAACGCTGAACTGTTTCATTGGACCATGTGGACAAACGGTGCCCAAAATAGCATTGAATAAGCTGATTTCTGTTCTATGCACATGGTCTTTTTTAGTTCAGGGTTTTCACGATTGGTCAGAATAACTTGGACAGGGTATCAGAGTCTTCTGGCGGGAGGCTTCATATATTAATCTCAAATGAATAGGCCGTATAGATCTAGTTGACAATGCTTCAACACATCGATATCAGGATACGCCGTCTTGCAGGGGAGCCGTTTCTCCCCCAACCAGTCATACACAGGACTATGGTGGCGGTATCATGTTTCGGAGAAGATTCTTATGTGCACTTTTTGGAACTAAAGTTGTGGTGGAACAGATCATGAAAATTATCATATAACTACAAATAAAAATTATTATTAATAATTATGTAATTCTAGTTATAAAAAGTTAAGCAAAAAATAATAAGAAGAAGAATCATGATGAATCATGTATAAAGATGTGTAAAATCCCTTTCCTATGACGAAAAATGTGAATTGTTGTACTAAAACATAAAAAAATATTTAACTCATTTTAAATTTTTTGCGATGACACAATGTTTATACTTTTAGCATTAGTAATTTCAAGTATAAATCTTTCGCTTACTTAATCACAGAAATTCTGTTGTTAAGCATTTAAAAAATACTGGTAGAAAAAAAAAGGCTGTAGATAACTTTACATGAGGTATTCGTGACGCTGTCTAAACATCGCTGAGAACAAGTGGCACTCTTAGATAGTATCTGCATCAACAAATGGAAATGGAATCTTCGAGAAAGACAGCACTCTATATCACAGCTAGAGTCCGATCAAGCTCAAGTTGGGCCCAGGGTCTGTAAAAAGTTGGGCCCCCCTACCTGCCCATTCCTGACGATATTTTCAGAAAAAAAAGTAGGTTTATTTGATGAGTTGACTAAGTTGTTTGAGTGAAAGTTTCAAGTTTAAAAAAAATTAACTTACAAGAATAATTAAGAAAATAAACTACCGTCTACTTTCTCAAATAAGCATTTGTACAATTCACAAACATCTAAGATCCTCAGTTTATGCTGCAGAATAAATGAGGTCGTCTTTTTCAAAACTCGTCTTATTCAAAATCATAAAAATTGTGTTTTAAAAATATTTGATCAAGGAAAAAAAATCAGCCACATAATTTGTGGGCCCCTGAAATTGGTGAGCCCAGGGCCGAGGACCGGGAGGCCCGTGCATTCATCAGGCCCTGATCACAGCCTTCGAATTGTGTTTCAAAAACATAATGTTGAATTTTCATAAAGAAACTTGCCACCTACATCAACGTTTCTCAATCCGATGGAGCACATTTGGGATGTCATAGAATGGCAGCTCAGAGTTACGGCGCAACACTAGTCACAAAAAAAACCCGGATGATAATGTAAAGACTATGAGAGCGTTATTTTCAAAAATCTCGCTCAAAATTTATTATTTTTACATGATTTTTTTAATAAGATAGCTGAGGGTGATCCCCAACTGGCTACTTTAAATTTCTTAGCTAGTTTAAACCGGTTTTGAAATTTAAAGTAATTTTAACCCTCCAAGCGTCTTACAAATGGGTAAAATTGTAATGTTGTTTTCTCTGAATTTTGTTTTAAATGCTAATAAAATATGATTCCTTCGATATTACATAAAAAATCTTATTTAGGAATATAAATGTAATCCTTGAGAGAATCCTCATTCTTCAATGCTTTGAAAATTCATTAAATTTATAGAATAATAATAGCTTAAACATCGCTTATATTGCAGTGAAACCTGGAGCTTAGTGTACGGAATATTACGGGTTAAACGCTTAGAGGGTTAAAAAAATCTGAAACCAAAATTGAAAAAATAAAAATTAGGTCGGTTGTGGATCGTCCTTAGCTATCCTATGCTATTGAATCATGTAAAAATATGAAATTTGAGCGAGATATTTGAAAAGAACGCTCCCATAGACTTTACATTATCACCCGGATCTTTTTCTGTGACTAATGTTGAGCCTTAAAAAAAAAGAAAAAAATATGTTGGACTTTTATGAATTACCGTTTCTTGAACATCTGTCTCCAGCCAACTATCAAAAACTTGTGACATTCATACTAAAGCTGTTTTGCGGGCTACAATTGAACCAACACGTTATTAGGTAGGTGTCATAACATTTTGATTCTTCATTGTATGTGGTATAAAGAATCAATAACTCCCATACTAAAATTGCGTAAAATTTATTAGTTAAACTGAAAAATGCCAAAAATAAAATTACATTTTTAAAAGGGTGTGATATTACTCATATTAATTACGTGGTAATTCCGAGCATATTTAAGAGAGTTAGAAACTAAAAACAGACATACCGAAACAATAATGCTTCTGAAGTACGGCCCAAAAATAAAGAGTGTACAGAAATTAAAATAATGTGTCTAGACGCAGTAAAATTTTATTAGATTTTATTCCATATTATTTTAAAATGTTTCTAGACCTTTACAAATATAGACATAAAAATACGAGTTTAAAAACCAATTTCATAATTTAGTTTTTAAAAATAATTTCTGTTTCCGTTTATCCTGTCAATCCGCCTGGTGGGCGAAAGGTTAAGTACGTCAGAAAGAGTTCAACAAGTTGGAAATTGCACGTGAACGTAGCAAATGAGGTGCGTTCGTACGACAACGAAGTTTTAAAAATATTCAAATCTTGCTGATATAGTAGAGCGTACTTCGGATACAGTATAGTAGTCGAAATTTTTTTTTTGTGTTTCTGTAAATATACAGAAAGTAATTTTTATTACACCTCAGAATCGTATATCTTATTCATAAAATGCGAAATAGTTGAATATAATTAAAACACGTATCAAACAATGTTTCCCCGTGGAGCATTATGTAGTGGAATACTTTTGTGTAGCCCTATAATTTAATAATAAAAATTCTTTGCATCACAGATTGTACAGAAAGCATTATTTAGTATATACTTCATAGATTCATGCCCATTCTATTATGTTCGAATGAGTGTAACATCATAAAAATGCATTTGAAACTTTTTTCCCATTGACCGTAATGTAATGGAACACCTTTGATAGTCCCTGTAAATGATCTATGCATCCGACTTTCATAACATTTGAAATGACTCGATAAAATTAAGTAATAATTATATGTTTTAAACTTCAAACGATTAAAATGCATTTGAAATTTTTTTCCCCAATTGTCCGTAATGTAACGGAATCCTTTTGATTGTCCCTGTAATTGATCTATGCATCCGATTTTCATAACATTTGAAATGATTCGACAAAATTACGCAATAATTATATGTTTTAAAATTCAAACGATTAAAATGCATTTGAAACTTTTTTCCCCATTGACCGTAATGTAACGGAATCATTTTGATTGTCCCTGTAATTGATCTATCCACCCGATTTTCATAAAATTTGAAATGACTCGTCAAAATTATGTTATAATTATGTATTTTAAATTTCAAACGATTCGGTTGGGTAGTTTTTGCGTTGTTATATGCGGACGGACTGAGCGACAACAATAGGTGCTACGTATTTACATAATTACGAACGCACCTAAAAATGGGAATATTATCTAAATTATTTCTGATACCCATGCTTTATTCACTAATTTCATCTCAAAAATGTTTTCAATAACACCTTTTAACCCATTATTGCCTAGCGTCCCTTTTTAGGGACGTTTAGCCAGAAAGCACATTTCACACCAGTAAATAGAAAGATAAATAAACACTATTTTTCACGAGACAAATTCCTCAATAAATTAAGATAAAAGTTATTCTTTTTTTTTTAAGTGATGGGAAACCCAAAATTTCATTTCTAATGAAGAAAGTAATTTGGGCATTAATGGGTTAATACTGAACTTAAGACTTCCTTTTTGATTTTCATCTTTATCAATTTCTAAAAAACGATTAGACTATTGTTCCCCGACGTGTGATATAGACTGTAACGCCTTCCGTAGTATTATATATCTTTTTACATGTCAAGAGCAAGAAGTTAACAATGGATATTTTAATCTGATTGGGCTTATCAAAACGAAACCCACTCAAGGAGTGTAACTAAAAGATGTATACACCATATCTTTAGGTATAATTTGTAAATTTTACCTGTAGGTAAGTGTTTAGATTTTATTTTAAATATATCTTTTTTCTTACTTAGCTAATAATTTCAAAAAGTGATAAAAAAATAGGGTCAGGTGAAGGGATTATGAATAGGGGGTAATAGTGACCACCACCATAAGAGAGAAAATCTGTGTATGGTAAAATTTTGTTTCACGCTTAGATTCATATTGTATTTTTCATTTTAGATATTCTTTATTACTAGTCTGAAGTATTTTTGAGATCCAAATAGCAATTTTAACAAAGTCTACCAAAATTTTTGATAAACGGATTTGTCAGTTTGGTGTTCTAATGGTCTTACACCCGGAGAAAAAAAAATGTTGAATCAACAAAAATTTGTTTGGTACAACAAATCTTTCCATTTAAATGTGGGTCAATGGAAATTTTGTTTGAATAAACCAAAAAATTTTTTTTTCAATTTTCTGTCCACAATTTTCATCCGAAATGCATAATAACGTAATAATAACATCGTTAATCCATCTCAATTTGGAAAGTTTTTATTACTCAAAAATTATTTTAATTCTTTATAGCTATTTAAGTCAATTAAACAAACTTGCGTGAGAGATTTATGACTACTGCACACCAATTTAAATTAAAAAAAAAACAAAAGTTTGTTGAAATTATAAATTGAAAATACAAAGCTTTAATGAGACTCAAATAAAATTGATAACATTTTGTTAAAATTTTATACGAGTGTTAACAATATTTTTTTCTGAGCAACAAAACCGATTTTTTACTTTAACTAAAAAATTCTCTTAAAGCAACCAAAATGTACGCAACAAAACATGTTTTGTTGATTCAATCAATTATTTTCTCTGGGTGTAATTATTCCCAAACAAACGTATATCGGCAAATATAAAGAAGAAATTTACTGGTAATAATTTCCCCACTAGCGGTCTTAGTACCCTAAAACTTTCGTGATTGTTAATTTTTGATGGGGTAATTAAAACCATTCTTTTAACTTAACAAGTAAGAAAATTCATGCGTTAAGCACAGATTATGAAACACTTTCCAACGCTTCATGAAATCTTTAACAAAACTTTGTTATTTAGGAAAATAAGATGCTACTGTCCATAGCCAACCACGTATTGAAATATCTATGAACAGCCCTGTATTTGATACGTCGGTTAATATGTATATACAATATAATGGGAAAATTTAGTTTAGCAAGAAAATGCCTAACTGGCTGAAATTTCTCTTGCAGCACTTTATTCTAATAGATGGAAAATAATTCAATACTTTTGTTCAGCCCTGTAATTTATCCTGTATTTTTACTACACGCCAGTATTTTGTTAAGATTTAGTTCAAACGAACTCATTCTTAAAGCTACTTAAATCACATTTCCAGAAATTATCACATATGGGTGACCATTAGCTAATTCCTTTGCAAACTGAAAGCAGTTTAACGTAAAAATGCATAACTATCACCTTTAAGTTAATTACTCTCATATTCAGTAACCTTTATTAGCTCTTTGTGTAACCCTGTATATCATCTATAACATTTATATACATCATATATTTGCAGACATTTTGTAAAACTTAAAAGCGCATATCATAATGCATTTCAACCATCCATCAGCTAACATCGATAATATATAGTATTTCGGATAAAAATATAAGGTTTGAAATATATTGTGTGTCCCTGTAAAAGATATGTACTTCATATTATGCGTTAAATATTAAGTCACAGCGGCGTATATTAATTTTATGATACTTGAAACCGTTTAACATTATTAAAATATGTCGCAAACTCCTTTATTATTATGTAATGGAATTCTTTTGAGTAGCTCTGTAAATGAATAAAAACTATTATTTTGTCAGCATATTTTACACAATGCGTATTTTAGTGCTTTTTGCGAATCCATGCATGTAAATTTAAATAAGTTTAACAGGGTGTAACACCTTTAAAATTCATTTGAAACGATTTTTTCAGATTGGCCGTAATGTATCGGAAAACGTTTAACTATCCCTGTAAATAAACTAATCAAAGTAGAAACTTCATTTTCAATAGGGTTGGTGCTAGGGTAAACATCGATAACATATAAAAATTTCAGAGCAATCCGAGTATATTTACGGGAGTTACAGAGCAGACAGACGGCCAGAGAAACCGAATGCACAAACACTTTTAAACTTTGCTGGAAAGGGTTAATAAAAAGTTAAACTATGAGAACTAAAGTTTTAAGAAGTATTTTTAAGAGCTCAAAGTTACTTCCTGCGTACTAAAAACACCAATTTTCCAAATAGAAAAACTGCAAAAAAATAATATTTTTGTAAAAAGTGTAATATTTTTGTAAAATGTAAAAAATGTTCATAAATACCCCTCATAAAAAATCTAAAAAAAACATATACAATATAAATTCAAAAATCCAGCATCATCGGGAACAAAATTATGCCGAATTTTTTTAACTTCCGTATTTTTGAAGGAATATCAAAAATAGTACTTAATGATGCCTTTAGCCTCAATTTAATTCATTATTAAGTGATAATTATGTAGGAAAAAAGAGAAAGATAAAAAAATACTTTCTTTAATAGACTTTTTCTACTTTACAGATAAATAAACGTAATAAATAGTGAAATTATTTCTTCTCTTGTAATTTAGAAAACATCAATGTTATCTTTGTTTACTTCAATTTTTTGGCGATTCTTAAAAAAACTAGTTGGATGTGTCAATCCCAAAACTTTCTTCTATCTCATAAGTACATTTTAATATATATAAAAAAAAATGTGGTGACCCCAAAGTTACCCACTATCGAATTTCCTCGAACATTTGACCTAGCCTAATGAGATTCTGGTATCCGAAAAGCCTAAAACGCAAAATTTAATTAATATTATGAGAAAATGAGCTTAGTAGTGCCTCATGTTGGTAATTTATACTAAAACCTAATACGCATCTATTTATGTCAAGACCTAACAGAATCTGAAATTTGATAGAATTTCGTCCATTAGTTCTTGAGATATAGTTATAACAAAAAATTTGCAAAATGTAGCACAGCAACACCATTTCTTGGAATTTTTTTGCCAAAACGTAAAAAAGCGTCTAATTATGTTATGGTGTAAAAGAATCTGAAGTTTGATGAAATTCTGTGCATTAGTTTTTGAGATATAGTTAGTTTAAAAAAACCGTGTAAAATATAGCACAGCAGCACCATCAGTTGAAGGATTTATAACAAAACGTAATCATCGTGTAATTATATTATATGTCATTTTGTAACGAAATCTGAATTTGATGAAATTCTGTGCGTTGGTTGTTGAAATATAGCTATCGGAAAAATCCTGCAAAATGCAGCATAGCTGCACCACCTGTTGCAAGGTTAATACCAAAATGTAATCAGAGTCTAATTATGTTATATATTCTAGTGTAACAGAATCTAAAATTTGATAAAGTTCTCTGCATTAGTTCTTGAGATATAGCTATCGCAAAAATCGTGCAAAATGTAGCATAGCAGCGCCACCTATAGGGCAGTTCACACCAAAACCTTATCAGCGGCTATGTATCTCAAGGTATCGCAGAATCTGAAGTTTGGTGAAATTCTGTGCGATAGTTGTTGAGATATAGCTATCATGAAAATCATGAAAAACGTGGCATAGCAGCGCCACCTGCTGACCAATTTACACCAAAACTTAATCAGCGTCTATGTATATCAAGGGGTCACAGAATCTGAAGTTTGGTGAAATTCTGTGCATTAGTTCTTGAGATATAGCAATCTTGAAAATCATGAAAAACATAGTATAGCAGCGCCACCTGCAGGCCAATTTTCACCAAAAACCAATAGGCACTAATTCATATCAAGGTCTAACTGAATATAAAATTTTATTAAATTTCGAGCGTTAGTTCTTGAGATAGAGCGCCCACAAATTTTTTGTCACATACAGACAGACAGACACACAGACAGACAGACAGACGGACAGACTCACAGACAGACATTTTCTAAAAATAGTCAAAACGTGTTCAGGACCTTCTAAAACGTATAAATCCGTCGAAAACCGGAAGTCGAAAATTTTCATGAATCCAATACTTTCTTCTTGTAAAGATAGAAGAAAGTAAAAAATTATATCATTTATACAAATGAAGGATGCCTATTTCGGAAATACAGTCTTGTTTCTCTTGAGCATATATTAATACTCCAATGAAATTTATGCATTTTTCTATTGGCATCTTTTCTTCTGAGGTTTTTAATCCTCGTCTAATGAACTGCTTCATAGGCATTATAGGCTATACTATTTAGCACAACGTCAGTAATCTTGAAGTCTTTTAAATTACTCGTTGCTGAGCCAATCATATATCTCTCTTTTTTTCGACATTTAATGCATTTTAATTGTTTTCTTGTTCAATTAACGCATAAAATACGGGCTTTTCAGGTGAAATATAAAAGCATATAGCTGCCAGTATGTACACATTTCTCCTACTACAAAAATTTAATGCAAAATTTTATTTTAAATAATCGCCGAAATATAACAATTTCCGACGATGGAACAAGGGAAAAATTTATTTTTACTTTTAGGGTTGGGAAAAATCTGTACAACACATTTCTCCTACTACGATTGTTTAAAATAAAATTTTCTATTATTTTTTTAATAAAAAATTTAATTTTAAAAAATAGCCTAAATGTAACGATTTTCAACTGTTTAACTGTTGGATTACTTTTATTTTCTTTTTTAAAATGATATAAATTGTTTTATTCTATAATTATTAATTAAACTTTTTTTAATTATTATTTCCTTTTTAAAATAATAGGAACTAGTTAAAAAATATGTATGTAACTGGTATTTGAAAACGAAGTTTTCACCAAACTGGCTTCAGAAAAATAACTCTCCTATGTGGTGCATATATGACATCTGTGCTGATAAATCAAGAACTCAGTATTTTTATGCTAACCCAGCGCAGATAATAAATCGCTAAATATTGTATTCGTGGCAATTTTTCGTATTTCATTAATTATTTAAAATATAATCCTTTCACCATTTCATTTATAATACATAACTATAATTTGAAACTGAAAAGTTTAAAATTCATGGCTTTTATTTATTTTTTTTAAGTAGAAAGAATAGAAAAAAAATAATGATATTTTGAAGCTTCATAATTGCACCGAAGGAACAAAACATAAATAAATCCATTTTACCACAGCCTAAATCTTACTAAAAAACTTTTGCACAATAACCCATAAGATGTGTTTCATTTGTATGTTGCCATTAAACAATTCACAAATAATCGGGATTTTTGTTCCACATACTTTAGCCTATTATATATATATAGATATTTTTTAATGTTTGTTTAGTTACATCATTTTGTAAAAACTATTTAAGAAATATATGATTTTTTATTTGCACTTTAATTTTGAAGTTTAGTGATTTTCTTAATTTGGTAATGTAATTGTTTAAATGCTGATAACGTCAATCCGAAAATCTCAAGTAATCACAGTCTTTCACAGTTAGGAGAGCAATTAAGATTAACAAATAGTTTATTAATAGAATAAAGTCAACATTAGAATGTGAGCATTAGTTGCCAAGAAACTACACTGTACTCTCATTAGTACAAATTCAATTGTTATTTTCTCATATCGAGTCATGAAAGTATTTCAAGATTCTGAACTTACATATTTATATCACACAGAGCCAAAACGTACATTTTATCTGCCTGGTTGCAGAGTCAAGTCTGAATACTTTTCAAAGAAAAATATAATAACAAGAAAAAAAACATCAAAATGTATTTACATCATCATGATACAACATTGCAATTATTTTAATCATAAGTCATGTTAAATCATCTATTATTTATTAGAGGTAACAATAAATTCTCATTAATATGACATCAAACAATTATAAAACTAATAAATATCTCTTAATGATTTCAAAATCAACATAACTTGTCAACTTATCAAGAAATCAAACATTAAATTAATACTAAATCAATCAAGAAATCAAAAATTTAATTATAAAAACAAATAAATCAGTGTTAAGTAACTTTAAATCATTATTATACCCATAAATATTAATGAAGAACTTTCAATTGAAACAAATTACGTTTTTGTCAAGGTCAACTCAATTAACCTTTCAATAAATTTGATTTATTTTTCAAGGCATTATGCCGAAACAAATGCAGTACTTTATATGTTTTCTAAATTACATATGAAAAATAATATTTTGCTACATATGTGGAACATTTTTTATCATTTTTTATTTTTGCCACTTTAACAATATATATATATATATATATATATATATATATATATAGTATATGTATAAAATTATTGAAGGAGACAATTTACTTTTCAATAACATTGTTATTTTTAAAATGTGGACCAAAGGATGAACTTACAGCATTTTATTTTTCAACTAAAAGCACAATTTGAAAAAAATAACTTCATATTTAGTTAAAATTTTAAAAAGTTTATAAAAAATTAGATTTTTTTAACTGATATTTTTATCTTTTTTTAAAAAAAAGATTTTTAATTACACTATAGGGGTTTTTCTCGGTGACTTACGATTTTATACGTTTCGTTAAATATCTGGAAAAATATATGAGGAATTATTCTGAAACTAGATGAACTTAAGTGGAATAGCACAAATCATATGTTTCTGTGAAGATTTTTTTCTCAAAATCTCATTGGGGACCGTCCACAAATTGAAAATAAACGAAGATATTTTGCAAAAAAAAAAACTAATGATGTAAAAGCACCCATCAAAATTAGGGGTTGTATCCAAATATAGAAGTACATGCAATATTGCGTGTGCTATATTAACAGTAATCAATAGATATACGGATACAGTCCCTTATCTTTTTTGTTTCAACTTGAGAATAACGGATTTTGAGCTTATTCTATGGACGATTATTTTCAGAATGCTCAAGCTATGTTTTTGAGACTTTTACAAAATTTGCTGTATACATTTAGCTAACACATTATGCAAGTTACATTTTGATTGCGGTAACGCATGCGCAATGAAACATTATTTAGTAAACCTGCTTATTTTTCCCACAGTTTTTATTATTTTTGAATTCTGGTTTCAGGGTTTTACGTATAATATTATTTGCCTTATTTTTTGAAAAGAATTTTTTTTATATATTAAGAGCTCTGCAAATTATAAGCAGAAAACTCGAAAAGATTTGGGACTGTTTTTATTATAAAAACCTTAATTTCTCTACGAGTATGCATGCTCTCTTCATAAAAACGAACACGGTTTATTAGAATACAGTCCTGGACAAAATTATAAACTCAGAAAATTTTTAATTTGTTTGCATCATAATATAAACAAGATTAGCTTTACGTTAATAATATAATTATGAATATTTATATTAAGGCACCTAAAATTAATGTAACTTATAAATAAAATCGAGTAAGTAATTTAAATAAGAAAATACATAACTTAAAAAAAATAACATTATGTGAAACCTGGACAAAATTATAAACTCAAAATTATGATTTTCTATATTCTGGCACATTTGATATAAATAAATGCATTTTGTGATAAAAAACTAATAAATGGAGTCATTATGAATCAATACATTTCAATACATCAATATATGTTTTAATTTTTTTCATAAAATAACATTATGTGAAACCTGGACAAAATTATAAACTCCAAATTATGAATTTCTACAATCTAGTATTTTTGATATAAATAAATGCATTTTATGATAATAAACTAATAAATGGAGCTATTAGGGATGAATATATTTCAATGCATCAATGTATTTTTATAAGTTTTAGTTGAACAATTTTGTTAAATATGGTTTATTAATATGGTTTTTGTATATAAAATGGAGTGGTCGACGTCCAAAGATACAGAAAAAGAAAGAAAGATCTATGATATGAACAGCATTCAGTACTGGAGCTTCTTTTAGCGGAATTGTAAATACTTTAAATTTAAATGTAAGCTCTCGAATTGTTAGACGAATTCTTCAATGAGCGCTGAATATGAAATGGAAGAAAATGAAAGCTGAGCCAAAACTTGAGCCTCATCACATGAAATCCAGATTTCATTTTGCACAACAGCACGAATCATGGACAACATAATGGAGCACAATCATTTGGTCAGACGAAAAGAAAATAAATTTAGAGGCCCAGGTGGCATAAGATACTATTGGAACGATATCAATCCTGAAGAACAGCATATCTTTAGTCGAAACTTTGGTGAACAATCAGTGATGGTGTGGGCTGGTTTTTCTCAGAGTGGTAAAATTGCTCTAGATTTTCTTAATTGAAAACAAAAAGCTGAAGACTACCAGTTAATGCTGGACGATAATCTCTTTTCATGTAGACCGTTGGTCGCTAGAGAAAACTGGGTATTTCTGCAGGATAATGCAGCAGTACACTCTGCAAAAAGCACAAAAGAGTGGCTGCAGCGTTAGTATGTAAATATCTTGAATTGACCAGCCTGCAGCCTTGATCTAAATGCCATTAAAAATTGCTGGAGTGCAATCGTTCGAATAGTCTATCGCGATGGACGCTAATATCAAAACACAAATGATTTAAATACGGTTATACTTTCAGCCTGGAAGCAGTTGTCTACGGAACAGTTGGAAAATTTTTTTCAATCTATGCCGAGTCGCATATTTGAAGTCATTCAGAAAAATGGCTGTTCAACACATTTTTGAATGTATGCATTATTACTTTGCACCAGGATTCAAAAGTACGTTCACTTCTTAAACTCTATAATTTTATGTTTTCAATTTACACATGTACTATATTTCTATTTTACTCATATTTTTTGAAAAAAAAATTATAAAAATGCATTGATGTATTGAAATATATTCATCCCTAATAACTCCATTTATTAATTTATTATGACAAAATGCGTTTCTTTATATCAAAAATACCAGAGTGTAGTAATTCATAGCTTTGAGTTTATAATTATGTCCAGGTTTCATTTAATGTTATTTTACGAGAAAAATTAAAATATGCATTGATGTATTGAAATGTATTAATGCGTAATGACTCCATTTATTAGTTTCTTATCACAAAATGCATTTATTTATATCAAATATGCCAGAATATAGAAATTTATAACTTTGAGTTTATAATTTTGTCCAGGTTTCACATAATGTTATTTTTTTTAAGTTATATATTTTTTTATTTAAATTACTTACTCCATTTTATTTATGAGCTACATTGAATTTAGACGTCTTATTATAAATATTCATCATTATTTTATGAATGTAAAGCTAAGCTTATTTATATTATGATGAAAACAAATAAAAAATTTTGTGAGTTTATAATTTTGTCCAGGAGTGTACGTCACGTAATTGTAATCTGCAGTTTGGACGCTTTTGCTACATTAGTTTTGACAGAGTTGTGCAAAAGATCTTCGTTCTTTTTCAATTTGTTGACGGTTCAGTATGGAATTTCGTGAAAAAATCTTCACGGAAATATATGACCTATAGTATTCTGTTTACACACCTGGATTTTCAGAATAATTCCTCATGTATTTTTCTAGATATGTAACAAAATGTCTAAAATCGCAAGTGGCCGGTCACCTTTTGCCATACAGTGCATATATTACACAAGACTGCTCATGCATTTTTAGTTATACAGTAAAACCTCGATCTATCGTTCTCGCATCCATCGTTTTCACGCATTGATCGTTTTATTTTTAAGGTCCCTGCGTAAATTATACTTAAAAAATGTAAACGAAACCCGCAAGCATCGTTATTCAAAAAGTCATTTCCCGTATTCATCGTTGTAAAATTTTTCTCATCACCAAAATGAAATTGTAACCATATGACATACGCAATCCATAAGACATACAAATTGGAATTACTTCTTTTATCCAGAAATAACATGTTTGTGTTGATGACGCTGACAGTAATAAAGATTAAAAGTGGTTGTATATAGCAAAGGATGCAATTATTTTTCCATATATAAAGATGTACGACATGTGGTATCCTAAATATAGGGGAAATGTGTGATAATGCAAATAATTAAAATAATGGTGAAGACGCAGGCCGATGAAGCAACTCTGTCTCGTGCAATTACGGAATTTAAAACTGTATGAACTTTTATATATGCATATGAAATTACAGAAAAATGACCAGAAATATGTTGCATATCTTGGAAATTTATTTTCTGATTTTAAAAAAATGAACAAAAAGCCAAACAAAATTATTGGTTTTTTAAAATAAAACAAATTTTTCTATAACCCGATTTATTATAGCTCATATTCAAAATATTAGAATAATTACCTTTTTTTTAGAAATTGAAAATATCGTTTGGTAATTTAATATCTTTTAATGAAAATATGCAAACGATATTTTTATTAAGAACTTATCGTTGATTAAACTTACTTGTTATCTTAAATTTAATATCATTTTTGAAAAGATTAATTGCAAAAAAAATTATTTTGAAAAGTCAAAATATTAGAATATTTATTCAAGTGGTTCAAAATATTAGAATATTTCACATTAATTCTCCTTTAATTATTACCAATTCTTAACTGGTGGCATCATTGATTAAATTCAGACTATTTTATTTAAAATCAGTATTCTTTTTTGCAGTTTGTTTCTTTTTCGTCTTAAAATGGGCCGTGTGAGTGATATTCCTGAATCTACTAAACTTCGTATGGTTGATTTGTATCGGCACGGTAAAAATCAATGTTTTATAGCGAATTATTTACATTGTTCGCAATCGAGCGTTAGTAAAATACTAACACAATATTCAAAAATTGGAAAATTTCAAAATAATCGCCGAAATGGTGGCCGAAAACCAAAAACATCTGCTAGAGATGGCAAGAAACTGAAGCGTATAGTTAAGAAAAACCGTTTTAAAAGTGTGCGATTCTTGCACCGAAAATGGAAAGAAGAAGGAGTTGAAATTTCTACATCGACAACATTAAGACGTCTCCATAAATTTAAATTTGAATCTCGTGTACCGAAAACAAAACCTCTCATGACTGCAAGACAAAAGCGTATAAGATTGAATTGGTGTAAATCAAGACGTTTAGGGAGCAATGAAGATTGGAAAAATATATTATTTAGTGATGAAAGTATGTTTTGTGTTTCATATGGTAATCAAGGTATTCGAGTTTGGAGAATGAAGCAAGAAGCATTTGATAAAGAATGCCTTAAACGTTCCGTAAAATTTGCTGCTAGTGTCATGGTTTGGGGTTGTATGAGTGCAGAAGGACCTGGAAAGTTATGCATCTTCTACGAAAAGGTTAACTCTCTGATATATCAAGAAATTTTAGAATATTACATGATTCCATCATCAGAAGATTTATTTGAAGATGATTTCATCTTTCAACAAGATTTAGCGTCCCCGCATACCTCGGTGTCAACTAAGAATTGGTTCCGCCAACTCAACATTAAGGTACTTCCTTGGCCACAAAATTCACCAGATCTTAATCCCATCGAAAACTTATGGTGTATAATGAAGAAAAAACTTCAAGAAAATCCTCCTTCAAGTAAAACTGAGTTAGTGGCACGTATAAAGTCTATTTGGGCTAATATTGATAGAAATGTTTGTAAACACCTTGTATATAGTATGCAAGATCGATTGTACGCTGTTATGAAAGCTAAAGGGGATGCTACAAAATATTAACTACCATTTACTTCATATTCATAAGGTAATATTGTTGCGTAAAATAAAATATTCTAATATTTTGAACCAATCTAAATTTTATTCTGATATTCTGGTGTGTTTAAGGAAGCTGTATACCTAATTTATTGTGCTGTATTTTATATTTTATAAATGTTAAAATCTTATCTAAACATTCCAGATTTAATTTATAAGAAATTTAATTGCATTTACTTAGTATAAAAAATAAATAAATGACAAATAATTTTTTCTTATTACTTTTTCTCAATTATTCTAATATTTTGAATATGAGCTGTACTTTTACAATTTAGTAAGCAACAAATCAGTATTTATTACTACATTATATACATTGCATGCATTAGTAATGCATTAACATTGCGTTTTTTCGTATTTTGAAGTTAATCCGCATTCATCGTTTTTTCCCCGCACCCCTTGAAAAACGATGGATCTTGGTTTTACTGTATCTATTTTTACATTTACTATAATTTTTTATTGATATATGTAGTGTAAAACGATGAAATTTAATACATAACTTCATTCTTTCATTTTTTTAATAATAAAAAATAGGAAGATGAATTCCATGCACATATAGTAAAGAACTTGAACTAAATGTTCAAAAATTTATCTCAAATAACAGAAAAAAAACGTTTAGCATTCTTGAAACATGAAAGTAAAGAAAATATGAATATAGAGAAAAAGCCATAGTTTTAATGTTTGTGGATAATTGCGCTGAGTATATTAATCACTTCGCGACGGAAGCCTTTTACGAAATTTATAACCATTTGTTACCGATTTTTAAAAACAGAAAAATGTGCCTAATTGAATCGTGAAAACGCTGTGATAAAATAAGGCAAATTTTAAAGTAAAATTTTATTGGGGAGGAAAAACAAGAATTTTGAACACCTTAAGTGGCACATATACGGATCGCTGGTCCCCAAGAAATTAAAAATTATTGTAATATTTTGCTGTATATTTACACTACTGGTAGAAATAAGATGACAAATTATTCACAATTAAACAAACAGGCTTTCATTCAATTCTAAAATGAAAAATCGATTTCTTGATCAAGTTGGAGGTAATCTATCCTCTTAATTGCTGTTTAGTACGATTTTTTATTAATAAACAGGCTTTCATTCAATTCTAAAATGAAAAATCGATTTCTTGATCAAGTTAGAGGTAATCTATCCTCTTAATTGCTGTTTAGTAAGATTTTTTATTTATCTTGTATGGATTTAACCGCTGTTAAATACTTATCTTTTTTTCGCAGGAATATTTATAAACCACACTTCTAAAACATATTTGCTAAAGTGTCAGTATGGATGGTGTTACTGAGACCCCTGTAACGCGTCCTGTCAGACTAGCAAGATTTGTAAGTAAATTGATTGATCATTAAAATATTTTTAAATCAGTAATTTTGTACATTATTTAAATTTGTTCTGTATTTAAGCTACTACTACTATTTATTTTAGATTAATGACATGGAGGAATTTTTACCGTCCTTTTAACCCTTCACTGCGCGATTTTTTTCTATTTTTATGGAAAAAAAAACTATCTGAAATCTACATACCGATTTAATAATGGGAAAAATAGTTTTAAAAAAATAAACTTCAAATTTTCAGCTAAAATTTGATATTTGATGGCGTGTATCCTATAAACACAATCGGCGCTTTTAAATATTGTATTGCTATATTTTGCAATTAAATAGGGTTTAATTAATAATTTTATCTACTTAACACTCTGTAGATTTCTTTATATTAATATTTTTATATCTTTATTAAAAATAATGAAAGTAAATTTTGTCTTAATATATTGATTGTATTTCTTTTCTTTTTTTTTTCTTTTTTTTTTTTAGTTTTCGAACATCAAATTCTAATTTTATTGTCAAATACAGCTATCTGATATGGTCAATTTAAATGTTATCCAGTGTTTGAACTGTTCGTGATCAGCTATCACATTGGCCAAATTCATCTGATATAATGAGAATTATAGTTTTTGTTTATATTAGGAATGTATCAGATGTATTTAAAACTCCTCTGAAATCTTTTATTTAAAATTTTTTCTTTATATTTTGTAGAATTATAAAATATGCAATATGATGTTTTTTGAAGCATTTTATGCAAATTGTTTAAACTAAATTAAAAGATTTACATAATTATTTAATAAATATTTAAAGGATTTTAAAAGGATTGGAGGATTTTGAAGGATTAATTAATCTTGAATTTACAAGGATTGTGTGCAATTTTTATAACCCCACTCAAATCTTTTATTTTTAATTATTTTCTTAGTATTTTGTAAAATTATAAAATGTACGAATATGATATTCTTACAATATAAATATAGAAATATTTCCGAGTTGAAAAATCAATCCTCCTCCCTCAGCGGCAAGAAAACTGAAAAGATTCAAAAGCAAAATAAATCATCCTCATAAAAGTATTTTTGTTTTGTATAACCAAAAATGCTTTTCAAACAAAATAAAGTAATGTATCTGTAACTCATTCTAAACGGTATTACAACTAATCAACGTATTATAAGAGTTTTATAATAAGTAATTTTAATGGTTCCTTTACTGACAGTTGGTAGAGAAAGAGTTAATTCTGGTTTAGACTAGCTAGGATTAATCGTAGGGGAGGCTTGACCCATTCTTTTGGTGCCAACCGAAGCTTTTTTTTTAAAGTATTAATTTGATTATCTCTTCATTTTAGCTACGAAAGTTTATTTAGGGAAAACTGGGGAGAATTAATCTTAGAGAAGGCTTGACCCACACTTCAGTTTTACCAGTTGACGCTAACCGAAAGTCAATTGATTTGATGCCAACGAACTATTCACGCTTTTTTTTATAAGCGTTAATTCGTCTTCATTTTAGCTATAACTGTTTGTTTAGGACAGACTGGGGAGATTTAATCATAGGGTAGGTTTCACCCACTCTTCAGTTTTAACAATTGATGCAAACCGAAGCTTTTTTTTACAAATATTAATTCGATTATTTCTTCATTTTAGCTATAACTATTTGTTTAGGGGAGACTTTTGATGGTTAATCATAAAGGAGGCTTTTCCCAACCTTTAGTTCTATCAATTGATGCCGACAGAAACTAATGAATTGCCCAAACAATAGTCTTTGTTTCACGCAGTTCATTAAAACAGGTTTTGAAAAAATCAATTGTGAAGTGTTTATAGTTCAAAAATGTATTTTTTATAAATAATTTGTAAGATTTTTCCCAGATATTTCTATCATAGAAATTTAAGTAAAGGATTTAATGCAAAGAACCGTGCTTTCATTCCAGATTGTAAAATAAATTACGCTAACATAACTATGTGCTTAGTTTTAAAATGTGGCTATATGAGTGTGGATTTTTGACTCAATCGATGTGAGGGAGGGTTGACCATATAGAGAGTCAAACCTTACTCAATTTTTTAAGTGATTTTGTAATTTTTTTAATCGTACACGTTGAAGGACAATGGTTATATTTCTAAAATACACTGTAAAAGAAAATCTGTAAAGTTACTAAAAGTTTTCTACAAGACTGGGATTCCTAGAACTTTCCATGTTACGGCAACAACAAAAATGATTGTAACAGATACAAATATGCACTGAAAATCAAAAATTCTGTAAGGTTACTAAGAATTTTTTAGAAAACTGGGATTCCTAGAATTTTATATGTAACTGCAACCCAGGATACAGATAAAAATTTTGTAAGATAACTGTAATTTTAGTAGATTTGATTGCAAAGTTACAGATTTCTGTAGCTTTCAAAGAAATAGTTTTGTAGATTTACATCTTTTCTTGTACAGTGTTCAGATAAAATGTTAGTAAACATTCAGATTTCGGCAACTTTATATCTGTAGGATTACAGATTTTTTTACAGTGTAGTGTAAATTTATTCTGTAATGTTACAGAAAAATCGGATGATAGAAAGAAAAATGTAAATGATTAACCCTTTCTCGGATGGTGTCTATAAGAAAGACCATCTAATTTTAATTTTACTGGCCCCCAGATTATTTAAATAAAATTTTCCGTTTATAACATGCTTGAAAATAAGAGTGTTCATATTTTTAAAAAATTCGTTTATAAAATCTAATGTAAGTTAATTTTTTCAAGCAGATTTATACTGCGCAGAAAAATATTAAATGAATATTTTAAAACCTGCTGTAGAAGCAACAATTCAGAAAAAACATGTGTTAAGCATAGAACACTAAAAGAAACACTTTCCCGCACTTTCTAAAATCTTTAACAAAACTTCGTTATTTAGAGAAATATAGTTACTGTCTATAGTCATATATGTATTCCAATATTTTTGAACAACCCCGTATTTGATCTGCCGGTTAATACATATGCTATATTATGGGTATATTTAGCAAGAAAATGCCTAGCAGGTTGAAATTTCTCTTTCAGCAATTATACTAATAAATGGAAACATCCTTGAATACTTTTTGTTCAGTTCTATAGTTTACCTAGTATCTTTAATACACGTCAATATTTAGATAAAATTTATTTTAAATTAAAACATTCTTAAAACTAATGAAGTAACATTATCAGAAATTATCATTCATAGGCGTCCATGCATCTAATTCTTTGCGTGACCCTGTATATCATTTTATCTATATTCTACAACCAGTTCTTAGTAAATTGAATGCAGTTCAGGAAAAAAAATGCATAACTTGTTTAAAATCAACTTTTAAGTAACTTACACTCATATTCAGTAACATTTGCGAGCTGTTTTGTGTAGCCCTGTATATTTACTATAGCAGTTTTATGCATCATATAATATTAATAGATTTAGTGAAATTTAAAAGCGCATATCATAATTAAAATGCATTTCATTTATCCATGAGTCATAATCGGTTACATATACAGTGCTTAGAAAAGAATATACAAATTAAAATCTTCTGTCTGTCTCTGTAAAGAGCTATGCACTTCATACTATGCATGACTATATCGTATATCTTTTATTAAGCCTCAGCGACGTATATCGATTTTATTATTCATAAAATAGTTTAATTTAATTAAAATATGTTGTCTCCAATTCCCCCCTTTACCATCATGTAATAGAATTCTTTTGTGTGGCCCTTTAAATAAATAACAGCGATTTTTTACCGCATATTTTAGTGCACTTTGTAAATGCATATAAATTTTAATACGTTTCACAGGATGCAACATCTTTTAACTTATTTGAAACGATTTTTTCCGATAGGCTGTAATGTAACGATAAATTTTGACTGTCTCTGTAAATAAACTAATCATGCTAGAAGCTTCATTTGAATTAGGGTTCATGCTACGGTAAATGTCAACAGCGTCCAAAAATTTCAGGGCAATCTGAGTATATTTACGGAAGTTAGAGCGCGAACATATAGACAGACGGACAGACAAACCGACATCCTAAAAACTTTTCAACTTTGTTGGAAAAAAAATTATTAAACATGAATTTCAAAGTTGAAACGAAATTTTATTTTATTTAAATGTTACGCATAGTAGGTAAATAGAAATAATAGAAAAGGCAAAAACTAACGAAAGTAGCCTATAGTAATTTTAAGCATTCATGTCTCTATATAGGAACATAAAATTTATTAATGTACTTTAGAAAGGTAGGGAGATAAATTTCCCCAAGTTGAGCACAGTAAGATGATGAAGCAACACAATTTGACAACTAGCGTAACTAGGTCAGGTGTCACAAAAAGTTGGTGTTTAAAACAGAATTTTTCTCCTATGCCTTGAAATCCCTCTAAAAAGACTTGTTTACGAATCACATTTCCCTAAGTATTTTTATAGTACTAAGTATAACATAAAGTTATTAAATTATCCTATCTTTTTAAAACTGATTTTATTTGCCTTGACAATAAACTTTAATATGAAATAAAGTGGGTCAAAATTCTCTCATGTAGAGAGCTTTGATACCCCTTAGCAAAAAATGGCATAGGATTTTTTATGGAAATATATGGTTTTATATGGAAAATCATAAAAAATTTATGTCATTCTATGTAAGCACATTGTATTCATATGGTAAACATTCATCGCTCTATGGTATTCCATAGCAAAGTGTATGGTAAAGTTATAGGGTAATAAAAGTTACCATATACTCAAGGGTGTTACATAGCAAGATGTATGGTAAAATCATATGATAATTATATGTACCATAAACTGTATGGTATGCAACAGTATGATGTATGGAAAAATCATATGGCAACTGCTTGTGCCATAAATTGCATGGTGTTCCATAGCATGATGTATAGTAAAATCATATGGCAATAATTTGTACCATAAATTGTATGGCATTCCAAAGCAATATGGATGGTTAAATCTTAAATTACACAATATCTTTTGTAGTATTGACTCTAGAAAGAATAGAGCCACCAGGCGAGAATTTTTCAAAGCAGGAGTACTGTTATAAAAAAGGGAACACTGTTCTCAGGATACATTTTTCAAAATGGGGACTTTATTTTGAAAACAGTACACAGTTATATGCATTGTTCAAAGAGGGCACACTTGTACCTTGTTCACCAAAATATTTTGAACTGGTTTGTTTACAGTCCCCTAGAATTTGCATTATTTTCTCAGGATCAATTGAATTGCCACAGGGAAATAGCAAATATTAGGGCTTCTGAGTGCATCACAAGGGTTTAAAAGAGCCACCAGGAGATGCGTGCTGCTAAAACAGTTTAGAGTCAACACTACTGTGTAATTATAGTACAAAAAATGATTATATTAAAAAGATCCTTGGTATCACACTGTAAAGAAAATCTATTATTGTCCCTTTTTTTATAGCGATAGTCATGCAACAAATATTTATGCATTTTTTATAGATCCACAGACTACCTTAAATTCAATTGTTTCAGCTCTTTTGAAGAACATACATGCTAGCTCATAAAATATTGCCACAATATTAAACTTTCATTAAGATTTTAGAATATAGTCATATTTTTAACACAATTAAAATTGGTTGATAATTAAAATATAATGTAAAAATATGTTTCTTATTCTAATTACAAAAATTATTTACTATATATGACATCAGTTTTTTACCCAATTAATTTTAAGTTTAATAATTTTAATCTGGTTTTTAAATATTCAAAGGCAAAGCATGAAATTTACTAACAAATGAATGAGAATTGCTTAAGGAATCCAGGTTATCTGAAAATCAGTTTAACCTAGAAACCTTAAAAATCATGAAAGTCTTTTTTAAATTTGAAAAAATACTGTCAACACTACTTTTACAGATATCAAATGGCACCTTTCAACATATTTTGATTTATGATTATTATTCTATTTGCAAATTTTAGATCAAAACAATTACAAATCACTTGTAATAATACATTGAAGAGTTGTTTTGACTCTTATAAGATAGAAAAAATTAGAAACAAAATAAGTAAAAATCAAAACTTTGAAAAGGTGTTACTGATTTCTATCAGATACTGGTAGAAATAGTGTTAAAAAGCATATTCATTATGAAATAAATAAGCAGTCAACTTTCTTGTTTTTTAAAGCCAGTAATTTTTATATGTTATAGCTTAAAATGAAATAATACCGATCTTAACCGTTTTAGTGCTAAGCAATTTTTGCAAGAATGCACGAAAATTGCGGTACATATTTTGATTTCTTTAAAGGAAAAAATAATGTTGTCATATAAAACACTGTTATTTAGACAAATATCAATCAATTTTAATAATTCTTTTTGTATTATAAAGAACTCGCAGCGCAAAAGCGCTGCGCCGCGGTTTTCGAGATAAACTATCGCAGCGCTTTTGCGCCGCGTAGCAGTCAAACGGTTAAAGGATCAGTATTATTTTATCTCAGTTTGCAATATTATTTTACTGGTGCACGAATCTTTCCATTCATTACTTATAAATGCACTAAAGTATAAATGCACTAAGGATGCACTAAAGTTGCCAGTACTTCAATACAAGAAAAATCCTTGATAAAAAATCCTGTAAGTTATTCAGTTATGTAAAATTTGATTTATACAGTAGATTCCCTCAAATTCGCACAGCTCAGGACCAGAGGTTTTGCGAATTTCATTTTTGCGCTAGATTAATACATAAATATATTTGGTAAGAAGATTGTAGTTAACAATAATATCAGCAAAATCTTGATTTTTTTAGAAATAAATTTATTTTTTCTTCATGAAAACACATGAATTCAGTAATATTAACAAAAATTACAAATTAAAAAATATATGGAATTGATATAAAACTAAAGAAGTAAAATTTTGTCCCTATATTTGAATTGAGTTTATTATTGTTTACATCCATAAATTATGTGCGGATTTGAGGGAGTCTATTGTATTGGATTTTACTACAGAATTATTATAATGCTTTTTCCATGTTTGATACTTGTGCTTTAACATTTTGAAGATGAGTTCCTTTTCAAAATTTTATTTTTCACCACAGTTTTCCAAATCAGATATTTTTATGTAATTGAATTGTAGAAAGTATAATGGAAAGTTGTTTACATTAATAAACGCTTGTAGTAGTGATCAAGAATTTTGAACACCTTTTTGCGACCACGTATGTTGCTTGTCAACTATCTCACAAAGTTCTGAAAAGCACTTCAGACAGGAAGTCTCTAGTGCTGTTCAATGATTCAGTTGACCAACTGATTAAAATTAACTTTAATATGCTGATAAAAAAATAATTTTAAACACTTTTCATTCAGTTTTGTATCCTCAATATGCCTTAAAACTTCTTATTTCTTCTTATAAATTATAGTAGTTTTAGTAAAGCTAAAATGAATAATAGTTAGTTGAATATTTAAAATTTGTTATGAATGAACTTCAGTTTAAATATATTAGTACAGGGCTTGAATTTCAGTGCGGGATGGGGGATTTTCATCCTGATTTTGAAATCCTGTCCAAAAGAAAATGATGTGCGAGAGGCTCTGGTTGCAAAAAATTCAAAATTTTCCAAAGAATTTTTTTTAAAATGACCATTAACTCTGACATCCCCATTTAGAATTTCGTTATATTTGTCCATGACTGATTAATCTGTTTTGCAAGTTTTTAGAACTAGCATCCTACTTCTTTTCCTTTTAGAATGAATTGTACAGTAGATTCCCTCAAATCAGCAAACCAGAAATCCGCAACTCTCTAAAATCGGCACATATTTTATAGATGTAAACAATGAAACTTTCAGTTTGGATATTGGAACACAATTTTTTTAGTTTTGTATCAATTCCATATGTTTTTTAATTTATAATTTTTGTTAATATGACAGAGTTCATGTTGTTTCATGAAGAAAGAATAAATTTATTTCTGAAAAAATTCAAGATAGTGCTGATATCACTGGTAATTACAATCTTCTCACCAAATACATTTATGTATCAATCAAGATTTTTTTTTTTTTTTTGTTACTAAGCCTGGCTAAACTGAAAAAAAATCCTTATTTTATGATTTTGATGTGAATGAGTAATGTAGCTTTATGAGTACAAGTTTTGTTCAATATTTTTGGAAAAATACATTTAATATTTATCATGAATATTTAATCATACTCTGTTGATTACTAACTTGACCTTTCATATTAAAAATTTAATTATTTTAAAAATTATCTAAATTTTTAGTTTTAGTTTTTTACTTATTTTAATATTTTATTACATTGTAATCATTCATTATAGTTCCGAATGCACTATTAATTGCACTCAAATCACTATTTTTAAAAAAATGTAATCAAAGCAATGATCAGAAAACTGCAAAATTCTAAAAACCGCACAACCTCTGGTCCCAAGCTGTGCGGATTTGAGGGAGTTTACTGTAATTACTTTATTATCAGTTAAGTAATTAAAGCTTATAAATATGTATTATATACTTAGACTGTTAACAATTTAATACTAAATACAACTGCTGCTGATAATTTTAATAAATGTAAACCTCACTAGTATTTAATATAGTTTTACATAATTATTGAAAAATATTAATGTGTATAGCTTTTTTGTATTCTTCTAACTAAAAAAACTGCTAATTTACAGTTTTTTTTGTTTCTATTATTACTAACTAATAATTAAATGTTTAATTGTTTTGGAAACCTAAAACACCTGGTATCAATTCAATATTTTATTGATTGGAA
The DNA here is from genome assembly GCA_964019185.1 of Maratus speculifer. Taxonomy (NCBI): domain Eukaryota; kingdom Metazoa; phylum Arthropoda; class Arachnida; order Araneae; family Salticidae; genus Maratus; species Maratus speculifer. The sequence goes on along the minus strand of OZ025294.1, from coordinate 293,645,830 downwards.
AAAAATGATATTTTTACATTTTACTTCTAGGGTAGTTTGTCATATTTGAATTAATGTTATTCTTTAAATAACACAAAAAATGTCTGTGGGTTTTGAACACATTTTTTTTTTTTTTTTTCCTTTCAAACAATATTCTTTCCTTTTATGAATGTTGGGAGGCTGATTCCCCTCCTGAAAAAAATTTGAATTTCAAGCCTTGAGATTTTACACATTTAAAGCAATATTCTATTATTTTACAACAATAAGAATTAAAAATAGAACGAATATTCAGCAACTATTCAGTATTCGATCCTTTTGCTGAATGCTTCGACCGAATATTTTAAGGTATCTTAACAAATAAATTCAGAATAAATTTTTTTTATTATTTAATCTATTTATGCTTACTTCAGACTTGTTACTTTTCCGCAGAAAATGGAATTCTGCTTTTTCGGTGCTGAAATTTATTATCCCTGGGATCAATGCAAATATGCATTAAAATTTTTTGACATTTTTATAAAGATGAAGGAGGGGGGGGGGGGGGGGTATAAAGAAAAAATACTATTTTCTTCAGAGGATCATGAGAAATAACGATATTTCCACCAAAAGAATGCAGAAAAGAGAAAATTCCGTTAAAAGATTGTCCCCCCCAAAAAAAAAATGATTTCTATTAGAAGGATTGTGAAAAAAAAAAAAAAAATTATGATTTCCATCAAAGGATTGCATTAAAAAGATGATTTTCATTAATAAGTTCCAGAAAAATATTTTACTTCCGTGAAATAATTGGGGGGGGGGGACTACACTTTTATCGAAAGATTATGGAAAATATTTGAATTTTGTAGAAAAATTGCATGAAAATATGCATATTTTTTCATAAAATCACTGATAAACGAGTAAATCTTATCAAACCACTGTAAAAAAAAAAAAAAAAAAAAAAAAAAAAAAAATTAATGAAAGATCGAAGAAAATATGCAGATTTTGTCAAAAGATCGCGGAAAAGAGAATTTTGACGAAAATAGACATTTTTTCGAAAGATCACAGAAAATATACAAATTTTGACAAAAGAAAATATCACGACAAGAATTCAAATTTTTTTTAAATATCTAGGTAAAAAAGGCGAATTTTGTTGAAAAATGGCAGAAAATAAGAAAATTTTAACAAAAATAGGCATTTTGTCAATTGAAGAATAATTGTGAATTTTTTCGAAAAATTGTGTAAAATACACAAATTTTGGTGAAAGTTCATGAAAATTGCAAATTTTGACAAAAGATAGTGGAAACTGCAAATTTGGGACATAAAAAGCTTAAAAAGTTATTTTCTTTATTCGCAAAAATGTTGGTACTTGGCTATTTGGCCAATTCACTATTTGTCCCATCCCTAATAATGATACTATAAATAAATAAAATAAAATATTCTGTTACTTCTTTATTTTAATGTTTATTTTTCCATAACATATTTTTATTTGTAGAAAAAAAAAACCTTTAAAGCTAAAAGTAGTTTGATGGATAAAGTAAGAAAAGAGAAGAATTATTCTTCATCATCCGATTCAGATGATGAAGTTTCAAGAATGTCAAATGACAGACTTCGAAATAAACTTTCTATTCAAATAGAAGAAAATAGAAGACTAAAATCAGAGCTGAGAGGCTATAAAGATTTCCAAAGAGCAAATGAAGGTATTGCAATTTTATTTTTTAATACAGTTGTTGCCCTATAAATGTTTTTCATCTGTGTCATCAAATATTATTTTTAACCACTTTACTTGACTGTACATTTTACACTGCAAGATATTGTCAGATTACGTGATGATTATGTTCAGAGATACTCCATGTTTTAAAGCATTTAAAAAATATATAGAAAAAACAGGAAGGTTTATCAACCTGGAAAAGTCAGGAAACTTTGTAAAGATTTTTGAAAATCAGGAAAATTTGTCTGTATGCGAAAACATTTACATTTTACATTGCCAATGAGACTAATTTGTCCATTTTATATACCATATTTTTGCACATGTTGATTAGTCTTTTCAGATCTTTTTAAAAAGGTCAAATGACTGCATAGAAAAATCACAAATTTGAATAAATTTTTGAAGAAAAAATATTGCAGATTTGATTTCGTTAAAAAGTCACGAAAACAAGTAGTTAATTTTGTTAGATCATGAAAAGATCAGGGTTGGCAAGTTTTTGACACACGACAGTTTTTGACGGTTTTAACCATGGTTTAAACCGTCATGTCAAAAACCTCCTTGTCAAAAATGTCAAAAACTGTCAAAAACCTATATTTATATGTAAATAAAAATATTTATTTACATATATATATCTACCTATATTTATATTTAATAAGTAAAATTTATTTGCTTTTAATAAAGAAAATGTTTCTAAATATGCTGTAGAAAAAATAAATTCAAATTTTTGAAGTAACATATTTTGAATATTAAATAAAACCTTAGATTTTGGAAAACTTATCTTTTGTAATATTATTTATTAAATTTTAATGTGCATTCAAAATATACAGGGATATATATTATGAAGAAATTTATTTATAACCAAATTTATCCATTGTTTAAAATAATATTAAAGATTAGACAGGTTCTGTAATTGAATAGGAACAGAAAGATGTTCAAAACTGGTTATGTGCTACCATGTGATACGTAGGGCAAATGAATTGGATTATCGAACTAAATTTCTACTTTGATAATTTTCATTTGAATTGATTTTGATTATGTAATCAAATTAATTGGAAGTATTTCATGTATGTTTTATTTTTTAAATTATGAATTTATTTAGATAATAATAAAAAAACTACATGATATTTTGTATTTTAGAAATATTTCATAGATCAGTGTAATATTTTTTCTATTTTGACTTTTACAATTGTTATTTGATTTTTCTGAAAAATCAGTAATTCTGAATTTTAAATTGTCAGTCATTTTTTGAATTTATAACTAACATAAAAATAATAAAAAATTAGCTCCTTTCTATAAATATCTGAGTATCTATTTACAATATTCAACCTATTTATTTACTATGCTGAAAAATTAGCTTATACAAATACTTATGATTTTTTTTTTTTTTCACTGAATACTTTAAAATTTTGTTAAATATCTTAAGTATTCAGTTGTTGAATAATTACTTGTCTTACCTTGCTATCAAAGTAAACATTATCTGTATTTTTAATACTATTAGCGTGTGTGCTGTGGGGTAAGGAGGCGGAGGTGGGGAATAAAAAATGATGTGTAATAATCATACATATAATAAATAATATGCATTATTTTTAAATTCAAATTAACCTATTGGATATTATGTATATAGCATTAAAAAAAATATTAAACAAGTATATCGAATTCTACACTTTTGAAAATCCTGCATTTACGACACTTAATTCATTAATACTTATAAATATTAGCTATGTCAATAAATAAATAAATAAATAAATAAATAAACAAGATATTTAAACATAAATAATTCTGCATGTCCATTTTGAGATAAATTTCTGAGATTTGAAATCTGTGATTTTTACCTTAATTTTTATCAATTAAAAATATTTAAAGACCTACTAATTACCCATAATATAATTAAATTTCAACATAATGTATGGCACCTGTTCTTAGTTTTAAAATTTAACAACAAACTTTAGTACACCGCAGCAGATTGTGACTCTATGGGTTTTTGACAGTTTCTGACAGGTTTTTGACGGTTTAATCCGGTTTAAACCTTTGTCATGTCAAAAACCCCTTTTTGACGTCAAAAACCCAACCCTGGAAAAGATATCTCAAATCTTTCTAGAGGTTGTTTAAAACTATTGTGAATTTTGCCGATAAGTCGCATAAATTGTTGATAATTTTGACATGACTGCATAAGAAAAATAACTTTCATTTGTCAATTGACCACAGAATAAAATAAATTTAGTAAAAATATTGTGTTAAAAATGTGAATTTTTTTAAAGATCATAGAAAGAAATTTCAAATTTCATCAGAAAATTGTTGAAAGGAAGCACTTTTCTGGATTTACCCATGATACCAAGAGATATTTTACCTATTTTATGCAAATATTTAGTGGTGTACAGAGTAGTATTCATCAGTACAAGTTTTCCGTCCACAGTACGGAATTCCGTCTTTTAAAGGTTCCCGATGACGGAAGTCGGACAGAAAAATCTCCAATGCAAAAATGACATGTTTTTCATCATAAGCTCGCAGGAAAAGACACGATTTTTTGTCAAAAGAATATGAATAAAATGAGATCTTTGTCAAGTGATCACAGAAAAAAATTGTTATTTCTGTCAAAAAAGTGCTATTTCATTTTTATCGCAAAAGTATGTGTTTTTCGTATTTAAAAAAAATGCAGAATAAAAGTGATTCCTGTCAATGGATCTCAAGGAAAAAGTTTTTTCTGTTGAAGAATTGCAAAAATGATGCAGTCTCTATCAAGGAATTGCGGAAAAGACAATTTTTCTCAAATGATCGTGGAAAAATTGTGATTTTTGTCAAAAGATCGAGGAAAAAGAGTTTTTCGTCAAGAGATCGTGAAAAAAGACGTGTTTTTTTTTCCCCAAAAGATTGCTGATAATACGAGATATTTCTCTAAAGATCGCATAAAAAAGCTATTTCTGTCAAAAGATGCATTTTTCTTCAAAGAATAGCAAAACAGACGCGATTCCTGTCGAAGGATCATGAAAATAACGCAGTATCTTTCAAAGAAGCGTGAAAAGTTCACAATTTTCATCAAATGATAGCGAAAAACATTATTTTTGTCAGAATTGCAGAGAAACACGAATTTTTATCAAAGTATCGTGAAAAAATTGCGATTTTTTTTTTTTTTTTTTCAAAGGATTGCAGAAAAAGTTGAAAATTTTTGTTAAAGGATTGCAAAAAGTCACGAATTTCTGTCAAAGTATCACCAAAAACGCAATTTTTAATCAACAAACTGTAATAGAAACGTGATTTCTGTCAAAAGATTGTAGGAAAAAGCAAATTTCATCTAATGGTCATGGGAAAAAAAACTGTGAATCATGCACCTGCATATGTGCTCACTCTGGGGGGGGGGGGGGGGGGGGAATTCAAAATATTTTCAGTCCTGGCAAAATTTCAAAGTTACACCCATGGTAGTACTTTGGCAGAGTAACGAGTGGTTATGTTATAAGAAAAAAAAAACTGATGTGCACATAATGTGAGCTTAGGTATACATGTATATAAATATACCTGTATATATGTATCTATACTTGTACATATATATAATATATGTATATAGTATATGTAAATTAACTCATTAAATTTGAAATTTATTTGTGCATATATTTATTATTCATTTGTAAAACATAAAAAACAGAAATGCAAAGATATTGAAAATGAAATACAATAATGGCAACTGCTGTTGATCTTTGCTTTAAACTAACCTTTTTCAATGTGATTAAAGAATGTCTTAAAAAGCAAGCTCTAGAATTGATGATTGTAGATGATCTACAACTTGAAAATCCACCAAAGAAACGAAAAATACATCATGAGAATGCTAATGTTGACGAACCAAAAGAGAAGATGCCAGCAAAAAGTTCATCTATTTTCTGCCAATGTTTTGAGGAAATTGCCAATGGGCAAAAAGATTGTGGCAGTTGTACTAGTTTAAAAGCTCCACATGAAGGAATGGTACAAAAAAAAAGATACAAGCTTTCTTAACAGAAAAGTTATGTAAAACAGACACTCCATTTGCATGGTGGGAAAAGGAAAAAAAAAAAAAAACTTTCCAATTACGTGCAACCTTGTAAAAAAAAAAAAAAAAAAAAAAAAACGTTTGGTGTTTTTACACCTTAATTTGAATTATAATAAATTTAATTATTGAGTTTTTATTGCATTAAGTGTATTTTCAGTTTCTTTATCCAAAATTATAGTATTTTCTATTTTCCTATGTATATAAAAAAAATATTTAGTTTTATTTGTATAAATGTGCAACTAAATTTTAATCTGGAGTTATTTTATGAATGTTTTTGTTCTTAACTTTTTCTATATTTTGCAGACATATTGTTAAATACCCAGTAAATAGTTTTATGAATTACTGCATATACTATACATTGATATTCAAATAACTTTTTACAGATCAGTTATAAATTCATATGCTTGAAAAATTAAATTCTTACAACTATTCAACGGAGTACCAAGTATTTAACAAGTACTCTCTACAAATATTGCATTATGCTTTCTTTTTAATTTTCCTTTAGATTTAACTTCTATTTTGAGAGAAACTCAAAACATATTGAAAGAAACACAAGAAATGCTAAGAGAAAAAAAATTGTCAGACGATTATAGGAAGATAAAGAAGCCGACATCTGGGACTTCCAGAAACACATTTGAAAGAAAATGTAAGAAGAATTCTAAGATTCACTTATATTTTGTGTCATAGAATGATTTACTTATTTATTTTTTAAATTTCAGCTATTCCTTGCTCATCTGACAACAGAGAAGAAATGTTGGGTACAACTGACATGCCTGAGAAAGAAGACTTTTGCAGTGTATGTTGAATTTTATTTTCATATAACATTTTATTATGATTAATAAATTATTTTGCACATATGACTAAGCTTTAGATAAATGATTATGACCTAGCTTTTATGCAATAAAATGCTTTATATTAAATATTTCATATTAATATATTTTATCAAATAAAATTTAAAAACATTGTAAAATGTTTTAAACTTGAAAAATAGATGACTTTTTTTTTTTAAGGCAAAAGCAACAAAAAAAAAAAAAAAAAAAAAAAAAAAAAAAATTGGTGGAATGACAATGTTTAAATTATTTGGTCAGCAAAATACTTCCAATTAGTAACAAGTCATTGCAACTTCCTTAGTACAAAAAAAAAATAAAATTGTTTCAGGTATTTGAATTAATATGAAATAAAAAAAATATTTTCTGAATGGAAATCAGAAGAGATTATTAAAAACTTACCATCAGACCTTGGTAGAATGTCACCTCTGTAGATTAAAGTAAAAGTGATTTTATATCCTCCGATTGTTACTAATGATTATGTGTTTTGTAAGCATAGCTATCAGAGTATGGTAATACAAGAGTTTTCTTCCTTAAAATTTTTACACATTGTTGTAAATTTGTTCTCATTTAAATTGAAATAAATTTTAAAGGCAGGGATCTATCCAGGGGAAAAACTGAGTCCGTTAACGAACTCTTCACAAAAATAAATTTTATGAAAACGGACTCTTCACAAAAATAAATTTTACGAAAACGGACTCTTCACAAAAATAAATTTTACGAAAATGGACTCTTCACAAAAATAAATTTTATAAAAACAGATGATGTATTACATAGTTTAATATATTCATATATCTAAAAAAATTAGTAATAAAAAATATATGTATATATTTTTGCAAAATACATCTTTTATAGGCTAGAATTAAATGAGTCAACTTACCTTGGTACTTTTTAGTGATCCACGTACCCGAAAAGTACCCTAGTGCTTTGTAAAATAACTTTTTTCACAAAAATGAAAGTAATTTTCACAAAAATAACAAATAAATTCACAAAAATAGGACCCTGGAAAAAAAATCTGGATAAACCCCTGAAAGGATTAAGATCAAATAATGTTAAACTACTCATATTGGAATACAATCATTTTTAAATTTTTATATAAATTTAAAAAGGATGAAAACTTTTAGTTTATTGCTGTTTAAAAAAAAACCTGATCAACATTTCACACTATAAATCCTGTTTTATTACTATTTACTTTTTATTTAAAACAGGATTTTATAGAGCCACATCCCGGTTTGCATTTTTGTATTCATCTGCTATTACAAAATTACATTTTCATAATTGTTTTGCTATATTAATGCTTTTTGATTTTATAAAGAAATAATATTAGTGTTTTTTCATCTTTATTAGAAGAATTCTTTAATATTTTAAAATCATGTGACATTTATCAGAAGCCTCTTTATAGGTGGTTTTGAATTAATCCCTGACACTAAAAGCAAGAAAATAATTAACAAATAATTCCTAATTAGTTGGCTTGAACTTTGAAAAATGATTTTTTAAGTGGGGTCATATTAAAAGCATATAGTGTTATATTGAGGTATGGCTGTATATAATCATTGTCGAGAAATGAAATGTATTTACAAATTATGTTATTTTAAACTAAACAATATATAACATTGTCCAAATTTTTTTTTTTTACATAATTCTTTATTCTAATGTTAGCTCTCTTGTTATTTTCAGGACACAGTCGATCTTGGTTACTCAGTCAAAGTGGAAAGAAGAGCTTTGCTTCTCTGCTGTCACAAAAATTATTCAAAACTAACAATGGATTTGATGGTACTCGTTTTTACGAAAGATGAGTTGGCTAATTGTTCCCTCACTGGAAAAATGTCCAATGCACATGGGGGACATGTTACAAAATTAAAACCTGCCCTAGATGCTTTTAAAGTCCGTGCTATAGTTGGTGAGTCAATTTTTATTGTTATGTTTCAGTCAAAGTTATTTTAATTGATAATTCAGAATTCAATAAAAATTGCATTAATACTCTTAATATTTTATTGTTAAATAATGCAAAAAATTTTTGCTTGTCTTTTGACTGCACACAGCCTACTCAGATTGGCTGAAAATAATTATGATTATTTTCATTCCCTTCCCCCCCCCCCCAAATAATAACAAAGACATGCAGGTGTCTGTGCAAATGCTTTTCTTTTTTTTTTGGGGGGGGGGGGGGTAAGAAGCAACAATTTGGAATGTAGCATTTAAAATTAAGTCTATGGTTTGATTGAAATATTTACTAAAAGACTTTTTTTTTTTTTTTTTTTTTTTTCAACAAAGTTTGTAGAAGATAAAAGCATATGTGGGGTTTTATGAGAGTAGGGCCACAGTGCTGCAAATATTCCAATAAAGTAAGGCATGCAAGGCCACCTTTCTTGCGAAAAACATATAATAATCTAATAATAATTATACTAATCTAAACGTTATGTTTGTCAATTGCGTGTTATAATATCATTACAAGAAATTTGCGCATATATATGTAGGACATTAAAACCTGGACAGACCCTTAATACAATCAATACAGAAAGGGAAAACTAAATGATTTCTTTTGAAGAATTACTTTATTTTAATCATTAATTATCTCAATCCAGGAATGCACGGACCCAGTGTACAAAATGTGTTATGCACACAGGTGCTGAAGTAGTAAAGGTGCCAAAGATTTCAGTTGAGGAGTAAATATTTACACAACAATTTAAAAAAAATTCTTTTATTTAATTAAACTAAAATTCATTACATTTCCTTGATGTCTGAATTATGTTTTGTAGACATTTTTTATAGATATTTAATTATTTTTTTATTGTTTGTTTATTTAGTTTTATTTGTTTTCTGAGTGTCTGATAAGTGACTTAGATGTACACTTGTCTAATCTTTCAATAAATAGAGACACAACTCATGTAGTTCTAAACAATGAAAATTATTATAATTCGTATGGCTGAAAACATGCAACATCTCACTGTAGTAGTGATAAAGTATTGTTCTCACAGAGGATAAATTCCATCTTTTTTTTTTCTTATTTTACAAATTGTGTCATAAATAAGAATGAATATGTTTATTTGGAAATCCTGATGGAAAAAAAAAATAAATAAAATAAATTTACATTACAATTTAACTTATTTCTCTTACATTTTGTCAAATTTTCTGAAACTTGCATTAAATTTGGGCAAAAAGCCCTGCATGATATAAACAAAAAATGTACAAGATTTTTTTTAACTTTTTAGAAGAATCGATATACGTCCATGAATATATGTTCTGTTTGTTTACAAATGACTACACATATTTTACATTATCTGTATACTTGTAATCTATAAAAACAGATCATTTTGTGCATTTTATTTTACAGCGTGATCCCAAACATTATTATTTTTCTTTGATTTTCTTTTGAATCCCAAATTATCCTTCTTATCAAATCACCATTAAAAAATGTGAAGTGGAAAGTATTCTTCATATTTCTGAAGTTGTAAAAAAAATAAGATGCATATATTTTTAAATATTTGATAAAAATGTTTAAAATTGAAATAGGCCGTGATTAATGACCATACAGTGTTGATACTTCACTTATTATCTTATTCCAAAAGCATTATAGATAGAATAAAACAAGACCATTTTTAAAAGGAGGATTTCTTTATCAATTGCATCTGTCCAGCTTTCTTGACATTGAAAGATTGTATGTAGAGGAAAAGTTTCAGTTCGTAATCATTCCTATATTTTTATTGAGAGAGCATTATTTGCACATTTCCTAATTCTATGTGTATATATGTGCATTTATGGATTCCACAATTCACTTATTTATTTATTTATTTATTTGGAAAAGGGGGGGGGTGAGTATAGAGGATGTCAACTGAAATTTTGCATACAGATGTTGGATGGTGCCAATGTCTCGATTAAATAATAATAATAATAATAGGCTATATAAACTCAAAAAATAAAACATATGAAAAAAAAAATTCCACTAAATTTAAATGAAAAAAAATAATAGAACTTTAGAAAATATTTTAAAAAATTGAGATTTTGTAATATGTAATTTTAGTATTGGTTTTAATGTTAGTGGGACATCATATAACTTAAAAATTAAATTTGGTTTTATATACCTAGTTGTATCACATTAATAATACAGATCAAGTTTTCAAAAATTTCAGAAATATTTATTAGTTGTGGTCCAATGTGTGGGTTGAACTGATTCAAAGATTTTTTTATATAAGTATATTTTTTAAAAATTTGCTAATAAATTTAATTCTTGACATTCATTTAAATTAAATTTTATAAACTTTACAAGGTAATATAAAATTTTTGTGAATATATATAAATATTTAAAGATTTTTTTTTCCCTCTTTCAGATTATGTGAAGTCTAAATTCCCTACTGTGGAGGAAAGTGCATTGAAGACATCAATGCGCCAGAAACTTAAATATGTTTCTACAAAAACAAATGGTGTGCAGTATAGAAAAACTGTACAAAATACAACACCTGCAACAACACCGGCAAATGTAGAATTGATCTCAGAGATTGAGTTTGAACCTATTATTGAATCTGTCGATTCTTTTTTTGAGCCAATTGTTGATAATGTAAAAAAAGAAACTTGTGTATAATATCTGTAAATAAATAGGATTTATTTTGCAGTGAGATATTTTATTTAATATAATTAAAAAAAAAAAAAAAAATCACACAAAGATCATTTTTTCACATTTATCTTCTCTAACTAGCTTTTATGGAATTATAAGCATCAAAATTGTAGGGAAATAACATACTATGTCAATTTCATGTTTTTACACCAAGACTGTTTAAAAACATTTCTGCATTATGTAAATAATTTTAAAGGTTCTGAATCATTATTTAAGAGAAAGGACGAAAACTGTAATATAATTATGCCTGGATGAATGATTCTTTGTGTGAGCAATATTCATCTATGTTAAAAAAAAAATCAAATTAATTTATTTTTTACAAATAAGCTGTTGTTTTTGTTAAACTGTGTTTGACAGGTTTTGCAGATTTATTCTGATTATTTACTTGTACTTTGCATGTGCAATAATGTTGCTTATAGTGATTTCCAAACCAAATATTTGAAAAAAAAATGTTTTTTAATGTAAATTATTTTAATAGATTTTCAAAGACATGTGTGATAAATGTGTGTGTGTGGGTGGGTGGGGGGGTATTGATAATTTGATTCCACTGAAAGTAATTGCTATTTTTGTATCACATGCCATACTCAATTTTCACTAACTCACATTGTCTAAATATAATATTTGTGATGTCATAAATCCATTTTTTTTCAGTTATTTTTTTCAGTAATTTACTTAATAAATACTAAATATATTTTGATACATATATTTATTGTCTCTAGAAAATTCTTTTGATTATTATTATTATTTTTTTTTTTAAATAAGAGACCGGATTTTATTCTACAATTATGAAAATAAATGCTTGTATTTATTGTTGTTTTTACCTTCAGATTTCCTTTAAAAAACTAAATTATCATGTTGCTTATGATATTAATAGAGCTGTATTTTTACTTAAATGATCGATTATACCTTATCTGTACCATATGATTTCTTTCTTAAAATACTATAGATTATATTATATCAGAGGTGTCAAGTTTCAATAAAAGTTACCCGTAATGAATTCAGGAAGGGGGGGGGGGGTATTAGCTTTTTTGGAGTTTTTTTATGATAATTGCATGTTTTTTGCGATCTCTTGACAAAACCTACTTGTTTTTCATGTTCTCTTGACAAAGTTTGCACATTTTTTGCGATCTTTTGACAAAATGTGTACATTTATTGCGACCTTGTGATAGTTTGCACAAAAATTGCAATCTTATGATAAAATTTGTCATTTTTCCTATCTTTTGATTGAGTTCTTGCTTTTACGTGATCTTTTAACTAAATTTGGACGTTTTTCATGATCTTTTAAGAAAATTTGTACATTTTTCATTTTTTGGAAAAATTTGCATTTTTTTTCGACTATATATGCACATTTTTTGTGATGTTTGACTATATTTGCACGTTTTTCATGATCTTGTGACAAAATTTGACACTTTTTTCAGATCTTTTCATTAAATTCTAGCTTTTATGCAAACCTTTGGTGAAATTCACATGTTTTACACGAGCCTTGTATGAAATTAGTGTTTTTTACTTTAGCCTTGGATGAAATTAGTGTTTTTTACTCGAGCCTTGGATGAAATTTGTGTTTTTTACACAATCTTTGTGACTGATTGCACACTTTTCTGTGATCTTTTGACTAAATTTGTGCTTTTTTCCGGAATCTTTGATAAAATTTGAGATTTTTTTTCACCATAATTTTTATCTGATGCACATCACCATAATTTTTTGTACCCATAGTAATTATGGGTAAATCGTACCTCTTGCACCTCTGATATGTAAATGCCATAAGATTTTTTTTGAAAACACCATAGCTTGTGACCTAAAAATTCCATAAAATTTCCTTAAAAAATGTCTTAGATTGTACCATACAAATGCCATTGATTGTACCATACAAATGCCATAAGATTTCTTTCCATAATGCCATAAGATTTCACCCCAAAATTCCTTAAATGTTTACCATACAGTGCCATAAAAATTACCATATACTTAATGTTTATATGGTTTTCCATAGGATATTTTTTACCATAGGCAAAAATCCATAAGATTGCTCTTATGGTTTTTTTTTATGGTAATTCTATGTCATTTTTTGCTAAGGGACATCATTATAAAAAATTTAAAATCAATCTTTGTTCAAGTTTCTTATATATTACATATAAGTCTCTATTTTATTTTATTAACTGATTATATGGCGAATAACATGATATGTGAAATATTATGAATCACATTTCCCTAAGTATTTTTTATGATATTAAGTCATATAACATAAAATTATTAAGTTATTCTGTCTTTTTTAAACTGATTTTATTGTCCTTATCAATACTCTTCAATATAAAAAAGTGTATCAAAACTCTCACATGTGGAGAGCTTTGATACATCATTACCTCAAGATTAAAATATTTTTTTCAAGTTTCTTATCCATTACATTTAAGTCTCTATTTTATTTTATTAACTAATTGTATAACGAATAAAATGATATGTGATATGAAACATTATTCTAGATTCAATATTTAAAAAAATAAAAAAATCATTTGGCAAAAAATAGTTCAACACTACCCAGTCTTCTCTACATTAGATTAATGTGTTAGAAATAACTTTGTCTCTTTTGTATAATTAATGACGAAAGTTAAATATTTGGAAAAGATTGGGAAAAAAAAGAAGTTAAATATTAGGAAAAAACTTTTTGGTTTTCTTATAACTTATATTTCATCTTTGAAGAAAGTTGATTAAGGAGAGAACAAAGCACTGGTCTCCATAAATGCTATTCACCTACTTTTTATAAACATATTACACTAGTAAGCCAATGACACTTTCAATTATTATCAAATGTTTAATAGGTGAATATTTGTTCTTCAGAAAAACATTAAAAAGGTACCACCGCAACTTTTTATTGTATAGAAAGCAAAGTCAGTCCTTTTATTAAACTGATTAGGATTAATACTCATTGATTATTAATATAGTTTTAATTTCTTATGAAATAAGGAATAAAGTTTAATATAAAGTATATCAATGTAATAATAAAGTTTTTTTAAAATTGTAACATAAAAAAGTAAAAATATTACTTGTTCTGTGAGTACTTAGGCTAATTTAATTTCTTATGCGAGAGAAAATTTTCAAAATATTTAATAGTTAAACTTATTATAATAAGGTCATGAAAAATAAATCATGTCATGTGACTGACATCCACAGTTCCGGCTTGACCGCTTCACTTTTTTATATGCCAAGCAACCATGTGGTAATTTAATGTTGGCCAGGCGCAGGGATAAACCGTCAAATAGGATTCCATCGACATCATTTCATCTGCATTATAACGGTCCAAATCTTGAATCATCACATTTACATGTTGACAATTTTTAATTTAGTTTTCTTCAAAATAATTTAGATTAATAATCTAAATTTTTTTGAATAAAACTACATAAAAATTGCCATGATTACAAAGAATTCTTGGTATTTTTATGTTAGCCGGGGCACAAATCTTGACAATAGCATTTTTTTTTAACAAAGCGCATTGGTCAGCATCTTCTATTTTTCACGTATGATATATTTAAACGATGCTTGATTTTGAAATTAAATGTCATAATGTATGTGTTAGTGTCCGAGATTCACTAACAGTTTTTTAGTGTTGTTAATGTAAATAAATTAACACTGATTTATCTTTTTGTATTATATTAATCCTCTAAAGCACATTTAGCAAATGGACAACACAAGATACAGGAATTTAGTTTCCTGCTGCGGTTACTGGATTGACATATTATCCAAGTATGCGAAAACTGAAAAGAAATATAAGCACCGTGTGTTAGAGGTCTGCACGGGCCGGGCCGCGGGCCGGGCCGGGCCGGGCTCGGACCTTAATTTTTTTGCTGGACGGGCCGGGCCTAACTTTTTTCCGTACGAAGCCGAGACTGATTCCATTCTTCCTTGTTTTCATGGACCAAAATAATCAGTTCCTACTGAATCTGAATCTGTATCTTCCTATATGAAAATCCTTTTCTCGACTTTTTATAAATCAGTAATATTTGGCTTTGTCCAAAAATGTTTGCAAAAAAGGCATATACTTTTAAGCTGTCACTATTCTACAATTAAAAATTAGAATTTATTCCTTTTAAAGAATCGTAGATTACTAGGCGTTTTAAAATACAGTCAAACCCCGTTAATACGCGCCCTGCTTAATACGCGAACCCGCTTAATACGCGAATTTTCTTTGGTCCCTTGAAATACTCCTACCTTAGGCATATAAAAACACCCCTTTAATACGCGAATGGTTAATACGCGAACCCGTTCAATACGCGAAATTTTATCAGTCCCTTGAAAGAAAAACCTACGTTTAATACGCGAATGAGCTTAGTTCTAAACATACGAGTTTTTTAGATGAAGTATTTTAAAAAGCATTTTATACAACAATTATTTAAACAATTATTTAACTTATTTTTTATACAACAATTATTTAAATTCAATTAAATTGAGCATTTTCCCCTCAAAACCGTACGCTGACTAGATTTGGACTCCGATTCGAGGCTACACAAGACTGACCAATCAAAACTCTCCCAATGAAATCTCATAAGCGAGATGAGGTTAGCGTTGTGCAAAAGTTAAAGACATGATCACTGATTTCAAAAAGCACCTGTTTTCATTTCGAGAGTATATAAAACCACAGTGTAAAATTTTAATGGAAATTCAAATTTTAAAAAAATTCAGCATTTAGAGATTTTTAACGTAGGCATTTCAGCCTATCACGAGATTCTAATTAAGAATATGTAAATAAAAAAATATTTGATACAAAACTTTTTGAAATCAATAAAAATCTGAATGTTTTGTCGTGGTTTTGGTAGCTTTCTGTACGGATAGGCTCAAAAAATCAAAATACGCAAAGCAGAATGTACCTTCAATTCAATGCTTTTTTTTCTTTTATTTTTAACTTTTATTTTTCTTATTTGAAAATGTAAATGTAGGCAAAAAGGGAATTAAATTTATGAAATCATACAAATTTGAAGTTCATATAAGGTTCATTCATCGCGGGCGCGGGGTTCGTGAATCAGCTAGTTTTTATAAAAAGCAAAAATGAAAGAACATTTCTCCATAGTTAAGAAATGATGTGAGTCCCCCCCCCCTAAATTAGAGTGGTAGAATCGATAGATTGAGAATGCACTACAATCGCAGATTAATCACTTGAGTCTCTTGAATCGCTGTTTCATCAGAGCTGAGAATTTTTTAAAGAAGAAAGTTGCTTGTCGCTCCAAGTATCATCTAGTCTACAATATCCATCTGTGCTTTTATAATCTAGTCTAAACTATGGCGGAAGGAGCAAAACATATTAAACGAAAGGCTCTCTCCATCATTGAGAAGTTACAAATTATAAATCAATACGATGCCCAAGCTGCCTCAAATAAGTCTGCGTTCGCCAAAGAAAAAGGCATATCAGAGTCAACTTTAAGGACTATGTTAAAGAATTGGAATGCCATCGTGGTTGGAGGAACAACGAACAAGAAAATAAAAACCGCCAAGTTTGAGAACATGGAAAAGTCCCTTCATGAGTGGTTTGTTCAAGCGCGCTCTACGAATATCCGAATAAGTGGCTTGTTAATACAAGAAAAAGATTCTGAAATCGCATCAAAAATGGAACTGCTAGAATTCAATGCCTCAAATGTATGGATGGATCGATTTAAAACTCGGTACGGCATAAAGCTCAAGCAAGTAGGCGGTGAATCAGCTGCAGTCAACATTGAAGATGTTCACTGTTAGAAATTTAATGTGCTTCCGTAGCTTGTAAAAACTACTCTAGTAAGAATATTTACAACGTGGACGAATTTGGGCTTTTTTACAAACAAACACCCAATAAAACAATGGCCGTGAAAGGAGAAAAATGACATGGAGGCAAACTGAGCAAAGAGTGTCTTACTATTCTGCTCTGACGGTGCTAACTCTGATGGATCAAATAAATTAAAGCTGCTGGTCATAGAGAAATCACGCAACCCACGATGTTTTAAAAATGACAAGAATTTCTCCTGCCTGTACGAAAGCCAGCGTAAAGCATTTATAACGGGCAACATTTTTACAACATGGCTTCGTATTTTTGATCAGCGTATGAGAAAAGAATCGTGCCATGTGTTATTGCTTGTGGAAACTGCCGTGCGCATCTAAAAGATAACGAAGTCCTGAATAATATCCAAGTAGTATTTCTACCTCCAAATTCAATTAATGTCATCCAGCCATTGGACCAAGGAATAATTAACAGCACCAAAGTAAATTTCAAGACTCGCGTCGTACAGCGATATCTTCACCAAATGGAACACGGTAGCAATAATTTTTGCTACAAATGTCGTCCAACTACAGTTCTCGACGCCATGCACATGCTCACTGCAGCATGGGAGTGTGTACCACCAACAACAATTACAAATTGTTTTCAAAAAGCGGGTTTCTGAAGTAGCGAGGGCATCATTTACACAGAGCCAACCTCGCACCCTTATGTTGAAGTAGATTGGCTGGCCTCACGAGAAACTGTAGGGGAAATTTTTGTCGATTTAGGCACGTTTATTAATATCGACAAAGATCTAGTTACCTCCGAACTTACAAATCTGGATAATATCACCGCCGATGTAACTGCGACTGACAAACCGGATGAGTAGGAAGAAGATGATGAACCTGCACTTCCAACTCCATTCCCCTTCTTCAAGTTAAAAGCTTTCAATTTCTTAAGACAATATGCATCGTCATTGACGAAGAACCCTCAACAAGCGAACTTTACTACTATCTATGTAAGGCGGAAAACATCATGATGATGATGCGACCGCATGTCAAACAGGCCAAAATTGATAGCTACTTCTCCAAAAAGTAATTTTTATGACATTATTGACTTTAATAAGTTTTTTTTTTTTTTTAAATTGACTTTTTATTATTATCAACACTATGTATTATCGCGTCTATCTGTTCCGTATAGCTCACAAAGATTTCAATTTTGTTATTTGTTAACATTAATTTTAGTTAATATAGTTAGCAGAAATTTTTGTGTTCGTCATTTTCAATTTTATGTATCATACATAATGAATCTAAATTTGAAAAGACAGGAATTTTACTTGAGAAACTAACGATTATTTGAATTTTTAGCTTTCAAACGTTTCTACTTAATAAACACATAATGATTAAAATAAATAAAATGTCATTTTATGTCTTAAAAATGTACCGTGGAAGTATATTTTGTGTATCGCGAAAGTAACAAAAATGTATTTTTTCCGCATAGATTGTTATTAGAAAGACCACTCGACGAAAATTCGCGACCTTCAGTTAATACGCGAACCCGTTTAATACGCGAATTTTGATTGGACCCCTGATTCGCGTATTAACGAGGTTCGACTGTAGAATTAAACACACACACACACAGACAAAAAAAATGATTATGGCGGATTTTTTTTTTAAACTGAAAACTGAAAGTTTCTTTTAAAATGTTCATCCATGCAAAATGAATACAACAATACGGGAGAAAAAAATATACAGTAAAGCATCGTTTATACCACGATCACTTATACGACGTTTACATTTATACGACGTTTTAATGTGGTCCCAATTCATTCCTATTCATTTTAATGTAAAAATATATCTTTTATACGACGACCAAGATCGTTTATACGTCGATTTTTCGATTTTGTGTAGGTTTATTTTTGTTCATTTTTCTTGTGTATTTGAGAACGAGCGGACGTTCTCGGCTATGAATGAGTGTTTAAATGCACTCCACATTATAAAAATGTGGGCTAATGTTTGATTAGTCTGAAAAATCAGCTTACATGTAACATATTACACTGGGAGGGGTCATTATTTTTTAGGGGATGGTCAGCTTTCCCGATCTGTTTTAAGATGTAAATAGAGTATCCTTCAAACTGTTATCAGTATTAGCTACGTTTAGTTGGCCACGCAGTTTTTGATCTTTTCCTTTAATCCCTTGGGTACGAGCGACACGTATACGTGCCGCAAAAAGGCCTAAGAATCCTTCTTTATTCCCACCGGTAAAATTATACTGTAAAATTATAATTATTCAATCGGAACATTTTTCTCGATTTAATAACACCCTAATTTCTGTTTTTAAAAACCGGTGACAAAACATTACAAATTTCGTAAAAGGCTCCCGTCGCGAAAGGGTTAAATGGAAAGGAAATGATGTACTGCAAATGAGTAACTTTTCGATGAAACATAAACATAAGTGAACCATAAATAAAGGTATGCATATTTAAATTGCTTACTAATTCCCTCCCCCCCCCCAACATAATTTTGGTTATTTGTTTATTTTGGTTAGTTTAATTTACAAATTCATGCAAATCAACACGTTAAACAATAAAATTAAGTGAAAACAAAATTAATTCTAGTTTTGGAAGTGAAAATCGATTATACGTCGTTATCGTTTATACGACGTCGTATAAACGATGCTCCACTGTATGAAACATTTACATCTGTTAAGAAGGGAATGTTTTTTTTTTTTTTCGTTCCAAAGCGATTTCGCTTTTGGAAATTTTACCATATACAGCTTTTTCGACTTTTTGTCTCCATTACAGGGAATATGGATTAATAATACTACTGATAACTGAAACATTTACATACAACAAAGACTGATTTAAAAGCGTAAATATCGCAGCTTACGGCACTTCTGCATAAATGGAGATTATAAACATGAAAAAAAAGAGACTAATAAAATTTTTTTTGGTCAGAACTCTTCTATAAGATTAAAGATCAATGTTCTGTAGAAATTCACTTGAGCCGGGCCGGGTTCGGGCCGAATTTTAAACTTTTTTCCGGACCGGGCCGAGCTCGGGTCGAAATTTTAACTTTCGGGCCGGGCCGGGCCGGGCCGAAATTTTAACTTTCGGGCCGGGCCGAGTCGGGCCAATATTTTTTTCGTTCGGGCCGGGCTCGGGCCTGGAAATTTCGGCCCGTGCAGACCTCTACCGTGTGTGCTTTACAAAAACATAAGAGAGACTGCCGTCAGTTCGTTCACAGTAAAATATTGTCCTTGAAATAATCAACAAAAATGATTTCACAATCATGTGCAATCAACTACTTATGAATTGCTTTATATAAACAATGATATTAAATGAATTTCTTTAATGTCACTTTTGAATTATGAATCAATTTATCGTTTATAAATATTATGGTTTTAAAATAAACAGTTGATGTAATTAATGTCACTTCTGAAATATGAAGTTATTTAATGTTTATCAATATTACTGTTTTAGAATAAACACTCTAAGCATTCGAACAGTATAGTATAATTTTCTCTTATTTTTTTTTCTTTTCTGTTTCTTTCTGTTTCTTTCTTTTAAGAAATAAATGGAAATCATTGGTTTTCAATGTTTCATTCAACATGTATAACATGAGTGAAAATATTATATTTTTAAAGGAATTGATGAAATACGAGAAAATGCGTCGAGAATAATGTTTGGCAATTTATTATTTGCACCTGGCTGATATAAAAAAAGAAAGAAAAAGAAGCAGAGTTTTTGATTTCTCTATCAGAATTTTCCGATTTGGCGAAGGAATTAAGCAAGTGATTAAATTAAGAATAAAAGTAACATAATTTAAGGCTTAGCATACATTTAAATCTTTCGGGGTCTGATGCACTATTAATAGTACATGTCTTTTCATCGAGTATTATTTTGTCTTAACAATTATTTTATTACTTTCCTCATATAGAAATGATAGTAGATGTATATTCCTTTCTTATTATAACTTCATTTATATGTTCACATTTAATAATAATAATAATAATAATAAAGAAAAAAAATGTAATTTAGCGAATTACAACGACTATTTTGTAAATAATATTTTCAAAGACTACAATTTTAGACTTATAAATGACTCCTATAATAATAAAAAAAAAAAAACATCATTTTATGATGAACAAAACATAGCTTACGTAATAACAGAGTCATAGTAATATGCTCAGACATTTAGAGTCACGTTGATATTCTTGACCAAACATAAACAAATATTAAATGAATTTTCAGTTTAACAATTTTCGGTACTAATACATTTTTAAACTTCTAAACATCATACACTTTCAATTTTTACACCGTCATATGAAGAAAAAAAGTTTCTTTTTAAATGCAACTTGTTTAAAACCTGTATCTTTTTTTTTTTTTTTTTTTTTTTGAGCTATTAATACTTTTGTAGTTTTTGTAATTTTTAATGCTTTTTTTTGTCATTGTAGCAACAGAAGTACTCCATTTCTAGACATTTAGCTTGGACCAATCAGAAAACGAATAAAATAAAAAACAGAAGTATTCCATTTTTGGACATTAAACATGCGCCAATCAGAAAAAGAATAAAATAAAATAAGTTGCGGAATTCAACCAATAAAAAGATTCAGATATACTTCAGATTCCCCGATTCTCTACCGAGGACAACAACTATTTTCCAAATAGTTAATAAAAATTTACTGAATTCTCTTTGCTCCGTTGGCGATTTCGTTATTTTATGCATATATTTAATTCTTTAAATCATCTAAAATATAGTTTACTTTTCTTAACAAATTATTTGTGATAAAACGCAAAAACCATTAGAAAGTAGCAATATCTGTTAACCCATGTTCGATAGTTACAAAACGTCTGTAAAAATTTCTTCCCTAGGCTATATTCAGGGCCCGATTAACCTCTGAAGCTATGGGAAGCACAGTGGCATTCAGCCCCCCCCCCCCCTCATTCGAGAAGACCTTTCTAAATTTTACGTACCCAAAACCTCGCCATATTATGGTGGCTCAGCTGACTTCACATATATTTCATTAAACAAATGATATATAAATAGTGGAAAATAAATAGTGGAATACAGTAATAACAATACATACATATATATATATATATATGTATTTTTTTTTTTTTTTTTTGAAAAAAAAATTTATTACATCGAACAGAAACAACATCCACAATCTGATACAGTAAAAACATAAAATGAAACATTCAAAATCTTAAAGATATTAGCTATAATTCATGAAATGGATAATTTAATAAAATGGAAAATTCAAACTTAAAAAATGAAACATGAGAGAATATCTAGAATATTTGGAACATTAAAGGAATTATTAAAGGAGAAAGTAAATTATCCCTCATTCATTATTAAAATAAAGTTTTTTTCCTGATAGTACATTTAATTAAAATCTTGGCACAGATATCATATACGCACCACATTTGCACATATTTTTAAAATTGGCGATTTTACGCCAAACATTGTAACCCGGTATTTTTGTTCTTATTGTAAACCTAGTTAGTTGATATCTCGCCTAATGCATTTAGCATTTTATATTTTGTTTTACATCTTTATATGTTAACAAATTTTGCTTAAATATGGATTTATATGTTATAAATGTTCTTCTGATATGATTATAAGAAATAATAAATGATATAGCTGCATGCATTCAATATAGCTACAAGTGTTAATATTTAAGATTTATTGTGAAAATTATATTTACTGTTTTAGTAACTTATTAAGTTTCTTATTTAAATTCATGCCTTTTTACTGTTATATTTTATTTTAATTCTTTAAATTATTTTTCAAACTATCATTTTCTTATTTTAATTTTATTTTTTAAAATACTAGAGTCTTTCTCTGTTTCACGTTATTTTATTTTTACATTGCAATAAAAAATCACCTGCTGTCATTGTATGTAATTTATATTGAAAAACAAAAATTTCCCCAAATTGGCAAGGGGAAAAACCACGTGAAAATGTGTATATGACATCTGTGCCAAAATCTTTTTGAATGATCAGCAATGAATAATTTTGAAACCGTTCTAATAAGCCATTAGACCAAAACTAAATGGTTAAGAGCTTAGTTATTATAAGTTTTTAAAAAGCAAAAAATAAATAATAAGTTTATACACATTATACAAATCATAAATAAAATAAGCAAAGTTTTCACTTATTCATAGTCTTTTTTGATAAATTGTTATCAGACATATTTATTTCTATGTAGCTTGAATCAACTGTTTTAAACTAAACTGCTTTTAATGAAAATTTAATAAAATCAGTTTTAACAATGATATAACTATTACAAGTTAAAAATATGCTACCTTTTATATTAGGTCAGATGTGCAAGTTTAATGGACAAACAAGGAATCTTAAAAGTAATAATAATAAATATTTTTTGTTTTTTAATCTGTAAACAACATTTAAGCAACCAAATATGAATCAAAATTTAATAGTACACAAAAATTTTCCAAAACACATAAAATTCTAGTAATGGACACCTAATTATTTTAGATGAATAAAAATGCTAGGAGGGGGGGGGGTATCAGGTAATTACTACTGTCAAATTTATTGAAACACTAGGGGAGGTCAACAGTAATAAAAGTTTTAAAGTATTAGTGCATAATTTCGTCTCATTATTTCCAACAAACGTCTACAGATTGCTTGTAAGTAACAGATATTACAAATGTGAAAGAAGTGATACTTTGAGTTAGACATTGAAAATATTAAATAAAATAATTTCAAAATAAAACTGTACAAATGATGTTTGGAGCGAAAGAAGCTATTTATAAAAGTTTTGGTGTTACTACATTTTGGCAAGTGCAATTTAAAAATTAAATTTTATTATTTAAGTTTTAAATTACATCAAAACATTTTATGTACTATAAACATTACAAAAATTCCATTTTAAGCAATGTTTAAATGGAGTGTTTATTGATGGAAAATGACAAGAATCGCAATTATGGACACCCTTCTCAAAAACTTAAAAATAAATGAAATTTTATAAATTACTAAGCACATAAAATTCAAAGTTTTCTACTGCAACCAAAACAGAGTTTAAAATTTTGCAAGAAAATAGAGAATATATAAATTTATTATATGAAGCCAGCTCTAAGCATGGTCATTAAGATTTTCACTGAAAACTGTAAACTTAGAAATATTTTCTGCTTGCTGATTTGTTTAAGTGTAAAAAATAGTGCAAAATTATAATATATACAAGAAGTTAAAAATATAAAAGCAAAATTGAAAATAACAGTTGACAATAACAGTTTAACAAAATTGAAAATAACAGTTAATATAACACTTTTACCTGTTATATTTTATTATATATCCTTCTTCCTTGATTTATGCCTAGCAAATTCATCAATTATGTCATTAAAATCTAATTTAGTAGTTATGTCGCTTTCTATTGCTAGTAAGGATAAGCCACTTACTTTATTTTGAGAAAGAGATGATCTCATGCGATTTTTTATCCTTTTTAGAACAGAAAATGACCGTTCACCAGAACAGTTTGAAATGGGAATTGAAAGCATTATTCTCAATGCTACTTCAACATTAGGAAAAGTCTGTTCTATGTTTAATGATTTAATAAGTTTCAATTTTTGTATAGGTTGCAAGTCGTTTGTTACAAACTCATTAAACTGCAAAAATTCATCAGGAAATTCTTCTTCTATATCTTCAGAGTAAATATCGTGAAACTTTTTAGCGCTTTCTTTAATGTTCAGCTCGGACAGATTTTCGTTGCACATAAAACCAAATATCGACTCTAGAGAAACATATGCACACTTTCGTTTTTCCAATGCACTGATAAGGGAGTCACATATTACATAGTGAGTTTGAAATAAAAAATTTTCTCTGCAGGAAAGTTCAACATTTTTGCTAGATGTTTCATCCAGCATTCTACTTTTCGTCACTTTCTTTGGTCGAGATTCAGTGTAACTTCTGTTGCCGATCAAAGTCTCTGCCTGATTTTCCCAATCATCAAAATGATTTCGCACATGCTGAACAAATTTAATCAATGAATTGTACAATGGTACAATTGTAGACATTTTGCAATTTTCAGACTGAATGGTCTTGCTAGCATTGTTCATTCTTTGAAGAATGCTGTCCCAAATAACAGTCATTAATGCAAACGCAAATTTTGACATTTTGGAATATAAACGTTTAGCATCATGTCTAGTTGTAGCTGTTTCATTTTCATTGCTTGAAATAGCATCCAGAACTTTGAAAATAATCATGTATTTTTTCTTCAATACTTTCACTGCATCAGCATTAGCTGACCATCTGGTTCCTGATAATGACTTAAGTGTCAAATTGCTTGCATCAAATAATGAATCTTCATTCATTAACTCCCATCTGTGTGTGGATGACGAAAAAAAATTGTACAAGCTTTGAACAACTCCAAAAAATGATACTGCTGAATGACAACATTCTGCAGCACTTGTGCCAATAAGATTTAGGGAATGTGCTGCACATGGAACATAATGAATTAAGGGAAAATCTTTTTTTAACCTCGCTTGAAGACCTGAGTACTTACCAGACATATTGCTAGCGTTATCAAATGATTGACCTCGGCAATATTACAACTCAATATTCAAACTTTGAAGAAAATTTATAACGACTTCATGCAAATGTTCTAAACTATGGCTATGAATAGGAATAAACTTTAAAAATCGCTAAACTGGTTCATCTTGATTTACATAACGTAAGACAATAGCAAGTTGGTCAATATGGCTAATATCAGGTGTGGAATCCACAATAAGTCCAAAATATTTTGCCTGTTGGATTTGTTTTACTATATCTTTCAGAACTCTGTCTGACATTATCTCTATGAATTCAGTAACAATTGTTGATGATAGGTAGTTAACATTGCCTTTCCCTTATTACCATAATAATAAATATGATCTGCCAAAAAAGAATCAAATGAGGATAATAATTCCAATATATCTAAAAAATTTCTATTATGTACAGATCCAAAAGTTTCATCATCTCCAAAACAAGATAGTCCACATAGCGATACATATTTTATAACAGCAACAACTCTGAATAAGATTTTCCGCCAGTACTCACATTCATTTTCAAATTGCTCCACAAGATTGTTATCAATACGATTAGAGGATTTTAATCGTGATGAGAAGGAAAACATGCATCTTCGATGAAATTCTGAGTTTTCATGCGATTGGAGCCTTTTTACAATGTTTCTCCAATCTGAAAATCCATCTTTACATAACGCTTGATCATTTGAACCACCATACAACTTGCATACATAGCAAAAAACAGCCTTTACACTGGGTGAATAAACCAACCATTCTCGACTGACTAATTCTCCATTTTTTTATATCTAAAGAAATTGTTTTTTGAACATCCTCCAATTACTTTTTTGGAGTTGCTAAGATAACTTATGTTTTGTTCCAGTTTTATGTTACTAAAATATTCCCTAATAGAATCAGTTATGGGAGGCCACAAAGCAGGATCACTATAATTTATAAAGTTTTGAACAAGATTTGTTTCCAATGTAGTCTCAACTTCTGTATTACTTTCCTTTTCAGGTGCAACTGAAAGGAAATCATTAGAATTCGAATCACAAGCATTTTGTTTTAATGTTGAATTTTTACCTATGCATTCTAATTCCTTTTCCTTAGTTTCTTCTTTAGAAACAAACGGGCGACATTCCAAATTTATAAAAATATTTTCCGTGAAAGTTGGCTGATTTTCACATTGAGATTTGTTTTGTTTCTTGAGCTCGCACTTTTGAGGAACAGTAGTCAAAACTTCAAAATTTGAATCTAAGTTATTTGGAATCTCTTCATCAGGAACAGAAGCTACGATTTGGAAATTTGCATCAAAATCACTATCTTGGATTTCAACTTCAGGAACGGGAAAAGATGAAATTTTTTTTTCAGTCTCAGATGTGGATTCAACTTCAATTTCTTCTTCTTTTGCAGGTGTAGATATTTTTGCACCAGGTAAGTTTTCTGAATCGCCCCTATTGTCTTCTGTTTTTAAAACAAATTGGTTCATTGCCACGCTTAATCGTTTGTTACAAGCAAGTCTTTTTGCTCTTTTTTTTTCGTTTACTACATCCTGAAAGACTTTGAGGCTTAGTTTTAGCCATACTGAATAATTAAGTTAAACAAAATAAAATTCTGCAAAAATTCAACTATAATGTAAAAGAGTAATAAAATATCCATACAACGCACGTGTTAATGACAAACACAGCGCGAGCGGTGTTGAATGTAAATATTTCACAGATCTAAAAGTTGAGAGATTTCATTACTGCTTTATCAAATTCTACTTGCAAATCACATGGCAAATTCATCGCAACGAGACAGTGAATCAGTGTCAACAGACGTCACACCCTAGCAACTAACTTCACAATCTGATGGGCATTATGATTGCCGACTAGATTCTTTCGATTTTGATTGGTTGAATGATAATACTACTTGATAAATTGAGGGCTTTGATTGGTCGGGCAAAATATAGAAGGATGATAAAAAAGTTATTTGCTAAACATACTTTTTATGAAAAACTTTTTAAAATCCATATACATGAATTAGTTAAAAAGAAAAAAAGTAAAACTTTCATATGGAATTAATTCAACATAAGATTTGGGCCCCCTGTTTTCTCAATTTCGGGCCCCTTCAAAATTTTTCTAGGGGAAGCACGTGCTTCTCGTGCCTATTCGGTAATCAGGGCCTGGCTATATTATATAAATATGAACTGAATACTACACATAATAAGTAGATTCGTTGCATTTCAGACAATGAAATAATATTTAAACCCAACAGTAAGTCTATTTGGATATCTACCAATATAGTTTTGTTTTTAAAATGAAAAATAAAAATCTGACCCGAGAGGAGACCAACCTGGTCGCCAGTGGCGGATAGTAAATCAATAAATTGTGTAAATTAAATCTGACGTTTTATTCGCTTATTTGCTCTTTTTAAAGCACTCTTTATTTCAATAAAATCTTTAAATAATTCTATATTTTTTATAACATTAGACACGTGCCAGGCTTTTACACTGCAAATTTTGATATTATTTTCTCTTAAATTTTTTCGTTATTTTTTTCATTAACTGCATTTTTAGATATCTCTATTACACCAAGATCTAAATTTGTTTAACCTTTTCCGGCACAGGTAAAATTTTTACTAAAATGAGAAATTATCGACTGACACCGGAATTCACAAACGAATTTTTTAAATATTTTGAATTCCTTAATTTAAGCTTTTATGGTAAAAGCGAAATTTTACTAAAATATTACTGGTGCCGTCTGCAAATTTGGAATTAAAATTAAGTATCCCAGACCGGGCACAGTGTGCCGGAAAGGGTTGAAACTTCGTTATAGTACAAACCTCATTTGCAACACTTGGCAATTTCCAACTTTTTTTTTTTTTTTTTAATCAAACAAAGAATAAAGAAACATAAATGTACTACGTAGAATATCATTTTAAAATCCTTTTGTACGATACCGCATTCATCATTGTACATCTTGTATATGCATAGAAGTAGGGATTCTGACATGAAATTATACATGAACAATAACTTGAAATAATATTTGATTTATTGTGTTTTAGGCTGACATTAATCAACTAGGTCATGCTGTGCCTACTATAGAGCAACAACCGCCCACATCAGCCCAAAAAAATAATAGATGTCTAAGTAAGTTGAAATACTATTTATTTATTTATATACAAATTATGTTCAAAATTTTTATCATTCTGTAAACATGCTATTACACAGAAAATAACTCCACATAACAATAAATCTCTTCTGATTAAATACTTTCAATTATTAAAAATTTTTAAAGCAAATTTCTTAAACCTCCTTTTAGTACTAATGCAATATTTACAGAACGTTGATTGTATTAGTGATGTTGACCAATATTGGGAATTTTGAAAGAATGTTAGCATTCACACCCGCATTACTGTGCTACTGTTTTCTCCATATTATACCGGATGCGTATATTTCACAATTTTATGGCCGATCTTTTCAATTTAAACCAATATTTATGTATTTGTAGCATTTCATTACAAATATTTGTAAAATATAAACGAAATGTATATAATATTGAAAACAGAAATTTCATTGAATTCCAATGTAAATCGTTTTGAAAAATTTTTGGAAACTAGTAAAGAAGAGCTCCGATTTACCCATTGGCCAACTCTTGAATTCTGTGGTTCACAAGCCGATGTGGACAGCGAGGACGATTTTATGCCTAGCCCGAAGCGTATTAAATGAAAGCCTGGGAGGAATCGGTCAGTGCTTGTACGGTAATATGGCTGTTATTCAATTTTCAAAGCCTGCTTTTTTTTAAAAAATTTTTTGTAAATATGTTAAACTTGTTTCATATATATTTATATAAACTGTGACATTTATTTATACATATAATAAAACAGTAGGACCCGGTGTGTCTGTACATTGAAGATAATTGACAAAAATGGAGTCAGGGCGATAAAAGAAAACCAATGAAACACAAAAAAAATTTTTTTGAATTTTTTGTCTGTCTGTCTGTCTGTCTGTCTGTCTGTTTGTTCGAGGTTATCTTCGTAACTACTGAATGGATTTTTATGCGGTTTTCACTAATGAAGAATGCACACTCCCGGGCAGTGTATAGGCTTTGTTTCATCAAAATCGGACAACAGACAAAAAAGTAACAAAAAGAAACAAAAGAAACTATTAGGTGCGCTGCTCACGTTTTTTAGTACATAACGTTTTTTAGTACATATAAAATCCAATAGATGTCACTGTGCGATTTTAAAACGCGCTATCGTTATGTTTTCGCCAGTCTACTTAAGTATGAGAAAGTTTCAAGCTGGCTGTCGTTCCATGTGGTTTAGTCGGTAGAACGTCAGTGCGCCATACTGATGGCCCGGGTTCGATTCCCAGCATGGAATTTTTTTTCACTATGTTGGCATTAACGCCTATAAGCAATTAAAAGAATTTGAAATATTGTATTCAAGGCGAATTTTCTCTCTGGGAAAATTTCCTTGCATTAATATGTCAGTGTAATTTTTTTTTCGATTTAATTTTTTTTTTCGAAACTTTGTTTTTCTTAAAAAATTACAGTAAATATTTGATATTTCCCAACGTTTTTTGAATGATCGACTTGCTTTTTTTTTTTTTTTAATGTATGTCTGAACCTTATCTAACTACTTCTTCAAGATTTCTTTAGATAAACCGACCAGCGTAGCGGGCGAAGGCCGCTAGTAATATAATATTGATAGAGGATGGATTAAGGTTTCCACAGATACCCATATTCTCAAGTTGAGAGGTTAAGAGTTCAAAAACTATCAAATGAAAATGAATCACTTGAAAATTGTTTAAATTCAATGGTCAATCTCTGCGATCATAATGCTCGCTATTTTAGAAGTATTGTGAACAGACAATATTTAAATTGCTCTTTTCATAATTGCTCATTTATCTATCAAACTCTACAATAAATGGTCAACTGAAATATTTTTTTCTTAAAAGCCCAAATTTTATCGAATGCATAAGCTGATACAACAACATAATATTTTATTATTATTTTAATATATTTTAGCGTCAACGGGCTTTGATTCCATTGTTGTTGTTTTTATTTTTGGCTCAGTTTTGTTTTTTCTAGCTCGCTGAGTTTTGCACTGATGACGAATCTCGACAGTAGATTCGAAACAGCTGTTTGCTAACTTTTAATGCATTTTTGGTGCATTTATAATCGTTGGTTTTCTATCTTTAAATACAATGGCGTTTTGTATGATTTTCAGAAATGTGAAAGAGCATTCGAGGTGAAGTTGCTTTAAAAAACACAATCATATTCAATATTTTGTTTGATTCATGTTTTGTTTTGAAAAATAGACCAGCGCAGCGGGCTTAGCCTGCTAGTTTTAAATAAATGCGTGCAGTAACACTTTTAAAACTAAAATTAGTTTGTCTATTATTTAAATAACTAACAGCTTTAATTTTCAGATTTTAATTAGCTCATTTTTAATTTAAATCAGGCTATATTGACATTTGACCCAACGCCATCTTGGACGACCGCCATCTTGGATTTTATATCCTCCGGTCGACCCAAGTGTTATATGGCCGCCATTTTGGACGTCCGCCATCTTGGCTTGCATAATCCCTTGGACATTCGCCATATTGTATGGCCGCCATCTTGGACATATTAAGAATCTGATAACTCGGGCTTGGATCCCTTCTTCCATTTAAGTTGAGTATTACCTTAGTTGGAAGACGTCCAGCGTTCAAGTGGGATCCTTGGACAGTCCAAATTCTGACGTCACTCCAGAGTCAGCCGTCGAATTTTCCAGCTTGCTGATTACGTGATCAGTCCGAGCAAAATGGCTTTTTATAGATGGATTTGTAATATATTAATGACGTAATCAAGATAAAGGGAGGATGGCAGTATGTAAGTCCTGACTCCTGTTGATGACCAATTAATCTCGCACTTGTAAAAAATTGATAGTGCATGTTTCGAGTGTTTCTGGAAACAAGTTCTTCTCATTCAGGCGCAATTGAAACTGTGTTTATCGTATGTTTGATTCGCTTGCATAAAAGATGCTGAGTGCCTGCGTAATGTTATACTGAGTGTTTTGATAAATACAGGGTATATTTATAATGGTTTGAAAACTGGACGAAATCACTAGAGCTTTGGCTGATTTGAAAAGCATGATGTTAAGTTCACGCTGTGTTTTTCACTCAGATCCTTCCTCGCCAATTTTTTATCCTGAGAAGCATGTTTACCTGTTGTACAAATTTGATTATACTGAAAACGGAACCTGTTATATATCTGGACTAGTCATTTTCAAGGAAATGTGTGACATTTATGACTGTCACGCATGGTATCCAGAGACAGTTTTTGTTAAACCCTACTACGCAAGCGAATTCTACACTATGTTATTGAAAGACAATCACGTGTTCGTGGAGTTTGGAGTAATAACTGAAACAACAGACGAATACCTGGCACAGTATTTCAAACGCTTGTCTTTAAATGCCTTTGTTAGTATTTATATGCTTTTATTAGCGTTTGTTCGTATAGTGTATGCATATATGCATGCAATAATTTCCAAGAGTACTTCTATGTACTAATTTGCACCAATTTTGTCGGAAATGAAATTTTAATAAGTTTGAAAAATAACTTGCTAACACGCCCTTTGTAATATGCTAAAATTTGCACTACTGCAGTTGCCAGTCAGTGGTAAGTCTGGAAAAAATGTGAATGGAGATTGCCTAAAAATCATTGTCATAGCCATTGTTTAAAGAAGTCCAATTATCCGAAACATTCGTTATCCTGATCCGCCTCATTCCAGATAATCAGCGCTCGACTGTTTAAGTAAAAGTGCCTTGTTGGTAGTACTGTGTCACAGTTCTAATTCTCCAACCATTATATTCTTTTGCACTGGTGAGCCACTTTGGAGAGGAAAAAATATAGAAGAAATTCTTGTCCATCAGATAATATGAAATTAAAAATTATTCTTTCGTCAACTATTACTTAGAGACTGTCTTCCTCACAAAAAAGGTTTTTCAATGCAAAATCTTTAAAAAAAAATTAAAAAAAATGATTCTTTTTATTTTTTGCGCTTTGAGCCAAAACTTTAAAATTGTTAGAATGACTTCGGTTTTAAACATTTAGCCTTAATGAAATAAATTTTGCCGTCTACTTTTTTTTATATATATTTAACGATTTTGAGCAGTTGTTCGCTTTCCGATGCTTTTTTTTTGTTTTTTTTTTTTTTTTTACATTCGTAAAAAACCTGCGATCGGACGCTTTCAGACTAATATACAGTCAAACCTCGTTATACCGAACCCAATATGTAACGAACTGACGAATAAAAATGAACGAAAATTTTATCCCCGTCATTTTCTATTGTATTTGATGCTAAATTATCCTTTTATAGCGAACCTTCCAAATTTTAAGAATAGGTTATAATGAACACTTTTTTTCAGACGACCATGTTTTGTTTTGTTTTACTTTTGCGCAGTTTTGAAAACAGGATTTCGATTTTAATTTTATAAGGAAATGCTTGCCGGCTAGTGAAACAGGGAGGAAATTAGCGAAAATTAGCAGAAGTCTTTTTATTAAATGGATTCTCTTTTATAGTGGAATGGAATGGAATTTCTCTTTTATAGTAGCTATTCTGCAGGTGTGATCACGGCCTCCCGTCACTCATTTTCCATCACTCCTATCACAGCTGTTTCGTAATATATTTAAGGGGTCTAGTACCTTTTAAGGCTTCAAAAATTCGATTTTTCAGTTTTCATTAATTATTATAAAATAATTCATTATAAATATTTTAAAACAAACCGCGTACAAAAATTCCCATTAGAACTGATGTTATAGCAAAAATAAGATGCATCCCCATCAAAGATAACTACAATAATTAAAATTTATTAATTATTAGAAAAATTAAAAGGTTTGAAACGGGTTTTTGAAAAACTGCATTTTTAGACATTGCGCGCATGATATCTTGAGAACATATGGAATTGTTATGAAATATTTTTTACTTAATAAGCACATACGTATGCTTAAAATGAACTACTTTTATGTATTTATAGCGACAAAATTTTTAGTTATGAATAATTTTATTTATTAGAAAATGTTAAATTTTGATTTTTTTTATTTAGAAATTTTTTTACAAGGTTAATGAAATAATTTTTATTTAAGAGTAGTTCATTTTAAAAATACATTATTCTTCTTTACAGAAAAAAAATATATATGCAAAAATATTGATTTATAGAGTCGTTAGGATGCGCGCAAGGCACAACGGAGTAAAAAATAGAGGTTTTTAAATTTCAGTGATGCATATATTATATGAAAGACTATTAAATGTTTAATGACAGTTTATTAAAAAGCGTAATATTTTCTATTGAACGGTGAAATTTTCATGTTAATATGTATAAAAGTTTTAAAGATACACTGAATCGAACTTTGGATGTTTTTGTTGATTTTCCTCCCGTTTAAAAGGTACAAGACCCCTTAAGTGTAACATAATCAACTAACGTATTTAGGAATAATTCGAGATGTAGCAGCAATGAAAAGAACGTCTTCTTTAAAGCGATCGATAATCAAAAACTTTTTTCCTTAAGTTATAACCTATAAAGTTCAGAAGATGATAAAAAAAAGAAATTTTAAATGATAAAAAAGTAAACAAACAAACAAAAAATAAATATAAATAAAACGATTTTTTAAACACGCCAGTAATAACTACTGTTGGCAATCCTACGCCTAGATAAAGTGTAAAAATTTAAGTATAGAGTGCAATAAGTGTAAAGGTAAGTATTAAGGATAGGATAACTCCTTTAATCGTCTACACATTTATACTAACTTTTCCTTATCCGAATTAGGTTTGGTTTTGACTTATTTGGATAATCGAGGCTATATTGTATTTCTATTTATCTCTTGATTTTTATTGATTTATTTAGTATTGTGCCAGTTTAATGCAACTGATTTTAGTCAATTTAATTCATTAATGATCATATTTAATAGATTTTACGTTTTTTCTTAATACATCATTTTTGTATATACAGGTAACAACTAAAAATCGACACATTTTGTGAACACTAACTTTTTTCAACGCTTTCGATATAGCGAGCAAAACTTTCGGTCCCTTAAAGTTCATTATAACGGAGTTCGACTGTAGTAAATTATATAGTCTGTAATTTTTGAAGCTGTTTTCTATTTCTAATAAAATTTTCAATGCAACTTTAATAATTTTTTTGCATTGTGAAGCGATTTTTTGACAATCCTATAAAAAGAATTCATGTTTAAAACTTTAGTTTAATATAGTACATTTAAAATTTTTATTGATTTCATTGATTTTTTTACAATCGGGTTCAACCCAATGTGCTGAATTTTTGTCCTCGGCGATTTTTGAATTTTATATAATTGAATTTCTTGCGAATTTTTAGAAATTTCTTGTGGGCCATTGCATTTTTTTTCATTCAAAATAGATAATTCTGATAGTCTTTTACTGCAATGTACAAAATTATGTAATCTGTTATTTTTGAAACTTTACCGATTTGCTTAAGCAATTTTCAACATTTATCGCTATTCGGTTTTTAATTAGCTCACAGGCTATCATAGCCTGAGAGCTTATGTGCCCGTCCGTTCTGTATGTATGTGCGTATGTGCGTAACGCGATAACTCATGATAAAAATATCGGATCCACTTGAAATTTAGTATGTAGGTATATCCTGACAAGGCGCTTCCCTGATTAGTTTTTGGAGTTCATTCGATATGTATAAGAGGGGGAACGGGGGGCTCATGCCCCCCGTTAGTTGTTATAAATGGGATTTTCATGCAGAATTAAGTTTTCGTTCAAAATTTAGATTAGGATCATTCTGATGAGGCGATTCCGTGACTGTTATTAGGTGTTCATTGAATAAGTATAAATAGGGGGACAGGGGTTCTAATGCCCCGCCCCCCTTAATTTATAGAAATGGGATTTTCATGCAGAATTAAGTTTTCGTTCAAAATTTAGATTAGGATCATTCTGATGAGGCGATTCCGTGACCGTTATTAGGTGTTCATTGAATAAGTATAAATAGGGGGAACAGGGGTTCTAATGCCCCCCCCCGTTAGTTGATATAAATGGGATTTTCATGCAGAATTAAGTTTTCGTTCAAAATTTAGATTAGGATCATTCTGATGAGACGATTCCGTGACTGTTATTAGGTGTTCATTGAATAAGTATACATAGGGGGAACAGGGGTTCTAATCCCCCCCCCCCGTTAGTTGATATAAATGGGATTTTCATGCAGAATTAAGTTTTCGTTCAAAATTTAGATTAGGATCATTCTGATAAGGCGATTCCGTGACTGTTATTAGGTGTTCATTGAATAAGTATAAATAGGGGGAACAGGGGCTCTAATCCTCCCCCCCCACCGTTAGTTGATATAAATGGGATTTTCATGCAGAATTAAGTTTTCGTTCAAAATTTAGATTAGGATCATTCAGATGAGGCGATTCAGTGACTGTTATTAGGTGTTCATTGTATAAGTATAAATAGGGGGAACAGGGGTTCTAATGCCCCCCCCCCCTTAATTTATATAAATGGGTTTTTCAAGCAGAATTTTCAGATTTCGTTCAAATCTCTGAATAGTTTTGGAAGTTTAATGGTTAAGTATAAAAGAGGGGGATAACTCCTTTTAAATTATATAAATGCTAAATGGGTTTTTATTAAGAATTATCTAATTTGCTCTGAATTTTGGATATAGATTTTTTATATGATAAAGCATGTCTTTGATAGTATAGGAGGTTCAATGATTAAGTATAAAAAAAGAGGAAAGAAGAGAGCTGTTTCCCTTTCTTAATTTTTTAACGGAATTAATCCTTGAAAATATAAGGCTTTAATGTACAATTAGTATTTGTAGCCTGTGAGCTCAATGCCATCAGTTTAACTGGGCAGTATTCTTTATTTTTATAATTGATCATTCATTAATAAAAATGAGATTAACTAATGTATTTAAAACGGTATTATGCTACAATTTGTGCAGAGTATGTACAAAGTCACATTTATTTCGAGTTCATGAAGCAATAGAAAATTTAGTATACATTTTGATCCCACTTTCACCCACATATATATGCATGCATCAATACACGCGTACATATGGCTAAAATCACTTACAAATTAAATATATATACATACATATATTCTTTTCTAAAATAAATAATTATAAAAGAAATCATAGTTTAACTTTTTTGGCAGTTTATTGGA
This sequence comes from Maratus speculifer, assembly GCA_964019185.1. Lineage (NCBI taxonomy): Eukaryota > Metazoa > Arthropoda > Arachnida > Araneae > Salticidae > Maratus > Maratus speculifer. Next base: position 293,609,332 of record OZ025294.1, on the reverse strand, counting down.
ATAAATTTTTAGCTTATTGCAGCGGTTCCCAATCCATGGGTCGCGACCCACTGGTGGGCCGCGGCAGTTTTTTTGGTGGTCGCGGAACAATCGAGGTTTGTCATCAAAATATATATCTTTTATTTCATCTGTTTAAAAAGATATGACAATTTCATGACGAAATGATATTTAAAGGAAAAATACTTAATTTTCTTCTAGATTATTATACGAACAGAATATTCAGAAATATTTAAATCAGCTTTGAGGTCCTTGATGAACTTCAACACTTCGTACTTATGAGAATATGCTTTTTCTACTTTGCTGTTTTTGAAAGACAAGTACTGAGACAAATAGCATGTTAATGTATGTTCCCACATTGGCAAACACCAGTACCAGAAATCGCACTGATTATAAAGTTATGTTTTCATAATAATTAAACGTATTTTTAACTACCTTGTAATTTGTGTATTGTTTTAATTATACTATTCATTTACACACATTTAGATTATCGATTCTTGTTTTTGTTGATAATGTATCGTCCGTACGAAAATTGGCGTTTTTCATTGGATAGAACAGCCGAGTGTATAGGGATCATACAAAAATTGGTATACTGATATGCAACTTTATCTTGGGTGGGTTACGAAATTGTTTTTACTGAAAGGTGCGTCGCGTCCCAAGAAAGTTTGGGAATCGCTGGCTTATTGTATTAACGACTATAAATTCTTTGTCCTTTTCTGTAAAAGCTGTTTATGACACTGTAAAAAATATCCGTTAATATACAGAAATTGTTCCCTAAAATTCTACGGAATAGTTCCGTTTTTCCGAAAAAACAGCAGAAATTCCGTTATTGATATTTTGAGATTATAAAAACAGTAACTTTTCCGTAAAATTTTCTGAAAACGGAGGAGTTCCGTATTAAAACAGCATAAATTCCATAAATAACACCAGTGTCGCCATCTATATCTGGGATACAAAAACATTATAAAGTTGTTTCATGAACAACTTTGTATAATAATGTTCTTTATTTCTTTCTGTTTTAATAATATAAAGCTAACATATTTTTACAATATAAAAAAATATAATAAAAATTATAAAATTTTATTAATCTCTTTTAAGTTTGAGAAGTTTAGTTAGTTTATTTTCAGTTAGTTTATTTCCATTATCATTTTCAAATAATGTTTACCACATTTATAGCCTATTTTTTTAAATATGCGTAGGATAGTGGAAAAATGTTCGACTTTTAAATTTAATATATTTTAATAAAAGTAATAATAAAATAATAATAAAATAATTTTAATTTTAATATATTTTAATATTACTTTAAGAATATCCTTTCAAAAATAAATAAGTAAATAAATATGAATAATATTACAATAAACTTTTAAAAATCTCCTTAAAATGAAAAAAAAAAAACTTTTTAATGCATTTAACTCTTAATACATGTAATATTTTAAAGTCTAAAATTTATTTTTTATAGAACTGAAATTAAAAACTAAATATTCGAAATTATGGAAATAAAATCTGAAATCTGGATAATGGAAAAACGTTCGACTTTTAATTTTAATATATTTTAATAAAAGTAATAATAAAATATTAATAAAATAACTTTAATTTTAACATATTTTAATATTACTTTAAGAATATCCTTTCAAAAATAAATAAGTAAATAAATATGAATAATATTACAATAAACTTAAAATCTCCTTAAAATGAAAAAAAAAAAAAAAAACTTTTTAATGCATTCAACTCTTAATACATGTAATATTTTAAAGTCTAAAATTTATTTTGTATAGAACTGAAATTAAAAACTAAATATTCGAAATTATGGAAATAAAATCTGGAATCTGGATAATGGAAAAACGTTCGACTTTTAATTTTAATATATTTTGATAAAAGTAATAATAAAATATTAATAAAAGAACTTTAATTTTAACATATTTTAATATTACTTTAAGAATATCCTTTCAAAAATAAATAAGTAAATAAATATGAATAATATTACAATAAACTTTTAAAAATCTCCTTAAAATGAAAAAAAAAATAAAAAAAAATAAAAAACTTTTTAATGCATTCAACTCTTAATACATGTAATATTTTAAAGTCTAAAATTTGTTTTGTACAGAACCGAAATTAAAAACTAAATATTCGAAATTATGGAAATAAAATCTGTTAAACATTTAGAACTATACACTCATATAGAAAATAATTCTCAATAAAAATTAATGCCGCGTTCAACATAAGGCCTTTGCTTTATAAAATCATTCGAAATAAGTAAAGATATTTGCAAGCACTGTATGCGTAACTATGGCGTAATGGTATTATACTACTACAAGCTGCCATGGGACAGGTGCTTGGTTCGATCCCCATCGAGGGTAAGTGACATTTATTCAAAGTTGTTTAACACTAGAACGGCGGCAAAATTTTACCTACTGGAACGGCGGAAGGGGTCAATTTGACCCCTCGATGAAACTACTGAAATAACAATGCTAAAACAATTTTAAATGGCATACATTGTGACAAATATGTAATTTCCCTGTATTTCATATTTTATAGTTAATATTACTCGATATTTTATTTAATTTTTAAAGTACTGTGTATGTAACGGCTGCAAGGCGATCAATTTGGTACATACTAAACTACTCAAAAAACTCATTAATTTGACATAAAAAATGGTTTAAAATAAATGTTTTCAAAAATTAAAACCAATGTTAACTAAAATAAAACACAATTTATAAAATAATAATTTTTTTTGAAAATCTACTTACTCGCCGAATGAACCACACTCTGAATCCAATAAATGAGAAACGTATTCTGTTGTTTCCTTTATTTCATTATATATGTAGCTGGATGGTTTATATCTAAAGCATTTCGTTTGAATTTTTTTAATGCTTAACATAGTCTCGTACATGTATTAGACATTAATGCAATTGATACAAAAATAATTTTTAACAATTTTTCCAGTGCATTTTCCGCACACAACTTTGGAACACGATGCACAAAATTCTTGAGATTTGTTTCCATTGCATTTCTGTACTTGACACTTTTTTTCTCTTTATATCCACTTTATTTTCGTTTGTTTTTTCTGAAGATTCAGGAAGGATCTTTGGGAGTTTTGAAGCCATAAGAACCATTCTTAATTCATCTCCTAATTTCAATAGAAAATCTCTTCTACTGATGGGCTTGCCTGTTACACTTTTATAAATTATTCAGGCGTTCAAAGCTGCATGATCTAAAATATTGAAAAAGATATGTACAGGCCATCATGTAGAAGCAGATTTAACGGAGTATTTTCGGCACATCTGATCACGAATATCCACACCACACTTTGTTGCGTTGTAATAATCTATTGAATCTAGCAACTTTTTCAGTCTGTCCTCAGTTTTTACAGTAGAATGTAATGAGCTCAATAGAAAAACACTTTTGTTTCGTTTGGCTTGATAGATGGTAAGTGTCATATTATCATGTTCCACTATCTTCGATGAATAAAGAGTACTGCACATATTTTTCAAAGCTATAGGAATTTCTCTTCTGTTCTTTTTCATTGTGCCAACCAAAGTTGTATTTTTAGATTTTAGCATTTCAGCTAATTTGATGCTAGTAAAGTAATTATCTGTCGTAATATTCCTCCCTTTGTTTAGATGGGGATCTGTTAATTTCATGACAACATTTTCAGATAAACGTAATTGAGGATTTGCTGTTCCATCTTTTCCTAGATAAGGAAATCCATTCAAGAGGTATTTAGTATCAACGTCAACAGATAACCAAAATTTTATTCCAAATTTATCAGGTTTATTTGGCATATATTGCGTAAATTTACATCTAGCTTTAGATGGGAACAATTGTTCATCAACTGTAATATTTTGTCCTGGTCGGTAGCATGTTTTGCAATTTTCAATAAATTTATTCCACATTTCAGATGCAAGAGCAAATTTATCAGTCTGTAATCGACTAGATCTTGTTGTTTTTTCGTCAAACCTCAAAAATCTTTTTATTTCTTTGAACCTATCTCTTGACATAGTTTCTTTACAAAATGGTATACCCCATGCTTCAGACCACAATGAATATAAATCTAAACCCTTTGCTCCTGTTGCTCCACGAATATATAATATAGCAACAAAAGCCTCTAACTCAGCTAGAGATAAACTCTAGTCGTTATTTCCACGTTGTCGATGAGCTTCTGATTCTGTACATTTCTGTACATGACCAAAGGGGTCAAAATGACCCCCGTCCGCCGTTCTAGGAATACATGCAAATATTTCAAAAACTAACAAATCTAGAATGCTGATTTTTTTAAAGAAATATATGTTATCTATTTAGGAAATGTAAAAAAATTTCAAACGATTTCTTCCAACCAAACAAAAGTTATCCAAGGACGAAAGTGCTCAGGTGTCAAAATGACCCCTACCGCCGTTCTAGTGTTAAATTAAATGTATGTGTTCTAATCTGATGTGTCCTTGTCTAAAGAATAAAAAAGCCAGTTTGTCCTTGAAAATTCTTTTTTGGCTTTCAAGCGAAAATTTTTATATAAAAAAAATATGAAAACGGAAACATTTTGTAAAAAAACGGAAATATTGCTGGAAAAAACGGAAAAAATTTTCCGTTAAAAAACGGAAATGGTACTGGCGTCTAGATTACCAGAACTATTTCCGTTATTTAACGGGAAAATTTTTTACAGTGAATTTAAAGAAATTTCTTTATTTTTCAGATACCTTTTACCTTTTGATAATTTATTTTGTTGGTATCGGTAGCCTCTTTCTGGGTAAGTGAATTTATCAGTGTAGCTCTTTCAAATAAAAGGCATATACAAACATTCTACGACATTATACAATAAATACAATAAAGCTAATTGGATTGAAAAATTAGTTAGAGAACCCGGGACTACAATGTACTAAGTTATTGCTTAACCACTGAGCCACTCCAGCCGACGCCTTGTTCTGTAATCACTAATAAATCAAGTTGGAGAAAATCGTCAACTTTTAGTTGGGCCTGTATTAAACAGCTTTTATACAACTGATGATTTTCTCCGTCTTCTAATTTTTAATTCGTTGCTATAACTAATTTCTTAATCTAATCGGGTTTAATGTTGTATATATATAAATACTATTTCTAATTAAAGCACACTAAACACACTTTCCAATAATAAACATTAGGACTGTATCTTCAAATATGTTTAATATAACACACTGTAACTAGCGAACACTCCGGTCGCGATTCTATTCACAAAACTATATGTAGCAAACTCTCTGGTTGCTATTCTTTTCACAAATTCTCTTACTTCAACAACAACATTTTATCTACTCAGTTCACTTCACATTTCAACCAAAGGGAGTTCACGACGCCCTCTTACGGGACTTATAATTATAAATTTCCAACAATAAACATTCTCCCCCGGATTGAAATGCAAATTTCAATATTTTACAATCAAATAAATTTATAAAATACAGTTACAGAAAATGTCACAGCAAACAAATATATACAAAATATAACACAAAACAATACAAAATTTGCAATATTTTAATAACTTTTTTTTTAGTTATCAATAGGGAGAACAGCTATTTTTGTAATTGAACGCTTTAATTCGCCAGATTTAGTTCGAACCTTGACTACCCGAACTTTGCCATCCGATCCTGTATAAATCTCACTAATGCGGCCTAATGCCCATTTACATACAGGCAAAAAATCTTCTTTTACTAATACCATTATTCCTACTCTTAAATTTTCTTTTTCCACTACCCATTTAGATCTCTGCTGTAACGTATTTAAATAATCTAACCTCCATTTTTTCCAAACTGTCTGAACGACCCTCGTAGTCTTCTGCCAACGGTTTAATCGATTGATATTAGTATCAATTAACATTGGTTCAGGTACAGCATTCATGGATCTTCCGATCAAAAAGTGACCCGGAGTCAATACTTCAAAATTATCAAAATCGTTAGATAAAGGAGTAAGAGGTCGGGAATTCAAAATACCCTCTATCTGAATAACTATAGTTTCAAATTCCTCATAATTAAACCTTAAAACACCCATTGCTCGTTTAAGGTGATATTTAACTGATTTCACACCTGCCTCCCAAAGTCCTCCGAAATGAGGGGATTTGGGCAGTATAAATTTCCAGTCAATTTCTTCAGAAATTAAATAATTTCCTAAAATTTCATCTGGAAAATTTATCATTTTGTAGAACCTTTTCAGTTTGGAATTTGCTCCTACGAAATTTTTAGCATTATCCGTAAAAATCTTAGAGCATTTTCCTCGTCTAGCCATGAAACGCTTAAGTGTAGCAATCAGAGCATCTGAGGTTAAATCTGAGAGAAGCTCAAGATGAATGGCTCGAGTTACAAAACATATACAAACACAAATAAATACTTTGTTCAGTGAACCCTTGCGCTGATTTTTATAGGTTACATAAAATGGACCACATAGATCTAAACCAGTACAATTAAATACTGGTGACTCATTAATTCTTTCATAAGGTAACTGGCCCATTAGCTGCGAGCAAGGAGTTGGTTTTGCCTTAAAACAAATAACACAAGAATGCACCGTTTTCCTTGCCAAATTTCTACCCGCTAAAGGCCAAAATTTTAATCTAACAGAATTCAAGAGTCCTTGGGGACCAACATGAAAGAGACGCTTATGCATAGTACTGAAATAAATCTTACTTAATTTAGAATTTTTTGGCAAAATAGCCGGATGTTTTTGCTCATAAGGTACGGAAGCTTTGTTAAGCCTTCCGCCCACACGTAAGATTCCCTTATCATCTATAAAAGGATTCAAAATATTAAGGTTACCTACCACAGCACTTTTACTAACTAAACATTTTTGTGACACTCTAGTCAAAATATTTTCAGCTTCCTTGACTTCTTCTAAACTCAGTTTACCTTTTCTTTTATCTGCATTCCTACAATTATATAAAAATCTGAGAACAAAAGAAAAAATATGTAAAATCTTATAATAGTCATTGCTAAAATCAAAAAAATTATCAAAAAAGGATAAATTCTCAGTAGCTAGAAAGGTTGTTACACAGTTATTTCCCTTTTCGGAATTTTTCATTTCACTTATATAATTTTGACTTTCACTTTCAGTTAGTAAGTCAATTCCAGAAGAAAAAGATTGCAAACAACAGCGGGAAAATTCTGGATCCATCAAAAAATTTGGACCTGTAAACCACTTGGAATTGTTCACAAGAGAGTCCGCACTTATTCCTCGTGAAAGAAGGTCTGCTGGATTGTCTTTACCGGCACAGTGAAACCACATTTCTGGTTGAGTTAATCTTCGGATTTCATCAACACGATTGGCAACAAAGGACTTCCAGTTTCTACTGGATCCCTTTATCCAGAATAAAGTTACCTTTGAGTCTGTCCAATAAAAAATTCTAGAAGCATTTTTACGATCAATGATCTTTTTAATTTCTGATCCCAAACGAGCTGCAAGTAAAGCCCCAAGCAGTTCTAGACGTGGCAAAGTTATTGTCTTTATTGGTGCAACTCTAGTTTTAGATGCTAAGAAATTGACAGAAACTTGGTCATAATCATGCACTCTTAAATAAACAACAGCACCATAAGCCTTTTGACTTGCATCAGAAAAACAATGAATTTCAACATTGTTTGTATCAGGTGACAGGAAAACAAATCTAGAAATTTTAATTTTATTTAATTTTGAGAGTTCTGAACACCATTGTGTCCATTTTTCGCAAATGTCAAAGGGGAGCTCAGTATCCCAAGACAGCTTCCGGATCCATAAATCTTGGAAAAGACATTTAAGTCTTACAGTAAATGGAGATAGGATGCCAGTCGGATCATAAATTCTTCCGGAAGTCTGTAAAATAAACCGTTTAGTATTTTTCTTATTCTTCAGAAACTCTATTAAACTCAAAATGTCTATGCTAATAGTATCTTGTTCAACATCCCATGATATCCCTAATACCTTCAATGAATTTATCATTCTATTATTTTGATCAAATGGATAAATTTCGAATCCTTCCTTTTTCCATCGTTCCAGTAACGATCTGTCATTTGTCAGCCATTTCCTCAAATTGAAACTAGCTTGCTTCATAATAATCTTAGCTTCGTTTGAAATCTTCAAAGCATCTTCAGTACTATGGGTACCACTCACTAAATCATCAACATAAAGAGAAGTATTGAGAATCTCAAAGGTTTCTGGATACTGAGCTTTAAATTTTCGTATATGCTCCTTTATTGTGGCAGCTAGGAGAAATGGGCTAGCATTTAATCCGAAAAGTAAACGCTTGAAACGATACACTTGAATTTTCAAATCATCAGCCATTTTATTTGAAGGATCTTCGGTAACTTCTAAAAAAAGAAATCTGACAGCATCTCTGTCCCTTTCTGATAATGAAATTTGGAGAAATGCTTTCTCAACATCCGCTAAAAATCCAATCTTATTCAACCTAAAATTTATGAGCAACTGAAAAATACTAGGATTTAAATTAATACCAGGCCACAAACAATCATTTAAAGAAAGTTGCCCTACATCGTGAGAACTAGCATCAAATACAATTCGTGTTTTCGTGGTGACACTATCTTCTCTAAAAACCGCTCGATGTGGCAAATAAAATATGGGTGTATCCGGTCTAGGTGAATCAAACACTTTTTCAATTATATCACATTCAAGATATTCTTTCAAAATCTCTTTATACTGAGAAAATAAATTATCATCGTTTAGCATTTTATTTATCAAATATTTAAGCCTTTTCTCAGAGACCTTATAGTTATCACTCAAATTTATCCAATCTTTCTTCCAGGGAAGGACAACTTCGTAACGATTATCTTTGTAAGAAACAGTTTCGGTAAAAATTTCTAATGCCTTATCTTCATCATTACAATAAGGATCATCCCTAATTCCAATGGATTCTAAATCGAAAAACTTGCGTAATTCTTCTTCCACATTGCTAATTAATCCACAATAATTGTCATTATTATCAGTATTCGAATTAGAGATACAACCTCCCACTACATAACCAAATACGGTATTCTGTAAAATGACATTAGAATTTCTTAAGCGGACTTGACCATTTTGTAATAATTCGTAGAAGCACTCAGTTCCTAGCAAAACATCTATTTTATTAGGTTCATTAAATTTTGGATCTGCCAATTTCACATCTTGAGGCAGCTCGGCAAATGGAAATTTAAAATAATGTCCTGGTATAAGGTTTGTTATCTTTGGAACAATCAAAAAATCAATTGTTCTCTTATAGTCAGCCTTATTCGAAATAGTGGCTCTAATTTTCCATTTGATATTAATCTGAGAATCATTCAAACATGAAACAGAAACATTAAATTTTTCTTTTCTAAATTCTAATAATTTTGCAAAATTATCACAAATATATGAGTTATTTGAGCCGACATCTATTAATGCACGCGCAGGTATAAATTCACCTGAAACATTTTCAATATAAATTAAAGCAGTAGATAAAATCGTGGTTTTTCTCTTTTTGCATAAATTATTTACAGAAGTTCCTGCGAAGTTATTATTCCTGCTTTCAAAACTCAAAGCTTCGGGATTTAAGCTGTATGTCTTATCCTGGTTGGCAACAGATGAATTCGCAATTTCGTTTAACCCTTCAGATGATTGTTGATTGAGTTTCACTGACGTAGAACTATCCATTTTATCCCTTTGCATATGAAGAAGAGACGAATGATGTCTGCCGCAAAACGTACAAGAATAATGAGATGTACAATTTCTCGCAGAATGGTTTGAACTTGATAAACAATTGAAACATATTTTGTTTCTTTTAACAAAATCAATGCGGTCATTAACAGGCATTTTCTGAAATACATTACATTTAAATAATGAATGTGAACCATTTTTGCAGCAAATACACTTAGAATTTTTTGCACTTGTATAAAATGATGCCGTTATTTCCTTAGCTTGCCTTTTTTGACTAAATGTGTTACTGGTTGTTTTAGAAGCTTGTAAAGTTCGAGCATGATTTTTTAAAAAGGAAATCAACTCTGATATTTTTGGTATTTCATCTTTTTTGGATTCTCTTTCCCACCAAAGCTTACACGAAGAATCTAACTTTTGTATTACCATATATACAAATATAGTGTCTGAAAATCCCTCTATTTTTTGTTCGAGAACTTCTAATGATCTAATACATTCAGTTACATTATCCACTAATTTTAATATAGAGGACGGATTTTCAGTTTGTATGGAAGGAAGGGATATAAAACGCTTCAAATGCGCAAATACTTGATCTCGTTTATTCGAATATCGATCTTCTAAAAGATTCCATGCTATTTCATAATTAGCATCAGTAATTGGAATAGACTGAATGATCCTTAAAGGATCAGCCTGCAACGATAATTTTAAATAGGACAGTTTTTGTGACGCTGATAAACACGAATTATTATGAATACTAGAAATAAAAATATCTCTAAAAGATAACCACTCATGCAATTGTCCACTAAATGTTGGAAGATTTAGTTTAGGTAAGCGGATTGATTCGCTAACATTTACTTCACCTTTGGTATTTTCATCACATTTCGTTAAACCTGGAGCTAATTCACTTAACTTTCTTTTTACATTTAAATATATTTTATCTATATTTTCTTGAATAGATTGTTGTTCAGCAATATATTTATCTACATCTTTATCGTCACAAAGTTGAAAAATTTTCTTAAATATCTCTATAAATTCCTTTTCAAAAGCAAACGATTTTTTCTCGTAAAGCTCTAATTCAAACTTATCTAAACTATCTTTATTTGCGATTTCGTTCGTTACCTTGGTTACATTAGATTTTAATATCTTTTTCTCTTTTAAAACAGATTCCATCTTAATAAATATTTTCAAAAGAAATACAATTTATATTCAAGTAATAAATATGTAAAACTTACCCTCCTCATCTTATCCAAGGGTAATTGCAGTATATTATCCGAAATTAAAATTGTATTGAAATTAAATTAGTAAGTTTTCTTTGTCCATAGGTCGCTCACTTCTTCGGTCGCTAGGACCATAAAAAATATGTATATATATAAATACTATTTCTAATTAAAGCACACTAAACACACTTTCCAATAATAAACATTAGGACTGTATCTTCAAATATGTTTAATATAACACACTGTAACTAGCGAACACTCCGGTCGCGATTCTATTCACAAAACTATATGTAGCAAACTCTCTGGTTGCTATTCTTTTCACAAATTCTCTTACTTCAACAACAACATTTTATCTACTCAGTTCACTTCACATTTCAACCAAAGGGAGTTCACGACGCCCTCTTACGGGACTTATAAATTTCCAACAATAAACAAATGTATTTATTATATGTTTGTCTGTAGAATATTTGTATATACCTTTGAATGCAGGTGATATGTATGTGTCTTTTAATACTTCAAATTAGCTTATTTTGTACGTTTTTAAATATTAATCTAATAATTGTTTGTTATACCGATTATTAAAGAAACAAAGTCGGATAAATTTTATATCAATAAAAAATCAATATTATAGGATTTATAGCAAGGAAAATATATTTTAAATGTAAATATTTTATTTTTGATCTAAAACGACAATTTATATGCATATTATAGTTTTTGAATTATCAGAAACAATCATACTTATTCCAAATGAAGTTTGTATATACATATATATATATATATATGTGTGTGTGTGTGTGTGTTTGTAAAAGGTGGAAAGCGAGGACCTCTATATGTATACACACCAACACACCGAGGACGTCCTCGGTTTGAAAAAGCTCTTCTAGGCTGTTCTAAGATGCTATTTTGTCATTTGGACAACTTTTTGATTATAGTTTGGGGATGTCCTCGGTTTACATCTTTTGCATTTTCTAGTGTGTATTGTGTGTATGGCGCCACGAGAAAAAAGTGTATCACCGCGTCCTCGGTATAGCGGTGAAAATACAGATCACGTGACTTATGAATGGACAAACCGGTTGCTCCGTATAATAGTAATTTTACCCCTACTACGTTTTTACTATTTACTACTACGCTCGTAGTGAATAGTAGGAACGTAGTAGCACCTGGTGTTTATGTCTTTTCGCGTTCTTTATGATTTCCAATTGTATTTATTGAAATTGGAACATGAGATAGCACTCGAATCATAACGTTATCGTCTTTTATTTCTTGCCCATTGCTGCTAAGCATATAAAGTTTGAATTAGATGTTGAATAGATTGTGATTTAGTTTGAATTAAACATCAGACGCCCATTTACGGCCTTCTTTCTTTCTTTCGTTTCCCCCCCCCCTTTTTTTTCTTCTTTCTTCTCAGGACTGTATCAGCATATTTTTAAATTTTTAGTATAAATATTCTACGTCGTGCCTCCATCTTATATTTCCAAAGGGAAATGAGGTTTTTTTTTTTCCACTTTATTTCTAAAATTGCATTATGCCAAAATCGAATTATAGAAGGAGGCTCAGGGCACATAAGATTTTTTTTTTTTTTTTTTTTTTTAATTGTCAAATGGTTCGAGACAGACGCATACTGAAGAGGGGGGGAGAGATTAGTTTGGAGGGATCGCACCCCCGCCCCAGGAAAAAAAGAACCCGTGAAAATTTTTCTACAGAAAAGTAATTATGGGTATACATTCAGATTTAAATATCTAATGTTGTAATAACAGATGAGGCCATGCTAGCCCAGACGGTAGTGCGTCGATCTTGTAACCGAAAGTTTGCGGGTACGATTCCCGGTTTGACTGTAGACCACCGTGTTTGCTAATGCGGCATGGGCACGTAAAATGTGCTAGTGGGTCAAAAGTCCTCTCGTTGACGGGCGTAGCCTGGAGAGAGAGGTGCCAAGTCAGGCGTGGACCTCGTCGTCTGCCTATGATTCTAAAATTACGGGACTGAATAATAACAGTGCAATGCTTTTTTGAAAATGTTTGCTCTTGCTAACACCGTATTCACCTCACAGGTAGTACAAATTCAAAATTTCTGAGAAACCGTGATTCCCCCTCCCCCCCACCCCCAATAAAAAAAGCTGATCATGATTGTTATGTTCGAAGAGGGGGGAGGATAGGGGTGTCAGACAGCATTTATAAAACCCACCTTGCAGGGGCAAGCAGATTTTCTATTATTTCATCCTAGGTGTCTGTAATGACTATAGTGGTTGTCAACTGTGGAGTGCGGAGGAGGGGGGGGGGAGAAGCAATGATAGTGTCAAAGAGAGAAGCCAGACATTTTTAAAACACGATACTTTGTGTTTCAACTTTTAAGTCTGTGCTGAGTCGCAGTGAGAAAAGGAGGCTCTTAAACAGGAGACATATTTAAGGGAAGGGAGGGGGTCGATTGCAGCTTCATCTGAATACGTTTTTTATCAAAAAATTTAATTGTATAAAATATTAAGAAATTGCACCAGAAATTTTAAATTACATCAGCTTGCGGGGCTCCTCCCCGAACCTCGCTGGGAGCACCAGAGCCCTACTCCTTTATTTCCCCACATATGCCCTTAAGGAAAAAGTACCCTTTTTGCCTGCTTGGGCCATTTCCTCTCCCCCCCCACACACAGAAAAGAAAAATTCCACTGTATGCAACACAATATTATCATGCTTTAAAAACAATCACAATATTATCATGCTTTACATATACACCAAAAAAATCGAGGATTTTACACACGAACAAACCGAGGACCCTATATACACACCTTCAAATAGAGGACTTTACACACCGACAGACCGAGGACTCACACACACCCTCAAACCGAGGACTCTATATACACACCGTCAAATCGAGGACTTTACACACCCTCTAACCGAGGACTCTATATACACACCTTCAAACTGAGGACTTTACACACCAACGAACCGAGGACTTTATATACATACCCTCAAATCGAGGACTCTATATACACAATACATCCAGTCTTATTATATATACATACGGTAGTATTGCCGTAACTCAACCAACGGGGTCCCAAATGTTAGTCATGGCTTTGTGGTTTCCAACTATAGTATGAGTTTATATGCTACAGTTGGCGGGCTTTATGGCTTTAGAGCATGTGTACTCACCATGCAACGGTGGTGTCAAAGAGAGAAGCCAGACATTTTTAAAGCACGATACTTTGTATTTCAACTTTTAACCCTGTGCTGAGTCGTGTGAGAAAAGGAGGCTCTTAAACAGGAGACATATTTAAGGGAAGGGAGGGGGTCGATTGCAGCTTCATCTAGATTACGTTTTTTATCAAAAAATTTAATTGCATAAAACATTAAGAAATTGCACCAGAAATTTTAAATTACGTCAGCTTGCGGGGCTCCTCCCCGAACCTCGCTGGGAGCACCAGAGCCCTACTCCTTTATTTCCCCACACATGCCCTTAAGGAAAAAATACCCTTTTTGCCTGCTTGGTCCATTTCCTCTCCCCCCCACACACACAGAAAAGAAAAATTCCACTGTGTGCAACACAATATTATCATGCTTTAAAAACAATCACAATATTATCATGCTTTACATATACACCAAAAAAATCGAGGATTTTACACACGAACAAACCGAGGACCCTATATACACACCTTCAAATAGAGGACTTTACACACCGACAGACCGAGGACTTTACACACTGACAGACCGAGGACTCACACACACCCTCAAACCGAGGACTCTATATACACACCGTCAAATCGAGGACTTTACACACCCTCTAACCGAGGACTCTATATACACACCATCAAACTGAGGACTTTACACACCAACGAACCGAGGACTCTATATACACACCCTCAAATCGAGGACTCTATATACACACCCTCAAATCGAGGACTCTATATATAAATTATTTGCGCAATGGGGGCATTGAAGTATTACCTAAGCATCTTAGAGGGGGAGGGGAGGTTGGATTTGCTCATTTTTTCTCACAAGGGGAGGGGATCTGAGTCCATGCTTACGTAAGATTCAAGAAATACCGAAAAGAGCCCGAAAAATCCAATCATTAAATAAGAAAATTTCATTCTTTTATATTGATAAATGCACCATAAATTACATTAATTTCAAAATATATGTAGCTGGTTATATATTGCTTTTAACGTTTTAGATGATACCATCAACCATAGGCGTAGAGTTTTCAAAATTATTGGAGGGGCCCGAACGTATTAGGAGTGGACGTAAGGAAGGGGGGAGAATTCCACCCCTCCCCCACCCCACCCACTTTTAGTTGAAGTATTTAATATTAGTACTCGCCCACTACCCCTTCTTTTTATCTTGTGCTTACTTCCGTGTGAGACGGGTGCGGGTCGCAGAGAGAGAGAGAAAAACCCCCAATAAAATTGGTTAATTAATCTATTGACAGTTATTACCCAATTCGGGGGGGGGGGGGACGAGGCCAAAAAAATACTTATTAACCCTTTTTTTCACTACAAATGATGCATAGGCATCTCTAAAAAAAAATTTTAATATTTCTACATAAAGACCATATAAAATTTTATTATTTTAGTAGAAAAAAGATAAGGATATCGTAAAATTTCGAGCTGTTGAATGTGGAAAAGCGTTTTTTCGAATACACCCTTAAGGGGCGCCAAATTTATACTACCAACGCCATTTTTGGCATGTCACAAGAAAAAGTTGGGGGGGGGGGCGCCAAACTGAAGCTTTGCACCGGGCATTAATTTAACAGCGGGCATTAAATTAACAGCGGGAATTAATTTAACAAATTGTCCAAATATTATTGAAAAATATTTTCTCTATTTTTCCATAAAAATTAATTAGCTTAAAACGTTGGATGCGTTTAAAAGAAGAAATGAAATTTAAAGAAAAATGAATTGATGAGGACATTTTAAAGCCTATTTTTAACGTCGTATTTCAACAGGATTTAATCTCATAATATAAAAAAAAATTTTGTCACTTTCAAATATTTATTTATCCTAAGAAATAATGCTTCGCAAATTTATAATAATTAAAAAAAATACAGTTATATTCAGCAGGTGTGTTTTTGCACAGCAGACATCGTGACGCTAACTTCTAGCTTCGTCAAGTTTGTGAAATATCAATTGGGCGATTCTGATTGGTTACAGTCTTCCTCAACCCTCGCATCGAGGTGCAAAACCAGCGTTTGTTTTGGAAAGGAAAAACGGTCAATTTTTTATCAGCTTTAAATAAATTTTGTATAAAAAATGCGTTGAATAATTGTTTTAATTAGAGGTCTAGAGAATTTCTAAGCCCGGGCCCGGCCCGTTGTAAAACTCAAAAGTTCGGGCCAAGCCCGTTCAAATTTTCATATTTTAGGCCCGGCCCGTAGAGAAATCAGGCCCGGCCCGTCCAGTTTTGCCCCGTTACAATTTCTACGATTTCTAAAAAATTCCGATTTCTATCATATAATTAAGATTTTTTTTAAAGAGTACTGCATACATATCTACAGTGACGTAGCTAAGGGGGGGGAGGGGGGGAGGGGGGCGTCCGCCCCGGGCGCCGAGGCCTAGGGGCGCCAAATTGAGATAAATTGTTATATATCTATATTGTTGTGGGGGGGGGGCAAAATTTCTTGCTGGCCCCGGGCGCCAAAAAACATAGCTACGCTACTGCATATCTATGGAATGATTTTAAAGGAAATAAACATTAGTAACATTAATGATTACTGTTACTGTCCGAGATTCACGAAGCAGTTCTTTGGTGTTGTCAAGTGTAAATAAATTCACACTAATATATCTTTTTTGCGTTATATTAACGACTTAAAGAAACATTTAGTAAATTGAGAAAACAAGATACAGGAATGCAGTTTCCTGCTGCGGTTACTGGATTAACATATTATCCAAGTATGCGAAATCATAGCGAAGAGAAATATAAGCACCGTGTGTGCTTTACAAAAACATAAGAGAAACTGAAGTAAGTTCGTTCACAGTAAAATATTGTCCTTGAAGTAATCAACAAAAATGATTTCACAATCATGTGCAATCAACTACTTATGAATTGCTTTAAATAAACAATGATATTATATTAATATCATTAATGTCACTTTTGAGTTATAAAGTAATTTACCATTTATAAATATTATGGTTTTAAAGTAAACAGTTGAGTTGATTAATGTCACTTCTGAAATATGAGTAATTTAACGTTTATAAATATTACTGTTTTAGAATAAACACTCTAAGCATTCGAACAATTACTAAGCTATTATTAGGCTTTCAACATTCAAATAAAGATTCATTAAAAAAATTAATATGGCTTAGAATAAAAGAAATTTAAAAACGTCATAACTTTTGAAGCTGTTTAATAAAAGAAGGTTTCTAAAAATATTTCGATAACATTTTATTAAAAGATTTTAAATCCAAATTCATACGTTAAATCAAAGAAGCTCCTTTCTGATACATTTCTAAATGGGCGGCTCAGCCCCCCCGCCCTAAAATATTTTGACCCCACTATAACGATTATTTCGTTATATATTGGGTATTTTCTTAAATTAATCCTTTACACCCCCTTCTCTTTTCAATTCAAAATTAGTTTTAAGTTGTCCTTCATTCCTTTTCCATTTTTCTTGCTTATTAATTCTCTAACCGAAAATCTGCAGCTGCTCAAGTTTATCTGTGAGAAATACACTCACATTTTAATCAACCGTTTAAAACAATTTCCAGATGTCTGCTATTTCCGATCGAAGCAATTCTGCATTACCTTATAACAGAGGCGTAGCTACAGATATTTTTTGGGGGGGGAGAATTTAAAAATTTCCCAACTTGAAAAATATTGTTCTAATTTCCAATTAAAATTATACAATGCAATGTGCTTATAATGATAACAATACTTATGCATTAAAAATAATTTCTTTTCCAAAAAAAAAAAAAAAAAAAAAAAAAAAAAACTAGATTTATTGCTATTTTTTCAGCATGAAAATAAAGATCAGAAGAAAAAGAGATAAAGATTATACTTTTACCACAAAGGTTAAAGAAACAATTTCAAATAATGCAATAAATGTAAGATTCAAAGTTAGAGACATTGCATACATTCAAAAAAAATTATATAAATATATGAAATATGAAACAAAAAATGTTACATAAAGAAAAATTGTAACGATTGCTAATGAACACTTACATTGTAATTTTTTTCATTTAACACTGATCCTTCTGTTCTTCAAAGAAGCCCACCTAATGATCACATCGTCCAGTTTAAGTAAGTCCGCTATTTTATTTTCACATTTCAAAAGCATTAAGCTATCCAGTCTGTCATCGCTCATGGTAGTTCGTAATTCATTTTTTATAATTTTTAGCTGACTAAATGTCCTTTCATTTGACGCAACACCATAAGCTGCTGTGAATGTTAAAATGCACAGTTTGAAGGCTTGACCTAAATAATTTTTGAATTTTTTGGCATGAACGAAAAGTCCGTTAAGAGAGTCAACATTATTGTTTGAACACAAGTCAAAAAGTATTTCCATTTGACTCTGCAAGTCGTGTATGTCAGGTTTATCAGATCCAGGAGGAAACATGTTAATAACTTTTTCTAGATTACTTATGCTCAAATTTGCTTTGGTGAATGGTAGCTTAAAAATCGAATGTATCGGTTCAATAGTATCTTTGATATATAAAACATTGTCATTGAAACCCATTATTAATGTGTCCAAAACTTCTTTGAATTCTTTCCTGTAAAAAGTATTTAAATCTATGTCCATTGCTGTTCTATTGTTTTCATCAATTTTTTTAGGTGGAACCCTTTTTCTATGGTGTTTTCGGAAGTCTGATTCAACATCTATCCCCATTTTTTCAGCGAATACAATTGAACTTTTTATAAGATTATTCATTCCAGTGGAATCATCACTAATTGCTTGTAAGCTTTGGACAGTACTTTTTATTATCGCAATGCAGTCAATGACGTTAAAATCAGGTGTCTCCAGAATTTCAGTTAAAATTTTTATTTTGCTTAAGATGTTTTTCATGAAAAAAAATGATGCAATAAAATCAAAAGTTTTCATTTTTTTATAAATTCCAAATGCTTTTGTTCTAGTAGAGGAATCAAAAGTCTTTTCATTGAAAATATTTTCTAATAGTTCTATTACCATTTCAAACGATTGAGTTAAGGCTTTGACCGATTCAGCTCTTGCGGTCCATCTGGTTTTTGATAGATTTTTAAGTTGAATTACTTTATCAATGTTCTCTACACTTGACTGATAATGCTTAAATCTTTTTGTACTTGATGTGAAAAAGACATAGAGCTCTTCAAGGATGTTAAACAAATCTTGAATTAATATGCTAACGTTGCAAGCATGTTCTAGAGCAGTATTAGTGCGGTGATCTTGACAAGGTATGTAAGGAACACTGTGACCGACAATCTCAGATATATGTTTTTGTACACCATTGAACCTCCCGGACATATTTTGAGCAAAATCATAAGACTGGAATGCAAGCTTCGAATAATCAATTTCTATTTCATTTAAGCACTGTAAAATTAAATCTGCCATTCCCTTTCCAGTTTTGTCACTACATTCAATTGTTTTGACCAATCTTTCCCTAATTTCACCTTCATTACTTACACTTCGGATAACAATAGACATTATATCTTTGTGTGACAGATCTGGAGTTGTGTCGACCAAAACTGCAAAACATAAACTATTTTTTATTTCAGAAGTGATTACCTGACGAATTTCAGATGCTATTAAATTTATCATTTCATTTTGAGATTCTGGACTCATATATGTAACATGATATGGTCTCAATTTTTTATCTTCAAACCAACATTTCATTGTAGTATTGTGCCTTGAGATAAGCTGTATCACTTCGCAAAAATTTCCTTTATTAATATCATCGGTGTTTGACTCTCGAAATGCTAATCCTTGCTTTCCGAATGTTTTACAAGTATCCATTAAAATTTTGATAACTTCTCTGTTGTGCATTCGAACTTTTTCTTCCTGAATTAAAACTTGCCTTTTTGATTTGTCAATTAAGACATCAATATGTTTTTTCTTTACAAGAAAATTACAAAAATCATATAGAGCAGACTTATGAGCTTGAGATGAGAAATGTTGTTGGAGCTTCCCTAATTTATCTTTTCCGCAACTTTTCATTTTACCCCATACTTTTACTCCGGTTGAAGTCCAAGCATCTTCTCTTTTTTCACGACCTATACCAACAGGAAAAAGACAACATACAAAGCAAAAAGCAGCATGCTTTGCTGTACTGTACTCTAAATATTCAAATTCTGTATACCAGTGGGGATTAAACCGGTTTTTTCCATCAGAAGGAAAACATGCTAATTTAGGTTGATGTGGACCTAACTGAATTAAATAATTTTTCTGATTTTCATTTAAAGTATCTGGACGTAGACCAGGATCATGATTTACTATTTCAGAGGCACTTCCACTGTCTTCAATTGAAAATTCTAACTCATTATTCAGTTTATTCAATACTCTGCACCCCTCTTCAAGAACTATATCACAGGTTTCTTTAATTGAAGAGATAAAGTTAACAATCTCAGTTATTGCCAATTTCTCGTTAACTATGTCAGATTCATTATATTGAGAAAAAATAGTTTTGCTCTCAGTTAATTTTTCGAGAATAAAAGAAAATTTTCCCATAAAAGACACCCAGTCCGACTTATTTTCATTTTCTTCTTTAGTTTGGTTTTCATTTGTGAAGCTTGCAGTCTCGTTTTGAAATTCATTATCCATTTCAGATTGGTTTTGAGTTTTGGAATTCGTAGCCTCATGTAGAAATTCACTTTCTTTTGAAAAATCCAAATTACACTGTTGAAGAAGTTGATCTTCGCTCTCGGTGTTGTTTATAGGAAAAGAAAAATCTTTTATTTCTTCAGACTTTTTATTTAAGTTCAACACATCAGTATTGCAACTTATGCTGATTATTTCTTCATTTGACGGACTGCTATCATATTTATATATTTGTTCCGATTTCACATCGTCCACTTTTTTCCTTTTACGTACTGAAGCATCGAATGGATTTTTAGGGGCTCCAATTTCCTGCACAGAAACTCTATTCCCATTATGATTGTTTTTTTCATGCTGAGATTTATAGTCATTATTAAATACTGCTTTACAATTACAACATTGAACTTTATATCGCTTTGGTTTCATATTTTATAAACCGATAAAAATATAGCAGTTTTTTTATCCGCACACAAACAAAGTAAAAAGGAACACATTTATCAGAATCAATAATTTTTTGAAATCACATTTGCTTTTATGATTATTTTTTCTTGACGACAAAGGGTTACCAGTATTTTTTCTGGCGAAAACTCATTGGATATTGTTGCCCAGTTACGTAATATAGCAGGTGTAGCTACTATTATAGAAATTAGGACTCCAGCTTTTCTTTTTTTTTTTTTTTTTCTTTTGGCGCCTGAATAAATATTTTTAATATTTTTTTTTTTTTTCAAAGTTACTTATTCCAAGTTCTTTTAATACTATTTGAGATTAGCATAAAACGGAAATACAAATTGCATTTTTGTTTTACAATATTAGAATAGATTGCTATTTTGAAATAAAATTTACAGATTTTTAAGCTTAGATTGACTCGACGACTAAAGCCGTTGTATAAATTCTCCGGCGACGCGACGACGACGGGTTAAATATGAAAAGATGTGAATATTTTCTTGTTTTATTTTCATTTTGACAGTAGAATATGTTATAATTGGAATTATTAATTTTATTTTTAAAGATCTATTGCGATTTCTTTTCTTTCTTCAACCATCATTAGTTTGTTTAAAAATTCCCTTTTTTGTTTACTGTCTTTGCTATACATGTCTTTTCCGGCTGGAATTTCCAGATCAGAGCACGGTCCCGACTACATATAAGCTATTTTGGCCCAGCACGGCCCGATTTGAAAATTAAAACTTTGGCTCGAGCCGGATCTATATTTTCACAGTTCAGGGGCCGGCCTGAACAAAAATCTTTGAAAACAGGAACAGCTTGCGTAAAAAACAATTAAACCAGGCCCGATCCGCGGGCCAATTTGATAGCTACAAAAAATTCGGATTTTTCTTAACGTACAATTAAGATTCTTCTAAAGAATGCTGATAAAAAGAATCTAAAATAATTGTTTTCTTGCGCATTTCTCAATTCACTTTTGTTCGGAAACGCATAAAATTGGCAGATGTTCTTATTTAGAAAAAATGTTATCGAATGGCGCTTTCTTTTTTCTTGGAATGAAAGCAACATATATTTCAGAAAAGGCTGTCAAATATTAGTTTTTGATTCGATTTTCAAAACGTCATAGCAAGTAAAGAAGAGAAAACTGTCGTTGTGTAACAATAATCGCCTGTAATTGGATAAGTAATTTATTTATCGAAAAATGGAAAACGCTATTCAATTCGAAATCGTTTCAATCCAATCACTTCAGGCCTGTCAATGTTATGCATTTTCTTTTAAAAATGAGTCAGAAAATGTTTCAGAAAGTTTTGTGTTATTCAACAGGGAATTTGAGAACCACCTCAAGATACATTTCCGATGATTCCCCTTACCAAAAGTTCGTTATCATTATTACTTATTTTGCAAAGCAAAACTGTCCGCCCGACACATGCCAAGAGCAACCAAGTCCAGTTCCGTCCCGACTCAACTATGCAGAAAAAAATAATCCTTACCTCGGCCTAACCCGAGTCCAGGAGAGCCATTTGGGAAGGACAGGGGAGACATCCCCTCCCCACAAGAAAACAGACATTTTTGATCGCAGCCTCTATTACAAAAAAAAAAAAAAAAAAAAACTTCCGGAAGAAAATGTGAGAGATTAATGAAGATGTTTGTTATTATATGACTATGAACAAGGTAATAAACAATCTGGAAAGCCATTTTGGGGGACCTGGCGATGTGAGGGGAATCCCCCCGCCAACTGTAGGGTGTTTGATGTTGCACAGTGTCCTCCTTTCATACTCCTGACGTAAAAATTGCTTGAAAATTTCCCGCCAAAGATAAAAATCTGTCTAAAGTGAAAGTTTTCATCAGTCCTTTGCGACTTCATATTCGACATTTTTACTTTTTTTTGCATCTATGATTTGATAATTTTTCTGGTTTGAGGATTAAAAAGGGGGAGGGGTAATAAACTGACGGTGCTCCTGCCCGAGTCTGCAAAAAAAGCTAAGCTCAGGCTCAAACATGATTAACTATCCGATGACGTTCTCTACATTTTGGACAAAATATATTTTTGCAATAGTGTTGTTAAAATAAAATCGGCTCATGCAGCACATTTATACGCATTCTTGTGAAACTCATATTTATTGAAAATAATTCAAATTTTATGAGCTTCTTTTAAATTTTTATATCAGAATGGTGGAAGCACTCTGTTTGAAAGTTTGCCTGCTCGGTCCACGGGCCATGCCAGTACCTTGGACCAAGCCCAGGCCCGGACAGACTTCTAGTATATGAGCCATTATGGATTTTCATACGAAAGTAACATAAAAGTCACGGACTATAATTTGAAATTTTTCAGAAATGAAAGTTTTGGAGGAAACAAAGGAGTGGAGAAAGCTGTTTAGAGTCAGATATTGATACACAGGAGCAGAGACATTTAGGTCTAATAAGTGTATGATGTTTTCATAGAACAGAGAAATACAATGACAAATTGAGTCTGGTTGATTTCTTTTGATAATTTAACTTGTTTGCTAAACCATTGTCACCGAAAGAATAAAAAGTTCATATATTTCTTGTAATTATTAAAAAAAAAGAAAGTCTTTCAAAAATCTAAATTTTCCCAACTCTAAGCTCAAATTTCCCAACTTCACATATATTGGGGGGGGAGGCTCCCCCCCCATACCCCCCCATGGCGACGCCCCTGCCTTATAAGGAGATCATCTCTGTTTCGCAGTAAAAATTTATGCTTACGCTTCTTTTTCCTTTCTCGACAAAATCCTAAAAAGTATTTAACATCTGCGCAGTAAGATCTGATGTCCCTTTGGTGTGCTTCGTTGTTAGACATAACAACACGTGTGACATTTATCATTTGGCAACCTTTCCTTTCCCATCCCAGCTGGGTAACCAAATTGAATTCTGATCATGCCAGCTGCATTTAAACTGTTATTTGGCGTATACTATCCATTGTGCATAGGCGAACTTGTGTATCTTGGCGATTTTCTATCATGCCAAAAGTGGCGATTTGTTGCTATGTACGAATACACTTGACTCACTGCTCTTGTCTAGTGAAGTTGCAAATCTCTGTTCGGAGATTTTCTCCGAGTACTGTAAGTGTACCCCCCTATTAATACATGTCTAAATAAAAAGGTGACTTAGCAATTATTGTGGGGTTTTTTTCGCCATCTACACATCTAAGACCTGGACTACTATACGTAATCACGCTTCTTCTAAGTATTCTAATAAAATAGCAGCTACTACAAAACTACCCCCTCACAAGAATCTCTGGTACACCCACCCCTGAAAAAAAATTCCAAGGTCACTCAATGAATTTTCATTTGAGTGAAGTAGTCCCTTAATTTTTCACCAGTTATAATAGACTCAAAACTTTCATTATCCTATACTTTTCTTACCATAAAATGAAGTTATTACAACAGTTGAATGAGAAACATAGTATCTACAATGTGAATGTGCACTAATTTATCTTTCTGCGTCAGAGAGAGAGAAAAAAAAACAAATAATGAGCCCTCCACCCCTACATTTTCTTGAGCCCCCCCCCCCCTATTGTTTACTTCTAGCTACGGCCCTGTCTCCCAGTCTATTAAGGGGCTACTTCACTCAAATGAAAAGACCCGCTCGCTAATGTTAATCCTATGGAAGAAATTTAAAAACATACCTCTTTTGCATTTCAATATTTTTAAATGATTCTTTTTGCATTGGACAGCTGAGATCGATCTGTATGCATGGTGTTTTTTACCTTTTCGATTTTGGCTGCAGATATGAAATTCATTCATCAAAGATGAATGCTCTCATTTATCAAAGCTATATGCTCAAAATATCAAAGATTATAAAAGATATCATCAAAGTAATCAAAGAATATCAAAAATATATGCGCTCATTTATCAAAGAATCGACAATCCCGGTTCCTTGTGTACTTTCTAAATAAGATAAATCTCCCCCCTAAAAAAAGTAAATCTTTTATTAAATTATAAATTAAAAAATATATATATTCCTCTTGGTAGAATTTTAATGCAAAACTAATAAGGATATAAAATTTGTACTATTGATTATTCAGTTACTGGAAATATTATCATTTTTTTGGTAGTATATTATTCTAAGCCGAATGTTCTGACACAATAATAAGTAGAAATCGACCGAAATTTTCATTTCATTTTCGGCCTGAAATCCAAGTTTTGCCGAAAATGAAATCGGACCAAAACTCGACCGAGGTTGTGTATTCCAAATCTTCTTTCGAAAATTTTCAACTTTACTCACGGCTGAAATGAGACTATTTATTGCTATGAATTCCATTGTTTATAATTATCAGTCATGACTGACTCAGACGTGAATGCAAATTATAAAGCAAACAACACATATTTGACTAAATTGTTTTATGCGCTCATTAAAAGCTGCAGCCTTAAAAAAAAAAAAAAAAAAAAAAAAAAAAATAGAGAATTTTTAGTTTGAAACTACTGAACTGTTTTGAATATTCTTTGAGAATGTTCTAGTATAACATATAATCATTTACAAAAAGTATTATAAAAAATAAACCTACATTGTATGTATACCTAAAATCAAAATATTTTAAAAGTATAAATAAATTCTTGTAATTAGAAAATCTTTCTGTATTCGTTGATAAATTAATTACGTTTTATTTTATATGGAATGATAATTTTTTATTTATATCCCAAAATAAAAAATTTTGAGACTAAGGAACTCAGAGCCAATTTTGGCCACACTTATAATTAATAGTTATGAATATTTAATAAGCCTGTATAATTAATAATTATATAAATTTAAAAAAACATATAATTAATAACTATGTATATATTAATTACTGATTACTTTAAAAAAAAAAAAGTTCAAATGTTTTTGTTTTCGGCCGAAAAGAGAAAGAACGCCGAAATTCCGTTTCAATCAATCCTTAATCATAAAATACGGCTATTGCCAATTATCCTGCATGCTTAACACCAGATAACGGATGTTTTTAAAATCTAATACGAAAAAAAAATAAAAAAAAAAGAAATCTCCCCAAAGCTTCTTTCTGCATAAACAAAATGTTATCCATCCAAAGCAGATCCATCTTATTTTGATAACGTTTCCAACCTCACGGTGTTTAAGGGTGTATTTCAATTCAAACTGCTTATTTTCCGATTTATTTTTAGGTTAACTTTTGCTCGCAAATGCATCAAATTTTAAAATTTTCTTATTTAGAAAGTAGACGAGGTGCTGTAATTGTCAAATCTTTGATAAATGCAGAAAATATTGCAAAAAAAGCAATCAAAAACGGCATTTTGAACAGATTTTCCCCTAGCGGAAGATCTGCGAACGAAAAAAAGGGTCATACAGAGAAGATAATTGTTTATAAATCAAATTCTAATGAATGGAGCGTAAAAATACATCACACGCACCTCATACGTCTCTTCAAAGATCCCCTCAGCAAGTTTCATGTTTCTACTTTTAAAATTGTGTCTGAAAATGTATCGGAAAATTTCAAACTGTTGAATATGGAAAACCGTTTTTTCGAACACACCCTTAAGTAAACAAAACAAACCGCATTGGTTCTTCTTTAAAATTAGTGGGTGATTTTTGTAGAGGCTAATTTTCTAATCACTTATTACATTGTAATAAAAATTTGTTTCACTGCGTAATTTACTATGATTGCAACTTGCTGAAAATTTCAAGAAAATCCCTCAATTAACTACGAAGATATACATATATCTATACTAATATTATAAAGAGGAAAGATTTGATTGTTTGTTTGTTTGAATTGAATAGGCTCCGAAACTACTTGACGGTTTTGAAAAATTCTTTCACCGTTGGAAAGCTACACTATTTCCGGTGAACATAGGCTAATTTTTAATTGATTTATTCAAATATTTTCCTTAATAATTCAAAATTTCATTATTTTTCATGCAGAATCAATTAAAATTTTTCCGATAAAAAATAACCATTTTCTTTCCCGTTGCCAAAAAAAATCAAAATATGGAAAATAATTTCTGCTCGGCAATTAATTTTTAGTTGAACAGTATCCACGTGAAAAATTAAAATAAAAAAAATTCAAAGGAAAATAAATATGACGTCATTTATTATATTATCGGAAGTATTGTTTGCACAGATATCATATACACACCGAGGTAACTAATGGACACTAAATTAATGTTATTTTGCCTGGCATGGCAACCCGACTATTGTTATTTAATTATTAATAAAATGTTTTTTTATTTCCTTTCTCTTCTTTAAAATTATGTAAACTGTTTTGTTCTATACTTATTATTTAAATACTAATTGTTATTATTTTTTAAATAACAGAAAATAATTTAAATATATATATGGAACTGGTATTCGAAAACGATTTTTCCGCCAAATTAGTCAAAAATTATCGATCATATAATTATCGATCTTTTAGATCATAAATCCGATTACAGAAAATTAGTCAGATTATTTAATTAGAAGTTATTAAATTTATATTTTTTTATTATGAAACAGACGAAGAAAAGAAAATTTACTATTGCTGCCCGACTGGAGAATTAACCTTGATGTTATTTTAAAAAACTATCGAAATGGCGAATTTTTAATTATTTGTTTACGTTTTTTTGTTTATATTATTGCAAACATTTTTCCACTTTTATACACGCATGACCTTGGCGTGATTTTTTTTATGATGCCAATTTGGAGAATACTGCGTTTTCAAATACCAATTACATTTATATTACTCTTATTTATTTTCTATTATTTTAAAAAGGAAATAATAATAATAAACTAAGTCAATAAATAATTATGGAACAAAACAATTTATATAATTTTAAAAGAGAAAAGAAAAATAATGAAAAAATTTACTCAAAAATAATCAACTGTTACCGGATTACCACGTGAGGCATAAAATCGCAATTTGCTGCAATCGCGCCAACGGGATCCGTAGATGACACCTGCCCTACATATTATTGGCAATATTATTGTTTATACAATTTGTTTATATAATTTGGTAATACTTGATAATCCCATCGACCATTTGACATTAAATTTGTTATACGTAATTGTTACTTCATCAACCAATTTTAATTCAATGTTTATTTGTATTTCTATTAACGTTTTAGTAATTTATTGATTCTTTGGTTATTTAAAATAAAAATTATGTCCATTTGTATAATTTGGCGAAATTGATCGACGGAATAATCAAGCAGTCGAACAAAAAACTATCGTCAAGCTATAACATTAAATGCCAATAATGGATGATCGTAAATTTCACATTTATTTGAGGACAAACATGAAAAAATTCTGGTACATTTGTAACAATACCGTTTCTAGCACTTCTAATGTTTGACACTAAAAATCATAATGGAATCGATTACAGAAGGTAGAAAAATTTTATTAGATGCAAACTAACGACTTATTTTTCTACAAAATTTAGTCATCAAGATTATTCTGATTTAACGGCTACATGTTAGCAACTGTTTTATAAAAGGAAGAGGCAGTGAAACTGATGTAATTTTAATGTTATTCAAATAATACAGCTTTAAAACATACTTTTTATGCTTCATTGTTCTACTAAATATATAAGTGAAACACCCTTCTTCGTCTGCCATCCCCCACGGAGGACATCCTTTACTTAGGGCCTATATCCCACGTGTAGATAAATGGCTGTCATAAATACAAACAAACAAAAACTTTTCTTTATCTGTCAATAATTCTTTACATTTTTTACTCTATGTATTCTTGCTGGAACAGATTAAGGTAGATAGGAAACTACAGTAGACCTACTAGAAGAGGACGTTTATTAAAAAATGTAACATGAAATGACATTGTATGTAGGCTACCAGAACTACACATAGTGCAAGTTCAGATGTCGGGATTTTAAGAACTAAGAAATGATAATGTACAATCCGAAAGTTAATAGAGTTTGATAATCAATCTCACTAATCATTGCAATGCCCTCTAATGTAATAGTGTGATGACTCGAGAACATTTTGATTCCTGTTGTCATAACGGTCTCATGTTCATACGAAACTCTACTATAAATGATAAAATAAAAGAGATGGTGCTTAATTGCCCAAATTTTCGCCAAGACTTACAATAGTACAATATTGCAATGGCGTTGGCATGATTTTCAGCAATACGGAAGAACATTCCAGGGTGGTCTATACTGCTTTAAAATAAAATTTTTAAATCACCATTTTTTTTTTTTTTTAGTCAAGGTTCGTTTGGAAATATGGACCAGTGAAGCGGGCATAGCCTGCTAGTATATATATATATATTTTAATAGTAAGGAAGAGCACAAAACGGCTTTTCATTTATTTTTCTTTTGTATATTTATTCTGTTTGCTTGCTGCGCAATAATTTCTTTTTTCCGCTTAAACATTCGCAGAGTTTTTTAGGTGCGTTCGCAATTATGTAAATACGTAGCACCTATTGTTGTCGCTCAGTCCGTCCGTCTGTCTGTCTGTCCGCATTTAACAACGCAAAAACTACCCAACCGAATCGTTTGAAATTTAAGATACGTAATTATTACATAATTTTGTCGAGTCATTTCAAATTTTATGAAAATCGGATGGATAGATCAAGTACAGGGACAATCAAAAGGATTCCGTTACATTACGGTCGATGGGGGAAAACAATTTTAAATGCATTTTAATCGTGTGAAATTTAAAACGTATATTTTTTACATATTTTTGTCGAGTCATTTCAAATGTTATGAAAATCGGACGCATAGTTCAACTACAGGGACAATCAAAAGTATTCCGTTACATTACGGTCAATGGGGGAAAATGTTTCAAAAGCATTTTAATGGTGTTACACGCATTCGAACTTAATAAAATTTATATGCACCTATAAATTACATATTATAATATACATTTGGCATAATCTGTGGTGCAAAGAATATTTGTTATTGATTTACAAGGCCACACAAAAGTATTCCATTACATAATGAGTATAGGGAGAACATTATTTGAAGAGCGCTTTAACCCCTTGCGGGGCGCTGGTTTCGTAAAGATACCACTTAATTTTAATTCTCAAACGCCACATTCGCACCGGAATTTTGTTAAAGAAAATTACGGTTTATTGAATGCGTGAAATATAGGGTTTTCTTATTTACAAATAAAGTTGTTTTCAAATTCCGGTGTCAGTCATAAATTTCAATACTTAAAGAATGCTCTGCCCCGCAAAGGGTTAATTGTAATTAAATATTTACAATTTTATGAGATATATATAAATAGAGTGATATTTTTAAAACTTCGTTATCGTACGAACGCACCTCATTTGCCACGCTTCACGTGCAATTTCCAACTTTTTTAGTACTTTTTTAGTTTTTTTCTTACAGTAAAATTAAATTGACATCAAAAAGAACTACGTAAAACCTCCATAACGGACACTCCCGAATAGCGGACACTTCTATTTAACGGACAGTTTTCCGATCCCCCACTCCTAAAACCTACATTTTTGTAAGTTTAACCTCTGAATAATGGACATTCCGAATAGCGGACACTATTTTCGGCGATATGAAAAAAAAAATTTTTATCCAGAAAAAAAAAAAAAAAAAAAAAAAAAAAGAATGAAAAAAAAGAGTCTCTAAATTTATCAGAGCAACGTGTCCCAAATTTTGTGATCACAGATAATTGTAGAGGGTGGGCTAGTGAATATCCCCCCCCCCCCCCCGTACATTTAGTGTGAATTCAGCAATGTCTCCCCCTGAAGGTTTTAAGGTTTTATGCTTTTAATAGACAAAAAGTGCAATCCCGCCCGGAATTCTATAGAGTATATATATTTGTATATTATATTTGTATAATTTTTGTATAATTATATTTGTATAATTTGGCGGAATTGGCCAACGGAATAACCAAGTAGTACCAAATTGTCTTGTTTAAAACAGCCAGAGTAGGTTTGTAAGATTGTGTTTTGGCCAATCGTAAATTGATAGACATATAATGATTTTCCGATTTTTCTCTTCGGAATTTTCCGTGGTTTTCTTCGAACCTTGCGTAAATACGGGTTAGGTTCCCTTAGAAAGACCCCCCCTCCCCCCCAGGGCCGTAGCTAGAAGAGTTCACTACGGGGTACTCAAGGGATTGTAGGGGGGGGGGGCTCATAATTTTTTTCTTTCTCTGACGCAGAAAGATAAATTTGTGCATTTTCACAACGTACGTATTATGTTTCGTATTAAACTGTTGTAATAACTTAGTTTTATACTAAAAAAACTATATCATAATGAAAATTTTGGGTGTAAAACTGGTGCAAAATTAAACATAATGTTAATTTCATGCGTACAAAAAGGTTGAGGGATTGTTGAATTACTTATTTTAGATATGATTAAGTAATTCTGCAAAAATGTGAAAGGGTCTCAAAACAATTAGATTTTTGAACAGAATTTCATTTAAATTTTCGGAACAGAAATTCATTTAGAGACCTTGGAATCTTTACCGGTGGGGGAGGGGGGCTCAAAATATTTCAGAGGGGGCTGAGCCGCCCATAGCGCTCCCTTAGCTACGGCCCTACCCCCCCCCCCCCTACGAAAAGTACTCCACCCCTGGTCCTATAACCCTAATGTAGATAAACAGACGAACAAAATTAACCAAACCAACCGAATACCGAATATTCGAAATTTTTCTTCGAACCTTGCGTAGATACGTATCGTGTGTAATATTTTAATTGTAAGAAACGCACCGCGTTTGCTACGCTTGACGCGCAATTCCGGACTTTTTTCAGATTTTATAGTACGTTTCTTTTACATTTATGACGTTTTTCTTTATAATCAACATTGTATTTAAAAATTTTTTTATTGTAAGGAACGCACCGCATTTGCTACGATTGACTGCTCTCTATTTTGGACTTGTTTTAATATTTTGTTAAAGATTTCTTATACACTTATGACGCCGATTTTTCGCCACTTTTTTAATACATTTGCCACCAAAATGGAAAAATTAAAAACGAATTGCATAAAAGAAACATCTTTATAACTCCAAAATTAATAATCCTATGAAATATCAATTTGCGGCGTCGGATTAAGTGTCTCATTTTGCAGTAAATCATATCTTTGAATCGAAATTTGAATGATATACAGGGATGTGAAAAATCTTCGTAATATCAACGAGATTTATTCTTTGATTGTCGATATCTCGACAACTAATAATCCGATAGACTTCATTCTTGATGCAAAATTTATGTCATTTTATAGTCTTTTTAGTCTATACCTTGAAATGAAATAAAATCAAAATTTTTATGCACTTTTCATCAGAACGATTTTTTCGAGAGTACGAAAAAAATAGTTCCGGATAATCGAGGTTACTGATATTAAATAAGCATCTTTGTCCTGTTCTATACTCAGTACCAAAATTTCAAGTCTCTATCTCAATTTGTTCGCGAGTTACAGCGGTGCTACTAGGTTACGCCGTCGACCAAAAAACTATCGCCAAATTATAAGATTAAATACCAATAATGGATGATTGTGAATGTCACATTCATTTTTTTCGCGATAGCCAAATTATACATGTCGACATAATTTTTATTTTAAATAACGAAAAAACAAATCATCAGTAGAATATTAATAAAAATACTAATAAAAAGTCGAAATAAAAATCACTTAATGACATTTTAAACACGTGAATCTTATTTAATGTCGGCCCCACCAGTGGCCGCGAGGTTCTGACCTTCAAACTGATAGACGGTTAGTGCTGGGTTCGAACCCAATCGCGACCGTCGGTCTAACCGTTCGGAGTTTTCCGTGTTTTTCTTCAAACCTTGCGTAAATACGGGTTAGGTTCCCTTAGAAAGAACCCCCACGGAGGGCATCCCACCTCATAGGTCCTATATCCCATTAGCGTAGATAATTGGACGACATACATACAATCAAACAAACAAACAAACTTATTTAATGTCATTGAATGTGACATTCACGATCATCCATTATTGGCATTTAATCTTATAGTTTGGCGATAATTTTTTGGTGTGACATTCACGATCATCCATTATTGGCATTTAATCTAATAGTTTGGCGATAATTTTTTGGTCGACGGGATAACCTCGTAGTACCAATACATCATTTTTGAACATATCAGTACCATGTAATTATATAAATATTTCGTAAACTCTAATACAGGGCGTGAAATTTCCCCTCGTCAGCTCGCCATTGGCGAGTAAATATTTACCTTCGGCGAGTAAGTTTCGTCTTTGTAAGGGTGTATTCCAATCCAAACTGCTTATTTTCTGAATAATTTTTAAATTCACTTTTGCTGCTAAACGCACAAAACCTGCACAAATCTCTTAGAAACTTACTCAAGGTACGGTGTTTGTCGATTTTTTGTTAAATGCAGTAAGTACAGTAAAACCTCTAAATAACGGACACCTCGCGAAACGCAGAAATTGTCCGCTATTCGGAGGCGTCCGCTATTGGGAAAAAACCTCAGAGATACAAAAATCGCTAAGAAATCGTTAATATTACACTAATTTACATTTATATGTCCTAAAACCTTTATTATATGATTAATGAGAAATTAAAACTATTTTTTTAAAATATAAAACCTAAATAAAATTGCGCATACCTTTAACTGCTGTTTGTTACATTCTTATTAAAAAAAATCTGTTACAAAAGTTTACTTTTGCAATTACATATAACTTGTTTTTCAATGTGACTCTATAGAATTCCGGGCGGGGAGGAGGGATTGCACTTTTTGTCTATTAAAAGCATAAAATCTTAAAATCTTCCGGGGGTGTCACATTGCAATGCTGAAGGCGATGTCTCCCCCGAGCAACCCTGAATTCACACTAAATGTACGGGGGGGATTGCACTTTTTGTCTATTAAAAGCATAAAATCTTAAAATCTTCCGGGGGGGGAACATTGCAATGCTGAAGGCGATGTCTCCCCCGAGCAACCCTGAATTCACACTAAATGTACGGGGGGGGGGGTTGCACTTTTTGTCTATTAAAAGCATAAAATCTTAAAATCTTCCGGGGGGACATTGCAATGCTGAAGGCGATGTCTCCCCCGAGCAACCCTGAATTCACACTAAATGTACGGGGGGGGATTGCACTTTTTGTCTATTAAAAGCATAAAATCTTAAAATCTTCCGGGGGGGAACATTGCAATGCTGAAGGCGATGTCTCCCCCGAGCAACCCTGAATTCACACTAAATGTACAAGGGGGGGGGAGGCCCACCCTCTACAATTATCTGTGATCAGAAAATTTGTGACACATTGTTCTGATAAATTTAGAGACTTTTTTTTTTTCTGGATAAAAAATTCTTTTTCATCCTTTTTATCGCCGAAAATAGTGTCCGCTATTCGGAATGTCCGTTATTCAGAGGTTAAACTTACAAAAATGTAGGTTTTGGAAGTGGGGATTGAAAACTGTCCGTTAAATAGAAGTTTCCGCTATTCGTGAGTGTCCGTTATGGAGGTTTTACTCTAATTGCAAAAAAAAAAAAAAAAAAAAAAAAAAAAAAATTTAAATTAATTAATATTTTGTATAATTCTACTTCGGTAATATTTTTATGTTATACCAGTCTTATGTCATAAATAAACAGTCTGAGGAAATTGTTAGTTACAGTCGAACCCCGCTATAACGAACTTCAAGGGACCGAAGTTTTTGTTCGTTATATCCGATGCAAAAAAAAATACATTAATAAAACGACGGGGCAAAAATTATTCGTTCGTTATATCCGATAGTTCGTTATAAACGGAGTTCGTTATAACGGGGTTCGACTGTATTTGGTTGAAGTACATTTTAAAATTAAAATGCGCCGAAACTTTTAAAATTACATTTTTTGCCTAATGAAGATGCAAAAGTGATTTTAAAAAACATATTATTACTTTGAAATATTTTATCCTATAGCATAATATTTCGCGGGCTTTTGCTAGAATACATTCCAAATAAAAACAGGTGTTTATTCATAGCAGACATAATGTCTTCAACTTCTACCCTCGTCAACGTTTGTGAAATATCAATTGGGCGATTCTGATTGGTTGCAGTCTTACGCCTAGCCTCGAATCGAGGTGCAAATCTAGTCAACGTATTGTTTGTGAGAAGAAAAATGTTCAATTTTCATCAGTTTTAAATAATTTTTGTTGAATAACTGTTTAAATCAGGACCTTTTCAGTAATTATAATTTCTTTCTAAATAAATCTAAAATCACAGACACACTAAAGTGAATTCAAGAGATGTAAAATAAAAAAAACATTTGTTATACTATTCAACAACTGCCTTACATCATTTAAGGGTGTATTTCGATTCAAACTGCTTATTTTCCGATTTATTTTTAAATTCATTTTTGCTCTCATATGCATGAAATTTTCAAATTTTCTTATTTAGAAAGTACACGAGGTGCCGTGATTGTCAATTCTTTGATAAATGCAGGAAATATTGCAAAAAAAGAAATCAAAAACGGCATTTTGAACCGATTTTCCCCTAGCGGGAGATCTGTGAACGAAAAAAAGGGTCTGACTGAGAAGATAATTGTTTATAAATCAAATTCTAATGAATTGAGCGTAAAAAAACATCACACGGCACCTTGTACATCTCTTCAAAAATACCCTCAGCAAGTTTCATGTTTCTACTTTTAAAATTGTGTCTGAAATGGTATCGGAAAATTTCGAGTTGTTGAATATATAAAACCGTTTTTTCGAATACACCCTTAGTAACGTTTCACACACAGATATCGTGTCGTCACAGAATTAAAACAAAGTGGCTTCAACCTGCCGGCATTACAGAATTAAATAAAAAGCAATATACAGTAAAACCTCCATAACGGACACTCCCGAATTAGCGGACAGTTTTCCCAAAACTTAAAATTTTTGTATATTTATTTTATATTTTTTATTATTTCTGATTAATTATGTAATGGAAATTGTAGGACATATAAAAGTAAATTAATGAAACATTAAAGCATTTCTTGGCGGTTTTTGAATCTCTGAGGTTTTTCCCAATAACGGACACCTCCAAATAGCGGACAGTTTCTGCGTTCCCGGGGTGTCCGTTATTTAGAGTTTTTACTGTATTACACTTAAATGTTTTTAGAAAATAATTACTATATAAATAAATCTTACTTAATGATAAAAAAAAGGATTATTACTGCCATAAATCTTTTTAAATGATTTAGGATTTATCTTTGATGGATTTATTACAGCGGTTCCCAAACTTTCTCGGTACGCGACAGTAAAAAAAACTTTCGCAGCTCTCTTTTCAATAAAAAAATGTTCACGAATCCACTCAAGATAAAGCTGTATATCAATCAGGGCCGTAGCTAAGGGGGCGCTATGGGCGGCTCAGCCCCCCCTAAAATATTTTGAGCCCCCCCCCCCCCTGAAAAAGATTGGTCACCAAATGAATTTCTGTTCCGAAAATTCAAATGAAATTCTGTTAAAAAATCTAATTTAGTTTTGAGACCGTTTCACAGTGAGAATGTTTCAAAAGGAGAATTGGGTCACTCCCCCTCGAGGAGCAGTAAAGTGCCCCCCCCCCCCCTCCCGGAAAATTTGAGATTTTGGATTTTCAATGGTTAAAAAGGGCAATCCCCCCCCCCCCCCCCTTAAGACGTAAGTGCAAAAAGGGATTCTACAGTACTCTTCTCATTACTTGCTTAAACGTCGGTGGAACATTTTCATCTAGTTCAGCAGTGTACTTCAGTGGTGCGGTCAGAATTATATAGGTAAGTACAATCATTTATGTCTATAATCTATAATTATAAAGTTTAAGTTTACGCTTAAGTCATTTTGTTTCTGATATTATTGCTTTGTTCTCTAAAAATCAAAATCAGACATTTTGTCCATTCCGTGCCATAATTTCCCATTGGAGTGGATACTTTACAGCGTTTTCTTAAATGGACACATTTGAAGTTGAATTCAAGTGCATTTTTGTAATGTTTTATTATGAATGTTTAATTTTAAGTAGCAATTTTTTTTTTTTTTAACAACTGACAATTTGTTTTTTTTTTTTTTTTTTTTTTTTTTTTTTAAGAATTTTAAGCAAGTTTTTTAACACTCCTTAATTTTTTCTCAAGATACACGAAAATAATGATTCTCTGAAAGGTACTTATAACATAAGTGTAAGCCTATTTTGAAAATGTTTAAATTATTATTAATTATTATTTTAATCAATCTATTAGTGCAAGATTTTTATTACGAATCCTTTATTTATTCCATCTTTAAGTTATGTATAATATAAGTATTTAAATTACACAATTATACAGATTTATACCCAGTGTACATGGGTGATTTTGGACACCTGGGTAATTCACAATCAATGCTGTTTCATAGAACTTAACATTTTTGTTTTTTCTTTTGATTTCATTCAGCCATGCATTTATGTATTAGACGCTATTTATATATTTATAACTTATGTTGGAAAAATCAATCAATAGTTCAATATTATTATGTATGTTTATATGATTAATATTTCTCCGGAATGAAAAAGGGAAAAAAGAAAAAGCATACAAAAACAATGATTTCAAGTCCGATATTTCGTTATATATTTTTTAATCTGATCATCATTCAATAGTAGAGAAACACTAGTGATTTTTGTGCTCTCTTATTACTAATACTGCTTAAAAGCATCACAGACGAACATATAATAATTAGCTAAATTTACAAATAATAAAATATCAGCTTTAAATACTTTGTCCCTTGTCTGATTTTGTATATCGCCGTCAATTGAATGTTAAAACATTCCATTTGAAAGCATGTTAAAATATTTAACAAAAAATATATGCAATATGCAACCCATGGAAAAAATTATCTGTAACGACAAATTTATATAATTTCCTGCACATTATTTGCTGGAAAAAAGTTATTTAGAAAAGTTTAATGTAGTAAAAAAAATATCTATATTTTTTTACTCCGGAAAAAATTCTAATAATTGAAAAAATTCTAATAATTGAAAAAATACTAAAGCGGTTTATTAGAATAAAACTAAATAGGTTAACACGCCTCAGAAATATTTTTGCTTCTTGAAATTTCAATTACTTGTTTCCACTCTGGAACAAAGAGAAATATTTCGAAATATTCTCCTAGAAAATGGAATTTTCATTGATAATATTACTCATGTATTTTTTAGCACTTTCATTATTCCAATGTAGTTAACTTTTTTTGACAGTATGTTTTATTGTTAAAATAATAAAATTTTCATATTGTTTCGTGTAGCGGCCACAAGAAAATTGAAGATATAAATCACTGATAAGAAGATGGCTGAGTACATTTCCACCCGTTTAAGAAGTAACAAGGTAAGTAAATTTGATACTGATTTTGAACATAATGTATACAGTCGAACTCGTTTATAGCGAGCTCGGATTTAACGAGAACTCGGATTTACCGAGGAAAGCGAGACTATTTGGTTGGATCAACGTTAAGTCTATGGAACAGAAATCACTTTTAACGAGCAAGACCCGGTTTTAGCGAGCAATATTGTTCTGTCTTGTTAGTTTTTTGTTTGTTTGTTTGTTTGTTTGATTTTGTGTTTTTTTACTTCTCCGTGGTCTAATAATTTTGTAGGAAAAATTCATTCAACATTACAATGTCAATAGGGAGGGTTCACAAGTCCGGATTAATTGTAATTAAATTGAGAAAAAATTGTAAAGTATTTAATTAAATTAATTAATGTAATTAAAGTTCGTAAGTAGTAATTAAATTTTAAGTAAACTCAATCATTTGACCTCCTAACGCCCGCTTCCTTCTGGTTGCGTGCCTGCCTTAAGGACCCGTTTATTACGAGCACTCGGATTTAACGAGTAAATGTTACGGTCCCTTTGTGCTCGTTTTTAACGAGTTCGATTGTACGCAGTAATCGCACGTAAGAAAATTTAGGATCTGATAAATTTAAATGAGCTGCAAAATATATTTTAATTAAAATTATCTTTGAATACTTAAATGCATAGGCTATTCAAATGTTCTGTTGTAGACTCTCAAAATTTAATTCTTCTTATAAAATCAAGCGAAATGATAAAAGAATAATCGATAATAACTGGTGCATGCATGAACTGGTGTATGGGAGTTGAATCGTAATCACGTAGTGTCATAAACCCTCAAATTCTCCCCGCATTTTGCCGTTCAGATAAAATTTTTAGTTTCTTGAAATTGCAACTCTATAATTATATAATATTATCGATTCTTTTACATGCATTTCTTCTTCACACATTCTGTCTTTTATATTT
Source organism: Maratus speculifer (assembly GCA_964019185.1). NCBI lineage: Eukaryota > Metazoa > Arthropoda > Arachnida > Araneae > Salticidae > Maratus > Maratus speculifer. The sequence goes on along the minus strand of OZ025294.1, from coordinate 293,570,264 downwards.
CTTCAAAATAATTTGAATTAATAATATAAAATAAGCTGGTGTTATATGCCGTCGAATGCACTAATCCAAGGCTCCCACAAGCCCTAAAAAACACTTAAAAAGTCCTTAATTCCTCCCAAAAAATTAAGAGCCCCTAAAAAGGCCTTAATTTTGTATCAAAAGCCTTAAATAAGAATAATTTGCCTTATTTTTTTTTCTCATTTTCCACTTAGTCTAATCATTTATCTTCCGGTAATCCCCAGTCAAAATATCAGTTTTTATCTGCCAACAGACATCTTTCTGAACATTCTTTTCCGCTTTTTGACTTTGGGAATCTGTTTTAAAAACATTAAAAGAAAATTAGAAAATCACAACTTCTATTTGTTTTGTTTTTTAAAATAAAATTGTGTCTCTACCTTATTTGTATTGTTTTTGCATATTATACATTTATTAGAATAAGTAGATTGTCTGAGATTGTCCTTAAATTGTTCTATCTGTTGTTGGTTTTACTTAAAATCCGCTATCTAATGAGTGTGAGTTTTTAGTTTCTTTTTATGTATTGTCGGTAATAACGGTGAATAATTTATAATTTCTTCTTAATACTCAATAACCTAATAGAATATCTGGGAACACTACTGCATTCTTTCCCTCGTTTTCTAAATTCGTTCCGATAAGATAGTTTTATTGTGCCGAAATAATATGTATTATTTTGCTTTTAATTTGTTATTGTAATTAATTCCTAAATTGCCTTCAATAATAAATTGATTAAAAAAAATAAAAATATATATTTAATAATGTCGTATAATAACTGCTCTTGTTCGGTCTTAAAAAAATTACAAATAGTCTTAAAAGAGCCTTAAATTTAAGAATAAACAATTTGTGGGAATCTTGTAATTAATGATGGCACGAAGCACAGTTTGGCCAAAGCGCCGAATACCGAAGCTTCGGCTTGAGGTTTAGCACTGAATGTGCAATAAATCTATATAATATCATATTATATTCTATATGTTTTAATATTCCTTGTTTCATACAACATTTTCAGCTTACTGTGTAATTTTTTAATTAATATGACCAATTCAGGTATTTGTTTTTGCCTTGCACTGGTAGTACCAGAAAAGCAGATATTTCCAATTTTTTTTTTTTTTTTTTTTTTTTTTTTTTTATTACAAGTAAAAATAAGTAACATGAAGCATTGTTTGGAATATTAAAAGCATGTTCTGCAATTAAGTTGATGTTTATAATAACCAACTGATATGATCAAATATTAAATCACAGAATAATCTAATTAGGAATTAGCTACTATTTAGTATTTATATTATATCTTAATTTAACATTATAGTAGATATCTAGATCTAGACATTCTTAATGAAAATTTTTTTAATTTAGGGTGAATTTGTAAAACATTTAGTATGTTTAATTTTGGAACTGATTTATTTGAAAAAAAAAATTATTAAAAATTAGGCATTTCCTTTAAAGTAACAAAAGAAATCAAAAGTTTATGTCCTTAACTTTTCCTTCATCGTCTTAAATCAATGTTCATTTTGCATAATAATAATTATAATATAGGGTTGGTGTTTTTTTAGTACTTATTTTAAAGCAAAGATATAAGTCAATTATTAACCTAGAAAACATTTTATCATGTGACAATAACTAACCTAGAACAAATATTTAAAATTTAGATCTAAAGTGCTTGTGCAAGTAACGGGCACCATCATCCTATTTTGCTTCATATATATATAAAAAAGATAAATAAATAAAAATAAAAATTCAGCTTTTACTTATTTTTCGATAATTTTCTATGTGTTTTATAATCCTTGGTTATTGTTGCTTATCTTGATCAATGACTATATAGGTTATATTAAAATTTTGTCGACAGATTAATATATTAAAAAAAATTGAAATATTATACTTATAACTATTAAATAAAATGTAATTTGAAAAGAAATTCCCTAAGGGTGCCCATTACTGGCACATCTGCCCTAGTAGATAATAAAAATAATGACACTATTGTTTTCAAAAATTTCAAAGCTAGAAATGTTTAAAGAATGTTTCATGCGATATTTTAATACCTTCATTTTCAAACAACTGAAGTTGTTCATATAATTATTAACTAAGTATAATGTAATGTAATTTATTTATTTCTTAGCAACTTTCAAATTAAATAGAATATATTATTAATTATTGAAATGTTTCTGGTTCCAAGGGCTCAATACACACAAACTTTTAAATTAAATATAAATTTCTATTATGTTTTATTATTATAAGGTACAATTGTGCATAACTTAGAAGACAGTATTTTATAAAATAATAGTTGTAAAAAGAATATTCACAACACAAATTGTTATAGGCCGAATCGGCCGAATCACAACTCATTATTCGGCCAGGCCGAAGCTTCGTTCCATCTCTACTTGTAATCGTTCCGAAGGATATGAATTATTATTTACCATGCGGAAAAAACAATAAAGAAAAAATAAAAATTTTGGCTGTCAAGAATTAAAACAGAAAATTTTCAACCTTCCAAGAGGACAGCTCTTAAGTTAAATATGTGTTTTCGGTTATTCATTCTTATTAAAAATTCATAAAATGAATCAGATTTTGAATCGTACCCCATAGCGTTTGTAATTCCCGCATAGTGTATGGGGTAAGTGCAAATAGATCTTTCCATAAATGGTAATGCATAATAACACGTAATATATTATAGACCATTTTAACAACATTAGACAACAAAAGTAGTTTTTTAATATTTATAACTATTTTTATATTTATTTTCTTAACAAAAAAGTCAAAGGAGGGGAGGGGTGAAAGGCAAACACTGTAATGAATGTAAACACATGTATATAGCATTTATTACAAAATTGTTGAAAACTTAAGGGGGGGGGGGAAGGCGGAGAGAGGGAGTTCGATGTAGACAGATACATCTTGAAAAAAGATTTAGAAAAATTTATCATACTATAACTGTAGGGGAGAATTACATAATTTATTATGTTAAATCAAGTTTAATTCGCGCAACTTTAAATCCAATTTAGAAGTAATTAAGATAAATTAAATAAAAACAAACTTTTGGAAGACGAAAAAAAATTTTTCCCCACCTTTTTCAAAAACTTGATTAGAATTTCGGAGGGGGGGGGGGGGAGACCAGTCCCTACAGTCCACCCCCTTGGTTACGGCCTTGGATTCGACACATTCGGCCTAAAACAATTTATGTCGTGAATATTCTTGTTACAATTATTTTTATATAAAATATTGGCTTTTAAGTTAAACACAATTGCACCTTATAATAATAGAACATAGTAGAAATTTATATTTAATTCAAAAGTTTTTGTGTATTGAACCCTTGGAACCGGAAACGTTTAAAAAATTAATAATATATTCTATTTAGTTTGAAAGTTGCTAAGAAATAAATAAGTTACATTACATTATACTTAGTTAATAATTATATGAACAACTTTAGTTGTTTTAAAATGAAGGTATTAAAATATTGCATGAAACATTCTTTAAACATTTCTAGCTTATGAAAACAATAATATTATTATTTTTGCTGTCTACTAGGGCAGATGTGCCCGTAATGGGCACCCTTAGAGAACTTTTTTTTTTTTTTAAATACATTAATCTGTCGAGTTGACAAAATTTAATTTAATCAATATAGTCATTGATCAAGATTATCAACAATAACCCAGGATTATAAAACATATAGAAAATTATCGAAAAATAAATAAAAGCTGATTTTTTATTTTTTATAAACCAAAATATGATGGTGCGCATTACTTGCACAAGCACCCTAGATCTAAATTCTAAATATTTATTCTAGATAATTAAAAATTTATTCTAGATTAGTTATTGTCACATGATAAAATGCTTTCTATGTTTATTATCATCGAAATTTATTACATACTAATTAACCTCACTTAATTTGATCATTTGACAATTTTAAATTATGATGTAAAAAAAAAATCTGCATCTTTAGGAAGAATTCTATTCCTTTTGTCCTCATACACATTTCCAGCTTCCGAAAATAACTTTTCTCTATGTATGCTGCTACCTGGAGCATATAAATAGCGTTTGGCCAAGTCAGAAAATCTTGAAAATATTTTCTTATGCTCCCTCTACCAATCCAATGGACAGTTTGTTATATTTAAAAGCGGATTGTTGATATATACTTGCACTATTTTACTTGCAATTAAAAAAAAAATTGGAAATATCTGCTTTTCTGGTACTACCAGTGCAAAGCAACGACAAATACCATAGTTGGTCATTAATTAAAAAGATACATAGTAAGCTGAAAATGTTGTGTGATAAACATATAGAGTATAATATGATATTATATACATTTATTGTGCATTCAATGCTAAAGCTCAATATGTACAGCAACCGGAACTCGGTATTCGGCGCTGGTTTAAGCCACTGAACACTAGAAGACGTCGAAGTGATAAGTCGCGTGTTCGAGCCTCCCGCGCGTCGTTGAACTAGCTGTTCGGAGTTTTTGGGTGGTTTTCTCCGAATGTCACGTAAATACGAGCTAGAACCCCTTAGAAAGTCCTCCACCCAAGGCATCCCTCCCGCAGGCAGATAACACTTGTGTAGCTTTGCCTTAAATTCAAAATCCAAATCCAATCGGTATTGGGCGCTTCAGCCAAACTGTGCTTCGTGCCATCACTAACTTGAACCTCTTTGGGCCTTGCTTGTTTTGTGTTCCATAAGAAAATCTTAAATTTAGGGCTAATAATTATTTTCTGGTTATTCAGTATGTCTATATGCAGATTTTCACGTTTTTATGACACATCGAAAGTTCCATCTACGATTAGGCCTTCTTAGACCTTACCTATTTTGGGTGCTATAAGAGAATAAGAATTTAAAATTTTTTAGAGTTTAATAATTAATTTTATAGTATTCACCTGCATGCAAAATTATATATTTTTTTGAAACCTTAAAAGCACAATTTATAATTAGGCATTTAGACCTTTATCAGGCTTCACAAAATCATTTCGATTTTAGAGTTTAATAACTTAATTTTCTAATTGAGAATCCGTCTGTATACAGTTTCATATAGGAATGTAACGAATATTCGGCCGCTATTCGGTATTCGGCCCTTTTGCCGAATATTCGGCCGAATACCTATGGCCGAATATTGTTGAGTATTTGGCCGAATAATTTCATGATAATAATAATAATAATAAAAAAATTAATGGGATTTTAAATATATTTAACGAGAGAAGAACACATTGCAGAGTTTCACTGAATTAATTATTAGAGAATCTAACATTTTGTCAATATAAGTTACAAAATACATGAGTGCGTTTAATAATGTTACAAAAATAAAAGGTGGATTTTTTTTTTTTTTTTTTTTTTTTTTTCAAATTTATCATTATATGCATTTAAACAAGCATTGAAATCTTTTAAATTAAAGTGCAAAGACTTACATTTTGTTAAATAGAAATCTGAATGCTATTTGTAGCAACTATTAAAATTTTTTTGATGAATCCAATTTATCAATAATATGCATATAAGAAAAAAAATACATGAGATATAAAAAATTACGTAATGATTAAAAATGGTTTACAGGTGTTAAAAAAAAAAAAAAAAAAAAAAAAAAAAAAAAAAAAAAATCATCATTTTGAACTAAAGAAAATTAATTTGTTATATGATTAAAAAAAAGAAAAAAATGACAGGTAAATTGTCAATTTTCTAGGTTTTAATAATTTTTTTTTGACAAAAATAATGTTAAAAAGTACATTTAACAACAGCAATGAATTCTTATTTTAAATAAAATATATAAATTACAAGTATAGCTATAGTTAAAATATGCTATTATTAATTATTTAGATTTGTGAATGTCATATTGCTTTATTATTGGCATGAAGGTATTTAAAACATTACAAAAAATACATCAAGTTGTTAAATTTTTAATTTAAAAATTGAAAATTAATTTAATTACAATCAAAAGTTACTTTTTTAAAAAGTAATTATTCGGCCTAAAATTTGGCCGAATATTAGGCATTCGGCTATTCGGCCAAATCACTATTCATTACATCCCTAGTTTCATATTTTTATGGCACTTTGAAAAAACTATGCAAAAGCATTAACTCATAGCAAAGAATACTCTAGTTAAGGATTTATTTTTGGGGTATTCATGCTGTGAAATAAAATTTTCTTGTTATATGCTGATATTTAATTTTTTTCTAATGAAAATTTTAAGATTTAATTTTCTAAGCTCAGATTGCATTAAAAGAAGAAATGTTAAAAAAGCTTTAGTATTTTTAAAATTAACCATATTGCATTAACTTAAGCTGATATTAAAAAATATATGTAATGTCTGAAAATCTAAACTATTTACTGAAATTAACAAAAAATTTTCTATGAGCACACACATAAAGTAAATGCTTAAATTACAGCAGTAGAATCAATTTAAAAATTAAAAAAATTAATTCTATTGCTATTATCCTTTTTTGCTACCCCTTTATCCAAAATTTAACTTTTTTTTATAGACCTTAATTATACTGAGTAACTAACTTCAGGGAGGGGATGGGCGTCCGCAGTGGCGTAGCTAAGGGGGGGCGGGGGGGGCGGTCCGCCCCGGGTGTCACCCTCGAAGGGGTGACACCCGAGCGGCCTTTATTTGCAAAAGAATATGCATAATCTTACAAGATTTCGGAAAAAATTCTGACGTAAAATGAATTTTCTAGGGCAAAACTAGGCGCAACAGATTTAGTTTTCTTTTCTTGGAGAAAGTGAAACGGTTAAAAAAATGGGGTGTATAAATTAGATTTGCAACAGTGAGGAAAAACCCATTTACGCAAAGTGCGGGTAACCAAAACAAACTTTAAAAAGAAAGATTTTTTGTCTACTTATACACGCAGCGCCATGCTAAATGAGGGACGAAGGGGGCAGGCCCCGGGCGCTGAAATTTAGAAGGCGCCAAATTTATACTACCATCGTCATTTTTGGTCTGTCACAAGAAAAAGTTGGGAGGGGGGGGGCGCCCTGGGTGTCAACTTCGAAGGGGTGACACCCGATCTTTATTTGTAAAAAAATATGCATAATATTACAAGATTTTGGAAAAAATTCTGACGTAAAATGAATTTTCTAGAGCAAAACAAGGCGCAACAGACTTACTTTTATTTTCTTGGAGAAAGTGAAATGGTACACCAAATGCGGCGTCTAAATTAGGTTTGCAACAGTGAGCAAAAACCCATTTACACAATGTGTGGGTAACTAAGACAAACTTAGCGCCGTGAGAAATGGAAGAAGAGAGCGAAGGGGGGGGGGGAAGCGCGGTCCCGGGCGCTGAAATTTAGGGGCGCCAAATTTATACTACCACCGTCATTTTTGATCTTTCATAAGAAAAAGTTGGGATGGGAGGGGGAGTGCCAATTTCTAACTTTGCCCCGGACGCAATTTTCTCTTTGCATGTGCCTGTACATACGCGCTGCATTGACTTATGCAGAATTCGCGATGAGTGATGAGTCATTGTTGTCAGGGGTGTAGTCATAAAAATAACAGAGGATATACGCTCTAAGCAGAGGGTATATTCTGAAGACAGAGGGTATACCCTAGGTGTGTATACTACAAGCTTTGTTGGGTAACAGAGGGTATAAGACGTGTCTTTAAAAATTACAGAAGGTATACGGCGTATACCCCCGTATACCTTTCACTACATCTCTGATTGTTGTGATCTTCTTATTTTGGAGATCCTGTTCGCTTTCGTCAACGTGAAACTAACAGAAAAAAATTATGAAGTACTAGAATAGCTAGAACATGATTAAAAATATTATCTGTATACATTTAAAAATAATATTAATTTTGTAAGCCTTATAAAGCAAATGAGTTTTTTTTTTTTCATAAAAAAGGGAACTAGTTTGTTTTTGAATGTTTCTTTGTTTCAATTATCCAATCAAAATCTTTTAAATATGTTCGATATGTATCCAATGACGGGACCTTCATCGCGAAAAATACATAGACTGTCTGGCACCGAAGAGCGTCACTTCTGTTTCATTTTTTATCCTTTCTTAGTATTTAGTTCATTATAAAATCATGTATGATAAGTATTCATTTGAAAGATGTTATACATTTTGTATCATTATAATTTGAAATGTTATAATTGTTAGAATATAGGGTTTTATCAATTAAATTTTTTGTTCTAAGATTGAAAGATCTAAGTCCAAGCAGTTAATAGGTAATTAAAACTTTCTTTTTTATTTAAAAATTTAATTTTAATTTGAAAACAAAAGTGTTTGAATGTTCTCTATAAATGTAAATATTCGAAAGTCATGCCATTCGGGAATTTTGTACATACGTTAAAGCAGGTCTGCCCAATACCGCACTCCAGGGTGTCCTTTGAATGTTCTCTTTGTGTTCCTTTCATGTTCCATTGCATCCTGTTTCTAAGTTTTTTATTTCTGTATAAGATTGAAGGGAATCTGTCTAAAGTAAAAAGATATTTAGCTTCCTTACGATTTTCAATCCAATAAATTTTACGGCAGAAAACTGTCAACAATGGAGTGTTTTTCGGTCTGGATCGATTTCACCCGAGACAGATTTTTTACGTATAAAAAGCTGTTTAAAATATACACTGCTTTAAAATCATTGTTTATACGCTTTTGTTATTACAAGCAGTAATAAGATTTTTGGTTTCTTTCCTTAGAATTTTTTTTTTAAGAAAGGGGATCATTAGAGAGATGAAATATATTTATCTTGTTTCATATTTTTTCGATTTTTTTTTTTTTTTTTTTTTTTTTTTTTTTTTACATGGGTTCCTGTTCCTACATATAGAACAGCTCTACATATAAATCATAGAGAGCTTTATGTTATCACCTTCCCTTAGGAGCGGTATTTTTATGTACGTGTATCGACAACATTACTATAGCGAGTTAAGAGCCTACACTAGTTATGTGGTAACTCGAACGCTAATGTTAAACCTGTTGGAGTATTTTTTACGATTTTCTCTCTTTATTGTTTTAAATGATTTTTTTTTAATGGGATACCTGAAGTCAATATCTATTGTCCATTTGTTACTTTTTGAGTTTGGTTATAGTTTTTTTACTTAAGGATAGTAGTATCACTTTTAGAACCGGGTATAAATAAGATTTATAGTTTTTTTACTTAAGGATAGTAGTATCACTTTTAGAACCGGGTATAAATAAGGTTACTGATCTCTTGTCTAAATTTGTATTTTGTTTGTGATCTTTTTTTAAAATACGAGTTTTTATGCAGTCCTTTGTCGAAATAATAGTTTTTTATGCAGTCCTTTGTCGAAATGCATGTTTTTTACGCGATTCTTTGTTGAAATTCGCAATTTTTTACGAAGTCTTTCGGAGAAATTCGCATTTTTCTCACGATCTTTTGGCGAATTTTTTTCCCCCCTGTCTTTTGATGAAATTTGCATTTTTTCGTGGTCCTTTAACGATATATTGCGCTTTATCCGCAGAACTTTAAATAAGTTCGTGTTTTTTCCTTGATAATTTGACGAAATTGGAGGGTTTTTCCTGAAAACGATTGACAAAATTGATTTTTTACGACAACTGCGATGTATGAAATTCACGATTTTTGGTGTTCGATGTACCGGATTGAGGAATTTTAAAGTTTTCAGCATGAAATGACTTAAATTTTCGACTTTGCTGTTAATTGGACGCTAATAGCAAATAAATCGTACATAAAATTGGCAGAATATTTTAAATTTTTTGACGCTAAAAAAGTTTAAAAAATAAAAATTGTTTCGTTCCAAAAATTTTCTGCAAAGTTCATAATTTTTTTCTGCACATGGCGTGCACGCGTGCGTCTATATTATAGAACTCTGGAAATTGGTATTGGTATAATTAACATTTTGATGCTCCCTGAATCCATTTCCCCCATCTATATGAATATATAAGTTGATATCTTCTTTTTTTTAAAGATTCCAAACCAAGTGGTCCCAAACTTTGTTTCTGGTGTTTTTTCGATAATGTCTCAATGTAATTTGTGTGTATGTGTGTGTGAGAGAGCTAATACAATATTGCCAAAGTTTTGAAATTCTAATCACGCACATACATATGCAATAAGTTTTAAATAGCAAAAACGGATTCATGGATCCTCAAATGTAAAAATATATCAATTTTGTCGTAATCTGGTTTTAAACATGAATACAATCAGGGTATGCTAATGTATAGCGGATAAATTTTTACTATACTATCTGAAATATAAAAATAATTCTCTTCTTCCTGCTCACGTTTATGTTGTTTGTGTGTGTCTGTGTGTGGGGGGGTGACACCATTTACGTCCGCCCCGGGTGTCACCCACCCTAGCTACGCCACTGGGCGTCCGCTCCATTTGCCCCGTGTTTTCTACGCACTGAACGCGACTACATCTCCGGTTTTAATTGACGTACTAAACGTAAAAAAAAAAAAAAAAAAAAAAAAAGGGAAAAATATAGATTTACTTCCTAAAAGTTTCCTCATAAATAAGTAATTATTTTGCTTTAAGGAGTCATCTACATATTCATATTGAAGCAAATTTTTAAAAAAATCAGTTGCAACGATTTTTTTAATACCAATTTTTTAAATTCTATTAAAAGCACTGATCTCTATAGCAACTAGATTGCAGATTCCCCATTCCGGCGGTGACGCCTGCAAGGGCCACTTTTTTGGGAGCTATGGGTACATGGCTATCAGATTTCGCTATGTTATCGCTTCGTTTTTATGCTCTTTTGGCTTTTTTTCTAGCCTGTTGGCGAGACACGAAAACGTTGGCGAAAACGCATTCATCCCATTCATCCCTGGTTGAATTGAATCTTCCATGCGGCATGCGGGCTTCACTCCTTCCATTGGCGATTTGGAGCAATCCTCAATCCAGTAACCCTATAGAGATCAGTGATTAAAAGACGTGGGGATAAAAAGTTTCACCAATCTTGGATGAGTAGTTAGTGAGATCTAAATTATTGAAAAATGAACTACATGTTAAAACGCAACTTCGGTTATTTAGTCATAGGGGATAGAATACTTCGCGTATTTCATTATTTTTCGTTTTATATGATCTTCCTAAAAGCCTAAAAATAAACCTCAGGCATTAACGTATTATTGAAATATTAATTATTAAACTCATAATTAGAAACAAAATCTTTAATACCATTAGTATAAAAAAACCCCTCTCGAACAAATTTTCCTTCCTTTCTGACATTTGGCTCTAGCAATATGAACGATAAATTTTTATTTTATAAATAATAAACTATATGTTATGGACATTAAGACCATAAGCTGAAACAATTAATTTGTTTTAACAGTTCTTAATAGCTCGTTTGAAAGATGTTCAGTACACTGAGATTCACTACTTCCTCGAAAGAAATTACTTCAACCCTCTTTTCTATTTCAACTATTGTTTTTTTTTTTTTTTTTTTTTTTTTTTTTTTTTTCCGGTAATTTTCAGTTTTTCAACCTCTTCAACTTCTACTTTTTGTAACTGGTACAGATAAATATTTCGGACGGCCTGGAAATATTGAGAGAACCTTCTCTTAAAGTCGGATTGAATCTGAGTTTTATTTTCCACATCTTTTCTATAATGTTCGTAAAAACTAATTATCGAATTTTCTTTGAACACAGACAACTGCTTGATAATTAAAGCAAGATCTTTAAGAAATCTTATTGCAGATGCATAAGAAAAGAATCTGTACAATCATTGGTTCAATTTGCATCTTAAACAGACATCTTCTAAATCTCATTCAGGACCTGCCAGTCTCTCATTTCTCCAGCTAACCTATGGGGAAAATACTGATAGCAAAGAACTCATAATTTGCCAAATAACATTCTAGCAAATGAATATTTTTTATTTCTGTTTCTTGCATGGAATTTTACGTGCTTTCATATATGGAGTATTCATGATCAATAAGCAGTACCTGATTTACAGTGGGGCATTCGGGGCACTGGCCCGGGGTCCCCACCCTCACTGACAACCCATTTCAGCTATTACGGAAATGAAAGCAGCATCACCTAAAAGTAAAATAGTGTAGCAAGAAAAATCCGACACTATTCAACTTTCCTTCCAAAACTGACCGCTTATTTTGACCCCCCTCCATCCAATTTGTCACAGTAGGGGAGATATCGGTAATGATCTTGGTCGGAGTGGGAAAAAGGACTTTCTTTTGAAGGTCATTGATGTTTCCTAGCTTTCACCACGATAACTTCGTATTTCAGTCAAATATAGATTGAGTGTTTTTTTTTTTTTTTTTTATTAGATGGATTTCAAACATACAAACAGATTAACAGTTAGCAAAATTAGCAACCTTAATGAAATCTCCTATAACGATATATAAGGAAATATATATTATATATAACCATTATATAATGCTGCAAATAAACATCTGCAATTAATATAGAATAACACAATGTAACAAAAATAAACATGACAAGACTATCAAATGGAATCAGCAATAATATATGTATGTGTGTGAGAGAGAGAGTGTGTGTATTCAGGAAAATTCTCGCACTAAAAAAATGGAATTTTGAAGTTTGTTTGAATGGAATGCTGATTCATATGTTTTATTGTTAAAAAGTTTTGTGTGTATGCGTCATTTCTTCTTTTTTTTTTTTTAAGACAAATTTAATATATATATATATATATATATATATATATATATATATATTAGACAAATTCAATATTTTTTTCCCTTTATGACATGAAATTAGAGTACAAAGGAAAATTCGTTTTCGTTTTCTTTTACGGGTTACGGCTCAAAATCGGAGTTTCACTTAAAATTCATTTTCGACGAAAATGCTGTTTAGAACAGCAGTCAGACAGAAATTCTATATATTTTTTTAAAGTTTCGTTTTCTTTCTTCGGAAACTTTTTTTTTTTTTTTTTTAGTTGTATCAGCCTAAATAAAACATTGTTTAGGTTTTTGTAATGAACTTCACTGTTTATAATTATTATTCACGCTTACTGAACAGATGCGTGTAAACTGGCAGGGCAAGCAGTGCTTAGATAACTAAATTTTGAAGATGATTTTCGCACGTGCTCATTAAAAGTTAAAAAGTTGATTGTAATGTAGAATTTTTAATATGAAACCGCTCAAGATTTTCGAATGTTCTTTGAGAAAGTTCTTTTATAGATGATGTATATATATTTACAAAAGTTATTATAAATAATAATCAAAGATTGTAAAATAAATAAATAAATAAATAAATAAAAATAAATAAATAAATAAAGATATTAGATGAAATTCGTATGATTGGAAGATCATCCTGTTTCGTTGGGATGAAATATTCAAACAGGAGTGCAATTCAAAACTTTCTTTGCTGGTGGAGTGAATCGAGAGGAGCGGGGGGGAGGGAGAGGAAATATTTATTTTGATCTAGCACATATTTGAAAAAAAAATAACACATATTTTTACACAAATTAAACACATTTTTTTCTATTAGTTCGTGAAAGTTTTCCTAAAGTTTTCAATATTGTTAAATATGCCTCGCCTAAAGAATATAAAAATGGAAAATAAAATTTATAATTAATCGTTTTGAGACTTAAATTTGTCTTAGTACTAATGCTCCTGTTTTAGTCAAAATTTACACGTTATTCTTTATTTTGTGCTGGCGTATAACGATTCATGTGAGATATTACATATGAGATATATATATGAGGTTCATGTGAGATATACATATATTATTCTCACATATTATGTGAGAATAATATATGTATTATTCTCACACTCTTTCAAGCCCCCTTCCTCTCCTAGCCGATGCAAATGGTACTCCTATTTGCAAAGAGTTGCAAATATTTATCCGCATAAAAATCACAAAATTAGAAGATATTAATAATATTTACGGAATTTCTTATTTTTAAATTACATTCTTCTTTAGTAATTTTAAATGTTTATAACAACTCAAAATTCAAAATTAAAATATTTCAATTAATAATTTTATTTAATGTCATTCTAAATTAAATTAACGTTTAATTAATAATTATGTACTATTGTTTCAATGCAAACATGCATATATATCATGCATTTATTGTTATATAACATGCATATATTGTTGTTTATCTTTTAAACTATAGAAGCAAAGTAGATGCCATTTACCATTTTAAGTAAAGGTTTTACATTTGGCAGGTAAAGTTATTATAAATGGAATGTTTTCTTGAAAGGCCTATATTAACAATAATTATTAATGCAGAACAATTTAAAATGAAACAAGCTTATTAATTGTTTTGATCAGGGTATTTTTAAAGCAGATTCTGTACAAAATCAAGATTAAAACTTCAAAAGTTCCAAAAATTATTTTTTCCGTACGCTCGTATAGATTTTATAGTAGTAACTAGGCTCCTTTTCAGGGAATACTTCAATTGTTTCTTACTCTGTGCCCCTTGTTTTGATTCCATGAATTAAGATAATGAAATTACTTCATTTTATTAATATTGTTAAATAAAGAATGAATATTTAGAAAATTCTTGTGAAAGATTTTTAACCGCTCTTGATTTAAGCAGTTAAAGGATTTCTATTTTATAATTAATATTCAAAGTCAGCCAAATTATATATTCATATTATGAATCATTTTCGATAGATATAACTTTTGTGAGAATAACCATAAATATGCTGCATGAACCGATGGTAGATTCGCAATATCAGTACAGATATACAAAATTTCCAGATTGGAGATATACATTCAAAAGTTACATAGTATAAACCCGAGCATGATTTTTTTTAGGTTTACTTTTTTTTACACATTCGCGGCGGGACTGAACTGGACTTAATTGTTCACATAATGTATTAAAAAGGCGTTTTATTTTTATTTATTTATTTTTCTTTTTTATGTAAAAATCATACTAGCAATAATGAATTTATGTTTAACGGAATCACTGGAATTATATTTTAAAATAATTCTCAAATTCAATGTTTAACATTTTAACTGTAAATGCATAAAAGTACAGGTCTGGCTAAGGAAGCGATTAGGAATCGAATAGCATTTTCTAAATTATTTAGAGAATTTAAGAAATTCTTGACACGGAATGACAGTTTTTATCCTTTTACTACACTGTCGCGTTCGAAAATACGGTTCAAAACGCCAATTTTGTCATAATTTTCTGAAAAATTTTAAACTTTTTTTTTTCTGAAATCTTGACACTTTATCAAAAAGTGGAAAATAATACTTTCCATTATATATTTCATATAATTTCTGAATTTCAAACAAAAATAAATTCAGAAATGGGTCACAAAGTAAGCCTTTTGAATTTAATTAATTGTAGAAAAATAGTTTCAAAACTCTTTTTTTTTTTTTTTTTTGCTATGCATATTCACAAGTTGTTATGATGTTTTAAAATCCCCCCTTTATTTTTCTGAGCTAATTTAATTGTTTAATGAATCTTTATTCGAGTGCTATAAAATATGAATCAAGAGATTAATTTTGCTATTGTTTTCCTCATGTGAACATAGAGTGATCTACAATATATTGCACAATACAAATTCCCCATACATATACTATACACAGTATTATTTAAAAATATATCAATTGTATCTTAAGAAAAATCCGAATTTTATTTTTTATTGAAATTCAGTTAGAGTGGACTGGGCCATTAGACCATTGTGTAACAAAATTCTTTTTGCTAACCTTGTAAATGCATAAAAAATATTTTGAATCCTTGTTTTACAAAATGCATGATTCACTGCGCTACATTTATGCATATGAAAATCATTATGTTTGAAACTGCTTTACTTTATTAAATTGAACTTGAAACGATTTTTTAAATTCCAGTTGATCATATTGTAACAGAAATTGTTTAATCGTCCTTGTTAAATAAACTGTAAATTATACATACTTCGTTTTCGATACCGATCAAGTTTTAATAAGCATCTGTAACATACAAAAAATCAGAGTAACCCAATAAACTTACACGAATCAGAGACGGTCGGGCAGACAGAAAAATATAAATCATAAATACTTTTCAATTAATTTGGAATGTGTTTAAAAAATATTTTTTTTTTTTTTATGTAATTCAAAATTTTACCTGGAGGGAAGAGGCGATTTAAAGGAAAAAGCCCAAATCTACCAAATAATGTCCACCTTCAACCTCGTTTTAAAATGCCCAATTTTTGAAAAAGAAAAAAAAAAAAAAAAAAAAAAAAGGGGGAAGAAGAAGAAGAAAAAAAAAGCATTGCTTATTCCTGTAAACTGCATTTTTATTTTTTGGAAATAATTGACGTTCTTCATCCAGAATTTTTGATATAAATACCCCAAAAACAAATCGAACACGCATATTTAAATTTACAAAGATGACTTTAGTTTTGTTAGATATTACTATTGACCCAATCAAAAATAATAATAATTATGAATAGGGTATATAACAATAATAATATGGAACAATTTATTTTTCCATAGCCTGGAAAAATAAATTCCCCTCTATGACAAAACTTTTACAAAACAATTTCTACAAAACAAATACTTCGCTTAGCCGTCGCTCTATTTCGCTAGTGTCGAGAGACTCAAGGTCTACTATTCCTGCTGTGACACTAAAGGGAAAATTTCTCCGAAAATTTTTAAGAGAGATCCCAAGCGAATCACCACAGGGTGTGGTGGGGAGTAACAATTAAGTATTGTTGACAAATCTAGATAAGGTAGGCTGGTGAAGTATGGTGGGGGAAGGCACATTTACCAGATTCGTTCTTGCCATTATTGAAGCCATATTCTTTGAACGTCTTGAGTCGGTGGTGCCTGTTTAGAGTATGTTTTGAAGAAACGCGCCGAGTCGGCCTTGCCTGTTTCAGAGAAACTTTTTGCGAACGTCTATAGACGGTCTTGTCAGTGAGGGGGTTCCACTTAAGGGGGATGGGGGGGGCGCAAAAAATTGAAAAAATTACGAAAAAATTATGAGAATATTTTAAGCAATTTTTCTTGTTTATTTCAGAAGGATAAACAAAATATCTATCCTTAAAAACGTTTATTTTTGTGACTTAGAGGAATCATTTGTTGATGAATTTCTAGGTGCATATTTCAATTATTGAAAAATAAAGTTCCCTTACTGGATTTATCACCGATTTTTTTTTTTTTTTTTTTTTTTTTTTTTAAAGGGTAAATGAAACAAATTTTCACTGTTAACCAGTTAAACTTATGTAAAATAGTGAAGAGTAAGTCAAAAGATAAATAAACTGAAACTTGTATTTTTTTTATTTTAGGTTGTTGATCAACAGAAATCAACATTAAAAAAAAATATGAAAGTTTGGGCCAGATGGAGAGATTCTAAATATTATCCAGCAAAAATACTAGAAATTTACAAAGACTCGGTGAGAGTCAATTTTATTCAAGACAACGTGAAACACACTGTGAAAATGCAATATGGTAGGTAAAGTTTTTATATTTTGAATTTTTTTTATGTGTGACTTGTGTTTCGGCGGATCAAGTTTGGTCATTGAGGATATTTTTTCAGGCTTTAAGTAATATAAAACTGGCCTAATGTAAATGTATATAAACTTTATTCACTATCGAAATAAGACTTATGTAATCTTGCATGAAGAGGAAGACAAGGACAAAAAAATTAATCAAATACACACTGGTTTAGTATCTTCCCTTTTACCTCGCGTTGTCTATTTTATGTAGCCAATGCCCGATTTGCAGCGGGGCATTCGGGGCACTGCCTCGGGGCCCTCAAAATTTAAAAAAAATACGGATAAAATTATGAGTACATTTTAAACAAGTTTTCTTATTTGTTTGAGAAGGATAAACAAAATATCTATACAAATGTCAAAATCTTTCAAAAAGTTTATTCTTGCGACTTGGAGGAATCATTTGTTGATGAATTTCTTCATGCATATTCAATTTTTGAAAAAGAAAGTTCTCTTACTGAAAAGCTTAAAAAAATTCATAAACTTGGCATAGTAGATACATTTGCCAATGCCGATACTGCTCTAAAATTATTTTTAACTCTGCCTATCTCAAATGCAAGTGAAGAGAGGTCATTTTCTTCAACGAAAAGAATTAAATCTCCACTACGCAATGGCATTTGAGACTTTGACCTGAAGCCCGGTTTAAATCAGGTTCTGGAATCCTCACAGGGAAACGTAACACTTGTACGTAACTACCTGTAACTTTTTTCTTTCATTATATCTACTATTAATTTTAAATTTTTTTAATTTTAAATTTTGCTATTTATAGGACAGCCTAAATAGCTGTAATATTAATTAGAATTTATATTTCATTTAAATTTTAGTAAGTTTATTACATGCATAAAATTTCATTTGTCTTAGTTTGCAGCAATTGTTTTATGATTCTTCGAAATTGATGAAATTTTGGGAATTTTCTTGGCACACATCCAGTAATTTATAATTAACATATTTTTAATGTAATTTAAAAATGAAGACGTGTTTCTAGAGTAAACAGAGTAAATAGAGTTTCTAGAGTAATAGGAGTTTGTTTCTAGAGTAATTAGAAGGGGGCCGTAGGCACCCCCCAAACGCCCCGAAGAAGCGGGATCCCCGGAAACTAGATACATGTGCTCCACTGATAGCCACGGTCCGCGAAAGCTAGCGGGCTTCTGTTATATATTTTTTCTTATATTTCCCCCTCCCCACCACCATTTCCAGTCACTAACCTGGTGCTACACTTAGTTGCATCCTTCTTTATATTCACTTCAAACCAGGCGCGGATTATAGACTTTTTTTTTTTGGGGGGGGGGGGTTAGTAGCTTGATTTTTTTTTCTCGAAAGAGGGGGAGGAACATGTCAAAAAGAGATTTCGGAGGGGGTTATCATAACAAATAACTGTACATGTATAAAATACAGAGTGTCAAAAAAGAATGGACGGATTAATATAAATTATATTTCATTAACAAAAGTAGATAGAAATACATGGTTTTCAGAAGCCATAACAGCAATACAAAAGTTTCCTTCACCTAGGTTTTTATCCATGAATTCCCTTTACGTGTGCTCCCATTACTTGAATTAATTCGGGTTTCTCTCTCTTTTCAGTTAAAGAATGTGAAGAATCGTCACATAGAGGAAGAATGCAGAAGTCAAGCGAACCAAATGAAAATACTAATCCCAGTACACAAGACTATCAAGAAATACCCGGTCAGACATCTTTGATTTCTACCGAAAGTGGTGGAGGAACAAAGCAAAAGAGCATCTGCCCAAAGGCCACAGACAATTACAAGCCCAAGAACTATAGAAACATCCGGAAAAAGGAATCGAAAAAGCCTCAGCAGGATGAAAAAAATCAAGAAGACCAACAACCATCGCTGGGTTCCGGATCTGAAGAAGAGTCGTCTTGCAGAAGAAGAATGCAGAAGTCAAGCGAACCAAATGAAAATACTAATCCCAGTACACAAGACTATCAAGAAATACCCGGTCAGACATCTCTGATTTCTACCGAAAATGGTGGAGGAACCAAGCAAAAGAGCATCTGCCCAAAGGCCACAGATAATTACAAGCCCAAGAACTATAGAAACATCCGGAAAAAGGAATCGAAAAAGCCTCAGCAGGATGAAAAAAATCAAGAAGATCAACAACCATCGCTGGGTTCCGGATCTGAAGAAGAATCGCCGTGCAGAGGAAGAATGCAGAAGTCAAGCGAATCAAATGAAAATACTGATCCCAGTTTCCAAGACTATGAAGAAACATCCGGGAGTGATTATAAACCTCATAAAGACCCTTACGACTACGATAGCGATAGCGATAGCGATCAGATATCTCTGATTTCTACCGAAAATGGTGGAGGAACAAAGCAAAGGAGCATCTGCCCAAAGGCCACAGATAATTACAAGCGCAAGAACTATAGAAACATTCGTAAAAAGGAATGGAAAAAGGCTAAGCAGGATGAAAAATATCAAGATCAGCAACCATCGCTGGGTTCCGGATCTGAAGAAGAGGATAATGTATCATCTTGCGAGAACACTGCAACAATTAGAGTCGTAGGAACGAACAATAACAATGGAAAAAGAAAATGGGACAAAATATTTTATTGCCCATATTGTCTTGGATCATTTTCCAAACTACCTCGCCATTTAGAAAGTTGTCACGGGGATGAATCCGATGTGGCATTCATCAGTGACATGAAAACAAATAGTGACAAACAGACACGTCTTAAAATGCTACATAAACTCAGAAACATTGGAAATCACCGTCACAACTGTGAGGTTCTAAGGGAAGGAAAAGGTGATTTGCTTGTTGCATATCGTCCGAGAAAAGAAGCAGACCCTTCAGATTATATTCCATGTCCCTTCTGCTATGGCTATTTTATGAAGAAAGAGCTTTGGAGGCATAAATGTCCTCTAAAGACTTCCGATAATCACAAAAAGAATGCAAGAATAGTAGCACTTGGAAGAAAAATGTTGCCCGCGCCAAAGTGGATGGATGAAAAAGTAAGAGAATTAATATCTTCGATGAGGCAAGACAGAATAACAGCTATTATAAAGAGCGACAGAGTAGTTTGCGATTTCATACGAAGATCGTATAATTGTAAAGGGGGAGATCAAATTCACAGGAAATCTGAAATTAGAAACAATGCCAGGGAGATATCAAGATTGATCAAAGCAGCACGCGAGCTCCTAAAGGATGAATCCTGTACTCTTATGAATCTCCTTCAACCCAACTTCTACAAAAGTATAATAGCAGCAGTTAGAGAAGTTGCAGGATTCAGCGAGGAAACGCAATCCTTTAAGTCACCTGAACTAGCCAGGAAATTGGGCTTACACATAAAAAATTGTGCAAAGCTTAGCGATTGAGCAGAACGACACACTTCTTTTAGATAAGACTGAAAACTTTCTAAAGTTACACGAAATGAATTTTTTTGTTGAAATAGGTGCTCAGGCAAAAAGGGTAAGGAACGAGAGGCTGAGAAATAAGCCCAATTTGTTGCCGTTAAGCAAAGATGTGAGGGACCTGACCATCTATCTCAAATCATTTGCTGAAAAGAATATAAAGTTGCTCGAAGAAGGAAATGAACTATATAGGATTTTTTGTAACGAGAAGAAAGTATAATTTGATTTTATAAATGATTATATGGAACGCCTCTATCAAGAAATAAGGTAAAGTACTCAGTAGTTGACGCTTTAAGGAGAAATTTTCAGTTCTTTCTCGTCTGCGAGCTTAATTTACAAGAAACAAAGAAACAAGATATACCAATCTATTCACCAGTCTATCACGAATAAGGTCCAGGTGTCAAATTTATCGAAATTTTGTTTTTAGTGAATCAGGACCCATAGTTTTGAATCACTGTTTTGGTTCCTAAAGTTGAGACTGGCTTTATCATTTAATAACAGAAAATATGATGAAGATAGAAATTTGAAATTGGTGCCATTTCAAAGTTTAAAGGTCTAAACGTCTATATAGATGGCATCTCTATCGGGTTGGCTATGTGGTGGTAAAAGTCACTTTCCATCGTGAAATTATGATTCAGGAGCGTTATTACGAGTCGCTCAATATCAATAACTTTTATCACCACGCAACTAACCTGATGAAAATACCATTGAAACACGTTTAAACTACTCTTTAAAGTTTAAAATGGCACAAATTTAAAGCTTCTATCTTCGTCCGATCTTCTGTTATTAAATGTTAAAACAAAGTGTCAACTACTGGAGCACTGTAAACTACTGGGTACTTTACTATATACATAATTCTTTAGCATTCGTCGTAAAAAAAAAAACGAAGTCTGACTTCTTTTAAAACTGTTGAATACTTCCACTAATAAAAAAATTGAACTTTATGAACTTTTCAGCATTATACCAGGGTGATTCAAAAGTTAGAGTAAAGTTGTGCACGTATATTAGGATAAAAGTATGTCTGTAACAGGAAGACCATCAAAAAATTTTTAATAACGCGAAAAAGTTTTTAATACGAGGAGTTTTTATTTTCTTACGTAAAAATATTTGTACCTGTTGAAAAATTCAGAATTTATACATAAATGAAAGTTGGACAAATAAATTTCTCTTCCAGCTTAATTTTTTTTTCACCTTTCAAATAAATAAATAAATAAAATTACAATTAAACTAATACTTCAGATAAATATTTCCCGAATTTCAAAATAGTAATCCTTTAAATAAGTAAAAAACTACAAGATAATCACTTAAAATAATGATATTTTACTTCCTTAAAATGGAAGAAAAGGAAAATTTTAGATAAAAATCACATAGATTGTAAATAGATGAAAAATGAGAAGCATTTATTTGCAAAACTAATGCATCTTATTATAAGTTTTCACAAGTTAAATTAGTAGCTTGGGTGGTGTACTGATACGCTAGTCCAGGCAGGTACATAGCTAGTATCGAAAATAACAGACCTCATAAAATATTATAAATAAGCGGCTCTTTCTTTTTTTTACGAGGAAAATAGTACACACACTTTATTATAAAAAAGAGTACGAGAAAACAAACTGTAGCCGTGCCTTTTTAATGAGTTTCATGTGTATTTTCCTCCTGAATAAGAAAGCGCTTATTTTACTTTCTAAACAGCTGTAAAGGCTAGTATATTTGATGGCGGTTTTTTAATAAGTTTAATATTTTATATAAGTTCCCAGATTTTTTCTTCCGATAGGGAGGCTAATCTTTCAAATAAAAATAGGGAGAGACTTTCTTCATTTTAGGAAAGTTGAGCTGAAAAGAGGCTTTAATCCTCTGGAAACGCCATTCGGTTAGTGTCTCACTCCAGGATTCTTGGTCATACTTCTTATCATGCTTGAGAAATAGTCACTGTAATGACACTGCTCAATTCTGGAGAACAGTTTTTAATCCTAGAAGACTCGAGTTATATAAATTCGTGTGTTCTTTCTTTAAATAATATTCGATCCACTTGACATTTTTTCTTTTATTTCACACCACACACACATATAGTCGACCAGACACTAACATATACTATTTACATGAAAAGAGATACATATTTTTTACGGGGAAGTAAAATATTCTTCCTCGCATCGAGAAATCGTAACAACTTCTACCCTTTTAAACAAAAACATTGCGCCACAGGTGGCTTTCAATTGGCGTCTGCACGGCGCCTTCGGATTGCTTCACACGTGATTTGCAACAGCTTGCCCCCCCATGAACCTATGGGGTTCATCATAATACATGTTGCAATACGATACATTAAATCAAATACAAATTTCAAAATATAATAAGAATATACATACTTTAAACACTTAAAGAATTCTGGACATACACTTCAACTAGAATAATAAAAGAAAAGATTAGAATGCAAATTTCACTAAAACAGTCAATTGTTATTGAGTTCCAAATTATAGAGTAATTGCACTGGTCTTCTCAAAACAGATTTTTGAGTTTTTATTTTGCAGGCCCTCACCTTGCCGTCTCTTCCAGGAAAGGTTTCTATAATTTTACCTAAACTCCAGAAATTTCTGGGTAAACTATCGTCTTTTATTAAGACAATATCGTTTATTTTAAATTGGGGAATATTAGTTTTGTTTATACTTTGGTGGGCTGATCTCAAATTTAATAAATACTCTTTCTTCCATCGGGACCAAAACAATCTCATCAATTTTTCGCGATAATTATAAGTTTTAAGCAATTCTTTCCTGGAAGAGAGATTCGAGTCAAGGTGCAGGCGTGCTGGAGGGAGAGAAGTTATTCTTCTCCCTATCAAAAAGTGTGCTGGGCACAATGGTACGGGGTCCTGGCTTTCATCACTCATGTAAGTGATGGGTCTAGAGTTTATAGTGCCTTCTATTTCAGCTACTATGGTGGACAGTTCGTTGTAATTTAACGATGTTTTGCCTATCGTTTTTCGTAGGGCTGTTTTAACACTTCGCACCATTCGCTCATAAAAGCCACCCCACCAGGCGGCTCTTTCTACTATATATTTCCACTTTATTTTATGGGAAGCAAAAAATTCTTTCACCTCTGGATGAGCTACTAAGCTCCAAAGTTTATTAAATTCTAGTTCAGCACGTTTAAATGTACGTGCATTGTCGGAATAAATTACGGAGCATAAACCCCGTCTAGCGATGAACCTTCTAAATGCGAGTAAGAAGGCTTGCGTAGATAAACTGTCTACCAGTTCCAAATGAACATTTCTTGTAACAGCACAGGTAAGAAGTAAAATATATTGTTTATTGTTCTTATCTTTTACGAATAAGGGACCGGCGAAGTCGCATCCTAGAATATTAAATGGTGGTGACTGTTCAATACGATCAGGTGGCAACGGAGCTACTGTCTGGTCTCCTGGATTCGCAGAAAATCGTTTGCAGACAACACATTTTTTGAGTAGATCCTTTATCGTTTTTCTAGCTTTTAGAAGCCAGAACCTTTCTCTGATTTCGACAAGCGTATGTATCACTGAAGAATGATACACTTTCTCATGTGCATTCCAAATAATTAACTCAGCTAATTTAGTTTTGGGCGGCAGAATAATCGGATACTTTTCATTTTCTAGTAAGATGTTAGATTTTGAAAGTCGCCCTGATACACGTAAGATGCCCTCAGCATCCAGAAAAGGATTTAATTTCATTAGATTAGAATCTCTTGGAAGGGGTTTTGCCTTTTCTAAATATTTAATTTCTACAAAGTATTTTTCATTTTGAATTTGTCGTATCCAATAATTTTCCGCTTCCTGGAGTTCTTCCATAGTTAAAGTGTCTCGATTATCTTGTTTATGCCTAGTCAAATTTATGAAACGCAATACATAGGCTGTTATTCTCAACAATTTATTTAAATTAGAATATCTATTAATGTCGATGATTCTTTCACGAGTAATAACAGTGTTCACAACGATTTTATCTCTGGATTCCATTTCAATGTTAGAAAAAGAATGTTTTACGTTATCAAGTTTTGGCCAAAAATTTTCGGATTTACTTAGCCAATCCGGGCCATGCCACCAGTGCTTGTTACTGGCTAATTCTTTGGAAGTGAGTCCTCGAGTGAGCATATCAGCTGGATTATCTTTACTGCTGACATGCCTCCATGCACTGGGATCAGAATTTTCTTGTATTTCTGCCACCCTATTCGCAACAAAGGGCTTCCATTTGGCAGCAGAATTTTTGATCCAGTTCAATGTTATTGTGGAGTCCGTCCAGAATACTACCTTTTGAATATTAGTGAAAACGTTTTTTAGATGGCTAGCTATTCTGGCAGCTATTAATGCACCTAGAAGCTCTAATCTCGGCAAAGTGATTCTTTTTAAAGGGGCCACACGAGCTTTAGAAATTACAAAACAAGTTTTAGAAAAGCCCTCGGAAGTCTGGTATCTGAAGTAGCCCACTGCCCCGTAAGATTTTAACGAAGCATCAGAAAAAAGATGAAGTTGAACTTTATCATCTAAAATATTATCTGTGTTAAAATAATACCTGGGTACCTGAATCTTTTCTAAAAGTTTTATTTCGCTATTCCATTTTTCATATTTTTCTTTAAATTCTTTAGGAAGTGTGTCGTCCCATTCTAAACCGCGTTCCCATAACTCCTGAAGAAGTAATTTAATTCTAATTAAGAATGGCGATATGAATCCGATAGGATCGAATATTTTGGCAGCGTTGTGCAAAACATGTCTTTTGGTGTATTCCAAATTATCACCATCTGACATAAATGCCTTAAAATCTATTGACAGGACGTCGTTTATATTATCCCAATTAAGTCCCAGAATTTTTAATTTTGAATGACTTTCGTCTGTTTCTATAACTGGGTTACCATTCTTCCATAATTCCCTTAATTCCAAAGAATTTGTATTAAATTTTCTCAAGTTCATATTCGCATCCTTAAGTATTGAGACAGCAGAAGCTGATAAATTGAAAGCTTCTTGGACTGTCGGAGCCCCATATGCCAAATCGTCCACGTATAAAAAATTATCTAACATATTATAAGCAATGGGATTAATTTCTTTGTACTTTCTAATATGTTTCTTAATTGTCGAAGCCAACACGTATGGGGAGCTCGTGACTCCAAAACAATGTCGGTTAAAATGATATAAAGTCACAGGCTTATCTATGTCACAATCATCAAAGTATAAAAAACACAAATAATTCCTGTCCTCTTTAGACACTTCTATTTGCAAGAATGCTCTAGCAATATCGCCCAAAAAAGCAATTTTATGAGACCTGAAATTTAATATTATGTCAATTAAATTAGGATTTAAATTTTCTCCAGCGAAAAGACAATCATTTAGACTTTTTTCATTATTTCTTTTACTGCTAGCATCATAAACAATTCTTGATTTCGTACTAGAAGAATCTGGTCTAAAAATAATTTGGTGTGGCATTACGTAACCAATAAAGCAATCAGTATCGCACTTTTGAATAATACCTTCACTTAATTGTTCTTTAATAATTTCGTTATATTTCTGAAATAAAGATTTATTACCCCTTAATCTCTTTTCCAGACCCACAAATCTCTGTTTCGCAACTTCGTAATTATTTGATAAACTTTGTTTGTTTACTTTAGAAGACCATAAAAGTGGCGCGATATACCTTTGATTCTCGAAAATTATTTCCCTCTGAAATTGCGTAACCACCTCATATTTTTCATCGTTTTGAATATCAGTAGGAAAGGATAAAAAATTATCTACATCCCACAATTTTCTTAAATCATTGTCTGTTGATGTACAAATGACCTTAAAACAAGAAGTTCCATTTACATTATTGCTATGCATTCGTCCAATTAAAGTTTTTCCAAATATTGTTGGTTGAATAAATAAATATTTATTGATTTTCTCTACCCCTCCCGTGATTGTCGCAAACATATAATCACATCCCAATAATATTTGTACAGTCTTTTCATTAATAAATCTGTCAGCAAACTCATTTTCATCTAAACGGAATTTATTTATGAGCTGTGAATCAATATGCGATTTTACTTGCGTCGCACTAATTATGTCTGACACGAGCGCCTGAACTGTTATCCTTTTATACGGAGGATGGCGACTAATTATAGTAATATCCACTAAATCATACTCTTGTTCTATGGCGTTACGATTCGCGAAAGTATAAACTAGCAATTTCTCTCTTTTTACTGGTTTTAGTTTTAAAGCAGTTGCTAAATTCTTTGCAATAAATGTGCGCGAAGATGCAGAATCATATAATAGCCTTGTACTTAATTTCTTGGAATCACCCATTACCTGTACGCACGCCGTTTGCAAAATTGTCGAATATTTTTCTTGAAAATTTTGAGTTTTAATAACAGATGATACAACCGCTTGATTTTCTTGATTTTGTACAATTTCTGATTTTTTAGTATTCTCAACGGGACTAATTTCAGAGGATTTCTTAGCGGGACAAAACAAATAATTATGTTGAAAACTCTTGCATAACTCACACGGTTGTATTTTTGCTTTACATAGAGATAATAGGTGGTTCTTATAAAAACATCGGTAACATCTTCCTTCTTTTTTTAACTTATAACGCTTTTGTTCATCTGTCATTTCCTTACATTTTAAACTATTATGATTCGAATTACAGAATACACAAACATTTTTTACGACCGTGTTCAGCGCAACTGAAGTGGGAAAATTACCCTTTGTTCTGGTAGGAGCATTTTTTTCCCATCGAGATTTTTCTGGACTTTTTAAGGAATTTCCTGATATAACAGTTGCCGCTTCCCTTGAATCAATCTCAAATTTTATAAATTTCATTAATTCATTAACATCCCCTGGCTTTTCGTTATCCTTTTTCCTTTGAAATTCAATTACCAAATTATGAGGTAATTGCCTTAAAATGATAGGGATTAGTAAATACCCAAAATTGTCGGTAGCTACTCCTATTGCCTGCAAATTTCTAATACTTATTTCGCATTCATCATACAAATCTCTCAACATTTTTGTATTCGAGCATGACCTGATCGGTTCGATTTCTAATAATTTATTTATAAAACCGCTAATTAAAATTTCCGTTTTACCATATCTTTTTTCTAGTAAATCTAGCGAGTGATCGTAATTACTTTCTGTTATGGCTAATCCAGATACCGTTTTATAGGCTTCACCAGACAAAAATGATTTCAAATATATTAATTTTTCTATTTTTGTCAAATTATCATTAACATCAATAGTATTCTTAAAACTATTGATAAATTCAAGAAATGTATTAGGATCGCCTTTAAAATTCGGAATATTTAATTTTGGCAAATTTACAGTAGGCAATCGTGTACTAACATAAGGAACCGTACTAGCGTTTGACAACGAACTAGTGTTTCTCGATTCAACATCATTTTTAAATTTCTTCAAATTTGTTTTTATTTTAAATTTCGTTTCATTAATAGTATCATTATAATCGATACTATTTTGAACTTCCGTTTCTAAATTTGTATTGTCAGTGATCAATTCTTCGATTTTCAAATTAATTTCCTTTAATTCTAATTGTTTTTCCTCTAAATTTATCAAAAATTCCGAAAGCTTATCAATATTATCTTTATTTTCAAAATCAATATCTTCAATAAACGACTCGACCTTTGTTATAAATTTAGTTACGGTCGTTTTCATAACTTTACGCTTAGCCTTTAATTTATCTAGATTCATGCTTAGAAATAAAAATTACAGTACCTTTTTTATGCCGAGATTCGAGCTTCGTTTCGGTGATCTTGAAATCACACTTCTGGATCGGGAATCTATGTTTAATCCATCTTAATGTTCCATTTGCCGGGTTTCGGCCTCAGTAATGACACTGCTCAATTCTGGAGAACAGTTTTTAATCCTAGAAGACTCGAGTTATATAAATTCGTGTGTTCTTTCTTTAAATAATATTCGATCCACTTGACATTTTTTCTTTTACAGTAGAACCCCGATAATTCGGATTAATTGGGACCAGACCCAATCCGGATTATCGAAAATCCGGATTATCCGGAGATTTAGAAAAAAATAAAAATAAATAAAACATACTAACAGAAAATCACCTTTATGTTTAACTTATTGATTATTTACAGACAGTAAAAATGTTTACTTTGTAATAAAAGCGTTTGTAATTTTTTGCAGTGCCAGTTTGTGTACTTTTCGCGAGCCGTACGATCATGCATCCGCTTGAGCATAAGTAGTTCGTTGGGTATAGTTTAAATAAAAAAGCTTAAGGTATTCTTCCTAAAATATTTCAGAATTTTTTTTAAATTCAGAATACGATGATGAAAGAAGTTAATGTTATGAAAATTAGCCAAATCGCTTCTCAAACTTGAAAAATAAAATTGATCAAACTGATCCGGATTATCCGGAGATCCGGATTAACGGGGTCCGAATTTGCGGGGTTCTACTGTATTTCACACCACACACACATATAGTCGACCAGACACTAACATATACTATTTACATGAAAAGAGATACATATTTTTTACGGGGAAGTAAAATATTCTTCCTCGCATCGAGAAATCGTAACAACTTCTACCCTTTTAAACAAAAACATTGCGCCACAGGTGGCTTTCAATTGGCGTCTGCACGGCGCCTTCGGATTGCTTCACACGTGATTTGCAACACACTGTTTCAAACCCTCAGCTTATTTTAATTTCGAAACATCTGCAGAGGCCATTATATCTTATGGTTATTATTATTATTATTATTATTTTTTAAATTTTTATAGAGGCGTTTTCTTGATTGATGAAACGGAAGCCGGAAATCATGTAAATCTTGAGAGTCGACGTCGAAATACTTTTAGATAATTTTTTTCTCTTATGCGCGTTTTTTTTTTTTTTTTTCTTTAAGTTTGGGATTGAAATAGGATAATTTATGCAATCATGTTGAATGACTATGTTTGTTTACGGAAGAACAAAAACGACTGTTTCATGTGTACTCCCGTCGAGAAATTAGTGAAATAATTTAAAGCACAATAATCTATAGCTTAACAGCATAACATCTTTATGTATATTATGTACATACCGATAATTTTTAATACAGATCTGCAGTTAAAATTGCGAGTCTAAATATACTTAATTCGGGAACTTGTGTATTACCGCAACAATGTCAGCGAAGTTTGGCGACTTCTTTCCGGAGAAATGGAATTACGTTTCATAGGGGGAAAAATATTATGAACCTGTAGTGTTTTATAATATTTAGATATTTAGCGGGGCCTTTGAAGATTACTGTACCTTGTATCTGCGCTTTAGTACTGTTTAGTTACTTCCAGTTTGACCGCCAGTGTTTTTTTTTTTTTTTTTTTTGGCGACGAATGGCTTTGGATATAAATCAAACGTGTTTTGTTTATTAGTGATTTTTTTTCAAAAGGGAGAGGGAATCTTAATCTTCCAAGTAAACTTTTGTTTCTTTGCTTAAGTTAAAAACAAAATATTATTGAAAAAATATGATTGATAAGAGACTTTCTCCATTGTAAGAAATCTCTGCGCAAAGGGGGTTTCAATCCCCAGGATTCTTTGTTATGCTTCATATTGTTCCAAAAGGCTTGGAACAATTTTATAAATTCATTAAAAAACCTAATGCGTCTTAACAAAACAGCTAGCACCAATCAATAGAGCAACTCAAAAAGTTTTTTTTTTTTGCGACTTTCGTTGTGATGGTGACACTTGCATTGCTTAAAAATTGTGATTTATTGAAAATGGCGAAAGCACGGTCTTCCTTCTGTTTGCACTAAATGACTGTATCTAGAGTGGGGAAAGTCCCCCTCCAAATTTTCTTTTCTAAATTTTATGGTATGTAATAAAGTCCTCGATTTGATAGTGTGTATATAAAGTCCTCGACTTGATGGTGTGTATATAAGGTCCTCGATTTGATGGTGTGTATATAAGGTCCTCGATTTGATGGTGTGTATATAAGGTCCTCGATTTGATGGTATGTATATAAAGTCCTCGATTTGATGGTGTGTATATAAGGTCCTCGATTTGATGGTGTGTATATAAGGTCCTCGATTTGATGGTGTGTATATAAGGTCCTCGATTTGATGGTGTGTATATAAGGTCCTCGATTTGATGGTGTGTATATAAGGTCCTCGATTTGATGGTGTGTATATAAGGTCCTCGATTTGATGGTGTGTATATAAAGTCCTCGATTTGATGGTGCGTATATAAGGTCCTCGATTTGATGGTGTGTATATAAAGTCTCGATTTGATGGCGTTTATATAAAGTCTCGATTTGATTATGTTTATAAAGTCCTCGATTTGTTGATGTGTAAATTCCTCGATCTGATCGCGTGAATATAGAGTGATCGATTTGCTGGTGTGTAAATAGTGCTCTCTTAATTTCTGTAAGTTTCTCAGTGTTAAAATTAACTTTAATATATTCTCACGATTTCACATCAGAAATTTGATAAGATAGTATTTTCTGTATCTTTTGTAATCCCATCTCTACGATTTTCAGTTTCCTTATAAGTTTTCAGTATTACACAAGGGATTTTTTTTGTCGCACATATAACGCGTAATCCCCCCCTCCCAATTAATAGCGAAATAAACATTAATCACACATTTATCGTGTTATCCGTCATCGTATTAATTAGGTTCTACTATATAGATAAATTTTTAATATTTCTTCCGTTAAAATCTATATAGCAATTTCCCACCAGCGTCCTAGTCAACCAAGTGAATAAAATCTGTAAATACTGGTAGTAAATGTTCCATTCCCGTAAAACCAATTAAAACTCCCGGCAGCTAGACCGACGGCACGCGGAGGTTCGAATTTCCCCAGTGTAGAAACTCGAGGCTCGGTGAGATGTCGGTCTGGTTGTTAGGAGTCTTGAATGGTTTTCTGCGAATGAAATGTAAATATGAATTTGAATTCCATTAAAGCGACTCCAACCAGGCATCCCACCTTGGCAGATAGCACTCGAGAAGCTTCGACTTATTTCCAAATATCCTATAAATGACGTTTATGGATAATTATTTAATTGGATTTCTAACTGAGTACTGAATTTTGACTGGGTAAAAACAAAATGTCCTCGGTTCATTGTAAATTCCAACCATTATACACACAGTGTGTATAATGAGGTCCTCGTTTTCCTGTGGACTATTAAATAATTAATTTTTCTCTTTTTTGAAGTTGATATGTAATTAATGGTCAAATTAAAGACATTTGATATCAAAATCTTTCTTCTATTACTATTTTTTTTAACAGGTATTCGGTTTGTGAGTGAATGTCCTCGGTTCATTGTAAATTCCCACACTTCTACACACAGTGTGTATAATGAGGTCCTCGTTTTACTGTGTACTATTAAAAAAATAATTTTTGCGGTTTTTTGAAGTTGATATGTAATTAATGGTCAAATTAAAGACATTTGACATCGAAATGTTCCTTCTAACCTTATTTTTTAATGGGTCCTCGGTTTGTAGGTGTTTAAGGATAGTCCTCGGTTTCCACCAAATACAAACCTGTGTGTGTGTGTGTGTGTGTGCGTATGCGTAGAATTTGAATTTTTATGTAGCATTATTTATTTTCTTTATGACGTGCGTGATAAGCAAATTAGCTACTATTTAGGACGCGTGCCCGAAGGTCAAGAGGGATACTGGAGCTTCCATTGACTACACCCAGGGGGTTGGAAATCAGACTTTTGCAGCAGAAAATGTTCGGCAAAGTCTCATTAGGTGGCAGCATCAAACATCGCCACCTCCTCAATTTTGATATCTTTCTGAAGGGGAGGGAACGCTTCTCCAGAGGTCAATACCCATGGTAACTGCTACGACCGACCACAGAATTTCAGAACCAATTTATTTAGTGAGCGCGTACACTGCATACACTCGTTGGGTCTTTGGTGATGTCGAGCATCGAACCTGGAGCTTTTCAGTCTGGAGATCGGTACTATGACCTCTAGGCTACCAGTGCAAATTAGTGAACTCTTTGGTATTAATTATTGCTTATAATTTAAATGCTTGCGGTATCAAAGCAAAATTCACGGATCACAAGCAAAATGACTTTTATCAGTAAAGAGCAATACCTTTATTTTTCGTCAGTCATGAATCATTCGTCACAAAAATAATTGGTTCAATGTTCTACAATTATTCTATAACTACTGTTTTTAAGTGTTATTCCTAGTTTATTTATGCAAACAAGTTATGGTGCATTGTGAAATTGAACATTTTTAAGGGATTAAATTTAGTCTAGTATTATTTCGTCAGTCTGTAATTATTTGAATCATTCAATAAGTTGGAGTTCCACATATCATGCTACTACAGTTGTATGTAAACTTCAACTAAGTTATATACAGAGAATATCAAACAGAGAAAAGGAAAAAAGAACAAAACTTTACTTAACACAGTGTAATCACGCAGGTAAAATTACATCACTGACGGTATAGACCTAGAAAAAGGTAAATATTAATACAAATTAATTTCGTTTTACGCCTGGCGGTGAACAAAGTCGTTCTCATACCTGAACCAGGTACAGGCACTACAAGTTCTGGGGATTATGTCTGTTTCTTTAAAAGGGGATGCTGGTGCAACAAAAGGGCTTGCGCGAACGTCACAATATCAGAATGTTCGATAAAAATAAATGCTATTGTATTTTTAAAATTATTTAATTTTGTTAAATTTTGTCGTCCCAAATACAAGGTCCGGCTATTAATTTCCAGGACTGACATAACTGTTAGAGAACGAAAAGCTGGAAGATGACGCTAATGATTGCATATTGAAGAGCGTTTTATTGCGCATGTGCAGTGCACTCGGTGCCATTCTGAAGTTAGTGGTTCTCGTGGAAAGGCAAATTAAAACGTAGCTCTTAAATTCCTGTTGTCGAAATGATAATGGAGCAAAGAATTAACATTAAATTTTGCTTAAAATTGGGCAAGAGAGCTGCGGAAACCTACGAAATGTTAAAAGAAGTTTAGGGCGAGGAAGCATATCCCGTTCAAGAACTTCTGAATGGTTTAAACGCTTTCGGGAGATGGGCGCGAAAGCGTCGAAAATTATCCCCACACAGGTCGGCCGCAATCCGTACGGACG
Organism: Maratus speculifer; assembly: GCA_964019185.1. Taxonomy (NCBI): domain Eukaryota; kingdom Metazoa; phylum Arthropoda; class Arachnida; order Araneae; family Salticidae; genus Maratus; species Maratus speculifer. The sequence goes on along the minus strand of OZ025294.1, from coordinate 293,536,565 downwards.
CCGGAAACAATTCAAAAAGTTCCCGATATGGTGAAATGTGATCGTCGATTGACTTTCGAGTACTCGCGAATGAATTGAACATGGACAAAGAGACGGTTCGGCGAATTTTGGCGCAAGACCTACGCAAACGCAAGATTTGTTTTAGATCCGTTCTTCACAATGTTCAGTTCTTAGCCCATAATGGTGTCGTTGAGATGCAGCATCCACCATATACTTTCCAGATCTAGCATCCGCAGACTTTTTCTTGTTTGCTAAGCTGAAAAATTCGCTGAAGAGAACAAGATTTCAGGATGTAGTAGCCACCAAGAAAACTGTAAAGTCACTATTAAAGAGCATTCCAAAAGAGGACTTTAAAACTTCTTTCCGAAATTTGTACAGCCAAGCACAGGCGTGCATTATGGCTGATGGTGATACTTCAAATCATATTAAATGGCTATGTGTTTAACCTTTTTTTCTTCTGAGTTATTCCATGAACCCTGGAAATTAATAGCCGGACCTTGTATAGTTTAATAAATTAAAAGCGGCCGTTATTTTTTTAATTGAAAAAATTATTTTAAATTTTTTTTTGTTATAAATACATATATTAGGATCCCAGAAGCCAAGCGGTATAAGAGACAAAATTGAAAAAAATGAGCTAAGTGCACAAACGACCTGGAAATATGCTTATTTCTTTTTAGATAAAGAAATATAAGTGATTTTCTAATTATATACTGCGCTCTAGAAATAAACCACTTTTGCGAATAACAATCAATATTGATTAATTATAAATTTAAAGAAATCTACACACTATATTTTTCACATTTATTGAAATAAGTGTTCAAAGACCACAATGAAGCAAGCGGCAGTTTCCTATTTCAATTCAGTCAGTTATTATTGATGTTCAAATTTAACATCGATTATCTTTGAATTCAATTTGCTCCGAATCGAATTTTTGTCGCTTGTACCCCTTGGCTTCTGAGGTCCTCTATATAGTGTAACACATTACAAGTAAATTTCATTAATTTTCTTCCTTTTAATATTTTTAAATTCCAGGAGCTATGCGCCTAAATGATTGTCCTGCCCAGAAAATGCTCCCGAAAAGCTTAGTTATTTTTGGAGGGATGCTGATGGTCTCGCGTCTTCTGAACTCTGTGTACGATTGTCGAAGCCTTAGAAAAAAGCAACCGTCGCTGTCGGAAGCTACTCCGGAATGCATGTTTTTGCTGAATGCACTCTTTTGCTTGGCGGAATTCGGTACATTCATTGCTTGTGAGTTTTTACAAAAATGTTATTGACATTCGTCCTAATGAAGTAAAAATGTGAAATTCGCATCGAAAAATATGCCTTGTTTTATCCATTATTTCCCCACCAATGGCGCTTGTACAGTAAAAACTAATCATTAAAAAATTATAGAACAGTAAACACAGATTAATCCTCACTTTCTTCGCTCATTTAAATTAGGATCCAGATAGATTTTGTTCTGTTAGTGAAACGATAGGAATCAATCAGATGCCGGTATTTTTTAGACTTTTTTCTGTCTTTTAGGGAAGCAAACTTTCTGATTAGTCAATACCCTTTCTCTAACAGCGCAAAATCTATTTGAATCTCAACCACAATGGTTTAAATAAAGTAATATAATTCGTTTGTACATTTTTTCTTGAAGAGGATGCTATAAAAAATATTCATATATAAAATTCATTAGGAACCAACAATGTTTTTTTACATATGTTTATTTCCCTCTTTGTTTTCTTAAGTTTTTTTTTAATTTTCTAAGCTCTAACTTTCATAGATACTGGGCAATCGAAACAAATTTGGAATATGCAGTGTAGAAACACATTGCTTACATTACGTTTATAAAATAGTCGTAATGTCGCATTTTAGTGAGTGTGAAATTTATACAATACGGTTTCAAGCGAATTTACTAACTATAGAGAGTTTTGCGTAAAAATTACTACACATCGTGACTAATTTACTATAAATTTTTCGTAAACCGTCGAAGTATTTTTAATTTTAAATAAGAATTTACGTTACATAGGATTGTTTAATTTTCGCTTGTGACCCATTTTAAATACGCAGTAAAATTAGAATAAAAAAATAAATAAATTGCATAATACGAGGGCTATCCAGAAAGTAGATTACGTTTTGGAATAAAAAATAAACAAAGTATAGGAAACAAATTTTATTATATACAGATGAAAGTCACACTCAAATACTACTTTTCTACATAGTTACCATTCAAATTAAGGCATTTATCGTAGCGATGTACGAGCTTGGAAATTCCTTCGTCGAAAAATTTGCCGCCTGCGTCTTCAATCACTTCGTTACCTCTTCTTGCAGCTTTTGGTGGACTTCCTGGAAAGAGGCACTACAATAAACTCTCAAAGGTATTGCCAAACTCTCCAAAAATTCAGAAGAGCAATTCAAAACAAGCGCTGAGGAATGTTGAGCTCTAAGATCTTGTTGATTCACGACAACAGCCGGCCCCACACGGCAAATGTCACTCGTTCTTGAATCTTTTAAGTGGGAGTTGTTTCCTCATCTGCTGTACAGTCCCGACCTGGCACCGAGCGACTTCCACCTATTCCCAGCAATGAAGAAGTGGCTGGCTATGTAGCGTTTTGATGACGACGCACAGCTGCAAGAACAGGTAACGAAGTGGTTGAAGGCGCAGGCGGCAAATTTTTCGACGAAGGAATTTCCAAGCTCGTACATCGCTACGATAAATGCCTTAATTTGAATGGTGACTATGTAAAAAAGTAGTATTTGAGTGTGGCTTTCATCTGTATATAATAAAATTTGTTTCCTATTCTTTGTTTATTTTTTATTCCAAAACGTAATCTACTTTCTGGATAGCCCTCGTATTTACTTAAGCTGATTCACTTTATAACATAAGTATTCTTCTGAAAAATTTTTTGGAGTCCATTTTTTAATGAAAAAGATCAGCATCGTGTCACTGTCAAAGTATCGCAGAAATGATAAATATTTAGAATATATCAATTCAATGAGATAAGCATTAACGTGTAATTACTATTTATAAACCATACACATTTAAATTTATATTCTGTATTTTTGAATCAGGCTAAATTAAACTAATTCTTAATATTTGTCAGAGGCAGAGAAGACTATGTTACGTTATAATAATTTGTAAATTTTTGTTGATTTTTAATTATTGTTTTGGTTTGTATACTTTACTTATTTTTATATATATCTTTGCAGTATGCTATTATGCCTTCAGCGTGGATCCTACCACTAAGACAGAAGATTATGGTGATAAGAACTATTGTGATTATGGTCTTTACAAGTCTTGTTTTTATGGATGTATAATCGCTCTAATACTTTTTGGACTGGCTTTCGTAACCTGTTGTTGTTTGACATACTGCTACATCAAAAGCATAGAAGCACATTACACGAGGCCAATCCCGAACAGGAAAAATTTTCTTTCAATCAACAGACAGATTACTGAATCTAATGTCAGCTCTACAAGTGGAGATTACACAGAGTTTAGTCTACCATGATAATGCAATTTCTTTCTGCAAAGATATTTAAAAGTTAGAAGATACATCATTATTGATGTCCCAACTATAATTTCCTCATGAAATCTTCAATAATAAAAGCTTATCTTAACCAGAAGGGAAGAGAATTTTTTTTTTTTACCTTCAATAATGAACCATCAAAATTTTCAATTAATAGAAACAACTGGCTTTTTCTCAGTACAAAACCAAATCTGAAATCATTTATTAATTTATTTGGCCTCTACATTGAACAATATCTTTACAGAATCAAAAACCATCAACTACAGATGTTTTCAGTGTCAGGAATTTAAGCATGTTTCGCGTTTTTGTGCGAATCCTCTTCACTGTGCTAAATGCAGCTTGGAACATGCAGATAAGGTTTGCTCCTTCAACTCTATTTCTTACCCATAATTATAGGTTTTAGATTTCTTTGGATGCAGCACATCAGCCTTCAGATTTCGAATATCCTTGCTATTAACTTACCTTCCTAAGTGAAACATCTTTCCTACATATTGAGTTTCAAATATCATGTAGCTAAAATTCACATGATTATTAAATTTTTCCAACTATATCTTGAGATAATTTTAGCTCATTACTTCCACTTTCTTTCTCTCTGGTTTATTTATAATACTCAGCCTGCAGAAAGATCTCCATTGACCTAGTAAAATTAATTTCATTTTCTCAATCAAGCTAGCTGGATTTCCATTATCAATCAAATGTCTTTATTATTGAACTATTTGTTCCATCGTGAAATACTAAATGCTAAACTATTACATTTTTATTCATTCTTCATATGCTGTTTCACGAATTTACTGCTCTGCATGTATCACCATTCTTGTAACCATTATCTTATCTACATCAAACTAAGCTTTGCATATTCTGGACGATTTTTTCTACACTGACACTTATACTATATGACCAAAGGAGACCGTCCACTTGCAATTTTAGGCGTTTTGTTAAATAACTACAAAAATATACGAGGAATTATCATTAAACTCCAGTTGTGTAAACAAAACAGTACATGTCACATATTTCCATGAAGATTTCTTTCCCAAAATCCCATAGGGGACTGTCAAAAAATCTAAAAAGAGTAAGATCTTTTGGAAAATCCTGTCAAAACTATTGTAGCAAAAGCATTCTAATTGCAGATTATGATTAAGTGGTTCATTGCAATAAAATGTGTTCATTTATATGAGAATGGCATGTACATTCGTAAAGATATTAAGGTTTTTATAAAACAGTCTCAAATTTTGCCAAGTTTTTTGCTTAAAATTTGCAGAGTTCTTAATATAAAATTTTGTTCTTTTCAAAAAATATTACAAAGAACAATGCACATAATATTATGTAATCAATGTGTAAAAAGAATAAAAATATTTTTGAAAAATAAACAAGTTTATTAAATAATGTTTCACTGCACATGCGTGAACGCAATCAAAGTACAATTTACATAATGGGTTTGCTAAATGTACAGAGCAATTTTGGGGAATTTTTCAAAAACACAGCTTGAAAATTAACAAAATTATTGTCGATAGACTAAGCTCCAAATCCGTTATTCCAAAAATAAAGCAAAAATATGAGTGGTTGTATCCAAATACCGTAATACGTGCAATATTGTGTACACTGTATTGACATAAATCTAAGGATATATGGATATAATGTCCATTTTTTTTTTACTTTATTTTGAAAATGACGGACTTTTATCTAATTCTATCGACGACAATTTTCAGAATTTTCAAGCTATATTTTTTAGACTTTCAAAAAAGTTACTCTATACACCTGGTGATCCAAAAGTCAGGACGAACTTTAAAAATGAATAATTCGAAAACGAATCAAGATAAAAAAAACTAGTTGGATGTGCCAATCCCAAAACTTTCTTCTATCTCATACGTACATTTTAATATTTAAAAAAAAATAGTTATTCATTTTAATTCTTTATTAATTTTAATTCAATACCATGCCAACATTGATTTTCATGTTAAATTTCTGCTTCAATCAATTAATCGGAGTAAAAACGAATTACCGTCTGTGCACGAGCCGATGGACAATAGAGATTTACAGATTTTTTTTTCAAATTCAGGGAGGACCTACTTGCCTTACCAAAAAATACTCATATACAAAAAATTTAGTTCAGTTCTAGAACTAACTTCATACACTTTTATGCGGTGCAAATTGAAAATGGTATAAAATTCGTTATTGCAGCGCCCCCTTCCGGCGGATTTTTTTCAGATTCAGGGCGATACAACTAGCCATAGCCATACGCTTACACAAAAAATTTCGTTCAATTCGATGCATAACTTCATGTACTTTTGGTCGGTACAATATTGAAAATGGCACAAAAATCTCTATTGCAGCGCCCCCTTCCGGCGGATTATTCTCAAATTCAGGGAGGACCAACTAGCCACAGTCATACACATACACAAAAAACTTGGTTCAATTCGATGCATAACTTCATGTACTTTTTGATGGTAGAAGGGCGACATACAGACACACACACACAGGCAGACACACGGACAGACAGACATTTTGTAAAAACGTGTTTTTTGGAATCTCTGACCCCTAAAACGTGTAAATCCGTCGAAAACCGAAAGTCGAAAAAAATTTCGATTACAATAGTTTCTTCTATTGAAGACAGAAGAAAGTAAAAATACGGTTTGCTCCAAACGGATGCAAAAAACTCCGGATTTTGTGTGGAAACGGAAAAAAAATAGTTCTATTGGAATTTGTTGCCCTTGCAACAGCCAAGAGTGACATTCTGGTGTGGTTTCACTGCTGAATTCCTAATTGGTCCATTTTTTTTCCGAGGAATTTACACAGTCGGGTTTCACACTCTGTGACTTTTGGCTGTGGAGATTCTTGAAGTCAAAAATGTACCGCGACCAGACGGCATCACCAACAGCACTGAAAGATACCATCCGCCAAAAAATATCTGCCATAGCGCAAGAAATTCAATTTCAAAATATTTTACGTAGTATTGTTAAGAATAAGTTATTGATCTTATTATTAAATACCCATTCTGATATATTAATTTTAGTTAACATTTAGAGCACTATTTCGCTGTAATTCGTAAATTTACGAAAAGCTTGGGGAGCTAGTGTATATCAGAATATAGCTAATTCCACATATGATGTCGTTGACCAAATTAGAGTGCATATCAAGCATTAGCCATGATGCTATTATATGTTAAACAAAAAAAGTTATTTCATTGAAATGCGCCGTAAAAGTTCTTCAATATTAATGTAAGAAAAAATATACGTATGTTTTGACAAAAATAAAGGCTAATATTCTTGTTTATCTAAAAAGAAAAAAAAAACAGTTCATATACTCTATCTTGTATTAAAATTTGCAGCATCTGATTTTAAATGCCATGTATAAAAGTAACCCGAGACATTACATTTTTTTACATCCTTACGTGTTTTGTTTTGTTTTTAATTTGTGGAGAATAGTGATAATTTGACACTCATTCAAACAATAGATATACGAAAAAAAATCCGTTTTCTTTGCAGTATGATAATTTTATCGTATTCTCAGTGATAATAAATAAATCAAACATTATAGATTGGTCTAAAAATGAAAATCAGTTAATTGCATTTTTAATCTTCAATACTATTACAAAATATGAGAATCTTCATAGTGATTGTTTATTAAAGGTGAGGTAAGAATAATAAATTTATTTCTTACCTTGCTCAATAGCGCAGAATAATCGAGAACGTCAGTTGTTTACACGATCTCTGCCCAGGGTAGCTAGCATGTTGATATATGAAATTTTATAGAAAATTGTACACACACAATAGCTCCTGTGTCGCATTATAATAGCCAAAATATGGTTAACTAGTTCAAATAATTCAGAATGATGGAAAGAAAATTCCGTTCTTATTGTGTTAAAAACAAGATTTTAATGTGGTTTTCTTGATTAAAATAACTTAGAGAGAGAGCACCATTTTCACTCTTCCCTTCCAAGTGAAAAGACATACAGCAACTAAAAACTAATGAAAAGATAAACAGAAAAAATTAGAGTCTGAAAATATGAATCAAAGTTCGATCTTAACGCTGGGAGCGGCTGATTCATATGCAGGAGAAAGAGTTTGTTACCGTAAGTTCAACTACTGCGTAGATGTAATTCTTTCTTGTTCAAGAGTTTAGTCTGGAATATATGGAGAATAAAAGTCAAAAATGTTCTGGAATAAATGTTTACACGAAAGGGATTATCGCGTTGCACTGTGTTGCAATACCTCGTAACAAATACAAGCGATAAAAATTCTATTTCCAGGAATTCGGATAATGTTTCTGAAAGGTGTGGAATGCAACGATTAAATAAATTAACAATTTATCTCGAAGATGTAACTTTCACTTTATATTTTTGCGTGATAGATAAATATGTTGCATATGATATTAAGGAGTTATATAATTTGTCACTGTCTTTAAAGAAATGTTTATTAATCAAATAGTTATTTCAAAGTTTAAATAACATAAAAAGTCAATGGGTGACAAAATGCAACATTAGAAGCAAATCACTGTAAAATATCATATATCGTAAAATATCATAAATGAAAATTATTTTATATAATAACCGGTTTCGAATCACATAAGATTACGAAGAGTGTTCCTTTATCTTTAGAAATATCTGAAAAAAATTATTTTTGAAATTTAGAGAAGAATTTACGAAAATATATTTTTATTAGTTCCTCATAACTGTCGAAAACTTTTCATAATAGCGTTTACAATGTCTTAATCAATTCTCTGTAACCCGAAAATCGGTTTTTCGGAACTTATAAATTCTGAAGTAAACATTTTCAATTGCATAACTGGAGTATTGCATGCAACTGTAATAAAACAATGGGGTTATTCCATGGTAACTTACGTTCAGTGGTGTAGTCGTAAAAATAACCGAGGATATTCGCTCTAAGCCGAGGATATACGCTGAAAGCAGAGGGTATACACTTGAGTGTGTGTACTATAGATTTCTTTTTAAACAGAGGGTATACGGTGTTCCTTTAAAAAATCCATAAGGTATATGGCATACATCCCCGAATACCCTCCGCTACATCCCACCTTACGTTACATTTTGAACTATTTTAAATAATTTTTGTTATACAACACACACAAACAAATTATTCAAAATGTAAATTTGAAATGGTTTTGCTAGTTAAACTTATACAAAGCCTAATTTAGATGAAAATTACCTAATTTTAATGTTATATTTCTTAAATTTTGATAGTTTTATTTACTATGGTAACTGCCATTTCTGAAAAAAAAAAGGAATGTACGTGATCATATAAAGTGTAATTTTCATTGTCATTATTTAGGTAATTTTCATACAAATTGACCTTAAAATAGGTTTCATTGACAAATCATGTTAATTTTACATTAGAACATTTTTTAGAGTTATATTACTATTATTACTGCAGTAAATTATTCTAAATGTAACGTAAGTTACCATGGAATGACCCCAATGTTAATTTTCATGTTAATATTAATACTCTTAATGTTGTATATCGGTCTGTAAAATATGTTTTCTGAATATCAAACTTTCTACCTGATAATTGATAACATCCGAAAGAGTGATGTCTAGATTTAGTAAATTGATTATTGCACCGTAAAAACTACTCAGAAACGTTTCCAAAAAAGGCGGGTAGTTGATAAAAAATTATTTTTATAAATTCTTCATTAAATTTCGAAATAAATAGTTTTCTGAAATCTTTATTTGTAAATGAACGCTTTTTAAAATCTTCGGTGATTTGAAAGAAGTTATTTTAAATTCTCGGATTTGATATTAGTACATTTTTGTAAATTAAAAAACAACTGACATTATTTTCAGAATAGTAAAGCTCTCGTCTTGTACTTTAGTAAAATACATTAATTTAAATGTAATTAAAATAGTGTAATGTTATTAAAATACATCCGAAATAGTCATTTCCCATACACGATAATAGGACTAAACATTTGAATGTCTCTATAAATAAAGAAGAAATGCTACTCCATAGTTCCTTTTCAATACCGTACACGCAGTTGTAAAAGTTTCATGCATTAATTGCATGCCAATACGAATATTTTTACGCAAGTTAAGCCACGGACAGACAGACAAGGGACAATCGGAATTCCTAAACATTTTCTACGTAAACAAGGAACAATAAAAGTCGCCTTTTCTTTCACAGAGCAAAGCTATATTATAATGTTTAATCTCTATTAAAATTTATATCCTACAATTCTGTTAAAGTCGTTTTTATAAAAGTGTGTTTTGATTTATAAAAATAATTTATTTTTGACCTTTCATTTCAAAAAAAGACTTTTTTATTTTATTTTATTTTTTTTTTTTTGCTAATATGCTATTTCTGCTGACATAAATCTAACGTACAGCATAATTATGACTAATACAGCAAAATCGCTAAATAACGGACACCTCGGGAACGCAGGAAATGTCCGCTATTCGGAGGTGTCCGCTATTGGAAAATCCTCAGAGATTCAAAAACCACTAAGAAATACGTAATGTTTCATTATTTACTTTTATGTGAACTAAAATCTCTGTTATATAATTAATCAGAAATGAAAATTATTTTTTAAGCAATAAAATTGTGCACACTTTTATCCACTGTTTATTATATCGTTGTGAAAAAAAAAATATGTCACGAAAGTTTACTTCTGCTTGCGATGACATGTAATTTGTTTTTCTATGTGACGTTATTATACATTGTAAAATTCCGGGCGGAGAGGGAGGGATTGCACTTTTTAACCTTTAAATGCATAAAATCTCAATTTTCGGTGACATTTCAATGCTCTGGGAGGTATTTCTCCCGGGCAACCCCCAGAATTTAGCTTGTGTGTGTGTGGCAGGGGGGGGAATTTTTCCCAGCTCTTTATCTACATTTATCTGTGATCACAATATTTGTGACACATTGTCCTGATAAATTCAGAGGTCTTTTTGCTTTTTTTTTTCATTTTTTTTTTTCGCTTTAAAAATATTTTTTCACCCTTTATCGCCGAATAAAGTGTCCGCTATTCGGAATGTCCGTTATTCAGAGGTTAAACATACAAAAATTTATGTTTTGGGAGTGGGGATCGGAAAACTGTCCGTTAAATAGAGGTGTCCGCTATTCGGGAGTGTCCGTTATGGAGGTTTTACTGTATTTATTTGCAAACACATGTGAAATGTAATTTATCGACTATGGACTTATTAATGATTATAATAGGCGACAGATAAGTTAAATCAATGTCTGATTTTTTAGATTACATAAACAAATTTGTATGGAATAATCGTTTGGATCATAGAATGTCAAGAAAGAATATTTATAAGGGCAGAATAATTGCGCATAAATTACAAATAAAGAGAACTCATTTTTTAATGCTAGCATTAACCCTTTTCGGCACGGACTAAATCTGTTTGAAATAATTAACTTATACCAAAATCAATATGTGAATTTATTAGAAAATAAGAACTTGCTCGTTTTCAGGAGTGTTATAAAAAGAAAATTTTAATTAAATATTCTTGCTGCCTGTAAAATTAAAATTAGATGTCAGGACACCCCTGCCGGAAACGGTTAACAGAAGAAAGGATAATAATTTTAGATAACGAATTAATTTTAATAAAAAAAACACGAATATGCGGCTTTACCATAATACCAAATATACCACAATGATAGCCAACAACATCTATAAATTTCATTATTAATCAGATTATATTTGCGTGAGTTAGAGCAGGCACAGACAGACGGACAAACCCAATTCGTAAACACTTTTCAGCTATGTTGGAAAGTCTTTAAAAGTTAGAACACTTTTCCTTTTTACTCAAAATTATCGTATCTCTAGTAGTATATTCTTATTTCAGCGATTGTTATTTACTTCGCGCATAAAGTACTTCAAAAATGTTTTTTAAAAACATATTTCAAAGCGAAAGTAAGGTTTAAACTTATAACTTCCTCTTTCCTTTTTTTTTTTTTTTCGTGTTTATCAATTTCTGCTGACTGATTAGATTATTGCTCAGAGACATGTGATAAAGCTAGCTGTGGCTTCCATAATTTTATACTTCTTTTATTATTTTTTCGCTTAGAGTCGAGCGTTACGAGTTGCGTAGGAAGTATTGATAGAAACAGCTTTTGTCTGTTTGGGTTGCTGAAAACGCAACTCATTCGAGGTGCTATCTATAAATAGGATTATAAAAAAAATAACCTGTTTATGTTACTTCTAGGTAAGTAAGAATTCATTTAAACTATAATAAAAGCAATATCTATCTGTTATATATTTTTATTATGTCCTGTAAGTTGTTGGTTTTTTTAAATATATTTTCAAAACTTCGATGTAGTACATATATACGTTGACAAAATCGGAGTGGTTATATCCAGTGTTCTCGTTGGCTTTTGACTGACATTAGAGATTTCGCGAATAAAAAATAGCAAACAGTAGCTAAATGAAAGAAAAAAATGTTAGCAAAATAGATTCAACATGAAACGCTGAACAATTTACTTTCAGCCCCTTATTGTATCCGCTTTTTTCAATGTTTTTTCATAAAATGTTTTTGTCATTGTTTAGAGAATAGAAATCATGCTATTAGCTACAGAAACTATTAAAAATAAGTGCATTCTATATGTAAATGTTTCACACATACTTTTAGAGATAAATTGCTATGTGATTTCGATTATAACCGATAGAAAAAATTGATGATTGGTCAATGATACTTTGCATACAACTAATAAACGATGCATTAAATGGCAAATTCAACGTCGCAAAATTTCCTCGGCAAAAAATTCAGCAAAACTTTTCTCAGTTTGCTGATTGATGGGAGAAACTTTGTGATTTTACGACATAGATTGCGATAAATTGACGGCAGAGAAATACTTAATAAATAAAAAATAATATAAATGACAGGGTGCGATTAAAGATGAAAAGCGACATCAATCTTATAGTAAAGTGGATGAAAGCCGCAGCTGTAAATACACACTAATGATAGCAAAAATCGAGCTTTCGCAATTTGGCGAGTCTGATTGTTAAATTACTCACAAAATGAAATTATTTGGCGCAATGGCGAGCGCCATCGAGAACCCTGGTTATGATTTAGGTACTTTAAAAAAGTAACAAGCTACGTATTGCAGTCGTTTAAAGAGTGCCCTTATGGAAAATTTTGGTGTATTTTTATCATTTAGGATCCCTAGAACCAGTATTTAATTCAGCCACTTTTCTCCGGAAAGTATCTCTGCGGCTCTGAAGGGAAATTGTACTTTTTGACCATTGAAAACACAAAATCTCAAATTTTTCAGGGTGGGGGATTTTATTGCTCTGGGGAGGATGTCCTCCCTGGGCCATATTCTGAATTTAACTCCTTCCCCGTTTAAAAGTTTTATATATACGTTCGCCTTTTGTCATGCTGTAACATTCGTATTTATGAGCCGATTTGAATTTAACTCTGTATATGCTGATAATACAGGGTGTGCTAATATATACCAGTGTCTCGACCAAGTTCGTTAACCAGCTTCAGACGCCATCTTTTTCAAAATGGCTTCTCGAAGAAGAAAATATAAAAAATTCCAATACAGAAATATGTACAAAATAATTAGAAATTCAAAGAGTTTTTTTTTGTTTTATTTAAGTATTCGGCATTGATATAATGACTCTGGAGTATTTTTGTTTTGCTTTTATCTTAACCGTTTACACGCCGAATTAATATCGCAATTTTTGTTTTGCCTATATTACAGCTTCAAATGTTTTAGTTTATGCTTACAACTTATAAAATAACAAAAAAAAAAAAAATCTGCAGTTTTTTTTTCCTGCTTTCATTTCAGTGTTCGAATTTTGGAACTAGATTATTGGCTGACAACCTATGCAAATATGACGAATTATTTTTCGCTATATGCTATTGTATACTGTTGAGTATTTTTTCGAATTCCAAAAACATTTAGATTCTTAGTTTTGAAATGTAAGTACCATAGAGAAAACGATAAAAGCAAATAATATATTTTTTATGCAAATTAATGAATTTACATTTTCCTGATACCTGTGATAAATGATTAAACATAAATATATTTTTTTCAAAAGTTTAAACTAACCTTATTTTTTACAGAAAAAATAAGATCATCGTCAGTATGTTGGAAAATATATGTTTTGTATTACAAATAATGCAATTTTTTGCATTATTTTCCCCATTTGGGAACATTGGCGTTTAAATGGTTAAAAAAGTGGCTGTAATATACCAGTTTGAAATTGTATTGTGTCAGACATTTTGAAAAGAAGTGATATTTGTCATGCAATCGATTTTAAATCGATCTCGATGTGACAGAGACATGCGCAAAAGATTTACCACGATCTCAACAGAGTTCGTTAACTAGCTTTACCCACAATCTAGTTTCAAAATGGCGGCCACTTAAAATTTTGAAATGTAAGAAGATGTAAAAATAATTAGAAATTCAAAAAAAATTTCCTTTAAGGTTCGAGCTTGATACAAACTTGCCATAGCATTTCTTGTTTGGCGTCTAACTTAAAAATGATATACAGTTGGCAAAAAAAGTATTTGTACACTTCATTTTTTTAAATTATAATGAAATTAAACAAAAGATTTAAGCAAAAAATACTGTAATACATTAATTTAATGCATTATAATATTATAGAAGCAGAAACAAAATTAAACGAATCGATTTTTTACATTATAATAAACAAATATACAAGAATATAATGCAAAAAAAGTATTTGTACACTATATTAATGTAATATAATTAATGAAAATTTAGTAAAATGATACAAATTAATATTTTGTGCGAATTCATTTAGCGTTTATGACTACTTCTAGATGGTGTGACATAGATTCCACCAACTTTTTTGTAGTGGTCTGGTTAATGTTATTCCATGACACTATAAGAGCTTCTTTAAAACTGTTTTTTACTAATACATATTTTTTTTCGGATTTTTGCATCCAATATCATCTGCAAATTTTCTACTGGATTCAAGTCTAGAGATTTTAGAGGAGTTACCAGTCGTCTTCGAGTATTGTCGTAAGCATGTGCTGGTGATCACAGCAGTATGCTTTGATAATTATCCTGCAGAAAGTGAAAAGCTTCCTCTATGCATAATTCCTTGGCACAGTTTAATAAATTATGGCGCGACACATCAATGTATGTTAAACCTGTCCTTCCATTGTCAAAAAATTTTAAATGTCCTGCTCCATTAGAAGCTATACACCCCAAAAGTATAATATTCCCCCCAACATGCTTAATAGTTTGAAGTATACGTTATGGATCTAGAACAGTTTTATTTTTACGCCAGTTTTTTCGAATGCTTGATGCTAAGAAAATTCCGAATTTTTCCTCATCAGAAAAAATTACTGTTTTCCAAAAATCCAATGATTTACTTCTGTATGCGAAAGCGAATACTATGCGTTTTCGCCTATTTGTTTCGCTGATGAATGATGATTTTCCCTTGAGGTTCTTCCTTTTAAATCTGCATTGAGAAGAATATTTTTTATTGTTTGAGGTATTACTCTGATGCGAGAAGATGTCGCAAGGTCTCCAGCAAATTTTTGAACCGAACGCACAGGATTTTTTAAAACTTTTTTAACACTCTCTTTTTCCCTCATTGTTAGTTTGCTAAGAAGTCCTGGTTTTCATTGAATTTCAATTCTTTTAATTTATTCATAGTTTCTCACTATACATCCAATAGTTGTAATGGTAATTTAATAGCTTTTACAAATTCTTGTTGCGAATTTAAATTTTTATTATGCTCAATCATAGGATTTCATATATCTAGAGGTGCCTCTCTAGTATTAGGTTCTATACTCAATTACTTCAAGAGCAAATTAAATTAAATGTCAGACAAATATAATATGAACTTAAAAATTATTAACAGCTTCTGTAAAAGTAGTCCTTTGAACCATAAACACTATAAAACACAGTACATATCAGGATGGAGAAATGTACAAATACTTTTTTTGCAAGAAATTTTTAAACTTTTCCTATTAGAAAATTATTTTACGTCTTTATCGAAATTTTCTGTTGTGTAATTTAAAACGCACGGTAAACAGACTGTATTAAAACTATTTTTGACAAAATATCTGTTTTTATTTAGTTAAAAATTAAAAATTTTAGAGTGTACAAATACTTTTTTTGCCAACTGTATAGCAATGTGAAAAAAAAATATGTCGCTGCAAATCAACTTGGCGGTATTTTGACTGATACTTTTGAAATTCCCATATAATTCCAATTGTAACGAAAGCTTCGGAGTTTTAAATCGTGCTCCATATATTTTATTATCGTGTGCATGAATAAAATTGTATGATTTTTAAATAAATAAGGAATATGGAAAACTACATTTTCCTCCAAGGGCACACTGTAAGGACATTTTACTTCGTTTTTTTTCTCTGTTAAATTTATTTTTACTTACATATTCACTACCTATTTGTCTATTTTTATAATTGTTCTAGTAAAACTTTCATAAAAATAAAGGGGAAATTTATAATGATAACATTCTAATAATCAAAAACACCTGATATTATTAGAGTTACATAATAAGATTTTAAACTTTCAAATGAGTCCAATTTTTTTTTCAACTATAAATAATCAAAGCTAAGAACTTTTCAGCACCCCCTCATAGTTAGAAAGATCACATCAAAATACGATGTAAATGTCTCGTCTAAATATATTGTTAAATTACTTTTTTTTCAATATCACTTGGCCATTATA
This sequence comes from Maratus speculifer, assembly GCA_964019185.1. Lineage (NCBI taxonomy): Eukaryota > Metazoa > Arthropoda > Arachnida > Araneae > Salticidae > Maratus > Maratus speculifer. Next base: position 293,520,421 of record OZ025294.1, on the reverse strand, counting down.
AATATAACGTAATTTCTTTTATTTGCTGCTTTTAATGCAAATTAATGAATATAATATTTAAAAGCTTTCTTTTTTTGATACATGCGTGAAAGTACTTTTTAAATTTAAATTGTTTGCAATGTTATTATTTGACTATTTTAAGTACGACGTATTTTTTTTTTCCATTTACGGCGGCAGACTTATTTTAATGAATTCTTTCTCTTAATGTTCACACGTAAATATAATTTTATGACATAATTTTCAAGATTTTTTCGCTCTTAACTAGTAATTATTTATTTCTCATATAAAAGTTTTCTTTTCTACTTGTGGTAGTCGCATGTAAATATTTTTTTAATTGAAGGAAACATTATTTTTTTTATCATTTGGCAACAATTTAAAATAATAACCTTTACTAAAATATGTAAAAAATGTCTCACAAAATGCGGAAAATTTGAAGTTAAAACGGAAATAAATCCTCAAAAAGACAGTCAAATTTAAAATATAAATGCAGTCTGCACACCGGAACTTCTAATGTATAAAAGAATTTAAAAATGTTTAAATTTCTATTGTAGTTTTTGTTCTTATAATTTTTTTAATGGAACGATTTTGATCAACTTTAATATTAAATATCTCTTAAATTAATTATTCGATTTAAAAACTGCCTACATCAGGGTATTTATCAAACTTTTCTCTACAACATAGCCATATATTTTATATTTTTGTGTGCTGTGGTTTCTTAATAATAGCGAAGAAATATCAAAGTTCAGCGGTTCCCAAACTTTCTTGGTACGCGACCCACTTTTCAGCGAAAAAAATTTTTCACAACCCACCTTTCAGTAAAAAAAAAAAAAAAAAAAAAAAAAAAATCGACTTACCCAAAATAAAGTTGTGTATCAGTAAAGCAATTTTTATACTATCTTTATCCGCTCGACTATCCTATCCAACAAAAATGCAAATTTTCGTGCAGAAGATACACTATCAATAAAAACGAGAATCAGTAATCACAGTGTGTATAAGTAAATAGTAATTAAAATAATACACAAACTAGTAAGATAGATAAAAATGCGTTTAATTATTATGAAAACATAACTTTATAATCAGTGGGATTTCTGGTACTGGTGTTTGCCAATGTGGGAACATATATTAACTCGCAATTTGTTTCAGTATTTGTCTTTCAAAAACAAAAAAGTAGAAAAAGCATATGCTCATAAGCACGAAGTGTTGAATTTCATCAAGGACCTCAAAGCTGATTAAAATATTTCTAAATATTCTGTTCGTATATTAGTCTAGAAGGAAATTAAGGATTTTCCCTTGAAATATTATTTTCTGTTGAAATTGTCATATCTTTATTAACAGATGAAGAAAAAAAAAAGATATATTTTGATGACAAATATCGATTGTTCCGCGTTCCACCAAAACAACGGCCGCGGTCCGCCAGTGGATCGCGGCCCATAGACTGGGACCCGCTGCCATATACTTGACTAAAAATTCATTGTCAGCGGCGGTGACAGCGTTAGTTGCTTTTTTTAGAATATAGATATAATTCTTTATCGATTTTCATGAAAGTAACATCTTTTAGCATAGATGCTAAATTAAAAAAAATTATATGCAGTATCTATAAAAAAAAAAAAAAACAATAATATCCTGCAAAATGATCCTATTCTGAAAATGATTTGTGATTTTTATTCACGACTATGTGTCTGCCTTTTAAATTGGGGCTTTCAATGGACTTATCCGACAAATGAAATAATAACTAATCCCTAAGCTTGGAACAAGCTGATTTTAACGATAATTACATATTCGGAAAAAGCATCAGAATTAACACTTAGGAACATAAAAATTAAATCTATAAATGTAAAATAATAATAGTAATAATAGGCCGGGAATAAATGTCAGTACATCTTGTTGACAGCCATTTGACCATGAAGGCACCTGATTTTTACCCGCAGTCTTTGAAAGTTTTTTAAAAGAAATAAAATGAGCTTTATAAATCTAGTTTTAATGATTTTTTTTTTGCTTCTAGATTGAATATAAGAAAAAATATATAAATTCCGATTTTTTTTTTTCGTTTTGCGTGATTTTGACTGCGCTATTTTAACCTTTTTAGGACTAAGAGTTTTAACATAAAATCGTTTTGATAATTGCTCAATGCATTATATTCCTAGCAACCCTGAAATTTTGGCAAAACCTCTCTATTTCTTCAAATACTTTTCAAGAAATATTTCTGTGGTTTAAGAAAAATCTGTGCTTTAGTTGAATTATGAATACATTTCCATTCTTTTATTTGAGTTTTTAATTAATTTTTCTGCTCATTATTATAAATTTGAAATTCTTACTCGCATGTTCACCTGGAAAGGCTTTCGACAATCTTGAAGAAAATTTTGAGCCACGTAGAATTTATATAACAATTGTGACACACACACAGAAAAAAAAATGTAACTTTCATTTTATGGTATAGATATATTATTTTTAAATTTCTTTTAATCAGTCTGGAAATCATTTCTACTATTTCATAGTGAATGATTTCGACTTGCGATCAGTGGAATGTACTTATAAAAAAAGATTTATGATTTTTAATAGGCTTAGATTACACTTTGTTATTTAACTGCTATGAAGTACTCTTTTTCATTAATATTTTATGAATTTTATCTCATTTAAATATGTACCCTGACTCTTACAGGAACACTTTTAGATTACACTTCTTAAATATATTTCTTGAGGTATCATTATGGATGGAGTTACCGTGATACGAGTGGTTCGCCAAATCAGAATAATAAGATTGGTAAGTAAATCGCTGATTAATATATATATTTTTTTGTTTTTATCAATAGTTTTATATTTAACAAATACTTTGATCACCTCTATATTTTAGCAATATTAATTTGATTTAGAGTAATTGCTTGAAAATTAGTTTACCTATTGCTTCGACTAAGTCCCATATATCTTTATTTACAGATTTCCTGTCGTCGTTCCAAATCTATAAATCACCTTCTGTGAGAGCAGTCAATAATTTTCCATTTTATTCCTTATTTCTGTGAAAAGTAATAAAAAAATATTAAAAATACACCAGAAAAAGGAAATTTGGAAAAATAACTATCCGAAATTTCAAAGCAGAATCGATGCTTTAATCCTCTGGCGTAATTGTGCCTTTGGATTGGTTAGATTAATCAAAATTTAACTAACGATTTGTGCATATTAGATTTTATGCCCCTGACCCCCTTTAAGAAAAATATTTCTGATAATTCACTATAATCTTCCGGCATTGCTATTTTTATTATATCTGTGTCTTCCGGTAATAGCCAGATAAGGCACATTTTTAATATTTTGAGTAATTAACGTTTAAAGTTTTCAAATGTATTTTTATAATTACTTTTATAAAATAGATTAGAACTTAATAATTTTCACTACATTCAATTAGGATATAAAACCCCCTTTTTTTGTCAAAATAGTTATATAAAAATGGTTTTTATTAATTGAGAACCAATTAAATTTTTTTTTTCAATTTGAAATGAAAATTTATAGTCGCCCTATGACGGGAACTATTCGATTTTCATTTTTCAGTACTATGGCAGATGAAAGTACTCTTTTAAAGTTACATTTTCCCAAATTATCGCAATTTTTTTCAAAAATGCGCCTTACCTGGTTATTACCGGAAGCCACAGATATGACCATTGGGCTCATATGTTTTTTTCTATTAATTTTTAATTAACAGCAATTTTTGTATCAAAGTGTTTTAACAAATGTGAGTGTGCTTTGCCAAAAGCCCATTTCTAAATTCTACATATTATACTTATTTCATTGTTTCGCATCTTAAATGTGCACAAAAAACAGGAGTTGTTATCTTAAGTAATATATGTGATGGTTATTTGTGTTTTAGGCTAATATAAATCAGCCCGGCCCTGAAGCCCCTCTTGTGCAACAACAACCTCAATTGCCCCCACCGCCTCAAAGAAACAACAGATGCCTAAGTAAGTTTGATAACTGTTTATTTATATATATATGAAAAGTTCATGTTTTTATTTCATGAAAATGAAAAAAAAAAGAAACTTAGATAACAACAATTTTGTTTTTATTTCTTTTTAGCTCACAGGTTATCATAGCCTGAGAGCTTATGTGCCCGCCCGTTCTGTATGTATGTACATACGTACGTTCGTTCCTTCGTGCGTACGTGCGTAACGCGATAACTCATGATAAAAATATCCGATCCACTTGAGATTTTGTATATAGATATATCCTGATAAGGAGCTTCCCTGATTTTTTGGAGGTCATTCGATATGTATAAGTGGGAGGACGGGGGGTTCATGCCCCTCCGCTTAATTGATATAAATGGGTTTTTCATGCAGGATTATCAGTTTTATTTCAAAATTTAGATATAGGATCATTCTGATAAGGCACCTCCGTGATTGGTATTAGGTGTTCATTGGATAAGTATAAACAGGGGGAACGGGGGTTCTAATGCCCCTCCCCTTAGTTTATATAAAAGGGTTTTTCATGCAGAATTATGAGATTTTGTTCAAATCTCGGAATAGTTTTGGAAGTTTAATGGTTAAGTATCAAAGAGGGAAATAACTCCTCTTAAATTATATAAATAGGTTTTTATTAAGAATTTTCCGATTTGCTCTGAATTTTGGATATAGATTTTTTATATGATAAAGCATGTTCTTGATTAGTTTAGAGGGTTCAATGATTAAGTATAGAAAGAAGAAATGGGAGGAGCTGTTTCCCCTCCTTATTTTCTTTCGAACATTTTTTTCATTGAAATTTTCTTTCATTGAAAATATAAGGCTGTAATGTACAATCAGTATGTGTAGCCTGTGAGCTCAATGCCGTAAGTTTAACTGGACAATATTCTTTTTTTTTATTTTTTTCATTAACAAGGAAAAACCGGGGAAAATAGCACGTGAAACGTAATGAGGTGCATTCGTACTATAACAGAGCCATTTCGTGTAATGGTAAACAGTACTTCGGATATTATATGGGGTCCGAAATCCTTTGTTTGTGCCTGTAAATACTATCTGCTTTCAATTATACTGGAAGTATGTTGTAGTAAACCTCAGCAAAATATATCAATTTCATAAAATTTAAAATAGTTTAATAGTATTAATACGCGCCCAATCAAAGTTTCCCCCTATACCATTATGTAATTGAATACTTTTGTGCGACCCTGCAAATTAATTACAAATATACTTTGCACCACAGAGTGTGCAAAATGTATTTTAATATATACTTCATAGATGCATATCAATTGTATTATGTTCGAAAAAGTATAATTTTATTAAAATGCACTTGAAACTGTTCTTTCCTATTGGCTGTAAGGTAAGGGAATACTTTTGATTGTCCTTGTAGTTAAACAGTACATCCGAGTTTCATAAAATTTGAAATGACTCGACAAAATTATGCAACAGTTATATATTTTAAATTTCAAACGGTTCGGTTGGATAGATTTTACTCTTTGTATACGGACATACGAACAGATTGAACGACGACTATAAGTCTACATATTTATATGTATTTATGAGCTCTACTTATTACGAACGCATCTAAAAAAGAGGGATTGTTCTTAAAGCTCTCTAGTAGCAATAAAATATTGAACATACATAGGCGTAGCCAGCCTCTTGAACGGGGGGGTGCCCAAATTTTTTAACTTGAACATGTTGGGTACAAACAATATCTTATGTAAAAAACCTAATAAAACGGAATCCCGTAAAACCTATCAAATTTCCGTTTTAGACAGGTTTTTTGCGGAAGGTATAATTGTGTAGAACTTCTTTTAAAAAGGACCCAAACGCAATCTTTCATTGCGTGAAGAAGGATGAGAAATTGCTTAACCCTTTCCGGCACACTGTGCGCGGTCTGGGATACCTAATTTTAATTCCGAAGTTGCAAACGGCACCAGTAATATTTTGGTAAAATTTTGCTTTAACAATGGAAGCTTAAATTAAGGAATTCAAAATATTTCAAAAATTCGTTTGTGAATTCCGATGTCAGTCGATAATTTCTCATTTTAGTACAGATTTTGCCCGTGCCGGAAAGGGTTAAAACTAAATCTAATGGACAGGGGCGTGCGAAGAGAAAACTGCTCCCGGGGCACAGTTACAATTTGGCGCCCCCTCCACCCAACTTTTTCTTGTAACAGCCAAAAATGACGTTGGTAGTATAAATTTGGCGCCCCATAAAATTCACGCCGGGGCAGATGCCCCCTTTCGCACGACGCTGCTAATGGATAAGAAAAAGATATATAAACATAAATAAAACATGATAGATATAAAATAAAGATATCCGTAAACATAAATCTGTAATTATCACAAGTTTTCATTTCAAACAGCAATAAAATACTAAAATAAATAAGCACGACTTTAGTTCCCCCCGTCATTTTGATCAAAGTAGCATTGAAATAACTTGTAGTACGCAATTTAAAGTGAAAAATAGTTCTTATATTTTCTACTCATGAATAAATAAAATTTTACCTTTAAAAAAAAATGAGCCCATACGAATGTCAAAATATGATCCCAAAAAACGAAATTTAGCAAACCAACGAACCAACCTCCATATTAATTTAAATTTTGCGTAGCATCATTTCTTATTTTCAGAGGAAGCACAGATTTATACTAGAGATGAGTTCGGGCTCGATTTTTGAAACCCGCGCCCGAAAGATTTTTAGTACATTGGAGCACGAGACCATCCGAGCCAAGGGCGGATCTGGAGAGTCCTCAAGGGGAGGGGGGGCGATTTTAAAAATTGCGAGACTTGCATCCTATGCGCGGGCAGGGCCGTAGCTAGAAGTGAACAATAGGGGGGGGGGGGGGGCTCAAGAGAATGTAAGGGGTGCTCATAATTTTTTTTCTCCCTCTCTAACGCAGAAAGATAAATTAGTGCCTATTCACACTGTAGGTACAACGTTTCTCGTTAAACTGTTGTAATAACTTCATTTTATGCTAAGAAAAGTATAGGATGAGGAAAATTTGGAGTGTATAACTGGTGCAAAATTAAACATCCTGTTAGCTTCATATGTGTAAATAGGATGAGGGAGTGTTGAAATACTTATTTTAAAAACGATTTAATAACTCTGCAAAACTCTGAAAGGGTCTCAAAACTAAATTAGATTTTTGAACAGAATTTCATTTCAATTTTCGGAACATTTAGTGACCTTGGAACTTTTTCCAGGGGGGTCTGAGCCGCCCATAGCTTCCCCCTTAGCTACGGCCCTATGCGCAGGTCAGGGCTAATATTTTCACTACGGGTCGGGTTTGGGTCCGATTAACTTCTATATTTTCTGCGGGTCGGGTTTGGGTCCGGTGGAGTTTTTTTTTCAAGCGGGTCGGGTTTGGGCCCATTTGATTTCTACTTTTTTCTGCTGGTCGTTTAACTAATCAGAGGCGTGTGAACAGAAAACTGCGCCTGAACAAAATTTCAGCTTGCCCCCCCCCCCTCCCCAGACTACTTTTCTTGTGACAGGCAAAAATGACGTTGGTAATATAAATTTGACGTCGTTTAAATTTCCGAACCCAGGACGACCGCCCCCACCCTTTCGCACCAAGCTGTAACTAATACTTTTTCTGTGGTTCGCATTTGGGTCCATTTGACTTTTGCAGTGGGTCAGGTTAACTTCTTTTGCTGTGGGTTGCGTTTGGGTCCGGATGACTTCTTTTTTGTGCGGGTCGGGTTAACTTCTACTTATAATATAAATCATAATAGTAAAGCTGTACAATACGAAGAAAAGTAAATTAAAAAAAAATGCATTTCTTAAGATTTCGCTAAACAAATGTGCAACATGAATATATTTTTTATAAATAATAAATAAGATTCCAGCCCAAATTGGGTTCGGAGTGAAGAATTGCACGAGTTGTTTGGTAAAAAATAGTATATAGAATAAAGTTTGGTATAAAATAAAATTGTACTTTATACATAAAAAAAGTCTCATATTTTGTCTACTTTAATAAGAAAATATTATGGACATGTTAATGAAGTGTGTTTCATGAATAAATGCATGGAACTTGTAGAAATTATTATCGATTATTTGTCAAATCGAACATTTATCAATTTTCTATAAAAAGTGCACATTTTTAACTATAATCATTTCAATCCTCATAACAATCTTTTGGAATAGGCGTGACCCAGACAATAACATTAAATTAAAAGTTTTAAATTACGATGCTTTTATAGGAATAAAGGAAACACTGCTCAATTGCTTTCTATCGGAATAATATGGAAATTAAATTTACTTGCTACCAAAAGTGACTTCATAAATTGCAGAGTAACTGATTCAGCATCATCAGAATTCACAAAAAAGCAACAATCACTAAAATTATTTCCATATGAAAAGCGATTACGACCTGTGTAGGCTGTGTACAATAGTAATCTAAATTATGCGCCAAAAGCAAACTAAAATTAGAAGAAAATATCCTCTTCACATTAAATGTCTAAATAATAATGATAATAAACAACTCTATTACCAGGCATGTCAAACTCGTTGACCATCGCGGGCCAAATTTATCCCAATTCATACAGAGTCGCGGGCCACATTAAAAATATTTTAATGAATTTTATTTTTTTCATACCGAATGATTTGTGTGTCCAATTAAAAAAACAATCTTGTAAAATAAATAAATATATAAATAATAAAGCGAAAAACTGGAAAATTTTAAATAAATCACCGTAAAAATTTAAATATAATACTTAATAAGTAAAATCATAATAGTACAAAAATACAATATTAAGTGTATTACACTGATTTTTACTTTTCTTCTTTTAATTTTGCGATTGCTTCATTTTATAAAAGCCAATCGCTGTAGGAACGCAGTATTTGCACTGTAAATGCATTTTTTAAAAGTCAAACTTTATTCGGTCAAATTTTTCAGAATCAAGTAAAGAAATATAAATTATAACGATTGTGCTTACAATATGAAGTGTACATTACTGTTCTGTGTTAACTGTACAAATTTTGAAAAAAAAAATGGTTGGCAATATTGCAACCACGACTAGTGAAAGTGTGTTTATATAAAGTGTATTTTCTGCGCCAATCATGCACTAAATCAAGCAGAGGGAAAAAGTCGAAATTCTTGGAGGGCCACAAATAAATTATTGGCGGGCCAATTGTGGCCCGCGGGCCACGTGTTTGACATGCCTGCTATTACAAAATACCCTCTGCTACAGACAAAAACCAAACTACGGACAAATTCATTATTCCCGCTTTTTTGTTGGCGCCAGAACATCGTCGGAAATGGCTAAATTAGGTTTGTAGAAGTGACTAATAATTTACTCTTAAAATAGCATTCTAAAGCTAAAAAAACACAATTTCTGCTACCCCTTCATTCTAATCAAAATGTCAATATAGTGATTTGAAAAGGAACAAGTAATGTTTAAGGGGGGGGGGGGGAGGCAAGTTCTTTTAATATTTTCTATTCATTGATAAATAAAATTTATAGGTTTCAGAAAAAATGAGTCCGGGTCCGAGCACTGTCTCTTCTCTAATACAGACATTTAGGAAGAATGACTCCAGGCAGGGCTCGACATGGAAGAAAAACAAGTCTGGCCCGACCCAAATCATCAGAAAAAATAAAGATCAGGATAATGCCCGGCTCTAAAAGTCAGAAAACCTGACCCAGCCCAACCCTAGGGTGTGTGATCGCCCCTCCTCCCCACCTTAGATCCGCCTCTGTATGATTATGCGCCGACATTGGCCTTCAGCCTAAGTCCTATTCCATGAAGATCTCTCATGTTGGTTTGAAAACCTTTATGGGCCCAAGGGGGGGGGGGGCGATCGCCCCATCGCCCCCCCCCCCTAAATCCGCCATTGGTCCGAGCCCGATACAAAAAGTATACAAAAATAAATAAATAAAAGATTTAATGATATTTTAAAATTGTTTCAAATGTGATATCCCATTTTTAAAATTTTCTTATAAAATTTACTGTTAAATAAAAATTTAAATTCAAGCTTATGAAAAGAGCAATTTGCTTTCAAATAAAAATATCCTTCTTACCTAAAATTATTCCCATATTTCTTGTCCTTTAAGAAGAAAATTTGATGGACATAAAAGAAGTGTAATGAATACATGGATAGAGTTTATAGAAATTACTATTTATTTGCTGAAGAATCAAAAAACGTTTTCAATTTCCTATAAAAGTACATCTTCAGGCGTGTAGTCGTAAAAAATCCACAGGTTACACGATCGACGCAGAGGGTATATGCCCAAGGCACAGAGTATATTCTATAGAGTACATTCTATGGGTTTCATGAGAAACAGAGGGTTATACGGTGTTCCTTAAAAAAATCCAGAAGGTATACCCCAGTAGACCCTTCACTACATCCCCTGTACATTTATCTATAATCAATTCATTTCTCTTAACAATTCCCCATGACTGACGGGAACCTTAAAATCAACGCAAATAAAACATTGATACAGTTATCTTAAAGTTCCGTTGTTTTTATGGGAAAAGAAGAAACATTAATCGAATGTTTTCTGTAGGAATAACATGTAAAATATGTTTACTTACGAAGGGAAATCAGCATAAGCAAAATTCATGATGACAAACAGAAAAAAAAATACAATGCTGTTTGTCATATGAAGAACGATTATGATTCGTGCACAATCAAATAATTTGCAAACCTCAAGCATCTAGTCTGCATCAAAAACGAAGAAATCATTCTCTAACAAAATAAATAAATAAACGATCGAATTAAAAAACATCGTCTGCCTTAAACGAAAATCCAACCAGAAGCTAATTTATTATTTCTGATTATTTTGATAGGCGCCTTATCAATTAATCGTCGACGAAAATGCGGTAGACATAAATCTCCATGCATCACAAATTTTCTTTTGAAGCAACAATCAACTATTGAAACACATAAAAAAAATATTTTTATTTTTCTTTCGTTTTGATCAAAATAACACTGAAATGACTTGAAAAAGAATAAATAATTTTAAAAGAAAAATAGTAGTTCGTTCAATCTCTTCTACACATAAATGTTTTTTAATTCTCATAAAGAATGAGCCCGAGCCCCCCCCCCCGGGCCCGAACACTAAAATGAAAATAGAGCCCGTGCCTACTTCGGACCCGGGTTTGGGCTTGGGCTTTCGTGCTGGGGCTGAGCCTGTCTCATCTCTAATTTGTACAACCTTCCACCCCCTCCGTTCTCAGGAGTAATCATATGGTGGAATTATCGTTTCACATCTGTATTTTTTTTTTTTTTTTTGCTCTTATCTAGACTTTAGATAACAAAAGCAAAGATATAAATAGTAGTTTCTAACCTTGTCGAGAATTTACTCTAATTTTTATGGAAATATGCATGCAATAGACAGGTGTTAAAAAAATTCCATAAAGAAACGACACCAAATTGGGATTATAAAACCAATTTTTATGATTTACTGTGATTAATACAGATTCTAGTAAATATTCTAGTTTTAAAAAAGATGAATAAAATAATTTTCTTAAAAAGAAAAAAATAAAGAATCAAGGTCTCTTCTTTTATGACATTTCAAAACATAGACTGTTAGTTTTGATTAACTAATTGAACTAACTTTGCTTACATTTTTCTTCTTTTTTCTTTTTTAAATTTTTATTTAAAAAAAAAATAATCTTGGATCTGCACGAGCGGGGGGGGGGGGGGTGCCCGGGCACCCAGGGCACTCCCCCTGGCTACGCGCATGACATATAACTGTAGTACCATTTGCCACGTTTACCATTTTTGACTTGTTATAATTTAAATGCCATTTAAATTTTGCTCTATACACCAGTTACTATTAAGTTTTCTATTTCCTTTTCAGATGCTTTTGCCCTTTTGGTGATTTATTTTGTTGGCATCGGCAGCTTAGTTCTTGGTAAGTAAATGTTTTGCTGTAGCATTTTCAAAGTGATTTAACTTTTTAATAACAATTTTAATTTTTCTTAAGAAAGGTGTTATAGTAAAAATAAAATACATTGACATGTTTCGGAACCGTCAAATAAGTTCCATAGTCATAATATAAATAAAACAAAATTTCAAAATATTTCTCGGACAATACAAATGACACGCGACAATGAGATATAAATAACAAAAAAAAAAAAAAACAAAAACAAAAAAAAAAAACACGCGCTCTATTGCAAAAAATTAAATTAAAATATAGACCATGATCTAAAACTTAACTAAAAATAAATAATAAGTTTTAGATCATGGTCTATATTTTAATTTAATTTTTTGCAATAGAACGCGTGTTTTTTTGTTATTTATATCTCATTGTCGCGTGTCATTTGTATTGTCCGAGAAATATTTTGAACTTTTGTTTTATTTATATTATGACTATGGAACTTATTTGATGGTTCCGAAACATGTCAATGTATTTTATTTTTACTATAACACCTTTCTTAAGAAAAATTAAAATTGTTATTAAAAAGTTTATATAAAAGGTGAATATTTTAAAATCTGATGATTCAAAAAATCAATTGGATTTAATTAACTTTTTATCACAGTGATTTAACTTGTATTTAAGTTTTTAAATAATCCTTTTATAATTCCTAGTACAGTATCGTGCACGTAAATTGGAAGATGAAAAAAAATTCTATAGTTTTGGCTATAGGATGCATTATAGAGAAAATCACACTTATTGCAAATAAAAAATGCTTACAATAAAGTCCCACTATTCCGAAAATCCGCATTATTCCAAATTCCGAAAAAAATGCCGATTTTTTTTTAATTTAACAACGGGAAAAATTAAATAGACGTTTGTGAAAAAACGTACATTTATTATTATACAAATAACGTTAAATAGAAACATACATAAAGACATAGAAACATACATAGAGCTTCATGAAAAGGCCTGAAACCAAATTGGAATGAAAGCTGATTAGTTACAGTACTTCATTTTTAGAATTCAGTAGAATCATTTCTAATCACTGCTAAACTTAAAAAATAACTAACTTACACACACTTAATGTTATTGCAACTGGATCTGATAACTGTTATATTTGCGAAATGTGGTCGATATCCAAAGGATGCTGTACAAGTTTAGCAGACTTCCAGATTTGTAAGCATTTTTATGCTCGGCAAGCAAATGGCGCTTGTACATTAAAAGTGAAGTTTTTCTTGTAGATTGGTTCACTAGTTAAAGAAAAAAAAATTTCGCCGATGAATGAGTCCTTTAGAGTTCTATCTGAATACACAGTCTTGCTTTAATATTGTGCTTTAACCTCCTCATTCCTGATGCCGCACACTGGAGACACTAAATACTTTAAATTAATTTAAATGTTTCTTGAATTTGTAGAAAGTGCTTTTGGACCTTTTTAATAAATGCAAGCATATCATGAGCATTGATGTATTGACTGATACATCGATGGAGGTATTTTAGAATTATTTTAACACTTTTCGGTGTAGAGCACATTCATTGCTTATATGTTGAAATTAATGCCTGACATCGGAATTTGAAAACAACTTTATTTGTAAATAAGAAAAAGACATATTTCACGTAACTAATAATCCGAATATTTTTTTATCAAAATTCTGGTGCCAGTATGGCCTTTTGGAATTAAAACTAAATGGTTTCTACCGCCTCTCAAAGGTTTAAAAAGTTTTTGTGGTTCCTCGTAAAAGTTACCTCAAGACTGAGGAGATTAAATTTTCTTTGATTTTACCTGTTTGTAATTATTAAATGTAAACAAAATGTATAGTTTTCTGGTGTGAATGTTATAAGGAGCAAAAAATTAGTCCGATACGTTTGCATTTTTGATTTAATGTTGACTCTAATCCGTTTTAGCAGGGTGCAACGCCTTTGGTCCTTTTTATTCATTTGTGTGCCCGGCAGCTCTTTTAAATCCTTCCGATATGCCTGGTAGACCTTTTTAACACTTTCTGTGCGCCCCGTGACAATTCATTTGATCCCGGGAAAATATCGCAAATTCTACGGAAATCTAAACAAACCAGTTCAAAATATCTTGGGTGAACAAAATACAAGCGTGCCTTTTTGAAAAACAGTTTTCCTTTTATTAGAATAGTGTTATTTTTAGAAAAAAAATTACCCTATTATTAACCCTTTTGAAACAAAAAAATTACACTTATTTACAATAGTGTTCCCTTTAAAAAAAAATTCCACGAGGCGGTCCTCCTAGCATCAACACTATAATTCTATAAGTATTTTTTTTTTACTTGTATGTCTAATACGTTGTAATATATGTTTTAATTTTTAATTTCTTTTATCGCAGGAGCCGTGCGCATAAATGACTGTCCTGCCGAAAAAATGCTCCCGACAGGTTTAATTATTTTCGGTGGGATGCTGATGGTATCACGTCTTCTGAACTGTGTGTACGATTGCCGAAGCGTTTGCGAAGAAGAATGTAATGAGGATACTCCACCGTGTCTGGTACTGCTAAATCTGCTTTTTTGCTTAGCTGAGTTTGGAATGTTTATTGCTCGTAAGCTATTTTTTTACATTTTATTGGTATTTTCTTATAACAAAGGTAAAAAAATTGCTTTATAAAATGTCTGGTTATGTTTGGCATTTTGTTGCTAATGGTACTTCAAAAGTAACAATTAAAATTCTAGCAGTATAAAACACAAAAATGTAAATTAGTTTTCTGTTGTCCTCTTATTAGCCCACAATATGCTATTTGTTTCGCCCAGCAACTAAAGTATCGTCTCGAAAGAAGGATAAAACAAGTTGGAAATTGCACGTGAAGCGTAGCAAATGAGGTGCGCTCGTACGATAACGAAGTTTTGAAAATATCACTCTCATATATCAATCTCATAAAATTGTAAATAGTTACAATTAAAATGCGCACCAAACAATGTTCTCTCTATACCATTATGCAATGGAATACTTTTGTGTGCCCTTGTAAATCAATAACAAATATTCTTTGCACCACAGATTATGCAAAATGTATATTATAATATGTACTTTATAGATGCATATCAATTTTATTACGTTCGAATGAGTGTAACACCATTAAAATGCATTCGAAACATTTTTTCCCATTAACTGTAATGTAACGGAACATTTTTGATTATCCATGTAGTTGAACTATGCATCCGATTTTGATAAAATTTGAAATAACTCGACAAAATTATGTAAAAATTATGTATTTAAAATTTCAAACTTTTAAAATGCATTTGAAACTTTCTCCCCCATTGACCGTAATGAAACGGAATCCTTTTGATTGTCCCTGTAATTGATCTATGCATCCGATTTTCAAAAAATTTGAAATGACTCGACAAAATTATGTAATAATTATGTATTTTAAATTTCAAACGATTTAATTGGGTAGTTTTCGTGTTGTTATATGCGGACAGACAGACGGACAGACTAACGGACTGAACGACAACAATAGGTGCTATGTATTTACATAACTACGAACGCACCTAAAAAAGGTTCCGTTATAAGCCAGCCGTAAAATAAAGTAATTGTATCGTTGTACTGTTAAATACTGATAATCTCTATTGCAACTTTTTAACATTAAAGTCATAAGCATAGCATATTGTCAATTTTATACCATCGTATTGGAGGAAAAAATTACTTTTAAATGCAATTTGTGTGAAAATTGCATCTCAATTCATTTTTGAGATATTAATTTTTTATAGTTTTTAGTGTCATTTTTTTTCTTTTTTTGGCAATTAAAGAGCTCCATTTTTGTAGAAAGTAAGGAGGTTGCAAAATAGTAAATTATTTTATCTTTTGGAAGTCATTCTCTCATAACAACTGAAAAAAATTGTAATTTGAATACGTTCTATATTGAAAAAAATGTAACCCAATAGCGATGTCTTATGCATATTTTTCTGCAAATGTTGTTCAAGACTGGATCGTAAGCATAGAATTCTTTATCGGATGCAAATGACGTCATATTATATTTTAAAAAGTGTGTTTTATGTCTACAAACAGAGTTTTAAAATTGAATGTATTTACTATCTATTTTTATACATTTTTTCTTTCCTTCAGGGGCAGCATTTAATTCTGAAATAATAGAATTCCTGTTTTCTAGTAAACAGATATTATTGAATACCACCGAAAATGCATGTGTACTCTCTATAATATTTGCGCAAGAATGAGGAGGAAAATAGATATAAATTTAAACTGAAACTTTTTAAAACTTTACTTCTTTTTTTTTTTTAGTTTATTTTCTGCATGCGTAAATTTCGGTTGACTTAGTTTTATCAAACAAATGAAAGTATACAGGTAGTTTAGGCATTTTTTTCGAAAGTATTCGATTTAGTGTGTTTCTGTATAAACTTCTGCAAGAGCCCAAATAAAGTAAAACCTCCATAACGGACACTCCCGAATAGCGGACATTCTATTTAACGGACAGTTTTCCAATCCCCACTCCCAAAACCTAAATTTTTGTATGTTTAACCTCTAAATAACGGGCATTCCGAATAGCGGACACTTTATTCGGCGATAAAGGATGAAAAAGTATGTAAAAAGAAAAAAATTAAGAAAAAGCAAAAAGGCCTCTGAATTTATCAGAACAACGTGTCACAAATTTTGTGATCACAGATAAATGTAGATGAAGAGCTGGGGAAAATCCCCCCCCCCCCCCCCACGTTCAGTGCTAAATTCAGGGTGTTGCCCGGGAGGAAATCTCCCAGAGCATTGAAATGTCACCCAAGAATATTTTGAGATTTTTTGCTTTTAAATGTCAAAAAGTGCAATCCTTCCCTTCCCGCCCGGAACTCTACAGTGTCCAATAACGTAACATAGAAAAACTAATTATATGTAATCGCAAGCAAAAGGAAACTTTTGTAACCCATTATTTCACGAGAATATAATAAACAGTGGATAAAAGTGTGCACAAATTTATTTCAATTTTATTGATTAATTATATAATAGAGGTTTTAGGACATATAAAAGTAAATTAATGAAAAATTAAGCATTTCTTAGCGATTTTTGAATCTCTGAGGCTTTCCCAATAGCGGACACCTCCGAATAGCGGACAATTTCTGCGTTCCCGAGGTGTCCGTTATTTAGAGGTTTTACTGTAGTACATTAATGCTTTAGACAGGGAGGCGTCAGCACAGATAATCATCTCATCTAGTTAGAAAATCGATTCGCATATTAAAACACAATCGGTTTGCTATGTCATAGCTTGGTGGAAAACACCTGAAAACTTGATTTTAGCGGTTGACTCGTTGATTTATCATTGTATTTTTCTACTCCCAGTCTTCCATGTTTTCATAACTTTGGGTGTAGCAAAACTAAATGATAAACCTATGGGTCAACCGACACATTGGATTTTTAGATGCTTTCCACCAAGATATGACTTGGTAGACCGATTGCGTTTTAATATGCGAATTAAGTTTAATTAATCCTGGAATTTCGGCCGTGAACTTGATGAGGTAATTGCCTGTGCTGCTCCCTCCCGGTCTCTATTTATTGCTTTCTGTTTTCTTGCCTCTTTTTTCATTTTCTAGAATTTAATTTGAGATAAATCTGGTCAAACGTCACGTAATTTGACTGTTTTATTTAGAAACAAAATGCCACGGTACTTTATATAAATAAGCATCATGTCGTACATAAATGTTTTATAAGATGGATTTTATGCAGTGATGTTACGAGTAACTGTGGATAATAGTAAAGCAGCGGATACCAATGTAGGATGCATGCCCCAACGGGAATGGGGTGTTTTCGAAAAACAACTCAAAATGTGATACTCAACCATTTTCTCCTTTTTTAAGACGAGAACGAAATGTAATACATAGAAAATTCAAAAATAAATTGATAAATTTTTTCTACTGTGTTTTGAAAAAGCTGTCTATTAAAACTTAATATACTAATTGATTTTACTCCTTTAAGAGCCCACAATAGTCACAGGAAAAGTACACAAAAAGACCCGGATGACCATGTAAAGTCTATGGGAGCGTTCTTTTCTAATATCTCGTTCAAATTTTAATATTTTGACATGATTTTTTTTGCATAAAATAGTTCAGGACGATCTACAACCGGGCTAGTTTTTACTTTTTCGATTTTGGTTTTAGATTTTTTTTAAAAAATTACTTTAATTTTCAAACCCGGTTTAAACCGGTTCTGAAACTGAAACTATCATAATATAAAAAATATATAACCAAAATCGAAAAAGTAAAAACTAGCCCGGTTGTGGATCGTTCTGAACTATTTTATGCAAAAAAAATCATGTCAAAATATTAAAATTTGAATGAGATATTAGAAAAGAACGCTCCCATAGACTTTACATGGTCATCCGGGTCTTTTTCTGCACTTTCCCTGTGACTATTGTGGGCCCTTAATTGCCCTACATGATTTTATTTTTAAGATTTTTTGTGAGTTTTCTGGTTATTTCTCTGTTTTACAATATTTTAAACTACCCTAATAGCATGCATGGTCACAGTGACGTCACTGTGAGTCACTTTGGTCACTTCACATCTGTGAGCAAAATGCCACCACTCAGTAACGTCACATTGTGACTGAGATGTGACTTTTTAAAAATCTTTAGAAATTTTTAAATACCCTTCAAAACATGTTATTTACTTTTAAAAACTTTTTTCTGGCAATTTAAATATCATCGCTTCCCGTAAGACATAGTGATGTCACTGCAACGTCGTTGTGAAGTCACATTGTGACTTTGTGACCATCGATTGTCGATGTGAAGTCACAGTGACTGAAATGTGAAGTCGTTATGGCCGTTTTAGAGTTTTTTTTGTGACGTCCTATTGTGACCACTTTGTGATGTCACAATGTGATAAATTTGTGAAAAATGTGTCATTTGTGACTACTTTGACATTAACATTGTGACGAAACTGTGACAAAAGCGACGATATTTAAATTGCCAGAAACATGTTTTTTAAAGTAAATAACATGTTTGAAGAATATTTGTAATTTTCTAAAAAAATTTTAGAAAGTCACATCTCAGTCACAATGTGACGTCACTGAGTGGCTGCATTTTCATCACAGATGTGATGTGACCAAAGTGACTCACAGAGACGTCATTGTGGCGTCACTGTGACCATGCATGCTATGAGGGTTTTGTCACAGTTTCGACACAATGTTAATGTCAAATTAGTACATTTTTCACAAATTTGTCACATTGTGACCACTTTGTGAAACGTCACAAAAGAGCTCTAAAACGGCCATAACGACTTCACATTTTAATCACTGTGACTTCACATCGACGTCACGTGACGTCACACCGACAATCGATGGTCACAAAGTCACAATGTGACTTCGCAACGACGTTGCAGTGACGTCACCATGCTTTACGGGTATTTTGTCTATTTATTGAATACTCTTACACAGTAAACTCTCGATTTTCCTCGAGCGGATCATCCGCATTGTTAACCAACGAAACCAAGAAACAAAAGAAAGTGAGCCACAACGCAGCTATAACTTACATTAATGACCTTATACAGTATTCAGAGGATGAAAATAATGCATCACTTTGCGATAAAATAGTTTTAAAAGACTTCAATCCCAAATAAAGAAGTGTATCAATACAAAAAGCAGAAAAAAAGGAAACTTTTTGCTGATTTCTTAAAGAAACAAATCTACAAATTTGTAAGAAGGAAATAATTTTATGATTCCTTAAATAATAAGCATGTTTATGTTACCTATTTTGCGTATAAATTGCTCAGATATATGTTTTTATTATTTATTGTGTATATAAACTGTTCAACTGAATATTTATGCAGATTTGTTTCTTTTTTACACAATATTGTAGATTATCTGCGATAGCCGTGCCACTCAATTCTGCAGATAATCAGGAGTTTAATGTATTTGTATCCGAAGTACATATCTCATGTAATGGCCAAATAAATGACAGAGCATATTAAAAACGCTATGTCTATTTCACTGTACCAATTATACACTTTAATCTTAAAATGGACGTTGTATATTTCGATGTCTAATATTCATAATGATTTTACTTTTATTTCATAAGTTAAAAAATTTTGGGGAAGGATTTCATATGGAGACCAGAGCACTTTACCGGTTCCTTTTTAAAAAATCAGTCTCTCGTTAGGTTTCAACCATAAAAATAGAATTTGGGGGTTTTAAATAATAAGAAATGTATGTTATGAACGTGTGTGGGGGGAGGGGAATACAGTTTATAAATATATTTGTGTATCCCTGTAAATACTATCTGTTTTCTATTACACAGGAAGTAAGTTGTAGCAAACCTCAGCAACGAATATCAATTTCAGAAAATGTGAGATAGTTTAACATAATTAAAATGCGCCTCAGACAATGTTTTCTCCTATACCATTATGTAATGGGGCACTTTTGTATGGCCCTGTAAATGAATAACAAATATTCTTTCACCACAGATTGTACATAGTTTATATTTTAATACATACTTCATAGATTCATTTTAATTTTATCTTGTTCCAAAAGGTGTTTTATCATTAAAATGCATTTAAAACTATTTTTTCCTATTAGCCGTAATGTAACGGAGTACTTTTAATTGTCCCTGTAATTGAATTATGCATCCGATTTTCATAAAATTTGAAATGTCTCGATAACATTATGCAACAATTATACATTTTAAATTTAAAATGACTCGGCTGAGCAGTTTTTGTTTGTTTGTTTGTTTTCTATTATATACGTATGGACAGACAGACGGGCGGACTGAACGATAACTGTGCTACATATATTTATATAATTACGAACTCACCAAAAAAGGGAACTACGGGAAATTCTTTTTTGTTATTTAAAAAATAATTTTCTTTGTTAAGGAGTTTGGAATATGAAAAAGGGTTTAAGTATTTAGAATATTTTCAGTTTTCTATAATACGAGCATGTGTTAAATTGAATTCTCTAATTTTCTCCTGTGGCGCGATTAAAATAAACTATTAATAAAGAATTTATTAAAAAATAAGGCCTTTATTTATTTATCCTGTCTCACCTTACTGGTTAAATCTTCTTCTTTGAGATTTACTGACAATGGGAGTATCCAGAAAAGTGTCAAATTAACATACAAGTAACAACCAATTGGAAAACAAATTTTCCTCGAAAAGCCTTAATGTTCAATTACTGTTTACCTATGTGCATTTAAAGTAATATTCTGTCTTTTAGAATAATGATAAATGTAACTAAATATTATAATATGTTTTATATAAGAAATGCAGTAAATTCCAAGAGCCGACCACAAAAACCCTAAGTCATGGAGCACAAGAAAAAATCCTTTACTTTATGGAAAAGTAGTCATAGGGGAATCCAATGTTTCATGAAATTAATGGAGGACATTCCAAATCTGCGTTCGAGGCTGTAAAAAGTCACGTGGTACCGGTAACTTACCCAAAGAACTTCTGACTTGTAAGAAGGAAGGCTGCTACTGCTTTCCTCATAACCAATCTGTTCCATTGGCTGGTGGGGATATACTTTGCGTCTAACGGAGCTTTCCCTTCTTTACGCTACAAGTTTTTACCTTAACCACGTGATCATGACGTTGACGGAATATCCTCCATACCACTAGTGGTTGACTCGTAAACTTAACATTATGTTTTCATGCATCCAGTTTTCCGTGATTTGATACTTCTGATTGTACGGCAAACACAATTATTGGTTTTAAGAGTGAGCCACTACTGGTATTAATTTTTGGCTTATGCACCCCTTCACTTCCGGCAGACATGGATCATTAGATTCCCCTGTGACTCTTCCAAAATATAAATAATTTTTTCTTGTGCTCGATGACTTAAGGTTTTGTGCAGTTGGCTCATCGACTATCAAATCTGCAACCATAATATCTGCACATCATTGCAGATGCACACAATGAAAGTTTCAGTTTGAATGCAAGAGATTTTTTTTAATTTTTATATCATTCCATTTGCATTTTTAATACATAATCTTCGATCACATGATTAAACTCAAGCTTTTTCATAAAAGAAGAATAAATTTATTTCTCAAAAAAATGCAATATATAGCTGATATTACTTTTGATCACAATCTTTTTACCAAATAGATTTATGTATTAAATAAGCCTTTTTAGGTGCGTTCGTAATTATGTAAATACGTAGCACCTATTGTTGTCGCTCAGTCCGTCCGTCTGTCTGTCTGTCCGTCTGTCTGTCTGTCTGTCCGTCCGCATATAACAATGCAAAAACTACCCAACCGAATCGTTTGAAATTTAAAATACATAATTATTACATAATTTTGTCGAGTCATTTCAAATTTTATGAAAATCGGATGGATAGATCAATTACAAGGACAATCAAAAGGATTCCGTTACTTTACGGTCAATGGAGAAAAAGTTTCAAACGTATTTTAATCGTTTGAAATTTAAAACATATATTTATTACATAATTTTGTCGAGTAATTTCAAATTTTATGAAAATCGGATGGATAGATCAATTACAGGGACAATCAAAAGGATTCCGTTACATTACGGTCAATGGGGAAAAAAGTTTCAAATGCATTTTAATCATTTGAAATTTAAAACGTATATTTATTGCATAATTTTGTCGAGTCATTTCAAATTTCATGAAAATCGTATGGATAGATCAATTACAGGGACAATCAGAAGGATTCCGTTACATTACGGTCAATGGGAAAAAAGTTTCAAATGCATTTTAATCATTTGAAATTTAAAACGTATATTTATTGCATAATTTTGTCGAGTCATTTCAAATGTTATGAAAATCGGATGCATTGATCAATTACAGGAACAATCAAAAGTATTCCGTTACATTACGGTCAATGGGGAAAAAAGTTTCAAATGCATTTTAATGGTGTTACACTCATTTGAATATTATAGAATCGACATGAATCTTTGAAATATGTACTAAAAATACATTTTGTATAATCTGTGATGCAAAGAATATTTATTATTAAATTACAGGGCCACACAAATGTATTCCACTCAATAATGTTATACGGGGAAACATTGTTTGGGGGGTGTTTTAATTATATTAAACTACTTCACATTTTATGAATAAGATATACGTTAATGAAGTATAATAAGAATTACTCCCTGCATATTTACAGGAACACAAAGATTTCGACCACTATACTGTATCCAAAGTACGCTCTACTATATCAGCAAGATCTGAATATTTTAAAACTTCGTTATCAACGAACGCACCTCATTTGCTACGCTTTACGTGCAATTTCCAACTTGTTTATTATTAATTCTGGCTAAACCTGAAATAAAACTTCAAATTTTTACCATTTTGGTGTGAATTAGAAGAGTACCTTAATAAAGCCAGTTTCATTGAATAAAATAATATTCAAGAAAACTTTTACCGATACTTATTGTGCATATTTAATTATGAATTATTTTTTGACGCTTAATTTTCATATTTTAATCATTTTTTAAATTATTTTACTTTTTATCTTTATAATTAATTCTTTTAATATTTTATTTTATTGTTAGCATTCATTATATTTTCGATTGCTATTACATTCAAACTGTTTTTTTTTTAATGTAAACAAATAGACTGGGGACGGCAGCGCAGACAAATACCTTATCGAGTGCACGGCTAAAATTATAGAATTATTCAAAACTGAATTGCACATTAAAATGCAATCGGTCTGCCAAGTCATATCTTGGTGGAAAATACCAAAAAATCCAATTTTAGCGATTTACTTGTAGGTTTACTATTGTGTTTAACTGCATCCATAGGTATGAAAACATGAAAGACTGGGAGCAGGAAGACACAAATATTAACCTATGAATTGACAGCTAAAATGAGGTTTTCAAGTGTTTTCCACGAAGATATAACTTCGCAAACCGAATGCGTTTTAATATGCGATCAAGTTTTAACCGATTTTAGAACTTCAGCCGTGAACTCGATGGGATGATTGTCTATGTTGCCGCTTCCCAGTATAAAAGCAATGAGTAAAAATCCGCAAAATACAAAAATCTGCGCGTCCTCTAGTTCCAATCTGTACGGATTTGAGAGAATCTACTGTAATATGTTGCATGTGTAATATTTTTGAAACTTTTTCATTTTTTAGTTATATTTTTTCTTTGTATACTTATCTTTATTTTACTTTTACAGTTTGCTATTATGCCTTTAGTGTGAAACCTACCACTAACCCAGACGATCATGCATTGGAGAACTACTGTGATTATGGTCTTTACAAGACTGCTTATGTTGGATCTATTATTGGTCTAATATTTTACGGACTGCCGTTTCTATGTGGATGTTGTGCAGCATGTTGTCGGTAATCAAGAATAAAACTCAATCACGACTTTCCGGTTGGTAGAAACAGTCCGCAGGGAATATTGTGTTTTCTACTATAAACTGTATTTCACGCAAATACATCTAGACTTTCATCATATCTGTATTTTCTACGAAATTTAATTCACGATTTTGTCTTTAGTGCGATTGACATAAAGACTTGAAAGAAAAATAGTAGAGATTAAATGTAAACATTGTGAACAAAATGTTTAAAAATGTAAAGTATTGTGATGTATGCGAAATTACAAAGAATGAAATATGGTGATTAATAAAGGAGCTTACTGGTGAAAAAACACTTTACTTTTACAGTAAAAATTACCAGAATCAGATTATATTTTAAATCCTAAATATAAGGTAAAAGAGAGACTGCGTGCATTTTTAACAGAATAATAAAAAAATTAAATATTAATTTTCTTTTAAACTATCTATGAAACTTCTTCACTCCATTTGTTTTTTATACATTCCCATCCCTATTTTGTTATTATGCTGTAATTTAATAAGACAACTGTAATAAAACGAAGAAAACTATTTTGCACAATTTGTCCTTGTAAAGTTGGAGTGATAGTGATTTCGTACATGGGTTCAAGAGATTGTTAGTGATAATCAAGGCTACCTTATCATAATAACAGGCTTCACAATTGCCAAGTTTCCTTTGTCCGCAGTACACGTTGTCAGAAACTGCATGATTTTCCCTTTATTAACGCCATCTAATGTGAGAAACTGAAATATTTTCCATTTTTTCCAATGAATTTATACATGTTGTGTTACCAGTAGTATGCAACAGGTGGCGTACCTTACGAGACATAGTCATATACTAAGTGGGCATCTATCAGGATATTTTCACCCATAGACTTCTCTTGAATGCGAGGCCTGTTATTATGATAAGGTGGCCTTGGTAATAATAACTACACTTAAATTATTAACAAAAAATATGACACTTGTTCTAACACAAATTACATTGTTAGTTTCTGTAAAAAAAGTATTGTATTAGAAATTATGTAAATCAAGTAGGAGTATAGTTAGGAAAATTCAAGTACGTACTTTGGGAAAAACAATAGAAATTAACAATCCTTTATCCTAGAGATGGAAACAATCAATTTGTGCATTCAAGTAAATACTACTTCAATACTGTCGCTGTACAACTACCCGGAGTCTCTGCTCAAGCACACCACTCCTTATTTCACTCTGTGCTCAATATCTCCTACCACACAATCTCTCCTGTTTTACCTTATGGAATTTTCCACAAATCAAAAGAAATGTCGAATATTATATTAAAAGCAGTCAAAAATTTAACTTAAGTTAAAAACGTATTTTACTTAATTTAATCTATACTTTGAAACAGCAGTGTCTAATTCATCTGAAAATGTACCAGAAATAATTCAGTCAAAAGAAAGTAGCCTTTAATGCATAATAAAAAAAAGTATATATACGAAATGCAAATGTGAAATAAGGTATTTACAAGAATGTTTATAGAAAAAATATACTTTTTAAATAAAACGGGTATTCATCATGTTCTACTTGAAATTGAAAATTTCTTATCTCGAAAATTTTTTAAGCACTACAATTTCTGAAAATATTTGTCATGGATACATGTAAATACCCAGCTGCTTTTGTTTCAAATATATGTCTCGATATTGTGGTATATATATTTGTTATAAAATAAAATGCATCGATATACTGAATTCAACATTAAATAATAATTTTAACGTTAAGCTGTTGAGGAGAATCGTTTATTGTTATATGTTCGCCTTTCAATGGAATTGTAAGGGAGATTGGTGGTTGCAGATATTAGTTAAGGCATTTAGAAGAACGAAATGATCATGTATCCAGGTTCAGATGTACAAAAAAACCCCACGATGATTGCAAAGTTACACTTTATTTTAACATCTATTACGAAGGGGGGGCACACTTATAGCTCTCGGAGAAAATCTCCGAACGAAGAATAGCAGGTTAACAAGACGAGCGCAGAGAATCAAGTGCCTCGTACATAGCAACAAATTGCCACTTTTGGCATGATAGAAAATCGCCAACATACAAAAGTTCGCCCATGCACAATGGATAGTATACGCCAAATACAGTTAAAATGCAGCCGGCAAGATAAGAATTCAATTTAGTTTCCCAGCTGGGATGGGAAAGGAAAAGGTTGCCAAACAATAAAATGTTACACGTGTTGTTTTGTCTAATAAAGAAGCACACCGAAGGGACATGAGATTTTACTGCGCAGATGTTAAATTCTTTATAGGGTTTTGTCGAGAAAGGAAAAGAAGCGTAAGCATAAATTTTAACTGCGAAACAGAGATGATGTCCATATAAGGTAATGCAGAATTGCTTCGATCGGAAATAGCAGACATCTGGAAATGTTTTAAACGGTTGAATGATATGTAAGTGTATTTCTCACAGACAAAGTTAAGCAGCTGCCGATTTTTCGGTTAGAGAAAAACTATGCGAGGGAAAAAAAATGGAAAGTGAATGAAGGACACTTAAAACTGATTTTGAATTGAAAAGAGACGGGGGGAAGGAATAATTTAAGAAAATAACCAATATATAACGAAATAATCGTTATATATATCACCCGGTGCACCACAAAAAAAACTTTTGCTGTCCAATGTGCATAGGCTAGCATAAAATATTATAACATAAAAACATACATAAATGCAAAAGTTTTTTTTTTTTATATATATATATATATATGTAGAAATTTAACGTCATGATAATGGAGACTTTTGTATTCAAAAACAGTCAGCAGTTCTAAAGTCTCTATATTTTTTTATATTTGTATTTCATGGATCCAAGGTAGTACTGTATTTTATATGTATAAGTTGAGTCGACTCAGACAGTACAAAAATCTTACTGCAGCTTTGATTGTTATCATGACATAAATAAAATTTTGAAACATATACACAAAACATGAAACTAATACTAAATGAATATAAAATGGCAATACACAAAAATAACATAATAGTACTATATTTTTCAAAAAAATTAAAAAAGAGTAATATGATGTATATTAAAAAATAAAATTGTTTTTGTAAAAATTGTTTCATGCCGAAGCATAGGATGACAAAAAAAAGAGGTGCTCCAAGCACGCCCATAAAAATATGCGTCACCCTGAATCTTGTGTACAACACAAGTATTATGGCATCGGCTTAGGGCCTAGCCTTAGATGAGGAGGGAATTGTGATGCTCCCCCGAAGACACTAGCGGTCTTCTGAAGGAGCCCACGTCGAATTACATGAAAAAAACTTGAATTGTTGTGAATTGGAATCACAATTCAAAAATTTGAATCGAAACTCCAATTCCAAAACTTTGTCTCTCAACACAATGAAGCTTGAACCCTTAGGGCATTAATTTTGAACGGGAACAAGACTTCAAAGGGAAGAATTCAAAAAGAAAAAAAACACAAATATGTATATCATATAATAACTAATATGGGCAGACAATCCTAGAGTGAAGAGAGACGAAAAATGTGTCACAATCGAGTGGGGTGATGAACAAGTCATATATAAAAACTGTGTTTAGTTTAATTACATGAATCTTTTGTTTACATTTCCAAACTACAGTACCTGTTTATCTAACTATAATATGTTTGACTTACTGTACAAGAAATGTTAAGTGGAAGGTTAGTTAGTGGAAAAATACTGAATTAATGAGTATTGTCAAAGAAATTTTAAGTGTACTGCAAAAAGAAAACAGAATAAAAGTAAATAAAATTTAAGTGAGTATGAAGGGCTATCTAAGTGTTAAAGGATAACAATGATACCTAATATTGTTCCTAAGAGATCTTCAGAGCAATACTGATGGACCCGCCATGATATTGTTAAAGATCAGTCAACAACAACATACACACAACCATGAGCTCTTTGGTTGGATATGTGGTATCATAAAACAAGACATAAAAATAATAAATAGTGTTTTTTGCATTAGCTTCTGTTTCTTAGATTGTATGTATGAGGTTGATAAAACGTATTAAAGTTAGTGTTGTTTATATGACTTGATGCATCAAATAAATGTCCATAACGAGGAGGTGCTAATAAAAGTCTATCAATATGTACACGAAATGCTGTGTTATCAGGAGTATACAACCTTTTAATTGAGAATGACACAGGGGAATGTTTACAAGTGACAATATATGGACCAGTATACTTTGTTTTAAACTTGTCATTTGATTTTAGATATACAATGTCTTTTAAGAAAATGGATCTTAATTTAGCTTTCTGACCGTAATATTTATATCTTTTATCTTGAGCAGATTTAATGTTGTTATAGGCTTTGTGATATATCTTACTCAAATCATCAAGTAATTTGTGTACTTCAATATGTTTATCAAGAAAGGGTTGGTTGCACGACTGATCAAAAGTGTCAAAAATTAGAGAAAGTTCACGTCCAAAATGAAGAAAATTAGGAGAATATAATGTAGTTGCATGTTTCGAACCATTATAAAGTGATTTGTGTATAAATACTGCATTTTCGAAAGAATGACCTTCTTGTAAAAGAATATTAACTGAATATTTGATTGACTTATTGATTCGTTCTGCAATCGCATTTGATTGTGGTCTCGAGGCAGAACTGTGTAATACCTTAATGCCCATTGTATCATTAAAGATGTTATATACCTGAGAAGTGTACTGGGGTCCTAAGTCTGATAAGACAACCGAAGGTCTCCCAAAGGTGGTTATGTAAGAGAATAAGCATTTAACAACCTTACTCGCAGATATGTCATTAAGTGGAAAGAGTTCAATATGTCTCGAAAAATGATCAGTGATAGTTAAAACATATTTTCCATTAGCAAACAGTCCAAGGAGATCTGTACTGATAGTGTGACCAGGGTACCTGGGAGTGTATGTGGGCTGTAAGGGTGCAGGTGGAGTTTGGTAATGTTTAGTTTGAAGACATTTGATACAGGATGCAACAAAGTTTAAAGTGTCTACATACATACCCTTCCAAAAATATCTACCTGACAAGAATTCATAAGTTTTATTAAAGCCAAAATGGGATAAATGTGAAATTGTTAAGACTTTGGTTTTAAGTGAATTTGGAACAATAATGTGATACGAAAAAGTGTTATTAAAAATATTTTCCTTCTTTAACATTAATACTTTCGAATCAGGATGAATGAAGTAGTTAGGAAATTTTTGAGAAGATCCTTTCTTTAAGATTTCTTTATAAACAACAGACAAAGTAGGGTCATTTTGTTGTTCAGTAGCAAATGTTTCATTCGAAATTTCTAATAAAGGGTCAGGATTTGTTTGTGTACCAGAAATAAGGCAGTTAACATGCATATTAGAATCACTCGAGCTGGAGTGTGGAGTATCACATTCTACAATAGGTAAGGGTTGAGTGTCATGAATAAGTTCAGGGTTTGTAGCTAAAGTCTGTTGATTATTTTCAAAGTTACAGCGAGATAAATAGTCAGCGAGTACATTCTTTTTACCTGGAATATGTTGAAATTTGTATGTGTATTCTGAGAGATCCATGAGCCAGCGAGAGATAATATCAGCCGGATTTGTAGTTTTGTTGTATTTTTCTAATGGTTTACTATCTGAAAGTATTACAAATTCTCTGTTGTATAAATAATATTTGAAAGCAGTAACTGATTTATGAATTGCCATGAGTTCTAATTTAAGTGCAGGATATTTTTTTTCGGATGCTTTTAAAGATTTTGAAAAGTATGCAACAGGTAATAGTTTTTTATCATGTTCTTGTAGTAAGACGCCAGAAATGGCAATATTTGACGCATCAGTATTTAAATAGAACTTTTTGTTCCAATCAGGTAATCTAACCATGGGTGGATTAAAGAATATCTTCTGTATGGTGTCCATAATTTTTTGATGTTTACTTGTCCACTTAAATTTAGCTTTTGGAGTAGTTAAGTTTATGAGAGGTTGCACAAGTTCAGAAAAGGATGGAACCAGAGATTTGTAAAATGTAATGACGCCTATGAGTGCTTTTAATTGACGTTTTGTTGTAGGTGTTGGAAAAGATGTTATTTTTACAATGTTCGAGTGAACAGGAGAAATAGTTTGATTTTCTATGTGAAATCCAAGATAATCTAAACTGGTTTTGTGAAAAGTGCATTTGTTAGGGGACAGCGTTAAATTATATTTTACTAGTATTGCAAGAATTTTATCCAACTTCTCACACATTTCTTGATATGAATTGGCACCAACAATAAGATCATCTTGGTAGGTATAGACACCTTCTAACTGTAATTCATCAAGTAACGAGTCCATTAAAGCTTGATAAATTGAGGCGCTCGTTTTTAAGCCGAATACTAATCTCTTATACCGAAAAGAACCAAACATTGTAGTGAATGTGAGCTGATTTTGAAATTTTGCAGGCAAATCAATCTGATGATATGCCTGATGAAAGTCAAGAGAAGAAAAAAAACGATATTGTGAAAGATTTGAAATAATGGTTTGAATTTTTGGAAGTGGATAGGACGAACCTTGAATTATAGTATTAACCATTCTGAGATCTAATGCGAGTCTATATTTCTGTATACCTGTACCGTCTGGTTTCTTTTTAACAAGAAGCATGGGGCAGGCCCATTCGGAACAATGACGTTCAATGATTTTGGCATCAAGTAACTGTTTGATTTGATTTAAAACATCCTTTTGCACAGCTTGGGGGAGAGGGAAAGGGAGTGTCTTTATGGGGTAGTCATTAATGAATTTTAAATCCGGTACAATTTTATCAGTATGACCAAGTGTGTCTAATGATTTGGAAAAGGCAGGATAATAATTAAGTAGCAATTTAGTTAGGTTCTTTGCTTCGTCAGATTTTAAGTGAGAAAGTTTAAAATCATTAGCCGATAACTCCTGCTTTCTTTTTTGTAAGATTTCATTAGACGCCTGAATAAAATTTACAAAGTGCTGTTCTGAGTTATTTTGCTTGTCAGACATTTCAGAAGTATAGTCGCGAATTTCCTCAATCTCAGATAATTGACCTATTTTTGTGTGTTTAGGGAGATGAATGGTTTTTTTAGAAGTGTTTTTAAGTGTTATTGAAAAGAAATGATGTATTTGTGAAGTTTTCTTTCTTTTATTGGATAATTTGTTCATTTGAATAATGGCATCATTTCCTATTAATTCTTTTGTTTGTGCCAAATATTCAAAAAGATAATTTCTGTCATTGTTGATGTTATTGGAGGTGTAAACAGAGCACCATATTTGTTGTTGAGGTTCTACTATAATTTTTCGAGTTAAGAACACCGCTTGATTCAATACTACATCACTCAAAGAATTGCATGATTTTGATTGTTTCTCTCCAGAAGATTCTTTACTGGTTTTTAAAGGAACAGAGAAATTATTGTTGACGTGGAGACACTTGTTAAAAGTATCGATGACAACATTGTATCTAGTTATGAAATCGAAACCTAAAATGCCTTCAAAACTGGAAGACTCGGGTATGTCAACAATATAAAAGTGATGTGAAAACGCTTTTTGTTTTAGCTTAATGGATGTTCTGATGCAGGCGGAAAATGAAACATCAGAATTGACAGTTTTAATATTGACGTCAGTGGACAGTCTTTTATATTTTAAGACCGGTTTAAGTTGGTTGAATAATTTTTGTGAAAGTAAAGATATACTACTACCAGAATCAGCCAATAAAGTAATATCATGGTTTGCTATAGTGGCTTTAACAAGAGGGAGGGATGGTGACATAGTGTTTACACTACAAATTATCTGAACATTATCACTTTCTGTTTGTGTACTGATGTTATTTGCTATCTTAATAGAGTCAAAAGTTTGGGAAGCTACTGAATTAACTAGTCTCGAACTTGAAATTTTAGGTAATACAGGGTCAAAAACAAAAGTTGCTGATGTAGAAGTATTAGATTGAGACACAACACCATCAGCATAAAAATTGTATCTCTGTTTCAGTTTTCCTGAAATTGTGGAGTGGAATTCGTGTAATTATTTTTTCTTTGAGTGTTTGCTCTTTTCCATTTAAAACAAGAGAGAGCATCATGATTGTTTCGTCCACATAACTGACAAACAACTGGTTTTTTTTGTGAAAACTTGTGTGGGGAATAACGCCTAGTGTAGTTTCGATTTTTGTAATTTTTTTTGAAGCGTGAAACACCTGCGAAATGTTTTGGTCTAGTCTGGAGATTTTTTTGCTCAGTTTCGGTTTTAGTATCAGGAGGGGCAAAGGATAATGCATTTATTTTCTCGGAAATTTCTTTCAGTTGCGATTCGATGAGATTTTCTGGTCTGTGTACCGAAGGTAAGGAATGTAAGATTTTCTCATTCCTTAAAATTTCATGAAGGGTTTGTGCTCTTTCGACTGCTGTTTTATAATCATTAATGCCTTCTTCCTGTAATTTTATTCTAATATTTGAAGGAAGGGCTTCTAGAAATTTCATAAGTTTAATAGTGTTGCGTGCACTTTCGTCGTTGATATCTGCATAAACAGTCGCCGCAAGAACATTTAGTCTATGAGCTAAGTTTTTTATCGTCTCAGAAGGCATAAGTGCTAAACTGGACAATTCAACAGAAGCAACACATTTACTAGGGGGGGCGAAAAATGACGCAAATTCCTTTTCCAACAAATCAAGGTCTGTTATCTTTTGCAGGTCGGGATTTTGGGCTAGAAATTTTTGTGCAGGCCCAACTAACTTTCCCTTTAAGATTGCAATTGTTGTTTGTGGGTTGTATTTATTAATTTCTGCACAGACGCGAATTTGATCAAAGAAAAATTTAAGTAAATCTGGATCTCCATCAAATTGAATGATATTTATCGGAATTTGTTTTGCAGCCATGATTAGTTTTTTTTGTTTTATTTTGTTTTGTTTAAGCTCACAAGTTTTAGCGAAATTGTTACACAGACCGAACTTATACCTTAAAGCACATTGAAAACAAGAAAATTTCCTAGCTAGTAAAAATATGTAAACTAGCAAAATAAATAGATCTTAAAATATACCTCACTTTAAAGATATCTTATTTAAACCTTTTATAACAGTAAAGCAAAGAGAGCACATACAAAATTAACACATTGAGAAAATAAATTAACTAAAAGCAAAATAATTACACTTTGAAACATATCTATATTCCTTCACTTTAAAAAGTACCTACTTTATCTGTAAATAATAAAGCAAAGAAAACTATCAAGAAAACACCAAAAACAGTTAGTAAGTAAGCTATAAAATTAAATCTTGTTTACCCAAGGGAAAAGTTCCCTTTTTGTAACTTAAAATATTTTTTTTTTTAGATGAAAAAGAAAAATCTTATTTTAACTTTGTCATTAAAGTTCAAAACTGTCTAAAAACTTATTTAAGCATAATAGAGAGTCCAAATACAAAATTAAAACAAAACGAAGGGGTGTTGGACGTAAAATATGAAACAATAGCACATAAATGCAAATAACTGATAAAAACTGCATAAAATGTCATAAAAATAATAACTAGAAATGACAACAGTTACCGTGCTTTCGCAAGTTAAAAAAATCTTTGCAAAAACACAATAACAGGATTATAATGGTTATGTTGAAAAAAATATGATTTAAAAACACCAAACTGCAATATTGATTATGATGAACTGACTGTGGAAGCAGAACATAAAGTAAAGAAAATACTTGGGGTAACTTACAGATTTAGTTTAAAAAAAATATATAATTAAATGATTACTAAATTAATAAGACAAAAACTTAGGGAAATGGGGCTCGATCTGCTCCCACATTCAAAATGTAGATTTTTTTTAAGTTAATTTTTGTTGTAGTGCACTTTTTTCTCTTTTTTTTTATCACTGAAGGCTAGCAGAAATTTTATATTGTAAACAGGTACTTTAGTAATCACTTATCACAGGTGGTGACACATCTTTTTTTTAGCTTTAGTTGGAATTCTGTTATTTATTTAATACTTTTTTTGTGCACTGTTAACTGATACATACGATGAATTATTTCTGATGTATTTTCACATAATTGAAGACATATGTATTATATGTGGATTTTTTTTTTTTACTTTCTTTTGCCGACCACAATTAATGAATCACTATTTTGTACGATGTATGACTTTACGATGCATAATAACACAATGAACTTTCTTTAGATTACGTTCACTAAAGGCACAAAATACCACTGGTATAGAAGCACACCACAAAACACCACTGGTATAGAAGCACACCACAAAACACCACTGGTATAGAAGCACACAATGCGCACATGCAGCCCTCGATATCTGGCGGCGATGAACACGTCAATCACACAGAGAATGCACGGAGATGAAAACGGGGGGCGCCCAACGCTGAGGTGACAATCGGGCGCAGGTTTCGTTTTGAAGATGTAATTTCAAGGGGAGACGCTCCGAAGCACTTGAGCTGCAGAGGACAGGGGAGGAAAAGGGGGCGTCCAGGAAAGGAACTTCAGGACGGGAACACCACTTGTCGACGCCGACCGCAGATGAAGTCGGGGAAATCAATTCCACATCTGTTGACTTTTAGCAGGCAAGACTACTAGCAGTTGCATTTTTTTTTACCGGGGATGCAGAGAAGAAAGAAGAACCAAAATTATCACATTCGCCGTAAAGTCGCAGTTGATTGTGCCCCCCTCCATATATTTTTTTTTTTTTTATGTGGGGAAAAAAACGAGAGTCAAACGGCACCAGAGATTTGTAAGGGAGATTGGTGGTTGCAGATATTAGTTAAGGCATTTAGAAGAACGAAATGATCATGTATCCAGGTTCAGATGTACAAAAAAACCCCACGATGATTGCAAAGTTACACTTTATTTTAACATCTATTACGAAGGGGGGGCACACTTATAGCTCTCGGAGAAAATCTCCGAACGAAGAATAGCAGGTTAACAAGACGAGCGCAGAGAATCAAGTGCCTCGTACATAGCAACAAATTGCCACTTTTGGCATGATAAAAATCGCCAACATACAAAAGTTCGCCCATGCACAATGGATAGTATACGCCAAATACAGTTAAAATGCAGCCGGCAAGATAAGAATTCAATTTAGTTTCCCAGCTGGGATGGGAAAGGAAAAGGTTGCCAAACAATAAAATGTTACACGTGTTGTTTTGTCTAATAAAGAAGCACACCGAAGGGACATGAGATTTTACTGCGCAGATGTTAAATTCTTTATAGGGTTTTGTCGAGAAAGGAAAAGAAGCGTAAGCATAAATTTTAACTGCGAAACAGAGATGATGTCCATATAAGGTAATGCAGAATTGCTTCGATCGGAAATAGCAGACATCTGGAAATGTTTTAAACGGTTGAATGATATGTAAGTGTATTTCTCACAGACAAAGTTAAGCAGCTGCCGATTTTTCGGTTAGAGAAAAACTATGCGAGGGAAAAAAAATGGAAAGTGAATGAAGGACACTTAAAACTGATTTTGAATTGAAAAGAGACGGGGGGAAGGAATAATTTAAGAAAATAACCAATATATAACGAAATAATCGTTATAGGAATAACATTACATTTTTAGACGAAAAAATATGATTTTTTTTTTCAATTATTATTTTTCATGTGTTTTGTTATAACTTACCCATCATACGTAGTACGATAAATCTTGCAATCATTTTGAAAATCGGAAATTTTTTTTGACGGATTTACACATTTCAGTGACTGCATATTCCAAAAAACAAATTTTAGGAAAAATAAATTTGCTGTTCGTCTGTCTGTCTATAAACGCTCTACCTCCGAAAAAATTGAAGGAGAGACTTGAAATTTGGTCTGTACTTAGTATGTGAGAATGGGAAGAAACCTGTTTAATATTAATAATCTCTATTATCCGGAACTTTCTTTTCGAACTCTCAAATTATTCGTTCTGATGAAAGCTATATAAACATTTTCGAAATTTTTTATTTTAAGGAATGGACGTAAAAAACAATAAAATAACACAAATTTTGCATAAAGAACAAAGTCGATCGGATAATTAGTTGTCGAGATGTTTGCAATCCTATTCCCCAAACTCTTCGATTTTTCATGACCCTACATTTCATTCAAATTTTAATTTAAAGATATACAGATGGAGGACTAAATAATACGAACACCTGTTAAGTAATGGAAAATCTTTATTAATAACGGGTTGGACTACCCTTTGACAGAAGTACAGATTTAATGCGACGTGGGATAGATGCATAAAGGTCGTGGACAATATTTAATGGTATATTAAGCCAGTCCTCCTGCAGAACGGTCTCTAATTCCGAAAGGCTGGGTGGGGGAGGGAATCAGGAACAAAGTTTAGACTCCAAATATTTCCATAAATGTTTAATAATATTAAAATCTGGAGACTGAAGAGCCAGGAAAGATGTTCAAGTTCATCGTCCTGTTCTTTGAACCAAGCTTGAATACACCTAGCAGTGTGTATTGGAGCGTTTTCGTCTTGAAAAACTGGTCGCTTTCCAGGGAATACAGTCTGGACAAAAGGGTGGACATGAACATCTAGAATGCTTAAATACTGACTCAGTTTCGTTGCTATGGAAACACCTGGCCTTTTAATTTTGAATACGCTTAAATGTATGAAATTTTTTTTCCAATATGAATTTTTTGAATATGAAAATATTTTTCCAGTAATTAATTAAAAACTATAGCGAAAAACAATATATATAATCACTACAAGATATATATATGCGTATATACCGGGTGTCCCAAAAATGACTGATGGATTTTAAAATTCAATAACTTGCAAACGGTGACAGCTATTTAAAAAATTTTTGCAGGAGGGTTATGTATAATATCAGGAGTTTTTTTACCGTAATTTTTTATTTTAGTTCGAATTTCAAACAATAGGTGGCGCTGACGGCGATTGATGGCCAGGTGATCAGTGTTGAGTGAAGCGTCGACCTGGCCTTCAATCGTGGTCAGCGCCACCTATTGTTTGAAATTCGAACAAAATAAAAAATTACGGTAAAAAAACTCCTGACATTATACATAACACTCCTGCAAAAATTTTTTAAATAGCTGTCACCGTTTGCAAGTTATTGAATTTTTAAATCCATCAGTCATTTTTGGGACACCCGGTATATATATGTACATAATATATTAAACTCTTTCATTGTTATATTTAAATTCATTAAGTTCTATTTACACGCATTCTAAAAATTTAGCAGCTTTCAGTTGCATTAAATCACTTGCTTTCGGCGAGGAAAAGTGCTGCTCGCCAAATCGCGTGATATTCACGCCAAATATTCGAAAGTTTTTATTTTTTTACACAATTTTTATTGTGATTCCGCCGCTAAATTTGATTGCTCCTTTATAAGTATTTAAAAATGTTTTCTTCAAATTTTTCTTCAAATATATATGTTAAAATCGAGAAAGTATATACCGAATCATATTGAAAAAAGGCCCATCTAATTACATAGAAATGTAAAACATTTGGGAATCATTTTTGAGGAAGTTTATTCTTGAATTTAAAATCATGGACATTCATCATGTGATTGATTTATTTCATTTAAACCTTCTTTATGAATCAGGTGAATTTTCATTAAAAAAATTTGTTACTTGGTTATGTTTAATAAATTAAATTTTAGCTCATTGTATTTTGAGTAATTATTTCCCTGGCTACAGAGTAAAAATCCAGAGTACTTCGTACATTATATCACTATTAATGTCTTAATCAATGTAATGACGTTTGTCTCAGTAAATATACAGGGTGTTTCTAAATTCATGGTCCAAACTTTAAGGGGTGATAGTACACATCAAGACAAACAATATTTAAATAGGAAACCAAGGGTCCCAAAGTCTTCCGAAGGAGATAGGCGCCATTAAAATGTAGGGTCCAAAAATTCAAATGATTATGAAAAACAGAAAAATTGGTCGATTCGTTTGCGGTTTTCACTAAAATTATTCTTTATGTCAGTATTGTCTTGAAAATAAATTATAAAGATAAATTTCAAAAAATGACGATAGAGGGCGCTTTAGACTTTAGAGTAACGAAAAACTATTTTTTACCGTTATTTTTTGCATCTCATTAAAGGTTTCGTAAATTTTGAGCTCAAAATCTGAATAGTTGGAAGCAGTTAAGTAGCACAAACTTAACTGTGTTCAGAGGGTTTTAAATTCAAATGATTATAAAAAACGGAAAAATTGGTTGATTGATTTGCGGTTTTCACTAAAACTATTCTTTATGTCGCTATTTTATTAAAAATGAATTATAAAGATAAATTTCAAAAAATGCCGATAGAGGGCGCTTTAGACTTTGGAGTAACGTACAACTATATTTTACCGTTATTTTTCTCATCTCATAAAATTTTCTTAGAAGCTTAGACATAAACTTAAATTTTGAGATGAAAATCTGAATCGTTGGGAGTGGTTAAGTAGAGCAAACTGAACTGTGTTCAATGGGGGTGGGGAGGTTCAAATTTCAAATTATTTTAAAAAACGGAAAAATTGGTCGATTCGTATGCCGTTTTCGCTAAAACTATTCTTTATGTCAATATTTCCTTGAAAATAAATTTTAAAGATTAATTTAAAAAAATACCGATAGAGGGCGCCTTAAACTTTAGAGTAACCAACAACTATTTTTAAGCGTTATTTTTTGTATCTAATTAAATGCTTGCAAATGCTTGCAAATGCTTAGATTTAAATTTTGAGCTCAAATTCTAAATCGATGGAGGGGTTAAGAAGCGGAAACTGAACAGTGTTCAGGAGTGAAAATGTTACCCTCCCCACCCCTCGAACACATTTCAAATTTCCGCACTTAATTACTCAAAACGATGCAGATTTTGAGATCAAAATTTAAGTTTGAACTTTTACAAGCATTTAATTAGATACAAAAAATAACGGTTAAAAATAGTTGTTGGTTACTCCAAAGTTTAAGGCGCCCTCTAACGGTATTTTTTAAAATTAATCTTTAAAATTTATTTTCAAGGAAATATTGACATAAAGAATAGTTTTAGCGAAAACGGCAAACGAATCGAACAATTTTTCCGTTTTTTATAATCATTTGAAATTTGAACCTCCCCACCCCAATTGAACACCGTTCAGTTTGCGCTACTTAACCACTCCCAACGATTCAGATTTTCATCTCGAAATTTAAGTTTATGTCTAAGCTTCTAAAACAATTTTATGAGATGCGAAAAATAATGGTAAAATATAGTTGTACGTTACTCCAAAGTCTAAAGCGCCCTCTATCGGCATTTTTTGAAATTTATCTTTATAATTCATTTTCACATTCGACATAAAGTATAGTTTTAGTGAAAACCGCAAATCAATCGACCAATTTTTCCGTTTTTTATAATCATTTGAATTTAAAACCCTCTGAACACAGTTAAGTTTGTGCTACTTAACTGCTTCCAACTATTCAGATTTTGAGCTCAAAATTTAAGTTTAAGTCTAAGCTTACGAAACCTTTAATGAGGTGCAAAAAATAACGGTAAAAAATAGTTGTTCTTTACTCTAAAGTCTAAAGCGCCCTCTATCGTCATTTTTTGAAATTTATCTTTATAATTTATTTTCAAGACAATACTGACATAAAGAATAATTTTAGTGAAAACCGCAAACGAATCAACCAATTTTTCTGTTCTTCATAATCATTTGAATTTTTGGACCCTAAACTTTAATGGCGCCTATCTCCTTCGGAAGACTTTGGGACCCTTGATTTCCTATTTAAATATTGTTTGTCTTGATGTGTACTATCACTCCTTAAAGTTTGGACCATGAATTTAGAAACACCCTGTATAGTATAACCTTTATTCGCGTTTGAAATGAAATAGACGCCTTCTCGCGGACAAAGTCTGAAACGAAATAGAACTGATACCGTGAGTATCTTCCGCTGAAATCAGTGTTTAAAATGCCGATAAATAAATAAACAGTTCTATAATAAATAAATAAATAAACAGTTCTATAACGGATGCAACGTTGGGTTCTTTGTATTAAAATTATCTACAATCAAAATTTTATACACAAAGTTTAGATCTATAATATAAAAAAGTACATTTGACTTACTCATGGCAAAATAACATGACTGCAACACAATGCTTGCATGATTCTCTCTTGCTCCAGCTTTGCAAGAGCAAGAAAAAAATTTTATTTTCAAATTTTTGTTTTCCTTTACTAGCAAACCTGAAATAAAATGGGGATTTCTTTTTGTTTGGCTTGTTTGTAAACACGACCCTACAATCTCTATTTCTTCTTCTTTGCATTCTTTAATGCCGCACATTACTATTCTCTTTGAATCAATAATTGCTTCAGCTTCTCTAAAGCAATTACTAGATTTTCAAGCATCAAGAAATTCAAAATTGTCGATATTTGTAATTTATCTCCCATAATTAAATAAAAAAGATAAAAAACTGCACTTTAAATAGCTCTTTAAACGGGTTTCGCTATTCTACAGCATGGAACAAACATCACTACGTAAACAAACGATTAACAGGTCTATACAACGCTACCTTTCGGTCATTACAAACGCGAATACTTGACATGTGTATCTATTACATAGCCTAATACATAGCATCTTTAAAAAAGTTATTCAAAATAAAAAATTACCACGAGCAGTTTGTTTATAATTGTGTTTTTCACACATATTATTACTAGATTTTTATTGTTCAATTAGTAAGATTACGGTCGATGTCATGAAGTGAAAGTATACAAAGTTCCTCAAAAAACATATTCCATTTATCTATAAAATATTAAAAATACAGTTATACTCAATATTTTTATGCAGTATGAAACACTTCAAATTTAATATTGCATATTTGCCATTTCATATTGCCTGGGTCGGCGAGGCGCGGCCCAGGTCAAGCCGAAGTCAAGCTTCATCCCAAGTCTTATCTCATGAAGACCTCTCATGTTGGTTTGAACACCTTTATGCACTCAAGAGAGTGGGTGGGTGGGTGGGGGGCGATTACCTCTACTCAAACTCCCTCTTAGATCTGCCACTGAAATCCACTTTATCCAAAGAAATGCCATTTTATAAGTTCTATCGAGTATATTAATTCTACTAGCCATACCTCATAATCCACTGCTATATTTTTAAAAAAATGATAAATGTAACTGTAATTAAGGCTATTCGATTTTATAAATCAAAATTAAGTTACTCGATACACTACTTGATCAAAAGAGACCGGCCACTTGCAATTTTAGACGTTTTAATAAAGATCTTGAAAATACATGAAGTATTATTCTGAAACTCCAGATGTTTTAACAAAATAGTACAAGTCATATATTTCTGCAAAGATATTTTACCGAAATCTCGTAAGGCATCGTTAACAAATTGAAAAAGAACAAAGGTTACTTGGATTAATTCTGTCAAAACTAATATAGCAAAAGCGTCCAAATTGCAGATTTTGATTAAGTGGCTTATTATAATAAATTGGTTCATATTTATGAGAATACCATGCATACTTGTACAGAAATTGTGGTTTGTTTAAAAAGAGACTCAAATTTTGCCAAGTTTGTTTGCTTATAATTTGCAGAGTTCTTAATATTAAAAATCTACTTTTCAGGAAATATGACAAACCAAAGTGTACATAATACCCTATAATCAGAATTTAAACATAATAAAAATTCAATGAAAATTGAGCAAGTTTACTAAATAATGCACTTGAGCTTCACTGCGCGCGCGTTAAAACAATCAAAATATAATGTACATAATGTATCAGCTAAATGTAAGTAGCAATTTTTGCGAAATTCTCAAATACATAGCTTACAAAGTGAAGCAAAAAAAAAAAAAAATCAGGAATTGTATTTATATATTTATTGATTAGTTTCAATATAGCATACACAATATTAAAGGTATAAGTAAGTTTGGAAATAGACCTTAATATTTTTTGCTTCATTTTGGGAATAACGAATTTTGAGCTTATTCTATTGATGATAATTTTTTAGAATTTTCAAGCTATGTGTTTGACATTTTCACAATAGTTTCTCTATATATTTAGCTAACACATTATGCAAATTATATTTTGATCGCGTTCACGCATGAGCTGTGAAAAATTATTTAGTAAGTCTGCTTATTTTTCATATATTTATTATGATTTTTTTTCATTCTGATTACTAGATGTTATGTATAATATTGTTTGCTATATTTTCTAAAAAGATCAATTTTTTTTTACATTATGAACTTTGCAAATTATATCTAAAAAACTTTAAGACAATTCGATGACACTTTAAAATTTAAGACACTTTTTATAAAAACCTTAATTTTTCTATGCGAGTGCATGCTATCCCCATAAAAATGAACAATTACTAGAATAAGCCACTTAATCATAATCTGCAGTTTGAATGCTTTGCTATGTTAGTTTTGACGGAGTATCCAAAAGATCTTCGTAATTTTTTAATTTGTTGACGGTCATCTATGTAATTTCGAGAAAACATCTTCGCGAAATGTATGACCTGCACTATTCTATTTTTTATATAGTTTCAGAATATTTCCTGGTGTATTTTTCTAGATATATAACAAAATGTCTAAAATTGCAAATGGCCGGTCAAATTTAATATACCGTCTATAGATTAAAAAGCATTTAATATTTAACAACAAGCTCTTTATTAGTAGCATACCAAAACATTGGTTGGTCGTTGATAGAGAGCGATAGAGGAGCAACAGCACGAAGCTTGATATTTTAAGAAAAGATAGAATCAAGGTGTAACAAGATTATTCAACAAAACGACTATGAGATTAAAAATATTACTAAAACTTCTTTCGTTTATTTACAAAGGTCTTTTCCTAAATTGTTTTCAAAAATGTTTTGACACAATCAGTATTAATTCATCTAGGATTGCTTTTAAAAATGTGTCTCTTTTCAAATAAGATATTTCACCAATTTAACCTTTACGCCGGGGCTCAGTCAGTGTCTACCTGAGAATACATGTATTCCCGGACAGATGCAGCCCCTCTGTATAGGTTAACCAAAAACCTTTTTATTGTGTTAATTTCCAACGGGATAAAAGTATCATCCAAACGGTAAATCCATTGCTGTATTTCAGGGGGGAAAAGGAAACTGGAATTGAGGCTATTCGATTTATGAATCCCAAATAAGTTTCTTGACATATCGTGCATGAATTACTGATCATTTGAAATTTAAATACAAGCTCTTTT
This sequence comes from Maratus speculifer, assembly GCA_964019185.1. Classification (NCBI taxonomy): domain Eukaryota; kingdom Metazoa; phylum Arthropoda; class Arachnida; order Araneae; family Salticidae; genus Maratus; species Maratus speculifer. Next base: position 293,477,372 of record OZ025294.1, on the reverse strand, counting down.
TAAGTAACATCAAAAAACATCGAATAGTCTCCGGAAAAGCATGACAAAAAAGCAGCAAAAACAACTTTGATATTTTAAGAAAAGTTGAAATCAATGAGTAACATAATACAAGACTTTAGCGGGAGTCCTAACTACCGTGCAGACTACTCTCGAAACCAGAGCTTAAACAGCTCCAGGTAAGAAATGGCGCAGCATGAACGTCACACGCGGGAAATGCAGATGCAGATCATCGATTCTGGTTACTTTCTTAACGGTTTATTTTCTTATAATTAAATTTCGTTTTTTAGTAGAATTTTTTTAAATGTTTGTTTTAATTTTATTTTTTTTAAACATGTGTCATTTATATATACATATTTTTTTATATATTTTTTGTTAAACATCCTTTTTTTTAATATGTAATTTTGATATTTTATTACTTTTTTAATTTCTATTATTTTGATATTTTACTTCTTCATCACAATCATTCTACCAAAAAAGCTCGTTTAATAACTAAACATAATCTGCCCAACTAGTTAATAAGGAAAGAAATTCCACCGAAATAAACAACCTACACTTCATTTTACTATCGCAACAACAGCTGGCTAACGCAAAGCACACTGAAAAAATAAATACCGTCGATGTCGACAAACCTTGGAGTGCCTGCACGGTAGTTAGGACTTTCGCTAGAGTCTATAGTAACATAATTGTTTAAGAAAAAGTCTGTCAAACAAAGAATCATAGAAAAAAATTCATACTTTTATTTACCTATGTCTTTTTTCAAAATGTTTTGAAAAATGTTTGGACCCACTCACTATTAACTCACATCGAATTACTTTTAGAAATTTATTTTCGCGAGTCTTTTCAAAGAAGGTATTTCACCTCCTTAAAAAAACACTTTCTTATTGTGTTAATTTCCAACGGGATAAACCCCACTAAAAATAAGCTTAAGATTATCTGAAGAAATCGCCACTTTCTACAGAAATTCTACAGAAATTTGAAGAAAATTTGCAGACTTAGCTTTTTCTTTAAAATATCTGCAGAATTTTTAAATATATTCTTAAAAATATCAGCATAATGGGCCAAATGCCTTCGGATTTCACGCAGATTTTGGGCCAAAAAGCTATAGATTTTCTACAGGTTTTTTTTAGTGGGGAAGTTACCAGACACACCTCTAAATCCATTTCTATATTTTAAGAAAATAACTGAAACCGGAATTGAGGTTATTCGATTTAAATGAATCCCAACTAAGTTCCTTGACTCATCATCTATGGATTATTCTGCAACCCTCATAGCATGCATGGTCACTGTGAGTCACTGTGGTCACATCACATCTGTGGCCGAAATGCCCCTACTCAGTGACGTCACAATGTGACTGAGATGTGACTTTCTTAAAAATCTTTAGAAAATTACAAATATTCTTCAAAATATGTTATTTACTTTTAAAAACACATTTGTCACAGTTTCGCCACGATGTTAATGTCAAAGTAGTCACAAAAGACACATTTTTCACTGTCACACCGTGACTCCACAAAATGGTCGGAATGTGACGTCACAAACGAGCTCAAAAATGGCCATAACGACTTCACGTTTTAGTCACTGTGACATCACATCGACAATCGATGGTCACAAAGTCACAGTGTGACTTCACAACGACGTCGCAGTGACGTCACCGTGCCTTACAGGAAGTGAACTTTAAAAGCAAGTCCTTTATAAGTAGCATCACAAAACATTAGTTGGTCTCTGAAAGATCATCGTCAAGAAGTAACAAAACTACTCTTGACATTTAAAAAAAACTTGAAATCAAAATTTAACCTGATAGTTCAACAGAATAGTTATTAATTTATTAACCTCTTCAGACCCGAGGTACACATTTGTGTACCTCTGATTTCAACTGCGTATCTCACTTAATATTTGAAATTTTTTTACTGAGACGAATGGATGTTATTTGTGTACGTTAGCTTTTTCTAGTTTCAGCAAGAAATGGCGCTAGCAGTCTTAATTCATATGATTTTGGAGGAGAAAAACGAGCAATGACAAAAAATATAAAATGTCGAAAAAGTAACTACATTTTTATAATTTGAAAATTAATATTTATTCATAATAATTTTTAAGAATGCTTATAAACTCTTCAGTATTGCATAAATCATTTGAATTTTTTAGCTAGATCATAATATCTGTTTAAATTAGTTGTAATTTGTAAGGTGCACATATGTGCACCTCCGGTTTCAATTCTGTGTTTTTGGAAAGAAGTCATCTTACACGGAAAAATTGTACTGAATGAAATTTAATTGGTGCAGTGCTAAAGTTGTGGAATTATTAAAAAAATATACTTAATTATAAATAGGAATTCATTTTGTTGATATTTTAAATTAAACATTAATTTTTAGAAATCATAATTATTATATGTTTGTAAGAGTAAATACTCTGATGAGGCCAATGGTGATGGTGAGTCTTCTGGCAAAAAAAAAAAAAAAATAGATGACACAGATAACTATTGAGAATATTGCTCCAGTATCTATCCCAAATCCATGTAACAAAAAAGTTTAACCTAAAAAGCTATGGAAAACTCAAAATAAGTAAATTTTTAAAACTTGTGTAGCACAGTAGAATAATAATACTGAGAATAAAACTTTATCTTTTCGCAAACATGTATTTAATCTTTTTTTCTTCTAATAGTATTCCGAGGATCATTGATTGATGAGAATTATCTAAAAGCAGATTTTCCAGCATCGTAAATCCTTTTGAATCATTTCTAGATTAGTTAAATGAAGATTTTTGGGGAAAAGTTTCAAATGAAACCAATTCCGTTCAAACAATTCCAATTCCGTTATATTCTGTTCAAGCACGAAACCGTCGCTCAATAAATGCATCTAAATATGAAATTGTAAAAGTTGCAGGCGTACACATACAAATGGGAACTTCAATATATCTCCAAGCAAGCTTCTATTGGCAAAAACCCTTGTCAGTACTTAGAATTGCAGCTACTATGTCACGTGCTCAATTTTTTGAGATTAGAAAATTTCTTCATTTTGTAGATAAATCAAATGATATTTAAGCAGATGACAAATTATGGAAAATAAATCTAATCTTGAATGCAGTAAGAATTAAATGTTTGTCCCTGCTCAAGCCAAAACCTTTATCATTAGATTAACAGAGATCACTAGATCCCATTTGCTGGATGTTGTGGATCTAGACATTATGTGCCGCTAAAACCTAATCCGTTGAGATTAAAAAACTTTATTTTATCCGCCAGAGATGACCATGCCAAATATATCATGGAAAAGAAATAGTACCATCTGATGATTCAAAATAATTATGATTAGGTATAGGTGGAGGCATTGTCAAATTGTTTTTTAAATTTATATCAATAGACAACACACGGGTGATTTACTAGGACATTTTTTTTTACTGGTGTAAAATGTGTTGACTTTTTATTGAAGAACAATATATACCAAACTGGAATGATTATGAACTAAACTGGAAAGATAGCAAATGTGTAACTTTGCTTTCGACTTGCATCGATAGCGATCCCGAGAGGAGTTGTGTTAGGTTGTCTAAAGATCAAAAATGTAAAATTAATGTAACACAACCTGCAATTGTGAATACAAAACGTGTATGGGTGGTGCAGATTTAAAGGATAAGTGTTTAGCTTACTACCGTTGTTCTATTCACACATAAAAGTAGTCAACAAGAGTTTTTATACATTTTATACATTTGGTTATTTCCATTTGTTGGATAATGTATATCAGAAATTGCAAAACAGGTGAAGCTCCTCGAAAAGACAGATTGTCTCTCCTGCGGTATTTTTAGAGATTGCATAAGTATTGGTGAAATATAAGAGCAAAGTAACTGAAGAACAACGACCATGGAAGCCAAGCAAAATTTATTCATCTGAAAACGATTTTGAAGACAATTCCGCAAATAAACCACAGAGAAAACAACGTAAGGGTATTTAAAAGCCAATTTCCTACATTAGATATGACAAAACTGAACAGTTTCCTCGTTCAACAAATGGTAACTTTGCTTCAAAATGTAAGTGCGGAGGCTGCAAATCAAGAACAAGGGTTATTTGTACAAATTGCAATATATATCTCTATATATAAAAAAATATTTTTTTTTTCGAAAATAGATCGTAAAATAAGCTTATATGTATCAATTGTCCACCAAATTTCTCGTTTAAATAATTTTTTTGAAAAATGGAGTGTTTTTTTTTTTTTTTTTTTTTTTTTTTTTTTTGCAGTATGAACCCGAGGTGCACATATGTGTACCTCCTAGTAAATATAAACTAATAACAATTATTTTACTTTTTATTACAAAATTATGTTTCTAGACGTATAAATAGATGGAACAAAGTGTTAAATAATTTTATTAAAGTGTTATTAAAGTGTTTTCAAAGTGCTAAATGTATTTATTTAGATATGTCTCTTTTAAAAATGGATTGAAAAATGTTTGGGCTCACTCAGTCGTAATTCAAATCAGATTGCTATTCGAAATGTGTTTTTACGCCTCATTTCACAGAATTTTTTTTACATCTTTAACCGAAGAATTTTCTTTGCGTTAAGTTTCAACGGGATAAAGTTACCAGCTACATCTCTAAATTAATTGCTATATTTTAGAAAAACAACTGAAACTGCTACTGAGGTTTCTCGATTTAAATGTATCCCAACTATGTTCCATGACATATCGTCTATGGATTATTTGTGCATTTGAACTTTAAAAGCAAGCTATTTATAACATTATAAAACTTCGGTAAGTCTCTGAAAGATCATGTCAAGGAATAACAAAACCAACCTTAATATTTAAAGAAAAGCTGAACTGAAGGTGATAGTTCAACAAATGGGGTATCAGATTAAAAATATGAGAAAACAATTCTTATTTTTATTTAAAAATGTCTTTTTCCAAAATTGTTTGAAAAATTTTTGGGCATATTCAGTAATAATTCAAATCGGATTGCTATTAGAAATATGTTTCCACGCCTCTTTTCAAAGAAGATATTCCACCAATTTAACCAAAGAATTTTCATCGCGTTAAGTGCCAACTGGATAAAGTTACCAACCACACCTCTAAATACATTGTTATATTTTATGGAATAAACTGAAAGTGGCACCAAGGTTTCTGGGTTTTAATAAATCCCAAGTATGTTTCCTGACACATCATCTATGGATTATTGTGCATTTGAACTTTAAAAGTAAGCTCTTTATAGTAACGTCATAAAACATCGGTAAGTGTCTGGAAGATCATGGTCAAGGAATAACAAAACCAACCTTGATATTTAAAGAAAAGCTGAACTGAAGGTGTAACTTGATAGTTCAACAAAAAGACTGTCAGATTAAAAATGTTTTTTAAAACTATTTTTAAAAATCTTATTATTTAAACATGTCTTGTTGAAAAATAGTGTGATAAATGCATTGATACTGTGTAGTAATTCAAATCGGATTGCTATTAATATTTTTTCACGCCCGCCTCTTTTCAAAGAAGATATTCCACTGTTTGCCCGAAGAATCTTCATTGTGTTAAATTCCACTAGGATAAGGCTTCTAGCCACACCTCTAAATCCGTTGCTATTTTCTTTAAAGTTAGCTGCTTGTATTACTCGAGTACAAAGCGTTCCGTAAAATAAATATATCAATTAGTAATTAGGTATTGAATTACACAAATGAACCATCAAAAGTTGTTATCAATACTTTAAAAGCCGATGGCGCATGGAGTACGCCCCCCACATCTTTATGCGTATCCTAACAGTCCGTTACTTTATAAGTTGATGCCTCGGCTAACTATCAACAATTAAAAACAAGTTGTAAATTGCACGTGAACGTAGCAAATGAGGTGCGTTCGTACGATAACGAAGTTTTAAAAATATTCAGATCTTGCTGATCTAGTAAAGCGTACTTCGGACAGAGTACAGTAGTCGAAATCTTTGTGTTTCTGTAAATATGCAGAAAGTAATTTTTTTTACACCTCAGCAACATATACCTTATTCATAAAATGTGAAATAGTTGAATATAATTAAAACACGCCCCAAACAATGTTCCCCAGTGTAGCATTATGCAGTGGAATACTTTTGTGTGACTCTGTAATTTAATAATAAAAATTCTTTGCATCACAGATTGTACAGAATGCATATTTTAGTAAATTTTTCATAGATTCATGCCAATTCTATTATGTTCGAATGAGTGTAACATCATAAAAATGCATTTGAAACTTTTTTCCCATTGACCGTAATGTAACGGAATCTTTTTGATTGTCTCTGTAATTGATCTATGCATCCGATATTCATAACACTTGAAATTACTCGACAAAATTACGTAATAATTATATGTTTTAAATTTCAAACAATTAAAATGCATTCGAAACTTTTTTTCCCACTGACCGTAATGTAACGGAATCCTTTTGATTGTCCCTGTAATTGATCTATGCATCCGATTTTCATAACATTTGAAATGACTAAACAAAATTACGCAATAATTATATGTTTTACATTTCAAACGATTAAAATGCATTTGAAACTTTTTTCCCATTGACCGTAATGTAACGGAATCCTCTTGATTGTCCCTGTAATTGATCTATCCATCCGATTTTCATAAAATTTGAAATGACTCGACAAAATGATTGTATAATTATGTATTTTAAATTTCAAACGATTCGGATGGGTAGTTTTTGAGTTGTTATATTCGGACGGACGGACTGAGCCACAACAATAGGTGCTACGTATTTACATAATTACGAACGCACCTAAAAATCGTTATCAACAATCATTTTCTACTTCTGAGGCAACAGGTACCTCCAGCACTTCTCATCTTTTTTGTTGAAGGAGATAAATCAAAACTTGTGTGCAACGAAAAAAATGTTAGTTTTTAAAAAACTATATGACGTAGGATAATCATTATGTTTATGCATTATTTTTCTTATTAGGAGACTCTGTTCCTACGAACTATGCCCGCCAAAGCCCATTCAGGAGTCACTAAAGTCATTGTAATGTGCCCTTCTCAGAAAAAAACATTAGGTGACGCATCATTAAATAATATTTTTACTATAACGATGGCTATCGTCTGTAATCGGGTTGCCGTGTTTTGCCCTTTGAATCGAAAATCTCGGTTCTTCCACTGTTGTCGATAATCAGTTTCGAAAATCAGCTTGTATAAAATGTTTAGGTTAAAAGTGTCGTTATCTTTCTGACATTTTGAACGATGTTATAAACAATCCTACCTTTAATTTTGAAGTTAAAAAACTCGCCTTACAAAGGAGTAGTAATAGTAATTCGTACAAAACTAAACGGAAGAACATAGCGCATATATTTATTTGGATTTACGCTGCATCAAGTGATGTAACGTATAAACAAATTTGCTAGTCGCACTACATTTATACCAGAAATGAAAATCGTTTTAATTCATAACATAATTAATGCAGTTATCATGTAATAATTTATTTATCCAAATCTATTTTTGGTTATACTAAACAAAAAAATGTTATTCAAAGTACTCTTTATTAATAAACTAGCAGTTACCCGTGACTTCGTTCACATAACATTTAAAGAAGAAATAATTGACCAATCAAGCAAAAAATTTCGATGATGAAAATCATGTGTAATTAACTTTTTATCGCGAATTTATGGTAAAAAAACTTTTGATAATCCCTATTTGCTAATTTGTTTGCTGGTCAAAATTTTCCTTTCAGCGATTAATACTAATAGATAGAAACATTCTTGAATTCTTTTGTTCAGCCCTGTAGTTTTCCAAGTGCCTTTAATACACGAAAGTATCTTTCTAAAATTTATTTCAAACAAAAATATTTCTTATTACTACCTAAATTACATTTTCAGAAATTATCATCCGAAGACAACCTTGTATCCAGTTCTTTGCGGGACCCTATTTATCATTTTATATATATACTACAAACATTTCTTAGTTTACTAAATGCAGTTCAAAATAAAAATGCATATTTTATTTAAAAACCACCTTTAAGTAAATTACGCTCATATTCAGTAACCTTTCCGAGATCTTTTGTGTAACCCTGTATATCTAAATTTAACTATTTATACTATTACCATTTATACTCTCCATTTAATATGCATACATTTAGCGAAACTTAAAAGCACATATCATAATTCAAAATGCATTTCATCCATGCAACAGTCATCATCCATGATATACAGTACTTCGGATAGAATATATAATATTTGAAATCATTTGTGTGTCCCGGTAAATGCTATGCACTTCGTATTATGCATGAAATAACTTACATTAACCCTCAGCAACATATATCAATTTGATTATACATGAAATCGTTTACCATTGTTAAAATATGTCGGAAACTATTCCTCCCTTTATTCCTATGCAATGGAATTCTTCTGTCTGACCCTGTAAATGAATAGTAAGTGCCCTTTTCACTACATGCTTTACAAAATGCATATTTTAGTGCATTTTGTAAATGCATATAAATTTGAATATGTTCTACAGGCTGTAACATTGTTAAATTTAATTAAAACGATTTTCCCCCATAATGCCGTAATATAAGAAATTTTTTGACTACCCCTGTAAATAAACTAATCATGGTAGAAACTTTATTTTCAATAGGTTTTCGTGCTAGGTAAACGTTAAGAACGTCCAAAAATTTCATGGAAATCGGAGTATATTTACGAAAATTAGAAAGCGACCAGACAGACAGACAAACCGAAAGCATAATAACTTTTCAACTTTGTTCGAAAGTGTTAAAAAATCGAGCCAAAAAGATATTAATCAGTGATTTTATTTTCCACCTTTTCCCCACAAAAAATTTCTTCCATTGATAATTATGAGTTTTGAATAAAAATATATTCATTTGTATGTAACTTATAACTTATTAATTAGTATAAGTAAAAAATATTTCTGATTCATTTTAAATATGACGTCATTATTTATCTCGCTCCATTAGCTACTGATATTCATACCCCTTGTATTTTTAACGACTACTATAAAGTACCTGTTTTATTTCAACTATGACGTCACATTTTCATGAGTGAACCATTTTATTAAAAATATAATTCTTACTAATAATATAATTCTTTTTCATTCTTTTTACTTTTAATTTATGTTACCATATTTTACACAAAAATTCCCATTAACTAAACAAATATCCTTGTTAAATGTATTATAAAAAATACACCTTTTATTTTTATTTCAAACATGACGTCATATTTATTTTCTTTTAAATTATTTTATTATAGTTTTTCGCGTGGAAGTTTTCTATTAAAAATTCATTGCCGCTGAAAAATTATTATTCCAATTTTTTATTTTCTTGGCAACAGGAAAGGAAAATGGTTAAATTTTATCTGAAAAATGCCTATTGATTTTGTATGAAAAATAATTAAATTTTGAATTATTAAGGAAAATATTTGAATAAAATAAATAAACATTACCCTATTATTTAATCCGGACTTTTAACTTTACATCTGCAAAATTTCAAAGCAATCGGTTCAGTAGTTACGACGTAAAGCGGAACAAACAAACAAACAAACAAACTCACTTTCCGATTTATAATATTAGTAAGGATTAAAAGCTGGTGTAAAATAAACAGAAACACGTGAATAAAGTAAATCTAAGCGTTTCGGTTTAATCTTTAAATTTATAACCAGGACAAAAAAAATCTAGAATACTAATTGGCAGGAAGTCATAAATATGCTGCATCTAAGGTTCTCGCTGGCTTTGGATTAATATTATGTAATATCGATTTGGCGAATAAGAAATAAATGACACTAGCCAAATAGAAAAAACTTGCAAAATAGATTCGATGCGAAACACTAAAAAAGATACCTTTAACCCCTTATTGTATCCGTGTTTTTTTAATGTATTCTAAAATTACATAATTTTTTAGTAACTGCTTGGAAAATAGAAATTTTACTATGCACTACAGAAACTGCTAAAAATAAGCACATTTTATGTGTTTCCTAAATGTTTAAATATTCCAAACATTCTTTTAGCGGTAAATTGTTATGAGATTTTCGAGAGATAGATAAAATAAATCGATCAGATAGAAAAATTGATTATTGTCCATATATACATTACATACAACTTAAAAGAATACGGTAAACTGAACGCCTCATTTCAGCAAAACTTTTCCCTGTTTGGCGATTCATGCGGATAATTTTGCTTAAGATTTTACTGGCGGAGTGATAGTTGTAAACGGACAACAAAGAAATACTTGTCGTATAATCCTTTCTGTGACTTTGGCTATTGCTAAACTGAATAGATTGTGCGTCACTATCCCTATAAAAAAAACATTGTAAATGGCATGGGGCAATTGAAGGTGAAAAGCAACATGAATGCAGGGATGTAGAGAAAGATATACGGGGGGGGGGGGGTATACGCCATATTCATTCTGGATTTTTTAAAAGAACACCGCATACCCTCTGTTTCTCGAGAAAACTATACATTCTAGAGTATTGCTCTGCATTGAGCACATAACATCTGCTTAGAGCGTGTATTCCCTGTTACTTTTTATGACTACAACTTGGATAAGTATCTCAACTGTAACCCCACACAAAAGAAAGAGCAGTAACTGAGCACTCACAATTTGACGAGTCTAATTGTTTATTTACTTACAAAATCAAGCATTTCGTCGCGGTTTGGCGCAATGACAGGTGGCAACGAAAATCTTGGTTACATCTTTAAAAGTTAAATTCAAACTGGGAAAAACTCAACGGAAACATAATTTTTTGTTAACTGAAACCTTTAAAAACAACTCATTGGTGTCATCTGTTTTTCAAAATTATAAAAAATCAGGGGTGTAGTCGTAAAAATAACAGAGGATATACGCTCTAAGCAGAGGGAATACGCTCTAAGCAGAGGGAATACGCTCAAGGCACAGTGTATACCCCACACTCTGTATACTATAGTTTTCTTTAGAAACAGAGGATATATGGTATTCCTTTAAAAAATCCAGAAGGTATACGGCGGATATTACCTTCCACTGCATCAAAATGAAGTACTGGAAAAACATGATAACTTCATAGCTCTTTGAAAATACTAATCCAGATTTCCGGAATGAGAAAAGAAATGTTATCTCTACAATTTTCTTGGCTTCTTAAACGAATTTCCGAAGATTTATAAATGGTAGCTATTAACGGAACATTTTGTTCTAGTGTTCGCCCATTATTCTTTATACATATTCTTTATAATCTAAAATATTTAAGTATACAGGGTGTATCTAAACTACTGGGCAAAACTTTAAGGGGTGATAGTACACATTAAGACAAATAATATTAAATGGGAAACTAAGGGTCCCAAACGCCTTCCGAAGGAGATAGGCACCATCAAAGTTTAGGGTCCAAAATTTGAAATAATTATAAAAAACGGAAAAATTGGTCGATTCGTTTGCGGTTTTCACGAAAACCATTCTTTATGTCAGCATTGTCTTGAAAATAAATTATAAAGATAAATTTTAAAAAATGCCGATAGAGGGCGCTTTAGACTTTGGAGTAACGAACAACTATTTTTTACCGTTATTTTTTGCATCTCATTAAATTTTTTTCGAAGTTTAGACATAAACTTAAATTTTGAGCTCAAAATCTGTGGTTAAGTAGCGCAAACTGAACTGTGTTCAATGGGAGTGGGTAGGTTCAAATTTCAAATGATTATAAAAAACAGAAAAATTAGTCAATTGATTTGCGGTTTTCACTAAAATTATTCTTTATGTCAGTATTGTCTTGAAAATAAATTATACAAATGAATTTCAAAAAACGTCGATAGAGGGCGCTTTAGACTTTGGAGTAACGTACAGTTGTTTTTACCGTTATTTTTTGCATCTCATTAAATTTTTTTAGAAGCTTAGATATAAACTTACATTTTGAGCTGAAAATCTGAATCGTTGAGAGTGGTTAAGTAGCGCAAACTTAACTGTGTTAAATGGGGGTGGGAGGTTCAAATTTCAAATGAATATAAAAAAGGGAAAAATTGCACGATTCATTTGCGGTTTTCTCTAAAACCATTCTTTATGTCAGTATTTCTTTGAAAATAAATTTTAAAGATAAATATCAAAAAATTTCGTTAGAGGGCGCCTTAAACTTTAGCGTAACCAACAACAATTAACCGTTATTTTTTTTATTTTTATTTATTTATTTATTTTTGTTTATCTAAATAAATGTTTTAAAAGCTTAGACTTAAATTTTGAGCACAAAATCTGAATCGTTGTGAGTAATTAAGTAGCGAAATATTGAACTGTGTTTGTGGAGTGGGCAGGGTAACATTTCAACTCCTGAACACAGTTTAGTTAGCGCTACTTAGCCACTCTCAACGATTCAGATTTTCAGCACAAAATTTAAGTTTATTTCTAAGTTTCAAAAAAATTTAATGAGATGCAAAAATTAAAGGTAAAAAATAGTTGTACATTACTCCGAAGTCTAAAGCGCCCTCTATCGCCATTTTTTGAAATTTATGTTTAAAATTTATTTTCAAGACAATACTGACATAAAGAATAGTTTTAGTGAAAACCGCAAATCAATTGACCAATTATTCTGTTTTTTATAATCATTTGAAATTTGAACCTACCTACTCCTATTGAACACAGTTCAGTTTGCGCCACTTAACCACAGATTTTGATCTCAAAATTTAAGTTTATGTCTAAACTTCTAAAAAAATTTAATCATATGCAAAAAATAACGGTAAAAAATAGTTGTTCGTTACTCCAAAGTATAAAGCGCCTTCTATTGACATTTTTTGAAATTTATATTTATAATTTATTTTTAAAACAATACTGACATAAAGAATAGTTTTCGTGAAAACCGCAAACGAATCGACCAATTTTTCCGTTTTTTATAATCATTTCAAATTTTGGACCCTAAACTTTGATGGCGCCTATCTCCTTTGGAAGACGTTTGGGATCCTTAGTTTCCCATTTAATATTATTTGTCTTGATGTGTACTATCACCCCTTAAAGTTTTGCCCAGTAGTTTAGATACACCCTGTATAAATTCACGGTTGAATATATTATTAAATTGAAATGTGTTTCGAAATATTATTTCCGTAAAGTGCCGTGAGGAATAGGGTGGAGCGAAAAAAATTTTTTCGAAATTTTTTTTCGAAAATCAAAAACGGGTAGGTGCCAAAAGTTGCCTTTATACTAGTACATCAACTGCGTGAAATTTTACCGCTGAAAAAAAATGGCTTGAGTCTGCGCTTTTGCTCCAAAAATCGAAATTTTGGGTAAAATTTGTCATTTTTTGACATTTTTCAAAAAAATTAAAAAATTCCTACAGAGCTGGTTAGTATTTAAAAGTGTTGCTTAGACCTTTATATTTATCTGCTTAACATATTTAAACTATAAAACAATATCTTTATTCTGTATAATTGGAGCAATTCTGACAACTTTTTGTGAAAAATCAGCGTTAATCTCTCTATTGGAGTATACAACGAAATGTTCTTTTGAATGCATTTCTTACCTAACTGCTTTCAAAACTACTGTGTATATAACTCATAGAGGTGGTTGTATTATTCCACCCGTCTCAACCACCCAATCATCTAGGCCCAGTGTTTTTTTTATGTATTGAATTGTTATTTTTTTCCCGAAGACGAGTATAAGTTTTCTATATATCAAAGTAATTTATCTATTCTTTGTATTTATAGACTTTGGATGATTTGAATCATGCTGGTGTGACCTGCTGCACGTATATTTTTATACCATGTATAACAGAAGAGAAGCTGAGTAATGTATTGGGTATGTTCTTAATTGAACCTAGTCAGCAGTCTATTATCTTCATTAAAATTTCATGCAATCAGTACATTATGATTGGAAGTTCTGTTATCACAGCATTCTTTCAATCAATTACATTTTATATGCAATGATTTGCCTAAAAATTGATTGTATGAATTCGGTTTCCAGTATGCCATCATTTATTGAACCTATTACATTGAATATATGCTGAGAAGTTAGCTGTTTAATATTATGACTATCGTCACAGAGGATTGCAATCAAAATTTGCGTGTAAAACAACAATATTTCTAAAGAAGTTTTAGTATGCTTTATGTCGTTTCCTGTGTTGTTCCGTAGTCTAGTAATTTCTAATAAGATTTTAGATCTATTATTTAGGTGTGTAGTACATTTGGTATAAAACATCCCGCGGTATAAACTTGGATTATATATTTGGTGAGTGAACATATAGACACTGATTGCCAATCTGTTCTTATATAAAGCGGAAAATTTTATTAACTTTATGAACTGTCTTTTCTGTGAGATGTTTTCTAAATTTCTATTCACCATTCTTTGAGAAATAGCTTTCCTTATGAATTAGCTTTGCAACCTCCAACAGAAATTTCTAGTCTGTTCTGAGTATCTTTTTCTCAATTTGAGAAAATAATTTCTTTATTTTATTTAAAAAGAATTGCAATAGGAAGTGAATATTACGTAGACAAAGGTTTTCCTTATTGATCCAGTGAATCCATGTAGCTTAGAACGTTTTATATCGACTTCTCTAATAATTGACGCAGAGGAAATTCACTGGAGTTGAAGTAGCGAATGATTCAATATCATATAGACAATTCTAAGCTTACCCCATACAAAATGGTTCACAGTGGCAAATAAAATTCTCCTAATGTTAAATGAGCACTTATAGTCTATATCCGTCCATTCCCTCATAAAGAACAATGCATTATAAGTTTATGCCCAGGACATTTCACCATCAAATGTTGTCCACTCATAAAAAGGGGATCTAAAAGTTAATAGGAAATTAACCGGATACGAAAACACTTAGAAAACGGCATAAAACTAATGCAAAAAAAGTTATTTACAACAGCGGTTGCTTTACACATGGAGAAAAAATTTCCATTGCAATTCTCGCTGACGATCACCATCACATTAAACAGCTCTCTTCTCAACATATAAAAAATGCAAGAGTAGAATAAATGATGGCATACTTATAGTTGAAATATCTGAAATCATCTTTGAAGCAAATCATTACGTAAAAAAAAAAATACAATTGACTGAAAAAAATGTTGTGGTAACAGAACTTCCAATAATTATTCATCAACTGAATGTAAGTTTGATAAATATAATAGATGGCCGAATAGATCCCTTTAATAATATTCCCATGCATTACTCTGCTTGTCATTTTTTTGTATAAACTGTAAAAATATACATGAAGATAGTTACAGCAGCATGTGGATGCAAAGAACTGATAAACAAGGTGGAAGCATCGAAAACATGCCAAATTTTTATAAAGAAAATCACAAATCAATGTATAAATAAAACACTCTACTAAGATGATCGAATAGTTGGGCCGGATGGTATAGGAAATATAGCCACCTCCACGATGCATGTCCAAGGTAGTTTTGAAAACAAGAGCTGTATTAAAAACAACAATTCGTTATATGACCCAATAGAATGGTAATGCTGTTTTCTTACTAAAAGTTGTCTGTTTTGCTCCAGCTATAGGGAATAAACATATTGTTTTATAGTTTAAATATGTTAAGCAGATAAATATAAAGGTCTAAGCAACACTTTTAAATACTAACCAGCTCTGTAGAAATTTTTTAATTTTTTTGAAAAATGTCAAAAAATGACAAATTTTACCCAAAATTTCGATTTTTGGAGCAAAAGCGCAGACTCAAGCCATTTTTTTTCAGCGGTAAAATTTCACGCAGTTGATGTACTAGTATAAAGGCAACTTT
Source organism: Maratus speculifer (assembly GCA_964019185.1). Classification (NCBI taxonomy): domain Eukaryota; kingdom Metazoa; phylum Arthropoda; class Arachnida; order Araneae; family Salticidae; genus Maratus; species Maratus speculifer. Next base: position 293,461,758 of record OZ025294.1, on the reverse strand, counting down.
TGGCACCTACCCGTTTTTGATTTTCAAAAAAAATTTTTTTTCGCTCCACCCTAGTGAGGAAGCTCCCTCCAAATATAAACTCCCCTCCTTTCATATATTTTGAAAACTGCATATATCCTGGGAAATGTATAAATTCCAACTATATCCCCTCACCCTCCTAATTTTATATAACTATCTTTTTATATAAAAATCTTCTGTGCGTGTGTATGTAACTGAACTCCTCCTAAACGACTGAACCGATTTTAATGAAATTTTGTGTGTGTGTTCCAGTGGATTCGAGAATGGTTTAGATTCACATTTCATCGAAATTGATTCAGTACTTTTTTAGTAATTAGGCAAAAACTAATAGTTAGTTATTTTTCGCTAATTAAAAGTGCTATATATATAAAAGAAAGTCAGGATTTCGTATTAATCACAGCACAAAAACATCTACCGAACCAAAAATCTTGAAAATTTTGGTAAAAATATTTCTTATAACATCGAATGCCGCCGAAAAGGGATTTTCGAAAATTCCACCCCTAAGATGAGTAGAAAAAAGAACGAACTTATAAAAATTTCCTTAAAAATCGTCTTTTGTAGTTATATTTCAACTTATAACAATATATAACAACTCATTTTTCATCTGATAACATCTTTTAGTGAATCTTTTCCTTCTGAATCGAACGGTACTAAGCAAATTCGTTTAAATCCAGTAGTTCGTGAGATAATTCACATTTTTCTAATTTGGCGATGTCTTCGGCGCAAAAACCTGAAATTTTGAATCCTTATCTATATATATATAAAAAGTCTGGACTTCGTATTAATCACAGCACGAAAAAATCTACCGAAACAAAAATCTTGAAAATTGCGGGTAAAAATATTTCTTATAACATCGAGTGCCGCTAAGAAGGGATTTTCGGAAATCCCCCCCCCCCCCCTCTAAGGAGGGTAAAAAAAAGAACGAACTTTAAAAAAATTCCTTTAAAATCGGCTTTTTTAGATATGTTTTAACTGATAACATATTTTAGTGCATTTTTTTCATTCTCAATCGAATGGTACTAAGCAAATTTGTTTAAATCCAGTAGTTCATGAGATATTTCACATTTTTCTCATTTGGCGATGTCTTTGGAGCAAAAACCTGAAATTTTCAATGCTCATCTTTATATATAAAAATCTTCTGTGCGTTTGTATGTCACTGAACTCCTCCTAAACGACTAGATCGATTTTAATGAAATTTTGTGTGTGCGTTCCAGTGGATTCGAGAATGGTTTAGATTCACATTTCTTCGAAATTGATTCAGTACTTTTTTAGTAATTAGGCAAAAGCTAATAGTTAGTGATTTTTTGCTAATTAAAAGTGTTGAATAAGTTCGATGAATAGAGTGCGGACGGAATGTCCGAGCGGTCTAAGATGCCAGATTTAAGCTCAGTTTTTTGAAGAAAGAGATCGTGTGTTCGAACCCGACTCCTGACAAACGTGTATGCTTTACAATAATATTTCCTGTATTATAATTTTGATTAACCGACTTCAGACAATCGTTAACTTTTAACTAAAAAGAGAAAAATAAACTTTTCTATCAAAAATTGAACCGACTTCAAAAATTACTGAAGAGTGAAAAATAATTTCCTTAAATAATTGTAATAAGAAATTAAATTAAGATCGTACTGTTTATCCTGTGTATTCCCATATTTACGTACATTTATTTGATTTTCTGGAGTCGGTGCTAAGAAGGACACCGTCTGTCGGTGACAGGACAACGTCTGTCGGGTCCGCTAGTTATATACAAAAGTTTCAATTAAAAACATCGCTTAAAATTATTAGAATTTCCGTTCTGCTAAAGGGGGGGGGGCGGCTTAATTTCGGTACTTTATGGTATTTAAACTTTAAAAAAGTTATTATTAAATATTATTATTTGATTTAGATATAATCGATTGTTTACCATTAAAAATCTTTGCCGTGTTCAATTTAATAATTTTAGGCACATTGAATATGATAATGTTTAATATTTCGCAACGTTGCATATGAAGCGCATAATAATTATCACTTTAAATGCAGTTTTGTGTATAATATTTTCATCATTTTAAAGTTTTCGTACTTTTTTGTATTTACATGGAAATATTTTGACGTATTTTTCCCTATTTCCAGCATTTAACACATGATCATATAATTTTTTTTTTTTTTTTTTTAGTTTCTTTCTTTTTAAATTATTTCCCCCTTTTTAATTCAAAATTGAAAATGAGAACCAAAAACATATATATATATATTTTCAAATTTATCTAAAAATTATAATTTAATCGCAATTTTATTGCACTATCGATTGAAATAGAAGGTACTTTCAGTTTCAATTTGAAAATAACGTAAAAGAAGTAATCTAATTATCCGTTAGTTTCAACTTGTCCTTCCGTTTCCCACAAAAATGGAGTAATTTCATTGCCATCATTACAGAATCATTATTAAAATTATTAACAAATTAATATCTCGAAAACTAATTCAATATTTAAAAAATATATTATCAATTTTGACACCTGGGGCTCAAAATCGATAACTGGTTATACTTTCATCCCCAAAACATCCATATTTAAGGGGAAATAGCCGTGAAACATGATAAGTCGTTTCATAAAATAGTTTTATGAATTTTTTTTAACAAATTCATTTCATAAGGATTCATATGTGCTAGAGGTCTGCACGGGCCTGGCCTCGGCCCGAAGCCCGAGCTCGGCCCGGCCCGGGTTCGGGTCTATTTTCATTAACGGCATTCGGGCCGGGCTCGGGCTTCCGAAGACTCGGGCCGGGACGGATGGGCCTAGTCACTAATCTTTTCGGGCCGAGCCGGGCTCGGGCCTTAATTTTTTCTCCTGGAGTAACGGGCCGGGCCGGGATTAACTTATTTTTTTTCGTACGAAGCCGAGACAGATTTCGTTCTTCCTAGTCTTCACGGCCCAAAATAACTAGTTCCTGTTGAATCTTCCCGTATGAAAATCCTTTTCTCGACGTGGAAAAGTCTGTTCATAAATCAGTAAAGTTTGGCTTGGTCCAAAATTTTTTGCAAAATAGACATATACTTTTAAGTCATCATTATTCTACTATTAAACTATTATTTATTCTTTTTAAAGAATCGTAGATCATTAGGCGTCTTAAAATAGAATTAAACACATTAAAGAAAAAAAAAAAAAAACATGATTATGACGTAATTTTTGTTTAAACTGAAAACCGCAAATTTCTTTTAAACTGTTCATTCATGCAAAATGAATACAACAATACGCGAAAAAAAATATATATATTTACATTTATACATTTACATCTGCTAAGAAGGAAACTTTTTTTTTCCCCAATGTCTTAGAAGATTTTACTTTTACCATATACCATTTTTTAGATTTTTTTTATGGGTTAATCATACTAATGATAACTGAAAGATTTACATACAACAAACAAAGGTTCATTAGAAGCGTAAATATGTAGTAAAAGCGTAAATGCAGAAAGCCTATGGCATTTCAGTATAAATAGAATTATAAACATGGGAAAAAAAGACTAAGATAAGTTTCTTTGGTCTGAACTCTTCCGTTAGAGTAAAGATCAATGTTCTGTAGAAATTCACCAGAGCCGGTCCGGGTTCGGTCCGAAATTTTAACTCTCGGGCCAGGCCGGGTCGGACCAATATTTTTTTCGTTCGAGCCGGGCCAATATATCTTTCGTTCGGGCCGGGCCCGGGCCAAAATTTTAACTTTCGGGCCGGGCTCGGGCCTGGAAATTCCGGCCCGTGCAGACCTCTAATATGTGCCGTGTGTATCGTAATTTCATTTGATTTTCGTTCCAAATACTGTTAAGATATATATGTAAAGTTATTAATTTTTTTTCTGGGAAACTGGGATTCCTAGAACTTTTAAAACTAGTCGTTGGGGGCCACCGTAATACTTACCCATCATGGATATGTATATGAAAATAAAACATGTGAAAACTATTTATACAATGCATTGCAATTCATAAACAAAATTTAAATATTGTTAATGTACATAGTAATGCTTTATTAAAGAACTGCTGATGTACCAATTTCGACAAATTATATAAAGCGCCAAACTACTCAAGTAGTACCGAACTGCGTAAAAGAAACATCCTTATAACTCCAAAAATAATAATTCTATTAACTAACAGTTAACTGTGTCGGATTAAGCGTCTCATTTCCAATTAAAATATACCTCTGAATTGAAATTTGAATGAAATACAGGGTCATGAAAAATCGAAGAATGTGGAAAACAGGATTACAAATATCTCGGCAACTAATAATACGATCGACTTCGTTCTATATTCAAAATGTGTGTTATTTTATTACCTTTTACTTCCATTTCTTAAAACAAAAAAATTCGAAAATTTTTATATACCTTTCATCAGAACGAATTTTTCGAGGGTCCGAAAAAAAATAGTTCCGGATAATCGAGGTTGCTGATATTAAATAGGGTTCGTCCCATTCTTACATACTAACTACATACGAAATTTCAAGTCTCTATCTCAATTTGTTCGGGAGATAGAGCGTTTACAGACAGACAGACAGACAGACAGACGGACGGCAAATTTTTTTTTCTAAAAATATGTTTTTCGGAATCTCCACTATCTAAAACGTGTAAATCCGTCAAAAAAAATTTTCGATTTTCAAAACGATTGCAAGACTTACCCTATACTACGTATGATGGGTAAGTAAAATGTAACAGATACACGTTCGGACTGTGAATTAAAAAATCTAAAGGTTACTGAGAATTTCTTAGGAAACTGAGATGCCTAGAACTTTTTATGTAACTGCAATCCGGATTATAGATAAATTTTTAGTAAGATTACTGCAGTTTTAATAGGCTCTTTTGTAAAGCTACAGATTTCTGCCGCTTTACAAAAACTATTTTTGTAGAATTAAGCAATAATTTTTAGGATTTCATTCATCTGACGAAACCCTATTCGTCTCTATCCGCTGTCCGTCTGTCTGTTTGTCACAGAGTCAGTACACAAAACCTATATAAGTCAGAGCGTTCAAATTTTGTGTACTTACAGCTGAATACCTCTTGTCACACAACAAATCATAAAATTTTGGAAAATACTAATATTTTAAATTAAATTATATATTTTTAATATCATCAGTTCATTTTTTGTTGTTGTTTTTTCTCTTCTAATTGTTGCACGCAAGTTTAAATAGATATAAAAATGATTTCTTTTTATACCCTTTACTTTTAAAAGAAATGGAGTATTTCTGGTGCAACATTTACAAAATTAATTCTGTTCTGGTTGGCGTGATCGGCAAAGAAATCCCGAAAAAGCACCAAAAATCTGTTTTTCGTTTGTTAATTTAATGATAAAGGAGATATTAAAGGAAACTCTCTGTGCGATCTGCGATCACACTTACCCGCTTGTTTGTACAATGTACAGATAAAGTTTTAGTAACCATAAAACTTTCTGAAATATTAAATCGGCAGAATTACCGTGTGTTTTGCTTTCTGTGAAAAATAATTCCATTGACATCGCACGTGTTATTTTACCTTTCAATCTTATCAAAGATAACCTTCATAATCTTATCAAACTATGCTGATTTTTTATGCCTTTTACACAATAGTATAAGTTTTTCAAAGATGAAAGCGAAACTTTAAAGTTACATATTCATTATTTTCTGCGCTTATCGAACTCTACCACTTAAAAGGATAAAGTACGCGCCGTAGTTTAAAATATTTAAACATTAGTTTCATAACTGAATGCTTAATTGCTAGAATAACTTAGTTTTGCAGAAAAGGTAAGTCTTTACTATTTAAACAAATGAATTTTCCTTTTTTAATATTAAATAACAGTCATTTATAAAATTACCTTCTGGAATGCTAATACTAGCTTGAAATGCCTTTGCTTGATTTTTTTTATTTCTCTTTTATTAAAGAAAATGTTTATTAATCATTTGAAAAATAATTAATGCTTTAGGTCGAAAATAGACTTTATGATGGGGGTCTGCAGATTTCTTTAACAATCTGGAAAATGGTTCTTGTTTTCAATCGCAAAAAAAAACCTAGTGATGCCCGCATTTTATATTTTACCACTTTTAACGGATTTACCATTTGGATTGGATAAGGTCGAATCTGGATCCGTAATATAAATATGATAAACTTTTGTCATCTGAATCTCAATCTAATATGTCGAATTGATTAGAATTTCCTTTTCTAAACGGTTTTTACAATATGTTAAATCACATACATTTTTCTACTGTATATTTTTTCGGATGCAAAATACATTTTTAAATATATATTTAATCTAATTTTAAATTCCAAAATTTTATTGACAATTTCACTAACATTTTAGCACTTGAAATATAAAAAAATATATATATATGATTATGTATACAGCTTAGAAATATTTTTTAAGTGAAAAGTAAAGAAGTATTTTCTAAGTAAAATATACCAAACAAGTGGGTAAGTTTGATCGCAGATCGCACAGAAGGTTTCATTTAATACCTCCCTCAAAACACTTTATCATTAAATTAAAAAACGAAAATTGTCAATAGAAAATTTAAATGAATAGGAATTTAATAAATTAAAAAAATGTGTCACTTCGCGTGTCAAAATTGATGATAAATATAATGTAATATGACGAAATAAAAACAAATAAGAGCATTTTTCACATGATTTATTTAATCGATTAATTTATGTTATATACATTATAATTTTTATATATGTTTAAACTTACGTGCAGCAATTAGAAGGAAAAAGAAAAAAAAATACCTGATGATATTATTTAAAAAATATATATTAAAATAATAGTATTCTTCAAAATTTTATGATTTGTTGTTTGATTAGAGGTATTCAGCTGTAAATACACAAAAATTGAACTATCTGACTTATGCAGTTTTTTTATGCGAACTCTGTGACAGACAGACAGAGAGCAGAGACGAAGAGTGTTTCGTCAGATGACCTAATATTGATATGTTTCCTAAATATATAATATTAAATGTATAGAACCATTAGATAATACTACAAATCAACATCAATTACTGTAAAAACTTGTTAATGCCAAATTATATCATACAGAGGAGTTGTCAGAATTAGTTATAAAATTGATAATGTGGTATTTAGCTCGTTATCAAGGGCAATGCTAGTGATACATTTCCTAGAAAGTAAAAATATTAATTTTTAATTAATTAGAAATTTGAGCACTATTAATCCATTTCAAGCGCATAGAATTTATCTCGGAGAAGTGACTTTACAGTCTGACTTAAGTAGTCTCTTCAATGATATGACTGTTAGGAGCTGTACGTGTACATTCCACTTATATAACGTTATCAACGTTTTGACAATTTTGGAACTATTTCCCTTCATACGATACTATACATTATATTTTCTCGACCTTCCTCCTTTATAATGTCATTATCCATGTCAAAAAACTTTTTTATTTTTAAAACAGTTTTTTTTTTTTTTTTTTTTTTTTTTTTATGCGTTTGCAATAAAAACACACATGGTTATGCATTTATCTTTTGCATAATCTACTGATTTAAATGATGAGAAAAAGTTAATAAAATATCCCTAAATATATTAAATAATATTATATTAAATAATATTATATCAAATAACATATAAAAGAAATACTTATTATTTAAAAATGTTTCAAAATAACTTTTTTGTCACATAACGCATTTAACAATAACATTGTCTTCTTGCACTAAGAAGCCGAATTTATTATAAGGGTGATTCTACGATAAGAGGTTCAAAAACATAGAGAATTCGGCCGAAAAGAAAAGTTTGAGTTTGTTCAAAAACCTTTAAATTATGATTTTTGTCCCGTTTTTTTACTTTTTCATATAAGGGCAAGTCACTTTATACATATTTTATAACTTTTTCTGGTCAATGACTCGTTCCCTGGCAGTTATTTTGCCAGGGGAAATACGGCAGGGAGACACATTTTCATGTAAATTCAAATTTTTTAACTGACTGAATTAGTATTTGGGTTAATTGTGTATTTCACTTTAATTATCCCCGCATTGTTTCATTAGTGTAGTAAATGCAATTGAATTAAATGAATATTGTAAGTTTTATCACTTACCAGGGGAGATACACGATCACCGAGCGAAACCACTTCACCGCACGGTCAAGTCGCAGCAACTAAAAAGGGCGACGCTCCCATTTAGTATTGCTAACTTCAAGCCAATAGATGTCCTTAAGCGCTACTTCCGATATAGCCATTCTTGAATTTATATTTGTTTCAGTTTAACGAAATTTGACAGGGTAGATACACAAAAAAAGCAGGACAATTGTCAATTTTAAAAATTATTTGAAATTAACAAAATTATTTTATTTTTTATTTTATAATACGTAAGTATAATTACTTAAATTCCAATTAAACATACTTTAGCTAAGCATCTGACGGAAAAAATATATGTATTGTTTGAAAGTTAAATTGAAATCCGGAAGGACACATGCCAGGGGAGAGACTTTTTTAGACTATGTAAGAAATTTCAGAAAAATGTGTTTTAATTAGGAATTCAATTGTGATGTTATTTAATAAAGAATATTAAGATGATGCGATTCATTGCAAAAAATGACAACATATAGAATAAAAAATCTGTTTTAAACGAATTGCCGTACAAATTACCTCTTATCGTAGATAAGACCCATAAACAAAACAGGTGATTCATTCTTCTCCAGGTCAATCCCTTTCAAGTGGTACAGAAAATATAAAAATGGTCGCTCGACCATTTTTAAAAAATCTGAAATTTTTTGTACAACAACCCTAACATGACGGAAGTTCAAAATGACCGTTATTTTAATTTTACTATTTTTTGTTTGTGCATGGCGGCCATCTTTGTTTCATCGTGTTCAGCGACTTTCTCAGATACTAGGTTACACAAAATTGTAAATATCTCGTCTTTTATTTTCCCAATTGAAATGGGGTTTGCAGCATTTTGTTCAGAATAAAATAGGCTAAATGTACGGTTGTAGAATAATTTTATAAAATAAATTTTTACAGGTGAAATTTTAGCACAAAACTTCAGATTTTTTCCAAAATCTATCCGTTTGCAAGAGGAATTTTTTCATGTAAGGAAAACTGTCAACCTTACACAATTTTTTCTACAAATAGGTCAAAAGTGCGTGTATTCACATACCAAATCCCAGATCTGGGAGTTGATTTCTCTTTGCGAAAAAAATTCTGAAATTCGTCAAAAATTTCAAAAATCGCACTTTTTAGGCTTTAATATCTCTGGTGGGGCATGAGATAAAAATCTGAAATTCTGGCCTTTGATAAGATTGTGTAATAGTGTTATGTACGAAAAAATTCAAGAAGGAGATTTGACGACAAGCTGAGATATGACATGGAAAATATGTGAAAACAATACTGCCAAACTATTGTAACCTACTCTGCAATTGTTCAAAAGACTGTCAACCTTACACAATTTTTTCTACAAATAGGTCAAAAATGCGTGTACTCATACACCAAGTCCCAGATCTGGGAGCTGATGTCTCTTTGCGAAAAAAATTCTGAAATTCGTCGAAAATTTCAAAAATCGCATTTTTTAGGCTTTGATATCTCTGGTGGAGTACGAGATAAAAATCTGAAATTCTGGCCTTTGATAGTATTGTGTAGTAGTGTTACGTACAAAAAATTTCAAGAAGGAAATTTGACTATAAACTGAGATACGGTGATTAAAAAAATGTTAAATGCTATTACGAGTACATTAGGAGAAATGTGATTAGTCTTTTTTATTACAATATTTACACAGAAAATATCGTTTGTTGAAAACAGTTAAATAATAAACATTTAGTTTACAAAGATACTATATGCTCAACAAAGATCTTAACATTATTTACTAGAGATGTTGTGAGTTCGACCAGTTACTATTGCCAGTCCATTAGGCTGTTCTTTCTCAAAATTTTATTTGAAGCCACCCAAGTGTTGTCATACCTTGTTAACTGGAATGAAATTCTCTAGATTTAATAATTGAAACCATGTAAACTCGATCTGTTGCAACCCATTGTCTGTAATTTACTTTTCCTGAAATGTGTTCCGAATAAAATTGTTGCAATAGCATTTCTAGTAGGTTTGTTCAACTAGAAAAATAGTGTATTGGCTTAGCATAAATTTTGAATTGTTTAAATCACACAGAAGCATTTGAAGAAGATATTTGTAATTAACATTTAACCTTGTACCATAAATAATTAATTTAAAATTTTGGATGTGTGAACTATTACATAGTAGGTTACAATAGTTTGGCAGTATTGTTTTCACATACTGTCCATGTCATATCTCAGCTTGTAGTCAAATCTCCTTCCTGAAATTTTTTGTACATAACACTACTACACAATACTATCAAAGGCCAGAATTTCAGATTTTTATCTCGTGCTCCACCAGAGATATGAAAGCCTAAAAAGTGCGATTTTTGAAATTTTCGACGAATTTCAGAATTTTTTTCGCAAAGAGAAATCAGCTCCCAGATCTGGGACTTGGTGTATGAGTACACGGACTTTTGCCCTATTTGTAGAAAAAATTGTGTAAGGTTGACAGTCTTGTTGAACAATTACATAGTAGGTTACAATAGTTTGGCAGTATTGTTTTCACATATTGTTCATGTCATATCTCAGCTTGTAGTCAAATCTCCTTCTTGAAATTTTTTGTACATAACACTACTACACAATCCTATCAAAGGCCAGAATTTCAGATTTTTATCTCGTGCCTCACGAGAGATATCAAAGCCTCAAAAGTGCGATTTTTGAAATTTTTGACGAATTTCGGAATTTTTTTCGAAAAGAGAAATCAACTCCCAGATCTGGGACTCGGTGTATGAGTACACGCACTTTTGACCTGTTTGTAGAAAAAAATTGTGTAAGGTTGACAGTTTCCTTGCAGGAAAAATTTCCTCTTGCAAACGGATTGATTTTGGATAAAATCTTAAATTTTGTGCTGAACTTTCACCTGTAAAAATTTATTTTTCAAAATTTTTCTACCATTGTATATTTAGCCTATTTTATTCTGAACAAAATGCTGCAAACCCCATTTCAATTGGGAAAATAAAAGACGAGATATTTACAATTTTGTGTATCCTAGTATCTGAGAAAAATTGCTGCACACGATGAAACAAAGATGGCCGCCATGCACAAACAAAAAATAGTAAAATTAAAATAACGGTCATTTTAAACTTTCATCATGTTAGGGTTGTTGTACAAAGAATTTCAGATAGTAAACTTAGTAAATATTGATCGACTGAAAATTCGACTTTGGTTTCAGCCCATAATCTGAGTTTCTCCTAACATTCGTTTTCAACAAAAATGCTGTGGAAAATTTGACCAAACTGAAACTGACCGAAACAATTTGTATTCCAAAAATCTCGTTCATTGCTCCGGAAATCTCCAATATCCCTCATTAACTTGAACTGTATCGGATGAAAAGAAAAATTCCTTATTTGTAACTATGAGCTTACAAAAAACACTATAAAAGATAAATGGATGTACAGGGTGTCCAGCAAATAACATCCCGATTTTAAAATTAAATTTCTCAAACACAAAGATCGATAGAATTATTCGTTAAACTATTTGTTTATTAGGTAAGGTGTAAAAATGTTATATAAAAAATTCAAACGGTGAATATTTTAAAAAGATTTTCATTTTTCTTGTTTTAGATCGCTTACTGAGAACGAAGTTTTTGGCTTACAGTGCCATATTTTAGCGATTTTTAGAGCTAAATTTTTGGAATTTCAAAATTTCAAAGATAGTTAGAATGTGGCACTGTAAGCCGAGAAGTATAAAATAAGAAGGATGTAGGCCCTAAGGTGAAATATCTTCCGTAGGGTCTTTCTAAGGGAACCTAACCCGTATTTACGCAAGGAAATGCAAGATTCAAAGAAAAACACGGAAAACTCCGAACTATTAGGCCGACAGCCGCGATTGGGTTCGAACCCAGCACAAACTGTCTACCAATTTCGAGAGCAGAACCTTTCAGCTACTGGTGGGGCTTCGAACGGTAGAAAAACGTTGATCTTTTTCTACTAACGTATTTAAGAATAATTCGAATTATGGCATTATTTAAAAAGAATGACTTCTTTAAAAGACGCAAAGAACATTTTTGCTTAAATTATAATCCATTAAATTCAAACGATGAAAAAAAAAATTAAATGATAAAAAAGTAAACAATTTTTAAACATGCAAGCATTAATTTGTAACATCTAGTTCTGGCAGTCCTAAGTCTAGAAAAAGTATGAAGGTTTTAGTATAGTCAGGAATGACGCTTAAATTGTCTGCTTTTTTATCTGAACTAGGGTTAGTCCTGACTTTTCCAGATAATCGGTCCTCTATTGTATATAAAAAAAATGTTTAATATAAGTGTGGTATAAAATTAAGGAAATTTTCTATAGTTAAATTAATATTCCTTTTTTTTTTTAGAAATTATATAAACCGGAGTACTAGGAGATATTTTTTCAAGAATTAATATGAACAAGAATTATAACACATCTGAGGAGGAGTGTCATGTGACAATCGACAGTTTTGTAAGTAATACAATTATCCATTTAAGTGATATTTTGAAGGTTTTCAATAATCTTTCTCTGCGTTTTAGATTAATTTTCTTTGATGTTGGATACAAAGGTTTTTAACCTACTAACTACCAATTGTGCATGTGTTACAATCTATGAAGTGTTGTTAGTTTGGTCTTTTATTAAAAATTCAGACTGCTTAAAAGTCCTCATTTGCTTTTATAAAGAAATATTTTACACTACATGGCCAAAGATAACCGTCCACTTGTGATTTTAGGTATTTTGTTTTAGGTATTTTGTTGAATATCTAGAAAAATACATGAGGTATTATCCTGAAACTCTAAATGTATAAACAAAATAGTACAAGTCATACATTTCCGTGAAGATTTTTTTCCCAAAACTTCATAGGGGACAGTCAGCAAATTAAAAAAAAATGAATATCTTTTGGATAACCCTGTCAAAACTAATGCAGCAAAAGGGCTCAAACTATAGATTTTGATTAAGTGGCTTGTTGTCATAAACTGTGTTCATTTTATGTCGATAGCATGTATACTCGTAGAAAAAGTAAGGTTTTTATAAAAACAATCTCAAAAATTTCCAAGATTTTTGCTTATAATTTGCAGAGTTCTTAATATAAAATAATATTATTTTCTGAAAATATGACCAACAACATTGCACAGAATACCTTGCAATCAGAATTAAAAAATAATAAAAATTGTATGAAAAATGAGTAGGTTTACTAAATAATTTTTCACTGCGCATGCGTTAACGATATCAAAATTTCATTTGCATATTATGTTAGCTAAATATATAGAGCGACTTTTGTGAATGTCTCAAAATCATGACTTGAAAATTTTGAAAATAATCGTCAAAAGAATAATTTGAAAATCCGTTATTCCCAAAATGAAGCAAAAGCAAGAGGGGTTGTATCCATATACCCATTGATTAGTGTCAATATAGAAAACACAATATGAAACGTACTACTACATTTGGATAAACCCCCTCATTTTTTTGCTTTATTTTTGGAAAAACAGATTTTGTGCTTATTCTAACGACGATAATTTTCAGAATTTTCAAGCCGTATGAAGTACAGCATAAAAAGGGAAGAGGTTAAAATAAGATTGTTATTTTTTTTCTCGCGACTATTTTTTCACTATCTTTGATCAGTAGTTCTTGCATAACTTTGATGCTATAAATGGTATGACATTCATTATTTTTTAACTAATGTTGTTTACAGATTTTTTATCCTTAAATTTTAGTAGTTATAATATGCAGCAAAAAAATATAAGATTATCATGTGAAACCCTTACACAGGTCCGCTGTTACTGAATTAATTGTTTAAAATTTAGGGTATCAATTTAGTGTAATTGTAAAGTTGAGTGAAATTAATTCAATAAAGGTCAATATAATACGTCCCCATGTATTCACAGGTGTCATGTGTTTTAGCGATGCATTTTATAAACTGCGGTTTTGTTTTATAGTGACATTCTTGCAGTACTGTTAAGACTGGATTTATGAGCAATCAAGAAAAAAAGGTTTGAAGTTTTGATGCAAAAACAATACCTATTTAAGATGTGGATACAACATTTATAAGCACACAGTGCTTAAGACGCCACTGCAACTACGACTTCGAACAAATTTAATTTTAACTATTCGAATATTCATTACCGACTGTTTCTGCACAATCGCTACATTTTTTGAATGTCCTTTCATATTCGAATGCTGATAAAAACGCAGCAATAGTCCTAAAGTCATGGAAAGTGATTTTACATGATAGTGGAAGATTCTTGTTAAAAATGGATTATTAGAAGCTAATTTAAGATGTCTTCCGTATAAATAATTGATAAAGTGATTTATTGAAAACACAGTGGCTAGAGCTTCTCGATCAAATTGTGTCCTGTTGTTGTTAAGGATCTCGATGCAAATGCAATGGGTCGGACTTGGTCTTCTATAATATATGGGATAGATTACCAGCTACTCCTACAAGACTAAAATTATAAGTAAGAATAATTGATAAGTTAGGATTTTATGGAACAAGAAAATGTTCACTGGAAATTTCACTTTCATATTTCTAGAAGGCTACTTCAAGGACAGATTTGTAACCAACTGCAACTAAGAGTGGAATTTTTTAAGTTATTAAGTATATTTGTCTATTGGAATAAATACTGATTGATTAAAGTGTGCGTTAAAATTTCTCAGTTATCTCCGATATGTAATGTGTTATTCTCAAAATATGTATTTAATTGTTTCATATTAGATATTTCATTTGTTTTCTGAATATGGCACATTCATAAGTGTAATTAATTATGTTTTAGGTTGCTAATAATGAGGGACAGGATACTACTCCTCTTGTTACATCAGCATGGGAAAAGTTTGGCATATGTGACTTTTGTCAACACCTGCCTGAATGTGACACTGACTGTTGTATATGTAAGTTGAATTTCAATTGAGGACCTCAGAAGCCAAGGAGTAGTAGTAACAAAAATTCGATTCGGAGTAAATTGAATTAAAAAATAATTGACATTACATTTGAACATCAATAATAATTGACTGAATTGATATAGGAATCCGCTTGTTTTTCATTGTAGTCTTGGAACTCTTATTTCAATAACTGTCAAAAAGTCAAATATATATTTTTTATTTATAATTAATCAAGATTGATTATTATTCTTCAAACGTGGTTGATCTTTAGAACGCAGAACATAAGTTAAAAACTCATTTATAATTCATTACCTGATCAGAAAAAAGCATATTTCCCGGTCGTGTGTTGTACTTCTCAATTTTATCAATTTTATCACTTATATACCTTCGCTTCTGGGGTTCAAATTTATTATTTTAAGAAACCTTAATAATTCACGCCTTTCAGCTCAAGTTACCAATAGAATTAAATTATCTTAGAGAAAAATATACTACTTTTTTCATTTTATTGTTTTTCTTGTTTTGGTAATTAAGAACATATCGCTCAAGCACAAGAAAAGTGACTTATCTCGCAAAAATCTATTTTGCATTTTATGCCTCTAATATGTCTGCCTTAGGTGCATCATGCTACACAAACAGTTTCATGAGTGTAGTCATGCGGAAAATCTCTTTAATACGTTATATGTCTATTTGTGACCACAGAAGAGGCGTGGATTGTGTGTGTGGTAGGGAGGGGGGGGGGATAAATTTTTCCGAACCTCTAAAGCCTCATTATAACTTTTTATTCTGATGAGTTTCATGCATTTATGGGCATTTTTATTCCTATATGACAGATTAGTGCTATAATTTCAATTTACATGCAAATCATGCTGTGATGTAGAATCACATATAGTTTTCTTAAATTATACATTTTTCTAAATTACAGTTAAAACTAATCTTTAATTACATATCCATTTTATCTTAACGTTTTATTTCGATCCCACAATAAATTTCATTCAAAAGAAAAAAAAAAAGAAAACATCTGTAGAATCTGCTTCATCATTAAAGCGGTTCTCAGATAAACAGATTTCATTTAGATGAATTTTCTCCTTCAGTAAAAATAATAAGAGAAAGAATAAAGAACCACGTTGCTTGCGGTTAGTGAAAAATCCTTTCTCTCTGCGTAATTTTTTAGCTTAACTTCTTTATTACATAATATACTTTTCATGTACATGCGTTATATTGGGTTTTTCGATCTAAGTTCTCAAAATATGCTCCTAACGTACGAATTGGCTATCAAATTATTTTTTTATTATTTTTAGGACTACCTACTTCTGGTTGCCATGCCATTAAATTCAAAATCATCTTAATTGTTTAAGACGTAACAGAAAATTTCAAAGATATGATATCATTCATTTTTCATATGATCTTTGTCGTCAATTGTATGGTGCCAATGTGTGAATTATAGAATGAGGAATTCATTACCTCGCCTTCTCTTCACGAACTCAGTCAGGTAAAGAAGGTCTCTTAAAAAAATGCGTTCAGGCACCATTTCTGTAAGAAATTATTTAATTTTTATAACTGTACTTCAAATAAACAAATTATTTAAAAAGCATTTATTTCCTTATAATGGATCACAGCCTACATCTTAAGCGAATGCGTTTTAAAAAGAACCTGGTCAATATACTTTAAAGTACAGGTGTATAATATACATGCACATGTTCTTTTGTCTCTCCTGTGAAATTTACATTTGTCGAGGTGTGTCACTTTTCTTGCCGGTGAGCGGTATATTTAAATATAGGGGAGAGGGGGGGGGGCACGTTTTAACTGTTTTTAAAAACAATATATTTCTTATTTGATTTTTTTAAGTATTACATAATAAAAACAATGCAATTTTTCATCATATGAACCAGAAATTAAAAGTTTTCCATGCAAATTAAAAAAGTTATGAGGATTTAAAAGGCTGAAAGATTTCTGTTCAAACCTGCCCCATGTCGGGGTACCTTTCAACAAGTTAGGGGCACCTTTGAACAAATGAATAAAATATGAAAATATTGAGAGTTTTCATTAAAAGCTGCATATGTTTCAGAAATATATAGTATGAATAAAATTAAATAATTATATTTTATTGAAACTAATACTTTTTCTATTATTTAATCAAACTTAAATTCATCAAAGTTGATGTCAAAAATCATTGTTGAAACAACACAGAGTGTCACTCCAGTTATGTTTGGTTGTGAAAACTTTTTTACAATATCCTTGAAATACACCAATATGATATCTGATGCTTCTGAAAAATTAAATTTTTTCATTCACTCTTTTTATGAAAAAAACCTGACTTATATTTCGTTTTATCTAGTACGAAAATAAAAAAAAATGTTTGGGAAAG
Organism: Maratus speculifer; assembly: GCA_964019185.1. NCBI lineage: Eukaryota > Metazoa > Arthropoda > Arachnida > Araneae > Salticidae > Maratus > Maratus speculifer. Next base: position 293,444,524 of record OZ025294.1, on the reverse strand, counting down.
AGTAAATGAAAGAGTATAGGCTTTGTTAGACAAACCTGCTAAATCATGAATCATTAATGTGAATCTGAGATTTGCAATTATCAAAAAAATTTAAAAAAATAAATAAATAAATGCCATTATCAGTTTAGATTTTAAGCTTCCCATCGCTGATACATCCAGAGATTGTAATATATGTGTGCAGTAATTAGGAATTGTTAACAGTATAAGTTCATGTTCTTTGATATTTTTAACTAACCACTTTTCAGATAGAAAAAATTCCAAAATAATAATATTTAAACACATCAATAACTCTTTATTTCATAATTCTACATGTTCAATGATGCCCCAATTTTTTTTTTTGTTCAAATGTGCCCTATCACATGGCGTTCAACATTACAACCATTTACTCAATTAGGCTGAAGAATTTGAATGAAACAAAGCTTATAAACTAAAACTAACATCTTTATTTAAATACTAACAGACCCGCCCGGCGTTGCACGGTTCCGAGATAATAATATCAAAGGAACATGAAATTTGTGATTTTATATCTAACTCGAAATATGTAAAATTACGTTGTCTGAAATACACTGACTGTGTGAAAAATTGGTTTGAAAAATGAACAAATAATATTTAGCGATAAAAATGTTCAAAAGGACTGAAATGGGAAGCGGGAGAGGAACTACTCAAGTAATAATTAGAATTTGGAAAATCTTAATGTCAGATACATCAGACATCAGAGAGAGACTTTGGGGTACTTTCAAAAAAGTTTTGAGCCTCATAAGTGCCGTAGATTTTGCTAGCCATCGCGCAAAAACATACATGCGCACAGATAGTGCGTTTAGTTATTTTATTAGTGTAGGTTACTGTGGATTTTCAAAATAATTCCTTTACTGCTAATTCACAAGTTTTATGGTTTTTGCCTGTATTACATGGAATTTAAAAATAGATAAGACCATGATGCGTAAAAAAATCTGCAATATTGACAAAATTGACAAAAATCGATGCTAAACGTACAAAAATCGTTAAAAATCACATTGAAAATCGCACTGAAAATCGCAATGAAAAAAATCACTGAAATTAAAAAATCATATCAGACAAAATTTAGTTAATTAGGCTTTGAAACATTTTAATTTTTCTGATTCTCAAAAAATAGCCTCAAAATGTGAAGAAATTCTAAAAATGGCAAAAAAAATTCGTTAAACGTTCCAAAAATCGCCGCACGAATTATGAATAAACTTTATTGAAATAGAAAAAAAATACTATATTGAGTGAAAAAAATGAAATCGTATTCCTTTCACTAAAATGGAAAAATCGCCTCGAAAAATAAAAGGAGCTCTAAAAATCGCCTAAGAAATGAAAACAAAAAATTCTAATCAAAAAATCAAAAATCGGGCTACGAGGTACAAAACTACATGTATAGAGGTAGCTTCCCTCCAAATTTTGTAATTCTACATGCAGCGGTCTCTTCAGAACAGCGCTAACACACACACATACTTGTCTCTTTATTATTATAGATTACTATGAATATTCTAATTAATAACTTAATTGCTCATTCGTTAATTTTATGTTTTTTGCTTTTCTTACATGCTATTCAATAGAAAAGATCATGATGCATAGAAAAAAATATAATTTTGACAAAAAATCGATGCTAAACGCACAAAAAAAATCGCTAAAAATCACATCGAAAATCGAATTGAAAATCGCATTAAAAATCAATGAAATTAAAAATTCACAGCAGACAAAATTTAATTCATTAGACTGACAGTTTGAAGCAATTTTGCTTTTATCACTGTCAAAAAATAGCCGCAAAATGCGAAAAAACACTAAAAATTGCATACAAAAATTCACTAAAAATTCAAAAATCACCGTACGAATTCCGAATAAACTTTATTGAAAAGAGAGAAAAAAGTACTATACTGAGTGAAAAGAATGAAACCGTATTCCTTTCACTAATATGAAAAAATCGCCTCGAAACATAAAAAGAGCTCTAAAAATCGTCTAAAAAATTTAATAAAAAAATTCCCATCAAAAATCGGGCTTCAAAGTGTAAAACTACATGTATAGAGGTACGTTCCCTCCAAATTTTGTAACTCTACATGCAGCGGTCTCTTCAGAACAGCTCTGACAAACACACATACTTGTCTCTTTATTATTATAGACTGAACAATAAATAAAAATTTTAGGAATATAAAATTTTCAGCAAAAGTAATACAACTTTATTTTCTTAAATTTAGATTCAACAGGGAGAAAAACACATACTTTTTTTGACAGTTCTATTCATAAAAAAATGGTGCAGCTTTGTACAGTGCTCAGCAAAAGTTTAGACAATGATCGATTACGCTTCTATTTTTAGAAGTATGTACCGAATGTTTGTAATTCCTCTGTCATATATTACTTGTGACTTATCCTTTATTCACACACAATAAATTTTGAATTTTACCTTTTACATAAAATATAATAGCAAAAAAAATAAAATTAACATTGTGGCAAAAGTATGGACAATTTGTGTATTGATAGAAAAGTAACTACAAATTAAAATCGAGTTGCACCCGCATTGTTTGCAGTTAGTGCAAGAATGTGACTTTTCATCGAAAAAACTAATGCTGCGTCAATTGGGGGTCTATTTCGTACCAAACATGTTCAACAGCAGCTCGAACCTCATTAAAAGAAAATTACAGCAAAAATTTGCATAAACATTACGATATATGATGTTACAAAAGTTTTCGATTGGGTCCGGATCAGAAGTACACGCCGGCCAGTTGAGATCAATAGTATTTTCAGAGTTAAACGAAGTTCTTCTTGTGTATGCAATATGATATGTGTATGCCGGTAGATGCTAAAATCCATACTTTAGATCAGCAAAAGTTCCCCAAATGACTAAAAATTAATCTCCAACGTATGTACGTAGTCTTGTGTTGCTTGGCAACCAATGAATAACTCTACAGATACACGAGCATTAAAGCTAAGTGAGGACCAAATTATTTAAAAGTCACCTTCTTTTTGTCGACTTAATAAAGTCCCAGGATCTTTACTTAAGTCATTCCAATAGTATGCTCACTTGTTTGGGCCATTCAAATTCCACTTTTTTTCGTTACTGAATATCATAGAGTACCATTTGGGTCCATATGACATATGTTTGCAAGTTAATTGAATTCTCGCCAATTTATAGCGATATTTAAAAGCTGATTGTTTTATCATTTTCATATAAATTGATTTACCTGTTTCTTTAATTCATCTACGAATCATTTCTGTCGATACAGAAAGTTCTGACTTACTTTTAATGTGATTAGCAATCATTACTTGTGTAAATGTCAGTTTCTGAATCCTTTTGTCATCTCATTTTCTCGTCATACAAGATCTTCCAGATTATGTTTTGTTTTGAAGGAGTCATCCTTAGACTATACTTCATAGACAGACCACTTTGGACGATTCAATGCTGCTGAAATTTCCGCAACAGTCTTCCCTTTCCATTTCAGCTTTCCTACTTCAATTACCTCATCTAATTTAATATTTTTAGCTCGCGGCATCTTCACTAACTGATGCTATATCGAGGTATAATTCAATACTTCAGACATGTGAGATCATAACTAGGAAATTTTCATTTTTCCATGAACAGTTGCCTAAAAATCAAAAAAGTGTCTAAACTTTTGCAGTATATGCAAATTTTACTTTTTTCAGTTAAATTAAATATTATCTTATATTATAACCATTATTTTTATTCTACATTATATAAAATATATTTGAAAATAAGTATAGCCATTTGTAAAACTCACGTGTTCGTATTTTTTATTTAAAGGTTAAAAAACACCAGTGTCCAAACTTTTGCTGAGCATTGTATAATTAATGCATTTGAGCAGTAGTAATGTACTGCCATATACATTTTAAAAAAATAAGTTATTTGGAGCAAAATTTTTAGAGTGTACAAAGGTGCCTCCAGTTTAAACATGCCCCCCTCTCCCCTATCAATAAAATTACTTATTATAAAATTCTTTTAATACGTCAGTTAGTTGTAATACTGTTTAGAATGAGTTACAGATACATTACTTTATCTTGTTCCAAAAGCATTATTGGCTATACAAAAGAAAAATATTGTTAAAAGGATAATTTATTTTGCCTTTGTATCTTTTCAGCTTTCTTGGCCTGAGGGAGGAGGGGGTTATTTTTCTATTCGGAAATATTTCTATATTTATATTATAAGAACACCATATTTGTACATATTATAATTCTACAAAATACTAAGAAAACAATTAAATATAAAAGATTTGAGTGGGGTTATAAATATTGCACAAAATCCCTGTAAATTCATATTTAATTAATCCTTCTAAATCCTTCAATCCTTCTAAAATACTTCAAAAATTTATTAAACGATTCTGTAAAACTTTTAATTTAGTTTAAACAATTTACATAAAATGCTTTAGAATGTAAAATTTTCATGAATTCATAATTCGGTAGATAAAGGGTTAAAGTTGGCCTTACGAATTTCCTTTGTAATGGAATTTATTATGGTTATTCAGAAATATTTTAACAATTTTCAACTTTGCAAGGTTTCCCTTTTTCTTTTTTTATGGCTTAGTGATATTTTTTTTATGAGTATTCTGTGTGTTGGAATTGTTACACAAATGTTTTAATTTTTTTTTCTTTAGATTTTTTTTTCATCTTGATGATTTATACTCTTGGCATTGGTAATATCGTGCTTGGTAAGTATATTGATGTAAATACCAAATTCACTTAACCTATTGAAATTTTTTAATTTTTAATCTGCTTAGATATTATGAAGAATTTCGCAAACTCAATAAACTTTCTTATCTACATTAATTCTTAAAAGTAATTTTTTATAGTTTGGTTTTTGTACATTTAAAACTTTTTAGTGTATATATAAACAATTACGTCCAACTATATTGTTTATTTTTAAGTTTAAAGCACTGAGTAACAATTGTTTTGATAAATTTGAAACAATGGCGTACTTCAGGATATTTTACTTACAAGGAAGGTCTCATTCTGCGCGTACTCAGAATTTTACAAAAACATACTAATTAAACTACTTTTGCATGTAATAAAAGATCAGTCAAAATTAGCGGCGGAATTACAGAAGGAAATCTGTAAAAAAATAAAACACTTTCGAATATTTGGCGCGAGAAGATGAAAGCGTCGCACGATTTAGCGAGCAGCATTTTCCCTCGCCAAAAGCAAACGATCATAATGCAACTGTATACTGTTGGTTATTTAGAGTGCTTGTAAATAATATTTAATGAATTTCAACATAAAGAATGAAAGAGTTTAATATATTATATACATATATATATATTGTATTACGTATATATATATTCCTTGCAGAAGTAATTATTTGATTTATCATTGGAAAAAGTGTTTTCATTTATAAATTCATTTTGGGAAAAAATATTTTCATTCATTTAAGCGTATTCAAAAACAAAATCTAGATGTTTCCATAGCAACAAAATTGAATTGACAATGCTCAATCGGACTTGAAATGATTTTAATTTATTTAAAGTATGAATTTCGTTTTAAGGTGCCTGAGTAATTACGGAACAATTTTTTCCATAAAAGCTATTTAATTATTTTTTAAACTTGTTTTTATAAAGATTATGACTAAAGAATGTGAAAAAAGGTAAAAAACATTTTATTCATTGATAAAAGTTTGATAAATGGAGGAATTTATGGCAAAATTTAATGAAATTTGGCCCAAAACGCAAAACGCTCTAAAGAAAATGGCCGTAAATCGATATGATATAAAATACTATTGGTTAATACAATTGTACAAAACTGGTTCGGTTGGTACAATTGGTACGGTAGATTACCCTCTTTAAATAAACATTTTATGGTAAAATCGTATTTCATCATACAGTGACGTCAAAGTTGTTATCTATGTTGATTCTCTACTCACACACGAAGCGAATATCGTTTACCATGGTTCTCTTGTTATATAAAAATCACACTCAACTCAATTTTTTTTTCAAAAGTTTTGTTTACATTAGGAATGAAACTTTAAATGCTAATAATTTTCAATGACTACACTTTAGAAGATATCTCTTCCTTCAAAAATTAATTTTTTTTTAAAGATCTTTCTAAAAATGAACTTTTACAATGTTTTATTCAAAAAAAAATTTTTGAAGAAAATATCTGATAGGCAAATGAAACTTGAAGTGGCAGCATCTAAAATTATTTGCTCTACTATAATGTAGTTAGCACACGATTGGCGGGTTTATCGCACTTTGGCATAATTTCTTAATTAATTAGCAGTTTTTTGCTTATTAAGGATAGAAATTTTATATTTTTAAACTGAATTTTACAAAATCACGTAGCTTGAATAATTACTTCTCCGAAAATGCATTCTATACTTTTTTCTGTCCCTTATTTAAGTCTGTACCTTTATTGAAAAAAAAAACGTTTGACGAAGAAAAAAATGATCATTTTCAGTATCCGACGTTTTAAAAAAAAATCTTGTATCTTTCTTTATAATTATTTTATAAAGATGAGTTTGATCTCAAATTAAAGCTTTTCTTCATTAAATTCTTCTAATTTTCGTTTTATTTCTCTGTGATAGTTGATTTCTTAAAAATCTTCAAATTTAAAATGCCATGTTTGGTCGATTTAACATGGAGAAGTTGTCTCGAGTATATTAAGCAGTTAAGCAATCGTTATGTTCTTGCCGTTTGTTCGTTTGGCGGGCATATTATTTTTTTCTAGCTTGGCTTGACAGAACGACCGTCCTGCTTGATTTGACATAATGACAATCTGATTTTCGTCATATTGTAAAACTCGTGTTTATAATCTGATTTGGATGAGATTGATTGCATGTATAGTACATGCCAATGTCTCGAGTTTGTTGGACATCTTCATCCGTCATCTCCTTTCCAAATGGCAGCCTCTTGCAACTTGTATTGCCGTGCAATGCTTAAAAATTATTAAAAGGTGTGTGCTTCAAGCTCTCTCCAAGCTTGGCGAAATATCGTCAAATTCGGCGACCAAAAAAATTGACTATAAATGATGCCAACATGGCTATAGTTTGCTAATTTAACGCAATGCTCATTAAAATTCGGTGTTAAAGAATATTTTCTTGTTGAGTTCATCACATTTCAGTAAAAATTTGAGTATAATTCGTTTCGAGTAAAAATTGTAAAACTTTAAAACCAAGAAATATGAAAACTACCTCTTTCTTCCCGCGCTAGTTGAAAGGTCTTTTCGTAGTTATAAATAAACTACCTCATTTGCTGATTATCTTTATATATAAAAATCTTCTGTGCGTGTGTATGTAATTGAACTCCTCCTAAACGACTGGACCGATTTTGATGAAATTTTGTGTGTGCGTTCTGGTAGATTCGAGAATGGTTTAGATTCACATTTCGTCGAAATTGATTCAGTACTTTTTTAGTAATTAGGCAAAATTTAATAGTTAGTGATTTTTTTGTTAATTAAAAGTGTTGAATAATTTCGATAAATAGCGTACGGACGGAATGTCCGAGCGGTCAAAGGCGCCAGATTTAAGCTCAACTTCTCGAAGAAAGAGATCGCGTGTTCGAACCCCGCTCCTGTCACAAGTGTGTGCTTTACAGTAATATAGCCTGTATTATAATTTTGATTAACTGACTTCAGAAAATCGTTAACTTTTAACAAAAAAGAGAAAAATAAACTTTTTTATCAAAAATTGAACCGACTTCAAAAAATACTGAAGAGTGAAAAATAATTTCCTTACATAATTGTAATAAGAAATTAAATTAAGAGCGTAGTGTTTATCGTGCGTATCACTATATTTAAGTACATTTTTTTGATTTTCTGGTGTCGGTGCCAGGAAGGACAACGTCTGTCGGTGACAGGACAACGTCTGTCGGGTCCGCTAGTTTTGGTATATTTCTGGGTATTCTCTAAATGTATTATTTCGAAACATTTTTGCTGAAAGTGATAAAACACAATAAGAAAATGATTACCTTTATTTATTAAAATCAGACATGTATTTTTACTCTGAAGGCAACATTCTTAAGATCTAAAATGATACAAATATATTCGCAATAAAATAAAATAAAATAAAATAAAATAAACTGAAAACTATTAAACAAAAATCACGCTAACTCATACGCACTGAAATTATCTGCAATATTAACAAATAAGAAAGATCATGCATTAAGCATAGATTGTGAAACACTTTCCTGCACTTTTTGAAATCTTTGAAAAAGTTCGTTATTTAGAGAAATAAAATTTTATTGTCCATAGAAAAATTCATATTTAATTACTTTTGAACAGCCAAGGGGAAATTTAGTTTATCAAGAAAATACCTAAACAGCTTGAAAATTCTCTTTCAGAAATTTGTTCTAATAGATGGAAACATACTTGATTCCTTCTTCTTTAGCTCTCTAGTTTACGTAGTACATTTTACACGCCAGTATTTAGCTAAAATTTAATTCAAAATAAAACACTTTTAAAACTACTGTAATCATATTTCCAAAATTGTTATCTATAGACGACCATGTATTCATTTCTTTGAGTGGTCCTTTATATTATTTATCTATATTCTACAAACATTTCTCAGTAAAGTAATGAAGTTCAGCGTATGAAACACATAACTGAGATTAAAACCACTTTTAAGTAATTTTCGTTCCTATTTTTTAACCTTTACGAGCTCTTTTACATAGCCCTATATATAAATTATAGTATTTGTACACATCATATAATATGCATAAATTTAGTGAAACTTAAAAACGCATAGCATAATTAACAATGAATTTCATCCATCCATCAGTCATCATCGATAATTCACAGTACTTCGGATAGAATACACTATTTGAAATATTTTGTGTATCCCTGTAAATAATATGCACTTCGTATTATGCATAACTATATCGTTTAACTAATATTAAGCCTCAATGATGTATATCAATTTTATTATAAATAAAATAATTTAATATATTTAAAATATGCCGCAAGAAATTCCTGCCTTTACTATTACGTCATGGAATTTCTTTATGTGATCCTGTAAATAAATAACAACTATTATTTTCACCACATATTTTGCAGAATGTAGATTTTAGTGCACATCGTAAATGCATATAAATTTTAATCTATTTGACAGAGTGTAACATCTTTAAAACTCATTTGAAGCGACTTTTTCCCTTACCCCGTAATGTTGCAGAAAACTGTTGACTATCCCTGTAAATAAGCTAAAAATGCTAGAAACTTCAATTGAAATAGGGTCCTTGCTAGGGTGACCATTAAGAACTTCCAAAAATTTCAATACATTCCGAGTATATTTACGAGATTTAGAGCACGCATATACGCGCAGACGTCTATACGACAGACGGACAAACAAACCGAAATCATAAACACTTTTAAATTTTGTTGGAAGTGTTAAAAATAGATATTTTTGAATTTGGATTAGTTTATATTATTGTTTCATTAATCTACAGAGCACCTCTTTACAAATTTTAAGAAGTTACACTCAGGGGCGTGCAAAGAGAAAACTACGCCTGGGCAAAGTTTCAATTTGGCGCCCCCTCCCCCCCCCCCGTCCCCTTCTTAGAACTTTTTCTTGTGACAGACCAAAAAATGACGTTGGTAGTATAAATTAGGCGCCCCCTAAATCCGTGCCCAGGGTGACCGTCTTTTTCGCCCCTTAGCCCCTATTCGTACGGCGCTGGCTCCACGGAGTCTGAATCATTGCATCTATTCTCACTGTGTAAAAAGATGGCTACTGATTCTTGGATAATTAATGGCGAATAAAATGTTCATGAATAAAATATTTTACTAATTTTAAGATTAATCAGCAAAGGCTCTTTTTTACATTATAAAAAATTATTAATTATTTCTGAAATGGTTGTTTCTTTCGGTCTAGAGTTATTTTCTCATGTCCGGATTTTATTCGTTTTCTGATTGGTCCATGTTTAATGTCCAGAAATAGAATACTTCTGTTGATACGATGACAAAAAAAGTATTTAGGTGTGCAATAATAATAATAATAATAATAATAATAATAATAATAATAAATCAAAAACAAATTGAGATGCAGCTTTCAAACAAACTGCATTTAAAAGTACATCCCCCCCCCTATACGACGGTTTAAAAATTGAGAATATGCGATGTTTCTAAGTTTAAAAAATTGCAGTACCGAACTTTGTAAAATTGAAATTTTATTTCAAATTTGTTTATGATTGGTCTAGGAATATTTTTGTTTAATAAATAGCGTACGTAATATATGATTCTGTCAAGTTTTGATCATCATAAAAATTATGTCTTTTATTATTAAATGTCTGAGCGAAGCGAAGTATGTAACGATATTAAAAGTCAGAGTATGTAACGATAACTAACGTATTAAACTCAGAGTATGTAACGATATTAAAAGTCAAAAAAAATTCTTTCGTCAAGCAAATCTCAAAAAGTACTTGTCGGATTTTGATTCTGTTTGCACCATTAGGTACCTATGGATAGAATCTGGTGAATGCACCCCCTACGAAAAATTAGTTCCAAATAGTTTAAAAGTTATATTAAAAAAACTGATAAAAAAAAGCACAATTTATTTGCATACGTCACAGAAGATTGGTGTGCGTCATTTTTCACTGGCTGGATATTTTTGTAGAGAACCGAATCAGAGTGTATGGAGTAAATAGTAAATGTTTGAGCGAAGCGAAGGCTAATACACATAGTACGTAATGATATTAAAAGTTAAGCATAATTCTTTCGGCAAGCAAATCTGAAAAAATACATGACGGATTTTGAATTTAATTGTAATAGAAGGTACCTATAAGCGTAACCTACTGAATGCACCTACTCTCAAAAATTTGTTTCAAATAGTTTAAAAATTATATTAAAAAAACTGATAAAAAAGTACGATTTATTTGCATACGTCTCAGATATTTGATGTACGGCACTTTTCACTGGCTGAATGTTTTTGTTACATTCCAGAATTTGAGCACATGGAGCAAAGAAAATAAGCAAGCAATTTTTATTTAAATACAATAAAACATATCTAAATTTAAGAAACAAATTGGAAAAGAAATCTGTTTTATTATTATTATTATATTATTTATTTAAAAGAAAAAAGCCATAATACTTACGCGGTACTTAGTGATTTAGTATTCGGGGTACTTCTAGGTTATCCCGTCGACCAAAAAATTATCGCCAAATTATAAGATTAAATGCCAATAATGGATGATCGTGAATGTCACATTCAATGACATTAAATGCGATTTACGTGTTTAAAATGTCATTAAGTGATTTTTATTTCGACTTTTTATTAATATTCTACTAAATATTTGTTTTTTCGTTATTTAAAATAAAAATTATGTCAACATGTATAATTTGGCTATTAGTTTGAATAATAAATAGAATAAAAAGTATAAACAGGACAGAAAATCGTATTAGAGAAATATTCGAAAACTTTCCCCGAAACAAAGTTTCTACCAATTTACGGGAGAAGAAATCGTGCCACGTAGTGCGTATATGATATCCGTGCTATATTTATAAATAAAAATAAGAATAAACGTTCATCAGGTTTATTTATGTAACTGTTCATAACTATTTGCAACAAATATCACTTTCTGAAGTCTCCACAGTACGAAGGTTTATAAAAACGCCAAGGTAAAGGTAATATAGAAAAAGTACCATGAAATTAGAGTAAGTATATCATATACGGATCGGGTTTGGGGCAAATTTGGCGAAAATAATTTTTAAATATGAGTTACAAATATATTTTTCAGTTATTCTGTATTATTTTAAAAATAAAATAATAATAATTAAAAACACAATTAATTAATAAAAAAAGAAAAATTATTTATATAATTTGATAAAAAAATTAAACAATTTATTAATAAATGAACAATAATAGCCGGGTTACCAGGCCATGCAAAATAACGATATTTTGGCGCCAATCTTGCGAAAGCAGCGCCGTGCAAAGGGGGGGGGGAGCGAAGGGGGGCAATCGACCTGGTCGCGGAAATTTATGGGGAGCCAAATTTGTACTACCAATGTCATTTTTTGCCTGTTACAAGAAAAAGTTATGTGGGAGGGTGCCAAATTGAAACAGTTTCTTGGCGCAGTTTTCTCTTCGCACGCCCATGTGCGGAAAAGTTCTATATTCTTTTCTAGCATTTTGGTGAGCATTTTAAATTATTTATTTGGCATTAAATGAATCGATGTTATTTCATTATTCAGTTTTGGGTTTGAATTTTTAATACTTTCCAAAAAAGTTGAAAATTGTTTATGCATTTCGTTTGTCTGTCCGTCTGTCCTCGCTCTAATGCCCGTAAATATACGCTTATTTTAATGCAATTGGCAAACCTTATTAACGACCCCTAAGCATGTTTTATATTGTATATGATGCATGTTAGATTAAAATTCCTTTAGACGAGTACCCTAAAGAATTTGATTACATTATGGTCCATGGGAAGAAATGTTTACAGAGTATTTTAATGGCATTAACCTATTGAGATGGATTGAATCTGATATAAATCACCGAGTTTCACAACGATTACGTTAGAACAGGATATTCATGGAATTTTAATCCATTTATCGGCACACACAAAAGAAATCAGCTACAATGCTGTCTTTTAGTAAAATTGCTGAGATGAGTTTTCAATTTTGGCATGTGCTTTTAAATTTAACCATTTTTAGGTACGTTCGTAATTATATAAATACGTAGCATCTACAGTCGTCGACTGATCCGTCCGTCTGTCTACTTATACGTCAGTATGTCCACATAGAACAGCACAAAAACTACCCAACCGAGTCGTTTGAAATTTTAAATATATATTTGGCGCCGAATTTTGTTGAGTCATTTAAAAGTATTCCGTTACATTATGGCCGATGGGTTGAAATAATTCCACATGCTTTTTAATTATAACACCCGTAGAAACATAAAGAATTCGATATGCATTTGTGAAGGGCACTAGAATATAAATTTTGTAGAATATGCCACAGAAAGAATACTTATTATTCATTTAGAGGTTACCATAAAAGAATTCCGAAGCATAATGTTATGTGGGTAGGGGGCATTATTTTTTTCCAATCAAAAGATTTTTATTGTAGAATCATTTTCTCATTTGACATTACAAAGTCTTTTAAATAGTAATTTGTGCAGGGAAAACTGTATAGAAGAGTTCACTTTGGCGTATTGAGCCTGCATGTTTTTCTGAAGAAATGTGTTCAAATTTCTAAATCACTTGTGATGATACTTTGACAGCTCAAAGGTTATGCAGACGAGATATTCAAATCTCATGTCGTAATCTTATACTACAAATATTGCCAATTCCTTTTATTTAACGCATGCTAAAGCGAAATATTGCTGAACTCTTTGAGAATGGGTTTGAAAAGAAAACAAAACAGCGTATGTAGTGGCCAGTATGCATTATCTATTTAAATTCAATTGATCATATTTGGAACACATCCAAACGACGCATCGCATTCCTTTGTTGGCGTTTTCGCGATTTTTATGTACCACTTTTAAAGAGAGCCTAAATTCTTATCGAGAACCTAATCGCATCAATAGAAATCAGATGTAGATATTATACTGTTGTACATGTTAACATATGTTATGTTAACATATATGTTAACATATGTTAACATATATGTTAACAGGGTTCACACACCATATAAAAGATTCTCTCTTTCTTTTCAACCATCATGATTTGTGCCATTTTTACGTACTAAAATTGGTGTAGAGTGTCTGTTTAACTTCTTGGCGTAATTTCAAAGAGTTCAAATTCCGATACAAGATATTTTATTACGTGCATTACTTTTAATATATTGCGTACGTTAAATTTTATAACCACGCATTGCTGTTTTGCATAGTTTGCTTCCCTCTTTTTTAACCAGGTATACGAATTTATATAAATATTTTGTAATTGTATAGTTCAATTTGGTCATTTTCGTCATTTGAACTTGTGGCAGTATATGGTCAATTAAAGGTAGCATCGTATTTTTTTCCTTTACTTTTTGCAAGTTATTATTAAATCCATGTTCTCAGCAATATCGCTCAGACTAATCCCTCTGTGGGAAGTACTAGTGTAATATTATTATTATTACTAGCCGCCTTTGGAGACAATTTTGGTTGCCTTGAAATGTATGCTAAACATTGCAACATGTTACTTATATTCAGTGTTCTCGCTGTCAACGTTAGTAATTTGGCTAATTAAAAATAAAAAACATTCGCCAAATGAAAAAGCAAAATAGATTCGCCGTGCAGCACAAAAAAAAATATATATATATATATATCTTTACTTCTTTAATGTACCCGTTTTTTTTTAATCCGTTATAAAATAACCTATGTTTTTATAACCGGGACAACGATTGTTATTAATCTAATTTCAGCTATCCGCTACAAATATATTAAAAATATTTATGTATTAAAAATATGTATATATGCATATGTATGGAAAACGAAAAAGAAAAGAAAGAAAAAGCAAAAATTGAGAATTAGCAGTTTGGCGAATCTAATCGCTCGTTTGCTCGCCAAATGTAGCAATTTGGCGAAATGGCGAGCGACAGCGAGAACCCTGCTTGCATTCATAGTTAGGTAGATTTCGTAAGAAATACTACCTATTGCAATCGCACCAGTTTATCTATCTATCTATCTATCTATCTATCTATCTATATATCTCATTTTTTTATGGACACGATAACTTCTATAATTCTTCACCAATCTCCACCAAACTGGTACATAAAATCAATGGGGATAAAATCTTGGCTGAGTTTGTTAATGGGCAAAATCGGACCAAGGGGGTCGGAATAGGGGGCGTTTTTGTGAAAACCGAAAAAACGCCATAACTTCTTAATTAAAGTAGATATCGAATCGATTTAAAGTTTATATTACTTCATGAAAATGGGCCTAAAGTATATACATGACAGATTTTTGATAAATTTAGAAGTGGGCTCAAGGGGCGAAAAAAAACAGGATTTTGAGAGAAAAAAATTCATAACTTCGTCAATTTTCAAGATATCAAATCCAACTAAATTTTTTATAAATGTTCTTAAAATTATCTAAAACTTTTGTATTTACAAGTTTTTGATAGGACCAACTTTTACCGACGGAAAAAAAAATTAAAAACGAAAAGAAAAAGGGCGCTGAAAAAAGAGAAAAATCCATAACTCCGTCAATTTTTAAGATATCAAATCTGATTAAATTTATTTTACATCTTCTCAAAAATATCTACAACTTTTATATTGACAAGTTTTTCATAGGACCAATTCGTATAGCAAAAATAAATTAAACAAAAATAGGAGTTGGAGAAAAAACCTCAAATCCAAACGGCTTATATTCTGACTCATTTTTAAATTCATTTTTGATTTTAAACGCATCCAAATGGTAGATACTATTATTTAGAAACTGTATAAAGTGACGCATTGGTCAATTTTCTGATAAAGACAGAATATATTTCAAAAAAGGCTACCAAAAGGGGTATTTTGAACAGAATTTTCAGAAATCTTCGTGACTGAAAATTTAAGGAAATGTTCAAATAAGGAATTGCGTTTTTTTCTGACTCGTTTTTAAATCCATTTTTGCCCTCAAATGCATCCAATTTACAGATCCTCTTATTTAGGAACTATATAATGTGATGCATTGATCGGTTTTTTGATAAAGACAGAATATATATTGAAAAAGGCTACCAAAAAGGGTATTTTGAACAGAATTTCCCGAAGTCTTCGAGATTTAAAAATTTAAGGAAGTTTTCACATAGCAAATTGCGTTTTTTATGACTCGTTTAAAAATCCATTTTCGCTCTCAAATGCATCCAATATACAGATCCTCTTATTTAGGAACTATATACTGTGACGCATTGGCCAGTTTTTTGATAAAGATAGAATATATTTTTTAAAATGCTGTCAAAGTGAGTATTTCGCACAAAGCTTTCCGAAGCAATCATAATTAAAGAATTAAGGTTGTATTTAAACAACAAATCGGTTATTTTATGACTCATTTTTAAATTCAATTTTTTTCTCAAATGCTTTCAACTGACAGTTTTTTGTTATATAGGAACTGTATAATGTACTGTTTTGGTCGATTTTTTAATAAATTTAGAATCTATTTCAAAATATGTTGTCATAATGGGCATTTGAGCTGAATTTTTCTTAAGATGATTCTGATAAAACCAGTTTTTGCAGAAAAATGAAATTAAAAATTTTTCATAAACGGCCAAATGAAGTTATTAAACTGGGTTTATCTCTAATCATATATATATATATATTGTTGAAATGAGCACTCTTCGAAATCTACCTCCGCCTATAGGCCCAGCCGATAGGGATTTTTTTATTTTGTTCTACTGTCACTAAATCTTAAGACTTTAATAAAGAAATCAACAAATAAATGTGGTTAGGACAGCATTTGTATATCTATCTATCTATATATTTGTCTTTCTATCTATGTGTCATTTGCGCCCAGCTAACATAAAAGTAGCAAAATAACCGCCTGGCTTATAAAAAATGAAGCGGTCAATCCGGAAATGTTGATGACAGTCACATGACTTAGGCATTTATTATATGGATGATAATGATTTTTTTTTAAATAGAATTTATTTATAAGTCTAAATTTTAGTCTTTGAAAATATCATTTTCCAAATGTTCGTTTTAATTTGTTAAACTACATTTTTTTTGTTCTTATTTTATTATTTATTCTAATTTCAGGATCCATTTACATAAACGATTGTCCTGCACAGGAGATGTTTCCGATTGGTATAATAATTTTTGGTTGCATATTTTTAGTCGGTCGTCTTCTTAATTGTGTTTATAACTATCGAATCCTATCTACAAATTCGGAAGATGATTGTCCATGTGGGCAAATAGTGCTTAATATATTACTTGTAGTAGCCGGAATTGGAATGTTCATTACATGTAAGTTATAATTAAAAATCTATTTTATTTTTATTTTTTCAGGCTTTTCATACAAAATATGAATTTTGGTCTGATCTTTTACGTTGAATTAGATGACTGACTATGAAAAACTTGTTAATATAAAAGTTGTAGATATTATTGAGAAGATGTAAAATAAATTTAATTGTATTCGATTGCTTAAGAATTGAGTAAGTTATGGATTTTTTCTTTTTCCTCCCCCCTTTTTTTTCGTTTTTATTTTTTTTATCGGTAAAATTTGGTCCTATCAAAAACTTGTGAAAACAAAAGTTTTAGATAATGTTAAGTAAATCTATAAAAAATTTAATTGGATTTCATAGCTTGAGAATTGACGAAGTTATGATTTTTTTTCTCACAAAAACCCTGTTTTTTTCGCCCCTTGAGCCCATTTTTAATTTTATCAAAAATCTGTCATGCATAAACTTTTAGCCCTTTTTTGAGAAGTAATATAAACTTGAAACTGATTCGATATCTATTTTAATTGAGAAGTTATCGGATGTTTTTGGTTTATAATTATAATATATTATTATATATTATTATAATATATTAAAGTTTTTCAAAAAAGTCGGCTAAAAGTTTATGCATGACAAATTTTTGATAAAGTTAAAAATGGGCTCAAAGGGTGAAAAAAACAGGGTTTTTTTTAGAAAATTATTCATAACTTCGCCAATTCTCAAGATATCAAATCTAACTAACTTTTTTATAAATGTACTCAACGTTATCTAAAAATTTTTTTACAAGTTTTTGATAGGACAAACTTTTACAGATAAAAAAAATTAAAAACGAAAAGAAAAAGGGTAGAGGAAAAAGAAAAAAAAAATACATAACTTACTCAATTCTTAAGCAATCAAATCTAATTAAATTTATTTACATCTTCTCAATAATATCTACAACTTTTATAATAACAAGTTTTTCGTAGGACCAATTCTTATATCAAAAATAAATTAAACAAAAATAGGAGTTGGAGAAAAAACCTTAAATCCAAACTGCTTATACTCTGATTCAAATTCATTTTTCATTTTAAACGCATCCAAATGGCAGATCCTCTTATTTAGGAACTATATAATGTGACGTGTTGGCCAGTGTTTTGATAAAGGCAGAATACATTTTTAAAAAGGCTGCCAAAAAGGGTATTTTGAACAGAATTTCCCGAAGTAATAGTGATTGAAAAATTGAGGAAGTATAACAAATTGCGTTTCTTCTGAGTAATTGCCGAAACGTCAGTGAAGGCTTACTTTGGGGACATGAAATTTTTTTGATTCTGTTTGTCTGTCTATCTGTCTGTCTGTCAGTCTGTCAGTCTGTCTGTCTGTTCCGCGATAACTGACATAAAAAGCATTCGATTGGCTTGAAATTAAGTGGGTATGTTAGTGAGACACTGAGATTAAGCTGTATAGTTTTTTGTTAGATTTGATTCATTCGTTCGGAAGATATAGAATATTTTATTTCACGCAATAATGCTTTTCTATGGCAAATCCAATGATTTTCATTTTTTTCCCCTGAGAGAAAATGACACATTTGATTAATGGAATTCAATGATAAATGAATACTAAAATTTACCAGTTAAATTATTCGTATTGTTTTGATTTTTGTCAACGCATTTGTCAGATTTTTAAAATTATTACTGTAAATTTTGGAGATTTTTTATAAATGTGTTCCAATAATATAAACTAATTTGTTTTGAAGATTTACTTATTTCAAATGAATTTATTTAATTTTCTTTATTTTCTCTTAATGGTTGCTAAGCAACCATTCATCTTAATCCTTATCCTTATAATGTTATAAATTTGAAAGCGTGTACGAAAATTTAAATGAAGTCAACATCAAAACTTATGAATTAATTAATGTCTTTGTATCTTTGCATATAAATATAACATAGCCCAGAAAAAAAAGCATAGGCTATGTTTTATTAATTTTATTCAAATATTTTCCTTAATAATTTAAAATTTTCTTCTTTTTCATACAGAATCAATAGGGATTTTTTAAGTAAAATTTAACCAATTTCCTTTATCGTTGCCAAAAAAAATCAAAATTTGGAATAATAATTTTTCAACAGCAATAAGTTTCAATTGAGCAATTTCCATTCGAAAAATTAAGCTAAGGAAAAAAATAAATAAATATGACATCAGAATTAAAATAACTATAGCTATAGTACTTTTTGTTAAATATTAAACATGGATATTTGTTTCGTTAATAAGAATTTTTCTGACAAAAATGGGGACATAATTAGAAGTAAAAGAAATAAAAAATAATTATATTTTGCAGTACTACTAAGCATGCCCGCAGCTTAGAACTGCACAGAAAATTGATTTGTAGTGCAGTTGCACTGCAAAGTCAATAGTTCACTTCACATGTAAAGCAGGATAGAAAATTTTACTAAAAAAAATTGGTTGCCTGTAAAGTCGGTATACGGGCGAAAGTTTTACGTGACAACGACTTTGAGTTGTAAAATAATTTTAATGTGAATATTCATTCGTATAGTAGGAAGAAGGATGAAATAATAGTAACAATTTAAAACATTTATTTATACAAAGAATTATATTTAAAACATTAATTTATACAAAGAATCTCGCACTGAATTTCATATTAACAAAATTTTATTTTTACCTTTACACATACATACGTATTTATATACAAATATACATACAATAACTTGCAATACACTGTGTTTGTTAAACACATTTTACTTCATGTTTATTGATGTCAAATGTTGAATTTTGTAAACAGCATATTAAAGAATTTTTCAATGAGCAGAATATAACTAAAGTAAAATGGCTTTCACTAATCACATATCATTAGTTTTCCATAATATACCACCGAATTACGAAATAAACTACACTTATTTTCTTTGTACTTTATACTAATAACTAATACATAACGTATTTCGTCTTAGTTTGATACTATCTAAAATTCCTATTAAGCACCGCCCCTTCCTTGCAGCGAATTCACATTCACGTTCAGAAAATGGTCCCACAAGTGACCGGAAAAAGTTAAGAGAAAAGTGAGCGCGTATCGTGAGCGGAGCGTAACGTAACGTAACGCAGTTTCTTGAAGTGTCTCCCGGCAAACCAATTTACAAGACGTTGTCACGTCAAAAGAAATACGGGAATTTTTTTACAAATTTCTTTTATGTGTGAAAAGCGCAAATATGATTTTTTCAAATTTGGCATTGAGAGTGAGCTGCAGCCAAGAAGGGACCCCTTGTCGTTTCCTCATGCTCAATTAGAAGCACTTATGAAACACTTTTTCATACTTAAAAACATATTAACCTTTTTTGTTGCTTACCAGAGCATTTTTTAATACTTGTCATTTAAACTTTTTGATAAAAACTGAAGATTTTTTTTTTCTATCTTGAAAAGCAAAATATTTGCTGCTGTCAAAATTTTATTCTTGTATTAGAAAAATTAAGAAAGTTATTGCATTGCGATATAAAATGTATGATGGCTGACAAATAAACCAAGGAGTTGAACGAAAGAAATTACAGTGCGCTCATAACATTATTCAAAGAACTGAAACTAAATGTTTAGCAATAAGAACAAATAACCATGTTTATCACGTGACTTATTTAATTTGAATAAATTATGTTACACACATAAAATTTTTTATATTTAACCCTTTGACGGTTAAAGCACTTCTATTCATAAAATACTAAAATGATTGAATGACACCGGAATTTAAAAACAAATTTATTTCATAATATATAAGTGTTTTTTTTTACGTTCTTTGTAAAATTAAAATTTTCATTTAAAAATTCCGGTGTCAGTATGGCATTTCGCAATTCAAATTAAGTGGTATTCTGGGCGCGTATACGCGCTTATAACCACGAAAGGGTTAATTAAACTTGGTGGCAATGAATAAAAAAAAACTGCAACAGCAATAAAGAAACAATGTTCAACTGCAGCTTTAAGACACAAATTCGATTTCCTCAGCGATCGTCAAACATACAAAGATGAAAAAAAATCTATTTTAAGTTTTACCAAAAGGATTAAAATAAACCAAAAATGGAGTTAATCCACCCACAGGGTCGTTAGCTATTGCTTATTGAATTTTACGTCTTCATTTTTCGTTAAAAGTTAAATAAAAAACTACAGTAAACTATGAAAGTTTTTTTAACGTTATCATTCGTCTCGTCGACCTCTATCTTTTGGAAAAAACATCACTGTCGTACGTCAACTGTTTCGCCAGAAATTTCAAAAAGATGTTTGCATTTTCCATTTCTTAAACACATTATACCAAACGCTATCGCGTTTGCTATGATAAAAGCACAAATTACGTGATACACCTAAACAGATACGAGCCGATAGTTTCAGTTTTCACATAGGAGTTAGCCATTTTTTCTCAAAGATATTTTTGAAATAAAATTGTATAGCTTACAATTTTAGAAAAATCATCAAAAAAAAGTAATGTTCGATAAAAGTGTTACATTCAATTAAATATTTCTTTAAGATATTAAACAATTAAGATAATCATTCACAAAATAAGTTCTTTTCTCGTTACATCACTTACTGATGTATCTTTAAAAATGGTGCGTTATTTTTATTTATTTATTTTTTTTTTTTTATCAGAAAATAAAGATAAATATGCGTACCGAATATACATTATATCGAATAATGAAATCATTAAATATCAATTATAATAACTGAATTACTAATTTAAAATATATTACTTAGAAGATAATTAGCTTAAAACTCGCCTTTATTAACTTTATTAACTCGCCTACATAGTATAGGATAAATCTTGAATCCTTTTGAAAATCGAAAAAAAAAATTGACGGATTTACATGTTTCAGATATTGGAGATTCTGTAAAACTTTGCCGTCCGTCCGTCTTGAGTGTTTGTCTGTTTGTGCGTCTGTAAAAGCTCTATCTCCCGAAAAAATTGAGATAGAGATTTGACATTTTGTATATATTTAGTATGTGAGAATGGGACGGAGCCTATTTAATATCAGTAACCTCGATTATCCGGAACTACTTTTGTCGGACTCTCGTAAAATTCGTTCTGATGAAAGGTACACAAAAATTTTCGAATTTCTTTATCTTAAGGAGTGGACGTAAAAGACAATAAAATAACACAAATTTTGCATAACAAACAAAGTTAGTTTCCGAGATATTTGTAATCTTGTTTTCCACATTCTGGTGCTATTCATTCTGTTGTGTCTTCAGTAAAGGACACTAATTACACAGCCCTAAAAAAAAATTTTTTTTTTTTGGTGCCTGAGATTTTACAACTGATTTTGGATATTTTTGGGACGCTGATTCCAAATATGCAATCAGTTTTTCTCTATCAGCTCTACTTTTTTAGATATGCAAAGCGATCTAAAGATTTTTTAGGACTAAATTGACCTTGAACACTTAAACTGACCTTATGATACATAGCCCTGTAACGACGCTCAAGGCGATTAGAAGGACGTTAAAATACCACAAGATCTTGAAAAAAAGAAATGTGCAAGCAAAACTGAAGAACTGCGCATCCTTATGATTTCGCGCAGCTCATCCATAAAGCCAAATGTAAAAGCCTCCAAGAGATAACGTTAGTTTCAGAGTTCGTTCCATGGAAACAAAACTGGCTTTCTTTGACTTTCTAAAGTTTTTGAACTTCCATGATATTTGTGTTTAAGGTAGAATTCGCATCAATTTAACGTAAAACTCGTAGTGTTGTAGATTGTTGTGTTTGCGTTGTAGAATGGAATTTAAATGAGTTCAAGTAGAAAAAGTTGTATAAATCATCCAGATAAGTTTTGCTACATATGCGGAGAATAAAAGTTGAAAGAACACAGAAAATATGTTACTGACTTTGTAAAGAGAGCTTATCTTGGATACTTTGGGGTTAGACTTGGTGATCAGGATAAAATCTGCGCACCGCAACAGGTCTGTAAAACTTGTACAGATCATTTATGACAGTGAGCTGACGGAAGAGAATAAGTCTCAAATTCGGTTTACCAATGGTTTGGAGAGAACTCCAAAACCATTTCTATGACTATTATTTCTACCTAGCACTGGAATACTATTTGAATTAATCGAAACAATTGTAATAAGAAAACTTATCCTGATTTAGTGTCTTCAAGACCCCCACTTCCTCACTCAGAGGAACAACCGATCCCAATGTTTCATCAGCTACCAGAGCTTAGTGAGGATGAATATTGTCCTTCTGATCATCTTTTAGATAGCTGTGAAGGTAACAGTGATTATGAGGAGAAGTCATCAATGCCTAAATTTTTCAATCAGGTTGATTTAAATGATTTCAAAAGAGATTTCAATGTTTTAAAAGAAGCTTCTGAATTACTGGTTGGATTCAAGATTAAAAGACAAAAATTTATTGGAACAAAGAGTAAAACTTACATTTTACCACACAAGACAAAATTGTCTACTAAGCTAATTCTCTTAAAAAAACAATCTTGTATTTTGTCATGAATTTAGAGGACTGTTAGAAAAATTGGTTCTTCCTAAATATTCTCCAGATGATTGTCCTTGGACAGCAAAGAAGTTACACAAAATACTATTGTTTTTCTATTTTTGGGATAGCAGGGATAAAACACACCACTAGATTAGAAAAGAGAGGCCTAAGAAAGAAAACATGGATGTTGGAGAAAGGAATGTCATTAATAACACTTTAGTTGGGCGAAAGAAAATCATACTTTCTGCACTGCATATCAAGCTCTCTCCTATGAAGCAGTTTGTGTAAATTCTCCATAAGAACGGGTCATGATTTGCATATATAAGTTAAAAACACCCGAATTGAGTTATGAAGATATTAAAGCAGGAATGTTTAACGGACAACAAATAAGACAACTGATTAAGGATACTGCTTTCGTAAATTCAACGAATGAGGCTGAATAAAAAGTCTGGACTTTTTTTTGTGGCAGTTCACAAAAACATTCCGGGCAAATGCAAAGGAGAAATCTATGTAGAACTGGTAAATGAAAAAGCATAATAGTTTTAAATCTCTTGGGTGTACTAGAAGCATTAAAGTGCACTATTTACATTACCACTTAGAGCATTTTCTTGAAAATAAAGAAGGCACAAGTGATAAACATCCCGAAAGATTTCACCATAATATTAAGACTATAGAGGACCGCTACCAAAAAAGGTGAGAAATGCAAAGGGTTTCAGATTACAGTTTGAGTTTAAAAAGACACTGTTCTAAAATATATTCCAGAATGTCACGGAAAAGAAGCTTCCGAAGCATTCAATGAGTATCAGTTTCATCAGTGACGTTTTTCTCTATTTTTGTGAGTAAAAATATTTGTACAATATAATTAAAAAATTATTATTTCAATATGTGCATATCATAATAATAAAAACTAACATTTGTGTATTATAAAAAATAAAAATCCTGTATTTATTTTATTTTTACATACATTTTTTAATACATGGATTTACCTTAAAATAATGAAACATATATTTCACAAAAAGTTGTTTATCTTAAAAAACTGAGCTGATAGAGAAAAACTAATGCCATATTTGAATTCAGCACATCAAATTCATATAAAATCAGCTAAAAATACCCCGGCACCAAAACAGCTGTTGACCAGTGTTATTTCTGAAACATGATACTAGATGGCAGCATCAAAACTTTGTTCCTGATAATACGAGACTGTAATAACTTTAATTAATTATTATTCCTCATTAATTTTAACTCATTTGTGTTCGTAAATTCCTAATATGTTTTTTCATATATATGTTTTGTATTTATTCATCTGTAATTCATCTTTTTAGATATATTGTATTTGCTATACTGCAGGTTGTACTGCGGGCTAGTTTAGAACAAAAAATGTTTTGATTCTAAGGATGTTTACGAAATCTTAATTCGAAGAATTCTATTAAAATCTCTTTAAATCTCAAGTAATATTTTTATTTCTGTGAACAATTCATATTCGAAGGTCTAAAATCAACAAACAAGTCTACTAATGTTTTTCAAGTTATTCCACAACCGGCAATCTTATACCAAGAAGGGTACAGCATAAGTTCTGAAAACGTCGAACAAAACCAGAAGATAGTAAAAGGTACTTTATTTTCTATTTTATTCAAATAAAAATCTCTCCTATGTTAATTCAGTAATAAATTTCAACATAAATAAAGTCTTTGGTCCGTCCTAAGCCGTGTGTTCAGTGAAATACATTAAAGTTTAAATATAAAAGTTAATTACGTCATGAAGACGATGGCGGAAATCGCCAGTGGGTTGAAGTTTAATTTCACTGTAAAGGAAATTAATCGTTATAACATTCAAGTAGTTGAAGCAATAGAAAATAAAAATGTGAAATTAACTGAAAAGCTCAAATCAGAATTAATCAGCTTAGAAGCTGATTTTAAAAAAATCTTATTTTGGCATTGCCGAAGAAAGTATTAATGCTTTATACGATTCATTTACAAAAACAAAGGATATAGTTGTTGACGATTTAGTTAAATTAGAAGAATTTTTGGTTGTAAAAATACAAGAAAATATGAATGAGACTAGTAATAATTCAGGAATTTCTGTTAAGGATAACACTTTAAAACTTCCTAAATTCGAATTACCGATATTTTATGGCGACATTAATAATAGGATTACCTTTAAGGAAACGTTTCTGACTGCAATTCATAATAATGAAAATTTATCAGATCAGTTAAAATTTTCTTATCTAATAGCGAGTGTAAAGAATTATCCTGCTAAATTAATTTCGGGTTTTTCAATTTCCGGCGATAATTATAAGGAAGCGTGGGAAACTCTTGTCAATCGCTATGATAATCGAAAGAATTTGGCATATTCATTACTGTCAAAATTCATTAATGCTAAATCATTAAAATCACCTACGCAAAAATCAATTCTAGAGCTATTGGACACTTGTAATGACGTTATTCGGAATTTGAAATCTTTAAGATTTGAATTTAATGAATTTGTTGATTTTAGTTTAGTTTATTTAATTCAAACGAAATTTGATAATAATTTACGAAAACAGTGGGAGTTATCATTAAATAATGATTGTTTTCCAACTTATGAAATGATAATTAGTTTTCTTGAAAAACAAGCACGTAGTCTGCAGAATTGTAATGCTTAATTTATTAAAACTGAATCTAAATCTACTCATAAATTTGATACTAAATCTCAACATTTTCCAAAAAGATCGGTATCGAATACTGTTGTAACGGATAATGTAAATAAATCACAAAAAATTATTTTTCCACAATGTAATGAACCCCACGAACTTCATAGGTGCCCATCAATGCAGAATTTATCTGTTGAGCAACGCTGGCATTTAGTAAAATCTAAAAAGTTATGTACGAACTGTTTACGTTCTAACCATTTTGTTGCTAATTGTTTGATAAATACCACATGTAAACATTGCAATTCGAAGCATCATACACTCCTTCATCGTGATCAATCTGCCCCTGCACAACAGCAAATTATTAGACAACAAGATCATGTAACAACCCCAAATGCTGTAGGTAATTTAAATGAATCAAATTGTTTTACTAATCAATCGTTTAGTGGAAATTCTCAAACATTGTTGGCTACTGCCATTATACATGTAAAATCCAAATCAGGCAAATTCATTCCTTGCAGGGCGATGATCGATAGTGGTTCTCAAAAGAGCCTACTTTCTAAAACTTGTTGTGAAAAATTAGGCCTTCCATCAAGGCCTACAAATAATAAAATCTCAGGTATAAATAATTTAGTTGCAGAAACAGCTCTTCAGGAAGTTTCTTTGACATTCTCTCCCCATTTTAATGATGAAATCTTTCAATTAGACGCGTTAGTTGTTAACCAGATAACAACAAATTTACCAAATTTTCTGATTACGACTACGTTTTGGCCACATATTGAAGGCTTGAATCTTGCTCAACCAAATTTCCATGTGTCAGTCCTATTGATCTTCTTATAGGTGCAGATTTGTTTGCCAATATCATAATAGGAGAATCTATTTTAGGACCTAAAGGATCACCGAGTGCTATTAATTTTAAACTGGGTTAGATATTATCGGGAATTATTTATTCGAATGAATCAAACCAAAATTCATATGTTAGTTTTCATGTTACTACGCAGATTACTTCTCAGCTGCAAAAATTCTGGGAGCTTGAGTCGGTTCCCAGTTCTGATCCAATTCCTCTTGCTGAAGATAACTATTCTAAAACCGTTTCACACGCAGAATCAGGACGATATGTTGTAAACTTGCCGTTTAAATCTAAACCAATCCTCGGTGATTCAAAATCTCAAGCTCTAAAGCGGTTTTATTTTTTGGAAAAGAGACTCCACGAAAACCCTTTGCTTAGAGAGCAATATTTAGCATTCATGCAAGAATATATCGACTTGAGGCACATGAAACTTGAACCAAATTCAGAAATTTCAAATCCAGATCACTTTTATCTTCTACATCACGGAGTATTAAAAGAAGATAGTTCAACTACACGACTTAGAGTAGTATTTGACGCATCTGCAGTTGGTTCATCAGGCCGCTCTTTAAATGATTATCTAGAGATAGGTCCAAAATTGCAGCCGGAAATATTTCCTTTATTATTAAAGTTCAAAATGAATCCAATTGCCTTTAGTGCTGATATTGAAAAAATGTTTAGGCAAATCCTCGTTAATCAGAAGCACATTGATTATCAACGCATTCTTTGGAGATTTAATTTAGAAGACACTATTAAATCATATAGGCTGTTGACCGTTACATACGGGTTTTCCTGTGCACCTTTTTGGCCATTAGGACATTACGCCAGTTGGCCATGGATAACGAACAATATTATCAAAAGGCTTGTCAAATTATTCAAGATAAAATTTATGTTGATGGTCTTCTTTCTGGATCCGATTCACGAGAAAACACTCAGAGTCTAGTTACAGAACTAATAAAAATTATGAAAGGTGGAGATTTTAATCAACGAAAGTGGACCTGTAACGATCCTGATGTAATAGCTCACTTACCTGATGAAATGAAGGCTTCCTCAAAAAAGGTCATTCAGGAAGATGATACTGTTAAAGTGCTTGGTTTACTTTGGGACTCTTCCAAAGATGTTTTACAAATTAGGTTCAATGATTTAAAGGATGTAAAAACAAAACGAGATTTGTTATCTCTAGTGGCTACAATATTTGACCCTCTGGGTTTAATAGCTCCTACAACAATAAAGTTAAAAATTATGATGCAAGATCTTTGGAAGGATACGATTTCTTGGGATGAAGAAATCCCACATTCCATACAACAGGTTTGGAATGAATTTTCATCTGAAATACATTTATTGAAATTGTTAGAAATTCCCAGATACATAAATTTATTTAATGAAGCAGTTGTTCAAATTCAACTGCGTGGATTTTGCGATGGTTTGAATAAAGCTTATGCTGCTGTTACCTATTTACGTGTTGTTACACCTGAAAAGGTATTTGTTAATTTGATTGCTGCAAAAACTAAGGTCAACCCTATAAAACCTCAAATATTGCCACGAATTGAGCTTTGTTCAGCTCTTTTACTCGCTAAGTTATGTTCTGTCATTATCGACACATTACCAGTAAACCTTGGCAATATTTATTTGTGGTCAGATTCACAGATTGTTCTCAGTTGGCTAAAAGCACCACCTTTAAAGGGAAATCAATTCTTACTTAACAGAGTATGCCAAATACAGGCATTAATGCCTTCCCGTGAGTGGAATCATATTCCAGGTGCTTTAAATCCTGCAGATGTAGCTTCTAGGGAAATCCCACCAAGAAAGCTTCTTAATCATTCTCTGTGGTGGCATGGGCCTCCATGGCTACTGTCAAATGAGCAAATCCCAATACCAAAGTTCACTGCTCCGATTTCAGAATTAAATCAAGTAATTGACTCTGTCAGTAATGTAACACAAGTAAGTGCACCTCCAGACTTTCTTCTTAAGTTTTCGAAATTCTCTAAGCTGTCAAGAATCACAGCCTATTGTCTTAGATTTATCCATAATGGTACACATAGTACATTGAAAAAATTTGGAAATCTAAGTTCAGAAGAAATCACTAATTCAATTCAATGCATTGTAAAGTTAGTCCAAAGTTCTGAATTCAACACAGAGCTTAAGTTGTTAAAAGAAAGAAAACCCTTACCAAGCAATAGTAAACTATTATCACTAAATGTATTTTTAGATTCAAGTGATATCATTCGAGTAGGTGGTCGTTTGTCACAACATCAGTCTTTAACCTTTGATAGAAAATATCAGATGCTACTCCCAAAAAATAACTTTGTCACTAAACTATTAATAAAGCATGTACATGAGAAACATATGCACGCAGGTACACAGCTAGTACTTTCTATTATACACCAACAGTTTTGGTTTGTTAATGGTCGTTCTACAGTGCGACAAGAGCTCAACAAGTGTGTACTTTGCAAACGTCTAAAAACACAAGCTTGTCAACAAATGATGGGAGATCTTCCCGTTGACAGAATTACCCCAATTCGTCCATTTTCCAAGGTTGGTATAGATTTTGCCGGTCCCTGCATAACTAAGTCAAATTTGCCTAGAAGTAAGATAAAAATAAAATCTTACATAGCTGTATCGTCTGCATGTGCACTAACGCAGTGCATCTGGAAGTGGTATCAGACTTGTCTGTGCAAGCCTTGCTAGCAGCCTTAAAGAGATTTATTGCACGTAGAGGCCTACCGTCTAACATTTATTCAGATAACGGAAAGAACTTTGTATAGGTCTAGCTAATCAACTGAAGCAGTTATTCAAATATATGAGGGAAAGTGAAATTAAAATTTTTCTTTCGAGCCAAAATATCAATTGGCATTTCATTCCTCCATATGCGCCGCACTTTGGTGGGCTATGGGAGGCAGCTGTAAAGCTTACAACAAATCATCTGTTAAACGCATGTAAATCCAGTATTTTAAACTTTGAAGAATTATCCACGTTACTATGTCAAATCGAAAGCTGCATAAATTCCAGACCTCTAACGCCGATGTCATCAGATCCATCAGATCCGCGCGCATTAACGCCAGGTCATTTTTTAATCGGAGCACCGCTCCTTGATATTCCCAAAGCTTCTAATTCACGAGTTCTATCATTAAATGCTCGTTGGCGCCTTATTGAAAAGGCCAATAGCCAATTTTGGTATAAATGGTCAAGAGAATATCTCCAACATCTACAACAGCGCACAGTGGGGCAAAATCCCGAAAAGCTGGCCAAAATATGAAAATGTTAATCAAATTGTACTAAAATTCGTATACAGGTGTTTTTGAGGATACTAAGTAAAAATACAAAATTAAAATTGAAAAAAAATGGCGGATACAATATGGCGGAATAAAAATTAAAATGTTTCGAAAGTTATTCAATTTATATGCAATTTCGTAAACTTTTCAGGATGCTAATTAGGATTCAAAAGTTAAAATTTAAAAATAAATAAATAAATAAAATTACAGATTAAGAGTAAAAACAGTAAGATTGAAATAAAATTTAAAATTTCGAGGTAAACTTAAAAGAGAATTTTCAAAAAACCAAGACATATTTAAACGAAATTTAAGTACGTTAATGGAAAGTAAAATATTAGACTATTTAATTTTTATGTTATTAAAATAAAAACGAAAATATACTCCAGAAATTACCCTTTAGAATCAACTGTAGTATAATAAAAAAGATTCTTCAGAAGTCAAGGTGTCGAAATAGTTAGCAGAACTTGTTGGCGGTACTGGAAGATTCTGTGACTCTAAGGATCAATGATTTTAATTTCTTTTACGATAATTTACCTAAACTGGAAAGGAAAGATTATGATGACATTAAAAGACGTAAAAATAGCTTTTTTCTAGCTACTGCATCATTGCGATAAATCCTCTCGATGCTTTTTGATCAGTTTGTTGCATGATTCTTGAGTATCTTATGGCATTTGACAAATTGGCAGTAATGAAGATAATGTTATTTCTTTGTCATTAATAAGTAGTTTGTGTACTGAAGTAAGCATATAGAACCAGGGATATAGTTCAAATCTACGAGCTATTTGTAAAGGAAATTTTTCGAAGTTTATCAAATAAATAACATGGCTACAAGAAATTACTTATGACATAGAAGCGTTTAATCAAATCTTTGTATATGCTCGTTTAGAAACAAATAGTTGCGTTTTCAAAGAATCGTTGAATTGTATTTCCATCATTTGTGCTTCCAAATATGGGATTTAGTTTCTCAACGAGAAGTCTTGATTGTAAACGAAATATTTTATGCATAGTTTATTTTGCAATTTCAGTGTTCTTCTTTTCATGCAGAGTATGAGCTTTTCATTTTTTCTATCCAGTTGTCTGCCAGGTGTAAGGCCTCTCTAAACATCTTTGCATGTAACTTAGATATTCTGAATTCTAAATTATCTCAATCCACTTTTAATAAAAAATGTCAGATCGGTAAGATGCTGTTTTGATGCTATCTGACATAGGTAGCAACGTTGAGTATTACACTAATTCGTTTTTAACGACTTTTTCTTCTGTATTAATGATTGTATTAAACGAAATAAGTTAATTCTGCTAGTATTTAATACAATCCCATTCTTTGACAGTTGCTTCCGTATTTCTTGAAAAAGAAAAATGGATCTTGACTGGCCCGATAAAATCAGTAAAATGAAGATGTCGATATTTTCAAATTG
Source organism: Maratus speculifer (assembly GCA_964019185.1). NCBI lineage: Eukaryota > Metazoa > Arthropoda > Arachnida > Araneae > Salticidae > Maratus > Maratus speculifer. Next base: position 293,413,147 of record OZ025294.1, on the reverse strand, counting down.
ACGATTCATGAATTATTCGCAATATTTATGTATTCTAGTAGCACGGAAGAAAAGAAAAATGTATTAGATTTCCTGCCATCTTCATAGGTAAATATTTGTTTAAATGTACTCAGAATAGATGTGCCATCACAGATCACATCCTCACTTGCAAATCAAATCCAAATTACTAATATAAGCGAAAGTCATATTCATAATGATTTTTACTCGCATTAATGAAATACTCTCAGTAGTTTGATCTAGCAAATATAGCCATTGACAAAATAATTCTTCTATTTATAATAGAACAAACAAAATTACTACCTATAAAGATAAGAAAATGTTATTCTACCGGATCAGTAATAGAGAATTATTTTCATTTTTTCATTACTAATCTTACTTATCAAATTAATGTAATCTTATGATTATAGTACTTATTTACAATTTAATAGGAAATAAACTATTATAAAATTGAATAATTCAAAAATTTGAAAAATATTTATCAGCTAAATTATGTAAAAAGTAGTCAATTTCAAAAATTTTGCGGCGGCCGAAAAACTGGCATTTTTACTTGCGGTTACTAAAATATGCGTGAAATGCAGAAAGGCAGTTTTAGGCAGCTGGTTTTTTATGAATCACTAGACAATAGCCCAAGTTATTATTTCTATTAAGTTTCGTTGCGGAACACTGTGGAACATTTAAACTTTTTGATGTTTAAAAGCAAAAAAAATAAAAAAATTTCTAAAATTTTTTATTAAAAATGACAATGACTTTATTAACTTTTACGTGCTTAATATAAATTTTGTAATGCATGCAAATAAAGTACATACTATCATAGTGTGAATCCATTTCAAATCATTAAAATCGGATAATATTATTAAATATAGCACGCGTTTAGAGGAACTGCTGTTTTGCTGCTTTTGTTCGCTCTAAATGATACTCCTTCAAGCATCATTTTTGAAATGATGCTGCATGTAAGGGCAAAGTAAAAATCTTTTTTTAAATACAGATTCTGACTCTCCAAATATTATTCTAGCCAACTGTACAATCGAAATTCCCTAAATCGTAACTTCATTTTTCGACTTTTGGCCAGCTTTTTGGGTTTTTGCCCCACTGTGCAGCGTCCCGAATGGACTACTCCAAGTGTTAATCTCCGAGAAGGAGACAAGGTGGTAATTCATGATCGATCCCTGCCCTTGAGATGGAAAATGGGCCGCATTCTACAAACTTTCCCAGGACAGGGCAATCGAGTTCGTGTCGTCTTGATTAAAACAGCGGACGGTGACATCAAACGTCCCATTACAAAAGTGTCCCCTCTATTGCCGGGGGCGGAGGATGGTGTGTCTTCAGTAAAGGACACTAATTATTTCTGAAACATGATACTAGATGGCAGCATCAAAACTTTGTTCCTGATAATACGAGACTGTAATAACTTTAATTAATTATTATTCCTCATTAATTTTAACTCATTTGTGTTTGTAAATTCCTAATATGTTTTTTTCATATATATGTTTTGTATTTATTCATCTGTAATTCATCTTTTTAGATATATTGTATTTGTTATACTGCAGGTTGTACTGCGGGCTAGTTTAGAACAAAAAATGTTTTGTTTCTAAGGATGTTTACGAAATCTTAATTCTAAGGATTCTATTAAAATCTCTTTAAATCTCAAGTAATATTTTTATTTCTGTGAACAATTCATATTCGAAGGTCTAAAATCAACAAACAAGTCTACAAATGTTTTTCAAGACAATGTTTTTCAAGTTATTCCACAACCGGCAATCTTATACCAAGAAGGGTACAGCATAAGTTCTGAAAACGTCAAACAAAACCAGAAGATAGTAAAAGGTACTTTATTTTCTATTCTATTCAAATAAAAATCTCTCCTATGTTAATTCAGTAATAAATCTCAACACATTCAGACCCTGTATTTCATTCAAATTTCAATTGAAAGATATATTTTAATTGGAAATGAGACGCTAAATCCGACGCAGTAAATTGTTAGTTAATATGATTTTTAGAGTTATAAGGATATTTCTTTTACGCAATCCGGTACTGCTTGAGTAGTTTCGCGTGTTGTATAATTTGTCGAAATAGATTGATCAGCAACTCATTAATGTCTGTATAATGTCTCATAGGCAAGAAAAAAAAATGCGTTATAGACTTGTTCCCTTCTTAGTTGATGCTTAATGTATTACATTCATTTCTCCCGTGTTATTATATTCAAATTGCATAGATCAATAAAGTTTTCCGTTTAAGACAGGATTAAGCCACAAGCAGGTTATTTTTCAAGTGTTTTAATATATTTTAATTATATTGCCGTGAAATCTATAAATACTTGAAATGATTAAATTTTAAATTTTGATTGCAGAATAACGGAAATTAAAAAATATATGAATTTTTTGCACACAATTTTGGGCCACGAAAAATTTTACTGATATTTTCACGGATTCTGACAGGACACGCAAAGAAAGTTAGTTTCATATGAGTTGTAGCTAGACCGAGACTGGAAATTTTTAACCGTGCACATTGAAGAAGAATGAAGCCAGTGAGGGTTCGTTATGGATAAAAATACGTTAGGTCTGCCCAAGTATTGTGAATAGGCCCGAGACCAGAGTATCGGTTGAGCCAGCAAGATAGAGGCAAACTTTCAAAAAGGTCGAGATGGAGGAAAAAAGACTTTTATAACTACCTGGGCAGGGTAATTCTGAAGTTCTGAGGACTACAATTATGATAAAAACTCAAAACTCACCTGAAAGCTTTTAGAAGGTACATAAACTTTTTTTACATAATGATCTTTCCCACCATCTCTTGTCTTTAATTTGTTATAAGACAAAAATTGTTAAAGGTGAATGATTCAAATATGGAACATATCTTTTTTTTATTATTTTACATTAATTGCATTTTGGCAGATGATGATCGATGTTGGGCAGTTGTTACGGAAAAAATATCTAAATCTATAAGTTCCCATTTTATCAAAATAATAAAAAATGTGATAACATTGTTCATTGAATAGTAGTGCTGTAAAATAACGACAAAATGAATGCCCGTATGATATCATTAATTTCGAATTCTCAACCCGTTAGAAAGTATTCGTTTCGTTAATCGTTACTGTTTAGAAATCAAATATTCACAGTCATTGAACGTGCTAGAAACAGCATATACCGTAAAGACGAATTTTTGGAAGAATTCATATTAGTTTGTGCAGCCATCTATCCGTTTCGAAGTTTTATTTTAAAAATGTAAACGAAATATTAAAATTAGGGCCGTAGCGAGAAGTGAATAATTAGGAGGGGGGCACATGAAAATGTAGGGGGAACACATTTTTTTTTCTTTCTCTCTGTGTCACAGAAAGATAAATTAATGTATATTGCATATTTACACTGTAGTTACTATGTTTCTGATTAAAATGTTGCTATAATTTCATTTTATGCTAAGAAAATAATAGGATGATGGACAATAGTGCATAGTGCAGTTTTAAACATCATGTTGGCTTTATATGTGCAAATAGAATGAGCAAGTACTGACAACTTATTTTAGTTACAATTTAATATTTTTTTTAAGCTGTGAAAGGTCCTCAAAACTAAATTAGATTTTTGAATAGAATTTCATTTGGGTTTTTGGAACATAAATGCATTTAGGGACCTTGGAATCTTTTCCAGGGGGCTCAAAATGTTTTAGGGGGGAGCTGAGCCGCCCCTATCACCCGTTCAGCTACGGCCCTGATTAAAATGCAATGCATAATAGTACACACGGCTGTAATTAGTAATGAATAATAGGGAGGGAGGGAGGCTCAAGAAAATGTAGGATGGGGCTCGTATTTTCATATGATCAATTGCGGGTCTAACGGTGAGGTCACGGATGTCATGACGCCTCCCCCCCCACGCGCTGAATTGCAGAAATATTCTAAAAATTACTTTAAAAATTAAATATACCTTAAATTCTTATCTTCTCCCCCCCCCCCCTTCCGTCCAATAAGTCGAATCTTTCTGATTCTGTAAAAGGTCTACTCAAACCAAAATTAGGAAACTTTTAACACATTTGTGAAAGCATTTTTAATCTCGAGAAATTTGCAAGTATACTTATTCGGAAACTATGCGATTAAAAAGAGTTTTCCCTTTTTAAATAAAAGAAAATTAAAAAATTTCAAAAAATGCCATGAAAATCGGCATTTTAAATTAAATTTCCGGGCACGACTGCTAACTGCACCCAATTTTTTCTTGTAACAGGCCAAAATGACGTTGGTTGGTAGTATAAATTTGACGCCCCCTACAGTTCCGCACCCGGGGCGACCGCCCCGTTTCGCACGGCTCTGGCCCTACCCCCCCTTTTGTCTCGGACCTGGGAGGGGCGGGGGTCTTTCCGATAATAAATAACCTGATTTTCAAAAAAAAATCTGTCAGATGGTACTAATATACACCACTGATGAATACTTTTTCTAAATACGGAAGCTCTAAAATACTTTACCAATAATTTTTTTTCAAAGGTTGTTGTTGAACTCTCTTTAACTGAATAATTCACTTGGCATAAATATGAATCAGATTTTGATTTATCATTTGATGCTTCAGAAAAGTATATCCACTTTTTATTTCTTTTTTTTTTCATAATAAAATAAATAAAAGCATCAACAAGTTCCTACGAAATCCAAAACATTTGAGATTTTAAAATGACTGATTCAAACAGAATGATACTTATACACATGATACGGAAATAACTGAAACTTGTGCCTAATGTCAAAGTCTGAATTCAATTTTGCATCTTTATCGCATTCAAGTGTCAGAGCGCGTTCATACAATCCCACAGGAGATATTTAACTGGTGCCAAATTGTCGTTATTTTGATACACTTTTACCAAACTTTTATTATTTATTATTATTTCCGTTTTAAAATAATAGAAAATAATTGAAAAATGTATATGCAACTGGTATTTGAAAACGAAGTTTTCGCCGAATTGGCGTCAGAAAAAAATCAGACCAATGTAGTGCATCAGACCTGTATGCTTTTTAAATATCCGTTACATATATATATATATATTAATTATTTCCTATTATTTTTAAAAAGAAATAATAATAAAGAAAGAAAGTTTAGTTAATAATTATATTATAGAATTACTTATATCCTTTTAAAAAAGAATATGAAAGTAAACAAACACTTTATTAATAAATAAACAACAGCCGGGTTACCATGTGAGGCATAAAATTGCCATTTTGTTGCAGCCAGCAAATTTGGTGCGTATATGTCATCTATGCCAAATTCTCTCTCACGTACGGTTCGAGGTAACCAAAAGTTTGAACATTCAATAATCTAAACACTATTTACAACAGTTTTTTTTTTTTTTTTTTGCTATCGCAATGAACCACTTCTTATAAATTAATTATAACCACCATGTATATACTTACTTGCTTATTTGTATAATACGTACTTTGTTTTCTCATTTTCAGTATGCTACTGGAGATTCAACATGGATCCTACTACCAAGCCGGAAGATCATGCTTTAAAGAACTATTGTGCAGAAACATTTCTCTCTATATCAACTTGGGAATGTGTTATCATACTATTTCTTATTTTCAGTTTTTGTTGCCGGAATTAAATTTTCTTTTCAGATATTGTCTTTCACTAATGTACAGTACAATTGGAATATAAACAAATAAACAAGTATTATTCTCTCATCGAGATACAATCGTCGTTAATGCTTATTTTGGTTTAATATGAAGTACATGAACATTAGGGTGTATCATTTTGTAAAGTAAAAAATAAACCGTAAAATTTGTGAAGACTTTGCTTACGCCCCAAGTCTCAGTGACATAAAAGATATATGTACCAAATTTCAAGAAGATTGTACAATATTTTCATTTTTGCATACTTTGGTCACTTTTCTAAAGTAGGTAAAAAATACGATTTTTTTAATGTGAATTACTTTTATTAAAAAACAAAAAAACACAAATTTAAACTAATAATAAAACTCAGCACTAAGTTTAATAGATTGTATGTAAAGAAAAAAGTTTTATTCACCAACATTGAACAATGCAATCGTTTAAACGAAATTCTTTTGTTCGTTTGGTGACAGTTTTTTGTGATGCTCGACTAGATGAACAGGATAATTTGAATATATTGCTTTTATTATCCCCCTTACTTGGTGTAGAGCCTATGTGATCCAGAAACTGAAGTCTTTTTCAGACGAATCTCCCAGGTAAAGGAATGAGAGTTGTGTTGAATCTTTGTAGTCTTCTTTGTGGGATATTTTGTAAGTAGTCAACCATTTTCATTCATTGCTCTTCTAGAAAGCGCTAAATGATACTTTCTTCATTAAGTGCTGCCGTATATGATCTCTTATCAAATGAAACCCACAGTCTTTATAGAGTTCTGGGATGAAAATTGTACTTTTTGACCATTGAAAAAAAAATCTCATATCTTCTGGAGCGTACATCACTTTGCTCTGCGAGGGGGGATTGTATGTTCCCCAGGACTCGCCCCCTGATTTTAAAACTACTTTTATTTACACTTTCTGTAGTTTAGTACTGCTAGATTTAGCAGCATCCAAATTTGTTTCTTTAGTTCCCTTGTAATGATAAGTAAAAACTAAAAATACTTGCTCCTTTAGAGGAAGCCAACTTCCAAAAATCTCACCACTAGCATCCTACCTAACAGCAAAATTCTTCTTTTGGTTAAAATTTTAAAATTCAATTACCTCAAAATCGAAGAAATACATGAGACGCCCATTAGTACAAATTATTAAAATCAATAATAATATACCAATATTAAAATTTTCACTACTTTGAGGTAAAAGTGATCAAAGTGTGCAACCCCTAAATATTGTCCAATATTCATGAAATTTGGCATATATACCTCTTACAAGACTCAGATTTGGGGAATAATCAAAGTCATATAAAAATCAAACTTTTGGGAAAATGAAACATCCTAATGAACATCGATTGTGCCGCATTCTTTTTACGACCCAATGTGGTACAAAATTTTCCTACGAAAAGTCTGTTATTGTCGTCAAAAACTTTATTGACATGCAATAACAGTCCTACAACAAATCATGTATTAATGTAGCAGGTTAAGTTTTTTCTTCATATAAAGACGTTTAGAAAATGAAAAATTTCAAATTAATGTTATTTAATTTTTACTATTAGAATATGCACGAACTGCTTTATTTACAGTTTTGTATAAAATTATTATTTAATCTTTAATAATAATAATAATAATTTAAATGGATGAATTTTTGTATTGCTAACAAGACATAAAACTAACAGAGTGAAAACTTGACCAAGCCGGCACTGGAATCTGAGTCATGCCCTCCACTTCTCACTGGTATATGTTTGCCAGGCAGATTCCGCAGCTCAAGAGATGAAGTATCTTCATGAGCCACAACCTGAGGCAAATGTAAGATGAAAATAATTCCAGAATCTGTCAAATGATGTACAGATAATTCATGTAATTATGAATTACATCGGAAAATTTGAAATTTAAAAATACATGATTTTTTTGTATAACTATCCAGACGTGAAGTCGACAGAGTGAAAAATTGAGCACTAATGCTCTACGAATTGAATTACTGTAACTGTAACGATACCTAACTTGCCACTCCTCTCTTTTATTTGCTGGCCAGACTGCATCTACAGATCATGATGGCGTATCTTCAGTCACAACCCCGTGGTAAACAAGGGATGAAATTAATTTCCGAATCAGTAAAACGGTATAGAGGTAATTTTGTAGCTATAAATTACGTACGAAATATCATATATGTTAAAACAGTTGACTACTTCCTTAAGATCAACTCAAATTCCGGTCTTTGCGCATGCGTGAAGTTGAACTTATTAGCCCTTCCAGTTACAGGAAAGTCAAAGCAAGTCTGGTTAGCTCAGTAGTTTGAGGCACGGATTTATAGCTCTGAGCTTTTGTAGAGGACTAGGGTTCGATCCCAACACTCGGCAATATATATATATATACATATTTTAATAATGATACATTTTACTACGAGGGGAAGTTATATGATTTTTATTCTTTTGTTATTATTATTGTTTTGATGCTTTATAATAAACTTTAACACTCAACAAGGTTTTTTTAAGCAACAATTTTATTTTTAAAATATTTCAAGTATTTAAAATATATTAATTATTAGATATAAGCAGCCAATTTCCAATTCAGGGCTTTAGAGATACATTTGTAAGAATAAGATTATGGAAAATCTTTAAAAATTGCATTCTTAAAAAAACAACAACAACAACAAATGCAACACATACAAATAAAAATTGTAAAAATGTTGTAAAATTTTATTTAACATATAGCAATATTTAAAAAAATGTATTCTAATTTTCTAAAAATGTAAATATTTAAACATTATTTTGTCGGTAGGTAGTAGCAGCAATTTTCCTCTTTCCTGCCATGTGCGTAGAAGCTTAGAAAAAGTAATCCATTTGTAAACTGTAATGTGAATTAAATAAATAAATAACTGTTATACATCATTTAGAACATATATTAAATGATTTTTAACTAAATCCCCGAGTGCCGTTTTGAAATAATATCTGAATCTTTAAAATTGTGAAGTATGCTAAAATATTTTAGAAATAGTTTAGCAATTTTAACTTAAAATATTTAAGCTAAAGTATTTTTCATTTAATTATCTTTTAAATATATTAAACTAATCTACAATTTTTGTTATATTTCGTATGAGCATTACAAGGAAGATATATATTTGTGAGCATATAAGGAAAAATATTAATTATTTTCGGGGGAAGAAAATTAAAATTAAGAAGAGAAAACAGGGGGAAAGAAAAATAGTCATGTAAGACTTAAAATTGAACTACTTTGTGATACCCATAGTTTAATAATTAAATAATGTATGAAACTTATGAAAATTTTAAATAGCTCAAATATATTATAAATAGTTACTTGGTAGCAAGAAATTTTAAGTTTCGGGATTTAAAATGAGAGTGATAAAAATAAAATTAATAAAAACTTTTCAATATTATTTTAAAAATTAGAAAATACTAAACATTGTTATTTTTTAAAAATACTGAGAAAATTCACGAAAATAAATATTAGTGCAATTAATTTTAGTTATGCTTCTGCTAAAAAACAAGCGCTATTAAAATTCTTAAAATTCTGCCTAAATTCTTTCAGATGATTACTTGAGTAGATTAAACTGACAGAACCATGAAACGCTTTGAACCAGTTTTGGAATCACATAGATAACATAAAAAAATCAAGGTTTCAAAACTTTATTTACAGGTTCTAATTAAGCCTTTAACATGTTTATCGTCAAATCTTGACGTATACCATCTAGTTAAATTTGTTAATTGCTTAGGTTTTGCATTGCTAACTTGACGCAAAACCGATAAAGGTGAAGAATTGTCGAAACCAAAATTTGAATCTGGATCATTGTTATATATAGATATAATTTTTATACTGAACTCGATCCCAGTGACCTGGTTTCGAGTTCCGGCTTCGCACTTCTTCACTTTGTTGATTTTAGGCTTAGTTAACAATGAAAAATTCATATAATTAAAATATTCAATTTTTCAAACAAAATTCATAGTTTTAAATATTGTAACTGTACATCATTTCACCGATGCTGGGGTTAATTTCATTTCATGTTTCGCATGAGATGAAATGTGGCTCATGCAGATATTCCATGCTGAGCTACAGATGCCGTCTTTCTAACATATAAGACTGGTTGTGAATTGCTTGAGTTGAGAATTACTTTTGAAATATTGAATATTTTAATTGATCTTTTGAATATTTTAGAGTGGGGAATGCCTGACTGGAAATCGCCTGAGTTATGAATTACTTTTGAAATATTGAATATTTTAATTACATGTTTCCAATATTTAAGAGTTAGGCATGCCTGACTGAAAATCGTCTAAGTTATGAATTGCTTTTGAAATATTGAATATTTTAATTCATCTTTCCAATATTTAAAAGTGAGGAATGCCTGACTGGGAATCGCCTGAGTTATGAATTACTTTTGAAATATTGAATATTTTAATTACATTTTTCCAATATTTAAAAGCGAGGGGTGCCTGACTTTGAATCGCGTGAGTTATGAATTACTTCCGAAATATAGAATATTTTAATTGCATCTGTCGAATATTTAAGAGTAAGGGGTGCCTAACTGGGAATTGCCTGAAATGAGTTATGTATTATATCGGAAATTCTAAATATTTTATGCATCAGCAATCTCTTTATGATGATGATTATTTAATGGCGTATTTTTAAAATATTTGTAGGCCGATGATTTGTACGAAAAATACTAAGAAAGAAAATTTAAAGAAATATAACCCTTAGAAATAAAACATTCCGTTTCTTAGAAATAAAACATTCAGTCATCAGGCAGATTGAAGAAGCATATAATTCCATGGAACTGTATTTTTTTATTAGAATTCAATCAGACATTGATGAAGTTATTCTCCGACACAAACTCTAAAAAATTACGTCTACAGCTTCTCAAAACTAGATGACAAGTCCCTGAGAAATATATTCTATCAAACAACGAAACAAAACCGTTAAAATAAAAAGAAATCCATTTTCCTTGTTACATACAAAATTCAAAATCTAACAACGTCAATGTAGTGATAGATCACGAACAAAAAATCTTTCATAATGATTAAATGAAAACGAAAGTAATCTTATTTATTCATTTAACTTGTCTTGATTATAATTTTATCTGCCATACATCAAAATATTATTACTATGTTTATATGATCTGAAATATAACTTCAACTTTAAATGATAAAAAGATTAACGAAAGAAAGTATTTTAGCTAATATAAATATTTATATTAGCAGGAAATAAATAATATTATTTTTACATCTACCTTATTAATAACTGACAATTGTAGCGCTATAATAAAAAAAATACTTAAAAAATTACTTAAAAAAAGCTTTCTTTGTGATATACAAAATAAGTTATATTAGACAAGAAAAGAATTAATTTTAGGATTTAAGAGAGTATAAAAATTAACGAAATATAATTTAGCCAGAAACTTGATTTTGAGTACTTTAAATTTTCAATATATAATTCTACATCATACAGTTGATACAGAATTAACGCGCTATGCCAGCGACCAATATTAATCAAGCCATTTTCTAACTATACATAAACGGTAGAATAATCCTAACCCTACTATCGCCAACAATTTGGAGAGGTTATAATAGAATCGATAAATTCACGCTCTATCATACAAAAATATCAACACACCAGAATCAGCTTCATCACACATTACCTACATTTACCTTATTTACCACATTTACCACACATTACCCTCGTCGGAGGAAAGAAAAGTCCGATATAAATCTCCTGCACTACACTATCAAAAACGTCCGTCTTTTCACAGAAAATTTATTGGCAGCACTGCTGACAGTAATTTTCTGTAAATTGACGAATATCCGTTTTTTTTTCCTCCGCCAAAAGAGGTAAAATGTCCGTCAATTCCAAAAGGCTTTGAAAACATAAATGCGGCGTAAGTGAGGATCGAACCACCGACCCCAGTGTTGGAAGGTGTACGCGCTGCCGCGGTTCCACGGTTGTACAACAGAAAATTGCTTTGAAGTAAATGCATTCGTTTCATATGGGTGTGATTTGATCTATTTTGTTAAAAAGCTTTTAATTTTGAAGTTAATTTTGGGAAGATTTCGTCTTTAATGAGATTGTGAATAGAGTTTTTATACGATAGTTTTAATGTAACATAAAAATGTGAATTTTAAATATATTTACGTAGATTGCTAGAAGTAATATATAGGTGCTCAATTTTTATTTGATAATGTTATTGGAGTAATATTGATTTTTTTTTTTTTTTTTGCATTTAATTTTTTAATTAAAATATCTTTTAAAGTGTTCACTTAAAGTATATTTTAAATGAAAATATTCATTTATAAATAACTTTGTAAATTCAACTTTATTCAACTTATCCAACTTTAAATAATAAATTGCGAGTTTTTTTAAATGAATGAAGAGATTAATTGTTATTTATTTTTAAATTCGAAAACATTTTTTTTTAACTAAATTAGACATCTTAATCTACAGAATTTTTTGTTTTTCATTTTAAAAATAAATTTGAATTTATTACTAATAGACCCCATACGCATGCGTGCTAGGAATAAACGAAATCTCTTCCTCTTTTTTTACTTACCCATCATACGTAGTATAGGGTAAGTCTTGCAATTGTTTTGAAAATCGAAAATTTTTTTTTGACGGATTTACAAGTTTCAGATACTGGAGATTCCGAAAAACATATTTTTAGAAAAAAAAATTTGCCGTCCGTCTGTCTGTTTGTCTGTCTGTCTGTCAGTCTGTCTGTCAGTCTGTCTGTCTGTAAACGCTCTATCTCCCGAACAAATTGAGATAGAGACTTGAAATTTTGTATGTAGTTAGTATGTAAGAATGGGACGAACCCTATTTAATATCAGCAACCTCGATTATCCGGAACTATTTTTTTCGAACTCTCGAAAAATTCGTTCTGATGAAAGGTATATAAAAATTTTCGATTTTTTTTGTTCTAAGGAATGGATGTAAAAGGCAATAAAATAACACACATTTTGCATATAGAACGAAGTCGATCGGATTATTAGTTGCCGAGATATTTGTAATCTTGTTTTCCACATTCTTCGATTTTTCATGACCCTGTATTTCATTCAAATTTCAATTCAGAAGTATATTTTAATTGAAAATGAGACGCTTAATCCGACGCAGTTAATTGTTAGTTAATAGAATTATTATTTTTGGAGTTATAAGGATGTTTCTTTTACGCAGTTCGGTACTACTTGAGTAGTTTGGCGTTTCATATAATTTGTCGAAATTGGTACATCAGCAATTCATTAATAGAGCATTACTATGTATATTAACAATATTAAATATACGTTTATGAATTGCAATGCATTGTATAAATAGTTTCACATGTTTTATTTTCATATACATATCCATGATGGGTAAGTATTACGGTGGCCCCCAACGACTAGCAGACGTTCGGAATGAATTCACGGATCAAATATGTTTTCTGGGAGTACGGAAATTATTTGTGAAAAAATAAGGATAACTTAGTGTATATTGACGAATTTTTCTGACAGTGTAGTAAATGTTTCCGAAGCTCTCCAAGGATGGCGCAGTCAGCGTTTTTTTTCTTTTTTATGCACTATTTAGTTTGCACTTTTTATGCATAATTAGGAGTGCCAAATAAGCTCAGATTTTGTGCACTTTTTTCTTACATCTTTTTTTTGCGGACTTTTTCTTACTGGTTTATAACGAAAAGATACGCTCCTTCAACCGGAGTTTTTCCTTTTTTTATTTCCCAAAACGGAAAATCTACTAACGGAATGGAAAAAGTCCGGAAACTTTGTTGCAAGTAGTTTTACCGTAAATCGTAGATTAATATTTACAGTGTGGTTTTAAAATAAATTTAAGTAGTTTGAGAAAAAACGAAAAATCACGCGTCGAGAATTAGTTTTGAACAAGTTATGATTTCAAATGTTCCACTTATAAAGGTGCACATTGCTTTACACATTTCAGCTTACATTATCAATATTAGCAATAGTTATTATTTTGCATATTTTCTCTTCTAATATAAATGCATCATGTATCATCAGAATTAACCCGGGAGAACGCGCACATATCCAGGGTTTGAATGGTTTTTACTTTTTTACCAATAAATGCAAATTATAAACCTCACTTTACTTAGTCGGAGGCAATTGATACAAATTCTGCGATAAAAGAAGTTGAAGATTACATTTAAATAAACAGTGGTGGTTGTTGTAAAAACAATACGCAATCTGGGTCTATTAGGCCCGGTACGCGTCCTCCCGTGTTAAATAGTTCACTTAATGAATTTTTAATGGTGACTTAAGAAATATTAGTAACCATTTCTCGAGTCTTCGAATTAACTAATTTCATTCTATTTGTATCGTACTTTAATTACTCAATACGCACGAAAACGCTAAATGTTCTTTCTGTCTTCCTATCTACCACACAGTAGTTTTTTGCCATTACAACGTTAGAAGCATCAAGATTAGAACATTAGAATTGTAACTATTCAGCATTAATCTATATTAATCATTATCGAACCATTAGTTGTATAACTATATTAACTTTCGGAAACGAATTCTAAGACTATACAAAACAGGCAGTCACGTATTTTTCTTTTGTGAAACTTTGATCTGAGGTTTATAGAGACTTTTAACATGATAAAGCATTCTGAACATTATTTTTCTAAACCGAATCAATCGTAACCCGACCCGGAAAAGTCAAAAAGCCAATCTACCGACCCACAATAAAAGAGCTGAAGTCAACCCGACCCGCAACGTGAAAGTGTAGCTCCAACCCGACCCATCCCGAACTGTGTATCGGGTAAAAGCGATTAACCCGATCCTATGCTGTATCCTGCTCCCTCGATTTTATCGCAGTGAATAGGTACACAGTCAACATTTTCTGATATGTTAACCACGTACTTTTCTTCAACTTTTACATCATAAATCTAGGCTTCAGACGCCGAAATCTCGTAAATTTTTGCGACTTCTTGACATATAATTAACAGCAATAAGTTAAGCAAATTTCTGTATAACAAAAATGATACCGGGAATGTGTTACAAAAATTCGCATAACTGAGCAGAGAAAATGAAAAAAAGAATCATGAATATTACAGCCATTTATAGTATTGGCTCGCACTTCTGCCATTTCTGCGTTCAATGCCACAACAAAATTAATCAGGGAGAGGGACAAAGTTAGAGGAACTTTTCCATTACAGCAGTCCAAATTAGATTTTGTTTCTAATTTGGCGCCATTATCTCTATTTCTCCATGATTTTTTATGTAAGCAAAATCAACTATTGCCAAACACATATTGGAATAAATTTTATTTGATTGAAATGAAACAGCATACGGAATTTATTAATCAGACTATTATAAGGAACAGAACAATGTGGAAGATGTTCTGGATTACTTAGATGCAGAGCAACTTAACATACAATGCAAAAGTGGTTTGACTAGATGAGGCATGGGGAATCATGAGAGAAAATATTATGTGTGGTTAATCCTAATTAGAGAGGAATAATATTATTTTCATGACTAAGTTAGAAGGAGAGTAAAATGAAATACTTATATTGTAAGGAAGTAAAAACTGTGCGAAACAGCACAACAGTTTTTATGAAGACGCCTAATATAGATATAGTTATTGCTCAGTCGTAGTTTGGATTGTTCAGCAAGCATGAGTACGTGAGTGATTTTCTCCAAATTGCCCAAAATAAGAATTACGAGCAAGTTTTTGTAGAAGAATGATAAATTTTAACAAAATGCCCATTTAATTTTTTATCATAATCTGAATTGAGATTAGACTTAGTGGGCTTTAACTATATCTAAATACTCATAAGTCCCCAATAATTAATATTTTTAAATATTTACTAACTTTCAGTAGAAGCTGATGAGGAAGTGATGAGGTAGGATTTTAGCTTCATCACTTCCTCACCAGTCTCTACTGAATAACAGCTAGTATTAAAAAATAATAATTATTACTGATTAATAAGTATTTACATATAATTATAGCCCACTAAGACTCAGGTCAGATGTCAACTCAGATGATGTTAAAAAAGTAATAATGGGTATTTTTTTTAAACTCATCACTCCCTCACAATCGCTCCTTCATAATTCTTATTTTGGCCAATGTGGAGACAATCACTCACGTACCGAAAAAAAGGTCTAAATGCAAGGGGAAATCTCCGTTTAATAGGAAAAGTAAAGTTGGAAAATGCATGATATTGGGTGAGACCCAGAAGTCCCGCCTGCACAAGAATGCTGCGGAAAATGAGAAGGAATAACAAGGCACGGCAGTCAGTAAGGAGATAACACAGTAAACATCTTCTATTCCATCACTCTGAGAACCCGATTCATGCCGGAGTACGAAATTTTCTGGATTACAGGATGAATGTCGGGAAGAATGTTTAGAAGTCAAAATTAAACAAAAAAGGACAGTAAAGCATATTTTATATTACACTGTTAAAAATAAATCCGTTAATTCACGGTAAAATTACTGGCAGCATTGTTACCAGACACATACCGTTCCGTTATTATATTTTCCGTCTGCGGAAATGAAAGAAAGGAAAACTCCGTTTGAAGAAGCGGCAACTTTCCGTTATAAAGTTTGATTTTTAATGATAATAAGTTAATTTATTTTTCCATATTAGAGAAACAATCAGTCGTCAGTGAGCTTTAAAAAATTCGAAATTTCCGAATCATTTTGAACTGTTATATCATTTAAATTTTGCACAATATATTTCAATCCATCCTAAGGTTTGAACTCTGGACCTCTTATAAGCGGAGTAATACCTTACTGACTGAGTCATAGCTATACAAAGTATGTCTTTTATGAGTCAGTGGGCAAAAATCTGTTGTGTTTTTCAATGATTTCCCTTCAAATATATTCGTCAGAATCCTCGTAAGCAGTTTATTTAAATTTGTTTTAGACCGATACATAATACTTATTTTTTTTTATCTAGTTTATTTTTTTAACTAGTTTATGTAGAAAAATCACTAAATTTTATTTCCTTAAGAAAAAATTTGAATCGAATTCATTTTTTACAACAGTAATGTTATAGATAAATTTTCAAAATTGTCACACACAATTTTTTTTTAAGCGTCTAATTAATTAAAAGATTTTTTTAGTACGAAATAACACTGCGCAATTTTTTTTTTAACATTACCAAGCTTCTGGTGTCTGGTAAAGAAAACATCTGCAAAATAACTGTCGACAAAAATCCCCACTAACCCCGAGAAAATATTTTTTCTCTCTCTCTTAAAAAAAAAATATATATATATATCTTGAAATAAAGACATGGAAATCCCTATAGTGATATAAGATCAGGGAGATGTGTGCAAATTGATGACCTTGAAACGAAATTGAATGTATTTAACCATAAACTAGTATACATTTACTGAGAGCTTTGCTTTCTCAAAAAGACTGGTAAAGTTGGAGAAAATTGGGAATAAATATATTCATCTTTAATCTCGATAACAAAAAACAATTATAAACAAAAGACTGCACTTCAGCAGCAAGATACAAGTCTCACAAAAGAGCCGGGATTCTTTCGTTGAGATTTTTTATTCTGTGCAGCAACATGTCCGTTCTGTTAATATGCAAAATAAATTTGCTTCAGTTAACCTCCTCAGTCCTGAGACAAATTTTACATGGCACTACAAAAAGCAGTTTTAAATTATTATAAAATACCTCCGAAGATACATCAGTCTGCATATGGATGCTTCTAACATGCACACATATATGTAAAAAATCTAGATGTAATTTTAACAACTCTAGAAGCATTTAAATTTTTTTAAATGGTGTTTTTTAGTGTCGCCTCTAGGCGACATCAGGACTGAGGAGGATAACGGAGTATCTCCGTTCTTTCTATCGCCGTCTGTTTCGTTATTTTCAAGAAATATGATGAAATTTTCCTATTTTGTACGGAAAATGCCTTTTTGTCGTGAAAAGGGACATTTTCTGTGAAATTCAGGAAAAATACATCCGTAAATTTCAGATTTGTTTTAACAGTGTATTTAAACAACTTGACTAGAATTAGAAAAAATACTAAATTAAATAAAGTGCCACATATGAGC
This sequence comes from Maratus speculifer, assembly GCA_964019185.1. NCBI lineage: Eukaryota > Metazoa > Arthropoda > Arachnida > Araneae > Salticidae > Maratus > Maratus speculifer. Next base: position 293,395,578 of record OZ025294.1, on the reverse strand, counting down.
ACATGAGTTTCAAAACTCGCTTTATCCAGAAAATCAAGTTTTGGGAAATCGTCAAAAGCTTCTGAGTCCATAGGTTTTCACTGTAAAGCAAAATTTTACAATGGGAGAAATAGGGAATAAAACTACGTTGTTAATGGGCCGTTGTGTATTTTTTTAATTTCCATCTGATTATTATAGACATCGGGAATGATTCAGCAAATAATATTTTTGTTTTTCTGAAAGACCTGCGGGATTGTAGGAAGTTTATCGTTTAAGGAAATACGAAAAATTCACAACCTAAGCTTAATAATTATTTAATTTTATTAATTTTGATTCCAGTACTATATTTTCAAACACAGTAACAATTAGAACTCTTTTTTAAAGGACGGTACATGGACATTATTTTTTCTTAAATCAGTTCAAAAGTTTTAACCAATTAGCAATGTATTTTTTGCAGCTTGTTTTATGTACAAAGACTAACAGAATGAAGATGAAATCTTTCATTGAATTTATTTCTCAAAAAAAAAAAAAAAAAAAAAAAAAAAAAAAAAAAAAAACGAAGTACAAAAAACAGAACTGAATTATTCACTATTCTTTATGGATTCTTATTTTGACGTAATATTATGTCGATTTTAATAAACAAAATATTTCATTTAAAAGGAATCTATATGATCTATTTTTACTTTCTTCTATCTTTACAAGAAGAAAATATTGGAATCGTACAAATTTTCGAATCCCGTATGACGATGGAGGCACATGTTACGGGTCAATGAATTCCAAAAAAATGTTTTTATAAAATGTCTGTCTGAGTCTTTCTGTAATTATGTATGTGACAAAAATTTTGCGAGCGCTCTATCTCAAAAACAATTGCATGGAATTTCACAAAACCTTAGATGTAGTTATATCTTAATATACATTGGAGTTGATTAATTTTTGGGGTGCATCGTCCAACACATGGCGCTACCATGGTGCCTTTTTTAAGTTTTCAGCAATAGCTATATCTCAAGAAAAAATAGACGGATTTTCATAAAACATCAGATTCCCTTTGCCCTTGATATATTATGATGCTGATTACCTTTTGGTGTACATCGCCTAACAGTTTGTGCTGCTATAAAGCATTATTCATGATTATCACAATAGCTCTATCTCAGATACTAATACACGACTTTTCATCAAATTTCAGATTCAGTTGGTCCCTGATATAAATTAGTAATTCTTTAATTTTTGGATTTAATTAGTCGACATGTAGCGCTTCTATCCAGATTTATTTGCGATTTCTGCAACAATTCTATCTCAAAACCTAACGCAGGGATTTCCCCAAAAATTCAGTTTCAGTTAGAATTTGGCATAAGTAATTGTTGATTAAATTTTAATGCAAATCACCTAACCGGTGACGCTGCTATGCTTCATTTTTTTGAAGTAATAATATGTATGAGATAGAAGAAAGTTTTGGGATTGCCACATACGACTAGTTTAGAAGTGTTTTTATCTTTTATGCAGTTAAGTAAACAACGAAATTTCACTCCGGAAATGAAGCCAGTTTTCTTCTCGATCTCCTAAGACGCCACACTACTGACTGAAAAGGACCCGGATGATAATGTAAAGTCTATGGGGGCGTTCTATTCAAATATCTCGCTCAAATTTTAATATTTTTACATGATTTTTTTTTTTTTTTTTTTTTTTTTTTTTTTTTTTTTTTTTTTGCTGAAGATAGCTGAGGACAATCCACAACCGGCCTAGTTTTTACTTTTTCGATTTTGATGTCAAATTTATTTAAAAACATAGTTTAACTTTCAGAACTGGTTTGAATCGGTTATGAAACTGAAACTATCTTAATATAACAAGAATATAACCAAAATGAAAAAACTAAAACTAGCCCGGTTGTGGATTGTCCTCAGCTATCTTATGAAAACAAATCACGTCAAAATATTAAAATTTGAGCGAGATATTTGTAAAGAACTCCACCATAGACTTTACGTTATCTCAGGCACGGCCAAACACGAGGACGCACTCATCGAGTTTGGCCGTGGCTTCAGAAACAGGGGCACTTTTTAATGCTACGGTGGATATGCTATGAAAATTAATAGTTTAAAAAATATATAATGCTTTTTTCAGTTATTACTTGGACTATAGAAACCTAACATTATTGCAGAGCAATAAAGAGAACAGTTTAATTTTTCAACAATTTTGTTTATTTTTGAAAACATGATTCAAATTTTGAGCGCACTGCATTTAAAATTTTCAACTAACAACAAATTTTGGAAAATATAACTAAATCGCACATTTAATTATTTTTAATTGCATTTTAAAAAATCCCTACTACTTTTTTAAACACTGCTAATTTTTTCTTGATTTTTTTTTCTAAATTTTCATTTGCGTTTTATACAAGACTGCACCTGGGTTATGTCTATTTAGTTATGTCTAATATTACATTTAATCTAATTTTTTACTGATATATAGTGAAAAACGTTTAAATCTACACTGTAAAAAATTTGTAATTCTACAGATATAAAGTTACAGAAATCTACATGCTTACTAAAATTTTACCTCTACATTATACAATAAAAATTGTAAACATAAAACATTAATTTTTGTAAAACCACAGAAATCTGTAGTTTTACAAAACAATCTGCTGAAATTAGATTAATCTTATTAAACGTTTTCTATATCCTAGGTTCCAGTTACATAAAAAATTATTGGTCACCCAATTTCCTAAAATGTTCTTAGTTACCTTACATATACATGTGACATTTTAAAGTTAGGAGCCAGAAACGTCATCGCCGATTTCCCCTTTCACAGCACAGAAGTCATGGCAAGCGAGGGAAAAAACAAAATAAATAAATGTGGAAGATCCAACAAATTACTCATTGGCTGCTGCAAGTTAATTTATTAAATTGTAGTCGTGAGAGAGGGAAAGGCCCCTTTTTCAAGCCGTCTTTAACCGAAACATCAAAAAGAATATTTCATCTTTATTTCAGCAAGCCGTGCTCAGCGAAGAAAAAAACCAAGAATCTCCCTTCTCACCTCCAGGCTTCCTTTCATAAAACAAACAAAAAAAAAAAAAAAAAAAAAAAAAAAAATCTAGAAAATTCTCTACTGTCTAACCATCATTTTTCCATGTAAACATAACTCATGTCCAGAGTCGAGATTTTTATTCTACAGACGATAATTTTATTTTAAAAAAAATATTATTTAACAAATTTATAATCGACTCAGAATTTCAAATATCCAGTAAACGATATTTTTGCAGACGATTAATTTTAAGAGAAAAAGAAAAGAAATGAATTTATTGATATGCACACATATCGAATGTTGAAGGAGGAAAAATAAATAAATAGATAAATAAAAATAAGGATATTTTTTGAAAAGTATGGTTTTGGAATAAATTTAATAAGACCTTCTTAAAAAGGGTTGATAAAAACATGGAAAAAAATTAGTTTTATTTGGAATATTAAGAAATAAAGTTTAATTAAGAATATTTTTAATTTAGAGCCATCTTTTAAATTTACGCGTATTGGAATAAATGTTTTTTAAGGCGAATTAAGAATTGATATTGTTTCCATAAAGATTAATAGATTAGATCTAGAAACAAGATTTTAATTTAATAAGTTGAACTAAGTACGGAATATTGTTATAAGGAAATTAATATAGTATAAAGGTAAATTTTGACGAAAATTTTTTTAATTTGTAATATAATTTTTTTTTAATTTACTGTGCGAACATGTTTCTGTTATATGAATTTATGTTGTTGCTGTTACATAAGAAGTTTTAGGAATCCCACTTTACCGGAAAAATTCAAAATAAAAATAAAAGCAATAAAAAAATTAAAATTCATTTTAAAACATCAATCTTTTAATATTCTAGTTAAAAGTAGGATTTTTTAATTTATTAAAAATTTTTAAAAAATGGAAATCTCAGCAAAGATTTCAGAGTCGGAATGATTGAAATACTGTAACTAAATAAAAATCACACAATGTTTAATTACATTATGTTTAATTTTTTCTGATTTTAAAATTTTTTATAAAAGTTTAATTCTTATAACTTTTACTCAGGTTTTAGTTTGATTAATCAGTCTAAGTCGTTTAAAGTGGGGTCGAATGCAACGAGAGCCCCCGTTTTATGGAACAATAAAATAAAATAAAAATAATATTTCCGAGTTATAAAACAAGCTTTTAAAAAATCAATTTTTTAATAATATTCATAATTTTTTTAAATGTGTTTTTAAGAATTTTTTACCGAATTTTAAAATTTTTAAATTGTTTATGTATTTTAATTTTTTAAGTTATTTTCTTGGGTTTTGGTTTGATTATACAATCGAAGTCGTTTAAATTTAAATGTAAAAATAATTTTGTTTTATGGAAAAGTAAAATAAAACCAACAATATATTCTTCCGTTAAAATTAAGCTTTTATAACCACAGCTAAAAATTTTTAGAAAAATTATCAAAAATATTTTAAAATATCAAGCTTGCAATACTGCAGTTAAAAAAAAATTATTATTAGTATTTATTTTTTAATAAAAAATATGAAAGTCTTAACAAAGATTGCTGAGTCGTGATGATCAGATTGAACTACTGTAAGTACATATAATATCATCATTCATAATACATTCATAATGTGTTTTAATGTTTTATGAGTGTTTAAGATTTTTTTCTCACTTTTAAAACTTTAGAATCGTTTAATTTTTATAATTTTTATTCGGGTTTTTAGTTTGATTAAACAGGCTAAGTCGTTTAAAATGAGCTCGAATGCAACGAGAGTGCCGTTTTATTGAACAATAAAATAAAAGCAAAAATAAATAAATAAAATAAATAAATAAAAATTTAAAAAAAAATCTTAGCTAAGAAACAAGCTTTAAAAATCAATTGTTTTATTATATTCATAATATATTTTAATGTTTTATGAGTGTTTAATGTTTTATGAGTGTTTAATTTTTTCTGATTTTTAAATTTTTATAATTGTTTAATTTTCATAACTTTTACTCGGGTTTTAGTTTGATTAAACAGTGTAAATCGTTTAAAGCGAACTCGGGCATAACGAAAGCCCCCGTTTTATTGAGCAATAAAATAAAAGCAAAAAAAATTTCTAAGTTAAAAGACAAATTTTTTGTAAAACAAATCAACCGTTTAATCATATTTATAATATACATAGATTTAGTAAGAGTGTGTAAGAATTTTTTTTTCTGAATTTTAAATTCTTTAAATTGTTTATTTTTTTTAATTTTTTTTCTTTGGTTTTAGCTTGGTTGCACAATTGAACTCGTTTAAATTAAAATGTAACAAGAATCTCGTTTTATCGAATAGTAAAATAAAACCAAAAATATATTATTACGTTAAAATTAAACTTTTACTACCACAGCTAAAAGTTTTTAAAAAATTATCAAAAATATTTTAAAACATCAAGCTTTTAATACCGTAGTTAAAATTCGGAATTATTACTAGTACTTATTTTTTAATAAAAAATATGAAAGTCTTAACAAAGATTGCAGAATTGCGACGAGAGTTTGAAATACTATAAGTACATAAAAATGTCATCATTCATAATACATTCATAATGTATTTTAATGTTTCATGAATGCTTATAATTTCTCTTTCTGATTTTTAAATCATTATAATTGTTCAATTTTTATAATGGGTTATACTCAGGTTTTAGTTTGATTAAACAGTCTAAGTCACTTAAAATGAACTCTAGTACAGCGAGAGCCCCATTTATTAAACAATAAAATAAAAACAAAAACATTTTCTTAATTAAAAAACAAGCTCTTTAAAAAATGAAAAAAAAAATGTTTAATCATACTTTTAATATATTTTAAGTTTTTATGTGTGTTAAAGAAATTTTTTCTGAATTTAAAATTTTTTTAATTGTTTATTTATTTTTATTTTATAAATTTCTTTTATTTGGCTGTAGTTTGGTTACACAATGGAAGTTGTTCAAATTCAAATATAAAGAAAATTTTGTTTTATCCAAGAGTAAAATAAAACAAAAAAAAATAGTATACCGTTAAAATTAAATTTTTAGTAGCACAGCTAAAATTAAAAAATATATATATCATAAATATTTCAAAAGATCAATCTTTTAATACCATAGTTAAAACTAGTAATTATTATTATATATTTTTTTTAATATGAAAGTCTCTTAACAAGATTGCAGAGTCGTGATGAGCAGGTTAAAATATTGTAATTAAATTTAATATGGTACATTAAAATGTAATCATTCATAATGTATTTATATTAAATTAATGTTTTATGAGTGTTTAAGACTTTTAAATCTATGTAGTTTTTTAATTTTCCTAATTTTCAGTCAAGGTTCTGTTTAATTAAACGGTCTAAGTCGTTTAAAGTGATCTCGACTGCTTTATTTTATTAAACAATAAAACAAATGCAAAAAAAAAAAAAAAAAAAAAAAAAAAAAAAAAAAAAAAAATCTTAGCTAAGAAATAAGCTTTTTTAAAAAATCAATCGTTTAATCATATTCATAATACATTTTAATATTTTTATGTGTGATTGAGAATTCTTTCTGAATTTGTAATTTTTTTAAATGTTTATTTATCATTATTTTAATTTCTTTTTCTAGGATTTTAGTTTGATTATAAAATCGAAGTTGTTTAAATTTAAACGTAATGAGAATCTTGTTTTATGAAAGAGTAAGATAAAATCAAAAACATATTCAAATTTTGGATATTATATAAATACCGGAGTATTCTTCTTATACCAAAAAAAAAAAAAAAAAAAAAAAAAATCCCTGTCGGCTGGGTCTATAGGCGGAGGTAGATTTCGAAGAGTGCTCATTTAAAAAAAAAACAATATATAGATATGATTAGAGATAACTTCATTTGGCCGATTATGAAAATTTTTTAATTTCATTTTTCTGCAAAAATTGGTTTTATCAGAATCACCTTAAGAAAAATTCAGCTCAAATGCCCATTTTGACAACATATTTTCAAATAAATTCTGAATTTATTCAAAAATTGACCAAAACAGTACATTATATAGTTCCTAAATAACATAAAACTGTCGGTTGAATGCATTTGAGAAAAAAATTGAATTTAAAAATGAGTCATAAAATAACCGATTTGTTGTTTGAATACATCCTTAATTCTTTAATCATGATTGCTTCGGAAAATTTTGTGCGAAATACTCACTTTGACAGCATTTTAAAAAATATATTCTATCTTTATCAAAAAACTGCCCAATGCGTCAAATCACCATGACTTCGGGAAATTCTGTTCAAAATACCCTTTTTGGTAGCCTTTTTGGAAATATATTCTGTCTTTATCAAAAAAGCGATGAATGGATCACATTATACAGGGCGTCCCCTCTCAACGGTGGCCAATGGCTAATTTCTAAACCGTTGGTCATAGACTTATAATTCCAATTGCAAAAATGCTTTAAAAAAGGACAAAGAATTGTTTTTTAAGCGATTTTGGTCAAAAAAGTGCTTTACTAAAAATTTACGAAAATTAAATTTTTATACGGTCCCCCGGTCCTATAAGTGATATTTAGTAAAATTTTTTCAACACTCTAGCAAGTAATACAGAAAAGGTCCCATTCATGTAACATTAAAATTGACCGAGTTATGAAACTTTAAATTTCATGACTTAAACCAGTTTTCTATAGCTGAAAACGGATGTGTTCGACTGAGCTTTAAGGGAACGTACACTAAGTGCTTAAAGTATTATAAAGAGAGTCGATTTCCAACGCTGTTCAAGTTCAAAGGCTACTTCCTAAACTATTTGTCACAGATATATAGTTCCAATTACAAAATGTTTTAAATGAGCGATTTAACTGAAGGCGCTGTCACCGTATAAGTTTTACGGTTGTGTTAATTATAATTAATTAACTTCTAGAATTGTTATTAAAATAACTGAAGACATGAATTTCAAAATTCTCTTTATCGAAAAAATCAAATTTTGGGAAATAGGGAAAAACTTTAAATGCATCTATTGGTTTTCATTATAAATTTTGAGATTGCATTGTTACAATAGTGGAGATTTGTATAGACTGATAGAGAAATCAAAAAGCGATAAGTCGAGTTTTGAAATTCATATCCTCAATTGTATTTTTACGTATGTTTTATTTTGTAAGCATATGAAGCTGATTCTTTTCGTGATTTTATTTTAAAAAGGTATGTTATTTTGATAAGCTTTTATTTTATTTATAGTTTTCGTATGTAAATTTTCCCAGTTCAAAACTTATATTCAAATTTTAACTCACTTCCAAATATCTAATTGAGGTTCAATTCCCCATACTTATTTAAACCCGATGACAATGTAATATTAATACGATTTTAGGTGCGTTCCATTTATTTATTTTATAGGACTACATTAAATTCTATTAGGTTGAGTAATCTAATAGAGCATTAAATATGTATCATTTTGTAACGATTTGTGACTGTTGCTTTTCATAGTTTAATTTAACAAAATTTTTGTTATTTTTTACTTATATTTTTAGCACAAATTGCATTAAAATATGCAATTTGTTACATTTACTTTAACATGTAAATGTAATACTAAAATATGTCTTCTTATACCAAAATATGTGTACGAAGAATATTACGCAGATATGTGCGTAAGAACAGAATATACACAAAAATATGCAGGACCATTTCATGGTAACTTACGTTACATTTTGAACTATTTTAAAAAATTTTAGCAATATAACACATACAAAACAGCTATTCAAAATGTAAATTTGACATGGTTTGCTAAATAAACTTATTCAAAGCCAAATTTATACGAAAATTACATAACTTTAATGGTATTTCTTTTAATTTTGGTAGTTTTATTTACTATGATAACTGTCATTACTGAAAAAGAAATGTAAGTTATCATATAAAGTGTAATTTTCATTATTATTTTTTTCAAGTAATTTTCATCCAAATTGACCCTTAGATAGGTTTCATTAACAAATCATGTTATTTTTACCTTTGAATATTTTTAGTGTTATATTACTAAAATTACTGCAGAAAAATGTTCAAAATATAACGTAAGTTACCTTGGTATGGCCCTGCCCACAAGTTTTACATAGCTATATATATATATAAAAATGAATATTACTCATGCTTCTGTGTAACACTATAACACATAAATACACTATATACACTATTAAGCACCAGGCACTTTCAATTTTAGACACTTTGTAGAATTTTTAATTTTTATTGTCGGATTCTTCTCGAACTTGAAAAGTACAGGGTGAGTCATAAATATCGAAACAATAGACTATCTCCTCAAATATTGCCCCTACACCCATACTTCCAATTGCAAAAATTCATTAAAAAAAGGTGAAATTTCTGATAAGATAAGTTGCAACTCCATGGGGGTCTATTTGAAAAAATACGAAAATTAACTTTTTATACGGCCCCCGTACGACAAAATTCCCAATTAGGAAATTATTCCTTATCCATTCCTAAATTGAACAAAACAAATTTCATCTCCGTATCTAAAAATCTCACAGAGATATTAAATCTCAAAACCCTCAAAAATTCCTGACTTACACCACTTTCTCTGCCTCTAAATTGTGATTTCTTGACTCAGTTTCAACGCTTGTTAAATAACATTCACAAATTGCAATTTAATAAAAATCGGTTAAAGATAGCGCTTTTTACGCTAAATTGGTATACCAGACGTCTGCCTGGGTCAAAATATCTAGGTCAGATCCCAAACCGACCCGTAGGGAAAAAAGTTCGGCGTGGCCTGAAAAAATGTCAACATCATAACCCGGACCGGCCTGGAAAATATTTAAATCATAGCCCGGTTCAGTCGCAAATTTCTAAGTAGCTTTTTAATTCGGCGTGGGAAAAAATTTTTCATATAGAGGAGTTCTGACCAAAAAACTCTTTTATAGCTTTTCGTTTTTTATATTTATACTTTTTATTATTAAAGAAGCGCCAAAGGTTGCAATATATTTATTTTATCAATGAATCTCTATTTATATGTAAATGTTTCACTTATATTTTAATATCGTTAATCCATATCTCATGCGTTGGAGACTCTGAAAAATGGTATACACTAAAACTTTTTTAGACGGAATCACATAGGAAAGAAAAAATACGTTATAGACAGATGCTCTCCCTAGAAGATGTAATTAGAGCTTATTTTCTTTTCAGGTACTATTGCATCTATTTTGCATGGATCAACATATTTTCCGTTTAAGACAGAATTCCATCATAGGCAGATTTTTTTTTCACTGGTTTTATTGTATTTAATTTTTTTAGCCTTTGAATAATCTTTTTTTTTAAAAAATGAATTTTAAAGATTTTTTTTATTTATTTATTTATTTATTTTTTTTTTTTTTGTAAAATAAAGATTTTAAAACCTATATGTTTTTCGTAAGAAATTCCATTGAGCCGAATTTTATTTATTTTATGCACGTATTAAGTCAGTCAGAGACAGTGATTTTAATACGGGTTTTGTCGAGACCGGGTTTGAAAATTTCATCCAGAGTGCACCTAAGTTGAAGGAAGTAGTCCCCTCCTTTATGAAAAGTACGCTAGGCCCGGCCTGTCGGGTCTTCAGAAAAAAGTAACATCACGGTCCTGGCCCTACTTGGACCCAGAATACAGATTTTTAACATCTTCTGAAGGACGGTAAAACAACTGAAGTTGTCAGAGCTAAATTTAAAAAGAAAAAAAAGACAATCTGCATCTTAGAAAAAGCATTTTTAAAATAACTGACGGACATTTAAACAATACACTTCGTTTTTCTGCATAATGAATTTTTTATCCTCTATTTCTTGTCTTTAAATTATTAAATGTTAAGAATTTTTAAAAGAAACAAGAACTTGAAACACGTCATTTTTTAATTTTTTTACATTAGTTTTGTTTCGGCAAATTTGAAAAAATGTTTACTTTTGAAAAAAAGGTTTGCTTTTGAAAATATGATTTTTTTAAAAGTTATATTATTTTTTCAATAAACATTTTTAATAGTTTTAAAATTAATTTAAAAAAAACTTGGAACAAAACTAAAATCAGATTTTCATCTTTAATTAAATGGAAAGAAATTGAAATCCGATAAATAATGTTACGAGTTATAACGATTTTTGATTGTCCCATTTAAGCCTGCACTAACCACATGAAACTTTTATAAATTGTATGAGAAATTTTAGAATGTGATTTTCTTAGCAAATTATAAGGCTAACTATCACAAAAAAAGAAAAAAAAATCAAAATCCTAACTCAAGAAATAGATTTTTTACGCGTTTTCTAGAACTGTTAAAGTAACATTGTTTTTTGAATTGCGCGCATTTCAATTTGTGTCTAATCCCTTAAAACCTGATGAATTTTTTAAACGGCTATAACTTTGCGAATTTTGGAGGTATGAAGATGCAACTTTTTGTGTCTTATTCAGGACTGAATAAGGAAAGTTTTCCTAATTGGAATTTTTGTCCTACGGGGGCCGTATAAAAATTTAATTTTTGTAACTTTTCAACTAGACTCCCCGTGGAGTCTCAATTTATCTTATCAAAAATTTCATTTTTTTTAATGAATTTTTGCAATTGGAAGTATGGGTTTAAGGGCAATATTTACGGAGATAGCCTATTGTTTCGATATTTATGACTCACCCTGTATAAAGAGCATGTTTGACGTCATGATTATCAAGGTCGGTTTAACAAGAAAGATGATTAAGGAGCCATCAAAAAATCAAAGAATAATAATAATAATGTGATCACCATGTAAATTAAAATGCACGAAATAATCTATTGCTGCAGAATACAAATATGTAGATGCTGCATAACATCTTTATTGACTTTTGTAAGAATAGCACGTAGAAGATGTGATTCTTTTAATATGGTACAAAAAATTCTATCTTATTTTAATTTGTATTACATAGGCTTTTCAACTAAATTTAACACCAATTTCAGAAAAAATAGTAAAATGTAGTAATATATATATATATATATATATATATATACATTGCGATTTGAAAATAAATATGCGGCAAAGCTGATGGCTAGTGACATATATCACCACAAAGGGTTAAAGGGATACTATACCTTTGAAACCACCTTTTTAATTTTGAATAGTAGTGTAAAGTATGTGGTGGCACAATACTTAATGCTAAAAATTAAATATAATTTTTTAAAATCTTGTTTAGCAGTCTATTTTACCATTTTTTAAATTTAACTTTCTTGAAATCCTTCCTACTTTCATAAATATAAATATTTCTTGTTTGATTTTTTTTCTCTAAATTCATTACAATATACTAGATAAAACTGTGTATGAATTTTTAGATATATGCAATTTTACATTTATAATATGTTTTTTTTTTCTTGTGTATAATAAAAATGAAGGCAATTCAACAAATTCTCAAAATTAAATATTAAAAAATATATATAACTATAAAGTTGAATGTTAAATCTATACACAAAAATAATAAATATATCATGGAGAACAAGTAAAAAAAAATTTCAAACAATCATCTGAAATAACAAAAAAGGAATGTTTTTTTATTAATAACTTTTAGATTTAAATATAGTCGAATCTCTAAATAACGAAATCCATTGTTCCAGTAAAAAATTCGTTATATAGAGAAATTCGTTGAATAGAGAAAGCCGGTAAAATTTCTGTTTAATGTGCAAATTTTGAACAAGTATTATTTTTTATACGTTTAATTTAAAATTTGAAGTGTTTAATATAAATATTAACGTAGTATCCTATTTCTTAATTATTTGAACAGTTTCAAAAAAGAGAATAGATATTTATTTAAAAGCTTAATAAAAATCACAACAGAAAAACGTACGTTAATTTTTTTGCCATTGAAAACACAACATCTCAAATTTTCGGGGACGATCTCATTGCTCCGGGAGTGAATGTCCCCCCAAGCCACCCTCTGAAATCAACACTGACTTCAATTACCACATTGATCCAGGTTTTATACATGTGTAACAATTAAATTGACATTGTTTCTCGAAGGATGTTAAAAGATGTGTGGGAAGGGGGCAGGCGGAATGAATTCTTTGGATTTTAAGAACAAGGAGATTCAAGGTAGAGAAGCAATATAAAAAACTCAGCCTTGAGCGATAAATCAAAAATAAGTGATGAAAATTTGATTCCATGTAATTTTGAAGCTTTTTTAAATCTGGATAAATAAAGAAAATTTTATGAAAAAATTCGTTATATGGAAATAGATATTTCGCTATATAGAGACTGTTTTTAATGTAATCATGAAAAAAGAGGACCGTTACTGCTAAAAATTCGTTATATAAAAAAATTCGATGTATGGAGTTTCGATATAGAGAGACTCGACTGTATTTATCTTTCACGTTTCACTAGAGGAGTGGTTAAAAAGCATAAAAAAAGTAAAAATAAAAATATAAATTTTTTTTTTCATTTTTGATTGAAAGATATTAGTATATCGCTGGATACTACACCGGTCATAAATTTCCACTTGGAAGGAGAATTTTTTACAGAAATGAAAAAATCTTTGCGTAAATACTGTACATTTATCTATGTAAATATACTGTTTGTTTAGTACCTTTTCATTAACAAATACTCTTCTGGTAAAAACCAAATCCTTCGAATTTATTTCGCACCAGTGTAGTAAGAGAAACAACATACTTTGAAAAGTAACTAAGTGTTTTATTTTTCAACTTTAACCAAGGAAATACACTGAAGAACTAAGAGTATTACAATTAATAGTCTTAATTAACAAAAACTAATATTATAACTAAAAAACTATCAGATAAGATATTCAGATCAGATAGATTCTTTACCAGATTTATAAAAATTATAATGTCAATATTATTTCAACTGCTTTTATTTTAAATAGTGCTTATGGGGTACTAAATAATTCTATTTTAAAATCCGATTTTGTTCCCATATTTTATCGGATATTTTCTGCAGAGAATGGCAATCAGAAATGCAAGACATAAAAAATTTTCATGAAACGCTAGTAACAATTTCATTCTGAAAAATAAATCCTTTTTAAAATATGCTTCACATATTAATATAAAATGTTTCAGTATCTTGAAACATATACGTAATTTTTCTTTCTTCTATCTTTACAAGAAGAAAGCATTGGATTCGTGAAATTTTTCGAAATCCGGTTTTCGACGGATTTGCACGCTTTAGGGATCAGAGATTCAAAAAACATGTTTTTACAAAATGTCTCCCTGTAAGTCTGTCTATCAGTATGTGACAAACATTTTTGGGCACTCTTATGTCAAGAACTAATGCACGGGATTTTACCACATTTTAGATTCTGTTAGAATTTGATAAAAAGTAGAACTGAAGCGATTTTGGTATATATAGCAGAACAGATGGTGCTACTGTGCTGCATTATTTACAATTTCTACAATAACTATATCTTAAAAACTAGTGCATGGAGTTTTATAAAACTTTATATTTAGTTAAACGTGATGTTAATTAATATGATGTTATTTACGTTTTGGTGCAAATCGCTCAACAGGTGGCGCTGCCATGATGCATTATTTGAGATTATCGCAATAGCTTTATCTCAAGAAGCAATACATTAAATTTTCAAAACATTAAGATTCAGGTACTCCCTAATATAGATTAGTGTTATTTAGTTTTTGGTGTAAATAGCGCAGAGGGCGCTGTTATGCTGTATTTTATACGATTTCGCAATAGCTGTTTCTCAAGTACTATTGCATGGATTTACATCAAACTTCAGATTCAGTTAGTACGTGATAAAAAGTTGATCTTGATTAGTTTTTGGTGTACATCCCCCAACATGTAGCGCTGTTATAACAGAATTTCTTTTAAGATTTTTCGATTACTCTATCTCAAAAACTAATGCACGGACTTTCATCAAACTTCACATTTAATTATAAGTTGACTAAATTTTTATTTAAACCACCTAAACGGTGGCGCTGCTATGCTGCATTTTTCAGGAAGTATTAATATGATAAGATAGAAGAAAGCTTTGGGGTCGCCACATTTGATTAGTTTATTTTAGTAAACTTTCAAAAATTAAAATGAAGATATGATGAATATTTTTCAATATATATATTTATATATATATGTTTATATTTGTATATATACAGGGTGATTAAAAAAACGTGCACAAATTGATATGACAAATTAGGCATACGACAAGGATTAAAAAATCACATAGGAACATAGGGCCGCAAACCACTTATTGAGTCAGAAATACAGGGTGTTTCATCCTAACTCAATTTGGGTTGACGGTAATAAAATTCAGAAAACTGAAGTATATTATAATAAAACATTTAAAAGACATTCTCATCTTTGTTTTAAATGTGATAACACCAAACAAAAGTGGAAGAAGTTTGCATTATGCGCACCAGCAATGTGCACTTGGCACCTCACATTTTGGACTGTTGTTATCAGTTTATGCGGTATCATCGATTGTTTGAGCAACACGTTTTTCGAGGTCTTTTCGCAACGTTATCACATGTCACACAAAATAAGGTACATATCGTTGCATTTTCATGACAATATTTTTATTTTCCTCGAAATTATTACTTTCAAACCGGGTATAGCTAGAATGAAACATCCTGTATTTGTGACTCAATAAGTAGTTTGCGACCCTATGTTCCTATGTGATTTTTGATCCTTGTTGTATGCTTGATTTGTCATATCATTTTGTCCACGTTTTTTTGAATCACCCTGTATATATATAAACCTGGATGGATTAAGTGCAATGCTAGCTTCTTTTTCTTGTCTAGAGGAAAGTATTTCAAATATTTCAACCTGAGAATTTTTCAAATTGAGGGAAACTTAAGATATCCAGTTTCATCCGACTTTGCGCTTTTTCTTAAATTACCCTACACACTTTTATATTGATTTTCACTTCTGGGTTGAAAGGATATCTGTTTTTCGCTAGACCGCAAACCTTTTAGTTTTCACTATGCGATTGAATATTTTGTCCCCGAAATAACAAAATTCTGAAAATTAATTTGTTTAATGTTAAAAAATTCTTAAAATGTAGACTTATGGCGTAGTTTATATTATTATTTTTTAAAAATGCATGTGAAATTTAAAAGCTCTTATAATGCCTCTTTTTACAGCCTAAAAAAAAATTGTGTAATAGAATAATATTATGATTACTATGATTACTATGAATGATTACTATGATTACAATAAATACTTTGATTAAATATGATTTAAATTTTAGATGAATACTATGATATAAATGCATCAACTTATTCTTTAAAGTTAATAAATATTTTTACTAAATTCACCAAAATATTGTTTCTTTTCTTCTAAATATAATAAATTCGTAATTTTCATATTTAGGATCAGATTTTTTAATTCATTATTGGCCATGAATTTCTGCATCGTTTTCCAAGTAATCAGCATTAAAAAATCAACAACTTTACAGTACTTTAATTATTTTATGCACACATCTGTGTATCAATTAGATCAAACTGAGCGTAAAACTAAAAGTGAGGAATACAAATGGCAGTTTTGAGGACAAACAATCGAGAACGACTGACAACACCAATTCGATAACGCGTCGAGTTAACAATAGCCACAGTCAGTGGCGCCAACTTAATTTTGAATCATAGCGTAATACGTTTTCATTGTTCTGGCTATTTATTTCATTATTATTTTATTATTCATTTTTTTCCTTAGAATAAAATATATTTTGCCAATGTCCATGTGTTTTAATTATCCGACTAACACTCATAAATCTCAAATAACTGAAATGTTTTGCTTCCATGTTTAACTTTCTTCTAATTCAATTTATAGTCATGTTCATGATATCATAAATTTACGATAAATATAAGTGTCTTTATAAAGAAAAATGCAGGAGACTATAATTTAATAAAATTATAACTTTATTAAAACATGATAGCTTGACTTAAAATTCTCGTCTTTCACCACCTGTCAATCCTTCAAAGAAAATTAAATTGGGTCGCACCATATTACAAAAATATTTTTGAGCCAACCCAGTATTTCCCAAAAGTTGGCGCCACTGGTATAAATCACCGAAGAAAGGAGTCACATACAGTATGTCTTAAATTTGGTAAAACTGGTCACGTGTATGAAAAATATACCACTTGCAGCAAAACAGAACAAGAATATGCAAATTTTAACCCACATCAAGCGTAAACAAGAATAATCGAGGTTGGGAAGATGTGGTTAATATGGAATGCAAATATGACTGGGTGGATTGGATTCATATTACGAATTTAGATAACAGAGAAAAAAAAATGCAGGAATTAATAAAATTTTTCAATCCGATTAAAAAAAGATATTGAGTTAAAGATGGAAATACTACTGCGGATGAAAAACCTTCGGGTCAAAAATGGTTAATAACAGTAAGTGATTTTCTGTTTAACTACAAAGTTTTTAATTGGTATTTCTCCTGTTCTATGTAATAGTCAGTATTTCAGATAGTATATTTTTATTATTTAACATTCATATTTCATGTTATTTTTTAGAGACTCCGTGTAAAAGTTTCATACAAGACGTTCAACTGAACCTTAAATGTGGTAAACGCATTAATGAAATTAATTATTTTTTAGGGTGCCATTAATGAACAAGCAGATACTACGCCTCTTCTTACTCCAGCACCACAAAGATCTTTGCCACTAGTTCTAAAATATAATGAAAGATGTTTAAGTAAGTTGAGGTACATGCTTAATTTTAATAAGAAATAAATATTTCATGCTTTTAATTATCTATTTCTAAAAGAATGTTTCGAAATAATTAAAAAAACCGCATTTTTGTATGTTCTATGCCCTTAAGATGTTCCTTCCCAACTTATTAGTGTTTTTCTGCAAAGATTTTGGACTGTAAATTAAGAAAAAAAGTCACCTTCCATTATTATGTATTTATGATATTTTAGTTGAAAAAGAATGCATAGCTGAAAAAAAATATAAAATCATGTATTTGTCATGTTGTTGCCAAAAATTCAAAATCCGAAAGGGGCAAGTAACTATTTTGTCAGATGTAAATTAAGATGCGAACTTCTATTCAAGATTTCCAAACAAATTTCTATTTGTTTATCTGCGGAATATTATGTCAGATCTCAAATACATGTTGTCCATTTTTATTTTTACTTTTCAACTGATCGAAATTTTTATCCAACTTATTATTTTCTTTCTACGATGATTTTTGCCGGCAATTTAAGGGAAAATGTCGTCTTCCATTGTTATGTATTTATGTACTTTTAGATGAATAACAATGTATAGCTGAGAAATAAATAATTTATCAAAAATCAAGGAGTTGACTAACAATTACCAAAAATTTGAAATCTAAACTTTTTTGTCAGATGTAAATTACGATATAAATTTTTACTCAAGATTTCGCAATAAAGTCCTATTTGTTTAGCTGCGAACTATTACAGTGCTCAGCAAAAGTTTAGACAATGATCGATCTATTTTCAGAAGTATGTACCTAATTTTTGTAATTCATCTGCCAAACATTACTTGTGAGTTATCCTTTATTCACAAATAATAAATTTTAAATTTTATCTTTTACATAATATATTATGACAAAAAAACGAAATTAATATTGTGGCAAAAGTATAGACAATTTCTATATTTACAGAAAAATAACTGCAAATTAAAATCGAATTGCACCTACATTGACTGCAATTAGTGCAAGAATGTGACTTTTCATCGAAGAAACTAAATGCTGCGTCACTTGGGCGTCTATTTTGTACTAAACATGTTCAACAGCAGCTCGAAGCTCATTAACAGAAAAGTATAGCAAAAATTTGCATAAACCTTACGACATATGATGTTACAAAGCTTTTCGATTGGGTCCAGATTAGAGATGTAAATTTTCTGGAAAAATATAAGTGGCGGAAAAAAAAACTGGTTTTTTACCGGTTTTTTTTTTTCGGAAAACCGGTTTTTTTTTTCGGAAAAAAACGGAAAAATTGGAAAAGTTGATTTTTCATGATAGTTCCTCCCCAATAAACTATAAACTATATTTTCTTAGAAAATATTAAATAATAAACATTTTTTTTCATTTATTTGTACTAAAAGAAAATTATTTTCACTTTATATTACAAAATAAAAAGAAAGAACGAAAGCCTGATTTTAAAAGTTGTTTTTTTTCCCCCACATACTAAGATTTTTTATTAAATGCTATTGTTTGTTATATCATATCGCTGTTGAAATGATTTTTCAGTTATATGTTTAACTACCAATTAACCTAATGTAAAAACCTGAGTCAATATGTCTGCAGTTTGGAATGAAATAAATTATGCATCCCATTTACATAAGTATAGTTTTTAAGTAAATGATACTAGTTTAAGAAATAAATTATTGCAGTTTTGTCATTATTATGAATGTCAGTATTCAAAAATTCCATTGTTTGTTTAAAAAATGTATTTTTTTACAATATTACATTTTTTTCTTACAATCATAATTTTATTTCCTTTAAAAAATATGTTTAGTTTTGGTATAGCTTGCCAATCTCAAACAGAACTAAGTTTTAGTTTGGCTTTCTCAGAATTCAACTAAAAAACAGCATTGGGATTTATTGTCTGTTAGCTTTTTACTCACTGAAACCAGCAATACATATATATATTTTTAAGTTTAATTAAACATAATTTTTTTCTTTTTATCCTAAAACCTGGTATAATACCAGATTTGGTATAATAGGTATTCCATTCTTAAGTAAGAAACTATATTCAATAATGTTTCCATATGGTAATTTCATATTTCTAAGAGTGGAGCTCAAAAGTTATGAAAACAGAACACTAGAAATAGAAAATTGTTGCTATTTGAGGAATTAACAAAAGTAGTTACACACAGAGATAAACTTCTACTGTACTTTAAAAAACTACTGAAATTCAAAGTTTAATCAAGAGGAAAAGGGCAATAAAATATGTATTATTTTTTTTTCATCGCTGTTGTACTTTTCTAATGCAAACTGCCCATGTTTTTCAACATTACTGTATATTAAGGAGGTCAATTTTAGATTCAACACCTTGAAAAAACATTTAATTAATCAGCTATAACGAAATCTTGAAAAATGCAGTATAGTAGTACCACCTATAGTGCAATTTACACTAAAAACTAAACAATATTAATATATATCAGGAACTGGCTGAATCTGTAGTTTGATGAAAAATCGGTCTTTAGTTCTTGAGATAGAGCTATTACGATAATCATGAATAATACAGCATAGCAGCATCATCTGTTTTGCGATTTACACCAAAAAGTAATGACACATGAAATTATATGAAGGATTAACTTAATCTGAAGTTTTATGAATATCCATACATTAATTCTTGAGATACTATTGTGGAAATCATAAATAATGCAGCATAGCAGCGCCATCGGTTGGGCGACATACACTAATAACTAAATATCTCAAGTTTATATCAAAATGTAACTGAATCTAAAATTTTGTGAAATCATGTGCATCAGTTCTTGATATAGAGTGCCCATTAAAATTTTTGTCACATACCACATACAGATTCACAAAGTGACAGATATTTTCCAAAAACCACCAAATCATGTTCAGGATCTTCTAAAACGTTTAAATATACCAAAAACTGGAAATCAAATTTTTCATGAATTCAATACTTACTTCTTGTAAAGATAGAAGAAAATAATAAATGCATGCTTCAAATTTTATGTTAAATTTTTAATTTTATCAATTCCATTAATCAGCATATTATTGAAATAATTTTGCACATGAATTAATTTTTAAAAAGAGAAGTTGCATATAATTATATATGTAGATTTTTTCCCATGTAATCCTGTTTTTGTGAAATTGTGAACTTCTTCTATATACTTGTACAAAATATAATGAGAATTTGTGAATTAGAAATTATTACTAAATTTAGGTTCCTATTTAGACATTTTTTATAAAGTTATTCATAAAAATATACAACTTGATAAGATTCAGCTGCTATATGGCATGAGATTTTTTTTCTTCAATCACTGCATTTGTGAAAGATTCAATTTGGAGCTGAAACTTTTTTCTTAAATGTCTATTTTCAAGAGAAATTTTGCTAAGGGTCTTGTGTTTCAAGGTAGAAAAAAATGTGAAGGATCCTTTTAAGTCTTCTCAAATAGATTTCTGTTCAGAGATCAGATTACCCACATTAAAGTTTTTATGTGGGATACTCAACATAAAAAAATAAAATAAAAAGTATGAGAATGTAGCTATTACAAAATTTTCAGTACATTATTTTACAAATGAAACTTCAATTTTTCCAGTTCGGAAAAATTGAAAAATAAGCCTTCGGAAAAAACTGGAAAAACCCGGTTTTTTTCCCAATTTTTCCGGTTTTTTTCGGGGCATTCCCATCTCTAGTCCAGATCACAGCTACACGCCGTCCAGTTGAGATCAGTAGTATTTTCAGAGTTAAACGAAGTTCTTGTTTTGTGTGTAACATGCATAGACACATTATCTTATTAGAATCATACTTTGGACCAGCTAAAAGTTCCCCAAATGGCTAAACATTGATCTTCATCGTATGTATGTATTCTTGTGTTGCTTGACAACCATTGAATAACTCCAGAGATACTCGAGCATTAGAGCAAAGTGAGGACCAAATCCTTAAAAAGTCACCTCCTTGATGTCGATTAAGAAAGTCCCAGGCTCTTTATTGCAAGTCGTGCCAATAGTATGCCCATCCGTTTGGGCCAATCAGATTGCACTTTTTTTTTCGTTACTGAATATCATAGGGTACCATTTGGGTCCATATGACGTATGTTTGCAAGTTCATTGCTTTCTCGTCAATTCATAGCGAGATTTTAAAGCTGAATGTTTTATCATTTTCATGCAAATTGATTTACCTGTTTCTTTGATTCATCTACGAATCATGCCCGTCGATACAGAAAGTCCTGGCATACTTTTATTGTGATTAGCAGTCATCATTTGTATAAATGTAAGTTTATGGATCCTTTTGTCGTCCCTTTTTCTAGTCACACAAGGTCTTCCAGATTTATATTTTGTTTTGAAGGAGTTACCCTTAGACAATACTTCATAGACAGACCACTTTGGACAATTCAATGTTGTTAAAATTTCTGCAACAGTCTTCCCTTTCCACTTTAGCTTTCCTACTTCAGTTATCTCATCTAACTGAATATTTTTAGCTGGCAACATCTTCACTAACTGATGCTTTATCGAGGCATACTTAAATATTTCAAACATGTGAGATATTAGCATATATTAGCTTAGATATTTGCATTTTTCCATGAACAATTTGCAAAAATCAAAAAAGTGTTTAAACTTTTGCAATATGCAAATTTTACTTTTTTCAGTTAAATTAAATATTTTCTTCTATTATAACCATTATTTTTATCCTAAATTGCTTAAAATATGTTTAAAAATAAATACAGCCATTTGTAAAACTCAAGTGTTCGTATTTTTCATTTAAAAAACACCAGTGTCTAAACTTTTGCTGAGCATTGTATGTCGGTTGTCAAACACATGTTGTCCACTTTTAGTCAACTGCCAAAATTCAGTTTCTTTTTTAGAAATGTATAATGATGATGACCAACGACCTGCATTATGGCTTCCGCTTTCACTGCCCATAACAATAATTATTTTCATTTTGGTGCAATGATGTAAAATAACCAATGGTACGATTATTAGAATCAGCTATTGATTTTTTCAGAACGAAAATTAAACGATTACAGATTATTTCAAGATCTTACTAATCGTAAGATAACATTTTGGCTCTAAATTAAAATTTGATAATAAAAAGAGAGATTTTAATTTTATGTTAAAGTTTCACCTATCTCCAAGAGATTCTGCCCTCGAAACTGGTAGACGGCAGTTGCTGGGTTGTAACAAAAACGCGGCCATCAGCCTAATCGTTCGTAGTTTTTCGTAGTTTTCCATGTCTTTTTTAAATCTTGAATTTACTTGTGTAAATACAGATTTGGCTCCCTCAGAAAGACGACAATGGAGGGCACCCCCTTAGGGCCATTGATAATTGGCCGTCTTTAACACAACAACAATAACATTTATGTTAAACATAAAACTGGTAAATCTGTAGATCATAGATCGGGAGGTGGCAACACAAAAAATCACCTCATAGAGCTCACGGATGAAAATCTAGGATTAGTTTAATCTGGATTCGCAATTTAAGACATAATCGATCTGATAAGCCATTTCTTGGTGAAAAACACGTAAAATCGGGCTACATCCGTTAAAATCATCGATCGTTAAAATCGGGTTTTTAGATTTTTCCACCAAGATGTGACTTGGCAGACCGATTGCATTTTAATATGTGAATTGAGATTTAACTAATCCTGAATTTTCATCCCTGAACTCGATGAGGTGTTTGTCTGTGCTGCCGCCTCCCGCTCTTTTAAGGACAGATGGTTTATAAAATGATTCAGTATTTTGAGCTTTTAACTATCCGCAAAAAATAAAACTAATAGACTATATCGCTAAATAATTTTGAAATTTAAAATTTATGATGCTAGAAGTTTTTAAGGTAATTTATTTTAAGCGCTGTTTGTATACATATAATTTTATCTTTGGTACATTTTTCTAAAATTTAATATTGCTATATAAAAAGTATGTTATGCATTCAAATTTGTATACAAATCTATATTATTTTTTTAGATGCTTTCCTTGTTTTAATGTGTTATACCCTTGGTATTGGTAGCTTGTATCTTGGTAAGTAAGTTACTATAAATAAAAAATCCTTTTCAAATAATGTAAGTTTGTATTTAATTATAGCTTGTCATTTTAATTTAAAAAACTCATTAAAATTTAATAATAATGTACTTACTTACAGTTGCTCATTTAATTTATTCCACTACGTTTTAAAAAACAATTTCAGATGAATATCGCAAATTATTTTATACTTTTATTTGAAAGATTGTCACTTAGCTACGCAAAATTCCAAAAATTATGTTTTTATCTATATTTTAAAGGCCAAACGTATCTGTGCGTAACGCATACGTCATTTTGCGAATGGCAACACTTTTAAATTTGAAATGAAATTTCAGTATTGCAACTTTTGCTACCAAAATTTTAAACTTTTAAATATCACACATTTTCAATTTTTAAACCAATGTTTAGGGAAAAAATGCACTTTTAAATGAAATTTGTTTGAAAGCTGTATCTTAATTTGTTTTTGAAATATTAATTTTTTATAGTTTTTAATACCGCTTTTCTAATCGTGGCAACAGGAGTACTCCATCTCTATTAAAAGCAAAGGGAAAAAAATGATTATTGTATTTTTATGTTGCCATTTTCTCATTAAAAGGGACAAAATTGAAATTGAAATAGCTCCCGTTATAAAAACCAGTGAATTTTGATTTCATTTACAAAATTTGATTTACACGTTAAAGAATATCACCAATTTAATATCTATTTCATCTAATAGCATCGAGACTTCAAGTTTTAAATCAAAATGCCAATTTTTTTGAAAAGGTAAATACAGATACGAAATGTGCATTTGTAAATTTTGACATCGAAAAAATGATGCCGGGTTTAAATTTCACGGTGAAAATTTTTTATTATTGAGTCGAAGTGGAATAAATTTTGCTTTTTTTCCTTTTTGAATACTAGCATAACAACCTTAATTGATAACTTTATCATTGTAACAGATCTTTATTATTTTTAATGATTACATGTACGATTAAAGTTTAATTTTAACAAATTCTGCAACTGATTTTTATAGAAATAGCATTTTGCTAATTTGACGTTAAATATCGTTTGTTTAAGAGTTAGTTAATAAGATCCTAAAAGCAATGTGTGGTGAATTTTATATTGTAACTAATTTTTTGGTTTATTTTAAATCAATGAAAGAGTTTTTTTTTCCTTATACATTTTCTTTCGTGAAAATTTGACGGGTTCTACCTTGTTTACATAAAACTCATAAACAACAATTTATTTGTTATTGTGACGGTTATTATAATTATTATTCGACAATTAATATATATGTAGTTTAATCATCCCATTGTTTCTCTCAAGAGTAACCAAATGTTAGAATTTCATCAGTAATTGTTAATTAACTTAATTTCTTTTATATTCACTAATCTGGCAAATTTATTTTTTCCCGTGCAAATAAATATATGTCTCCCTTGGTTAAGAAATGCAAATTTTAACCAAACTGTTGTATCAGCGTGGGCGATTTCAATCAGACCATGGTGCCAACGTGGGCAATCTTTTTAGATTTTTATTGCCTGGAAGTTGCATATTCCTGTAAACAAGTTAAATATACCAACGCTCTTAAAACTGCCTATAGTAATCTTTTATGGTATAACTTTTATGCATGGTCATAAAACTCGTGTAAATAAACACTGCGAGAATTTTAACATAAAAGGTTATTTTGTGAGGCATCTACTTTTTCCCAAGAGATGTGTGATCCAAAAAAATTCTTTTTATGCTTTCAAGGGATCATTCAGGCACGTGTTCAAATTGGATTTTGTTGAGGTATGACTTATAAGAATAATTTATATTTACTTAGTATTGGATATTCGAGGAGCAGTGGAATTTAAATTTAAGCTTTAAAATTATTTTTTTTTATCAAAATGATAGTGCTGTAGATTTAAAATGTGAGAACTAATAATTGTAAATACTAAGATGTAAATTTAGTTTTTTTTAAATTATCATTGGAAACATTGTTGTCTGACAAAATCTATTAAACATTAAAGAAATACAGAAGTAATAGTAAATAAATAAATAATTTGATGTATATTGATGAATAGTAATGATAATAATGATAATGATAATAATAATAACAATAATTTCAGTATTAATTTTTGAATGACTAACAGGCCGAGAGGAGGCAGCACAAACAATTACCTCATCAATTTCTCGGCTGAAATTCCAGAATTAGTCAAAAGTCGGCTGACTTATTAAAATGCAATCTGTCTTCCAAGTCATATCTTGATGAAATACACCTAAGAACACAATTTCAAAAGTTGACTCGTAGAATTACCATTGTGCTTTTCTGCACCGGAATACAGAAAAACTTCGAGGATTTGGTGCAGAAAAACACAAATAAACCTATTCGTCAATCACTAAAATCTGATGTCTATATGTTTTCCTAAAATAAATGACTTGGTAGACCAAATGCGTTTTAAATTGCGAGTCAATTTTTAACTTACTCTAGAATTTCAGCTGCGAACTCGATGAGGTGATTAACCGTGCTGCCGCCTCCCAGTCTATGATAACTTATTAATTTATCTCAGACTTTTTACGAATACTTTTTACTTTGAGCACATTTTCAAAACTTTCAAGCATAGTTGAAAAAAAAACACATAAGCATTTAATATTGCATTGTTTTTTCATTACCATTTAAAAAAGTTTACGTTAAAAAAAAAACAGTTATCTAATATGTAATAAGATAATATTTCCTTAGCATGTTAAAATTTTTGAAATAATCAATAGCATACTCATTTGTGATCTATTGCAAAAAGTTGCTGCGAAACATTTTGGGATTACTTATAATTAATTTAATGTGACAATTAAGTTTAAACTTATTTATTCATTACTCATTTAGGTGCTTACTCATTTTGATCAGCGATACATAATAATTATTTTTTTAAATTCTGTAGTACACTGCAAAGTTTTTTAACTGGATATTAAGAGAATATATGAATGTAGACTGGGGGTGCGCAAAATTTATGGAGGAGTCCCAAAATGCCAATTTTCAAAGGATTTTCTAGCGATAATTTTCACGTGAATATTCAAAAGAAAGTAAAATAATTCAAATAATTGCTATCCTTGCATAACAGCTAATCCATATAACATCTCATTCAGGTCACGCATAGTCACAAGAGTCACAGTCACTACGTCGAAACAAAAAAAAGGATATTCCATACGTCTCTTTTATGAGTCTCAAATGACTGCTATATATGACTCTACTGACAAGTCATTGTGACTGCTGCTTTATAGCGAGTCATCAGGTGACTTTACAATGTCTTTCATTGAGACTCTCGTGTGACTTTCCATGTGGAAACTCAAATTCAAAGTCATTGTGAACGTTGCATTATGATAAATTAACAAATAATGTCCCATTAATGCCACATGGTGACTTTTCACCACTTTTCACAATGGTTACTTCATAGCAAGGTCTCTGTCACAATTTGACAAAGTCTTGTGACAGAAAGTCACCATGTGATTTTAATGGAACATTATTTGGTAATTTATTATACTGCAACGTCACAATGACTTTGAACTTGAGTCTCCAGTTGAGAGCTCACACGACAGTCTCAATGAAACGACATTGTAAAGTCAGCTGGTGACTCGCCACAGAGCAGCAGAAACAATGACTTTTCAGTGGAGTCACATATAATAATCATTTGAGACTCATAAAAGAGACGTATGAAATTTCCTATTTTTTGTTTCGCTGTAATAATTGTGACTCTTGTGACCATGTGTGACCCGAATGATATGTTATATGGATTAGCTGTTATGCAGGGATAGTAATTATTCGAATTATATTACTTCCTTTTGAATATTCGCGTAAAAATTATCGCTTGAAAATCCCTTGAAAATTGGCATTTTAGGACTCGTCCTTAAATTTTGCACACCAGTGTATTTTAATATCTTATTAACTTTAAATTCAGCCAGAACAAATTGGGTAACCATTTGTGAAATATTTGTATTTTTTTTTTTTTTTTTTTAAAGTACAAAAGTACAAAAGTACAAAAATTTACAAAGTAGGTATTTTAAAGCAACAAAATAAAAATATTTTTTAAATAAATTATTTTCCTATATTTAGATCTTTAAATACGTATAACTTTCTATTACTGCATTAGATTTTGTTAATTTTTATACCAGAGTTTTAAATCAGAGATGTTTGTAAAACATATGATAATATGTTTGTAAAACATAATTCTCCATTTATTCTGCTTTCAGCATGAAATATTTGCATGCGCATGGAAATATGTAACACAAAGTAAACTATATTGCGAAAGTAAATATACAGGACGGAAATAATTAATATCCGGAAATAAAGACTCAAATCGAGCGGCAGAAGGAAAAAAGGAATGCAATGTAAAACGGCTTATTTGTTTTGTTACTTTTTGCTCACAGATTTAATCGCAAACTGCAAGTCAATATAAACTGTGATTCTTTGTTTTTCTTTTATATTGTAAAGAGTAAACTGTAGATAACTGTAAATTTGGATTTCTACCTAAAGAAAAAAAAAATGGTGATTTATTGTTTATTGTTATGCAACAATCTTTAATGGGATACATTATCTTTGGAACTATCTCTTTAATTTTGAATAATATTGTAATATATGCAGTGGCATAAGCATAATACTAAATACTGAAAATTAAATTAAAAAAATTAAAAAAAGCCTGTTTTACTAAATTTTATTTTTTTAATTATTTTTTAAATTTTTAATTACTTTTATAAATATAAATATTTTGGCTTCGATTTTTTTCCACATTCATTAAAGCATGTTACATAAAATTGTGGATGTATTTTTAGATATATGGGATTTTACATTTAATATGAATGTTTTTTCTCTCGTGTATGTCAAAAAATGAAGGAAATTCAACAAACTCTCAATTTAAAGTTAAAAAAATTATATAACTATGTACTTGAATGTTAAATTCACTTACAAAAATATTAAATACATCATGGAGAACAAGTAAAAAAAATTCCAAAAATCCATTTAATTATCAAAAAAGCCATAGTGTTTATCGAACAAGCAAGTTATAAAAACAAGAACACGGTGAAAAATCGGTTAAAAAATTTTACTTAAATGGTAATTGCGCTGGGTCTTTAATCAAAATTTACAGTATCTCGCGATATGATTGTCGTATAGAAAAAAAATGTTAGGTCAAAATATTCACAATTGAAGAAGCTTTCAGTTAGTATTAAAAAAAAAAAGAAAATCGATATAATTGTCCAATTTCAAGGTACCCTGTCCCCTTAAGTAAAATTCACAAATCTAGCTTGCATTTTAATATTTTGTTTAATCAGGTATTTTTTATAAGCACCTAATGAGCGCGGAGGAAGTTTTTCATTTTTTCTCCGGTGTATACAGGGTATTTCATAAAAATGGACAAAATTTTAAGAGGTGGTTACGCACATCCAAACAAACAGCTTTGATCAAAGAATGCATGGACAGAATTAAAACGCAAAGGCTAGAGGTCGTCGAAGGTGATTCTGTTGTACGAAGCAAAAAAATGATTTAGTGTGAAAAGCAAGTTCAATGACATGTCTCCGCATACTTGTCGAGTATTTCAACCATTTCCAAATGCAATTTCTTAGATAAAAAGCATATGAGTATCTTCCCTATTAGTGAAATCAACATCTTCTGATACATTTCTACCGCGATTAACAATTGCATACTCGGATCAAGCCATTTTATACATTAATTGCGGCAATTTTTCGCATTTTTTCTTCTACGCCATCCACATTTGCTTGTTATTTTTGTCCTTCTTCTTCCGAAAACTTATAAGAAGAATGGAGCTTTAATATTTGCACTGACCAAGTTTCAAATTGAGCCAACATCTTTGTGTCTTTATTTCCGACCATGCATTTTTCGATGAAAGTTGTTTGCTTAGATGCGTACTATTGTTCTTGAAGTTTTGTTCTTCTTTTATAAAATACCCCACTCTCAGAAATGGATACTCAGATTTCATGAAATTTTCTTCATTTTTGACGAAACCGCTTCCTGGTGAAATGCTCCGAGCGAATATTTCGTCGTTTTAAGTAAATTTGTATCGTTGTTTGTTTGTCGATGGAAATTTCGTCAAAAGTGCTTATTCAGAAAGATAAATAAGATAACTGGTGGAACAATCTATTGAACAATTAAAAAACTTCGGTATTTAACAACAGGGGGGATACGACCTTCACGGGGATTCGATCTCACAACCTCCTGTTTGGGAGACCGTTGCTTTCGAGTGTCTTCGAGTTAGAGTGATTTTAAACGTATGTAGTAGATTTTACTGTGTGTTAGTATTTTTTATAAGGTTGATTGTAATTTTTTCAATGTTCTTTTAATTTTTGCAAGTTTTAATTAATAATGCTAATTTATTATTTTCGTTATTCTATAATTAAGGATAATAATAATTATAATATGGCTTGATTAAGATGATTTATTAGAGAAATTTTCTTTGCTTAATGAATGAAACAAGCCAACGAAATCTATGTAAGCAAACTGTTTGTGTGTTTATACATTTTCATGATTATATCAACTATAACTTGGTGCTCCCCAGCTTCCCAAGTAATAACACGATAGGCTATTGCATGGTTAAGGGAGACTCCAATAGGCATCCAAGCAACATTGTTGTGGCTTTCAAGATAATTGTATTCAATGACAATGTTTGTATTCAATGACAATGTTTGTATTCAATGACAAATTTTCCTCGCACGTATTTAATTGTTGCCTGCAGATGGTTTCGACAATGTATAGAGACAATTATTGCGGATAACAGTGCTTTGAGCGAATGATGCTATCAACTGTTTACATGGTATTTGTATATAACATTAAAATGTAAAAAAATGCTTTATATCTAGTGTCTGTTCAAGTTTCAAATCGGTCATTAATTTGTTCTCTAATACCTGCCGCACTCTGTACAAGATGTCTGAATCAAATGTCCCTGATTTTTAGACATTGCTACAGTTAACAAAAATGTAGAAAACATGAAGGAAATCTAGAAATAAATAACAATATTCATAAAATTTCTAATAAGTGGTTAAGTGTGATCGCAGATCGCACAGACGATTTCATTTAATATTTCATTAAAAATAATTTATCCTTTAGATAATAAATCCAAATTGTTAATTAATAGTTATTAAATTTTTACATAGACAGTACCACCGATAAATTTAATTTTAAAATAATTATAAGAGAAAGTATTTTTTAATCAAATTAAAGATGTTTAAATAAAATTATTTAAATAAAATCGAAAAGTACAAATTTTTTGAAAACCCAAAATTAAAAAAAAAATTAGCGGCAATATAAAAAAAACTTTAAATTAATATGAGCAGAAAAAAATGTTAAAACAAATTCAAAATTCCGAATCATTAATAAATCTCAAAAGTTTTCTAAATAGAACTAAATTGAATTTAAAAAATACTATGAATGTCCAGATGAATGAAACCTAATAATATAAATCCTTAAATTAGCCAAAAGTACGAAATTTCTTCTTATTAAATCCATCTTAGGATGAAAATTTCAAATTTCCTCACCGGGGATCAAACTAATAACCTTCTGTTTACAAGCGGGATGCTTTCCCCCCAAGCCATGATGTCTAGAATCAAAAGTTCAAATTGAGCTTCTCCGTTTAAATCTCAAAGATGAATGGATGACATTGAAAAAGTTAATTTCATTAAATAATAAACTTTTTCAAAATTTTATGATTTTTCATGTGACAAAAACTATTCAGCTATAAGTACACAAAATTTGAAGTCTCTGATTTATACAGTTTTTGTGTACGGACTTTGTGACGGACAGACATAAGGCAGAGACGAATAGAGTTTCGTCAGATGTACGAAACCTTAAAAGTTGCCAGCAGACATTAAATTTTGGCTACTATATTCTTTATTCTACTTCAGAAATAAATTTTTAATAGAAGTTTTAAATTAGGGACATTTATTTCAGATTTTATGTGTGTGTTTTCATTTTTCTTTTTTTCTTTCTGACCGATGACCAGGCCCCTATCTGCCGATTAACCTCAGCTTAACGGGTTAGATCAACACCCCCTATAGTCAAAGCCTGCGCAGCGAATTCCAGAAGTTTCAATATGCCTGCCCCTGTAGTCTGAAGGTCCGACTCCCCTTTTACCGGTGACCTTCATTCACAAATATTACCTAGTCAGTGTGTGTCAGTGCTAGTACGGCATGTTTCAATCTGGCGTTTCGCCATTTTCTTTTCTATTTTGTTTTACGTTGTACAAAATTTGGATATTATAAAGACTAAAAGTAAGTGTTATCTCTTTTTCCTTATATCATTGTTTTAACAAAGCTTTAAAGATAATTTCTGTTACACACACTTGTAAGTTTAGTGATTACCGATTAAGTTTTCAAGCTATATGTAATGCAACAGTGGTTTTCAAATCATTCACCTCTATGGTGAATTAGTATCTTGTTTAAAATAATTAAAAAAAAAAGATAATTTTGCTTCTCATCTGAATTTTTATCCTGTTAACTTTCAGTATTTCCTCACGGGATTTTATAAATATTTATGTCATAGGCGTAGCAACTGGGGGAGCTCTGGCTCCCCCTGGGATTTTTCAGACGGGCTCAGCTCCCTCGAGAGAAATTGAAAAATAAAGTTTACTTTTTCTAAAAAATTCACGGGGAAAGGACGAGTATCTCGAAATATTTGATAGTTTTAATAAGATAAGAACAGACAAGCTATCCTTCCGCTCCAGCACAATAAGAAAAATTGAGTTTTTAGCGAAGCACTTGACCTTACTAATGCATAAAAAAACGTTTTAATCAAAAAACTTTTGATTCTCATATACAGATCGAATCCATATTCACGAATACAGCTTCAACCACGCCAGAAGATCTCAAACAAAAGTTTAGAATACATGCTGATGATTTTGATTTGACAAATCTTTCTGCAAAGGTGACACTTCTACCTACACTAGTCCCGAGCGGAACTGACAGAAATACGTTGTCGATCACAATTAAAATGATGTCATCACAGGAATTAGTAAACAAATTATTTTGTAAAGTTTACCTTTTGGCAGAATTTATTTTGTTATTCCGATATCATTAGCGACAGCTGAGAGCTTTCAATGCTCTTCTTCAAACAGACACACCGCCGAACAACAATGTATCAACAGAGTTTCCCCCAGGTTTAAAAAGGGGCAGGGCGCTACTGTTATGAAAAGAGCACTTTCTACATTCTTCATGGCACTTATTTGATTTTTAAGGGCTCTTTTATAAAGTTGAATCTAGAATCTAGCGATTCAAGAAATCTGGAAAAACAGAAATTTCGTCAAAGAATCGAGAAAAAAATCCAAAAATTTCGTCCAAAAAATTGAAAAAAAGAGAAAAAATTAAAAGTTTGGTTCGAAAAAACGGTCGATTTTGTTAAAAGATCGCAAAAAAGGCAAAATTTGAAAAAAAAACCGACAAATTTCGTGAAAAGTTCGCGAAAAAGCGGCAAATTTTGTTAAAAGATCACAAAAATGGCAAATTTTGCCAAAAGACTGCGAAAAAACCGCGTTTTTCCTGCAGCACTTTTGTGAAATTCGCACTTTGTCTCTTTTACTCTAAAGAAATTTGCGTTTCTTCAGCGACCCTTTGGATAAAAAAGTCGCATTTTTTTTAGGTCATTTGACAATATTCGCTTTTTGTCGGCTTACATTTAACAAAATTCGCGTTTTTTTCCATGGCCCTTTGACAAAATTTGCATCCTTTCGATGGTTCCTTTACGAAACTCGAAGTTTTTCCGATTCTTATTTGCATCGTTTCTGCGATTCTTTGACAAAATTCGCATTTTTTCTTAGTACTTTGACAAAATTTACGCTTTTATCTGCTACATTTTGGTGCAATTAACAATTGCTTCCGCAATCCTTTGTCAAAATTACAGTTTTGTTGCGATTCGTAAGCTTTTTCGCGCGATTCTTTAACGAAATGCGCCTTTTCCCGCAATTCTTTGATGAAATCAATATTAATTTTTTTAAACTATTACGAGAAATTTTCTTTGTTTTTTAAAAAATAAATGTGCACGATGCAAATTTAATTAGGAAATAATGCTTAGTTGAGTGTAGAAGATAACGATATCACTATTGTTCGCATTTCTTTTAAAAAGGGGCAAGACGGATTTATTGAAAAGGGCAATAATAAAAAGAATACATTATACAGTTGAATAAAGTGTTCTTTTTGTTTAAAAAACGGGTGCTTTCAGGAGTCACATTTAGAAAGTTTTCGATAGTCAAAAGCTGATTGTGAACAGAAAAGGGGTGGGGGGTAAACGCCCCGGGCCTCGAAAATTTATGGGGCGCCAAAGTTATTCTACAAACGTCATTTTTGAACTGTCACAAGAAAAAGTTGGGAGAAGGGGTGGGGGAAAGTCTAATTCTAATTATGCCTTGGGTGCAATTTTCTCTTCGCACGTACCTGATTCTGAATGAGGAAAATCCGCTTTTTAAGCATTAAAAACACAATTTTGAAGCAGGAAAATTAGTATTTAGAACAGAAAAATTCACTTTTGGCATTAACTTTTTTTTGTGCCACTTTGACGAAATTGCATATTTTCGCGATCTCCCGTTGACAAAATCTGCAGTTTTTTCGGGATATTTTGACGAATTTTGCGTTTTTTTATCGAATTTTTGGTGAATTTTGCCGTTTTTCGAGAATTTTTTGAGAGAATTTACCGTTTTATTGCGATTTTGGGGCGAAATTCGCCGCTTTTTTGCAAATATTTTGATGAAATCTGCCGTTTTATCGCGATGTTTTGACGAAAATTGCCGTTTTTCGCGAATCGTTTAGCAAAACTTTCCGTTTTATCGCGATTTTTTTGGACGAAATTTGTCGTCGTTTCGCAATCTTTTGAGGAAATCTGCCTTTTTTTTTCGAAATATTGCAACGAAATTAGCCATTTTTTCGCGAATTTTGCAGAAATTAGTCATTATTTCGCGATTTTTTGACGAAAGTACGCATCCCGTGGGACGTGTAAGGGCTATTTTTTGCTTTCCGTCTCCAATTTTTTACATCAGTTACGCGCTATAGCGCGTCGTCATTGTCGTTAAAGGGATGCGTTTTTTTAAATGTGGGGCAAGAAGGGCGCTATTTTTTTGAATGAGCAACAAGAGGGGCGCTAATTGTTCGGATAAGGGGCAAGAGGGGCGCTGTTTTTTAAATTAAAGGGCAGGAGGCGCGGAGCGACTCCCTGAAACCCTCTTGGGAAACTCTAGTATCAATATAGACACAATCACTTGATGCTATTGCATATTTATAAAAAAAAAAGCCTTTAAAATTGATTTGGAAGAGATTGTAAAGAATTTGTAAGCCAAACAACAGAAAAAAAAATTAATTTTTGGTAAATGGGAGTGGAAGAAGTCTGATATTTGAATATTTTATTCAGTATCGTCCATAAATTAAGTGTCATCAAGTATATCGAATATAAATTATTTAAACTGGATTAAAAAGTCGGTGATCTTTTGATATGCTTCTATTCTATACTCTTGTTAGGGAAAAGTGCAACACAAGAAATCCTCCGAAATGAATGAAATTATGAAAGAAATTAACCTCGCCACTAGCTTTTAACAATATGCTCCGCGGGGGCATGCGAAGAGATAAATGCACTTAAGGCAAAGTTTCAATTTTTAGCTGCTTTCTTCCATCTTTTTTTTCTGACAGGCCAAAAAATGGCGTTGGTAGTATAAATTTGGGGCCTTTTAAAATTCCACGCTCAGGGCGACTGCCCCATTCGCCCTCCTACTTTCGCACGGCGCTGATGTTCCAGCTCCCCCTGTTTTTTTAAAGTTCCTACGCCACTGATTTATGTGTAATATATCTTTATAAGAAAATTACTGCCCTTTAGCAATTGTTTATTTCTTTGTTTATTGAGTATTTTTCTAAATTCCAGTTTATTAGTTTGAATCCGAATTTACTTATGAAATTATATGAATTTTCTCGCTACTAGTTTAAAAATAATTTACTATAAGTATTCTGGGTGCTCTGTTTAAATTAATTCATAAAATATTCTAAAGAGTTTGTTTATTGCTATTGCAGCCTTCATTAGCACATTAATTAGTATCAGCTGTTAAATTACTTTTGATATTTTGACTATTATCTTTTCCTTCTTTCTATAAATATTCTTAATTTAAAAGTTATTTTTATGGGAACAGATTTTTTTTCTTTAATAATAGTAGATATTTTTCTTTAGTAATAATAACAATAATAATTAAAAAATAATTTATAAATTGATAAAGAACAGACGGTTTCTTTAATACTAATATTAATGTATAATAATAATAACAATTTAAAGATAATTTATAGATTGATAAGGAATAGATTTTCTTTAATAATAATTTTTAAATAATTTATAGATTGATACTGAACATATTTTTTCCTTAATAATAATATAAAATTTATACTTTAATAATTTATAAATTGGAAATTGACAGATTTTTTTCAATAATATTAATAATAATAATTTATAATAATAATTGTAATTTAAAAATAATTTCTAAATTAATAAGGAACAGTTGCTTTCTTTAATAATAATAATAATTTATAATAGTTATATTAATTTAAAAATAATTTATAAATTGATAAGTTGTTGCACCTTTTTTTTTCTTTGTTCCAATGCCACTTGATTATATTTAATATTAATTTATATGATTAAACAATCTTATAAGGAAATACTGAATAATAAAAAAATTAAAGCTAGAAAGCAAATAAAATACACCTTATTTATTTATTTTTATTAGTTTTGATTTACTAAAAAACATTTTATATCTTACATATGTATAACAGAAATTATTACATAATAATGATATTAAGACAATGACATAAGTAAATAAGAGATAACACTTTGCATGCTCTCTTTAAATAATTCTCATCAAATAAGAAAAAAGTAAACAAATAAAATACATGGGAGTGAGTGTGAAAAGTGGGGGGGGGGGGGAGGTATATTTGAAATGAAAAAACTCTTCTCACACAACATATTATTTAGCACATTTTTTTTTTCCCAATTCTTTTTTCCAAAAGAATTCTTCTTTCCAAAAGAATTTAGCTTCAGGATTATAAGGCTAATTTAAAATACAAATTTTAATATATTTTTTAGAAAAATTGATATACTGTTATAATTTTAACCTTAAGTTTTTTTGCTGAGCTTTTTTTCTCTTTTTCTTTTCTTTTCATTCTTTCTTTTCTTCAATGTATAAGTTCATTTCATGCTTTAATATAGATTTTTTTTTTATCTTTACTTATTTAAAATAGTGTTATATTGATAATGTAAAGGAAATATTCTATTTCTAAATTATATCACATCTATTTAGAAATCCAAAGCTCAAATCTAATGCAGTTTTGCCTTTTATAAAAATTTGTATTTTAAGTCCTTTTTAGTACTTTTTTTTAAACAATAAGTAACCCTCTTAATAACTTTCGGTTGTCAAAAGTCCGCCCCCTCTTTTTTTTTAAATCGGTAAATTTATTTAACTCTATTGACAAACCTTTATATTGTACATGGTTGTGTTAAAAAAAAAAAAAAGAATCATTTAAAAACCACAATTAAAACAAAACTTTTATTCAAATGAAAACAGAAAAATAAGATAAAGGACTTACAACAATGAAAATAATCTGGTTCAAGGAGAATAAATACAAATCTAATGCAAAATAAAATTGAATAAAATAAGATTTTCTTTTTTTAATTTTAAAATTTTTAAATATTAATTATTTTTAGTATTTAAATTACAACTTATATTTATCGGGAATGACAATTATTTATTTGATTACACATTAAATTAAATGAGAAAGTAAACACTATTGCTAAAAATTTTGAAAATTACGAGAAATGCAACTTTAATGTGTGAGCTTGTGTAAATTCATATTTTGAAAGTGGGAAGTCGGACCTTACGATCGGCCATTTTGAAACGGTCTGAAGGCCTTGACTATAGGGGGTGTTGGTTAGATACCTGGTATCTGGGGTAGTGATTGCCTAATCGCCGCGTAGCGTCAATAAACCTGACATGCTCGCTTAGTACGTCATCATATCTGCAGTACTTGCTTCTCGTTTGAGCATACTTTTGCCAGTTACTTAACGTTACATCCTGTTGTTTGTGCTGCAATTGGCTACTCATGTTTGTCTCGTAATTTAGAACCTTGATCAGATGGCGAGACCTTCACCTGGCAAGGCACCTCCAGAGGTATGATTCACAGGTAACTTGGAGGACTTTGCACCCACGCCGGATTTTTCATGCATTAAGTACCATTAGCGTACATGTCGAAATTTTAGTGGCGATCCACTAAGACAAGCACCCGTGTCATCTATTTAGATAAAGTGTTTTGTTGGTAATCTTTGTGGTTTATTGCACATTGGGTTAACTGTGTGATTTGTGTAAGTTTTCATTTATGATCTACATCATAGAAAAATAGTTATTTTACCAGATTTTTTAAAATTGTATTGCACTTATTTTTTATTGCGTTCTACTGTACAATATCACTGTTACCGTGCATTAAACATACGAAAAATGTACTTTCTTAGCACTCAGTTTTACAAAACATTATTTATTTATTTATTATTTTTTGAAATTTTCAAAAAAAATTGTTATTGAAATTTGAATATTTGCTAGAGAGCACTGCACTTTTAGGTAATAACCCAATAATTTTGGAAAAGCTAACTAGCAATTTTCGTTTGTACTAAAATATCTCCAAATTGTTTGACATTTTTACGATACACGTTAACCATCTATTTCTTTAGCTTGTTTAGAATTCTGTTCAGTAACATTGGTTGGCTCACATTTGACAATGGGTGCATTGTAAGGTTAAGAGTCAATTTATTAAATATTAAATAATTAATGATAAACAAAAGAATCACATTTGTATTTGCTCCTAAATCGAAAACACAGCAAATAATGATTAATATGTGACCCGTTTATAATAACAGCAGAAATCACTTTCAACTTTATTATTAGATATTATTAAGTATCCACTTAATAATATCTATATATCCACTGAATATCCAGCTACATTATTTTGATTTAAACATTTAAGTATTTAAAAAAAAATTCATTTGATCTTAACCACAAACCAAAAAGCTAATTTTAAAAATTATTATTTTTCATTTGTAAAGAATTCTTTGGAAACAAATATAGAAATTTCATAAATAATTCCTTTGCGAAAAGTTCGTCAAACTTTTTTGCGATAAAAACCAACTTATTAAGGATTAAGTAATTAATAACTAACTTAAGAATCAAATTTATTTTTGTTTCTAATCTGAAAACACATAATTAAAAAATATATAAATTTTTGTGGGAAGTTTGTTGAAAATCAATATGTTTTACGATTAAGAATTAAGTTATTGGGGATTAAGTGCTTAATAATCAAATTAGAATCAAATTTATTTTTGTTTGTAAAAAGAAAACATGGCATATATAAATTAATATCTGTCCCTTTCATTATATAAGCAGAAAAATCTTTCAATTATACTAATTATTCGACAATTTTGAATTTTTTAAATATACGCTTCGTATTTTAAGCTGCTTTATTTAAATATAAATATTTAATTATTCTAAAAAATCTTTCATTTAATCTTTATTTCGCACAAGAGATATTTTAAAATTCATAATTTTTCAGTTGTAAGGAATTTGTAAGAGAAAAAATGTGCAAATTTAAAAAATAATGTTCTCGGGAAAAGTTCTTCAAAATTTTTATTTTTCATATTAATTTGCGTCTAAGTCAAACACAAAACTAATTGTATGTTTACTTTGGAACCTAGAACCATTTTTTTCTTAATTTCAAATTGTGTTCCATGTCTAACTCTGAT
The DNA here is from genome assembly GCA_964019185.1 of Maratus speculifer. Classification (NCBI taxonomy): domain Eukaryota; kingdom Metazoa; phylum Arthropoda; class Arachnida; order Araneae; family Salticidae; genus Maratus; species Maratus speculifer. The sequence continues at coordinate 293,356,316 of OZ025294.1, read as the reverse complement.
ATCATTTTGATCAATGAATAAAAGTAAAATTTAAATAGAATAATGTTTAACTAAAACATGCATATTTATGCATTGCAAACAAAGTATATTTTTAACAAATTATTTACTTAGTTATATCAATGCAGTTTTTTTTTTCAACTGTAAATATGTTTAAGCAAACACTTAAAAAGCAATGAATTCTTAATTAAGATTATTAAATGAAAACTTTAAGTCAAGAAAAAATTACATATACATTTGAATGCATATATAAAACTTAAATAACTTTCCAAACATATTTTGTATATACAACTGCACTAGGAAGATATGTAAATACACTTTTTTTTTCTTTAAATATCGTAACCTTACTTTTTCGATTTACTTATGTTAAATCAGAAAGAAACTATTGTATTTCTTAAAGGAACAATAATTTTTATTGAAAATAAAAATGAACAAAACAGTTTAATTATTCAGAGAAGATAAAAAAAATTTTTCGAGTCAAGTGTAGTGTAAAATTTATAAAAAAAGAAACGAATCTTCTTAGATCTTAGAACAATTTACGAATATTTATGTAAAGTATATGCATTTATTTTTTAAAAATTTATAAGGGAAATTTTCATTGAGATTTATTTTATATTAAATAACAATTCAGATACATTTTAATTGTATTTTTGAATGTTTCTTCTTCGATTTAAATTTATAAATGTCGTTCATTAAATAAAGAGAGAACAATATTTATAAATTATCCTTATTGTGTTCTCAAAAGAGATCTCTCTCTTTTTTAGCTTTTTCTGTGTGAAGGTTTTCAAAACCAAAAGAGACTGTGTCGAGAATTATTCAATAATTTTCAATTTTGAAAATTTCATTACAATTTATGGCTTATTTTTAGAGATAGTTGTCGTTAATTTCGAAGGATTTGTAATGTTTGGGTTCAAACTCTGCAGTGACAGAAGTTTACCAACTTTTATCAAGTTCAACAAGGTGGGGAGGCCTACCATATGGCTTGAGCTAACCGCCACATTTTAACTTTGATTTTGATCTCGTCATTGTCATGGAAGTTTTGCCCTGTAAAAAATAAATGGTAGTCCTTAGGTACCAAGTCCGAGATCATTGATTGCTTTACTGTTTTGGATACTTCATCATTATTGGGGCAAACAACCAAAAAAAGCGCGACACCATCTTGTTTATGTTTTCTCAATTCATACGTTTCCGTCAAAGTTCGTTTATATGCAGGTTGATTTTTTTTTTTAAATTGCGAAAGTAAAACCATATAACAAAAGAAATTTCACCAGTATGCTTCCGAAGTAATGGGGATTTTTTAGGCGTAGTTGAAAAAAAAAACTTAAAATTGGAAAAAACTTAAAGCCGTGGGAGGTAAACAATGGAAAAAGAAAAACTTGTTTAGGGAAATGACAACTTCATAACGCATATGAAAAATATACAGAATGCAGTAACTGGGAAAAAAACTACGAACATCTTCGCAGAAACAGAACGAAATAAAAATGTGGAGTAAAGAATTCGTACATAATTGCATAAGTAACGCAAGAGATTTTAATGTGCTGTTCACCGTTTCTCAACAAAATCGCATGTTTCACAACAGAATGAAGAGTATCCGACAGGATGCTTTAAATCTGGTTCGCAGCGCATTTTTTAGCTGATCAGGCTGTTGGAAATTTGTATCTTATAATCCTAATCTGCGTAATTAAGTTTTCTTTTCCACGAAATGCCGTCCATTGTTTTCTCCCACTGACGATATTGTTTGTTTCTTTTAACTTAAAGCGTCATCTGTCGGTACGATTTAAGTTGTTGTTAAGATAAAAGAAAAAAAAAAGGCCTAAAAAATTTCTATTACTTTGGAAGGATACTGGTGAAATTTGAGGTCATTTGGAACAGTGGTTCTTTTGTTAAAGGGTTATGTTAAAGGGTTTTGTTAAAGGTTATTTTCACAACTTAAAAAAATCACTGTGTGTATCAATTGATATACTTATCTTGACAGCATATCAGTTATTTATTTTTAAAATATGAAATTTTTTAATGTTTTCGATATTTCATAAATTTAGTAACTATTTAAAAAATATCAAGATATTGGATATTGTGTACGTTTAATGATTATTTTCAAAACGTCATTGAGCAAGATAATTTTGATACTTCCAGAATGCGTCATTCTGTAGATAAAGAGCTTTTGTCTCAGGTTCAGGCAGTGACTTTTTTAGCCAAAGGAAACAAATATCTTTCCTAAGTTTTATATTTTAAGCTTTTATTTTCAAGTGTAGAACTGATAATTAAGTGAAACAATTTATTCAGAAAAGCGATTGAAAGATAATCTAATTGATATAGTCAGTTATATACAGCTTCTTTTAAAAAGAATTTTTTTGATTTTGGTTTAGTTGAATCTAAATACACATATGTCAATTAACCCATTAACGCCCAGCGTCCTCGTTTGAGGACGGTTACAAAAACAACAAGAAAACGGTTTTCCCACCAGTAAAGAGGAAGATAAATATATACCTTCTTTCACGAGACAGAATCCTCGATAAATTTAGATAAAAGTTAATTTGATTTTAAAAGTGGTGGGAAATACAAAACTTAAATTTTAGCGAAGAAAATAATTCGGGCGTTAATGGGTTAACATGTGTCTACATGTTAATTAATTTTTAAAAAATAGGACAAGCTTACATTTATACTTAAATTCTTCAATTATTTTTTTTATTTATAATTTTGTTTTATAAGTTTCTGACTTCTTAATATTTAATGCTAATTTCTGTAATTCTTTTTTATTAAGTGCATACAGAAAATTATATCTATTTTGAATTAGTTGATCTTCAATTTTGTTCTAAGTAAAAGGAACAGAGAAATGCTATTTTAGAGTATAGAGGTGCAATTAAAACTTTTTCAAAATATTAATTCAAATTTTAAATATTTAAGCGCAATTCGCATTATGAATTTAAAATGCAGGAACTTTATTTTGTACCATATTATAATTTCAGTTGTATAACAGAGATGACAAAACGAACAGAAATATCTATTATTATATTTATCAAAATTTACCAGTATTTATTTATTTATTTATTTATTTATTTATTTATTTTACATTTTATCTGATTATTTTTACCGATATTGAACTATTTTATTTCAAATTATAAAAATTGTTCTTTAACATGATACAACAAACAATTACTATTGTTTAAAAAGCTTATTATCTGTTTCTCTGTTCACTTGCGTATTCTATATCTCGCACTTTAACTACAGAGAAAATACAGGAAGGAACGAAATAAAAGCCTCAGTTTGAAAATTCTATAATTCAGTAAGTATAATAAATATGAATATGAAATGCGTGACATTTATACAGCAGATGGCTCTTAAATATCATGTTCTATACATCTAAAAATAGTTGAAATTTTCGAAAAGATATGACGCTATAGCGTCCCAAATATTAAGAATACTCATATAAATATAAAAAAATTCACTTGTTTCTTTTCGTGTTTCAATTATTGAATGGAATAAATAAAACAACTGGAGATTTTGTGTGCAGTTTATATTCTAGTTTGAGCATTAATGTAGTTTGGAACGGTACAGCGCGATCTATTGACGAAAATTTGAACTATTTATTAGATTTACAATACATTATACTTAAACCCACCAGATGTAAACATCACTCATTTCATTTTTATAATTAACTAGCGGCCCGCCCTCGCTTTGCTTCGGGTACAGCAAATCGCCATGTCCCATGCCACTACTGACACCGCAAATTATTACTACCACTTCATCCCATTAAATTCAACTACTAAAAACATTACCCTCCTTTTAGATAGTCGGGTAAAAAGTAGCCTATATGTATATCTAAGGTGCCAGACACCTCCATAAAAAATTTCATAAAAATCGATCTATCCGTTCTTTAGTTATAAATAGTGTAACTAACACGACTTTGTTTTATGTATATAGATTATAATCAATAGTATTTGCAGTGCACACGATGTAACGATTTTTTAAGGTCATTTCTCTTCACCTTGGGTTACATTATTGGCATTTTAGTAAGGATCCCTATTTTTTTTTTTTTTTTTTTTAATATAATATAGCCTATGTTCACCGGAAATAGTGTAGCTTTTCAACGGTGAAAGAATTTTTCAAATCCGTCAAGTAGTTTCGGAGCCTATTCAATTCAAACAAACAATCAAATCTTTCCTCTTTATAATATTAGTATAGATAATCAATAGTATTCGCAGCGGACGCGATGTAAGATATTTTTAAGGTCATTTTTCTACACCTTAGGTTACATTATTGGTATTTTAGTAAGGATCCCTGTTATATATATATATATATATATATATAATATAGCCTATGTTTACCGGAAATAGTGTAGCTTTTCAACGGTGAAAGAATTTTTCAAATCCGTCCAGTAGTTTCGGAGCCTATTCAATTCAAACAAACAATCAAATCTTTCCTCTTTATAATATTAGTATAGATAATCAATAGTATTCGCAGCGGACGCGATGTAAGGTAATTTTAAGGTAATTTTTCTACACCTTGGGTTACATTATTGGTATTTTAATAAGGATTCCTATTTTTTTCTTTTTTTGAAAATATAATATAGCCTATATTCACCGGAAATAGTGTAGCTTTTCAACGGTGAAAGAATTTTTCAAATCCGTCAAGTAGTTTCGGAGCCTATACAATTCAAACAAACAAACAATCAAATCTTTCCTCTTTATAATATAAGTATAGATTTATTGTTGAATTTTTAAATTAGGAGGATTATTTTTTGGTGATCATGTAATTTTAATTTATACCTAGACATCACATACAAATACAGATAAAGTTTTTCTCGCGTTTCTTTTCTATTAAAATTTTTGTACTCATTGTTCTTTGAATAGGTTCACATTCCACAATCAACTGTTTCTTCCAATTTCTGAATGTCTTATTGAACCTTCATATTTACTATCGACTAAGGAGACGGCTGCACTGATCATTTCTTTATCTAATTGACGACTCACATTCCAGTATTAGAAAGAACACGATTAGCATATGAATATGTGAGTGTTCTTCCAAGTCCTTGATGCAAACAACCTGGAGCCCTAATTTTAGCTTCTGATCGGTAACTTTAACATTATGTTTTCCTACATCCAAATGCTTGACAATTTGGAAGAATTGCAGCAGGAAAACTAAATGGTAAATCTACTAGCCAACCATTAAAATTGTGTTTGCAGGTTTTTTTTCTACTAAAATAAGTCTTGGCAGATTACTACTAGGCTAGTAATTTTTCGTGGTATGAACCAAATTTTGGTGTTCAGTAGCTGCCACCATAAGATGGTGAAATCTCGCCCCAACATTTGGAGCTTCTTATTTCAAGCTCGTTTCAACTATTGGAACTATGCTTCAATAGGAGCTCCAAATATTGGCTCAAGATTTCACCATCTTATAGTGGCAGCTATTGAAAATTGGTTCAAACTAGGACATTTTTTTCAAGTGAAATTGCATTTTAATATGCGAATCAAGGCTTAACTAATTCTGGAATTTTAACTGTCAACTCGATGAGGTGGTGGAATCTGAAGCCATTTACTGGTCTACTACATGCCAGAAAAAAATAATGGGGAAAAATATCTGAACTGTTTTGAAAGTAAAATTTAAACATAAAAGAGGCAACCCCATATTCAAAAATCTCAGAAAGATACGTTAGATCGCAGAAAGTATCCAATGGAATGACTATTTTTTATGAATTAGCTAAAGGATTATTGAGATGGTGCTTACTGCAATATAAGAGAAATGTAAAAATATAAACGTTTAAAACATCAATTATTTTAAATTTTAATCATACCGATTTCGGTAGCATGCAGTTTACTGTCCTCCTCAGCGCTAAGGATGGCAGAAATTTGGATGGCTGAAAATTAAGGGGTAAACATACCAGTCAACTTTTAAAATTGTATTTTCTATTAATATATGACTTGTCATATTAGTTCCATTTTAATATGCGAACTATTCCTGGAATTTTAACCGTTAACTCAATAAAGGGTGGTATCTGAAGCCATCTACCGGTCAACCACATGCCAAAAGAAAATAGTGGGGAAAAAAAAATCTGAATTATTTTGGAAGGAGTAATCAAACATAAAAGGGACAACATAAAAGGGCATTCAAACATAAAAGGGACAAGCATATTGGAAATTTTCTAAGAGAAAGTATTCAATGGATTGATTTTTTTTCTCAACTAACTAAATGATATTCTATTAGATTAATTAAAAACACTATTATTCAGTCGGTAAATGAATTATAACAGAATTAAATTTGCCAGGTGGGTAAAAAATGTCGGGGGATCAGGGATGTATTGCAGTATAGCTCAGTTGGAAGAGCATTAGGGACATTGGGGGCCAGGGTTGGCAATCCATCCCTGGTTCGTATCCTGCCCCGAACATTTTTCAATCTAACTAAATGATGATTGAGATGTTGCTTGATGCAGTATAATAGAATTGCAAAAATAGAAAAGGTAAAAACATCATTTATTTAAAATTTTAAGTATACCGATTTCGGTAACAGCAGCTGACCATCCTCCTCAGTGCTAAGCATGACAGAAATTTGCGCACATATATATGAGAGATGGGGGGATCTCCACATATCTCTTATACATGTAAGTAAATTTCCATCATTCCTAACACCAAATATGGTAAGCTATATGTTACTGAAAGCAGTAAGCTTAAAATTTAAAAGAATTGGTGCTTTTAGAGTTAATATTTTAAATTTGTAACTGAATGATTACTCATTACGATTAGATCTAGAAAGGTTGAAGAAATCTTCACCTAAACGAGTTGGTGGCTGAAATATCTGGATTAGTTAAACCTCGAGTCGTATATTAAATTCAACTGATCTGTCAAGTCATATCTTGATGGAAACCACCTGCAGACCCAATTTTAGTGGTAAACTATACTAAGCTATGAGCCACTGAAACCGATATGCTTAAAATTTAAATAAATTTTTGCTTTAAGCGTTAGTATTTTAAATTTTTAGCTAAATGATTATGATTAGATCGAGAGGGAGCTGTTTAGATCTTCACCTAATCGAGTTGGTGGCTGAAGTACCAGGATTAGTTAAACATCGATTCGTATATTAAATTCAACTCATCTGTCAAGTCATATCTTGGTGGAAACCACCTGCCGACCAAATTTTAGTGGTTAACTGAGGTAAGCTATATGTTACTGTAACCAGTAAGCGTAAAATTTAAAACAATTTGTGCTTTTAGTGTTGCTATTTTAAATTTCTAACTAAATTATTACTTACTAGCTGATCTGACCGGCGTTGCCCGGGACCGTGATGTTATTCAGTTTTCAAATGTATTATTTGTTTTCTAAATGACCCTTAAATTAAACTCAAATTTCTATGATTTTATATCTTTAAGTCCATTTTGTCAAAATTTATATTTTTAAACAGAAAAATCTCCAAACGATATTGAATTTAAAGCACATGCTGTTTGGTATTTTATTTTCTATATAATTTGATTTTTTTGGAAACTATGCGTACCGAAAGCGAACGAAATCGCGACGGAACACTCAGGTTTTCACTGGATTCGTAAAAAATTTCACATATTTTATTTTTCAAAAAAATTATTCTATCCATACGAAAGCTCCTAAATTTTTGTAAGTAATGTGAATCTGGTTTATTGAAAGACTCTAAAAAGATTGTGCTGAAATATGGACATTTAGTTACTTTTAGCGTAGCAAAAATGTATTCTCCATGAGCCGGGAACTGATTCCCGCTTGCGGTGTATTTGAACGGGATAAATCTCATATATATATATGTTACAGACCAAACCCGATTTTAGGCCAAACTAGTTTATCCTAAAGCCCATCGGATAAACTAGTTTTTCCTAGGCCAAACTGGTCTATCCTAACGCCCATCGGATAAACTAGTTTTTCCTAGGCCAAACCGGTTTATCCTAATGCCCATCGGACAAACTATTTTTTCCTAGGCCAAACTAGTCTATCCTAAGGCCCATACGACAAACTAGTTTTTCCTAGGGCAAACTAGTTTGGCCTAACACTAATAGGTTAGACTAGTTTAGCCTGCTGTTTATTGGTCTGAACTAGTTTATACTAGGCCGATCTAATTCATCCTAGGCCAATTCGATTTGGCGTGATTTTATTGAATTCGATGACCGTTTCAGGGCCAACATTCTAGTTTGTCCTAGGCTGATCTAGTTTATCCTAGGGCAATGTAATTTTACGTGTTTTTAGCTCACAGGCGTCAAAATCATAGAAATAATGTACTCGCGGGTTCGCATGTATGTACATATGCACGTACGTCTGTATGTAACGCTATAATTCTTGATAGAAATATCCTGATAAAGTACTTTTCCGATTAGTTTTGTGAATTCATTGGATTCCCAAATGAATAAGGGAAGGAGAGTGGCGAACGGGAGGCTAATCCCAAATAATTTCATTTAAAATTTTAGATATAGGATCATTCTGACTTGGCGCCTCCGTGATTACTTGTGGATCTTTATTATTTTTAAGTTTAAAAGCAAAGGCAATGCAGGTAACTCCTTATAATTTAGATAAATGGTTTTTGACGCAAAATTTACAGATTTGTTTGAAATTTTGGATATAGGTTCTTTCTCATAAACCGATTCTCTGAATAGTTTTGGATATTTAATGGTTACGTTTGAAAGGAAAAATTGATAGGATAGGACCAGATCGGAGCTGAACATAATTTGGAATCGAACAGCGTTTTATATTTTTGAGAAATTAATTACCTGTCGACATATAAGATATTCTTGTCACGACATCAAGTTTTTCTTTTCCGTGGCGTCGTACCGGAAATTCGATTCAAAAGTAACTTTAATAGTATTTTCTCAAAAAAATCGCTTTTATGAAAAAATGGTTAACGCCATTCGATTACATATTTTCTGAGTGAGAATGCCTGTTAATCTTATGCATTTACGAAAAGAAATTAGTTCATAAATGTGTTAGGATGTAGCTCTTTTAGATTTGAGAAAAGCTTTAAGGAATGACAGAGAAATATATTCACAAATCTACTTTTTGCTAAACAGATTCAAAAGTTATGATGTTTATAAGTCTCCTTTTTTTCTTTTGTTCTAAATTACATTAATTATTTAATAAATCCCTATTTGAACATTGAAAGGTCTAAGAATGTAAATAATCAATATTACAATGTTTATTTTCTATTCTGCGAACACATCATAACTTAAAAATACATTGTGAATTTATCCAATAAATATGTATGCAGTATTTTTTAAAAAGAATCCTTTTTCAATGTAAAATAAAATCAGATTTTTTATTTTTTTTTTTTTTGGGGGGGGGGGGGCAGAAATTGAGTAGCGCCAGATCGAGCCGGAGTGAGTCTCTTTTCACTGATAGGCAGGGTTCTACTACAGGCAGTCCTGGCTGTGAACTTCTAATTTTTACACCGGCTCAAAGCAAAATAACTTTCCTTTGGGAAAGGCTGGGCCCAGGCCTCGAAATTCCGGCCCGTGCAAAACTCTAATAGTATTCTACTACCCTTCGAATAAAATACATTATACAGGGGTGATGGCAAAACCACTTTGCACAAGGTTAGCATTGGAGCAGTAGTCGGGATCAATATTAAAAAGAATATTGCCCAGTTAATCTTATGGCTTTGCATTCACAGGCTGATTACATTAATTGTGTATTACAGCATTATTTTTTTAAGAATAACACCCTCGAAAAATAAAGCAAGGGGGATTACCTTTTCCCATTTACCCCAATTATACTTAAACATTGAACATCCACAATAAACATCCAATAACACAATAAACATCAAATAAAACAATAAACAACTAATAAAACAATAAACAACCACAACTAATCACGGAGGCTCCTTTTCAGAATGATCCTATATCTAAAATTTTATATGAAAACTGGTAATTCTACATGAAAAATCCATTTCTCTAAATTAACCGTGGGGGATTAGCCTCCCGTTTGCCACTCTCCCCCTAATTCTTATTTAATGAATTCTCAAAACTAATCAGAAAAGTACCTTATCAGGATATTTCTATCAAGAATTATTGCGTTACATACATACATACGTACATACATGCGTACATACATACAGAACCTGCGAGCCCATTATTTCTTAGACTTTGACGCCTGTGCTAAAAACACGTAAAATTACATTGCCCTAGGATAAACTAGATCAGCCTAGGACAAACTAGAATGTTGGCGCTGAGGCGGTCATCGAATCACGCACTATTCAATAAAATCACGCCAAATCGAATTGGCCTAGGATGAACTAGATCGGCCTAGTATAAACTAGTTCAGGCCAATAAACAGCAGGCTAAACTGTTCTATCCTACAAGAGTTAGGCCAAACTAGTTTGGCCTAGGAAAAACTAGTTTATCCTATGGGCCTTAGTATAGACTAGTTTGGCCTAGGAAATACTAGTTTATCCGATGGGCGTTAGGATAGACCGGTTTGGCCTAGGAAAAACTAGTTTATCCGATGGGCGTTAGGATAAACTAGTCTGGCCTAGGCTAATCTAGTTTGGCCTGTAACATATATATATTGAAACAAATTGCACCATAGATTATAAAAATGTTTTAGCTTTAAGAAAATATTTTCGGTTTGTCAGGACGCATAGAATTGTGCCATGCAAAGGGAAGACCGCAATGAAAAGATCTGGTTTTTATTGATTTCGTCAAATTTTTCGCACTTTTTCTTTTGTAAAAAATATTTCTACTCGTCCGAACGTTTTAAATTTTTTAAGAGAGTGTAAATTTGGTCTATTGAGATGCTTTTAAAAGATTGTGCTGAAATATGTATGCTTAGATACTTTTAGCGTAGAAAAAAATATTCTATCCGTGAGTTGCAAATACCTCCTTTTGAAGGTGTATTTGAAACGGTTATTTGAAAGGGTTCATTTAAAAACGAATTTTTATTCTAAATAACACCATTTTAGAAGAATTTGGATTTTGCTAATACGAGTCCTGGCACATTTATAAAGAATAATTATTATTTAGAAATTTTAGAGAAAATAACACAATTGAAAAATTTATGTAATCTACAGTCTACCTGATTATAAGTCACCTTTCTGCTTGTAGTTCTTACACTAATTTCACGAAGAATTTAATACAAGAGAGTAGTTTAATATATGCCATGAGAAATCATAAATTTTTATCAAAATATCAATCAAAAAAATTTTAAACATTCAAAATTTTCACCATTTTACTTTATGCGGAAGCAATTTATTATTTGCTTTTTAAGACTGCAGAAACTACACCTCTCCACAAAAATGTCTACGAAGAATTAAACGAATTCAGACCAGTTTGAATAGATAAAAATTTTAATTTAAAAATAGAATAGCAAAATTTGAAATTAGATGACTTAAACGTATTTATATACGTATATTTTTTATTGACATTTTATTTCAGGCAGAACTGTTTCTCTTGAGAAAAAAAATAATAAAATAAAATAACGCACAAAGGGATATTTATTTATTTACCAACGAAAGGAATTATCCCAACTCAAATTAAATAATTATGTAGCTAATGAATGAATGCATTAATGGCTAATTTAGTCTTTCTAGCGAAAACCAATTTACTTGGATGGTCTTATTATCTGGTAATTAAGGAATCTCTGCTTTTCTATCTGTGAAACAAAAAAAGGAAAAAAATAATCAATTACGGCTTGCGAGCATTTCAAGTCACTAATACAAAATTGCCAATTTTCAAAAAATAAGTATTCAATAAGAAACTAATAGAATATGTTTGTATTTTAAAAACACTAATCGCATTCTTAATGCTAACAGACTCGAAATGTTTTCAATTGGCTTTAATTTTGTATGAAATATTTAACGGTATCTAAATCTGGAAAGATTTAGAAGTTTATGAATAAAAAAATGTATTTATTACTATATTTCTGAAATATGCAGTAGAAAAACAAATTAAAAAAATTCTTCAAAGCACTACAAATTTGATAATCCTCTAAAACGTTTTACATGATCGAAATGCTAATTTTTTGCCTTTAGTTTTTAGAAAAATTCCTATCAAACGACTATATTATTACAGAACTAACTAATTGATTACTCATTTAATTTTAGGAGAGGCTTTTCTTTATTTTTAATTCTCTGAATTGTTACAGTTTTTTACGCCCGTTTAAAGACGAACTTTTAATTCTGAAATACACCACTTTCAAAGCATTTGGATTTTGCAATTTTAGTTCTGACGCATGGCGAGTTCTAATTCATTTATAAAGAATAGCAATTATTCTGAAAATTTAGAAAAAATAACACAATTGGACAATTTATTTAATCTGGAGTCTGATAGATAATTAGACAGCATTCTGCACATAGTTCTTTCTGTAATTTCATGAAGAATTTAATACAAAAGAATGGTTTAATATATTCCATGAAAAATCACATTTTTTTAAAAAATATCAATTAAAAATTGAATATTTAAAGCGTTCAAACTCTTTACCAATTTACTTTGTGCTGAAGCATTCTTTAATTTGCTTTTTAAGATTGTAGAAAAACTCACATCATCCTATCTCCTCCATCCTTCACAAAAAAAGTCTACGAAAAATTAAGCAAATTCAAATCCGTTTGAATACAAAATAAGTTTGAATTAAAAAAAGAATATTAAAATGGAATAGATTTATATCATTTATTTTTATTAAAACTTTCTACTATTTCTCGCAGAACTGTTTCTCTTGAGAAAAAGAAAAACAAACAAACAATATGTTTAAGTGAAATTTATTTATTTGACAGCTAAAGAAATTATCCCAATCCAAATTAAATAATTATGTAGCTAATGAATGAATACATTAAGGGCTAATTTAGTCTTTCTGGAGAAAACCAATTAACTTGGATGGTCTTATTATCTTGTAATTAAAGAATCAGTACATTTCTATCTGTGAGATACAAGAAGAAAAAAAAAACTAATCAGTTAAAGATTGCGAGCAATTCAAATCATTAATAAAAAATCAAATTCAAATTCAAAATCAATTTCAAATCATTAATAAAAAAATGCCAATTATCAAAAGTCAAGAACTCAATTAAAAAAAACTAAAAGAGTATATTTTTATTTTAAAAAAGACTAGTAGTTCTTAAGAGCTTACACTAATCACTCAAAGAGACCAGATGATAATGTTAAGTCTATGGGGGTGTTAAAATCGCTTAAAATAAAACCAGATTGAAATAAAGATGACTAATTTCTAAAAAATTTTATTAATATTCAATATTGACAAAATCCAGTATCTAAATCAATCTTATATAATCGGGTTCCACTGATCTGAGCTTCGTATGTTTGAAAAATATAATTTAAATTAAATTAATTAAATAATTAAATAAATAAGGTATATGAAAGCTATCTCTTCCTCTCGGTACTGCGGGAAGGACTTTTAATTTATTACTGAAGTATGCGATGCAAAAACAAATTAAACAAATTTTTTAAAACACTGCAAATTTGATATATTCTCTAAAAACATTCAATACAAGGCTAAAAAAGGAAGTCAAAATAGCAAAAAATAACGCATTTCATGTAATTAAAATTGAAGAACGCTTAGCAATTTATAAAGATGAAATCACGGAATGAATGAAATTGTATCATGGAATGAATGAAATTTGAATAAAGAAAATTTGAAATATAAACTCAGTCGTTCATTTTTCATAAAATAATTACCACATTTTTGGTAAAGATCTTAATACTTTGAGCACGTTTTATCGAACCAATCTTGGCATCTTATGCATTGTACCCAGTAATCCTTTTTGGTTATGATATTAGATTCTTCTCCACAACCATCACAGTGATCTGCATAGAATCTGATAATTTCAAATAAATTTCATCTTCTTCGTTTCTGGAAGTGACGTTTTATTTATTTAATACGCTTTTATTTATTTATTTAATTCCTCGCGTTTATTCGATCATCGGTCTTAAGTTTATTTATCACGATTTTAAGTTTATTTATCAATTTTATCAGTTTCTGAGATAAAAATTTCCGAAGTTTTTCAATTTTTTCGGAAACAAAAGTTCATCATTAGTCCTTATTATACTGTTATTGAAATTTTTATATTAGTTAGAATTTAAACAATTATATCAATTAATATAATTACAAAAATAAAAATTATATAATTATTTTAAATATAATCATATTTAGTTAAAATTCTCACTCCGTATAATTTTGAAATATAGATTATTGGTGGCCGTCTATCCTAAAATTGAAGATCAGTTACACACTCATTTAAAAGAGACACTCCGCCAATGAACGTATTTGTTTTAGACTTAAAAGCAAAAATTGCATTATATATGTGTCTTAAAAAATCCTTTTAGTAAAAGAAAAATTATTGAAAACATTCAGATACCTAACTCAACAAAAATGTAGAACACCTAAATTAAATAACATTACAATTATATTTTCTTCTATAACTGAAAAACACAGCTTCACATTGCAATGAATTAATACGTGAACTATTTATTACAAAGTTTATGCTGCAATCTACGGTTTAGTTTTTAAAATATTTAGACTGGCCATCTCTTCTCTATAGCCATTTATCCTAGAATTACTCTAATATATTTGTTTCACATTATGATAAATTTTAAATCTAGTTAAAAGTTAAAAAACAAAGAAAGAAAAGAAAATGATATTTAAATTTATAACATGATAATTATATTTTATTTTTCATATTCAATTATGTACAATGATATAACGGAAAATATGAGGTTTGTACATGAAAAATCTCCAACAGAAAATAATAAGAATAGATTATAACCGACTTTAATTACAGTACGTCTATCTTTATTAGTACAGTTCGTGCGTTTTAAAGGTATAATCGTACTACTAACCCTCTGTTCAGATATTGTAAAAAAAAAAATAATTTTAAATATCGAATTCTATATTAAAAATTTATGTGTATGATTCATTACAGATTGTCTTGATTACTGTAAAATAATTGATATTGAAATTTGTCGACAATATGTGGAGAACTCAGTTTTTTTTTCTGTGCAATCAATGTTTTGGAGCTTTTCAATAAAAAATATATGTGTATATAACAATCATTAATTCTTGTTACTTTTATTACTCATAAAAAATGTATTATGTTAATTAACAAATAACAATTGAATGGTTGTCTGAAAAAATGGCTTACGTCACAAATTTTGGAAAGTTGGATTTTTGTTGGAAAAAGTTCTACATAGAATGAATGATGATTACCCAGTGTTAAAAATTGTAATTTCTAATATAGTTAATTTCTGTAATTCCTATATGAAACTTTACTGCTTTCATTAAATACAAGATTAAAACAATAATAAACTACAGATAATATTTTAATTGAGTATTGGCTGAAACAGATTTTTATTATCGAAACTGAAACCGAATTTCGTTAACTTTTTTATTTTCCGTCGAAAATGAAAATGCTAAAAAAAAGTAATTAATGCCTTCAAAAAATGTCCGTAATTATTAAATAATGATAGGTGTTTATTAAAAATATGTAATCATTAATTAACCTTTGGCACTCCGTAGTCTCCGTTGCGGAGGCATCATCTTTCCTTCCAAAATTTACTTTTGGCACCAATAATAAAGGGTAAATAAAATTTCCCTTATTTAATCAGAGTATTTTTAAAATGTGTGCTTCAAGGAAAGTTATTTTGAAAAAGTGGTGCTAATCGAATAAAATTTGTGTATGAGACGCCGGAGTCCGAAAGATTAATTATAAGTTTAGTCCAAGTTGCCTCTCTGTGACTTTTGTTGTTAATAAGAAAGTAATAATAATAATAATAATAATAATAATAATAATAATAATAATAATAATAATAATAATAATAATAATAATAATAATAATAATCAGTTTATCGCCGGAGCCCGAAAGGTTAATAATAATAATAATAATAATAATAATAATAATAATAATAATAATAATAATAATAATAATAATAACAATAATAATCAGTTTGTCGCCGGAGTCCGAAAGGTTAATAATAATAATAATAATAATAATAATAATCAGTTTATTACTGGAGTCCAAAAGGTTAATAGTAATAATAATAATAATAATAATAATAATAATAATAATAATAATAATAATAATAATAATAATGATAATAATAATCAGTTTATGAACGTCGCAGAGTCCGAAAGGTTAATTATAAGTTTAGTCCAAGTTGCCTCTCTGTGGCTTTTTTTTTTGTTAAAAAGAAAGTAATAATAATAATAATAATAATAATAATAATAATAATAATAATAATAATAATAATAATAATAATAATAATAATAATAATAATAATAATAAAAATAATAATAATAATAATAATAATCAGTTTATGAACGTCACAGAGTCCGAAAGGTTAATTATAAGTTTAGTCCAAGTTGCCTCTCTGTGGCTTTTTTTTTTGTTAAAAAGAAAGCAATAATAATAATAATAATAATAATAATAATAATAATAATAATCAGTTTATGAACGCCACAGAGTCCGAAAGGTTATAAGTTTAGTTCAAGTTGCCTCTCTGTGGCTTTTTTTGTTAATAATAATAATAATAATAATAATAATAATAATAATCAGTTTATGAACGCCACAGAGTCCGAAATGTTAATTATAAGTTTAGTCCAATTGCCTCTCTGTGGCATTTTTGTTAAAAAGAAAGTAATAATAATAATAATGATGATAATAATAATCAGTTTATGAACGCCACAGAATGATTTTCCAGTCATACGAATTTTATCCAATAAAGAAATGTTTTAGATACATATATCTCAATTTATCTTTTATAATGATTATTGTAAATGATCATCTGTAATACTAGAACTCTGTCAAAGAGTATTCGAAACACTTCTGCGGTTTCAATCTAAAAATATTCTGTTAAGTCTGCAAGTTTTAATTAGCGCGTGAAGCACCTGTTAAGTTTAGCCATATATGCATTACTCGCATTACAGTTCGCACTCATGTTTTGAGTCACTTGTGACTGATAATTATAAACAGTGGTGTTTATAGCGTTAAATAAAAAGGTCTCATTTGAGCCGGCACAGCTCGAATCAATTAGTAATGTTAGAAATTTCCTAAAGAAGAAACGATATTTTTAGAAAGCAGATAGTTTCGATCGTGTTTCAATCCGGCCAAGGTTTGGGGCTGTGAAAATATAACGTTATAATTTTAGGGGGGAGGGGGGTAGCAAATGATAGCGTAAGATATCATTAGGGGAAGTTGGATTTGTCTTTTGATATCGATTACATTTTTAATCCAACCATAATAATAATAATAATAATAATAATAATAATAATAATAATAATAATAATAATAATAATAATAATAATAATAATAATAACAAAATTGTATGTTATAGTTCCTTGTGTGTTACCTGTTTTCATGGAAATACAAGTTTTTTGTTAAAATTACTAAACTATTATGAAAATATTAATTCCAAAATACGAAATAGCCCAATATTTGACATTATTTGTCTTCTTCATATATGTATGCATATACAATCACTGTTTGAGAAACCCTATGTGAAGTATATATGAAATGAAGCTTGTTTTTACTAATTAATAATAGAGAAAGAGAAAGAATGTTGCCCACTTGTTTTGTTGATAAAAATTTCTGTCTCTCCACCCCTCCCTCCTTTATCCGAGGCAAGTACAACAAGACATTATTACTGTTAAATGCATTATCTAACAAAAAGCTATTGTAAAGTACTTTTAAATAATAACAATTACTTTTAAGCATTATTGGATATGACTTCTTATCATTTAAATCAATAAAGTATATAACCAGTTTTGTATATCACTCCAAAAAAAAAAAAAAAAAAAAAAAAAAAAAACAGATAAGTTCTGAAGTGAAAAAAAAAATCGACATTGATAACGATATTATTACTAGGGGAGGGGGGGGGGTCGAGGAATGATAACGTATGATATCGTATAGGGGGGAGGGGGTCCAAAATTACCAAAATGTTGAAAACGTTATGTATGCATAGCCCCTTTCAGTAGAAGCATTGATTTTCGGGCAAAAACGAAAATTAAGGTCTTTAATTTTAAGGAGGTCCGGGGTACAAAAATCTTCAAATTTTCTATGAAAAAATTATTACATTAAAAATTTCTTTGGTTTTTTTTTTTTTTCGCTTAAAATGCGCTAAGTTTCTATGTTAATTAAAGCAGGAAATATTCATTTTTTTGCTTTGGTTTGTTTTCAAAATCTATCCTTTAAGCAATTGTACGTTATAAAAATGGTGTGCTTGCGGAAATGCGTTTTTCTTCATTATCGGTTTTTTTCATGTCTCCTATTTAAAGTGTTTAAGTAAAGAACCGTTAAAGATAAATGATTCAAATTTGGAGCATACCTTTTCAATTTTTTTTTCTTTAATTTTTTTTTCAGAAAAATTGAAGAAAAAAATTATTTCTAAAAATATGATTTTTTTTTAAATACATCCTTTTTTTAATCTTTTTAATTTAAACATTTTTAATTTCTCAAATTAATATTTTTAACAATGCTCAATCAAAATTAAAGCTTATATATTTCTGTTTAATTACATGAAAACAAATTGAAATTTCAAAAATGATAATTTGAGTTATAACGACTTAAAATTACTCATTTTTTTTATTTTAAATTAAAAAAAAAAAAGTCTTATCACGTGATTTTTTTAAATAATATGGTTAACAATCACAAAAAATTTCAACATTTTAACTCATTAAATAAAAATCATTTTGAAATGTGTCCCGGAGCTCCATAACTTTCCTTATGTACCCAACTCATACTTTATTATTTCTCAATTCTCAGCATGATGATAAAATGGGAGTGCAATTATAAAAGGAAGTCAAAGCTAATTCGTTCTAGGTGTTCCGGACATCGCTAATTTATAACATTAATAATTCTTCTTCGCTTTTCGAAATTTTAAATTTGTAATATAGGGGCGTGTTCAGCACAACTTAGCGCCACTTACCGCTAACTTACCGATTATAGACAAGTACGAAATGAAAATCAAGGCGAAGTGTGACGTCAGCTACAATTCAACAGGATAGTTTTCCTTGGTGCCACAATTCGCTTTCGTAATGCCCTACAATCGGTCAGTAACATTGGTTACTTTGGTAAGTTGCGCTGAACACGCCCTAGGTCTTTTTCCAGACATCTGTATAATTGATGCCATAAAGGCCAAACGTAGAGTGCATAATGATTCGGATAGGCTCGGCTGCATTGATACTACATGGTGTGAAAAGTCCCGGAACTAACAATGGAAAAACATTTTCTTTGTGAAAAATTGATTTTATTCTTCAACATATTTTTCTTCCAGAGCGATACATTTCTTCCAGCAATCCTCTTAAATTTCAATACCTTTCATATAGTAAGATTTGTCAAGGCCTTCAAAATATGCATCAGTTTCGCAATGACATCCTCGTTTGATGAAGATCTCTTCCCCTGGAATCTTCTTTTCAAGTTAAGAAACAAATAGCAATCGTTGGGGGCCAGGTCTGAAGAATACGTGTGATGAATGAGCAAATCGTAATTTAATTCAATCAATTTTTCCATCGTTTTCTTTGATGTGTGAGCCGGTGCGTTGTTTTGGTTAAACAACACTTAACATCCCTTACATGACCACGACTCGTAAAAGAAAGGCCAATGTATCATGAAACTTTGACATAAGTCATTGGAAAATTCGTTCTAACAAAACATAATATGCATATTTGATTGATGCTGCCATATAATGACGAGTCCCGGGACTTTTCACCCCGTGTAGCACATGACAATCATGTCAACTGTCAGCAAACAAACAAATGTACTATTGCTATTATATTTTTCTTACCTGGACGTTCTCAAGCTCAAGTTAAACCGATAGAAGCTATTTTTCTTCTCACATTTATAGTTTGTATTTTAAGGGTAAACAGTAACTTGAAATTGATGAAAATATCGATTTTCGTTTTTTTTAAATATTAATTGAAAAATTCTTTAATTGTCAATGTGTTCACACATAATCTTTATTTATTCGATAATTATATCGCGAGATAATGTAACTTTGTTAATATATTTACACAAATAACCGTACAAATGAAAAATTAAAACTCATTTTTCTCCCAGTTCATGCTTTTATAACTTGCTTGTTCGACAAATACAAATTGTTCATTTAGGTAGAGGTTTGATTTTTTTTACTTGTTTTCCATAGTGTATTTAATATGTTCATGCATGGACTTACTATTGAAGTTTATAGTTTTTTTTTAATATATACATTGAGAGTTTGTTGAATTTCATTTTTTTCTATGCACGAGAAAAAAAAAATCATATTAAATGTAAAATCACATCTAAAAATTCATGCACAGTTTTATGTAGCATATTCTAACGCATATAGAAAAAAATGTTGTAATAAAACTGATTATATTTATTAAAGTAGTAAGGATTTTAAGAAAGTTAAATAAAAAAAAATTAAACTTTAGTAAAATAGGATGTTCTACGAGTTTTTTTTTTAAGTTTATTTATTTTTTAGGATTATTTAATTTTTAGGAAATTTATTGTGCCACCACATATATTACAGTAGTATTCAAAATTGAAAAAAAAAGTTGCAAAGGTACGACGTCCCCTTAATATTTTTAGGTAATTCATTTGGCATAGGTTATTTCAAGTTCATGTCTATTTTTCTATTTTCATACTTTTTTATTTTAGTTGTAGTTTCATTCTGAAAATATTTTTGATTTTGGAACCAACCAACATTTTTTTTTTCGAAATTAACTCAGAATGGGGTCTTAGATCTAAATCAAAAAAATTCAAAAGCAACTACACGCCCAAATATAGACCTTGGATATCTTATACAAATTTGATCATTTAGAAACACGGAAATTCACAGGAGATATTAAAAAAGTCTCCATTTAACAATAAATAAAATAACAATAACAAACATAATAATCAAAAAAAGTTTGAAAAAACACTTCTGTAAATTTTAATGTATTCTCTGATTCCAAATTGATTACTATTCTTGTCTTTCATTTTTGATAACATTCTATTTTCCTTTCCAAGAAAGCTTTCATTATTACCTAATAAACCAAACATTATCATATCCTTATCCGATAATCTTAATAAACTTCATTGTATATGATGATAACGATATGAAATGATGCGAATGATAAATCATTAAATGATATGAAATTTTCGAACAAGAAAGTAAAACTTTAAATCGAAATTTCCTTTGTTTTTAAGATTTGTCGTATTCTATCACATGTTAGGTCATTTCTCACAAACAGTTTGATAAAGAAAATATCGCAACTGAAATTTTTTAAAAGTCTGTTTTCTGATCAACTTTGTTTTCATTTATTAAAACGCATTTGGTGGCGAAAGTCTGTTTTTATTATTTTGCTCAGCAAATTTAACTCTCTTTGGAAAGGTATAAGTATGGGTAAACGTCTATAATGAGTAGATAGTGGTGAGTAAAAATTCCAAATACCTTTTTAATCTATTTTCTGCTAATGAGGTGTAAGTGTACCATTTAATTAAATAACTTGATCTATAAATGAAAGTTACAATTTTAGTGCTAAACTCACTTAAAATTAAGTAAAATTCTCTAAAAAAGGTGCAAATAAATGTACTTAAATTACTTTAAGCTGCATGCATGCAGTATAAATTTATTTAAAATAGGTAGAAAACATCTTAAAATGCATTGAAAACGCGAAATGTTTTCCATCATTACATGGCCGTCACCAGCGGTGATTTAAATGTTGTTATTATTTTCCTTTGCACCTATTCAAAAATTGTATAAAAGAAATTTTCATTTGGTTTTTTAACGTTTTTCAATGTGTTTAAGGTGTTTTTAATCTATAATTTAAATAAACTTTCATCATATGTATGACCATAAAAGTAATTTCAGTATATTTATTGGTACTTTTTAGATAAATTTTTATTTGAATTTAAATGATAAATTTTTATGTAAACTTAAATAAATTTTTTAAAAACCTTTTTGTTACTTTTTTAAACTAATATATATAAATACATAAATTGCTTTCATTAGCTATCTTTTATGCATTAAAAAATGTGAAACAATAGGATTGACACTTTGCAAAAATTTCTACATGTCCCTGCATATACTAAGAGCTTTGAAACATTTCATAAATATTTAAAATCGGATTTTCTATTGTTGTACATTAATTTAAAATAATTCATGTAAATCAGACTTTAGTTAAACTATTTTATTAATGCATAAATATATCTAAGTTTCGACAATTCCTACTCATCGTGTATTTTTGATTTCATTTATAATAAGGTATTTCTTCGTTGCAATTTTCTGAATGGTATGTCCTATTTGACTAAATTATAGCATGAGTTAGTACGATAGGATGTGAATTAATGTAGTTACCCATTCTTTTTATTGCATACACTGCACTATAAATTTGTAACCTTTTTGTCCTTTAACAGAATCTACGTGAATTTAAGTAAATTTCACGTGCTAAGTTGTTAGGATTAGCGAAGCGAATCCTCTACTAGGCTACACAAATTACATTTTGTCGTACCCTTTACAAAAAATCTATTCAATATTTTGGCTTAAAATTAAACATAAAAACAAATTATGATCTGTAGATTTGCGCAATATATATATATTTTTTACAGAATAACCGTAAAAAATGTATTATTTTAATTAGTTTATTTTACATGTCTTTCGATTACGGACGCATTTTCGCAAATAGAAAATGAAACGCGTATATTTTCCGAAGAAAAAATAAATCATGGAGTTGGTAATCATAGAGAGAATCGAGTTTAATCTATATATTTAAAAGACCTGGCTGCTTTTTTAGTCATCAGCCCTGAATTTTCTACTCAACAAATTTTGATAATTATTTTTTTTAAATGGAAGCTATTTATTTGTAGTTATTTTTACCCATTTTAGCTATTTTTTTTAATTTATTTCCATTTTTGTATATTGTTTTGCAAACTTGACATTAAGTTTGGAAATATATTTAATATATATTGATTCAATAATGTAATTACTTTTGCTTTTTTTTAAACCAAATCCATCGGGTCATTTAAACATTTCATTCGTCGAGTTCGACGGGATTCCAATCGTTAAATAAATAAAAAATGTCCGCATCAAATGCCTTTTACACATTTTTAAAGTGTTATATGATTTTCTTTTGTAAAGTGGAACAAAGAAAAACTGTAAAAAAGTACAATAAATTTATATGTTATAATGTTTTGCAACGAAAATATTTTTATTTATACCAGTCTTTTATAATAAAAAAGAAAAACTTTTAGTTATTTCGCTAAATTTACATGTCTAAACTTAAAATGCGCCAAAACATAAAATAACGTTTTTGCTTTATAAGGATGTAAAAATAATATAAAAAAATGTTGTTACTTTCAAATATTTATCTTATGAAATAAAGCTTCGCGAAACCAAACAAAGCATGGCTTTTGCTAGTAATATGTAGTGGCGAGTTTTCTATTCCGTATGGATTTTACAAAACGTTATTCAAATTTCAAGTAATGTTATGTTCAATAGTGAAAATATAATAATCTTTTTTGGAGAATGGGTTTAAAAATCATTAGCAACGAAAAAATACCTTAAAATGGTTTATTTCTTATTTTTAACCAAAATATGCGAGCTATTGTGCGGCTTACAATTCACAAAATTCTGTTTTTTTTTTTTTTTTTTTTTTTTTTTTGAAAACAATAATAGACATAGAGTGTTGCCATACACGGAAGGAAAGGAAAAGAAACATAAATTGCTTTGGAATAAATGAGATCAAAGAAAAAACAGTTTTAGCTCGACGCAGACGATGTTTACCCAATTAGAGAAACATCTGTCTACACAATCATCACACGGATATTTCTTATTTTTTAATGAGATAAAATAAATAGACATCATGCAACCGATTACATTTTTTTTAACTCAAAGAAATACTTTTGATTCTGAAAATTATAAATAAATTCCTACTGAAAATTTCGAATTGCTGTCGAGAATAATTTTCCTATAAAAAAAAAAAGAATCATCACAGTTAAAAAATAGGGTTATGTTAATTTACAACTGATTGTTGTTATTAGTGTTTGTTCAGTATACATTTTTTTAATTTTACAATCATATAAGAGCGATATCTATTATCGTTAGTATAAACACAAGAAAGTAATCGGAATTCTTTTATCTTTTATTTATTTATTTAAATTTATTATTATTATTATTATTATTGTTATTATTATTATTATTATTATTATTATTTGTATAATATAAGTTATACACCACCTCCAGCAGAATGTCATAATTTATGTTCTTCGGACATAAGAGCAAGGCACAGTTTATTATGGTGTGGAAGTCATACAATATTTGCCAAAAAATAATACTATTTTAATATACATAGTATGTGTACAGAGTAATGTACAATGTATTAATTATATGTACAGAGTTCATGTAGATCAGCGGTTCCAAAATTAGGGGTTGCAACCCACTGGTGGGTCGAAGCGGCTATTTTAGTAGGTCGCGGAAACAATCCAAGTTTGTCACAAAAATATATTTTGTATTTCATCTGCTAAAAAATATAACAATTTCAATAGCAAATAACATTTCAAGGGAAATTCCTTAATTTCCACCTGAAGAAATATACGAACAGAATATCCGGAAACATCTAAATGAGCTTTAATTTCCTTAATGGAGTTCAACACAACCAAGGAGTTAAGAGTAAAGATTTTTCTTTACGCAACTCAACGTACTCATGCAAACATGCTTTTTGTACTTGGCTGTTTTTGAAAAACAAGTATAGAAAAAACTGTGTGTTGAAAGTGAATTAAGATTGAAATTAATAAGTTTTAACATTGATATATATGCTTTCATCGGTAAAAAGCAGTGCCAGAGAATGCACTGATTATAAAGTTATGTTTTGGTAGTAATTAAATGTATTTTCAATTATCTTTTTAGTTTGTGTGTTCTGTTAATTATTATTCCACTTACACACGTTGGAATTACGAATTGTTGTTTTCATTGATAGTGTACGAAAATTTGTCCTTTTTATTGGATAGGTTAGCCGAAAGCTTGTGAATCTCACATAGCAATTTTTTCATCCTGATAAACACCATTATATCAAGTAGGTCGCAATTTTTTTTTTTTACTTAGACGCCGGTCGCTTATCAATAAAGTTTGGGAACCGCTGATGTAGATGATCGACAAGCAAATTTCCAAATCTTGTGTGAAAATATGGTCAGTTTCTGTTTCTACTGATCAGACCTATATTTATGCGCATTGTATAATAAATCAGCTTGTTTCAACTCTTTCACAGTTAGTTTTAAACACTTTATGCGACATACAGTCTCCTAACTCCTTTATAGAATCATATCTTAAATTTACATAAAAACTTTGCCATTATTGTTGCCAGATTGTATGTTTTTCTTGTAAGTTGTATGTTTTTTACTGCT
Source organism: Maratus speculifer (assembly GCA_964019185.1). Taxonomy (NCBI): domain Eukaryota; kingdom Metazoa; phylum Arthropoda; class Arachnida; order Araneae; family Salticidae; genus Maratus; species Maratus speculifer. The sequence goes on along the minus strand of OZ025294.1, from coordinate 293,331,032 downwards.
TTTTTTTAAACTCAAAGTACGGTGGACATTTAAACATGTCCCGTACGCCTATTTCATCCATCTTTGTACCACATCTTACTTTTGTTAGTAAAAAAAAAATCTTTCTGAGTTTGCTTCAAAATTTCGTATTTTCCCAAAAATAAATTATACACATGCGCATTAGATTTAAAATCGGGATGTTTTATATCAGAAATACAAAAATCTTGAAAGAGCTGTTAATATTAACTATGCATTTGTTGTAGCATTAGACCATCTGAGCTCAACCTTATTATAGATTGTAAATATCTACATTATGGAATTTTTAATTTAATATACATGTATCTTAAGTTTAAATATTTTGTTTCATTTATGATGTCTCTTTATGCTTGACCCCTTAATTGTCGAGTCCGATACATCCACGGATAAATTTTTACAGGACGTCCATTGTTAAAATTTTCATGAGTATAATTGAATTGGAAGATAATTTGATTTATCTTAAAATTCAAGTAATATTTCATTTATAATAGAAAATATATGAATGCAAAATTCGTTAAATAATGCTAATAAAATAGTATAATACAAATACAAGTGGATATTTTTAAAATTAATTAATTAATTATAGTCACTTTTTAAACAAACTCATTGATGGAAATACTACTGACACATTCAATGTAATTTAGTATGGTACAAAAACATAACAGAGCGATAAAACCAAAACAAACCAGTGTCAATAAAAATATTTTTTTTCTTTATGAGATAAATATAACGACCCTAAATAGCATATTTCAATAGGTTTGACCTATTTCTTTTTTTTTAAATTTAAATATGTTACTTTGTGGATTTGAATCACACTTTGTGTTTCTTAATGCTGACATTTTAATAAATGAATGCATGAAAACTAAAACAATAACAAGCAAACTTCAGACTATAAAACAACTAATCATGCTTGTCATGAGAATAAGTATAATTTCTTTTTATTCAAATTAAAATGTCTCTTTTATATTTGATTTACCCTAGTTTAAAATAAATCAAGACATTACTTTGCATAAATTAGTAATAAATTTCCTTACCATTTAATAGATATGGTTTTGTTTCTACAGGGACGATATTCAACAGGTGTAGCGAGAAATATTACATTCAAGAATTGGCATGGACGGAGTTACTGTCATCCGTGTGGTACGTCAAATTAAAATAGAGAGATACGTAAGTAATTCAACCCATCATTGATTTTTTTTCCATTTTCAATGCATTTTCAATTTGACAACACAGCATAAATCGTTTATAGTAAGCTTTGAGGGGAAACAAATCCCCTATTCCTGTGAAAAATATATAGAACAAGTTTGTTGGGTATATTTGCAAATAAAATCCCTGCCGGCTAGGTCTAATAGCGGAGTAAGATTTTGAAGTTAAGTACTAATTTCACTATCAAAAACTAAATCAATTTCAGAGATAAACACTGTTTCTTCAAAAGAAAATGTAAGGACCTAATCCTTTTGTGAAAATTCTAATCTAGACGCTTACACACACGCATATATGGAATCAATTTAAAAAAGACAAACACAAATTCAGAGAACCTCTCAATGTTAAAGTATCTCAATATTTTCATAGTCGAATTTTTATCATGTTTCAATACGTTTTTCAAACTCACATGACGTAACATATTCTCCTACTGACGTCCATTATACTTCCAATATATATTCTTTTATATAATATTCTCTTTAAAAAAATCATTTATTAAATTATTTCTTTCTTTACATGAAAATCTTGCTGTAGAAAAGTTATGAAGCACTATTCATTTTTTTTAATTCGTCAAACTATTTATTTTATTTTCATTTTTCACGTGGAAATTTTGCAATAGAAAAGTGACGTAATATATAAATAAACGTGAGAATTTTATTGTGCTTTTTACTTGTTGGCAACTGCTATAACAAAAAGTGTTTATTTTTTATTTTTTCCTGCATTTTCTGTAAGAGCTGGTTTTATCTGAATCATGTTAAGTTAGTATTAAAAACTTTTAACCGCCCCCATTTTCACATCTTTGGGTCACTATTGCCAATTTGTAATCTCCACCGAGATATTAGCGTTCTGAAGGTTTTTTGCGGGTTTGAAGACGATCTGTTGATATTTGCGACTTTTGCCGTGCGGTAAAATTTAGAACATATATACATATATACAGCGTGTTTCGCTACCAGACCGACAAACTTTGAGGGATGATAGTAGACACGAAGACAAACATTATTAAATAGGAAACCATGGGGCGCAAACGTTTTCTGTAGGAGCTAGGGGCCATTAAAATTTAAGGTCCAAAATTTCAAATTATGATAAAAAACTGAAAAAAGGGTCGATTCGTTTGCGGTTTTCATTAAAATTATTTTTTATATCACGATTTTTTAGGAAACATTTTAAAGATTACGTTCAAAAATTGTCGATAGAGGACGCTTTAGACTGTAGAGTAGCGAACAACTACTTTTTATCGTTATTTTGTACATGTGATTGAAATTATTCTAAAGTTTAGACTTTAACTTAAATTTTAAGCGCATAGTCGGAAACATTGGGATTGGGTAACTAGCTAAAATTGAACTGTGAACAGAGGGAGAGATTTTAAACGCTCATAAGTATTGGACAAACAAATCGATTTCGTTGCGGTTTGCGTGTAAGTCATTCCCTTGGTAATTATTTTATTCAAAATGACGTAAAGTTTTGGTGTCCTCATTTTTTGATAGAGGGCGCTCCTCACACATCTCTGATATTTCAATGGCATTACTCCTGGTTGTTTTTCTACCAGACCAACATACTTCCAGGAAGTGTTAGGGATACAAAGACGACTCGGAATCACATAGGAATGTAACGTTGAAAATGCCTTTTTCCAACTTAGGGTTAAAGGAAGCAGAGAAAAAAGTAACAGAAACAGCAGAGAAAGAGTTACACGTTAATGTGATAGAAAATAGTTTATTTAAAAGTTTTACTAGAAAAGGTGTTCGAAACTATTACGACCAGAATCAGTCCGGCAAGTTTAACAGCGACGATGGATGGCGCTGCGGTTTCCTTGCGGTAGATGGCGCTAAATGGTAATGCGCCTGAACAGCGATCATTTTGAAGTGATCATTCGCGAACCGGTTCCAAAGGTAGCAGAATGAAGTATTTGAACGATGAACAGCACGTTAGGGCCCCTCCACATTTTACCAATAACGTTTGCCGACCCTTCAAAGTAACATATGGACAGTTGTGGATAGGTCGTGGTGGTCCGGTTCATTGGCCTGCCAGATCGCCGGACCTATCATGTATGGACTTCTTCTGCTGGGGTCAAATGAAAAATTGGGTGTATGCGACTCCCGTAACATCAGTTGAAGACATCGCAGCTGATATTTCTTTATATTCTAGAAAACTATCAGAGATGCCAGAAATCTTTCAAAGTGTGAGGAATTCCACGCGACGCCGCTGTCAAGCATGCTGGACTACTTCTAGTCGTAATTTCGAACACCTTTTGTAGTAAAACATTTAAATGAACTGTTTTCTGTCACATTCACGTGTTGCTCTTTCTCCGCGGTTTCTGTTTTCTTTTCTCTGCTTCCTTTAACCGCAACTCGCAAAAAAGGCATTTCCAACGTTGCATTCCTATGTGATTCCGAGTCGTCCTTGCATCGCTAACACTTCCTAGAAGTATGTTGGTCTGGTAGTAAAACACCCAGGAGTAATGCCATTGAAATATCAGAGACGTGTGGGAAGCGCCCTCTGTCAAAAAATGAGGACACCAAAGCTGTGCGTGATTTTGAATAAAATAATTACCAAGGGAATGACTTACACGCAAACCGCAACGAAATCGATTTGTTTGTCCAATATTTATGAGCGTTTAAAATCTTCCCCTCTGTTCACAGTTCAATTTTCGCTAGTTACCCGATCCCAATGTTTCCGATTTTGGGCTTAAAATTTAAATTAAATTTTAAACTTTAAAAAAATTTTAACCCCATGCATAAAATAACGGTAAAAAGTAATTGTTCGGTTCCCTAGTTAATAATGTTTGTTTTCATGTCTACTATCATCCCTCAAAGTTTGTCGGTCTGGTAGCAAAACATCTTGTATATGTGTGTATATTCATAGATAGATAGATATACTTTTTAGGCGGTTGTGGTTTCGAGTGCCTGGGGTCATACAATGAGAAGTTATGAAGGAATTTTTCAAAAGTAGCATCATGGTAACGACTGTAATAGATAATATTTCTTGTGAAATGGACTCAAAATGCATGGTAAAACTTTGGGCACTTTTCCAGTATCGTGGTCTCTGACTTAAAAAAAAAAAAAAAAAAAAAAAAAAAAGTTTGGCAAAATTTGGATTTTACTAACTGAGATTCTTTGTCACGTGATATAAATTGATATGAAAACAAATTTGATGAAACTTTATTATTATACTAGCGGCCTTCGCCCGCTACGCTGGTCGGTTTATCTAAAGAAAACTTGAAGAACACGAAATGTACCTGTGGATTAGTTGATGCCTTTTAAAGTAATAATTTTAGAGCAGAAATAAAACTCAAAAGACCCCTGACACATTTTGAATTCAAAAGAGAAGCAACTCGCTTTTGGCATGATACCAAAAACACTCTTCAGTAGATTTCTTGTAATTATTTCGTTTCGTCATCGCATTCATGGAAGTTAACTTTTTTAAGCAATCAATCAATTGAGAAACACCGAAAAAAACTGGCGATAAATATATATCAATAAATATAAAAACTTTGTTAAATCACCATAAAAGAAAAAATATACAGGACGCGTTTCGAGCTGCAAAATTACCGCTCGTCCTCAGAGAACCCATAACAAGAGAAAAGAAAAAACAAAAGAAAAAACAAGGCCAGAAATAATGGTAAAAATAAATAAATAAATAAATAAAACAAAATTAAATAAATAAAAAATAAATAAATAAAAGAAAACACAGTAAAAATAAATAAAAGGCAAAAAAAAAAAAAAAATTCATTAAAAAAAAAAAAAAACAATACACACAAGAAGCAGGAAGAAAGAAAAAGGACTTACCATGAACACGTGGAAAGCAGGAACGGTGTAGAAACCCAAAATAGTTGAACAAAATTGAGATGGGTTTCTACACCGTTCCTGCTTTCCACGTGTTCATGGTAAGTCCTTTTTCTTTCTTCCTGCTTCTTGTGTGTATTGTTTTTTTTTTTTTTTTTTTTTTTTTTTTTTTTTTTTTTTATGAAATTTTTTTTGCCTTTTATTTATTTTTACTGTGTTTTCTTTTATTTATTTATTTTTTATTTATTTAATTTTGTTTTATTTATTTATTTATTTATTTTTACCATTATTTCTGGCCTTGTTTTTTCTTTTGTTTTTTCTTTTCTCTTGTTATGGGTTCTCTGAGGACGAGCAGTAATTTTGCAGCTCGAAACGCGTCCTGTATATTTTTTCTCTTATGGTGATTTAACAAAGTTTTTATATTTATCAATCAATCAATTCTTTCAAATTTTTCAATACTCTTAAATCATGCTTAAATAAAGAATTACAAATTTTTTGAGTGAAAATACCAAAAAATCGGCGAGATATAAAATGTTAATTCTTAATCGCTTATCTATCATTTTCCAACCAACCACTTCCGACCGATTTTTTCTCTCTTCTACGAATAGTTAGCCAAAGTTTAGGTAAACATTTTTTAAAAAAAGTAAGTCGATAGTGCATTAATTTTGGGAGATATAAAATATTTACTTGTGGAAACTGTATAATAATAACCTTTAAAAAGAAAAATGAAAAAATTGAAAAAAAAAATTGCACTGTCACTCTCAGAAAGGAATGAGAATTTAGAATCCGGCATCGTTTATTGTAAGATTTTCTTAGAACTCTCGATATTGGAATTCAAAAATTCATTCCTCGAAAATATTGAAAAAAAGGACTGAAAATCGATGTTTCGTGAAAAAATCGAAAAAAAATCGAAAAAATTGTAAATTAAAAAAAATTAGACCGTTAGTCCAGTAAAAAAAACTATTTAAAAAATCTCAATGTTTTTTGTTTGACTCTGTTAAAATGCCCGTGATGGCAATTTAAAAAAAGAAAAAATATTCTCCTGTTATCATTCATTGTTGGTTGACTTCGGGAGGAATTTTTTTCGACCTGTGCGAACACTGTGCAAATGTACAAGGGCAAAGTAATTAAAATTTTAAACTTTTTAATTAATAACTTACCAACTAATTAGAATTTCGAGATGTTAGTCGGCAACTCGGGATCCGGGGATTTTCCCCCTTTAATTCAACACAAATGGACGTTTCTCCGTTTCCGGGATCGGAGGAGATAGCGTCCCATACATACAACATACAATATATATAAGGTCGGATTTTAATAGTGCAGATATATCAGTTTCAGTGACAGACTGAAGTCTACAGAATGCCACAATTCCAAAAACCGCTGGTGTATGTTCAAAATATTTGCTAAATATCCTTATTTCTCAGTTACACCAGCAAATGTGAACACTTGCCATGCACTATTGGTTAATGTTGAATATGTCGAAGATTTGCAATTGCTTATCCGTATATCAGGCGAGTTCAAAAACGTCACAAATGTGACGTAACTTTTTTGTTTATCTTGCTGAAAGGAGTGACTAGCTACGATAAAGAGAGGTAATCGTAACCCTGTAGAGAAGATTTTAATGCGTGACGATGAATAATTTGGATGTAGTTATAAATTTAAAGGGTTAGGGTTTTTTAGGACATGTACATTTAGAATCAATCATAGAAGAAGAACAGATGTTCAGTATTAATTACCTTCTTAATAATGATAGCAACTCTACATGGATAAATTTTAAGAAGTGAAAATTTTAACTTTGGCCAATAAAAACTTACTTAATCATATGATTAAAATCTTATTTATTACAACAAAATAATATTTTATGATACTTTGAGCTGCATAAGAGTCATTTGCTTTTGTGTTTGCATTTATCTGAGCGAGATCAAAGACAGAAAGCAAGCAACTCGGAAAATTGGGAAATGACGTCATAATGCTATCTCGTTGTAAGGCTGAGTTAAAACGGTTCTGGACGCCTTCGGAAAAAGTTACGGATATTTTTTATTTACATTAACAAACATGGTGGCAGCTGGATTTTTGATAGTGCAAAGGGTGTCCTCAGGTGAGAAGAATATGATGTTTTCTATTTTCTCAATTATCACTCTTCTTAGAAAGGAAAGTGTTCCAAACGTCAATTTTTATGTGTACAAGGACGAGATAGCACAAGGAAATTTTACAACACGAGAAAAATACAAACGGGAGCTCCACACAAAAGTTGTGCGAAATGGATACAGCGGGATTCGAAGTCACAATCTCCTACGCTCGCAAGCGTTTAGTGATGTAGCTTTTCTGATTAACAGTCACAGTTGAGCTATCAAATGATAAACAAATCATATCTCCCAACCACGTGATCACTTTAGCCATCAAAATTTCATAGGAAATGTGGGTTACATGGAGTCGGGTAATTTCCGATTCTGAACGCTATGCGGATAGCGAAAAAGTCACGTGGTGTCGGTCTCTGAACGCTGCGGATTCCCCATAGGTAACCCATGTTACAGTCCATGAACGCGCTCTTTATGAAACACTATATTTTGCAATGACAGTATGTATAGGCTTGCTCTCTATTTCTGGATTTAGCTGTAGCTGCTTCTTTCAGTGGCATTTCTTAAGCAGAAATCTCATCTGTAGAATATAATTTACGTTACATATTACGAACAGACTACCGATATAAAGCTGCTTGATGATAAAAATTTCATTTAAGTCTATAAAAGTCGACGTTCTCTATTGCAACAATAAGTGGCAATATATTTCGGCCGTCTGTATGACCACGATCAACATCAGGGACTTGTTTTCGTGTGATATCAGCAGCTTGAACAGGAGAATTTTTTTTAAGTTTGTAAAATTTTCATTGCTTGCAGTAAACGATTCGCATTCGCAGCCGCTTTTTTAACAAACAAACTCGGGTGTTTGTCAAGGTTTCATATTAAAACGTATTAGATTGCAATATTATTCTTTGGAATGCGGTTTTCTTTATGGCCACAGTTCAAATTTTCTTCAAAATTATTAAGAATTTCTTCAAAATGTTCTACGGTTTGAAAAGTATTAGCTATTTCTTTAATGTCTACTCCGGTTTTAATATGTGGTATTTGTACTCTAGGCAAAAATTAAACTGCTAAGTCTCTTTTTGATTTAATGAAAAACATAGCTTCAGAAGGAGTCTGGCGTATTCTTTCGCGGCATATAGTGTACTTTTCAAATTGTACAAAGGACCATTTATTTTATTTATTTTATGACCGTTTTACAACTTTCTTGTTCAATAAATACTAAGGTTTTTTTTTTTTTTTTTTTTTTTTTTGCGAATTTAGACAAACGTTTGAAACTTTTAATCTTGCTCTCCGTGGTATTTTTGTACTTAAATTTAACACTCAAGTCTAAAGTTTGATAAAGTCTAAAGTAAATAATTTAACACTCAAGTCTAAAGTTATTATATAAAAAACATATTTAAATTGCGAGTCTGTTGAATTTCCTTCATTTTTCCATATATACGAGGAAAATAAACCATATTAAAATTAAGAAATCCCACATATCTAAACGTCTATGTACAATATGAAGTATTATGAAGTATATTCTAATGAATATGGAAAAAAATCGAAACAGAAACAGTAAAAGTAGTAGAGATTTGTAAAAAGTTCATTTTTTTAATTATTTTTCAGTAAATTAAGTTGATCTACAAGATTTTTTTAGTTTTTTTTAATTTAATTTATAGTACTAAGTAATGTGAAACCACTCACATTACTGTATTATTCATGATTCGGGAGATAGATTGAAAGGTCTTCTGTCCCCTTAAAATAATTAATTTCTGTGAATCAAATCGTAAAAATTTAATTATTATATATATTCAGGTTAATTGAATTGTGTGGAATTTAGGCTTCAAACATGGGTATTGCACCCAGAAAAAGAATTGATTAAAACTACAAAACAAGTTTTGTTGAGTACATTTTGGTGCGAATTTCTAGTTAAAGTAAAAAATCGGTTTTGTTTCTCAGACAAGAAAAATATTGTTAACACTCTTATAAAATTTTAACAAAATTTCATCAATTTTATATGAGTCTTGCTAAAGTCATGTATTTTAAATTTGTAATTCCAACAAAATTTTCTTGTCTTTGCAAAATTTAAATTGGTTTAGCCCTAACTCTCTCACGTAATTTTGTTTCATTGACTTATGTAGCTTTAAAGGATTAACATAATTTTTGGATGATAAAGACGTTTCAAATTGAGACGGATTATTATTATTATTACGTTATTCTGCATATTGGATGAAAATTGTAGACGAAAAATTGCAAAAAAAAAAAAATAATAATAATAACAATATTTTTGTTTGTTTATTCAAACAAAATTTCCATTGACCCATATTTAAAGGAAAAGGTTTGCTGGACCAAACAAATTTTTGTGTATTCGACAAAACATTTTTCTGGGTGTGTTAATGAGAAAAACAAGTTTTGATATCGCATTAATATGTAGATGACCCCCTAAGTAGATTTTGTTAACATAATTTAAAAGTAGACTTTATTTGAAATCGTTTGGAACCAGTAACTTTCGACCAAAACAATTCCGTTCAGAGTTTGTAAGGGTTGTTTACTTTTTCTTTCCACGAGTGACCTGGAGAATTCTTATACTTTACAATAGTATAGTATTTGGTCTGTTGATCTTATTCGCTTTGTTAGATTTAATTTCATATTCTTAAAAATATTAAACATTTTATATAATCATCTGGAGCAGTTAGATAGTGCAATTGCCCGTGAATACTTTGTATTGTACATTTTTGCAAGTTTGTACTTTGTATTGTACAAACATACAGTACGTATGTTTGTTTTTTCAGCTACAAAGTGTATCTACTTTGAATCCTCCTTATTAGAAAACCCATACAAAGTTTTACATTCAATTAGACTTGAGAAAATCAGTTCTGTATACTAATTTGGCTGACATTACATTATATTCCGTATTTGAGATGTATTTGCCTTAACCCCTTGAAGGGCGGTGGTATAAAATATATATCATTTAATTTTAATTGAAAAATGCCACTTTGACACCAGAATTTTGAAATGAAAATTTTAAATTTATCAAGTACGCAAAGATAAGCATTTATCTATTCTGAAATAAATTTGCTTTTAAATTCTGGTGTCACTCGATCATTTCAGAATTTAATTAATAGAAGTGCTTTGCCCCTCAAAGGGTTAAATAACAATTATACGGGTTATGTTCACAAAGTTTCAAAACTGGTTTAAGAATACAAAATTTATTAAACATTTTTGTACTGTGAACTAAAATTCTTCGACATAGGACTCTTGGGCATCAACACAGGATTGACATCGTTTTTTCTATTGTTTATAGTCTCCCTAGAAGTATTCGCGCGAAAGGTTGTCAAGAATCCTCGTCGAAGATGTCTAGATCGCTCGAATGATATCGAACAGCTTCTTTTTCAGGTCTTTCTTGACCCGGGGGAACAAAAAAAGGTCTCTGGAGCTGAGATCAGTGCTGTAAGGAGTTTGCGACAGTATAACCAAGTTTAATTTAGTCAAAACTTTGGTGGATGCGATCGACGAGTTAGAGGGCGCATGGTCGTGGTGAACAATTCAAGGAAGTGTGCCACTCCGCACTTTGACATTTCGTTTCAGGATCGTACTGATAGACTGGTGTCTCATGACCATTAACAAATTTATCTAAAAAATTGGATTCGTCTTTCTTTCTTTCTAACCGATGACCAGGCCCTTACCTGCCGAGTTACCTCAGCTTAACGGGTTAGATACCTGGCATCGGGGCGGGTGACCGCCTAAATGCCGCGTAGCGGCAAAAAACATGATTCCTTCGCTTCGCGCTTCATCACATCTGCAGTACTTGCTTCTCAGTCTAGAATACTTTGTTTTGACGGTTGCTTAACGTTATATCCTGTTGTATGTATTGCAAACGGCTACTCAATTTGGTCTCGTAATTTAGAACCTTGATCAGATGACGAGACCTTCACCTGGAAAGGCACCTCCAGAGGTATAATTCACAGGTAACTTGGAGGACTTTGCACCCACGACGGATTTTACATGCACCAGGCGCCATTAGCGTACATGACGGAATTTTAGCCGGCAGATAGCCTGAGTCCTGTAACCAAATGCTATGAGTAAAATGTTCTGCCAACTTGGACACCGTTGCCCAACCTACTTGGGAATCTGGAGCCTAATAGTTGATGCGTACTTGTCAAATGAAAATGGTAATTTAGAGGGGAGGGGGGGGGAGAAAAACCAAAAGAGGGGACTTCGCAAATAGACAATTTGCACCGTAATTAGCTGAGCTGAACTGAACGGCTTTGAGCTGAACTGAAAGGCAAACTTAACTTTGCAAGGGGGATGAGACTCCACCATTCTACCGTACCAAACCGGGTTAAAAAAAATTAAATTAAATTTAACTGGCTCCGTGGGCTTTCCCATTGGAGCCGGTCCGGTAGCTCGTACAGAAAGCACATATATAGAGAGAGGCGGTTGTCAAAGAGAAGATATAAATAATAGAAACCTTTTTTTTTTTAGGCGTTGGGGAATTCCTAGGCCTTTTTTATTTTTAATTTTTTTTTAAATTACACATTACAGTGAACGGACAAGCAGTGCCGGAGGCGGTTGAAGCTTCTTACTATGTCATTTTGCACAACTTGCTGAACCGATTGTGAATTTTTTTTTTTATGTTTGCAATTCATATGTTGCGGGGCTCCTGTTGCGGGCCATGGTTACAGCTGATGTTGTGCGACTACCGCACACTGCGGAATGACATAATACAAAGACAGACAAATTAAAATTTTTTAAATTGGCGATAGGAATAAATCCTAAGCCTTTTGATTTTTTTTTTAACATACAACATTTAACATATGACAATTCCTGAAAATAAGACAGTTAATTAGTTGGGGTAGTGCTGTCCACTGGGGTGGTGTGTACTTACTTTATTCGTCTTTCATTGTGATATTGTATCTATGTTTTCTGTTAACCATCTTATGACTACTTTGCTTTTGTTTTGTATATATTTATTGTTTGCTAGTTGCTTATGCCAGAGTTCTTTATTGTTTGGCGTGATTTTTGCCAGATGGAATGTTTGTGTTAGCGGGCAGGCCGTTAGGTAGTGTTTTGAGGTTCCCAATTCTCCGCATGCACAGTATGGCGTGTTTTTGCACTTGAATCTTTTTAAGTATTTTGGGAAAGCCCCGTGTCCTGTATAAATCTGACTCAGAAGTTTGCAGCTAACTAATCTGTCTGTACTTACTTTTGGGAAATATTTATGTGTTGTCCTGCCCGTGTCCCCGTAATCCCATTCGAACTGCCACTGTTTTATTATTAGCTCTTTTATTGTTCTTTTAAGATTTGATATCGGCCTTACCAGATCGTATGGTAATTGTTTTATTTTGTTTTCTGCTGCTAGTTTGGCTATTTCGTCGGCATCCTCATTGCCTCGGGTGCCCACATGAGCTTTAACCCAGCTAATCTTAAATTTGTTGTCTGAGAGTTTAATCATTTCTAGTATATCATTTACTAATTGTGTTGTGTTGAATGGTTTACTCAGTGCTTGAATTGCTGACATGCAGTACGAACGGATGCTATAATCCAACCCTGTACTGTTACCCCATTTTGCTGCTTCCAATATAGCCAGCTGTTCGGCTTGAAAGACACTGTTGAACTTCCTTAGAGGTGCTGACCATGTATGAATTTTTTGTCATTTCTAAAAGCTACGAATGCCGATCCCGTAACGCCTGATTCCAATTTTGAACCATCTGAATAGATATTTATGTCTTTTGGGTTTTGTCCTAATCTTGGTTCAACTGTGTCTGCTGGGTTTGTGGTCCACGCGTTTATTTTTTTTTTTTCGTAGTCTGTGTGGTTGATTACTGACCCGTATAAGTTAACCGATTCCCTCAGTCTTGATACTGTACCGTATGTAGCCTCGTATTTTACTTGTAGATGGATTGGAATCAGGCCCGCTAGTACCTGGAGGGCCGCGGTGGGGGCTGTTTGATATGACTTAACAATCGGTAGCAGGAAGTGTCTTTGGCAAGAGGACAGCACCTCCTTGCTCCTTGTGTTTAGATTGTGACCCCATATTGGGGCAGCATAAGTTAGTGTCTTTTCAACTACTGTCCTATACCAAATCTTGATAATTTCTGGATTAAGCCCCCAGCTCCTCGAGGCCATTTGTCCCATCAAGTTAAATGATTTTCTTACTTTAGTTCCTTGTGCTTGACAGTGTGCTAGCCAATTTAGATTTTTATGTATTATGAGTCCTAGATATTTTATTTGCTCTTTTCTTTCTAGTTCTTTTCCGTTAATTTTTATTCCTTCTATTTTATAAGAGTCCTCTGTTGGTAGGTTCCTAGTGTGTGTTCTGTTTAGGTACAGAAGCTCTGTCTTGTCCCAGTTGAGTGATAGTTTGTTTTCTGTGATCCAGTTGTTAAATTCTTTGATGATCTTATTGGCTAATTTAGTATGTTTGGTTTTAGTTAGAGCTCTTAATATTATGATGAAGTCGTCTGCAAATGCCTGTATTCTTACATTTTTACCCCCATTCTTTTTTTAGCGCTGTGTCTGCTATAATGAGCCATAGCAAGGGTCCGAGGCAGCTTCCTTGTGGACAGCCACCGAATGTTTCTTTAGTTGCATTTATTCCGTTTTCTTCTATTGTGACATACCTATCAGAAAGAAAACTCAATATCCAGTTCGTTAAATATGTGGGATTTGGTGACCGCTTTAAGTTTTCTGAGATTATTGGCCATTTGATGTTGTCAAATGCACCCTTGATGTCCATAGATATTAGTAATGTTTGGTACCCATCTATTTTATCCTGTTTTATTGTTTTTATGAGATTATTTAGAGCATGTTCACATGATATTCCTTTTTTGAAACCATATTATTTATCGCTCCAGTGTTTATTGACAGTTATCTAACTGTCAATAAACACTGATGAGATATTCTACCATGTATTATTCTTTCTAAGATTTTACTAAACGCTGGAAGTAAGCTAATTGGCCTATAATTTTTAGGATCTTTAGGGTCTTTACCCTCTTTGTGGAACAGAACCACTGTACCGATTTTGAATGATTTTGGAAAGTAGTTATAATTTAGGCAGGTGTTATATAATGTTAATAGAAGTTGTGAGGCTGCATTGTGGATTCTTTTTATTAAATTATAATCAATGTAGTCAAAACCTGGCGCTTTGTTTTGTTTTATGTTTTTAATTATTCTTTTTAATTCTTGTTTCGTTATTGGAGGTGGGAATTCTTCCTTTTCTTTTGTCTTTTCCGGTATTAGTTTGTGTTCTATTGTTGAGTCTGTTAGGTAGAGATTGTCAATAAAATGGTTTAGTGTGTTTTTGATTGTGACTTCTTTGTCATCTGGCATTATATTGACAAGCCTTGAAGGGCTTGTTTTTTTTCCTGACGCTATCTTGTATTGTAAGCCGTAAGTGTCATTGATTTCGCTGCAGAATGTTTTCCAAGAATCGCGTTTTGCTTTTTGTACTATTTTTTTAAGTTTTGCCCTTTCTTTTTTATATTCTATGTGTAATTTCTGTTTCGTTTCCCCGTCTTCTTGTTTTTGGAATCTTCTCCTAATTGCTCTGACCCTGTTCCTTGCTATTTTAATCTCTTGAGTCCACCATTGTGGTGCAGTTATAACCGGTTTTTTCCTTTGTTTGTAACATTTAAAAGCGATTGTTTTAATTTCGTTTTGGAGTCGTAAAGTTATGCTATCTAGCTGGTCTGTGTTGGTTATTCTTTTAAGTTCTTTAATGTATTTGTTTTTTATTTGTTTTACTGCTTTCTCAAATTTTGCATGTTTTCCATAAGTGGTTTCTAGTCTGTGTCTTTGGTAGTGGGTGTTGTCGTATTTGATTTTAAATTTAATAAATTTATGGTCGCTGCCCGATTCATTATCACTCACTTCCCAGTCCCTTATTTTAGATCCGAACTCGTTTGTTGCTATCGTTAAATCAGGCCATCCTTCTATTTTCTTTTTATTTCTTATTGTGCTGAATGATGCTGGTGCCCCTGGTGGATTCTGGACGAATAGCGAGTTTAGGAGAAGAAAGTCTGTAAATTTTTGCCCTCTGTCATCTATGTTCGCATATCCCCATTGTTGTGAATGTGCGTTGAAGTCTCCCGCCAGTAGAATTTCGCCCTTTGCTACTTTCAGGACATCTTCCACTTCCTGAAGTACTATTGCGAAATCTGCTGAAGGGAGAGCGTATACGTTTATGATTGTTATTGTTTCTTTTTTGTTTTCTAATTTTATTGCTGTTGTAAATTCTTTTTCTCTATTGTTATTGGGTTTGTACCTATGTTTGTTATTATTGCTGATCTATTGTTTTTGGTTTTAGTTACTTTCCGTGCGCTATTGTGGCTCAACCAATTTTCGACGAATGTCAATAACACACACTCATTCCATTGACAATCTATTCATTGCAGTGTCTCGGAGTAAACTGACACGCATGCGCTCCGTTAGATGACACCCCACACAGCTTCACCCTGTCGGTAAAACGGGTATTTGCACCTGTCCCTGTTGAGGATATAATCAGTCTTGACGTTTTGTGAACACATCCTGTATTTCATATTATTTTTAATTAATTTTGTGTAAAAAAATCATAATGATTTATCAACTGAACTTCTAATGGATTAATTGAGAAAATTAGTTATCTTTCAGGGCGTTATAAACGAGGATCCAGTTACTACAGATACTACTCCTCTTGTAACTCCAGCACCTCAAAGAGTTTTGCCACCGCCTCCTAAAAAGAATGAAAGATGCGTCAGTAAGTTGTCATTTATTATTTAACAAATCGGTAACTGTGATTACAGATCGCACTGAGGGTTTCTTTTAATATTTCTTTTAAAATAACTTATCCTTTAATTAATAAACCCGAAATGTTAATTTATAATTATTAAGTTCTTACATCGATAGTAGCATTAGTTGTGAATTACTGTAGCCTCCCGTTTAACTGATCGAAATGGTACCGAGGTTAGCAGGTTAAGACAAAAACGGATTTAAGCGGTGAATTAATGAAAACAACTAAAATAATTATCTTCGTAATTTAATTGATTAAATTGAAAAAAAAAGCATTTAGTTTTTCAATTTGTGTAGTTTTAAAAAATTAAATATCTTCTATATTTCGTAAAATAAATACTAGTTCCAGTTAACTGAATTGAACAAAAAATTATCATTAATAGCAAGTAATGAAAAATGTTTAATACAGATTAAATTGTGGAAAATCGTGTCACGCACATTATATAAAGTTGTATTGCATTATGTAAATTTAAGTTAATCAACCATAAAGAAATCATTAATCATCTCTATTGTTGAATATAAGCAGGGTTGCGGAATCGGGGGAAAAAATGTCCGACTCCGGAAATTTTATCGACTGCGACTCCGACTCCAGACTGGCTAAAGCATTTGTGCTGCTCTTGATTTAAAATTTCAGGAAACGCAAGAAAAATAGGGCGAAATTTTCACTATCTCAATACTTTCAATCACAATTTATTATTAATTTAATTCTTAAAGCTTTAACAGAAAAAGGAAAATTATATGTCTTCTCTTTTAATAATTTTCAATTTCACGTGCCACAAAACCCAAAAAATCAAACTTTCGCAATTTAACGAAAAAACAAAAACAGAACTTTTACAATTTCGGTCCGTGGACTTGGAAAAAAAAGAAATCTTTACAATTTCGATGTTAATTATATCCTCTAGGCAGAAAAATTTCGATGAAAAGGAAATAAAAATAATAATAAGGATGAAAATTTTACTAGTTCTGAAACGAAACAAATCTTCAGAAATCTCAGTATCTACACTGTAAAAAAACGGACGATTTTACGCAATTATTACTGGTAATCTAAAAACCAGTACAATTTGCTGTTTTTTAACGGAAAAATTACAGACAATATTCCGTTTTTTACGAGTTTTTCTCGGAATTTACGGAAAATTTTCCGTAAAAAACAGTAAATAGTACTGGCGTCTAGATTACCAGAAATACTTCAGTAAAATTGTCCGTTTTTCACAGTGTACTGGAGATTTTAATTAAAAACTGTTTTCATCTACCGTGTACACTGGGTAGTAAAATGGGAATCTTTAACTTGGGTAGCCCGATATAATTCAAAAATAACACTAATAATTCTTTTTTTGGATTTAAAATTACACATAATTGGTTAAATTTCATTTCAAAGTATGTAACAAAGAAAGCCGGGTTCAGAATCGGAGTCGGCTTGTTTTAAGCGACTCCGATATTTTACACACATATCTCAGCACCGAAGTTTGTAAAAAAAAAAGCGTAATAAGTTTGCATTAACAACAATTTAGAACTTCTAATTTTAACTTCGGAGAAATAAAATTTAAAAATCATTTATATTTTTTTGAAAGGAAGTGATTGTTACTGCTTTTAGATGATTAATTACTCTAAAAAAAGCAATAATAAGAGGAATCGCAAAGATATGTCACCACTATCTTAACACACAAATTTCTTAGTACACAATTCCGTGAAGGAAAGTCATAAAATGTTTTCTTTAATAAAATGTCAAACTTTGATTTTCTACTGCAAACAGACAAACTGAAAAAAACAGATAGTTTCAGAAAAGAAATTGATTTCCATTGCTTTTAAATAACTAATTACTCTATGAAATAAATTACAAGGTGAATCCTTTAGATAAATCACAATTGTTTTATGAAATAAAATTCTACGAATAAAAATCGCAAAAAAGCTTAAAATGTCTGCTTGCGTAACGATTTTGAATTTCGGATTTTGACTATGGATTATGGTAGATAGACATTTATCTAAAATAAGAAAAGATGGTCGCCAAGTCCATCATGCATATTTCTAAAACATTCAAATTTTCTGAAACACGTTAGGATGCATTTAGTATAAGATAAAAGGATTTCTATCAACATATACGAAGGCACTCGACTTACAAATGCTAATTTTTTAATGGAAAATGTTAAATAAGAAACATAATATAAGCTTGGAAATTTGATATTACACCATTTTTTAACCACAACTTTAATTTTTTTTTTTTTTTAAAGCTTGGCTCTTTTTTTTTTCGATTTGAAAATTGTTTTTTTAGTTGATTTATAATACTCGGACCTTTAAGAAGCTTCATCATAATATAATGGCACTTATTACATATTACACTTGTAACGGCAAGACACTGTGTGTAAAATCATCTCAAACTATTGTTAAGTCAATGTCCAAACTCTTTTTTAAATTTCTAGTTTGAATTTTAATATTTTTAAATGATTTTGTTTACATAGAATATCTTAAGTCGATGTCTAACCAGATATCTTCGCAAATTTTCAAATTTTGTTTCAACTTTTGTTTTTTAGGGCATTTTCAGTTCTCATTGCGTACCGATTCTAATCAAAATTATTATACATTTTGATGTGCAAAGAAGAAATGTAATAGAACACTGCTATTTTTTACTACAGCAGTCGTGTGTCCTTTAGCGCTAGTGAATAAACTCTCCAGTTTTATTAAAATTACTATCCAAACTATAACTCTATTACAATGGAAGATAGCAGACTCACTTCAACAATTGTATCAGGACATTTACATCTAATTTTTTTAAAACTACATTAGAATAAAATCTTAAAATAGTAGACCTTCTCAAAGTATTTTCAGACGGCAATCATGTAAGAATAATGCAGTGTAATAGTCATTTTCTAAGTATAGAACGTTCTTCCTGGACTTAGCTAAGTCGAACTTCTCTGATATCGTAAATCTTGATCACCTGATGTCAGACGTTTATATTTCTTCATTTTATTATTCGTGCATTCTGTGAGATTACAAAGGAAGTTTTTGGTACTACTTAGTTATCCCGTCGACCAATTTCGCCAAATTATACAAATCGCCAATCTAATAGCCAAATTATACATATTGACGTAATTTTTATTTTAAATAACGAAAAAACAAATAATTAGTAGAGTAATTAATAAAAACACAAATAAAAAGTCGAAATAAAAATAACTTAATGAGTCATAAACAAAAATATCGTATTTAATGTCATTGAATGGGGCATTCACAGTCATCCATTATTGGCATTTAATCTTGTAGTTTGGCGATAGTTTTTTCGTCGACGGGATAACCAAGTAGTTTTTAAGTAAATTTTGGTATTATAAACAACTTAGAATAATTTAGTTATTTAATAGAAAGCCGTGACTAAAATGTAATGATTTTAAATGCTTCTGGTATATAACATTTGTTTTCCTGTTACATAAAAAATCGTAAAACAGAAAACAGATGGAATTACTGATTTATTACTGAATTATTGAATTAATGATACGAAAAGAATTGTATGATAAAATAAAGAGAGATATTGGTGCAAAAATTCAAAATATTAATGAGATACTCAAAAACATTCATATCCATCAAAAAGTGAAAATCCGGAATTTTTATGAATCCCATACTTACATAGAAAGAAAAATTATACAAAATAAATACAAATTGGCGAAGTGAACAGCTTCTTATGAGTTTACTGAATTCTTTTTAAAGGCTTAATCGTGGTTTTATTGTAATATTTCATGCATCTCAATTGATATAATGGATCTTTTAAAATATATTTTTTTTTTTTTTGCAGATGCTTTTCTTATTTTGATAAGTTATACAGTCGGCATTGGCAGCTTAGTTCTTGGTAAGTGAGCTACTACAGCTACAATATTCTTATCAAGTTTACTGTAAAAAAGACGGCTGTTCCTTAATTTACAAAAACGTATAATAATCAAGAACGAAAATACTCAATAATCTCTTCCGAGTCACCGACTATTCTGTTAAACGTTCCTCTACTTTTATAAATCTCTGAGAAATATTTATTTTCTAAATTTAAAGAGTAAATTACAAATATGAATTTTATAGCTACCCGTCATTTTCGGAAACTTCCTTATTAGCTTTTACAGTGCGATAATCAATTTTCTCAAATTGTAAAATCCTTTTTACTTTCTTCTATCTTCAATAGAAGAAAGTATTGTAATCGATTTTTTTCCGACTTCCGGTTTTCGCATTTCGTTTTTACACATTTCAGGGGTCAGAGATTCCAGAAAACATGTTTTTACAAAATGCCTGTCTATCCGTATGCCTATGTGTGTGTCCGTATGTGCCATTCTACCAACAAAACGTGTATGAAGTTATGCATAGAATTGAACCAAATTTTTTGTGAATGTTTTTGGCTGTGGCAAGCAGATCCTCCTTCAGTTTTGAAATATTCCGCCGGAAGGAGGCGCTGCAATCGCAATGTTTGTGCCATTTTCAATATTGTACCAACTAAAAGTATATGAAGTTATGCATCGAATTGAACCAAATTTTTTGTGTAAGTGTATGACTATGACTAGATGGTCCTCCCTGAATTTGAAAAAAAAATCCGCCGGAAGGAGGCGCTGCAATCGCAATGTTTGTGCCATTTTCAATATTGTACCAACTAAAAGTATATGAAGTTATGCATCGAATTGAACCAAATTTTTTGTGTAAGTGTATGACTATGGCTAGATGGTCTCCCTGAATTTGAAAAACATCCGCCGGAAGGAGGCGTTGCAATCGCGATGTTTGTGCCATTTTCAATACTGCACCACCTAAAAGTGTATGAAGCTAGTTCTAGAACTGAACTAAATGTTTTGTATATGATTATTTTTTGGTAAGGTAAGTAGGTCCTTCCTGAATTTGAAAAAAAAAATCTGTCCATCATTCTATTATCCATCGGCTCGTGTAGAAACGGAAATTCTTTTTTACTCCGTTTAATTGACTGACGCAGAAATTTAAGATGAAAATCTTGAGTTGTATAGTATTGAAGTAAAATTATTAAAGCATTAAAATGAGTAACTATTTTTTTTAAATATTAAAATGTACGTATGACATAGAGGAAAGTTTTGGGATTGGCACATCCAACTAGTTTTGAATGCTATCAGTTCATAAATAGATATTTTGATATTTAGAGAACATGTTTAACTAACAAACTTACTAAATTAACAGTATTAATATTAATATGAAAGTTTACATTATTTTGTTACAGTAACATGCATAAATTCAGTTATGCTGCTAAAAATGTTTACTCGAAAATTGTTAGAATCCGAAAAAACTGAAAAAGGGGGGGGGGGGTTAAAAAAAAACAGGTCAAAAAAGGGGTTAAAAAACTGAACACCTTCGCACGAAATTTTTATGTCACCGTTTTTTAAAAACAGAAATTTGTGTCTTATTAAATCGAGAAAATGTTCCGATTAAATAAAGTAAATTTTGCAGTAAAATTTCACTGATGTGCACAAACAAGGATTCTTAAGCCATTTTTGTGGCACGTATACCTGTGTCTCGTCCCCTAGGGTTTAATACACAGTAAAAGCTTACTAGGAAATGTTTCCGAAAATTATTGGCGGCAGCTAATAAAATAATATCTTTTATAAATTCTTTAAATTTCTAAAATAAACTGTTTAAATTGATTTTCTAAAATAAATTGTTTCTGAATCCTCTGTGATTCGGAAAAGGTTAAAATTGATTTTTCGGATACAAAAAACTAATTGATGCACTGTAAAAGCTTATTAGGAATCGATTGTGAAAATTATGGGCAGCTAATAAAAATTTATTTTTATAAGTTCTTTAAATTTATAAAATAAATTATTTTCTGGGGGTTTAAAGACGAACGAGCACTTTTCGGAATTTTCTGTGACTCGTTAGAGGTTATTATGTGTCTGCGTTCATTATTATTGTATAATTTGGTAGATCAAGAAACATTTGACTTTTTTTACAGAGCAATGTAATTTTTAAGTTTTGATTTGTCTATACCATATTTTAAAATTTTAGAAACTTCTATGCAGTATAATCTCGTTACCACGAATGCCTCTAAACAAATTTCATTCGATTTATAAAAAAATCTATTATCTTTATTTTATTATAAAAATATCCACTTTAATGATTTTTTTTTTCTTTTTTTGTAAAATGAAATTAACCAGTGAAGCCCAGAGACTCATTGTAACGATTTATACTGTACTAATTTATAATAAAGTAATTACATAATATTGCCTTTGCTTATTTACGGCATCCCACTTCATTTAAAAAGACAATTTTAGACAAATATTACAGATTGTTTTGTGATTTTATTTGAAATAGAGAGGACGGCAGCGACACAAATGACTAAGAGGTACGTATACGAGTTACGGGATTAAAACATGATGTAGGACAATATTATTAAGACCCACACTAGTCACTTGAAAAGACCCGGATGATAATGTTAAGTCTATGGGGGCGTTATTTTCAAATATCTCGCTCCAAAATTAATATTTTTATATGCTTTTTTTGCATAGGATAGCTGAAGACGATTTACAACCTGCATAATTTTTACTTTTTCAATTTTATTTTCAGATTAAAAAAAATACTTTAACTTTCGAAACTGGTTAGAACCGGTTCTGAAATTGAAGCTATCATAATATAAAAAATATATAACCAAAATCGAAAAAGTAAAAACTAGCCCAGTTGTAAATCATCCTCAGCTGTTTTATGCAAAAAAATTAAAATTTGAGCGAGATATTTGAAAAGAACGCACCCATAGACTTAACATTATCATCCGGCTCTTTTTCAAAGGCTAATGTTGCGTCACGTGCAATTTAAGAAATGACTAGTCTGATTCGGCATATCTTGGTACGGTATGAGCAACGGTGGGCGCCAACTCGCCATTTTTCGATCACTATAGGGTCATTCCATACAAAATGAATAAATTAGTTGTGGCTGACATGTCACAGATTTGAATGAAAATTGGCATGTAAGTCAACATGTTTATTTATGAAGAAATACAAAATAATAGATTTCTGGACAAATTCATTAAGAATGTAAATTCACTTTAAAAGTTGATAGAAAATAGAGTTCTTGTCTACATGCTTTAAATTTCAATCAGTATTATTAGCGTTAGGAATGAAAAAACTATATCATAAATTATTTTCAGATAAGAATGGATACTAAGTAAGAGATTGGCGAAATTTAGGGTTTGAATTTTTATTCCTTACTGAGAAAAAAATATAGAAAATAAAAATTTTTAAGAAGAAAAATCAGTATTTCTATTGCTCATTAAAAATGAAGGACAGTTGCTATAATTTCAAAATTATTTGGCGTTTTAGATAAAAGTATGTGTTTTAAATACAAGAAGTTTCATATATAACTTTTTTATTCCTTAATATAAAAAAATAAATAAGGAGAAAGTAGACGGGAAAAGGCAATATTTCTATTGCTCTTTTACTCATGAAGGAAATCTCTTATATCTTTTCAAATTACTTGATATCAAAGATAAAAGTATCTATTTTAAATATTTAAATGCTACTTCTCGCCTTTTCTTCTTTTCTTTTCTTTTTTATTTTTTTGCTTCAGGCTAATATTAAAAATGATGAGAATTGAAGAATTAATTATCTAGTAATGTTAAATTCTTGTAGATGGCAGCACTATTTTTCCATTGAAATCGTACAACATTTTTAAAAAAGCGCGCAAATTCAAAGGAAGTTTTGCGTGGAATGTAACAAAATTACCTTTTTGAACTCATTTTTTTTCTATGTTAGACATCAAAAGATAATATTGGAATTTTTCTAGACTATAATGGACTCAATTATCTTTATGTCTGTGAAATATTGTTTAATGTCGGAGTATTCCTTTATTTATTTTTTGTTCATACTTAAGTGAGAAAATTATGATTTTGCAATTTTTTTTATAGTTTTTAAGTTTTATTGATATTGAAGGAAATAAATGGTAACTTTCAAACTTGGGTAAATCCATCTTTATGGTATTTACTAAATGAGGCAAAAATTTTATACATGTTTTTAATTCCTTTAATTTTTAAAACGTTTCTAATTTTCTCAAAATTCACCATTTTCAATTTTTAGAACTAATTTAAAATCAATCACGGCGCTACCAGATTATTATTATTAAATAAATAAGGAAATGATTTTTCACGGGTATAATATTATAAGCAAAAATTATTTTTTATAAATAACTTTCAAGATATAAAGCTTCAAACTTGCAATTTTAGACGATTACACACATGCCATTCTATATCACAAGTTTTTTAAATGTCCAAAACTACGAAAATAATTATTTGTCAAGATATTTTGCCGAGCTCAATTTGAATATAAATTGATCCTGTATTAAATTTTATTAAAATCGGTTACCATGGGGCCACGACTTTTATTTAATTTTTGCTCATTTTACGTGGAATGACCCTAAAGTCATCCAGTTATGAGATGAAATGGGTGCCGAGTTAATGGTAAAATAATGTATTTTAAGAATAGTCTGCCTCTAGAGGGGCATCAATTCTCCATTTCAACGGTATTATCACATCATCGAGATACGGCTTGGTACGAAAACCTGGTGTAGGACAAAATTATTAAGTGTAGATTAAAAAATGACTTGTCCGCCTCGGCATTTCTTGGTACAGTATGAAGAGTAGTGGGTACCAACTTGCGTCACTATCACGTCATCGAGTTACGAGATGAAATTGGTGCAAAATTAAAGGCAGGATAAAGTGTTTTAAGAATAATTTGGTCTCTCTTTACATATTCTGGTAGGTACCTTTGAAACTAGAATTTATCTAGTTAAATATCTGATTATGTAAACATAATAGTACTTATCATACATGTCCGCGAAGTTTTTTCCACGAAACTCTATAGAAAAGCGACAACAAATTGGATAAAAAAAAAACTTTTAAATAACCTTCTCAAAATTAATGTAGCAAAAGCATTCGAACTGTAGATTATGAGTAATTGCCTTATTGAAATAATCTGTCGACATTTTTATATGGATAGCATGTGTACTCGTAGAAAAATTAAGGTTTTTATAAAAACAGTTCCAAATTTTGCTAAGTTTTTTGCTTATAATTTTCAGAGTTCTTAATATAAACAATATTCTTATCAGAAAATATGGCAAACAATATTGTACACAATATCCTGCAATCAGAATTAAAAAATAACAGAAATTGTATGAAAAATGAGCAATCTTTATAAATAAAGTTCACTGCGCATGCGTAATTACAATCAGAATATAATCTGCATAATATGTTTGTTAAATGTATTAAAGGACTTTTGTGAAAGTCTCAAAAACATAACTTGAACATTCTGACAATTATCATCGATAGAATAAGCTCAAAATCTGTTGTTTCCAAAATGAAGCAAAAAGATGAGAGGCTGTAACCATGCATCCATTAATTAGTGTCAATATAGAATACACAAAATTGGACATAATACTATTTTTGGGTACAGCCCTCATTTTTTGCTTCATCTTGGGAACAACGGACTTTGAGGTTACTCTATTGATGATAATTTTCAGAATTTTCAAGTTATGTTTTAGAGATTTTTACAAAAGTTGCTCTTTATATTTAGCTCACATAAAATGCAAATGAAATTTTGATAGCATTCACGCATACGCTGTGTAAACTTATTCAGTAAAGCTGCTCATTTTTATACAGTTTTAAGTTGATTTTTTTTTTTATTATTATTCTAATTACAGGGGTTTTGTGTATTTTGTTGTTTATGATATTTTCTGAAAAGAACATTTTTTTATATATATTAAGAACTTAGCAAATTATAAGCGAAAACATTTTTCACAATTTGGGACTATTTTTATTAAAATCTTAATTTCTTTACGAGTATACATGCTGTCCTCATAAAAATGAACACAATTTATAACAATAATTCACTTAGTCGTAATTTATAGTTTGCTGCATTAGTTTTGAAAGGGTTATCCAAACGATATTCGTTCTTTTTCATGTTATTGACGGTCACCTATGGAGTTTCAGGAAAAAAATCTCCACGGTAATGTATGACTTAATGGAAAAAATATTGTTTATATTAAGAACTCTGAAAATTATAAGCAAAAAACTTAGCAAAATTTGGAACTTTTTTATAAAAACCTTAATTTTTCTACGAGTACACATACTATCTATATAAAAATGTAGACAGTTTATTTCAATAAGGCAATTACTCATAATCTACAGTTCGAACGCTTTTGCTACATTAATTTTGAGAAGGTTATTCAAAAGTTATTTGATTTTATTTTTTTTCAATTTGTTGTCGCTCCTCTATAGAGTTTCGTGTTAAAAACTGTTCGTGGAAATGTATGATCCGTACTATTATGTTTAGATAACCAGATATTTAACTAGATAAATTCTAGTTTCAAGAGTTCTTACGAGAATATGTGAAGAGAGACCAAATTATTCTTAAAATACTTTATCCTGCCTTTAATTTGGCACCAATTTCATCTCGTAACTCGATGACGTGATAATGACGCGAGTTGGCACCCACTGCTCTTCATCCCGTACCAAGAAATGCCGTATCACTTAATGTTTCATTACGTTTATGTATCTGAAGTTTTGGAATAATTCCTCATGTATTTTTCTAGATACTTAACAAAATGTCCAAAATTGTAAGTGGCCAGCCACATTTGGCCATGTAGTGAATTAACATCTCTGTTTGATTATTTCAATAGCATTTTAAGCAAAATTGAACATTTAAATGTTAAAATTATATTTTTGTATTTAAAATAAGCTGAAAATTGCGTTCCGTCATTTGTTTTTATTTATGTGATTAAAGTCTTTATAAAAATTGAGAAGACTTTTATTATGTCATTTTCGTGGCTGTTATAAATTAACAAATGAAATTTGAACGTTACATAGAATACGATCTACTATATTGAAAACATGTTCTTTTAAACAAAATTAAAATGTTAGACCTAAAAATAAAAATAAATAAGAATGTAAAAAATGTTTTAGAATAAAAATGTCGTTATGGCATTACATATGCCATGAAATGCATATATTTATATAAAAATTAACTTATGTTTCAAGTTCCTCAAAATTTAACAGTTTTACATGGAAATTCCTTTTTTTTTCTAATAGAAAAAAAATCTTACGTCTTGAAATTTTGAATTGTTTTCCATGGTTACTTTCACTATCTAAGATGATCAAAATTTGACATTTTGCGATATTCACCATATATATTGTTATTTTTAATCATTAATAGTTTCTTTTATGAGTTACTCTAAATTTTGAAATGCAGGTGGTACTTACATAAATGACTGTCCCGACCAAAAGATGGTTCCAATTGGTTTAATCATTTTTGGTGGTATCGTGGTAGTTTCCCGTCTTCTGAACTGTGTGTATGATTGCCGAAGCATATTTGAAGAAGAAGATTTGGAAGATAATCCGCCATGTATGAAAGCCCTAAATGTAATATTTTTCTTAGCTTCGTTAGGAATGTTCATTGCAGGTAAATTATAATTAAAATATTTATTTCCATTACTTGGTTTATCCAATGCAGAATACGTATTATTGACTTATACAGGGTGTATCTAAACTCTTGGGCAAAACTTTAAGGGGTCGTAGTACACATCAAAACAAACAATTATATACAGGGTGTCCGAAAAGTCTGGAAACGGTTGAATAACTCGAGAAATACATAAGAGATTGAAAAACGAAAATACACATGTTAAATATTTTTAAATAAGCTACTCAGTGATACCAAATTTGACGTTCGCAACCGATCCCCTTTAAAAAACAATCTTCCTTTTTAAAGGAGAGACCCAGCTTGTGATATATATATACATATTTTTTTCATGAATCTCTATTTGCATGTAAAGCTTTCCCTGATCCTTAATATCGTTAGTCCATTTTCCATTATTTAGAGAGTTGAAAAATGCTGTATAATAAAATCTTCTAAGTTTGAATCACATACAAAAGATAAAAAAATGTGTTACCGACAAGTTCCCTCCTTAGCAAGAGTAAATGTATTCTATTCTTTTTTTCAGGTATTATTGTATTATTTTGCATGTATCAACACATTTTACCTTTTAAAACAAGATTCCGTCATTGACAGATTTTTTTATGCATTTTATTGAATAGAAGTCTACAGTCCTTTTAAAAACATAAATTTTGAAGTTCAATTAGAAAATAATGGCAATTGAAAAATGCGTACATTTTATGCAAAAATTTTACTGATTTTTCCACACGTCATGATCGCTCAGAAACAAGGTTTTTAATTTGGATTGGGTTGAGGCCAGGAATGAAAATTTCACCCTGTGCAGATCTAGGGAGAACAAAATCAGTTTCAATTGCTTATAGAAAAATTCATTCGACCAGGTCAGTCTGAGTCTTCAGGAAAAAATAAAGCCTGGGTCCGGACTGAAAGAGGTGAAGCCAATCCCGGTTCAGCCCGCCCCAAAAGTCTGGAAAATAAGTCAGAGTTCTGCCCGTTGACTGCGACAGCAAAATAAATCCAATTTTTCAAATGATATATCCTTCTTTACGGCCTCTCCGGGAGAATATAAAATCTGAAGTTGTGAGAGCTTAAATAATGAAAAAACTTGAGAGAGAGAGAGAGAGACATCGGTGTTTTACAAAAATTCCTGAATTAAATCTTTCAGGTGCAGGGCACTTTCATTGTTAAAATGTTGAAATGACTAAACGAAACCACATTTACGTATAAATATTTTTAAAATAAAAAAAATCTATTTTTGCTATACGATATAAGCGGAAAATATTCAAACCAGAATTCTGGTGCCATTGTGACATTCGGTAATCAAGATGAGTGGTTCAAGCAAATAGAACACTGAGCCAAAAAGGGTTAAATTTACTAACTGAAATTAAAATCCAACAGAAAAAAGGTTTAAAAAGCAAATATTAAACTGAATCGGAAGTTTAAGCTATAGAAAGGAGTTATCTACTCGCCTGCAATTTAAACATTTTATTGGGAGCCAATCTTGGTTTAAAATTATCAATGCAGTCTTTTTCATTTTCTTTCCTTTTTTTAGATTATTTCGCATTTTCAAGTCAAAAATTGTAAGAGAAAAATAGTGCAAACTTCGAATACGACTTTTTTATTGTTTTACATTAATGATGTTTCACTAAATTAAAAAAAATATTTTCTTTTAAAAATTTAATTTTTTTTTTTTTTTTTTTTTTTTTTTTTTTTTTTTTTTTTTTTTTTAGCAGATGATCACAGATCGTTAGAGGGTTTCCTTTAATATTCCTTTCAAAACAACTTGTTGTTTAATTAATAAATACAAATCGTTAATGCATAATTAGTCAATTCTTACATAGATGGCGATACCAATAAATTTAATTTTAAAATAATTATAAAATAACTTTTTTTATATTTGAATCAAATTAAATATGTTCAAATCAAATTTATTCAATAAAATTAAATATAATGTTAAAAATAAAATCAATTTTTTTGAAAATTCGAAATTAAAAAAAATTGCGGAGATACAAATAAAATTTTAAATTTCTAAAAACAGAAAAAAAAGTTTACAAAATTAAAAATTTTGCATTATTAATAAATCGCTACTCGTGTTTAATCTAGAAAGAAAATTGAATTCCAAAAAATACTATGAATGACAGTGATAAAAAAATAATATAAATCTTTAAATTGGCAAAAAATGCAAATTTATTTTAACTAAAATCTTAATTTGAAAATTTCAAGTGCTAGCCCCAAGATTTGAACTCGGAACCTTCTGTTTAAGCTATAATGTCTACACGAAAATCGTTCTAATTAAGGCTCCCTTTAAAATTTATAATAGCAAAAATGAGCAGATGACATTGATAAAATTAATTTAATTAAAATAATAGACTTTTTCAAAATTCTACGACTTGTCATGTGACTCGATGTATTCAGCTGTACGTACAAAAATTTTGAAGTCTGTGACTTATACAGCTTTTGTGTAGGGACTGTGTGACGGACAGATAGAGGATAGAGATGAATAGCGTTTCATCAGATGAACAAAACCCCCAAAACAAGTTACATCATTTTGAAAATTTATATTTTCAATATTTTTTATATTAATATTTAAAAAATTTGGAAACAAAATTTTATTTTCCTCTTTAATAAAATAATAATAATAATTATAAATTCGACAGATAATATTTCGAGGTATAATGATTTTAAATTATCCACTTAAGAAAATATAATAATAATTTAGAACGGTTTTTAAAACTTTGTGAGAAATTTTATGATGCGATTTTGTTCGCAAGTTATAAAGTTAGTCATCACAAAAATTAAAAAGTTCAAAGTTCAAAATTCAAATTCATTAAGTAAATTATTTACCTGTTCCCCGCACCTCTTAAAGTAGCATAGTTTTTTGAATTACACGCATTTCAATTTGTGTTCAACTATTAGGGGAATGGTCTAATACCTTACCTGACGAATTATCTAAATGGTCGTATCTCTGAGAATTTTGTAGAGATCAAGATGCAATTTTTGCGTTTAATTCAGAACTGGAGAACGAAAAATTTTGTAATTGGGATTCATTTGGCACAGGTGCCATATAAACATTTTATTTTCGTAATTTTTTTTTAATAGATCACGCGTGGATTCGTAACTTATGTCAGCAAATTTTGCATCTTTTTCTTTTTTTATGAAATTTTGCAACAGGAAGTATGTGTCTAGGGGAAATGTTTAAGAAAACGTCCTTTTGTTTCAATATTTATGAATCAAATGGTATATATATGCATATATATTTATACATGCATATATGTCAATTGCTTTCATATTTATAATGTCGTTTTTCGGGAAAATTTGAAACTTCATTAATATTTATTTTTCTGAAGATAAAAATATTTTGGAAAGCATTTCATTGCAAACCGCGTATTCTTACATCAATAATATGATTTTATATTGAAATTTAGAAAGTTTCAGATAAGTTAGGGCTATTTTATATAGATATATTTATTTGTATATCACTACACATATATATTTCTTTTTGCAATTTTTAGTGTGTTATTGGACCAACTCTTTAAATCCTACTACCAAGCCAGAAGACCGTGGTTTAAAGAATTATTGTGATCCTATTCTCGCTTATACTGCTGGTTGGGGATGTATTGCCGGAATAATATTTTTTGTAATACCTGTATTGTGTGGCTGTTGTGGTGCTTTATGTTCTGCTTGTTGTTCATCTTAAAATTAGAAATTCAGTTATAAATTTTACAAATATGAAATAAATTGTTTGTAAACTTTCTGTTTTAGATGTGCTATAGGATATGAATAAAGGAATGAAGATCTAGGGCAAATTGTATGCTTCGTTAACAGAAAAAAAATTATGCATCAAGTACAGATTATGAAGCACATTCCAAACCCAACACATTCAGAATAATGTAACAAACCGGCACAGTTTAAAAAATGTAAATATTACATCTCATTTCATCATATGGAAACTTATAACGCATTTCAAAACCGAATTTTCGCTGTTTCTATCGACAATCTGAAAATTATCCGAATTTTTCAGCAGCCCTGTATATGATATTGAGATTTGTATCAATTAACAACATGCATTCTAAAATTTTGTTCATGTCAGAGATGCATATATTTCAAAAAATTCACTTTCAATATTTTCCTTTTATAAGGAGAATAGTATGCGGATACTTTTGTGCAGCTCTGTATATAAGGTATAAAACATATAAAGAGTAATAGGCAAAAAACTAATTAAATTTAAAAGCGCATATCGAATTTTAAAGCGTACTATCCAACAGTTTATCAATTGCAATATATCAATCTTTATCAATTGCAAGTAAATCCCAGTATATTTACGGGAGTTAAAGCGTGGAAAGACGTACAGACAAACCGAATGTTTAAGCACTTCTCAATTTTGTTGGAAAGTGCTTAAAAGTCAAATAAATAAATAGAACGATCGTTTATTTATTATCGCTTATCGTGATGTTGCTTGTTCTGCATATAATATTTGATGCATTTAAAGATTTAGAATCAAATTTATTTCATTTATGATAAAATTACATACATAAAGATGAAAAATAAAGTGACTCTGCTATTACACACTGTAAAAAGAAAAATAAATTCCATTCTACAAATGTAAAGTTACCGAAATCTGTATGCTTATTAAAATTTTATCTATACACTGTACAAAAAAGATGTAAATCTACAAAAGTAGTTTTTGCAACGCTACCAAAATCTGTAGCTTTACAAAAAAATCTACTAAAATTGCAGTATTCTTACTAAAAATTTACATGTAAACCAAGTTGCAATTACATAATGTTATAGGCATCCCAGTTTCCTAATAAAATCTTAGTAAGCTTACATATTTTTTTGATTTATATTGCAAATGTTTATCTGTTACATAAATTTTTGTCGCTGCCATCATATTAAAAGTTTTATAAATATCAGTTTTCTAGAAAAAAAATTTATAACTTTACAGACTTTTTTACGATGCAATAGCAGAGAAACCACTCTCGAATCTTTTAAATATTCAATAATTCTATATTTTCTAAATATCCACTTGTTTTTGTGATGTACTCTATTCTTCATTCAAATCTACATATTTAATTATTTTACGAGAAAAGGATTTCTTTTAAAGGGTGAACTTCTTTTTAAATTTCTTATTTTACAATTGTAAAACATTCGATTTAGAAAATATATGTAAATTTAATAAATAATTCTTTTGCAAAAATTTCGTCAAAATGTGTTTTTTTATTTATATTTTTGTCTAAGCAAACACAAAACCCAGTCTTGTTTTTGAAATCTAGTACCTATTTTTTTTTTTTAATTTTTCCTGTCGCGTTCCTTGTAACTCAAAAAAGAAAAAAAAAATAGAGGTTTACTTTAATTTTGAGGCATATTTAATTGTGCAAACAAAGCGTTTTATAAAAAATCGTTTGCTTATTTATTTCGAATATATTTAATTACTTTCAAATGTAAAAATATTTACACACACACTTGAAAAACAACGAATTCTTAATTGAAATTATTAAGCCAAAACATTATTACAAGAAAATAAAAAAATATTTCCATGAGTGCATCAAGCATTGAATATTTTTAAAACTTATTTTATATATCATAACTGCACTAAATTAATAGTAGTATAAAATATGATATTTTTTAGTAAGTATTGTTTTTGAATTTTTTACATTCATTTTAACTAAAACATAAAGCAAATAAAAACATTAATTTTTAAAAAACTTTAACAGTTATTGTAAGGAAAATTAAGCAACAATAACGAGAATAATTTTTTAGAGAAGTTACAGATTCTTTTCTGGTTGTCAATGTCATGTAAAAATAAAACACGTCAGGAAATTTTGCGCATTGTCCTAAAAAAAAAAAAGAAAAGAAAAGAAATTAATAATGAAATTTTACTTGACACTTTTCTGACCAAATTCAGATTCAGGTATATTTTAAATTGAATTTCTCAATATTTCTATTTAGAATGTTTTAAGATAAATATGTCATTCACTAATTTGAAGAGAAAAAAATAGTTATACCTGATACTTATATAGAAAGGTATTTTTGACCATTTTTAATTCATCCCTACATTGGACTCAAATTTTCAGGAATAGACTGATTTTTACGTAAAATAGAAACTATCTTGTAAGATTTATTCTTAAATCTAAGCATATCCATTCGCAATTCCATTGAAAATTGGCATGACAAACTATTTTAATAAAAACTATTATTCTACAATCCAAAAACAATCGTTTTATCTTGTATTAGGACGCGGTTACTTATCAATATATTATTGTATTTATATACAAGATCTCCATAATTTATATAAAGGATGTCCAAAAACAATCGCTTTATGTTGTATTAGGGCTGAATTACTTATCAACAGATCGATGTATTCATATACAGGGTGTCCATAATTTATATACAGGGTGTCCATAATTTATATACAAGGATCCAAAATTTATATACAAGGTGTCCATAATTTATATACAATGATCCATAATTTATATACATGGTCTCTCAAAAGAATTGCATTATTTTGTTTTAGGAGCAGATTACTTATCAAAATATCGATGTATTTATATACACGGTGTCCATAATTAAACGACTCTAATTTAAAGTTGTCTATAGACAATTCTATTGTTCATAAAGTTATGAAATTTTATGAAAGATATAATAAAAGGATAAAAATTCGTTTCAGCAAAATAAATAAATAAAATAAATAAATAAATAATGTATTTTAAGAAATTACAACGGCCATTTGGAAAATGATTCTTTTTAACTTATCTTAAAATTAACTACACTGTTAAAAATAAAGGTGACAAACCAGTTGCATTTGGCGCCCAGGGGTGAAACGGTGCCCAGGGGTGAAAAGGTGTTACCATTTGACACCCGCGGGCTTGAAAATGTGTTTGGGGTGCCGTTCTTCTCTCACTGGGTGATTCACGCTAATTAGGGTGCCGCGCAATGCATACCGTTGGAAGATTTTCACCCCTTAGTCATTTGCGCATGCTCTGTGACGTGTATCCTTGCCCTTAAACTCGCCGTCACTGGTGGATCAACACAGCAATTTCTTCCTACGATGACTATCACCGCTATACGCTATCCCAATTTAGTTGAGAACTTCGGATGGCTAACTTTTGGCGAGCTTTTTTATATAAAGCAACCTTTGAATTTCAGGGAGACTTAGAAGGTGTGCTCGATGGCCGAATGGTTAGAACGTTGTGGCTTCGAGTCCTTCGACGGTCAAAAGTCGGTTTGAATATTTTTTAACTTTTTATTATTGGGCACTCTGGATTAAGGGTGCCACCTTTCCACCCTAATTAAAGGTGCCATTCTGGCTCCTTTAGGGGTGTCACCAGTGAGACAAGCCTTTCACCCTTTAAAGGTGCAATGTGTCACCATTAGTTTTAGCAGTGTGAGAGCATAAACTTTTGCACATGAAAGGAATCTAAATTGCTCAGAAAAATATGTATATATCGTGAAACAATACCTCTGTTTTTAAAGACTATCTATTTTCTGACCGAACAGAATGCTTCACTAGCGTTTATGTGGCGTTGTGATATATCAGAAAATGGAAAATATTTAAAATCGGAGCTAATATTTCCTGATATTTTAACTGTGTACTAATTCCTATATACCAAAGGAAATCAATTTTTAAGCACATAAAACTCGTCCCTCGATAAATTAAATTAGTTCAATTAATCGGTTACATTCAGTCTAGAGAAAAAAAAATTATAAAAAATACAATAAAATAAAATGTGAACATCCATTGCCCAAAGCAAAAAGTTTGAATGTTTCCCATTGAGCGAAAAAATGAAAATGTTGGTTACATAATAACAGAGTTGTATATTACGCACGTAATGGATGAAGCACTAATATTCCTGGATCAATCAGAAATCGAATAAAATGCGGACATTACAAGGTTTTAAATATGCCTCAGCTATCTTTATTCTCCATCGAGAACAATAACCATTTTCCAAATAATTAAAAAAAATAATAATAAAAGTAACATTTTGCAACTACAGGACTATTTTAAATAAACTACACATTACGATAGTTTAGAAATTTTATTTACAGGGAGCCCATAAATAAAAGACCCTATTTTAAAACTGTCTACAGACGAAATTATTGTTTGGAATGTTGTGAAATTTTATAGAGGGTATAATAAAGCTATGGAAATTTGTATGAACGAAAAAAAAATTGGGAGATCTTTTTTTAATGAGTTACTCTATTAGCATACATTTACGATAGTTTAACAAATTTTGTTGTATACAAACATGTTTTGCATGGCGGTCGTCATTCTCATATACCATCTAAAATCGTAACATAGTATATTCCACAATTGACCGCAGTGTCATGTATTATGTTCGGAATTTTGTGAAATTTTATAGAGGACATAGTAAAGCTAGGGGAATTTGTTTGAGCGAAACAATAATTAGGATGTCTTTTTTACGAATTACTCTATTAGCATACATTTACGGTAGTTTAAACAATTTTGCTGTAACCAAGCATATTTTGCATAACAGTCATTATTTTCAGATACCATCTGGAATCATAAGATATCACATTCCACAGTTGACTGCAGTTTCAAGCATCATGTTCGAAATGTTGTGAAATTTTATGGAGGAATAATACAGCTATGGGAATTCGTTTGAACGAAGAAAAAATTAGGAGGTCTTTTATAACGAATTATTCTATTAGAATACATCTACGATAATTTGAAAAATTTTGTTGTATCTTATCATGTTTTGCATGGCGGTCATCATTTTCGGATACCATTTAGAGGCGTAACATAGCATTTTCTACAACTGACCGCAGACTCATGTATTATGTTCTCAATATTGTGAAATATTTTAGAAGACATAATAAAGTTACAGACAGTGGTATGAGAATACTTTTATGCAGCCCTGTATATGAGGTACAGAATTTATATATAAAGAGTAATATGCAAGAAAAATCAATTAAATTTATAAGTGCATACCGAATTATAAAAGGTATTCTCCAGTAATTATTATGTAAAGACAGTACTGTAGATGAGTTCTTTTGTGTGTCCCTGTAAATTAATAAAAAATGGTATGAATGCTCTGTTTTAACGCATTTGTAGTGAAATTCAGTGATTTATATCAGTTTCAAAGCTTAATGTCATTAAAATACTTCCAAACGATTTTTATCAATGCACCATAATATAATCGAATTCTTTTGCGTGTCTCTGTAAATTTATCATTAATTGTACGTACGTCATATGCGATACCAAACGTGCTTTGGTGATTCTAAATCTGTTTTGTCAGTTGCATGAAAATCCGAGTATATTTACGGGAGATAGAGCGTGACCAGACGGACAGACGGACAGACTAATCGAATGCAAAAGTACTTTTCAAATTTGTTGGAAAGTGCTAAAGAGGGTTTTTATTTAGAAACTTTAGGAAGCAACAGCTATTGGACTGATTTTATCATCCAGGGTCTGTACATTTAGGAGAAAATCATTTAAACTTTCGGCTAACATTTCTATTCGTGGTTCAACCGTAATTTCATGAGTTTAACTAAAAAGAAAGATTAGGAAAAGATTAGAAAAGAAAAACCATTAAGAGTTATAAAAATTAAAAAAAGGGGGGAAATGACAGTAAAATTAAAAAAAAATCGAGTTTTTAAAAGCGTCAAATTTTTAAACTAATTTATTTTATTTTGAAACATTTGGCGATGCACATTTTAAAACTTAAGAATGATTGACATTTACCCTGAAGCACAAGAAGATATCAAGAACTAAATCAGTTTCACTATAAAACCAAATTAGATTAAAATACAGTAGAACCTCGTTTAACCGAACCGATAACGAAATATGATTTTTCTTTTCCACTCTTTTCTGTATTCTGTACTTTTTATAACAAAGAATCAGTGAAAGATTTTCCTGCGCCAGCGTGTGACTGGCTATTGGACATCACCCCACATCACGCACTGGCGCGTGAGTGGCCCCTTAATGTTGGCGCCATATCACGCGCTTTCGCGTGAGTGGCAGTGAATGTGTTAAGTCACTGTCCGTGCCACAGGTTCTTGTAAATTCAAGGATTGCAACTTGCATTGAAGTTGTTCAAGCAATAACAAGTTAACTAAAATATTTGGAGAAAAGAACCGATGTTAGGCCGATAGACCTCCTGTTACTGAAAATTGGCGTGATCGGACAGCCACTAATAGAAAATATGCACTTTCTCAATGATAGACAACAGAATTTTTGTTTAAAAAAATAATGAAATTTTAACAAATTAATGCAATTAATTTTAAAACATTTTTGATATTTGTTTTATTTGTGAAAATGCATCTTTAAATATTTAACTTATTATTAAAAAAAATCTATTTGCTTTTTTAATTTATTACTAGTAATTTATTGCCTTTTTTAATTTGTTGAACTATGAAACACAAATTTAAATTTGTTTATTTTTAGCATTTAAAAAATGTTTTATTGTCTTTTATTCTAAGAGATGCTAAATTCACGAGCACAACGAGTTTTTATGCAGATTTTCTTTTAATTGAGGTTTCCAATATCCAAAGGACTAGCGGTACCAGTTAGCTTGTATAATCGAGATTGCACTTTAATTATAATAATCATATTATTAATAATAATAGCAATGTAATAATAATAGTAATGTAATAATAATAATAATAATAATAGCACAATATTCAATATGAATTTGTATTATTTTCTAACTGACACTTTATTATAATATAAATCTATTCCCTATTCAAAAAAAAAAAATAATAATAATACAAACATAGGAATTTATTTATCCTTAACTAAAGAAATATCCCAATCTAAATAAAATAATTACGTCACTAAATAATAAATTCATTAATTCCTTAATTTAACCTTTAGGGCGGAAACCAATTTTCTTAGATGGCCTTATTTTATGGTAATTAAGGGACATCTACTTTTCAATCTATGAAAATCTAATCAACTTGGTCTTGTGAGAAAATTAAGGTATTAATTAAAAAATACCAATTATCAAAAGCGAAATATTCACAAAAAAACAAAAAAAGGCTAGTTCAATTCTTAATACATGCAATTTCAAAATGTTTTCAACTGGTCTTAATTTTAAATGAAGTATCTGAAAATATTTAAATCTGGAATCATTTAAATATTTACAAATTAAGATTTAAAAAATAATAATAATTTATTTCTATTAAATATGCATTAGAAAAATAAACATTGTAAAAGCATTTCGACTTAGATATTGCTCTTAGATATGTACACGCTGGGCTTCTTTACGCAAATAAATGTTGATGTTTTCAATTATCCCCTTTAACCACCGACGGTACTGATAAGTACCTTTGAAATTACTTATTATGAAATTCTTTTAAATTTGAGTTACAGATACATTACTTTATTTTGTTCAAAAAGATTTTTGGTTACATAAAACAAAAATATTTTTAAAAGATGATTTCTTTTGCCTTTGTACCTTTTCAGCTTTCTTGACGCTGAGAAAGGGGGATGGGGATTTTTCAATTAGGAAATATTTCTATATTTATATTGTAAGAACAAAATACTTGTACATTTTATAATTCTACAAAATATTAAGAAAACGATAAATAAAAGATTTGAATGGGGGTTATAAATATTGCACGAAATCCGTTTACATTCAAATTTAATTAATCCTTCTAAATCCTTTAATTCTTCTAAAATTCTTCAAAAAATTATTAAATAATTATGTAAATCTTTTAATTTAGTTTAAGCAATTTACGTAAAATGCTTTAGAATGTAAAATTTGCATGAATTCATAATGCAATAGATAAAGGGTTAAAGTGCATCTAAAGAGTAGTTTTTATATTTCTAAATGTTTATTTTTCCATGTTGCACTATTATTACGCATGTAAATTTTGCAGCTGATTTTTTTCTTTATTGTTAAGTCTTTTTCATTCAATATACTCATCCCATTGATTAACAATTTAAACATTCATTCAGAAAGTTAGAAGAGGCGATATAGTTCGTGCATGTACAGAGATCAGACTTATTCTCAAACTTTTATTCCTTCTGTGGTGGTTACTCCATAACCCCCCCCATATGTTTAGTTTAATTCAATTTTATTAGCCATTTTATTTCATATCACCTTCCTTTTTATTAATGTTCTCAATTTAAATTTAATTTCGGTTTCGCTTATTTTCATTTCGTCGCCTGTAATGTTTTCTTTCTTGCTTAGCTTTCGAATGTTCCAAGCCGGTAAAATTCTGTTTGAAGTCATTCCTTCCGGTTTTAAATTTGTTCGAGAACTTTCTCGCTAGTTCTTTTGGGTGGAACTTCCGTTTATTCGGACACACCCCTAACCTATCAAATTAAATTTCACAGGTGACGTATTTCAAGCCGTTATGTACATGGCCACCAGCTTTGGCCTTCCTTCTTAAGATGGTTATCAATTTTATTCTTATTAGTTACATATCTTTTCATACTGTATATTGTAATTTGGCTTAGTTTTTCCTCACCCCCTCTGTTGCTAACTGCCAAATTGGCGTATTTTGCATTTACAATAACCCTTTCTCCTTTTCCCCTGGGCTCGCGGCCACCTGCGTTAGTTGCGCCGATAGACACCTGCTGTGAT
Organism: Maratus speculifer; assembly: GCA_964019185.1. Classification (NCBI taxonomy): domain Eukaryota; kingdom Metazoa; phylum Arthropoda; class Arachnida; order Araneae; family Salticidae; genus Maratus; species Maratus speculifer. The sequence continues at coordinate 293,291,250 of OZ025294.1, read as the reverse complement.
GGATGCAGTCGCATGAGTGAAAGTTCGGGGCAGAGGTGCTCCCCCGTTAACGAAGGATGGAACGGTTTTTTTTTTTGTTATGTTGAGATTATTACGATGCTGATTTTTTTTTAAGTGCGGCAAAGAAAAAGTGCTGCCCTCAAAATTCATCTAGGAAAGTGATGTTGATTTCTGTTAAGCCAAGTCCCTCTGTGCTGCGAGGAGCAATGAAGTGGTTTAATGCATTCCTGAATGTATTCGTTTGTGCCTTCCCTTTTTGGAAATGATGTTGAGTTTTTAAGGCGGCCAGTAGCAAGGCACTTCTCACTGCAATAGCATCCCGAAAATTGTTTTGTTTGTGCATTCTCTTCTTGGATTACGGAAATTATATAAGGTCTCATTATACGTCTTCAGTTTATGCTCTCGTGTTATCTTCACAAGTGTTGTAAAAATGTCGTCACGTATTTTATAAATATTCATTCATTTTCTCATCATCTCTTCATCAACGAGTTTTCTTCTACAAATCTAATGTGCCCAATTCTTCGATAATCTTTTTATTCTCCATCCTCTGAGAAGTAGGCAGAGGTGAAGAACTGTTTTGTTTTCAAGAAATAATATTATAGTTTACATGACGTCTTGGTGAAGATTTTTCTTTCGTCAGGTGAAGAAATTTTATTTGCATAAGTCCTTTTTACTTCATTATCTGGCCCAATATATATATAATTTTTTCTTAATATTTACGGGGCATTATAAAGAAAATATTGGCATGTATCTATACAATATGAAGTATGATGTATTTTGTTTTGAAAGTTCATATTATGAGAGGTGTTCTTTTTCAAAAAGAAATAATAATTTATTCTCCTTTTATGTCATGAAGAAAATTGTTTAATTACATGTTGTTGAGATATCTAGAATATGTTATGAAAAGAATTTTTATTGCTTGGAGATAGCAATAGTTGTGATTAACATATGTTATGAAATGGTTGTTTATCAAGTGAGAAATTAATATGTACGAGTCACCAAAAATATAAATTTGTGAAGAAATATTTATTCATGAAAAAAGCAACAAGTTCTTCATGAAATAAAATATATTTTTTTTTTCTTCGAAAATTGTTCGTATATTAATTTCTTGTGCCTATTGTCTGGATTTATTTGTCATCAAAAGCCAAGGATTCAACAGGTAACTTTTTACCTTTTTAATTTTATATTTTTATAACTTTATACTTGATTTTTCTTCATCATTGGATAAAGAATATTTTTATTATTTTAAATGAAATAATGAAGAGAGTAATTAGGGTCGTTTGCAGGCCCCCATTCTCCGTGATGTGCTATCATTATCACGATCACTTTGGCCTAATTGTGGGTAGAGGCAAATAAAAAGTGCTTTCTCCACTTTCAAATAAACATAACATTATATTTTCTTTGATACCCTGACCAAAGCGTCAGCTCAAACACAACATCTTAATTTCCTTTATGTGGTGGTTACTCCATAACCCCCCCCATATGTTTAGTTTAATTCAATTTTATTAGCCATTTTATTTCATATCACCTTCCTTTTTATTAATGTTCTCAATTTAAATTTAATTTCGGTTTCGCTTATTTTCATTTCGTCGCCTGTAATGTTTTCTTTCTTGCTTAGCTTTCGAATGTTCCAAGCCGGTAAAATTCTGTTTGAAGTCATTCCTTCCGGTTTTAAATTTGTTCGAGAACTTTCTCGCTAGTTCTTTTGGGTGGAACTTCCGTTTATTCGGACACACCCCTAACCTATCAAATTAAATTTCACAGGTGACGTATTTCAAGCCGTTATGTACATGGCCACCAGCTTTGGCCTTCCTTCTTAAGATGGTTATCAATTTTATTCTTATTAGTTACATATCTTTTCATACTGTATATTGTAATTTGGCTTAGTTTTTCCTCACCCCCTCTGTTGCTAACTGCCAAATTGGCGTATTTTGCATTTACAATAACCCTTTCTCCTTTTCCCCTGGGCTCGCGGCCACCTGCGTTAGTTGCGCCGATAGACACCTGCTGTGATGGATGCAGTCGCATGAGTGAAAGTTCGGGGCAGAGGTGCTCCCCCGTTAACGAAGGATGGAACGGTTTTTTTTTTTTGTTATGTTGAGATTATTACGATGCTGATTTTTTTTTAAGTGCGGCAAAGAAAAAGTGCTGCCCTCAAAATTCATCTAGGAAAGTGATGTTGATTTCTGTTAAGCCAAGTCCCTCTGTGCTGCGAGGAGCAATGAAGTGGTTTAATGCATTCCTGAATGTATTCGTTTGTGCCTTCCCTTTTTGGAAATGATGTTGAGTTTTTAAGGCGGCCAGTAGCAAGGCACTTCTCACTGCAATAGCATCCCGAAAATTGTTTTGTTTGTGCATTCTCTTCTTGGATTACGGAAATTATATAAGGTCTCATTATACGTCTTCAGTTTATGCTCTCGTGTTATCTTCACAAGTGTTGTAAAAATGTCGTCACGTATTTTATAAATATTCATTCATTTTCTCATCATCTCTTCATCAACGAGTTTTCTTCTACAAATCTAATGTGCCCAATTCTTCGATAATCTTTTTATTCTCCATCCTCTGAGAAGTAGGCAGAGGTGAAGAACTGTTTTGTTTTCAAGAAATAATATTATAGTTTACATGACGTCTTGGTGAAGATTTTTCTTTCGTCAGGTGAAGAAATTTTATTTGCATAAGTCCTTTTTACTTCATTATCTGGCCCAATATATATATAATTTTTTCTTAATATTTACGGGGCATTATAAAGAAAATATTGGCATGTATCTATACAATATGAAGTATGATGTATTTTGTTTTGAAAGTTCATATTATGAGAGGTGTTCTTTTTCAAAAAGAAATAATAATTTATTCTCCTTTTATGTCATGAAGAAAATTGTTTAATTACATGTTGTTGAGATATCTAGAATATGTTATGAAAAGAATTTTTATTGCTTGGAGATAGCAATAGTTGTGATTAACATATCTTATGAAATGGTTGTTTATCAAGTGAGAAATTAATATGTACGAGTCACCAAAAATATAAATTTGTGAAGAAATATTTATTCATGAAAAAAGCAACAAGTTCTTCATGAAATAAAATATATTTTTTTTTTCTTCGAAAATTGTTCGTATATTAATTTCTTGTGCCTATTGTCTGGATTTATTTGTCATCAAAAGCCAAGGATTCAACAGGTAACTTTTTACCTTTTTAATTTTATATTTTTATAACTTTATACTTGATTTTTCTTCATCATTGGATAAAGAATATTTTTATTATTTTAAATGAAATAATGAAGAGAGTAATTAGGGTCGTTTGCAGGCCCCCATTCTCCGTGATGTGCTATCATTATCACGATCACTTTGGCCTAATTGTGGGTAGAGGCAAATAAAAAGTGCTTTCTCCACTTTCAAATAAACATAACATTATTTTTTCTTTGATACCCTGACCAAAGCGTCAGCTCAAACACAACACCTTCAAACACAGATAAATACGTTTTGAATTCTCATTTATATTTTGCTGCTTCTATTTACGTGCATAGTGCTTTTATAACATGCTAATCTTTCAGTAAACGGTGTCCCAAAATGATTGAAACATGAAAATGAAACATGAAACATGACCGTGAATTAAAAACCTGTCAAAACAAAGTAGGACATAAGAATAACTTAATGACACAGTCCTAACATTATCTTTTAAAAAGTTATATTTTTAGCACTTTCCAACAAAGTTGAAAAGTGCTTATGCATTCGGTTTATCTGTCCGTCTGGTCGCGTTCTAACTCCCGTAAATATACTCGGATTGCCTTGAATTTTTTATACGCTATTGATGTTTACCCTAGAACGAACCCTATTGAAAATGAAGTTTCTACCATGATTAGTTTATATACAGGGAGAGTCGAAAGTTTTCCATTACATTCCAGCCTATGGGGGAAAATAGTTTCAAAGGCATTTTAAAGATGTTACTCCCTGTCAAACATGTTAAAATTTATGTGCATTCACAAGATGGACTAAAATATGCATTCTATAAAATATGCTGTGAAAATATAGCTATTATTCATTTACCGGGACACACAAAAGAATTCCATTAGATAATGGTAAAGAGGGGGATTTGTGTGAGACATATTTTAAATATATTAAACTGTTTCATGTATAATAAAATTAATATGTATCACTGAGGCTTAATATAAATTATACGATGTTGTCTTGCATGAAGTACATCGCATTTACAGGTATACTCAAACGATTTCAAATAGTATATTCTTTCCGAAGTATTGTATATATATCCGAAGTACTGTATGATGGCTGATGGATGGATGAAATGCATTTTAATTATGACATGTGCATTTAAGTTTCACTAAATCTATGCACATTACATGGTGTGTATAAATGCTATAGTTGATATACAGGGCTACCCAAATGAGTTCGCCAACGTTAGTTAATTGGAACATAAATTACTTAAAGGTGGTTCTTAAAAAAAGTTATGCATTTTTACGCTGATCTGTATACAATTTACTAAGAAATGTCTGCAGAATATAGATAAAATGATATACAGGGCCACGCAAAGAATTGGGTGCATGGACACCTATGAATGATAATTTCTGAAAATATGATTTCAGTTGTTTTAAGAGTGTTTTAGTTTAAAATTGATTTTAGCTTAATACTGACGTGTAATAAAGGTACAAGGTTAACTACAGGACTGAGCAAAAGTATTCAAGTATGTTTCCATCTAATAGTATAAATTGCTGAAAGAGAAATTTCAAGCTACTAGGCACTTTCTTGCTAAACTAAATTTTCCCATAATATGCATACCAACTGACAGATCAAATACACGTCTGTTCAACAGTATTCAAATACATATTTGGCTATAAACCCTTATTTCCCTAAATAACGAAGTTTTGTTAACGATTTCATGAAGTGTTGGAAAGTGCTTCATAATCTATGCTTAACGCATGATTTTTCTTACTTGTTTAATTTTTATGCTGCGTCTGAATATTATAGTTTGAATTTAGAAAAAAGTTTTTCCATGTTTTCATATACACAACGATAAAAATTTTTCTCTTTCTACATATATACATATTAAAAAAATGCTCAACGAGATATAATACTTAGAATGCCAAAAGGTCCAAAATTTCATAAACTTTAAGGTATCATTACCCCACCAGTGACCGAGAGGTTCTACTTTCGAAACAAATAGACGGGAGGTGCTGGGTTCAAACCCTATCAAGCCCGTCGGCTTAATCGTTCGGAGTTTTCCGTGGTTTTCTTCTAACCATGGTTTTCCTTGCGTAAATACGGATTAGGTTCCCTTAGAAAGAGTCCAAACGGAGAGCACTTCCGCTAAGGCATATATACCTCGTGCAAATAATTGGCTGTCAAAAATACAACCAATCAACCCACAAATCAAGGTGTCATAATTTTGGTTATAGAAGAATGCAATATTTAGGTGTAAATGCGGATGCAATGTGAATGCAATTGTACCTGTCAAAATATTGAGAAATCTTTTCTAAATATAATTTTTAAAATCCAAAGCCTGCATAATTTTTTTTTTTTTCAAAATTAATGGTAACATTTTTTCACTCCTATAATTTAATCCGTATCTCACATTATACACTTTTAAATATAATAAAGTGCGTTTCATTTTATTTGAGACACCCTGTTTATTGGCTTTATATTTTGATTAATTATAAATATAAAGGAAAAAAAGGATTACTTAAATTAGCGAATAGAAACATTATGAATTCATAGTTAATTGCCTGTATTCTAATCAGGATTCATTAATATACAGTGTCTCACATAAGTGATGGGACACTTGTGCATTACAAAAGGAAACTAATCAAATAATTTAAAAAAATATGTATACATTTTTTTCTGGGTGTGTTTCATACGTAAATTTAGTAAAGATTATTACATAACATACATTTTGTCAAAATATTAAAATATTAATTTAATAAAAATACAAATGTTTAGAACGGAGCAAAAAATAGCTCACATAAGTGATGGGACACCATTATGTATGCAACAAAATTCGTCTGAAATAAGCAATAAAAATATTTTTGGGAGTTTTATTTTTATTTAAAAGCAATTGGCAATAATTTATAAAATCGTCTGCAGTATTTCTCTCCAGTTTGTTTTGGAATTTTTGTGTTTTTTAGCTCTGTGTAGCCATGAATGCTAAACGAAAAGAAGCTTCACCTGAAATTCGAAAATTAGTTATTAATTTGCATATTGAACGTGGAAAATCTATTAGAAAAACTGCTGAAACAGTTAACTTGAGTCATTCAACAATTTTAAATATCATTAAACGATATAAAAAGAATCATATGATTCAGGATAAAAGAAGACCTGGTCGACCATCAAAGCTATCCAATGGAATAAAGCGAATTATTGTTCGAAATATAAAAAAAATCCAAGAAATAGTGCTTCAAAAGTTGCTGCTGATTTACAAGCATTATATGGAATAATTGTTAATCCTGAGACTATTAGAAGGATAATTCGATCTGCTGGATATCACGGTAGAGTAGCCAGGAAAAATTTTTCGTAAGTGAAAATAATAGAAAACTCAGACTAGTTTTCGCAAAATCCAACATAAATAAGAATTCTAATTATTGGAATAAAGTTATATTTGCTGATGAGAGTAAATTTAATATATTTGGTTCTGACGGTAGAATCTTGGTGTGGAGAAAACCCAGGGAAGAATTTCGCAAACAGAACTTGGTACCAACAGTAAAACATGGTGGAGGAGGAGTTATGGTATGGGGGTGTAGGTCGTCCGCTGGAGTTGGTAATCTTGTTTTTATTGGCAGTATAATGGATCAGTACAAGTATATTGATATTTTAAAGCAAAATTTGAAATCTGCAGCACGAAAATTGAACCTTCATAATGATTCTACCAGAACAATGACTCCAAGCACACTGCTCTGAACGTTAGACTCTGGCTGCTATATAACTGTCCTGGAATAATAAAAACACCACCACAATCTCCAGACTTATATCCCATAGAGAATATTTGGCAAGAATTGGAATCAAGAATTCGCAAACACACCATTTCTTCAAAACAACAACTAAAATCGGTGCTTCAAGAAGAATGGGGTAAAATCACTCCAGAAATCACAAAAAATTATTCGAATCCATCCCAAAAAGATCAAATCATGTTTTAAAAGTAAAAGGATTCCAACAAAATATTAAAACTTTTTAAAAAGTAAAATTTTTGATAAATATTTGATGGAAAAGTAAGTGTCCCATCACTTATGTGAGCCATTTTTTGCACCGTTCTGAACAATTGTATTTTTACTAAATTAAAATTTTAATATTTTGACAAAATGTATGTTATGTTATAATTGTTACTAACTTTGAATATGAAAAACACCCAAAAAATTTTTGCACATGTTTGTTTATTTTTTTTATTGCAGTTTCTTTTTATAAAGCACAAGTGTCCCATCACTTTTGTGAGACACTGTAGCTCTTGTTTATTTACTGTTACTCTTAGCCTTTTTTGACTGGCTTTTTCATTTATTGTAAACTTTTTTTTATAATTAAATGTGTCATTTCTATAGATTAACGCTGTGATAATACGACTACTAAAAGTGTTTAAGGTGGTATTTGGTGCGAAATTTGTATCTGTGTGTATTCACAGCTTACAATTAAAAAAAAGTTATTGAAACAAATACTATTTAAACAAGCTATTTTTAAAAATGACATTTTTTTTTTTTTTACAATTTTATAGCTAAAGAAAATGCGTAATGAAAATCTGATTTCCAAACTACGATTTACAAACATGTCTCCAATACACTTCGAGCTTCCCAGCCTTAATTTCGATATTAGTGGAGTACCATCCTCTGAATGGAAGGCGGGAGTACTGATTCAAAAATGGCGGCTGCCTAAAGCGGAAAATTTTCAGCATTTGCATTGTCCCTTTACCAATAATCTTTAAAAGTTTTTCCGCTTTCTTTTTCTGAACTTTAACAAGCCAATGAAATTTTTTATAACATACTAGTCTAAATTTAATAGACTGTACATATATTGAAAAAAAAAAATCCGCCTACAATAGCCGCCATTTTTGTGTCAGCACTGATGACTAGTATTTAGAAGACGGTGTGGGTGAAGAATAAATGATGTACTTTGACGTAATCGTATTTAAAGTTTAGGTTTTAGGAAGTAAAATGTTATTTTATTTTATAAAATGTAGTAACCTCCATTCATATTTTCAGAAATGAGGTGACTTTAAGAAATAACACTAGTTACAATGTATTTTTTCAAATAATGTAGCTAATTTTTTTTCCCTTTTAAGCATACTTAAATACTTTTTCTCCAAGCGTTTTTAAATTAATACGAAATGTAACACACGCTGGTCCTTTCAATTAGGCATAACTGAGTAGATTGTAATCTTGCATTTTTATGTCACATCAAATAGCAAGTGAACAACAACGGCTTAAAACATTCCATCATCTTTTCACATATCTCTCTCTCTCTCTCTCCATCTCATCCTCTGTGAGATCGAATTTGTAGTGTATATGGTCTTTTCACATTCGAATCAAAAAACAAACTTAAAAACAAAACAGAGAATGCTGCCAAAAACATGAAATAAGGAGAATAAATTACCATGGAAACGAAGAATACAATATCTTCCTGATGCTTTTTTCCACATAAATGAATGCAGACGATATTTACCAAAACACTTTTATCAAATAGTATTTTTTATTGATTATCTATATATACATGCCACTATTTAGCTAATATTTAAACTACGCTTAAAACTACGCTGTAAAAAATTTGTGTAAAACATTAGTTACTTCATAAAACTGGTGGCAGCTGCTACTTTTATTTTATGGAGTAATTTTTTTCGCTTATAAAATGTTGTAATTTAGACATATGTTTTTGGAATAACATTGCAATGTTACACCGGTTACATCGGTTAAAGTACTCCATAAAACTGGAGGCAGCAAATCTGCCACCAATTTTATGGAGAACCCGAATGGGGACCCAGGGACCACAGATTTTAAGATATATTTTTAACGTGTCTTTATTTAATTCAAATGCTGAAATTTATTTAAAAATACGCACTACAAAATTAAAATAACAAAACTTTTGCAAAATTTACCGAAACTATTTAAATATATGCCCTCCGAACAATGTAAGGCTCTTCGTTTGATTTCCCTGTTGCATAGTTACTTCACAGCTCGGCGACAGTAAGCGACTTGCAAAGACTTTAAGAGGCTCGTAAGAAATTTATAGTTTAGCAGTCAAAATATTAAAAATTTAAGTTATTTAAAGTTTAACTTTAACTAAAGATTGAATCGAATAGAAGTATAAAAGTATAATTTATTAGAAAATAAATAATATATAATTATAAAAAATTTAAAAAAGACTATTAAAAGTTAAAAAGAAATAATTTAGTAATTCCTTGGCAATACTAAAAAATTACCGGGATTCTTTGCATTTTCTGTTAACATATAGTCCAAAAACCGACCGCACAAAACCCTAAGTCATCGAGCACAAAAAAATCCTTTATATTATGGAAGAGTAGTCATACAGGACATCCATGTCTGCCGGAAGTGAAGTGGTGCATAAGCCAAAAATGAATATCACTAGTGGCTCACTGGTAGCTTTTGCATTATGTTTTCCTGCACCCAGTTTTCCGTGTTTTCATACTTTTGATTGTACTACAAACACAATGATAGACCTAAGAATGAACCACTAACGGTATTAATTTTTCGGCTTATGCACTACTTCACTTCCGGCAGACATGGATCATATGACTCCCCTATGACAACTCTTCGATAATATAAAGGATTTTTTCTTGAGCTCGATGACTTAGGTTTTTGTGCGGTCGGCTCAGGGACTATATATTAACAGAAAATGCAAAATAATCCCGGTAATTTTTTTAGCATTGCCAAGGAATTACTAAATTATTTCTTTTTAACTTTTAATAGTCTTTTTTTTTTCAATTTTTTATAATTATATATTATTTATTTTTTAATAAATTAGACTTTTATATTTCTATTTGATGCAGTCTTTAGTTACAGTTAAACTTTAAATAACTTGAATTTTTAATATTTTGAATGCTAAACTATAAATTTCTTACGAGCCTCTTAAAGTCTTTGCAAGTCGCTTACTGTCACCGAGATGTGAAGTAACTATGCAACAGGGAAATCAAACGAAGAGACTTACATTGTTCGGAGGGCATACATTTAAATAGTTTCGGTAAATTTTGTAAAAGTTTTGTTACTTTAATTTTGTAGTGCGTATTTTTAAAATAAATTTCAGTATTTGAATTAAATAAAGACGCGTACCTAAAATATACCTTAACATCTTTGGTCCCTGGATCCCCATTCGGGTTCCTCTGTTTTTCCTGAGTTTGCAAAATGCATAAAAATGTCCAAAAAACATTGTGACTTAGAAACTGATAAAATTTCATAAATATTTAACTAAAATATTTTTCAATAATTTTTTTAAGGATTTGTAGATTATTTACTTGTTTAAAGCTCTTACATTTGGGATTACGTTAATTTAGGTTGTTATTAAATTGGTGTATTAAGGGAGGGGGTGTAGTTTTAAATCTATATTTTTAGCCTAAATTACTAAGCGCCTAAAAATCAATTTCAGAAAAGATATTTTTTCTGTCACTTATGTTATTTTATTCGAAAAAAAACAATGAATGTTTGCAGTATAATTTTAGCTTCGAAACTGAATAGGGTAATGAATAATATATTACAAAAAATAGATATTTATAGCACATTATTAAAAAATGAATGAAGGCTCCGAACAAAGATTTTTGTGGAAAGTTATTTTTTCTATTCATATTTGTTCTAGATCGTTTATTGTCAAGCTAGTCAATATATATATATTTTTTATTTGAAAATTTTAAATTGGTTACATTATTTTAAAATATCTTATAAAACTTCTTCAATTTTTTATGGTTTTCTAAACAACACAAAACTGAAGTAAGAAAAGAAACCAAACAATGGTTAATAATCTTTGCTATTATCTTCATGCTCAAAAATGTTTATTTTTGTTGTATAGGATTGTGTTTGTACCTCCAGGCACTCGGTATCTAACTAAAGTATCTTCAATACTCATTGAACATCTTTACATTGATATATTGCATTGTTACATTGTTATTTACCCTGTTCATTGTTGATAGCTTTCCAAGTCTTATTTCCCATATGTAAACTTTCGCTAGAGATGTGTACTTGAAAATTTGAATATTCCCAAATATTGAAAAGCATGACTATGTTGTTAAAATATGCTATGCGTTTTGTCCTTTAGAAGTCTTCTTATTTTGAAATAAAAAAATTTGAAATAAAAATTATAAGCATTCTTTTTTTCCTTGAATTATGAAACAAATATTATGGTAACTTATTATAGTAAACATTAATAGGTTTCTTTGTTTAACAGTATTTTAAATAGAAAATATTTTTAAAAATAATAATCCAATTTTTAACTAATATAATTATCAGTTTAGATTCCAAGTTGAAAAGTATAGTCGAATGCTATTATTTCTTTTTAACTTTTAATTGTCCTTTTTTTCAATTTTTTATAATAATATATTATTTATTTTTGATCACTTATATTTTTATACTTCTATTCAATGCAGTGTTTTACCACATTTACAGTTAAACTTTAATAACGGAATTTGTTTTTTACTTTTATTGTAATTTAAATTTTTATTATTTTGACTAGTAAACATTAAATTTCTTACTAGCCTCGTTATATTTCTACTAATCGCTTACAGTCGCCTGGATATAAAGTAACTATGCAATTGGGAAATCAGACGCAATGCCTTACATTGTTCCAAAAGCATATAATTAAATAATTTCTGTAAATCTTGCTAAAGTTTTGTTCCGTTAATACTGTAGGGTGCATTTTTAAAATATATTTCGGTAATTGAAATAAAAAAAGACACGTTTAAAATACACCTTAATAAATAATATAACGTACAAAATCGATACTTATAGCACATAAAAAAAAATGAATGAAGCCTTAGAACAAAGTTTTTTGTGCATAGTTATTTTTTATTGCTATTTACTCCCAATTGTTTATTGTCAATGAAATCAATATTTTTATAAAAAAAAGTTGAAACTTTTTAAATTGCTTAATTATTTTAAAATATCCTGTAAAACCCCTTAAAGTTTTTATGGCTTTCTAAACAATACAAATCTAACGGAAGAAAAGAAACCAAACAATGATTGATAATCTCTGCTGTTATTGTCGGAATCTTCATATTCAAAAATGTTTATTTTTGTTGTACAAGAATTGTGTTTGTGCTTCGAGGCATATCGTATCTAACTAAAGAATCTCCAACACTCGTTGAACATCTTTCATTGTTGATAGCTCCCAAGCCCTATTTCTCATATGTAAGCTTTCACTAGAGATGTGTATTTGAAAATTTGAATATTCCCAAATATTTAAAAGCATGATTATGTTGTTGAAATATGCGATGCGTTTTTTTCTTTTAGAAGTGTTCTTATTTTGAAGCAAAAAAGTACATAATATAAGCATTCTTTATTTATTTTTTCTAGAATTGTGAAACAAATATTATGATAACATTATGGTAAACGTTAATAGGTTTCTTTGTTTAGCAGTATTTTAAATAGTAAATATTTTTAAAAATAATAATCCAATGATTTTAAGTAATATAATTATCAGTTTAGATTCCAAATTGAAAAGCATAGTTGAATGTAATTATTTATTTTTAACTCTTAACTGTCTTTTTTCAATTTTTTTATAATTATATATTATTTATTTTGATCAATTATAAATTTATACTTCTATTCAAAGTAGTTTTTACCACAGTTAAACTTTTAATAACGGAATTTATTAACTTTAATTGTACTTTAAATTTTTAATATTTCGACTAGTAAACTTTAAATTTCTTACTGGCCTCATAATGTTTTTGCAAATCGCTTACTGTCGCCTGGATATAAAGTAACTACACAACCGCGAAATCAAACGAAATGCCTTAAATTGTTCCGAAATTATATATTTAAATTGTTTATGTAAATTTTGCTAATGTTTTGCTCCGTTAATATTGTAGGGTGCATTTTTAAAATATATTTCAGTAATTGAATTAAATAAAGACACGTTTAAAATATACCTATATAAATAATATCAAATACAAACAAGCGATTTAAAGCATTTTAGTAAAAAGTGAATGAAGTCTTAGAACAAAGTTTTTTGCGAATATTTATTTTTTTCTATTCCTATTTATTCTCAATTGTTTATTGGCAATGTAGTCAATATTAAAAAAAAAAAAAAAAAAAAAAAAAAAAAACCTTGAAACTTTTTAAATTGTTACATTGTTTTAAAATATCCTGTAAATTTTCTTCAAGTTTCTGTGGTTTTCTAAACAATATAAATCAAACGGAAGAAAAGAAACTAAAAAATTTTTAATAACCTCTGCTGTTATTGTCGGAATCTTCATACTCAAAAATGTTTATTTTTGTTGTATAGAATTGTGTTTGTACTTCCAGGCATCTGGTTTCTAACTAAAGTATTTTCAATACTCATTAAACATCTTTGCATTGTTGTATGTTTATAATTTCATTTTTGTTAAATTCCATAAGCATTATTTCAAATATGTAAGCTTTCATTGGAGATGTATACTGGAAAATTTGAATATTCCCAAATATTTAAAAGCATGATTATATTGTTGTAATATGCGATGCGTTTTGTCCTTTAGAAGTATCCTTTTAAATATATTATAATTATATATTACTTATTTTTTCATAAATTATATTTTTATACTTCTATTCAATGTAGTTTTTAAGAACAGTTAAACTTTTAATAATGGAAATTTTTTAAACTTTAATTCAACTTTAAATTTGTAATATATTGACTAATAAACTTTAAATATCTTACTCATTTCTTAATGTTTCTGCAAATTGCTTACTGTCGCCTGGATATAAAATAACTACACAACTCGGAAATAAAACGAAATGCCTCACATTGTTCCAAAAGTATATATTTAAATAGTATCTGTAAATTTTGTTAAAGCTTTGTTACGTTAATGTTGTATGATGCATTTTTTAAACAAGTTTCCGTGATTGAATTAAATAAAGACACGTTTAAAATATACCTTAATAAATAATATAAAATACAAAATAGAAATTTATATAAAAAATGAATGAAGCCTTAGAACATAGTTTATTGCGCATTCCTATTTACTCCCAATTCTTTATTGTCAATGTAGTCAATATTTAAAAAAAAAAACCTTGAAACTTTTCAAATCATTACATTTCATACAGGATATTTTAAAATATCCTGTAAAACATCTTCAACTTTCTATGGTTTTCTAAACAATACAAATCTAAAGGAAGAGAAGAAACCAAAAAATAATATTAATCTCTGCTGTTATTGTTGGAATCCTCATACTCAAAAATGCTTGTTTTTGTTGTATAAAATTGCGTGTGTAGCTCCAGGCATTCGGTATGTAACTAAAGTATATTCAATACTCACTGAACATCTTTATATTGATATATTACATTGTTATTTACATTGTTCATTGTTGATAACTTTCCAAGTCTTATTTCCCATATGTATTTTAAGTGATTTGGTGAGTAGTGTTCAATCTGAGTGGACTGTTTTACAAAAAAATAACGACCAGTTACATAGGTTAAATGAGCTGTTGTGCGAAAAAGTAAGAACACTGAACTCGTCCAAACAGTCTATGCATAATGAGATAGTTATTCAATGCGACATTGATGAATCTAAATTGGATGAACCCCTTAATGTTATTAAAGATAAGGAATGTAATTCTAATGGAAAAGATTTGGCCAAATTTTTAGATAAAGTTGAATCTGAAACACACATAAATTCTGGTACAAATAACTCTAAATTATCAAAAAACAAAAATACTGATCTTATTTCAATACCGGATTACATCCTAAATTTATGTGAGCACAAAAATCAAGTTAGAGATTTATCTGACTGCACAAAAATAATTCTGTTGGGTCTTGATGACAATATAGGTATACCAGATATTATGATATCTATAAATGAAAAGATTGGCAGTACCATTCCTTCCATTAACTTTGAAAGAAAGCATAAATTAAGACAGGGATTAAAATATAACTGGACAATTAGCGTTAAATCATGGATAGCTGATCTCTTAATTCAACTTGGAAAATTAAATATTAATTCTGTTGACAACACTGTCAGGCCATTTATTAACATAAAACGTTGCTTTCATTGCCAACAAATGGGCCACTTGGCAAAATTTTGTGCACATGATTTGGCATGTGCTAATTGTGGTGAATCACATAAATTGTAAAAACGCTTCAAGATGCATTAACTGCATCGCACATAACCGTGTTTACAACAAGTTTTTCGACATAAATCACCCTGCTTTTTCCACTTGCTGTAATACATTTAAATTTTATTTCAAGCAAAAACAAGCTTTTAATCACTCTAAAATATAACGTAAATATTCAACACTTCTTCAGGTATACTATTTCATGTATATTTAGTTATTTACATATTTTGTTAGTTACCTTCATGTGATACTTGGATTTCTCCGCTCTTTTACACAGTATTTTTTTTTTTACATTGTTAACCTTTTTATTCATAACACAAACATAAAGCATTAATTATTATATTTTTTTACATACACTATTCTTTCGTAGATATTTTTATTTTTCATATGGTGTACACATTTTATTACATTGTTATTTAATGATCACTTTCAATCATTTTATGATTTACATTTTTCGGGCAATGTTCATAACTTGGATTCTCTTTCATTCAACTGTTTCGTGAGCTCAGGAATAGATGAATGATTCGAAATTTCACATTTTTGATTTATTGATAGTTTTCTTCTGGTGGTTAAGCCCTAATTATCAGTAAGACTTCTGCGGTGAATTTTAAATGTTTGTTTACACAATTTATTTTTCTTTATTTGTATCTTTCATGATAGATAAAAAATTGCACATCTATTTTGTCTTAACTCGATGTAGCTACTCTATTTCTTAGTAGGTCAGTTTAATTATCAATTGCACTTTTCTTTACACACAGTGTTAGTGGGAATGTTCACTGGTGTATCAATATTACAGTGGTGAAATTTTCACAAAGTTCTTTTTACTTTTGATATACTTGTGGATATTTGCAACTGACTCACTTTTCATACAACTTCTCTTTGCATGCAGCAATTACAATGTTTTTATACAAAGATTTTTACAATGGTAGTTTACAAAGGTATATATATTTTGCAGCATGCTATGCAGATGAAGTTGTTCACATACATGTACATTTACATATGCAATTGTTTAATTATCGGTCCTCTGTGAAGTTTTCTTTATAATATATTGATTATTACCTTTAATACATAAGTCATTTCTTTACATTTTTTTTTTGTTTTGGTTATGGATGATTTAATCCAGTAATTTTTACCTTCCCATTTGCACTATTCCATGTTTTCCCGTTTACACACGTGAATTTCATTGCTCTTTACGCATAATTTATATAGATACAGTTTTTGCATAATATTTGTTGGTAGTTAGATATCATTTACATTCACTTCTCCACATTTCTTCATTTTCATTTGGGTATGCATGATATACATTAGTACTTCACACTAAATTTACAACCATTAAAAATTTGTTTTCAGTCACTGAATACTTACACATGTAGCGGAGCTTACTTCTTCTTTATTTAAAATTCTAGCAAGGTGCAAAATTTTATATATAGACTAAAACTCACACACTTATTCACTTTTTATTCAATACACATCCTTTTATAATTTGTACAGGGTACTTCTACATTTAAAAATAATACACTTTAGTCATTTTGTATATAACGATGAGTGGTATACGACAATCAAGGTGATATTTAAAACTGCATACCTGTCGGTGTTTTCACACTTCTGTTCAAAGGATATGAAGTAAACATATTGTAATTTTTATAAGCAAAGATGCTGTCATACGTTTGCATTAGTGATTAATGCACGTCTTTTATTGGTCTTTATACCAGTCGTATTTTAAATTGAAGTTACTTTACAGGTCTCCATATTACATTTCCACACATATTTCCCACAGTTCTAAACTTTTTACACTTTTGCATGAAAGTTCAGTGTCTCCCACTTACCAGTAATTGTTTTTGAATAAAAGTATTTTAGGGAAGATACCGAATTCTTTACGAGGATTTCTTTTCACATGTTACACTAAAATACCGTTTTAGATATCAATATAATGCAACATTGATTCTAAATTTAAGATTTAAATTTATAAAAAAAAATTCATTAGTTTAGGTATTAAAAAAAAGGACAAAAAAATTAGAAGATATACATTTAGGAACGTTGTTATCACATGAAAATAAATGGTCAACGACAGTGTTTCAAAAAATTTTTCCACATGTTGGTTGTCTAGCATTTCTTGAACTCTCATCTAAAATATAAGTTTGTAGTAAAATTTGTGTTGTAAACTAAAAAAAAAAAAAAAAAAATGGTGGAAATTCCAAAAATTTCCTATTATTCATTATTATGGACGTTTTTTTAGCCTTCTATTTACATTATGTTTTTGTTTATTTGTGTATTATGTTTTCTGTTTAATTGCATTATATTACTCGAGTATTTTGCTATTATTATTGCATTGATCAATATGCATATTTAATCTTATTACAAACAATTTGGATTTTTGCCAATTGGTAAGTGACCTGTGGACTTAGACCTGACATTTGTTTTATTTGTATGTGCACATTTTTGATACAGGTTCTTGTCTAAATAAGACAAATTGAAGAGTGATCACAAATTTTATTAATGAAGCTGCAGCTGTTTCTAAATAGAAACAATATATGATGTCATTTGTATGACAAAATTTATGGTACCAATATATTTATATCATGATATATATATACTTTTATTTGGGATGATTGCCTACTTAGAGAGAAGTTCAATTGCTGTTTACTTTATTTAGTAAATGTTTGGTTTGTTTTCATGAGCATTTTACACGTTATTACTTGTAAGAGCATATGAAAATTGATTTTTCTCCCTTCATATACCTTTATAGATTTTTTTTTCGCCTGTGAAAGGGGTGATATATGTGATGTAGAATCACATATAGTTTTCTTAAATTTTACATTTTTCTAAATTACAGTTAAAGCTAATCTTTAATTAAATATCTATTTTATCTTAACGTCTTATTTCGATCGCACAATAACTTTCCGTTAAAAAGTAAAGAAAGAAAACATATGTAACATCTGCTGTATCTTTAAAACGGTTCTCAGATAAACAGATTTCCTTTAGATGAAATTTCTCCTTCAGTAAAAATAATAAAAGAAAGAATAAAGAACCCCGTTGCTTGCGGCTAGCGAAAAATCGTTTCTCTCTGCGTAATGTTGAGCCTAACTTCTTTATTACATAAAAACTTTTCATGTAAATGCTCTGTGTTGTGTCTTTTGATAAAATTCTCCCAAAACAGACATATAACGTACGATTTTGGCGCGAATTCTTTTTGGCGTATTTTTTTAGGACTGCCCATTTCTGGGTGCCCTGCATTAAATTCAAAATCATCTTAATTGTTTAAAGCGTAACAGAAAATTTCATGGTTATGATATCATTCACTTTTCATATGCTCCTTTTCGCCAATTCTGGATGCCAATGTGTGAATTCTGAATAAGAAAATTCAATTACCTCGCCCTCGCTTCACGGACTCAGAGATGTAAAGAAGGTCTCTTAAAAATGCTTACAGGCACCATCCCTAACTATTTTCTGTAAGAAATGATTTAATTTTTATAACTCCACTTCAAATAAACAAAGTTTTTAAAAAAAGCATTTATTTTAGTATAATGGATCACAGCCTTACATGTGTAGCGAATGATTTTTAAAAAAGAATCTGGGCAACAATATACTTTAAAATACAGATCTATAATACAGATGCCTTATAACAAAGTCTTTTGTGCATAGATATTTTTTCTATTCCTTTTTACTCCCAATCGTTTATTGTCAGGGCAGTCAATATTTAAAAAAAAAATGATTCCAAGTTTAAAAATTTATTCGAATGTTATTATTTCTTTTTAAATTTTAATTGAATTCTTTTTTTCATTTTGTTTATAATTATATATTATTTTTTTTCATAAATTATATTTTTATACTTCTAGTCAATGTAGTTTTTAACCACAGCTAAACTTTTTATAACGGATTTTTTAAAATTTTATTTGAACTTTAATTTTTAATGCCTTGATTAATAAACTTTAAATTTCTTACTGGTCTCTTAATGTTTCTGCAAATCACTGAATGTCGTCTGATATAAAGTAACTACGCACTGAGAAATCAAACGAAAACCCTTATATTGTTCCAAAAGCATATCTTTAAATAGTTTCCATAAATTTTACTAAAGTTTTGTTATGTTAATATATTTGATATTTGAAAAATGAACCCTATAAAATTAAAGGGAGCATTTTTCAAATATATTTCAGTAAGTTAATTAAATAAAGACACGTTTAAAATATACCTTGATAAATAATATAAAATTGAAAATAGAAATTTATAGGATATTACTAAAAAATGAATGAATCCTTAGAACAAAGTTTTTTGTACATAGTTATTTTTTTTATTCATATGTGCTCCCAATCGTTTATTGTCAGTGTAGTAAATATGTAACAAAAAGTTGAAACTTTTCAAATCATTACATTATTTTAAAATATCCGGTAAAACTTCTTCAATTTTCCATGGTTTTCTAAACAATACAAAGCTGAAACAAGAAAAGAAACCAAACAGTGATTAATAATTTTTGCTATTATTGTTGGAATCTTTATGCACAAAAATGTTTATTTTTGTTATATAAAGTTGTGTTTGTACCTCTAGGCATTCGGTATCTAACTAAAGTATCTTCAATACTCATTGAACATCTTTATATTGCTGCATGTTTATACTTTCATTGTTGATAGCTTCGAAGCCTTATTTTCCATACGTAAGCTTTCATTAGAGATGTGTATTTGAAAATTTGAATGTTCCCAAATATTTAAAAGCATGATTAGGTTGTTCAAATTTTCGATGCGTTTTGTTCTTTTGAAATATACTTATATTGAAGTAATAAAGTATATATTATACGCATCCTTTAATTTTTTTATTGAATTGTGAAACAAAAATGATGATAACACATTATAGAAAACTTTAATAGGTTACTTAGTTTAGCAGTATTTTAAATTAAAATAACTTAAAATTTTAAAAAATGATGTAATAGTTTTAAGTAATATTATCAGTTTGTATTCAAAATTGAAAAATATAGTCAAATGTATCGATTCCAAAATTTTCTTCTTTCTCATACATGGTAACATTTTAAGAGATTGTTACAGATGTTAATACTTCAATGAAATTGCAATATAACTTTACTATTGTAATAATACTTTAATATTACACTAGCTTTGTTATCACTTTGAAGTTTATGCTTCATTTTAATAATGAGAGTGAAAATGAATTATGTCAATCATAATAGAGTACAAAGTCAAAAGTTCGGAATCTTCGAGACTTCACCAGGTCCGAACTTCGGATTTTTCCAAACTTAGGATTATTAAAAATATTGTTTTTCCAATAAAAAACTTTACTAGATTTATTTTTAATTTCAATTAAACTTTAAATTTTTAATTTCATTTAAACTTTAAATTTTTAATATTTTAACTATTAAACTTTAAATTTCTCACTGCTTCCTAATGTCTCTGCAAGTCACTTAATGGTCACTGTCGCATTTATGTAAAGTAACTACGCAACTGGGAAATCAAACTAAAAGCTTTACATTGTTCCAAAAACATAAGTTAAAATAGTTTCGGTAAATTCTAAAATTTTATCACTTTAACTTTATAGGACGCATTTTCAAAATAAATTCCAGAAATTGAATTAAATAAAGACACGTTTGAAATATATCGTAATGTATAATATAATATACAAAATTGATGTTTTTAGCATGTTACTAAAACATGAATGAAATCTTAGAAACAAAGTTTTTTGTACATAGTTAATTTATTTTCCTATATACTCCCATTCGTTTATTGTTAGTGTAGTCAATGTATTTTTTTAAAAAACTTGAAACTTTTCAAACCGTTACATTATTTTAAAATATCCTGTAAACTTCAACTTCCTATAGTTCTCTAGACAATACAAAGCTAAAGGAAGAAAAGAAACCAAACAATGATTAATAATCTCTGCTGTTATTGCCGGAATCTTCATACTCAAAAAATTTTTATTTTTGTTGTATAGAATTTTGTTTGTACCTGGTGGCATTCGTTATCATACTAAACTATCTGCTGCACTCTTTGAGCATATTTACATTGTTATTTGTTTAAACTTTCATTGTTAATAACTTCCAACCCTTATTTGCTATGCGTACGCTTTCATTTGAGATGTGTATTTGAAAATTTGAATATTCCCAAATATTTAAAAGCATAATTATGTCGTTGAAATATGAGACGTGTTTTGTTCTTTACAAGTATTCTTATTTTGAAGCAAGAATACACTGGTGTCCAAAAGTTAAGCATAATTGGTAATTAAGTAAGTAATGAAAGAAGAATAAATCGAAATGTGGTGAAACTCCAGGTGTATAAATAAAATAGTACGCGTCATATATTTTCGCGAAGAGTTCTCCCCGAAATCGAACAGGGAACCGTCAACAAATTGAAAAAGAACGAAGATCTTTTGGATAACCCTGTCAAAACTAATGTAGCAAAAGCGTTCAAACTGCCCATAATGATTAAGTGGCTTATTGTAATGTACTGTGTTTATTTTTATAAGGATAGCATGTATACTCGTAGAGAAATTAAGGTTTTTATAAAAACAGTCCTAAGTTTTTTGTTTATAATTTGCAGAATTCTTAATATAAAATAATGTTTTTTTCTGAAAATATGACAAACATCATTGTACATAATACCCTGTCAAGAGAATTTAAAAATAATAAAAATAGTATGAAAAATGAGTAGGTTTAGTAAATAATTTTTCATTGCGCATGCGTCAACGATATCAAAATTTCATTTGCATGTTATGTTAGTTAAATGTATAGAGTAGCGTTTGTGAAAGTCTCAAAAACATAGCTTAAAAATTCTGAAAATTATCGTTGATAGAATGAGATCAAAATCCTTTATTCCCTGAATGAAGCAAAAAGATGAGGGGCTGTATCCATATTCCATTGTTTAGTGCCTACACAATATTGCACGTACAACTATATTTAGATAAAACCCCTAATTGTTTTGCTTCCATTTTGGAATAACGGATTTTGAGTTGATTCTATAGACGATCATTTTCAGAATTTTCAAGCTATCTTTTTGAAACTTTTACAGAAGTTACTCTATACATTTAGCTAACACAATATGCAAATGAAATTTTTATATCGTTGACGCATGCGCAATGTAAAATTATTTACTAAACCTACTCATTTTTCATACAATTTTTATTATTTTTAAATTCTGATGACAAGGTATTGTGTACAATGATATTTGTCATATTTTCAGAAAAGAACATTATTTTATATTAAGAACTCTGCAACTTATAAGCAAAAAACTTAGGACTGTTTTTATAAAAACCTTAATTTCTCTACGAATATACATGCTATCCTTATAAAAATAAACACAGTACATTACAATAAGCCACTTAATCATAATGTGCAGTTTGAACGCTTTTGCTACATTAGTTTTGACAGAGTTATCCAAAAAATCTTTGTTCTTTTTCAATTTGTTGACGGTCCCCTGTTCGATTTCGGGGAAAACTCTTCGCGAAAATATATGACGCTTACTATTTTGTTTACACTCCTGGAGTTCCACCATGTTTCGATTTATACTTCTTTCATTACTTACTTAATTACCTATTATGCTTAACTTTTGGACACCAGTGTATATTATGGGCATTCTTTAATTTTTTTTTCTTAAATAGTAAAACAAATGTGATGATAACATATTATAGGAATCTTTTTTTTTTTCCTTAGCAATATTTAAAATTGAAAATAACTTTGAAAAAAAGATAATTTAATAGTTTTAAGTAATATAATGATCAGTTTGGATTCCAAGTTTAAAAGTACATTTAAATGTACATTAGTTTAAATGTATCGATTCCAAAATTTTCTTCTTTCTCATATACGGTAATATTTTAAAAGATTATTAGACATGTTATTACTTCAATGATATTACTTCAATATTACACCAACTTTATTATCATCTTAAAGTTTCTGCTTCATTTTAAGAATTAGAGAGAAAATGAATTATCTCTATCATAATACAGTAAAAAGTCTAAGGTTGGAATTCTCGAGTCTTTAACAGGCCGGAACTTTGAATTTTTCCAAACTTCGTATTATCAAAAATATTATTACTCTAATAAAAAAGACTTTACACGACTTATCTTAATTTTTAAAAATTTTTTAAATTTTAAATATTTAATATTTTGACTATTAAACTATAAATTTCTTATTTGCCTCTTAATGTCTCTGAGAGTCGGTTGCTATTGCCTAGATATAAAATAACTACGCAACTGGGAAATCAAACGAAAATCCTTCCATTTTTACAAAAGCATATATTTAAATAGTTCCGGTAAATGTTGCTAATGTTTTGTTTCTTTAATTTTGTGGAGCACATTTTTTAAATGAATTTCATTTTAATTTTTTTCAAAATTTAAAAATAGATGGTTGCACTAATATATTTTGTTTTAAAATAATTATAAAAGAAAGTTATTTATTTTAAAGCCAAATAAAAATGTTTAATTCAAATTATTTAAATAAAATCCAAAATTCTATTTTTTTTTCTTTTTTTGAAAATCCAAATAAAAAAAAATAGTGGAAATAGAAATTTTTTTTTTAATTTTTCAATACGAAAAAACTGTTTAAAAATAAATTGAATATTCTGAATCATTAATAAATCGGAAAAGTTTTTAAAATAGAAAGTAAATTTCATTTCAAAAAATATTATGAATGTCAGATGAACGAAACCTTTTAATATAAAACCTTATATTAGCTAAAAATACGAAATTTCTTAAGTCCATCTTAGGGAGAAATTTTCAAGTTCTAGCTTAAGGGATTGAACAAAGAAACTCCTGATTACTAGTGAGAGGCTTTGCCTCCAAACCATGAATACGCTCTATACATAAATCGTTGAAATTATGGTTCTATTTTGAAATTTAAATCGTAAAAATGAACGGATTACATTGAAAAATTTTATTTAATTAAAATAATAGACTTTTTTTATTTTATGATTTGTGGTATAACACGAGATATTCCACTGCAAGTGCACAAAATTTGAAGTCTCTGAGTTAAACAGTTTTTATATATGGATTTTCTGACGGGTGGACAGACAGAAGACAAAGTCGAACGGCATTTCGTCAGATTAACGAAACCCTAAAAATAAATGAAGCCTTAAAACAAAGTTTTTTGTGCATAACCTTTTTTTCCATTCATATTTACTCTAAATCCTTTATTGTCAGTATAGTCAATACATTGAAATTTTTCAATTCATTACATTATTTTGAAATATCCCGTAAGACATCTTCAAGTTTCTATGGTTTTCTAAACAATACAAATCTAACGGAAGAAAAGAAATCAAACAATGATTAGTTATCACTGCTGTTATTGTTGGAATCTTTATGCACAAAAATGTTTATTTTTGTTATATAGAGTTGTGTATGTACCTCTAGGCATTCGGTATCTAACTAAAGTATCTTCAATACTCATTGAACATCTTTATATTGCTGTATGTTTATACTTTCATTGTTGATAGCTTCGAAGACTTTTTTTCCATATGAAAGCTTTCATTAGAAATGTGTATTTGAAAATTTGAATATTCCCAAGTATTTAAAAGCATTTTCACGGGTAGAAAAAAGTAACCCGGGCCATCAGTATAGCGCACTGACGTTCTACCGACTAAACCACATGGAACGACAACCAGCCTGGAACTTTCTCACTATTATGTTTTGGCAAGGCTACATTCGCAGCACAATAGTGAGAAAGTTCCAGACTGGTTGTCGTTCCATGTGGTTTAGTCGGTAGAACGTCAGTGCGCTATACTGATGGCCCGGGTTCGATTCCCGGCATGGAATCTTTTTCACTGGGTTGGCATTAACGCCTTTAAGCAATTAAAAATAGTTTGAAATTTGATTTTCATTGAAATAGTGTATACAAGGCGAATTTTCTCTCTCTGGAAAAATTTCCACGCATTAATATATTCAACGGATGCTGGTTCTGTTTGAGTTCTGTGTTTGCCCCAGTTCGGTGGCTCACGGAATATATTCCATCTTGTGCTGCGAATGTAGCCTTGCCAAAACATAATAGTGAGAAAGTTCCAGGCTGGTTGTCGTTCCATGTGGTTTAGTCGGTAGAACGTCAGTGCGCTATACTGATGGAATCTTTTTCACTGGGTTGGCATTAATGCCTTTAAGCAATTAAAAATAGTTTGAAATTTGATTTTCATTGAAATAGTGTATGCAAGGCGAATTTTCTCTCTCTGGAAAAATTTCCACGCATTAAGTTTTTCGTTGTTTTTCAATTTGTTGATGGTCCCTATGGTGTTTGGGAAAAAAATCTTCGCAGAAATATACACACCTTTTTACACACTTGAAGTTTCAGAATACTTCCTCATTTCTAGTTATTTAACAAAACGTCTAAAACCGCAAGGGACCGGTCACCTTTGGCCAGTGTATTATTCAGTCCCATTTTTTTGTCGTCAAAAAAGGCAGTGTCAATGAAATTTAAGCTCGACAGTTTTTAACGCCATTATTTGTTAAGAGCATGCTTACGTGTTTAATTTCACTAATCAAAATTATCTCACCTGAAGACAAGAATTATCTAATTATTTCCTCGTGCCGAATCAGTACATATATTGCCTTTTTAACACAATCAAACTGATTGGCAAAGTTATCATGCGAATTAAGTGTTTCCAAGTGAGCGAAAAATTGCCCAAGCCGATAATCGAACCCAGATACTTGGCTTACAAGGCCAATGCTTTACCGTTTCAGCTAACTGGGCACGCCAACCGGTGAGCCTATTGGCCTTTCAAGCATTGGCTTTGTAAGCCAAGTATCCGGGTTCGATTTCCGGGCTGGGCAATTTTTTGCTCAGTTGGATATACTAAATTCGTACAGTATATATACGTCTTGTTTATTACAGTTATGACAGTAAAGCGACTGAAAAACAGGTTTATATTATAGAACACCAGCACAATTTATTTATCACATGAAAGACAATATCGTATGAAATATTAAAAAATGCGTTTGCCTTAATCCATTGTAATATTACCACAGACTGTGCACTGTAGACACTCTATTTTGGTATTTCTGCAAACGATTCCAAAGTATGATGTACATTATAAATATAGAAGAGCAGGAATCATATGTTCTCGTGTAATCGTGATGGGGATCCTTAATTAACAGTGCTGAAGAAAATAGCAATTAGAGAACAGTAAAAAAATAAATATTTAAATCAATCAAAGCTATTTTTTTCAAAATCAAGAACTAATTATATGCTTTTCATGTGATCAAATTATAATTTAATGTATGTTTCATGAAAATCGCCGAACTATTTTTCATTTACAGCAGCGTTTTTAGTGCTGAATTTCTTTTAACCTGTGAAAATGACTTATTATTTGATGCCCGTATTTGACATCAAGCTAGATTATTTTCTCTGATTAAAATTAGTAAAAAACGTATTTAGTGAAAATTGTTAAAGCATATTTGAATTATAAACAATATTCTCACTACTGAATTTATTTTGATCTTTCAAAAATTTCTGTATTGAGATCTGGATAGTTATTTTCTCGTATTCGATTTAGTATACGAGTCAAGCTTCCTGAAAATCGTTCGAGCCATTTTCGAGATAAACAGAATACCCCCCCTCTCCCAATTTTTTTCGTTTAATATATATGGTATAAAATCAACTCACTTTGAACTCCGATATCCATTTCACACGAACATAAAGATATTTTCGTAAAAGTGCAATTTGGGATGACTTACAGCTCTTGAGGAGGATTGTAGGAGCTTGTGTTATATGGGTTATATGCCTCAAGAGTGCACCTCCAGAGGTATCTTTATACCACCCTTGAAAAGGATTCTATGCTTTCTAGCAGTTACACTAACAGCCCACTAGAAAGGGCATTTTAGCATGCAAAATTTGGGGTAATTCTCATTTTTGGGTCTAGTGTATAAATTGACCTTATAACAAAAGAAAACAAGTTTTCGATTTTCGAAACTTTTTGCGTTTCTTACCATATTCAACAAAACCAAATTCGTTCGGAAATTTTTTTAATTTTTCTTCAGTAACTCATTTCCAGTGCATTTTAGAGAAAAAAATAATTATAGTTTTGTAGAATATAAATTTTTTCAAAA
This sequence comes from Maratus speculifer, assembly GCA_964019185.1. Lineage (NCBI taxonomy): Eukaryota > Metazoa > Arthropoda > Arachnida > Araneae > Salticidae > Maratus > Maratus speculifer. The sequence goes on along the minus strand of OZ025294.1, from coordinate 293,264,000 downwards.
CATATACCTCCCATGTTTGTATATAGAACAAAACAGAGGCGAGATACAAAACCGAGAAATCAGGGCAAAATTTGCAAAAATTACAAAAATCCACAAATGACGTTAACGTTTGCTTTGTAACTCACTTTTAGTGCATTTTAGAATCAAACTGTCACATTCAAATTTTCAGAACATGAAAAGAATGTAATTTCATTTATTAGATAATTTTGTTTTGTAATAGACTGAAAATTACAGACACGTTTTTATGTGAAAACAGTAAAATACGCCCTGCCAAGTTAATGTTTTTTTAAGTTTTTCTTTTACATATTGAAACCACAAATTAATTAATTATAGCATGTACAAGAAGCTAATCAACAAATGTATAGTAAATATAGGCGCTTTCTATATGTTTCCTTTTTCTGCTACTTTCCTGGTACTGATGCTTTCCTACAACTCCACGTTGTACTGCAACTTTTTTTGCATTAGCAAAATGTAAAATTGAATAGGATTTGAGGGGCTGTTCATACATCACGGTGATTGCAATGACCTATGCTCATCCCTCTTTTAAATCCATTCTTGTGGATCCATATCATATCCCATTCATGTCAGAACTTGTAGGTATGTCCTCTTTGTATGATATTTAGTAGAATTGCCTGTAGGTGGAAGCCTTGTTAAATTTAATTTAATGATTTTCATGAAATATATATTAAAATACAATTTGATCACATGAAAAGCATATAATTAGTTCTTGATTTTGAAAAAAATAGTTTTGATTGATTTAAATATTTTTTTTTTGTTACTGTTTGTTGGCTACTTTAGTGAAGCTTGTATAGCGTAATACATTCAAGATTTAGATAAGATCACCTCCGTACTGGGCTAGGACTACAGTTCCAATGGCTTCAACAAGATTGTACCTCTCTGTATTTGGGTCTTTAAAGACTTGAACTCTTTCAGGAATAGATCTGAGATAGATTCTGAAGAATTTAAAAAAATTACCTTTTTCAATGGCTGAAGACCGCAGAAATGCTGCTATAACTACTTACAACATGAAGTAAAAGAATATATTTCTGTAATTTCCTTCAATTTTAAAGAAATGTTGAAGCAGAGAACATAAGGCATTTTTCTCCCCTAGTTTTTCAAAAATAAACATTGTTTAGAGATAGTACAATCACAAGAAATCCGTTTATAAGTTTCTGAAATATTATTTAAAAAATACGAAACGAGTACTTTATTTTTGTTTCTTGACACGATGTCTCTCTTAAAAAATTGTTTTTGCCGTAATTTCATGCATATTAGCTGTGGCTAAGTTAAGTCTGTTTTCAACTGGAAATTTTATTTTAAGGATGGAGTCGAATGCTTAGCTGGAATAAGTCACAATGTATTTAAAAGAAATATCTCCTAGAAAATAGAGTTATCTCAGTGGCGACTTACACGCGCGAAAAATATTTTAATAATATTCATAAACTTGATTAATTGTCAATATTTCTTCCGAGATTACTTTTAAAGTATATAATTATGCATTTTGGTTTTCCAAACTCATTATTAACACTTACCCGTCATTTCAACATTTATTCGAAACTACCAGGCTCAAGCTAGCTTTTTTTTTTCATCCGAGGCGAGCATGGATTTTTAATCCCCCCCCACCTCCTCCGCAAAGTGAATAGTGATTTTGCATTGAGAATTGTAACATTCATTTCTTTATTTAAAAATTTAAAAAAACATTCAAAAACTCTCGAGAAAAATTCCATTCTATGCAGTTTTCCATTTTAGTAGCAATAATTGTTGTGTTTTTTATTTTCGGAATAATATTCTCAACGTGAAATAGATTTACTACTAATGAAACTTAACTTTGACTAACAAAAATACGTGTAGCAAATAAATACAAATACGACAAACCAAATCTTCACTTTGTGACCTTTTGACCGACCACGGATCACATGTTCAGCCCCTCCTCTAGTTTCGACTCTGTGTACCTCTTTTCCTTTCCAAAAATTTTAAATTAAATTTTGTTTATGTTTGAAGTATTTTTTATATTATTACCAGCACTTAATTTTTCTTCCGATTTTTGACTTTCGATTCCCAATCCAATCTCTGAGCCGTGCCTATATCGTTGGTTAACACCCTCTCCCCCCCCCCCACTTCAGCTATTTCCCAAATACTTTTTATTGTAAGTACTGTAAATAATTAATTGCATTTTTTATTAAGTATCAAAAATAAAAATTCGTTTTTAATATAGTGACTCGTCAGGTGGTATTTTACTGTTTTAACCATAAATCGTGTTGTTCTGATTTTTAGAGCCTGTTAGATATAATTAAAATCAAATGGAAGAAAGTAGACTATTTAATGCTTTACAAAGTTATTATGATACTTTTGATGCTAAAACGCAAAAATAAAAAATTTTATAAACTAACGCCATTTGTTAATTTTTCCACTTTTTAAAAATTGTGACCCATTTTCCAGGTACCGTATTTCGCCACCCGTTTGTTTAATTTACAAACATAAATAGTGCATTTTGTATAGAAATTTATCCTCTACGAAAAAGTAACTGTAATTTATTATTATTATTATTATTATTATTATTATTATTATTATTATTATTATTATTATTATTATTATTATTATTTGTAAAACGTAAAACGTACTGGAAACGAGTTACTAAAGAAAAATCGAAATTTTCCAAAAAAATAACTAAATAAAACGATACCATTTTATATGATATAATAAAAAATGCACAAGATCTAGAAAATCGAAACTTTTTTTTTTTAACTATAGCCATAGTCCAACCCATACACAATACCTGAAAATCAGAGTTACCCGAATTTTTGCAGGGCTATGAATGCCCTTTTTGAGCTAATTTTACTGGATTATAATAGATATTTTCAAACCTTTTGTATTCTGATGTATCGCTGAAATACCTATAAACATTGTATATAAGACATGATGCAATCACAAATTCTTAATACTGTTTTTAAATGCATATTTGATGCGTTATTTTTTAATGTAAATTTTCTCTGTAGAAATTATTAAATTAAAAAATTCAACAATTGCAAGGAAACTGTCATTTATTTATACTTAGAGTCTAACCTTTTTTTCTAGTTACTAATCATACCAGTAAGATCTTAAGTAACTGATTATTTATCATAAAATGATTATTTTTAGCTCACAGGAAATATTTTGAGTAAGATTAAAATAGATAATGCAGAACCTGATATAGGGTGAAAAATCGTCGAATAAAATAAGTTGATCAATGAGCTTAAATTTCATAAATAAACCAATGTTAATTAGAACAGTATACAAAGTAATTTGAAAGATTACGAATGCCTTTGCCAAATTTCACTCACTTTAGCTTTTGTGTTTACATGTTAAAAAGTTGAATTGCCGTTTTCTGAGTTTTAGTAAATTTTTCCAATTATTATCTAAAAATTAGCTTCTTAGTAGTTTTTAGACAGGTAAATTAACTTAAATAGAAAAGATGGCTTTACAATTATGCAATATATTTTAAATGGCGTAAATTTTTTTAGCATAATTATATTAAAACTAATTAGTTTAAAAAGTAGTATAAATTCTTTGCACCATTTTTTGAAAATCAATAAAAAATAATAACTATACTGAATTTATTCCAAATTGAGTATTTACTCATTCTCTTCGAATATGTTAACATCGTTTACAAAAGTAATTTTTTTTAAGTTTGCTGCACTTTACACAAGTTACGCTTAATAAACTTAATAGAGATAAAAATAGTCTGGGTTTACGTTAAATGAAATAATGTAGCCAGTAATACATCAGTCGCTTTAAATAACTATTTCATTTAATTTGTTTTGTTTAATTTAAAAAAAGAGCCTATTAAGGCGTTAAAAAGGAATCGATCAGTAAGAAAATCATTGTTTATGCAGTAAAATATTTTACTTACCATCAGAACACTTATGCATTATGTTCTGTAGATACATACCGGGTGTCCCAAAACTGACTGATGGATTTTAAAATTCAATAACTTGCAAACGGTGAGAACTATTTAAAAATTTTTTGCAGGAGGGTTATGTATAATGTCAGGATTTTTTTTTTTTTTTACCGTAATTGTTTATTTTAGTTCGAATTTCAAACAATAGGTGGCGCTGACGGCGATAGAAGGCCAGGTCGACGCTTCACTCAGCATTGATCACCTGGCCTTCAAACGCCGTCAGCGCCACCTATTGTTTGAAATTCGAACTAAAATAAAACATTTTGGTAAAAAAGACTCCTGACATTATACATAACCCTCCTGCAAAAAATTTTTAAATAGCTGCCACCGTTTGCAAGTTATTGAATTTTAAAATCCATCAGTCATTTTTGGGACACCCGGTACATGGCCGCAGATATAAAATAAATTTTAATAATTTTTCAAACGATTTTTTTTAATCATGAAGTTTATACAGAGCTCATTTAACTTAACTCCAAGCATTTAAAAAAACCTACTCCCAATCTTCTAAAATATAACGGTTCACTTAAAAGTTTTTGTCGAAATTTTTTGACAATAATTTTAAATTATAACTCATATTAACTATCTAACAATAACTCATCTTCTTCAGATTCCAGAGTTTATTTTTTTTTAATTTATTTTAACTTCAGTTATGAATTTAAATTAACAAAATAAAAAATATTGAAATGCGAAAAAAATTAAGTTTTTTTGTATACATAAAATTTGATGAGACATGAGAAGTTTTATGATACATTGTGTAATTTATTTTTTAAATTCAATTATAAATTTTTATTAACATACTAATAGCTAAAAAAGTTTGTAAAGCGAACAAAAAATAAAAATTTATTATTTGTCCGTAAATTTTGATGGTACATGGGCATTTATATAATGAACATTTATATATGTGTGTGTCGTTAATTTACGAATCGTGGTTTCATGTATATTTTAAATGCTCTTTCTATAGCATCAATTTATATAAAACCTTTCCTTGAAGTGTACAAATATACGTATTAACTACTGTTGAACGCCATGAAAGTTCTTTATATTCTCTAGACTAATTTATCACGATGTACTGTATATCTCTATCTCATGAAATCCCTTAATAAACTTAAAACCTTCATTAGCTGAAGCCACTTATTAACAGGCTTAAGTATCATTGAAAACTAAAACTTTCCATAGAATTTTATAAAGGCAACTATCTCATTCAAACTAATTTACATAAAATAAATTCCCATTGAATGAGTAACGAACTGAAAAGTATTCAGGGATTTGTTTGGTTTTTTTTAATGCAATGTTATTTTCAAATTTCTTTCACGAAGATTTTCAATTAACATTTCGAAATTAGGAAATCATAAAATTGTACAGAAAAGTAATTAAGTGAAAACTTTTTGTTTCATTAAATGATGAGACGTGAAATGAATGTTTTTTTAACAGGACAAAAAGAACCCTACTGTAAATAATTTAATGAAGTTGTAAAAAAAAAAAGTTTTTTCATCAGAATTGCTAGATTAAAGAAGGTTAAAAAACTTTTGAAAAGTCACAATTAAAATTGTGGGAATTTTATTTAGACAAAATCAGTTGCACAGATATGTTAGTTGAGTTAAACCCATACAAATCGAAACAGAAATTAATACACATTGATTACAAAATCTAAAAAATGAATATGACTTTAAATATTTCACTCATTTATAAATTCCGATCAAAATTAGTTGATAATACTTTAAAACTAGAATATTACATTATTTCTAACAATAACTTCTAAACGTGGAGGTGCTTTCGCAGACCCTCATCTTATCAAGTTGTTGGCTGAAATTTCAGCATTTAACAGAACTCGCTTGCCATATTAAAATGCAACAGGTCTGCTAAGTATTATCTTAGTGGAAACTACCTGCAGACCCGATTTTTATGGTTGATTGGTAGGTTTATCTTAGTGTTTTCCTGTACCCAAAGGTAAAAAAAAATATGGAGAACTGAGAACAGGAAGAAACAATGGTAAACGTGTCATATTCAACTACTAAAATCTGGTTTGTAGGTGCTGCACACCAAGATATGATTTGGCAGACCAGTTGCATTTTAATTTGGTAATTAAGTTTTAAATAATTCTAAAATTTCAACCATCAATTCGGAAAGATGATGTCTGTGCTGCTGTCTTGCGGTCTAATACAAAAGTAACATGATTTAAATTTAAACAGGAAATAGAAGTTGTAACTCTTATTTTATTGAAAATTTTCTGTGAAAATAGCAGTATACAGTAAAATCACTGTAAAGCGAAAATCTATCTAACTCGGAACGATTTTCAAGTCCTTGTGAATCCATAGACATAGAGAAATTTTGTCTAACTCAAAATATTGTCTATCACGGAAAATTTTCTTTGTCCGGATCGATTCCGTCTTAGACAAAGTTTACTATTCTTTTAAGTGTTCACAACTTAATAAGTCTTCCCAGTATTAAATAATTTGAACACCGATTAATAAATAAATGTTATAAATGCAATAAATATTTAAAATATCTTATCTTACTGATATTTAAATAGCTATTTTAGAGATATAGTTACAATCGCTAAGATGTCTCATTTGTTGCACTTGATTTAACTTCTTTAAAATAGTTATTTTTATAAAAACCAAGAAAGGTAAATTTTTATATTGTTGCTGGTTCCTTTAACTCATTTACGACTGAGGGAAGCATTTTTCCTCATTATGAAATTAGAGTATTGTCGTATATAATTATAAGTTTTTTTGCATTTTTTATAGAGAATATCAAAATAGAACATATGTCGATCGCAATTATGTAGAAAATGTGCAAATTGTGCTAAACCCTGAAAAAAAAAAAAAAAAAAAAAAAAAATAGAACGCCTGATATATTTTATGCCCAATAAAGTCCTTTGTCACCTTCTTAACTTCGGAACTTGCAGCTATATTTATAAAAGTAGTGTCTAGATATTGTAAAGTAGTCATATTCTATTCAATGAAACCGCCTTTGGCGCCACCTGGTGAGAAACTGCAGAGATAGCATTTCTATCTTGAAAATGGGAAGAGATGGGGAAAAAGTGATTTACGCAGTTGTAGAGCATCATCGATTTAGTGCGAATACACACCGAATGGACATTAATTTGGATTGGGGTTTTCAAAATTTTCTACACGGTAGATTTTTATTCGGTGGGATTTTTGAACATCTTATTTAAAGATATATTGTTGTAACAGATAGTTTTTTTTCTTTCTAAGATCGTTTTTTAATGTCACAGTTTAGGAAACAACAACAAAAATACAACAAAAAATAAACAAACGCGCATTTTAACTATTTTGTTTTCCGCATTAATATCTACAAGGTATCTATGATGCTCAACAGCTTTGTAAATTCTATTTTTGTCTTTATCTCTTTCCGTTTTTGAGATGCGAATGTTAATTTTGCAGTTATCCACCAGATGTAGCGCAGACGATTTCATTCTGTAGGATTTCATGGCTACGTTGCAGTACTTAGACACCCTACCTTTATGATTATAGCTCTTGCCTTTCAGATATTATTGGGGTGACAACCGACTTTAGCGATCACACTGTCTATATTTATGCTCCTGTTTTTTTTTTTTTTTTTTTTTTTTTTTTTTTTTTAAAGTTAACAAAACGATTTTATTTCCTCTTTCAGTGTGTTTTCTAGCTGAAGTATTTGCATTGTTTCATTTAATTACTGTTTCAAAAGCCTTCTCTTCTTTCCATATCCTTTCTTTGACCATGGCAGGTATGTCGTTCGAAATGGCTTAGTTGGAAGAGTTTGGTGTGCTAAACGAAAAGACTCAGGTTCGAACCATTGCCCGAATGAAATTTATTTATATGTTTTTTTATTAAAGGTTCATTTGTAGAAACCGACAAGCATTGCAATTTTTGCGTCACAAGTTTTGAAGGTTTGTTTGTTTGTTTGTATTTATGTCGGCCAATTATCTACACTGTGGGATATAGGCCCGAAGGGGTGAGATGCTCTCCGTGGAGGTCTTTCTAAGGGAACCTAACCCGTACTCAAGTTTTGAAGGATTCTAGTACAAGTGTAAGCAATATCCATAATCATAAAGACTAGCAGTTCGATTTATGATTGCAAATTAAATAAAATAAATTAAAAATAAAATCGAATGAACTAAGTGTAATTTTTTAAAACAATGGGGAAGATATCCGATATAAAAATACAATTTTTGGAAATCGCAATAAAATTAAGAAAGTTAAATATAATACATAAAGGACTTCTAACAGTTTACATGAATATTAAAAAAAATTGCATAAAGTTTTACGTTTCTAGGCTGATTTGCTTTTAAAAAAATCTAAATAAAGTGTAAAAAATCTATGTTTCTATTTGAAAATAGAAGTTTGTTTCCCTTTTAATATGGATACGATTTCCATTTTTTTAATTTATATTCATAAAAGAGCCTTTAGAGTAATTGCATAGTAATGGTCTACGAATAAATGATATTCAACGTTTTATTATAGTGACTGTATTAAATGTGTCATATTGTAACTATTACTAAATCTGTTAAAAAATTTCTCTTTTGTACACGAAAACATTGAAATTTTTGAATTGGGTTTTAAAGACTCTAACATTAGAGACCAGAATCCAAATAGATTTTTCGTTGTTAGCAAAACGAGATTGACCAATCAAAAATCTGTATTTTTGCGAATTTTCGCTGTTTGCAAAAATGCAGGCAAAAATGATTGGTTATTCTTATTTTTCTAACAGAAATAAATCTATCTAGATTCCAGACATAATATTTCGCAATAAATATTAGTATTTGACTGAAATATTTTTTAATTTATCAATAGTAACATCCGTTATGATACTAAGACATCTTAATTAAGTAATAGAGTTTAAAAATGAATACAATTTGAAAAACATGAAAGATTGTGCATGTGCAATGATTTTTTTTTATGAATAAGTGATAATTTTACATACGCCTATTTTTAAATAATATTTTGTTTGGCAAACGGCGAAAAAAATAACACATTTCATGTTTTTCAGTCATTTTTATTATTGTCATTGCACAGCAAATTATTTTCCTTAGCTTTTTATATTGTATAAACAGAAATTATTTGAAAATATTTCCTGCACGTTGAAAAAATATCTTTATATGGAGAGCTCCTCTGATAAGTTATTACTTAAATTAATAATTAGCTAATTACAACTGATTTAACTGAAATCATTTAACAAATCATGTCATCCTGTTAATTGAATTTATTAATTAGTAATATATCTTGGAAATATTCAGAAATAAGTAAAAAATGAATTTGCTTGAATCCATCGGTGAAATGAAAAGTGCTAACCCATAATAATTTATTCTGTTATTAATGCCTAAATTGTTATTACGCTGTTTCTTGCCTGTTACTTCTCAGAAATTTAGTATCTTAATCTTCACTATTAAGTCAACTTGAAGCAAATTTAAATACTTTAGAGAGAATTATAAAGGATATTACTGCGGATGAAATTCCATCAAAATCACTCTAGATGCATATTAAAGAGAATTAGCTTAAATGCGTCATTGCTTCTTTAACACAATTATTGTTGCAAAGCTACTTAAAATTAAATTGCAGTGTATAATTTATGCCACAAGCAACTGGGTCATTTTAAATTCTTTAAATGAGTATTATAGAGGATAAAAAACTATTATGTACAATACCTAAACATAAAGAAAAACCAATTTCATATGATGTTAATATTTACAGATTTTAATCGTTTTGAAAATCGAAAAAAAAAATTGTAGGATTTAAATATTACAAAAACTAATATATATATATATATATGTTTTTCTGTGTGTGTGTGTGTGTCTATCTGTAAACGCTCTATCTTCCAAACACATTGAGATAGAGACTTAAAATTTGCTGTGCATTTAAAATGTAACAATGAAAAAAAGCTTATTAAATATCAATGTAATTTTCTTCGAAATCTCTTTCTTTTTAAGTGTTTAAATATGACCATCACAAAGGAAATATTCACACGTTAACTTCGATACGATACGCTGGTCGTCAAATGTATTTTGAATACGCCAAACGGTGAGCAAAACGCAGTCATCAATTTTGCCAAAATTCATTCCAAAAAGTTTTAATAGTTATATTATCTTTATTCAATGGCAAACATTCGACAAATTCAGAACAAAGAGACTGTATTCAGAATTTTTGGTACACATTTAAAAAAATGTTATATAGAATTTGAGGGATCCAGGCTTACATGGAAACATATTTAAGTATTTTAAGGCAGTTAACGTGTTACTCTCAAGGTATAAAAGGGTTGCAAGTGGTCAGGAAAAACACAGTTAAAAAAAGAGGAAACTATCAGTGTTTTCTTATAGAAAATACTTCAAATAATATAAAGGGATTATAGAAGTCAAAGGAGGTGGGCTGACAAGGACTATTTTTCGCCCATCATATACCCCCAAAAAAGTTACTAATTCTGATAAATGTTCATTGATTTTGCATAATTAAAGATATGTATTTTTGTTTAGTATAAACATTACATGATAAATAAAATAGTAAGTCAAGGAAATTATAGCCCGAAAATAGAGTGTTTTGGCTTTTTTCAACTTTTTTGTCGTTTTTAACTCTTTTGCCGTTTTTTGTGTCTGAGTTATTTTTTTTAAGAAGCCTTCTATGAACCAAATTAATTTTGACATGCAATGATATAACTCATTATAAGCTTTCATAGGAGCATTATTTTATTCTGGTTCAGTGTGCGCTTTTACCTTTTAAAGAAAAAAAAATATCATGCGGGAGAATCAAATGCACTGTTATCGGAGCGCGTTCAGATTTGTTTTTCCGTACTTCAAAAATATTTACGTCGTTGAGAGGTAAATGTTGTTTTCTGAAACTATTTTTGTAACTATTTATTAAAGAAATTACTAATAAATAATTATTGGATGTCAGTGTCATTGCTGTAAAACCTGGCGGAAAAATTTTCGTATCTGTTCTAACAAAAAAAAGTTTTATCGATACTTAGATGTTCGAGAAACTGCGATCTACAGATTGCACTGTTAAAAATAAAGGTGACAAACCGGTGCCATTTGGGACCCGGAGGTGAAAAGGCGGTGCCATAGGAGCTTGAATATGTGGTTGGGGTGACGACAGATCTGTTCCTGGATGATGGGAGCTAAATAAGGTGCCATGCACTTCGTATTGGTAGCAATTTACCACCTCATCGGGTGACTGGCAACTTGCGCATGCGCTATGACGTGTGTCTTTCTGCTTTCGGTGTCGGCAAGTAAAGTTTATGGGTGTGAGCAAAGCAAAACATGGCGGTGTGTAAATTGGCTATATTAATTGAGGACTAACCACTGAGCTACAATAAAACAACAATGAGGACTTAATGATCCGATTTGCGCGACCAGTGACCCCGGGCAGTCTGATTAAAGGTAAGATTTAACTTTATTTTATTTTATTTTATTGTTACGTTAATTTATCGTACATCCCTATATGTAATGTCATAAGAAAACAGTAAATCATATTTTTTTGTTAGTGTGATTGATTGGTAAGTTTATTATGTGAAGCTACAAGCTACACTCTCACCAAAATACCCGCTTGCTAATGTTAAACCTATGAGGCAGTTATTTTACAATTTCTCGTTTACATGTCAATATTTTTAAATGATTTATCGAGGCCTTAGCTACCGAAGAGCAATTGGAGCAAACTGCTCTAGGCACGGGAATCCTAAGGACGCACAATTAGAAAGAGGGAAATGAAAGATTGCAAAAATATTTACATATTTTTTCATTACAAATCAGTTATTTTAGACGCATCTTGTTGCAATCGGAATATTCTATGACCATTTTACCTTGTGTTTAAACTCAACTGTTTCGATTTAACCCTTAACTGCTGTTAGTGGTCTCAGACACCGTGAGTTTTTCATGTTTCACAGTTTAACTTGTAATTTTTAGTTTAAATATAGATACTGGTCAACTGTTTTTAGTTTGGAGTCTTATTACTACCTCTAAATACTTTTGAATAGCTGAATCTGATTTATAATATTCTTGTACATAAAGTTTAATGCATAAATAGTATTCTGAGAATTAATGAAACATTTTATTCATCTTCAGATTAAATGGTCTGACAGGCAGGTTACAGTAGTTATATAACAATTTTTGTCAGAGCAGTTAAGGTTAAAATATGTTTTTGCGTCTATATATACAGTTAAAAGCAATTAATTTTATTCGCGAAGTTTTAATTTTAACCTTTACACGGGATCTCGGACAGCATCTGGCCGGCTTTGTATATATTGTCGGATAGATGCTATCCGAACCCCTCCTGTAAAGGCTAATTCACACCATATTGCAGCCTCGCGTAACTTCTCTAATATTGTTTCAGTATACCTGATTTGTCTTTATTTGAGAGGGGGGGGGTAACTTTTTCATTTAAGACAATTGAATACTTGCAAATCTTAAAGTAATCAAAATTTATTTACAGGGTTTTCATTATTAATATTTTCCTTATTAACCACCATTATTTCCAAAATAATCTTCATAATAAGATTAGATCGGGGGGGGGGGCGGTAGCACGGACAATCATTTAGTCTCATTTAAGGATAAAAATCACGGATAAAACCTCGATTTGCATATTAAAGCGTTATTAGTCAGCCAAGTCATACCTTGGTGGGAAATGCCTAAAAACCCGAATTTAGCGGTATCTTCGGTTTACCATTATGTTTTCTTACTCCCAATTCTTCATATTTTCATACTTTTGGTTTCATTTTCTTTCAAAAAGGTGAGAAAATGTTAGGGAATTGAAATGAATATACCTTATGATCTGATTATCGGCTATGCAGATTTACACCCATTTTTTTTCGAAAGTATTCTTTCGCATTAAACCTTATTTAGTAGCAGAATATTATGGTTAAATAAAATAAAATATTTTTTTTTCAATAATAGTAATTTAAGTTTGATTAGACCGTAATCAGTCCCCCCCCCCCTTTCTCAATCATCAACATCATCCGATATGACAAATTTTTAGTCATGAACATTCAAATTATAAAAGGAAAACAATCTGTATTTACTCCACTGAACTTTCAGAATAGTTTACAGAAATAGTGTGTGTTCAAAAAATATAACAATGAATAAAAACTTATATCGTAATTTTACACAAATGTGAAATTTTCCCGCTGGTGATGAAGATCTCGTGTTTTGAAGGTGATTTTTGCACTGTCATTTATAAATCTTAAACATTTTTCTAATGATATAATTTTTAACAATCTTTTATTCCACCCGTTCTGAAACAAGACCAATAAACAGGGTTGGCTTTTTACCGGTAAAAACCTGGGGAGAAGGTGGTAAAAACCTAAGGATATACAATAAACTGTTAGCCCTTAAACTGTATTTTAATACTATTGATAAAAATTCTATTTTCATGTAAATGGTGTATTAATATATAATAACTATATAGGGGAGAGTGGGGTGGTGTGGGACTTTTTTTTACAAAAGTAAGATTTTTTTTTATATACAAAAAGAAAAATTTCAATTTATAGGATGCAAGGTAAAACACTTTTTAATCCCCCTGAACAATAAAGAAACATAACGTGCAAATACTATTTTATTTTAAAGAGGACGTAAGTTTCAAAATGTGTCTCATACTTCCTCATTAAGAGTTATGGGACAGCAATAATAAAAAAAAAAGCTATAAGGCACAAAATAACCTATAGTGTCGGTAAGATAAACAATCAACCAAAGGTTGTAAGTTGATAATGTATGTGCCACAATATAAAATTCCAGTATCTTCATGACTGGAATGAAAATTCAGGATTCTCTGTCATAGGTGTCATTAAGGCCCCACACTAGGCACAGAAAGAGACCCGGATGATAATGTAAAAGTCTATAGGAGCGTTGTTTTCAAATACCTAACTAAAATTTTATATTTTTACATGATTTTTTTGAACAAGACAGCTGAGGATGATCCATAACCGGCCTAGTTTTTATTATTTTTTCGATTTTGCTTTTATATTTTTTGTATAACGATAGTTTCAATTTCAGAACCAGTTTAAACCGATTTCGTAAATTAAAGTAATTTTTAAAAAAAATCTGAAACCAAAACTGAAAAAGTAAAAACTACGCCGGTGTCGGATCGCCCTCAGCAATCTTGTGCAAAACAATCACGTAAAAATATTAAAATTTGGGCGAAATATTTGAAAAAAACGCCCCCATAGACTTTGCATTATCATCCGGCTCTTTTTCTGTGCCTAGCGTTGCGCCTTAAATAATCACCAATTTACATTTTGAAGTATGAATATATATATTATCAATGTTATAATTAATATATTATCCTCTAAAAATATTTGCATGTTAGCAATTCGCATTATTATTAATTTGAAAAAGGAACTGGGCGCGTCCCATTCCTCGCCACTTCCTTATTTGTGTTAAACTTCTTGTTCAAACAAAAATGCTGCTTTAGGCTTAGTTTAAATTATGGATAATATACAGTATAATGTTCCATAAATAGGAAAACTATTACATTTATACATAAACAAGCCTTTAACATATTGAAAGCAAATAAATCAAATTTAAATTTGATTTTTGAAATAATTTTTTCTTTCATACATTTGCAAATCTATGCATAACAATATTTTTTGTAAACTGAAGAATGGATTACCATTGCTTCATCTTGTGTGCGATCGATGAAATGTTTAGAATAATGCACAAAAAGAAAAACCATACTGTCCCATTCCACCCGACTTTCCCCCATATAGCAAAAGGGAAAATAAAGAATTAGCCAGTTCCCTTAAGCTCCTGATATACACTATATGGCCAGAGATGACCGTCTACTTGCGATTTTAGACATTTTGTTAAATATCTAGAAAAATGTATGAGGAATTATCCGGAAAATCTTAGTGTATAAATATAATACACTACCTGGCCATTGATTATCGTCCACTTGCGATTTTAGACATTTTGCAAAATATCTAGAAAAATACATGAGGAATTATCCTGAAACTATCAGTGTATAAACAATATAGTACAGGTCATATATTTTCGTGAAGATTTTTTCCAGAAACTTTATAGGGGACCGCCAACAAATTAAACAAAGTATGAATGCAACTCTGTCAAAGTAACTCTGTCAAAACTAATGCATCAAAAGCGCTCAAACTGTAGATTGTAATTAAGTGGCTTATTGTTATAAACTGTGTCCATTTTTATGTCGATGGCATGTATACTCGTAGAGAAATTAAGGTTTTTATAAAAATTCTCCCCATTTTTTCCAAGATTTTTGCTTATAATTTGCAGAGTTCTTAATATAAAATAATAATATTTTCTGAAAATGTGACAAACAACATTGCACATAAAACCCTGTAATTAGAATTAAAAAATAATAAAAATTGTATGAAAAATGAGTAGGTGTACTAAATAATTTTTCACTGCGCATGCGTCAACGATATCAAAATTTCATTTGCATATTATGTTGGCTAAATATATAGAGCAACTTTTGTGAAAGTTGCAAAATCATAGCTTGAAAATTCTGAAAATAATCGTCAATAGAATCACTTAAAAATCCGTTATTTCCAAAATGAAGCAAAAAAAGAGCGGTTGTATCCATATATTCATTGATTAGTATCAATATAGAATACACAATATGGAACTTACTACTACATTTGGATAAAATCCATCTTTTTTTTTTTTTTTTTTTTTGCTTTATTTTGGGAACAACGAATTTTCAACTTTTTATATTGACCATTATTTTTAGAATTTTCAAGCTATGATTTTGCGACTTTCACAAAAGTTGCTCTATACATTTAGCCAACATAACATGCAAATGAAATTTTGATATCGTTGACACATGCGCAGTGAAAAATTATTTTGTAAACCTACTCATCTTTCATACAATTTATATTATTTTTTAATTCTGATTACAGGGTATTATGTGCAATGTTGTTTGTCAGATTTTCAGAAAATATTATTATTTTATATTAAGAACTCTGCAAATTATAAGCAAAAATCTTGGAAAAATTTGGGACTATTTATATAAAATCCTTAATTTTTCTACGAGTATACATGCTATCGACATAAAAATGAACACAGTTTATAACAATAAGCCACTTAATCACAATCTACAGTTTGAGCGCTTCTGCTGCATTTGTTTTGACAGGGTTATCCGAAAGATATTCATTCTTTTTTAATTTGTTGACGGTCTCCTGTAAGGTTTCTGGGAAAAATCTTCACGGATATATATGACCTGTCCTATTATGTTTATACACTGTGAGTTTCAGGATAATTCCTCATGTATTTTTCTAGATATTTAACAAAATGTCTAAAATCGCAAGTGGGCGATAATCAATGGTCAGGTAGTGTAGTACAAGTCATATATTTCCCTGAAGCTTTTATTCCGAAACTCTAATAGGGGACCGTCAACAAATTAAAAAAGAATGAATGTTTTTTGAATATCTTTTGGATAACCCTGACAAAACTAATGTAGCAAAAGCGCTCAAACTGTAGATTATGATTAAGTGGTTTATTGTAATAAACTGTGTTCATTTTTATGTCGATAGCATGTATAGTCGTAGAAAAATTAAGGTTTTCTACTAATCCGAAAAACAGTCTCAAATTTACCCAAGATCTTTGTTTATAATTTGAAGAGTTCTTAATATAAAGTAACATTCTTTTCAGAAAATGCGACAAACAACATTGCACATAATACCCTGTAATCAGATTTAAAAAATAATAAAGATTGTTCGAATATTGAGTAGGTTTACTAAATAATTTTTTACTGCGCATGCGTCAAAGATATCAAAATTTCATTTGCATATTATGTTAGCCAAATGCATAGAGCAATTTTTGTGAAAGTCGCAAAATCACATCTTGAAAATTTTGAAAATAATTGTCAATAGAATACGTTGAAAATTCGTTATTCCCAAAATGAAGGGAAAACACGAGGGGTTGTGCCCATATATTCATTGATTAGTGCCAATATAAGATACATAATAGGGGCGTACTAATGAATTTGAATAAAATTCCTTATTTTTTTATTATTATTACTGCTATGGGATACCTGGACATGTTAGGGAAATTTGTTGCTAATCTGGAATAGACACTTTGTTGCAAAATATGTTTTGTAAATATGGTTAATAATGTAAATAGTTTGTAACTCTTAATGATTACACAGGAAAAGAATAACTGAATGACAAGTATGAGTTACTCAAGTAATTTTCTCGTGCTGTCCGAAAATAGGCAATAAAGAGGAAAGTGCCCAGTTAAACTGATGGCATTGAGCTCGCAGGCTATACATACAACTGTATATTATACTCTTATTTCACAGAATAATACCCTTCCAAAAATAAAAGAAATCAACTGTAAGTTATTGGACAGTAGATTAACTACCACCCCTCTTTATACTTAACGAATGAGCCCCTAAAACTAATCAGGGAAGTGTGTTATCAGAGTGAACCTATTAACAAAATTTGAAATAAATTTGATAATTCTGCATGATTTCTGCATATTTATATAAATTAAGGGGGGTAGCACTCTCTTCTCTCCCCTTCATATTTAACCAATGAACCTCCAATGCTAATCAGTGAAGAACCTTATCAAAGTGAACTTACATATAAAATTTGAACCAAATCTGATATTTATATAAAGAGTTATCACGTTACATACAGAACCTGCGGGCACATTAGCTGCCAGGCTTTGATAGCCTTGTGAGCTATAATTTAAATTTTATTTAAATTGTATTTATTCTTTTTTTGTTCATCTACCATTTTTGCTGTACTTTGATGATACATTTTAATTAGACTGTCTTGTTGTGTGTTTTCCTTAATGTGTTATTATTATTATTTCAGATAGTGAACTTACATTTACAGTACTTACATCACCATGTTTGATACAAGAAAAGTTTCCGACTCTTTATCATGAAGAAGATGCAGAAATTTCTGTGTTTTAACCTGTTATTGTGCTCCACAACTCAAGCAACTTGTTAAATTACTCATGCTATGTATTAATTTTATATAAACAGTTAATTACAAAAACTGATAATTTTATAGGCTTAGTTACTTTGTGGCATGCATTATTTTGGTTGTTTAACGTTAAATATAGCAAAAGCCAATTTAAATTTTTATCATTTTTATTAGATACTTATGTCTTCAAAACTTTCTTAGTGGCATCAGTTCCACGTCTTTGTTTAATAATAATTAATACATTCTTGGTGTTTACAATAAAAAGATTATTTGAACTAAAAGGTTGTTTTTTTAATTCAGTGTTTTATTCCTTTCATTACAATTACTCTTTGGATTAAAATTTCAGAAGCAAAAAGTCAAAACATAAAACAATTTCGCAGAAAGTGTTTTGATGTGGATACAGGACTAGAAATCAGCAGTCGTTAGTCGTCAAATGAAACTAAATTATAGAAAAATTATTCCTAGTCGTCAAATCTTGATAGCTAGCTTTCTTTAACTTTAATTTTTGTTTAGCAAATGCTTTCATTTGTATTTTAGCATGCACCCCCCCCCCCCTCTGCACCATGACATCAGCACGTGTCTTAAGAATTTTGAACCTGTCAATAACCTCTAAGTTAACTTCACTTTAACCAATGACTGATAAAACTGGTCCTTGGATATTACACCCCTGTAAACAAGATTTTCTTTTATTATGAGATATTTCTGCATCCTTATATATTCCTAAAATAAGAAACTGTATTAAAATTGTTTTAAAATTTTTGTACTCCTTTCCTCAAACAAACAAAAAAAATATGTGTGATTTGGAAATGTTTTAAATGCCACACCATAATTGACAATCAAAGATTCATTTATTTGCTAACTTTTTATTTTCTGATGTACTGTTAGTCTCAGATTTTTTAAAAATTAGCTTATCCCTAGTTATATCTAAAGCTCATATTTTCTTTCTGTGGACATATTTACTTGATTATCTGTTTTGTATGCATATTAGCTTTATAAAAATAATAAGTTTTTCCAGAATCCAAATATTGTAGTTTAATCAGGTTTCATACTTATGCAAAGTCAGTTTTTATTTTGTTTAGTAAGAAAAAGTGTTTAATATATAAAGTTTCCTCTCCACTTCCCTTCAATACATTAAAATTAAATATGCAATGCAATATTATTACTATTAACATGGTTGTGAAAAGAAATAAGAAAATATGAAATGCAGTTGGCACATCGAAAAAAATTTGTAGGCATTATTTTGACACCTTACCTACAGTTCTTAATTTCCAATCCTGTATGGATATATGCTATAAAATATGGATTTGCATACGTTCACTATAAAGGTAAGTACTACATATAATGTAAAAATGATTTTTTTTTTAACTCAATTTCATCTATTATTTTACCACAACTATAAAATGAACTTATTTTCTATAATTCATTTCATAGCTTGATGGCTAACTTTCTGTAAGAATTTTAAAGAATATGAAATATTCTTACTAATTTAAAAGTTACACAGCATTTATTACATATTCTTTTCTAATTTGTGTTTTACATTTTTTTAATTAGATACAGCAGGATAGCTGAAAAAATATTGGTGCATTGTTTGACATTGATATATCACAACTAAAATCTGAGAAATGCTTATTTTAAAATTTGTAGCATTTCTTCTATTATATGAAAATCTTAATCCTCCGAAAAGTTCACAACCGTCAAAATGATCAGCAACTAATATGTTCAACGAAGTGTTGGCCTCATGGAAGCAAAATAATTTTAATGGAACTTCCAGCAGTATTGGGGCCTTCACATGGAGCAAAAACAACATTGAACTTCAACACCCATCTGTGTGGATATTTAATAACAGGTGTATTGCCTTCGAACAATCAGATCTTAACTCACTTGACTTCTGTAGAAAAGTTAGAAATAGAAAATCCCCAGTTTGCATTGTATGTGATGCGAAATTATCAAGGCATAGAATGATTTAAATCAGAATTATCTGCAGCGGACTGTCAATTCTGTGATCTTTCGTTTTCAAACTTGTGTAAAAAACAAAAATCGAGCCAGTGAACAATTTGTTGAAATATTGTTATTTCTTTTATTTTTTTTATTAAAATATGGCATATATTTTACAGGATATAGCATTTTTCTGTGTCCCCATAATTTTCAGTTGCCCTGTATATAAAATAATGAAAATACATGTCAAGCAATATACTATGTGTCAAAAAAGATGGTTATGGATTACTTCTGAAACTATAAGAAAATTATAAAGATATTCATATGAAGATAGATATTGAACGAACTGATATAACTTGTACTTTCTCTTATTTTGGAGTCAAAAAAGATAAAATTTTTATAATGTTCCTGCATCTAAAAATCCCCAATCACAAAAATTGTTACTGGCCTTTTCTTAAACATACCCAAAAAGTTTGATCCAAACATCTGAGTTAGAGACAGTCAAAAATCATGATTTATTTCACTTTACAAGAAATTCAAAACATAAAATTGAAAATCGGACTTAAAATTGGATGACAAAGTCACAATATTTGACTCTAACTCAGTAATTTTAGAGGCAGAAAATAAGTGTAGGGGTTGTGTAAATTTTGCGATTTATGCTAACAAAACCTTTTGGGTATGACTAACAATGCAATAGTGATGACTTATGATTGGTGATTTTGAAATGCAAAGACTGTATAAAAGTTAAAATTTTGAATTTTTCTTAAAATAATCTCCATGTAAATGAAAGTACAATTTGAATTCTCTGCCTTTCTATGATTATTTTTGTAGTTCATATTATCCCTCTCTGAGTTACAAAAACATGCTACAATTTTTCTTTGGACACCTGATAATGAGTTTAAAAATATAATATCCCATCAATCTAAAAGAAAAAAAAAGACTCAAAATATTGACTGATCATGATAATTTTCTCTGCAGACTTCAATTTAAAAATGGGTAAACACTTTGTATTTCATGATTCAAACCAATACAATTTCTTGACAATTTCTTCTGGATAAGGGGTGTCATTACTCTTCCCAGAGGCGCCATCCTTTCACCCCCTGGGACACCCTGGTTAAGGGGTGCCATTACTCTCCCCTGAGATGCCATCCTTTCACCTCCTGGGGCACCCTGGATAAGGGGTGCCATTATTCTCCCATGTGGTGCCATCTTTTCACCCTATTGAACACTGTGGATAAGGGGTGCCATTATTCTTCCCTGAAGTGCCGTCCTTTCACCCCCTGAAACACCCTGGTTTAGGGGTGCCATCCTTTCACCCTAGTTAAGGGTGCCATTTTAGCTCCTCTAGGGGTGTCACCAGTGAGACAAGCTTTTCACCCCTAAAAGGTGCAATGTGTCACCATTAGTTTTAACAGTGTGGTTCTAAGTAGTGCTCTAAATGCAAATAGTATGTATTTCATGATCTTCAATCTCGATAAAAAGAAATAGAAGTATTTCTTCTTCTGGTGTAACAATAAGAGATTATGCGTCAAAGATTACTGCCAACGAGACCACAAATAATAAACCTAATATACATTTATCAATACCTCATTGCAAGTAACCTAGCCCTTGTTGTAAATATGTAAAGGTAAGGATTCAATCAAACGCTATTGAAACTCAAGCTTTTATAGAAACTAGAATATATGTATTTCGTCGGAAAAACGAGGCTGCAAAACTCATATTTCCTCATCGTTCTTCAGTAAATTGGATCTGCAAGATTTACGCTCTGTAAGTGAGAATACATCGATGTATGAAACATATATTGAACTTATTTAAAGCAATATTAGAAATGTACAAAACAGAAGGACTCGATTTTGATAAACCTGGACACTTTTCCGAAATCGATTATTATACTCTCATGGGTATATCTATGTAACATTTAGCTATATCTTTAAGCTAATAAAGTTCAAAATACGTTCCTCAAAAAAGTTATAATCTCATATTTGCTTTGCAGTGTTACTTGTAAAACTTTGAACTGGTCTCTTAAATGGTGTTCCGTCCACATTATTCAATATAAGAAAAGTAATAATATCTTCTGTAAAATATGCAAACCAGACCTTGATCAAGAATTTTGTCCTAAAATACCTTGGAATGGAACACATCACCAGAACACGGGTTATTGAAAAATATAAAAGGCCTTTAGCAGGGAGATTGTTTATTCCAGATGACAACGATACTGCAATGATTATTTTCGATAGCACGTACATTTATATCCTGTGAGAGTGCAAACAAATCCTTTCAGAGAAATTCATTCCGGCTATACAAAGAAAGACCTTTCATTAAGCGTATGGTATTCGTCACTACTTCGAATTATAATTTAGATGTCTTCGGCCCTTACTTCGCGGATTCAGAGAACAATTAAGCTAACATACTTACACATCCATTAAAAAAGATTCACATAATATCAGAAAACTGCTGAAGCTAAATGCTGTTAGGAGAATTCATAGATGTTTACGGGACTGTTTGAAACTTAACATGACACGCCAATATTCTTAAATAAGTAGCAACATTTTTCAACAGAGGATGCTAAGAGACACTTCTCATGACCAAAGTTTGATTGTTAGACACAAAAGTGTTAAAAACTATATCTATAATACTTGGATAAAAAAAAGCGAAGCAACATGACACAATGGCACTGTCAATGTGTAAAATATGCGCAAGTATCTTAGAAGTACTAGACGCATGTTGCTTCCGTATTATGGTTTCTGGCTTACTTGTGCCCTAACTCAACCAAAATTAAAAATACAAGTATTGAATGTGCTCATGTACTACAAAACGCTGCCGCTGGGTGGTCCAGTAGTGATTCTGGTGTAGCAATCAAGAAGGAAAATAATCTGAACCACATTACTAAAAGTGTCTGAAACTGTATGATTATATTTTCTGTTATTGATTATTTCCAATGTTTCATTTATTGAAATAAAAATCTTAATAAGCTCCATTCATTGTAATTTTGCATTTAGTGTTGTATCTACTATTGATTTTTTGGATTAAAACTAATAACAATAGAGTTTATGTTCATTAATACACATAATATTTACTTAAATATATATATTATTTTCCCATCAATTTTTAAGCTTTCAACCAAGATATTATTATTTTCTTATTTGTTATGAGGTATACTAATGAAAATAATGTATGTCACATCTAGGTGCTGATGGGCGAAAAATAGTCCTTATCAGCCCACCTCCTTTCTCTTTAACAAATTATTGATGTTTAATACCTTTTATGACTGAATTTTCCCCTGAATGCCACCCTGTATGGGGTATATGATCTAAACTTATTTTTTCTTTTTCACAATCACTAATTTACTTAAGTTATTATTAATACATGTATAACTGAAACAATAATAATTAAATAAAAATCAAATTTCTGTGTGCACCGCATAAGAGTTCCAAGCTACGCATTTTTCTCAAAGCGTAAAATGTGACACTGAATATTCCACATTATATCTTCTAACGTTACTTTGCACTGAAGCACTAAATTATTGCATTTATAATATACACTACCTGGCCATTGATTATCGTTCATTTGCGATTTTACACATTTTGTTAAATATCTAGAAAAATACGTGAGGAATTATCCTGAAACTCTCAGTGTATAAACATAATAGTACAGGTCATGCATTTCCGTGAAGATTTTTTCCCGAAACTTTATAGGGGACCGTCAACAAATTAAAAAATAATGAATATCTTTTGGATAACCCAGTCAAAACTAATGTAGCAAACGCGCTCAAGTTTTAGATTATGATTAAGTGGCTTATTGTAATAAACTGTGTTCATTTTTTTGTCGATAGCATGTATACTCGTAGAAAAATTAAGATTTTTATAAAAGCAGTCCCAAATTTTTCCATTTTTGCAGAGTTCTTAATATAAAATAATATTCTTTTCTGAAAATGTGACAAACAATATTGCACTTAATACCCTGTAATCAGAATTAAAAAATGATAAAAATTGTATGAAAAATGAGTAGATTTACTAAATATTTTTTCAGTGCGCATGCGTCAACGATATCAAAATTTCGTTTGCATATTATGTTAGCTAAATGTATAGAGCAACTTTTGTGAAAGTCTCAAACTCATAGCTTTAAAATTCTGAAAGTAATCGTCTGTAGAATAAACATAAAATCAGTTGTTCCCAAAATGAAGCAAAAAAATGAGGGATTTTATCCAAGTGTAGTAGTACGTCTCACATTGTGTATTCTATATTGACACTAATCAATGAATATATGGATACAACCCCTCTTGTTTTTGCTTCATTTTAGGAATGAAGGATTTTCAACTTATTCTTTTAACGATTATTTTCAGAATTTTAAAGTTATGATTTTGAGACTTTCACAAAAGTTGCTCTATACAGTTAGCTAACATAATATGCAAATGAAATTTTGATATCGTTGACGCATGCGCAGGGAAAAAATATTTAGTAAATCAACTTATTTTTCATACAATTATTATTATTTTTTAATTCTGATTACAGGGTATTATGTGCAATGTAGTTTGTAACATTTTCAGAAAAGAATATTATTTTATATTAAGAACACTGCAAATTATAAGCAAAAATCTTGGAAAAATTTGGGACTGTTTTTACAAAATTCTTAATTTTTCTACGAGTATACATGCTATCGACAAAAAAATGAACACAGTTTATTACAATAAGCCACTTAATCATAATCTAAAGTTTGAGCGCTTTTGCTATTTTAGTTTTGACAGGGTTATCCAAAAGATATTCATTCTTTTTTAATTTATTGACGGTCCCCTATAAAGTTTCGGGAAAAAAATCTTCACGGAAATGCATGACCTGTACTATTATGCTTATACGCTAAGAGTTTCAGGATAATTTCTCATGTATTTTTCTAGATATTTAACAAAATATGTAAAATCGCAAGTGAACGATAATCAATGGCCAGCTAGTGTATGAATTAAATGGAGGAAATTTTAAATTAGTCATTTATCATAAGAGAATGCATTTACTTCATTTATTAATTAAGGAATTTGTGGCAATGCAAGAACACGTATCGCAAATTAAGTTACATAAATTGATCTTAAATGCTTCGAGTATAATGAAATAGCTCTTCTAAGTAATTCGGTAAATACGGTTTAGTTTCATTTAATGCATATTAAAGATGAGTTTGATCAATATTCATTCGAGCTCATATCCTGTGTAATTATTCCCTCTAAAGCATTTAATTTTATTATCAAAAGGAATAGGTATTGATGGATATTATACATGTTTCCTGGGAAATTCGCAGCCAAGTAACTGTGCTTAGAATGATTAAGACAGTAATAAAAAAGTTAATTAAGAATCGATATTTTCCTTTGTACTAGTAAATGAGCTGAAATATTTCATTCAAGTAGAAGAATATTCTGCAAAGAAATGTTTCAAACAATGGTTATAATAAGAACTTTTCTGTAATTAAAATGCATTTCTGTAATTAAATGCACTTGAATAAAGCAACGATTAAAAAAAAAAAAAAGCCTTACATTTTGTATCGTAAAATGAAAGAAAGTCTTAATTTATCGATATAAAAAATCGCTCTCACACATTTCATTTTCTAAAATAATCATTTTTACTTTTGATAAATATAGAATTGTAGCAAAAAGAATAAAATTAACATATGAGTTCTTATGATAAATTAACATTACATAAAAGCGCCAAAATGATTTTTTTTTTTTTTTTTTACAAATAACGCAAAAATCAAGAACTTTGAAAATCGTTCTATATTATCTGTGATTATTACACACTTATTTAAAATTATTACTTAGCACTGAAGTGGTAAAATTTCTCATTTATAATCATTAATGAAAAGAAAAACTTTTTTTAAATGAAAGTATTTATGGTAAAAAATATATTAATTTCAAATACTGATAAAGAAGTGTATGATAATGAGAGAGCACACGTCGCAAGTTTTATTATATAAAATGATCGCAACTATTTCGAGGAGAATAAAACCAAGTCTCTAAAAATCTTCGTAAATAAAGTTTTTTCTCCTTTAACGCATGTTAAACTAGTCGGATGTGGCAATCCGAAAATTTTCTTCTATCTCATGCTTCAAATCTCATGCTATAATGCTTCAAAAAGCAAGTCGTTTTTGTTTATTTAATTGCTTCTTGTAGCCCGTCAAAAGTTTTTCTTTTAATAAAAAATAAAAACACTGAAAAAAACTGCTAGAAATGCAAACAGATTTTGAAATTTTCTTCAAAATCTTTTTTTCTTCTTCTTTTTTCAAGCTTATGATGCTTATGATGATCACAAACTAAATATTAACATCATAAGTGACATATGATGCTCTATTAAAATAGCAAATAAAGCCTCTGTGCAAAAATGTTTAAAGGTAAAAAACCAACGATTATAAATACACAAATAAAGTAAGGTATCGTTGGTTTTTTATCTTTAAACATGATGCTCTGATCGTCAAATGTATTTTTAAATAAATACACGCCAAACGGAAGGAGACACGCAGTCATCAATTTTGCCAAATTTCGCTCCAAAAAGTTTTTAGTGATTTTTTTCTTTATTCAATGACACACATTCTATCAATTCAGAACAAAAAGATTATGCTCAGAGTTTTTGGTACACATTTGCAAAAATTGGAATATAGAAAATGCAATACAGAATCTGGGGGATCCAGGTTTACACGGAAACTAATTTAAGCATTTTAAGGCAGTTTACATGTTGCTATTATTATCTTAAGGTACAACAGGGTGGAGAGTGTTCAGGGAAAACCGGGAAAAAAAGGAACTACTAGTGTTTTCTTATCGTAAGTAATATAAACGGATTTTAGAAGGCTTATTTCTCTATAACAAATTATTGGTATTTAATACCCTTTTTTACTCTGTTTTTCCTAACTACTCGCCACCGTGTATAAGATACATGTACTACATTTATTACTTACCCACCATGCGTAGAATAGGGTATCTCTTGAAATCGTTTTGAAAATCGAAAAAAAATTTTTGACGGATTTACACGTTTCAGATACTGGAAATTCCGAAAAAACATATTTTTAGAGAAAAAATTCCGTCCGTCTATCTGTGTGTCTGTAAACGTTCTATCTCCCGAACAAATTGAGATATAGACTTGAAATTTTCTATGTAGTTAGTATGTAAGAATGGAACAATGCCTATTTAATATCAATGTACTCAAATTACCCGGAACAATTTTTTCAGACTCATGAAAAATTCATTCTGATGATAAGTATGTAAAAATTTTCGATTTTTTTTATTTTAAGGAATGAACGTAAAAGGCAATAAAATAACACAAATTTCGCATAAAGAACGAAGTCGGTCGGTTTATTAGTCGCCGAGATGTTTGCAATCCTTCGGTTTTTTATGCCCTTGTATTACATTCAAATTTCAATTCAAAGATATATTTTAATTGGAAATGAAACTGTTAATCTGACACAGTAAACTTTTAAATAACATGATTATTATGTCTGGAGTTATAAGGATGTTTCTTTTACGTAATTTGATGCTACATGAAAAGTTTGGCATTTTATATAATTTATCGAAATTGGTTCATCAGCAATTCATTAATAGATCATTATTATGTATATTAAAAATATTTAAATATACGTTTAAATTTTGTTTTGGAGTTGCAAAGCATTTCATAAATAGTTTACACACGTTGTATATATATATATATATAGTGTTACGAATTTTGTAAATAGTTAGTGTTTGTACTGTAAAATGATGTAAATAATCTTATTAAGCTCCATTTCTTTACTAATATTAGTTTTTGTTACATTGTCTCTGTTATCAAGCAAACTTGTCTATTATTTTCAGTGAATGTCTATGGCAGCTTTGCGAAATATTTGAGATATCGCCAAGTTGGCGTCACTTTTGGCGACTAATTTTGGTCGCCAAATTTGGCGATATATCGCCAAGTTGGCGACAAACTTGGCGATTGTTGGCGATGGTAACCCTTCCCTATTTATGGTAACCCCCCCTTAGGTCTACTGATACATTGTTTGTTGTTCCGTGGTTTTCCAGGTTTTTCTAGAAATTTCTAGCACATGCTACGAGACTATATATAAGGAGAGCGATACGAGCTGTTGTTGTCATTATTTACCAGTCAGTCATTGAGTGAGCTACTAGAGATTGTCCAAGCAAGTTTGCTTGATGTATTG
The DNA here is from genome assembly GCA_964019185.1 of Maratus speculifer. Classification (NCBI taxonomy): domain Eukaryota; kingdom Metazoa; phylum Arthropoda; class Arachnida; order Araneae; family Salticidae; genus Maratus; species Maratus speculifer. The sequence goes on along the minus strand of OZ025294.1, from coordinate 293,236,087 downwards.
AGTTTTATCTACGTTGTTTTGAATGTGATATAGTGTTGAGACATTGTATAAAGAGTCTCTGCGACCTATATTTGTACTTGTTCGATAGATTTAAACAGTTATTTTGGAATATCTTGTAATATTTGTGAGTTTCGAAGACTCTGTTGTTCTGAAGATCTGTAAATAAATTATTTTCTACTTTTCTAAGAGAAAAGAGTTTGAAGTTGTCTAACCATAAGATCGAAAGAACCCTATATACGCTGGAACATTTGGTGTCAGGAGTCGGGATCTTATGGCGAAAACAAGAACAATGGATGGTCAACTGAAAGAACTGTTAGAAGCTATTAATGGAATAAAGGCAGAATTGACGAAAGGCCAAGAAGCATTGGCGGAAAAAATGAATAAAGGCCAAGAAGAGTTGGCGGAAAAAATGAATAAAGGCCAAGAAGAGTTGGCGGAAAAGATGAACAAATGCCAAGAAGATGTAACTGAAAGTTTAATTAGAGAATTCCAAAGTTTATTTTCCCAAACATCTGAAGACTTTGGACGAACTAAAATGGCACAACACCGAATTGACACCGGAGATCACTCTCCTATTAAACAGCACCCTAGACGATTACCTTTTGCCAAGCAAGAAGAGGTGCAGAATTTAATTAAAGATATGGAAGAAAATGACGTCATCGAACCATCAACAAGTCCATGGGCATCTCCGATTGTATTAGTAAGAAAGAAGGATGGTTCTACAAGATTTTGTGTAGACTACCGCCGACTGAATGACGTCACTAAAAAGGATAGTTACCCTCTACCAAGGATCGACGACACTCTCGACACACTTGCGGGCAACACTTGGTTCTCGACTTTAGACTTGAAGAGTGGTTACTGGCAGGTAGAGATCCATCCCGACGACCGCGAGAAGACTGCCTTTACAACGGGACAAGGATTATGGCAGTTCAAGGTAATGCCTTTTGGTCTATGTAACGCACCTGCAACTTTCGAACGGCTTATGGAAACGGTTCTCCGGGGGCTATCATATGAAGCATGTCTTGTTTATTTAGATGATATCATAATCATAGGAAAATCTTTTGATGAACATCTGAACAACCTCAGGCGGGTGCTACAAAAGTTAAAGGAAGCTAATTTGAAGTTAAGCCCTTCGAAGTGCAATTTGTTTCGCAATGAAGTCGCCTACCTTGGACACATCATTTCGGCGGAAGGTGTTAGGACTGATCCAGGGAAGATATCGGCTGTGAAAAATTGGAATCGTCCAGCAGATGTTCACCAGCTTCGGAGTTTTCTAGGATTATGCACCTATTACAGAAAATTCGTCAAAGGCTTCTCGATGATTGCAAGACCACTTCATAAATTAACAGAAGCCAATCAAAAATTTATGTGGACACAGGAATGCGAAGCTGCTTTCGAAAAGCTTAAGGAGGCCTTAACATCCACTCCAATTCTGTCATATCCTCAAATCGATAAACAGTTTATACTTGATACGGATGCAAGTAACGAAAGCATTGGCGCTGTACTGTCCCAGGAAATCGACGGCCAGGAGCGTGTTATCGCCTATTTCAGCAAGTGCTTATCAAAGGCAGAGCGAAACTACTGCGTAACAAGAAAAGAGCTTCTTGCTGTAGTGAAAGCCATAGACCATTTTCATCACTATCTTTACGGTCGAAAATTCCTGATCCGAACTGATCATGCTTCTCTAACTTGGCTATTGAATTTTAAGAACCCTGAAGGCCAGATAGCCAGGTGGATACAAAAGCTTCAAGAGTACGATATGGAGATACGCCATCGAAAAGGCTCATCACATGGAAATGCAGATGCTCTCTCAAGAAGACCCTGCTCAGAGAATTGTAGATGCTGCGACCGGGTTGAGAAGAAATTTAATGTCAAAGGTCCTATAGTAAGACAAGTTACAACTGGGTCTACATCATCGCAAGATCCGTGGAGTGACGAGAGCCTGCGTAAAGATCAACTTGCTGATCCTGAAATTAAGCCAATTCTAGAGCTGAAAGAGGAGTCCAACAGGAAGCCCAGCTGGCAAGACATGGCCCATTACCATCCTACGACTAAACGTTATTGGGCTCTCTGGGATTCCTTACATTTGAAGAACGGCATCTTGTACCGAAAATGGGAGTCTGACGATGAAAAGACATGTAGATGGCAACTACTACTCCCTAAGTCGAGAATTTCTATGGTCCTTCAAGAACTGCATGGTAGTCCCACAGGAGGTCATTTTGGTGTAATGAAGACCCTGCAAAAGGTTCGAGAGCGTTTCTACTGGAATAATGTTCGCAGTGACGTGGAGAAGTGGTGTCGAACTTGTGACACCTGTGCAGCACGTAAAGGTCCAAAGAGGCGCACTCGTGGACGATTGCAACGTTATAATGTAGGAGCTCCTTTCGAACGAATTGCTTTAGACATCCTGGGTCCACTTCCTAGAACATCTGATGGCAATAAGTACATCCTCGTTGTCATGGACTACTTCACTAAGTGGCCTGAAGCATATGCCATTCCTAATCAAGAGGCGGTAACCGTAGCAGACATACTGATTCAAGGGTTTCCAGATACGGAGTTCCTCTTCAAATCTATTCCGATCAAGGAAGAAATTTTGATTCGGCTGTGTTCAAGGAAATGTGTGAACTACTCGGCATGGACAAAACTCGAACAACACCTCTACACCCTCAATCGGACGGCATGGTGGAGCGTTTCAATCGTACCATCCTAAATAGCCTCTCCCTCCTGGTGTCTAAAGATCAACAGGACTGGGACAAGAAATTACCTCTGTTCCTGCTTGCCTACAGGAGTGCTGCTCATGAGGCCACTGGTTATTCCCCTTCTCAAATGCTCTTTGGTCGTGATCTTCGTCTACCTGCGGATCTTTTGTTTGGCCGTCCTCCTGATGCTCCTTCATCGCCTGAGGAATATGTCGATGAACTCCAGGCGCGGATTGAGGAGATTCATTGCCTAGCGAGGAACCGAATCGGACTGGCATCGGAAAAGATGAAGACACGGTACGACGCAAAGGCAACAGGACATGAGTTCAACGAAGGTGACAAAGTTTGGTTGTGGAATCCGATACCTCGTAAGGGACTGTCGCCAAAATTACAAAGAAACTGGGACGGTCCTTACACAGTCGTCAACAGGCTGAATGACGTCGTCGTACGCATACGAAAATCGCCGCACACCAAACCCAAGGTCGTACATTATAACCGGCTAGCCCCTTATTTTGGCCAAAGTGATTAAAAATTCAAAACTGGAATTTCAGACCATGGTCATGAAAGTCACTTTTTGTAAATATGTAAATAGTAATTAGTTCTTATTTATGTAAATCTTATTATTATTATTATTTATTTATTTATTTATTTATTTGTTTATTTATTTTAAGTGTTTTCCTCTAACTCAAGGATTGCACTGCCCGGGACGTGCAGTCTTTGAGGAGGGGGTAGTGTTACGAATTTTGTAAATAGTTAGTGTTTGTACTGTAAAATGATGTAAATAATCTTATTAAGCTCCATTTCTTTACTAATATTAGTTTTTGTTACATTGTCTCTGTTATCAAGCAAACTTGTCTATTATTTTCAGTGAATGTCTATGGCAGCTTTGCGAAATATTTGAGATATCGCCAAGTTGGCGTCACTTTTGGCGACTAATTTTGGTCGCCAAATTTGGCGATATATCGCCAAGTTGGCGACAAACTTGGCGATTGTTGGCGATGGTAACCCTTCCCTATTTATGGTAACCCCCCTTAGGTCTACTGATACATTGTTTGTTGTTCCGTGGTTTTCCAGGTTTTTCTAGAAATTTCTAGCACATGCTACGAGACTATATATAAGGAGAGCGATACGAGCTGTTGTTGTCATTATTTACCAGTCAGTCATTGAGTGAGCTACTAGAGATTGTCCAAGCAAGTTTGCTTGATGTATTGAGTTTTATCTACGTTGTTTTGAATGTGATATAGTGTTGAGACATTGTATAAAGAGTCTCTGCGACCTATATTTGTACTTGTTCGATAGATTTAAACAGTTATTTTGGAATATCTTGTAATATTTGTGAGTTTCGAAGACTCTGTTGTTCTGAAGATCTGTAAATAAATTATTTTCTACTTTTCTAAGAGAAAAGAGTTTGAAGTTGTCTAACCATAAGATCGAAAGAACCCTATATACGCTGGAACAATATATATATATATATATATATATATATATATAATGTTATATATATATATAATATATATATTATGTATATATATTATATATATATTATTCATAATGGGTAAGTATTACAGTATCCCCCAACGAGTAGTTTTTGCTTTTTCACTATTACTAATTTACATAAGTTAATAATAATAATAAGTATATTATCTTTGAGAGTAAAAGTTTTCAACCACTGATCGGAAGTTAGTTTACATATTTTATATGATAATGTATATACGTATTATCCTACATAATGTGTATACATACATACATAATAGGTATGATAATAAATTAAAAGTACACATTTTGAAAATAATTCAAAATAATAATATTAAATAATATTGGATTTTGTTCACACACCAGACAATAATTGAAACAACTATAATTGGAACAAGAATAATTAAATTAAAATCAAATTTCTGTGTGCATAGCATAAGAGTTCAAAGTTACACGTTTTCTCAAACCATAGAATATAACACTGAATAAGGTACCCTGGGGTAATAACGCCACGTTAAGGTTCTACCAATTTTCACGGCTCAGTTTTAGATTGTATTTTTCAAGTAAATATATAATTTGATGCAGCAACTCATTGACTATCTATATAAAAAAATATTTTAACAGATATGTATTCGTAAAATGTAATGGCGTGATTTCTTGACCAATGCTATTTGGCGTTATTACCCATATAGATGGGTAATAACGCCATGCAAACAAAACTATGAAATAAGATGGAATAATGGCATGTAGATTGCCCAATTCTAAAAATACAAACTCTACAAACTTAGAAATTGACAAATTGCATTCTACGCTATTAAAAATGTTCAATTTTTTGTGAAAGTGTAAGGAAAATAAAGGTGTGGTGTGAGGGGGGGGGGGTGGATGAGGCAAAAGAATATCAGACCGTGAGCTTCTTTTTGCTTAAAAAGGACCGCTTAAATAGAATTATTAGAAACATTGTACAGTTTAAACTGTGTTTATTTGAATCAGGATTTAGGATGTAGCTCGGCCACTGTAGGGAATCAACTGGAGTATTAATGCCAAGGATTGGCGTTATTACCCCGTTATAGTTATTGCGCTGTACATTTTAAATTACAAATTATCTCGAGAAGATATCCAAAATCTTCAACAACATTTTGAAAGTCCATGAAATATACTACAAATTTCTGAAATTAACAAAGTATTTCCGGGTAAAAAAAAAAATAGTCTCTACATCACAAAACGTATCTCGCAAATTTTAGATCAAGCGTTAATTTTAGTTGCTTGTAAAAACAATAAGACCTGCAAATGGAACAAATTAACTTGAAGCTGTTTTTTGCGATTTGCATGACTCAAACCCTTCTGCACAGAACACATGGGTGTCATTTACCAGATTATTTCATAATTATGCATAATATTAGCACTTGGCGTTATTACACCGCCTGGCGTTATTACACCAGACCACCTTATTACATATTCAGTGTTATCTTCTAAATTTACTTCGCACTGAAGCACTAAATTCTCGCATTTATAGTGCATGAATTAAATGGAGGAATTTTTTATAGAAACATTTATCATAAGAAAATGTATCTAATTCACTTATTAATTAAGGAATTTGTGATAATGCCAAAATACGTATTAAATTATATAAATTAAGTTATATAAATTGATCGTACATGCTTCGAGTATTATAAAACAGCACTTCTAAGTAATTCAGTAAATACGGTTTAGTGTCATTTAATGCATATTAAGGAAGAGTTTGATCAATATTCATTTGAGCTAATATACTGTGTAATTATTCCCCCCTTAAGGCATTTAAATTTATAATCAAAAGTAATAGGTATTAATGGGTATTACACATATTTCCTGGAAAATTCACAGGCAAGGAACTGTTGTTAAAATTATTAAGACACCAATAAAAAAGTTAATTAAGAATCAATATTACTTACTCATCATACGTAGTATAGGGGTAAGTCTTGCAATCGCTTTCAAAATCGAAAAAAAAAATGATGGATTTACACGTTTCAGACACTGGAAATTACGAAAAACATATTTTTAGAAAACAAATTGCTGTCCGTCCGTCTGTGTGTATTTACACGCTCTATCTCCGAAAGAAATTGAGAAAGAGACTTGAAATTTGGTAGGTATTTAGTATGGAATAATGTAAAGAAGCCTACTGAATATCGGTAACTTCGATTATTCGGAATTGTTCTTTTCGCACTGTCAAAATATTCGTTCTGATGGAAGGTATATAAAATTTTTTGAGAGTTTTATTTTTAGGAGTGAATGTAAAATACAATAAAAATGCATAAATTTTGCATGAAGAATAAAGTCAATCGGATAATTGGTTGCCTAGATATTCGTAATCCTATTTTCCACAACCCTGTATTAAAATACCTATTTTAAATGGGAATAAGACGCTTAATCCGAGGCATCAAACTGTTAATATATATGATTATCAGTTTTTGAGTTATAAAAATGTTTCTTTTACGCAGTTCGGTGCTACGCGTACTGTTACGCATTATGTCTTCTAACTTTACTTCGCATCAAAGTACTGAATTCTTGGATTTATAACACATGAATTAAATGGAGCAATTTTTAATAGAGACATTTATCATAAGAAAATGTATCTACTTCATTTATTAATTAAGGAATCTGTGATAATGCCATAATACGTATCGTAAATTAAGTTATATAAATTGATCGTAAATGCTTCGAGTATAATAAAACAGCACTTCTAAGTAATTCAGTAGATACGGTTTAATTTTATTTAATGCATATTAAGGAAGAGTTTGATCAATATTCATTTGATCTAATATCCTGTGTAATCTATTCCCTCTAAGGCATTTAAATTAATTATCAAAAGGAATAGGCATTGATGAGTATTATACATATTTCCTGGGAAATTAACAGCCAAGGAACTGTTGTTAAAATGATTAAGACACCAATAAAAATGTTAATTAAGAATCAATTTTACTTACCTTTCATACGTAGTATAGGGTAAGTCATGCAATAGCTTTTAAAATCGAAAAAAATAAAAATGATGAATTTACACGTTTCAGACACAGGAGATTCCGGAAAACATATTTTTAGAAAAAAAATGCTGTCGGTCCGTCTATGTGTGTGTCTGTGTGTATTTACACTCTCTATCTCCGAAACAAATTGAAAAAGAGACTTGAAATTTGGTGTGTGTTTAGTATGTAATAATGTAAAGAAGCCTATTGAATATCAGTAACCTCGATTATCCGGAACTATTCTTTTCAGACTGTCGAAATAATCGTTCAGATGAAAAGTATATAAAAGTTTTCGAGAGTTTTTTTTTTAAGGAGTGAATTTAAAAGGCAATAAAAATACTTAAATTTTTCATAAAGAATGAAGTCAATCAAATGATTAGTTGGCTAGATATTCGTAATCCTATTTTCTACACTGTTTGATTTTTCATAAATCTGTATTTCATTCAAATTTCAGTTAAAACATATATTTTAAATGGGAATGAGACGCTTAATCCGACGCAGTAAACTGTTAATTAATATGATTATCAGTTTTTGAATTATAAGGATGTTTCTTTTAAGCCATTCGGTCCTACGCGTACTGTTATGCATTATATCTTCTAATTTTACTTCGCATCAAAGTACTGTATTCTCGCATTTATAACACAGGAATTAAGTGGAGAAATTTTTGAATAGAGACACTTATCATAAGAAAATGTATTTACTTTCTTTATTAATTAAGGAATTTGTGATAATGCAAGAGCATGTTTCGTAAATTAAGTTACATAAATTGATCGTAAATGCTTCGAGTACAATAAAATAGCTCTTCTAAGTAATTCGGTAAATACGATTTAGTTTCATTTAATACATATTAAGAATGAGTTTGGTTAATATTATTTAAGCTGATATCTTGTGTAATTATTCCCTCTCAGGCATTTAAATTTATTATCAAAAGGAATAGGTATTGATGGGCATTATACATATTTCCTGGGAAATTCACCGGCAAGTAACTGTGGTTAAAATGATTAAGGGAGTAATAAAAAGGTTAATTAAGAATCGATATTTTCCTTTGTACCAGTAAATGAGCTGAAATATTTCATTAATGTGTCTGTAATTAAAATGCATTTCCCTTGAATACTGATTTTCAAGAGGAAAAAGCCTTAGATTTTTTAAAATAAAAAGGCAGAATTTTATGTCATAAAATGAAGACAAAAATTTATTTCTTAATTTATTAATACAAAGAATCCATTCACACATTTCATTTTTTTATATTTTATAAATATATGATTATATCAAAATAATAAAATTATTATAAGATTTCTTATGACAAATCTGCAATACATAAAAATATCAAAATAATTTTTTTTGTCAAAAAGCACAAAAGTCATGAAATTTGCAATTCGTTTTATATTATCTGTGATTTCTCAACACTCAATCAATGATTATTATTTAGCACCGACATGGTTAAATTATCTTTTATAATCACCAATTTACGAAAAAAAAAACTGTGCTAAAATAGAAATATTTATCATAAATTTAATTTGCTCATAAGTAAGTCTATAATGAAAGAAAAAAATGACCTCCTCACTTGTAGCACTTTGACAAAATTACGTGAAGTCATCGAACACAAACGCGCTGAAATATTAAATGTTGATATCATTATATTCTATACTGCTGCACAAGTTCAAGTAGAGTGTCCCGAGCCATCCCCCCCCCCGCCGCACACTCATACACATACAATATATAAAACGGAACAACAGCCAGGTTTTCGCACATAGTGGTTAACTACTTCTTTATTCCGGCATTAAAGGAAACAATTACTGGAAAAGCATTCTCTTCAAACAATGAAGTAAAAACAGTAGCTGTGAACAGGTTCAGTGGGAAATGATCTCTACCAAGCAGGGTCAAACAAGTTGGTCTTGCGTTCAGATAAATGCTTAAATACACTGTTAAAACTACAGGTGACACATTGCACCTTTTAGGGGAGAAAGGCTTGTCTCACTGGTGGCACCCCTAGGGGAGCCTGAATGGCACCCTTAATTAGGGTGAAAAGATGGCATCCCTAATCCAGAGTGCTCAATAGCAACAAAAATTACGTACCGATTTTTGCCCCGTGAAGGATTCGAACCCACAACGGCTGATTGTAAACTCAACACTCTAACCGTTCGGCCATCGATTTCATCTTCAAAGTTTCCCTGAAAATTTCAAATAACCTGAAATTCAAAAGTTGCTTTATATAAAAAAGCTCGCCAAAAGTTTTACATTCGAAGTTCTAAACAAAATTGGGATAGTGCATACTCGGTGATAGTCTTCGTAGGAAGAAATTGGAGTTATGATTCACCAATAACGGCAAATTGAAGGGGAAGGACACACATCACAGAGCATGAGCAAATGATTAAGGGATGAAAATCTTCCAACAGTATGCATTGCGTGGCACCCTAATGAGCGTGAATCACCCCGTGAGGGATCAAACGGCACCCCAAACACTTCTCAAGCCAGCGGGTAGCAAATGCATCTGGTTTGTCACCTTTATTTTTAACAGTGTAGTTTGGTAATTTTGTGCGAAAATGAATGGAAAGTATTTCTTCCAGTTCCATTTTGTATTGTCATTCAGTTGTTAATAAATATATTTTTATTTTTCTTGTAAGCTTTCTTTCGTAGTTTTGAAATTTTAAATTCAGTAAGAAAAAAAAATCAAATGTTGTCATTAGCACTGTTTTCGATTTAAAAAATGGGAATCTTTATTTCAAATTTGTTATTTTGCTATTTCAATTTAAAAACTTTCAAAATCTCACATTTTGTGAGTTTTTTAATACTCGGCATTTTTTAAACGAGAGGAAATAATTTCCCCACCTTGAATACTTTTATAAAAGTGCAATATGATGTCATACTACAAAAATGATGCTGTTGTATTTCAAGATATTTATATCATACACAAATAAACATGGAAACATCTTTACATTAATTTATTTTTTTTTAACTTTTACAAATTCGATGCTATTAGTTAATAAAACTTTCAAATGCTTTTAAATGTAATTTATACAAATATTTTCAGTTATTTAATGAACATTATTTTCTATTCCCTTTACATGTTTGTTAATTATTATTAAATTTCCATGTTCGTAAGTCATTTGTGAAACGTAGGCAGACCTATAAAATATTTGAATCAGTTATGTAAATAGCTCATAATTAATCATTTTTCCGTTATAGCGTTGTTATTATGCAATCTATAACATTTTTTTTTTTTTTTAAAAGAAGAAAATTTTCGATTTTTTCTCTTAATTTTCCAAATGAAAATGTGTCACGTCACATGTTTATTGAAAACCCAAACATTACCAATAAAATTAACATATCAACTACGCATGTGACAGAAAATTAATGGTATTTGAGCTATCATGTTGTTGTGAAACGATATATATATACATTACAAAACCACCGATGTTTGCTTTATTTTCTACATAAAAATGGATCAAATCTGGCTTATTCAAAAATTTTCCTCAAATTAACTAAACGCATCTCAAAAAATTATACTTTCTTCAATTATTCCCCTTAACTTATTATTAAATAATTTAATTTAACAATTAAATCATTTGACTTAATAACTAATTAAATAAGAATACGTGCTTCTACTGTGAAACAAGCAGCACGACTCACGTGTAGTGCTGCTACTTTCATAGTATAGTCTGTCTAAAAAGTTTAAGCACTCAGCAAATCTGATTTAAAATAATTGAAGAAGAAAGTTTTTTATGCTAATATACAATAAAAACACGACATTTAATCAAAATAAAATAAAATAAAAGCCATTTTGAATGGTTTTTTATTTTTTTATTTTTATTTTTTTATTTATTTTTATTTTTATATATATATATATATATATATATATTTTTTTTTTTTTTTGAAGAAACACTGTCTCAAAAGTTTAAGCACTTTATGCAAATTTTTTGAGAAACACGGGCCTTGTGTAATGACGTTGTAGGACATCATATTGCACTTTTATAAAAGTGTACAAGATGGGAAAATTATTTCCTTTCGTTTTAAAAATGGCGAATAGTAAAGAATTCACTAAATGTGAGATTTTGAAAGTTTTTAAATTGAAATCGCAAAATAAAACTATTTCTGAAATTGCAAAAGTTTTAAATCAATCAAAGTAAAGTATATATTAAGACTCTCTAGAAATGATAATTTTAAGTGAAAACTACCACGATGTGATCAAGATGTGGACATACACCTATGACGACTGTTTAGACTGATCGGAGAATACGGAAACTGGTATCTAGGCAAAATATGTCCATACGGCAAATTAAAAATAATCTCAGTGTACAGATGTCCAAAGACACTGTACATAGATGTATTAAAGAGTGTGATTACATCATACTAAAGAAAACGGCTCGCAAACCGTCTCTCAAATTACATCATAAACAGACAAGAATGAACTGAGCTAAAAAAGACATGCACTACGGAAACAGTTGACTTACTGTTTTATTCAGCTGTGAGAAAAAGTGGAGCTTAGATGGTTTTGATGGTTGGAATGCGTATTAGCATAATTTACAAAAAAAAAAAAAAAAAAAGAAAAAAAAAAAAAAGAAAAAAAAAAGGGCATTTTTCAGCAGGCAGCAAAATGGTAAATCAATTATGATTTGGGGTGCATTTGAATTCAATGGGCAGACCTCTCTGTTTTTATTTTTCTAAGGAATACAAAATTCAAAAAAGTATCAAAAGATGCTAAACCAACATTTGCTTCCATTCTGTAACATTTTGGGGGGTGCTGAATGGACTTTTCAACAAGACAACGTCTCAGTCCACGTATCCCATTCTACAAAACTTTGAATTTCTCAAAAATAATATTAAAGTTTATGACTGACCTGCTTTAAGTCCAAACTCAAACCCGATTGAGAATGACTTGGGTAAATAAATCCGTCACGTTTACGGCAATGGAAAGCAGTATGACTCTATTGAAGAAGTTTAACAGACCAGAAAGCATGGTACTCTTTGCCAACAGAAAAACCCTACAAAAACTAATAATTTCCATGGACGCATGTTTATTTGAACTAATCTGAAATCACGTAAAAATAATTTGTAAGTAAAAGTTCTGTAAAAAATATAAATCTGGTTGTTGGTGACATTGTGCATAAATGTTTGGGACATTTTTTTAAACATTTTTTATTATATTTTTTACAATTATGTAATTTACCTTTTTCTATTTTTGATATCATTTATTTAAATAATGTTGCGAAATCTGCAAATAAAAAAAATATTTTTTCTTCTGACTTTTTTATAAATCTTTGAAAATCGACATTTTGCGCTTATGCTTAAACTTTTGAGACAGACCTTAGATGCACGTCTTCTTTCTGACGAAAAAAGAATCAGATCTTTCGAAAGCCTAGCGAATTTAAGCATTTTTGATCGTGTGTTTAAAAAGTTTTTATCTCTTCATAAAACTAAACCCCATTTATAAATCGTTTATGCAGGTTTTGAAAAAATCACAAAAATCTCCGAAAGGTTATGCCGACGAGTGCGACATCGATTTGATCATAGCAGTTCCCGCTACCAGATTTCAGAACAGAACATCTTAGCTACTGGTAGGGCCTTACTTTACAGATTTTTTAATGATAACTTAAAAGAAATAATAACATAAAAATTTTGATTTTAATTTTATCGAATATCAAACCGCATTATTATTATTGTATTTCTTCATTATGTTTCTTTGGCCAGATCTAAAGGTGACACATAATTTTTGTTTATTTCTTTGTTTGCTTTCTAAATATGTGAGAAAAAATAACATTATGTTAACGACTGTCATGTGACCGACACTTCATGACTCCCAACAAAAAATAAAAAAACAAAGAATTTCAAGTCAATTGAATCTTGTCAGATAATAAAACAACTGGATTTAGCAATGAATTATTTTTTTAAATCACATGACACAGATATAGACACAGTACTCATGGTGCTTTCACATTATGGTCACATTTGCGCAATAGTGAATTGGGATTTTTTTTTCTCTGATAGATATTTCAGCTGCTATCAAAAGGAAGCATAATATTATCCATGAGGGATAGCTGCAAGCCTGAGCTATCAGTCAGCACACGCCACTGTCGAGGTCCAACGAATTCTATGGTTATGTGTTATGATATGCAAAAAGTTTTTGATGTGATTTTTCGGTGATATACATAAGATCTTTAATCATGCTGGGGGGGGGGGCATTTAGATGGAATGAAACTGATTTTTTTTTTTACTTTGTAACATCAATTTTAAATTAGTTTAAAGGCCTATTCTAGTCACCTGAAGTTCTGAAATCGCCTCGAGTAGGGGTGTGGTCAAATCTAAATTGCAATCAAAATCAGAAAAATAAAAAGCAATAAAGGTGTTGGACAACGGCCTTTGAAATATTTAAATGCAAAAGAGACATTCCTCTTTTGGGATAACATAGCTTGCGACTAGTGTTACATGATTAATGCAGAACTCTTGTTGATTTAGAAACCATTATAATCATAAAGCAAATCTTTCAAAAGAATTTTGTAACTTGGCAAAGACAAAATATGTCAAAATTTATAGCACGTAATAAGTTGTATTTTTAATAAAAAAGTAAAATACTGACAATAATCTCAATAAATCCAAATAGATTTTTAGCTCACTTTATATATTTTTTAAACCGCTAGCAAAATTTCACATTGAAGCATTAAAATTTTGCATTTATAATGCATGAATGGAAGTAGAAAATATTTAATAGAGACATTTATCATAAGCGGATACATTTACTTCATTGATTAATTAAAAAATTTATGATAATGTAAGAATACCTATTGCAAATTAAAGTGCACAAAATGATCGTAAATACTTCAAGTATAATAAAATAACTGTAACTGTTTTATAAGTAATTCGGTAAGTACGGTTTAGTTTCATTTAATGCATATTGAGGATGAGGTTGATCAATATCCCCTTGAGCTAATATCCTCTGTAATTATTCTCTCTAAGGCATTTAAATTTATTATCAAACGGAACATGTATTGATGGGTATTATACACATATTCTGGGAAATTCATTGTGGTTAGAATGATTAATTCAGTAACAACAAAGTAAGTTGATAATTGAAATTTTCCTTTGTACTAGAATATTTCGTTGATGATTAAGAATATTCTACATAGAAAGGATTAGAAAAGGTTATAATAGGAACTTATATTGAATTAAAATGTATTGGGCCATTCCATAAGCGAACATAATGTCCCTCATGTAACGTTGACATATACACCTATATCTATTAATAAATAAGTTGTTAACATATAAACTATACATTAAAATTAACAAAATAATCTATAAGTATAGTTTGTTTAATTTGAGGCTATAATAGCATTGTTAAAACAGCAATAATTTGTAGAAAAACGGTTCTAAACGAGGCAGGAAATTGGCCTTTTTTACACCCAGAAAAATGTTTTGTTGAATCAACAAAAATTTTTTGGTCCAACAAATCTTTTGGTTTAAATATGGATCAATGAAAATTTTGTTTATATAAACATTTTTTTGTTTTGCAATTATTTTGTCCACAATTTTCATCCGAAATGCATAATAACATAATACAGTCAAAGATCTATAATCCGCACAAGTTGGGGCCAAAGGTTGTGCCGATTATGGAATATTGCGGATTATAGAGTATTATGGATTATGCGCCATTTCATTATTCTTAGACAGCATTTTAATTCTATAATCAGTATAATATGGAAAGATAAATATGAAATCCAGTAATTAATTTAATAAGTAATCTCAAAAAATGCATTTTCAAAGTTATTTTATTTTAAAAAATGATATATATGTGCATTTAAATAAAAATAATTACATATTAATAATGAGATTTGTGGTAGCATTCCTTCATGAAGTTTTTTCAGAATATCAACTTTTTGTAGAATTGTCAGTGATACGTGGGATCTTTCAGCTGCTGAAGAACTTGAAGTAACATTACTACACTTTCCGTTATTCATGTTGCACCTTGTATTAGCATTAGAATAAAAAGTAGTGAGCCGTAAATTCATAAACATCAACTCATCAACTGTGCTTGGGGCCAAATTAAGAACGTAAATAAAAATGTAGTTAAAGGTTCCCGTTTGTCTTTCGTGACGTTGGCGAAACCTCTGTAATCGATCACTATGATTGGTTACATTGATTCGATCTTCCCAACCTCTAATGTCTAGTTCTCAGGTGGTGCTGTGTTACTGCTAGGAAGCACGATAAGCACACAAAATAGTGCGTTTTCATTGGTTATTTACCCAACTTACACAAACTGAAATAACTACGAATGAAAAGCCGATGTTTCGAACATTCAGTAAGTTTACGTGCGTTCCGTAATACAGTTTTACTTTTTACTCTTAATAAAATAAAAGAGTAAATTAAAAAAAAATAATAATAATACAGGTTTTATTATGATTTTTATTAATTTTTTTATTATTTGTTTCAAAAAATTATTTTTGGATCACGGATTTGTAAATTTTCTTAATTATTTATTTCATTGTTTACATTCGTAAAGTAACGCGGATTATAGAAAATTGCGGATTATGGGTCCGCGGATTATAGATCCTTGACTGTAATAACGTCATTAATCCGTCTCTGTTTGAAAAGCTTTCATTATCCAAAAATTATATGTTAATTCTTTATAGCTATCTATGTAAGTCTATTAAACAAAATTACGGGAGAGTGTTATGACTACTGCACCCCAGTTTAAATTTTGCAAGAACAAGAAAATTTTGTCGGAATTAGAAATTGAAAATGCAAGGCTTTAGTAAGACTCGAACAAAACTGTTGAAATTTTGTTAAAATTTTATAAGAGTGTTAACAATAATTTTTTTTTTTTTTTTAGCAACAAAACCAATTTTTTACTTTATCTAAAAAAATCATTTAAAACAACCTAAATGTACGCAACAAAGCATTTTTTGTAGTTTTAATCAATTTCTTTTCTGGGTGTAGATTTTTAAAATTTTCACATTTTAAACCCTTGACCTTATAGACCGGGAAACGACAGCACGGACAGTCATCTCATCGAGTTCACGGATGAAAATTTAGCATTAGTTAAATCTAAATTTGTTTATTAAAGCTCAATCTGTCTGCCAAGTCATATCTTGGTGGAAAACATGCGAAAACCCGATTTCAGCGAACTCGTAGGTTGAAATTGTGTTTTCTTGTTCCTAGTCCATCATGTTTTCATAACTTTTGGTGCTTTAAAACACAATGGTAAACCTGCGAGTCAACCGCTGAAATCGGGTTTTCAGTGTTTTTCACCAAAATATGATTTGATAGACCGATTGCGTTTTAATATGTGAATCGAGTTTTAAATAATTCTGTTATTTCAGTCGTGGACTCGATGAGGTGATTATTTGTGCTGCCGCATCACGGTCTGTTAGATTTCTGTAATAAAAATTAGAATTTTATATCATCAAAGGAGAAAGCAAATATTTAATTCTTAATTTATTGATACAAATGATCAGTTTCATACATTTCCTTTTTTATTCTAAAACTTCATAAATGATGATAATTTAATTGCATTTGATAAATGTATACTTATAGCAATTAATAATTGAATAATTTCCTCTGATATATGCGCATTGCATAAGAGTATTAAAATACATTTTCGTCAAATAGCATTAAAAACATGAAACTGACAATTTGTTTTATATAACTTTTGATTACCCATTCAACTTGTACTAACCACTCAACCAGCTAAAATTAATTAGAATTTAAATAATAAAAATTCTCCTTTATAATTATCATTAAAAAAAAATTCACTATTGAGGTAAAATCATTTATTATTCTTTCTTCCAAAAAATTTTTAGTTTCCTTTAATACATTTTAAGAATAAGTTTTATCAATATGCATTTGAACTAATTTCTCCTGTAATCGTGTAATGTATATCGTGTCCTGTAATGTATCTAAAGCATTAAAGTTTGTTATCTGATTCAGCCGGTGGTGATGGTTACTATACACATTTTCTAGGAAGTTCACAGGTAAGTAATTGTGGCTAAAAAAGTTAAGATAAAAGTAAAAAAGTCTGTTCAAAATCGACATTGTCTTTTGTAGGAGTATTTTATTTAGAATATTTTATTGATACAAAAGAATATTCTACGTAGGAGAGATACAAACAATGTTATAATAAGTTTATCTGGCATTACGATGCAGGATGACTTCGCAAGTTGTTAATGTACTTCCACTAATTGATTTTTTTTTTTTTTTTTTTTTTTTTTTTTTTTTTTTTTTTTTTTAATATAGGCCATTTTAGGTAGAAAAGAGTTTTATATGTGACGCTTGGCTGATAGTTTAAAAGCGTAGGAATTTTGTGGGTTCGATTCCAATGTCTCCGTTGTACACTCTTTGTGGAGCTCTCGGCTGCAATCCTGCAATGTTGTAAATTTCCTTGTGCCATCTCGTCTTTGTATATTAATATTGTCTTATAAGCAGGCTTTCATGTCAATCACACAAGTCAGATGTGTGTGTTCAAATGACAAAATAAATAAATGTAGCGCTACACATATTATTGTTTTAATGCTGTGGCATCAATTTACCTACAATAAAAGAAGACATTTTAAGATATTTTTTGTCTTTTTTTTAAAGAAAGTGTAAAAATTTAGTTTTTGATTTAATTGGAGACAATTATGGAAAGTTTATAATCATATTCCATTTTGCTTATTTCAAATAACAGTTATATAAGAATTATTGTTAATCGTTGCTCAAGAGTTATGTTTTTAAGATTAATTTTTCTATTTTTCTATTGAATTCTTCAATTGATGAACTACAGGGAAAATTTCAATTAAAAAAAAACTATGTGTTTATAATTTTATTGTTTTATAACCCTCTCATGCATACGGTCCGCATATGAGGACAGATTATTACTGCATTATTAAGCAATTTTTTTTTTTTTTTAACGTTCATTTATGGAGATCTGATTTGTGGACAGTAAATAGCTGCCATGCAGCACAATAACAAAGTTATTTTATAATGGATCTCATTTATCACAAAGATTTATTATGAATAATGAGCAATAATGAAAAATACGAAATAATCCAACTAATAATAATTTCCAATTGAGCGAAAAATTTCCCAGTCCTGGAATCGAACCCAGATACTTCGCTTATAAGATCAAGGCTTTACAGTTTAAGCTAACTGGGCACGACAACCAGTGAGCGTTTCTCGTTCAGATAACCTTGTAGGTCATAGCATCTGGTGTGTCATTTAGACAGCTCAACAGAATAGACCGCAGGTAAAGGACCTCTATATAACTATGGGAATGTAAAATGTACTATTAATTTAACACAATCAAACATTTGGTAATAAATTCGTATATACACTCTAAATAAAAAGGAGTGAATATTCACTCCGGAGGAGTGAATACTCACTCTATCGCAGACTCAAAATATGCCCAACCTCTTTAGAGTGACTATTCACTTTGGGCAAAAGTGGAATCGTTGACTCTCTGAAAGAGTGAATACTCACTCCTGGGGAGTGCATATTCACTCTAAACAGGAGTCAATAACCACTCATTCTGAGGAGTGACTATTCACTCTTTCTAAAGGAGTGCGTTTTTTCACTCCTGGTAGGAGTGACTATTCACTCTTACGGAAGGAGTGACTATTCACTCTTACGGGAGGAGTGACTATTCACTCTTACGGATGAGTGACTATTCACTCTTGCTAAAGGAATGCGTTTTTTCACCCTCGGTTGGAGTGAATAGTCACTTTTTCACAGGAGTGAATGATCATTTTTTTATGCAGTGAATTATTTTTTTATTACTATTATGGACATTTTAAAAGAATCGTAACTTTTAAAACATACAATGAAAATAAATAAAAGCATGGTAAAGATTGGAATAAAATACTTTTATTGACAATATTTAATTCATAGTAGATAACATCGATTTTTTAAGGGAAGACTTAAAGTTACTATGAATTAAATTAGATTATTGACAGAAATAAATTATTTTATTCCAATCTCTCCCTTTGTGTTTGCTTTCATTGGTAACCTCATAAATGTATGATAGTTTTTAAAAAACCATAAGTGCAAATTATTAAAAAGTTTTAAAATCTTAAACAGTCAATATTTTTTGTTTTCGATGCCCATTAAGTTTTACATATTATTTTAATAATTCTGTGAGGCAAGTTTTCTTGAGTAATTACATTGTGCATTTCAGCAACATGTTGTTGCTGAAAAATTGAGTTACTGTTAGATTTTTTTTTTTTTTTTTTTTGTGTGTGTGTTTTTCTGGTTTGGATCGGGTTTTAAATAGAGTTCAATTGGAATTTCCAGGTTCTGGTCAGTACGTATATTGATGAAAATTACATGTTCTTTCTCGAATTGGGATATAGTTGGATAGATTTTTTTCGAGGGTTTGAATCTGGTTTCGGGTTGACTTCAAAAGAAATTTTTAGGTTTTTGTCAGGTTGCATTTTAACATATATTATTTGTCATTGACAGATTGGGTTATAATTACAGATTTTTTTTTTTTTTTTTTTTTTTTTTTTTTTTTTTTTTCAGAGAGCGGAGGGGGGGGGGGGGAGAGAGAGGATAGATGTCAATAGGAATTTTCAGGTTCTACATAAGGTAATGCATGTTGACGGAAATTATTTTGCCTTTCTTAAACAGATTAATCTTTCCATTGATTTTTTTTTTTTTTGGGGGGGGGGGGGGGTTGGATTCAGTTTTATAAATGTATGTCAGCAGAAATTATTTTTTCTCTTTCGAATCAGGTTGATTCGACAGAATTTTCTTTGAGTTTAGATAGAGTTCACTTCAAACGGAATTTTCATGTTCTGGTCAAATTGCATTTCCACCGAAAATATTTTCTCCTGTACACATACCGTGTTATGATTATATATATATATATATATTTTTTTTGGAGGGGGGGGGGAGCAGGGCGGTTCGGACTGGGTTTAGGATTTATAGGTTCTGTCTGTGTATAGTGACAGAAATTATATTTTCTTTCTCAGATTAGGGTATGGTTGATAGATTTTAATTTTTTTCCTTTTTGGGGGGCGGGAGTGATTTATCATTTCGGATTGACTTCAAATTGAATTTTCACATTCTTGGCGAGTTGCATTTCAATGTATATCATTTTGTCACAGATTTTTTAGGTTACAATTGAGTGAATTTTCTTTTATGGTGTTCGGAATAAGTTTAAATTGATTTTAATTGGAATTTCCCGGTTCTGCAGAGTGTATGTTGACAATAATTATTTTGTCTTTATTGAACAGATTTATGTTTCCATTGATTTTTTTTCGGATTTGGAATTGAGTTTCAGATTAACTTTCTGGTTCCTGTCAGTACGTATCAGCAAAAACTATTTTTCTTTTTCAAATCAAGTTAGGGTTTGATTAATTGATTTTTTTTTTTTTTTTTTTTTTTTTTTTTTTTTTTTTTATTAAACAATGGATTGGGTTTAATTCAAAATTTTCAAGTCCTGGGCAGGTTTGCATTTCCACTGGAAATATTCTGTCACGTAAAAATACTGAACTATGCTTACATGTTTTTTTTTTTTTTGGGGGGGGGGGTTGATTGGGTTTAAGGTAGAATTCATCTGGAATTTCCAAGTTTTGGTCAGTACGTACTGATGAAAACTACATTTCTTCCTCGAATTGGAATATGGTTGGACAGACTTTTTTTTTAAATCTGGTTTCGGGTTAAACGGAATTTTTATATTTTTCTCAGGTTGCATTTCAACATATATTATTTTGTCGAAGACAGAATGGGTATAATTTGACAATTTTCTTTTAGGGTTTAGGATAGATTTTATAAGGAATTTTCAGGTTCTGGGTGGTACACGTTGACAGAAATTATTTTGTCCTTTTCAAACAGATTTATGTTTTCACTGACTTTTTTTGGCTCGGATTGGGTTTTTGTAAATGCGTATCTGCAGAATTTTTTTTTTTCTGAATCAGGTTAAGGTACAATAGAATTATTTTCAGGTTTGGATGTAGTTCAATTCAAATGGAATTTTCAAGTTCTGGTCAGGTTGCATTTCAATGGGAAATAGTATTTTGCCCTGTACTGATATCGTATTATGATTATATGGAAATTTTTCTGGATTCGGATTGGGTTTATGATACATTTTAGTTGAGATTTATAAATTTTGTCTGTGTATATCGACAGAAATTATATTTTCTTTTTCATATTAGGATATGATTAGACTTTTATAAAACCAAAAACTTTATGAAAACGTAATATTGGGTCAAAAACTTTCTGCAAGTTAATTGTAATGTCTAATAAAATATGCATTATTATATTTATTTAGTATGCACAAAATTTGCTTTTATTACACAATACATGGACGTAATTCGAAATTTTTTCGCAATTCATAAAAGTAATTCACGTTTTTTATGTGATTGATGGACAAAATTCACGTTTTTAAGTGACTTATGGACGTAATTCACTTTTTTATGCAATCTGTCGATGAAATTTGCGTTTTATGAGATCTGTCAATGAACTTCGCATTTTATTAGAGATCTGCCGCCGAAATTCACGTTTTTTATGCAATTCATGAACATAATTCACATTTTTTAAGGGATTTAAGGACGTAATTCTTTTTTATATGATTTATAAACTAGTGTTCACTCTAGCAATAAAAAGGGCATGGTGCTATTCACTACAAAAGGCACTACTGCAGCAGAAAAGGGCACTTTTGCCAGAAAAAAATTGTTATTGCCTTAAGAAGGGGAAAACAGAAAGCAATGAAACACATAATTTTGAAATATGAAAAATCAAGTAACATTAATTTCGAATGATTTGGCCTAGAATGAACACTAGGCCTTCAAAAATGGCCTAGAATGAACACTATATAAACATAATTCACTTTTTTATGTGATCGGTCGAAGAAATTAGTGTTTATTAAGCAATCTGTCGATGAAATTTCTGTTTTTTGAGCAATCTGTCGGCAAAATTGACATTTCTTATGCGATTTATGGAGGTAACTCGCTATTTTTAAGCGATTCATGGATATAATGCGCTCTTTGAGTTTTTTGTTGACGAAATTTGTGTTTTTTGAGCTACCTTCCAACGAAATTTGCGTTTTTTCAGGAATGTCGATGTAATTCACAATTTTTATGCGATATGTCGACGTAATTTATTTTTTATGCGATTTATGAACATAATTCGTGTTTTTATGCGAATTGTGAACATAATTTCGTATTTTTTATGCAATTCATGGAATAATTCGGGTTTCTTGAGCGATTCATTAATGCAATTTGTGGTTTTTGAGAGATCGCTGGACATAATTTGAGGTTTTTATGAGATTCATGGACGTAATTCGTGGTCTTTAGGAGATTATCATGGTCGTAATTTGTAGTTTTTATGAGAACCACGCACAAAATTCGTGTTTTTTTATGAGAACCATGCACGAAATTCATGGTTTTTATGAGAACCACACACAAAATTTATGATTTTTACAAAAATCATGCACGAAATTCGCAGTTTTCAATGAGATTCATGCACAAAATTCATGTTTTTTTATGTGGTTCATGGATGGAACATACGTTTTTCTTGGAGGTTTTTGTCGACATGCTCGTTTTTTACACAATTCTTTGTTGAAATTTTTTTTTCAGAGAGGGGGGGAGGATAGATGTCAATAGGAATTTTTAGGCTCTAGGTAATGCATGTTGACGGAAATTATTTTGCCTTTCTTAAACAGATTAATCTTTCCACTTGATTTTTTTTTTTTTTTTTTTTTTTTTTTTTTTTTTTTTGGAGGGGGGATCAGATTCGGTTTTATAAATGTATGTCAGCAGAAATTATTTTTTCTCTTTCGAATAGGTTAAGATTCGACATAATTTTTTTTTGAATTTAGATAGAGTTCAATTCAAACGGAATTTTCATGTTCTGGTAAAATTGCATTTCCACCGGAAATATTTTGTCCATTACACATGCCGTGTTATACCGGGGGCAGCAGGGCGGTTCGGATTGGGTTTAAGATTTATAGGTTCTGTCTGTGTATATCGACAAAAATTATATTTTCTTTCTCAGATCAGGGTATGGTTGATAGACTTTAATTATTTTTCTTTTTGGGGGGCGGGATTGATTTATCATTTTGGATTGACTTCAAATTGAATTTTCACGTTCTTGGCGAGTTGCATTTCAATGTATATCATTTTGTCACAGATTTTTTAGGTTACAGTTACAATTGAGTGAATTTTCTTTTATGGTGTTCGTAATAGGTTGAAATTGATTTTAATTGGAATTTCCCGGTTCTGCAGAGTGTATAGTGACAATAATTATTTTGTCTTTATTGAACAGATTTATGTTTCCATTGATTTCTTTTTTGGGTTTGGAATTGGGTTTCAGGTTAACTTTCTGGTTCTTGTCAGTATGTATCAGCAAAAACTATTTTTCTTTTTCAGATCAGGTTAAAGTTTGATTTTTTTTTTTTTTTTTTTTTTTAGAATGGATTGGGTTTGATTCAAAATTTTCAAGTCCTGGACAGGTTTGCATTTCCATGGGAAATATTCTGTCATGTAAAAATACTGAACTATGGTTGCATGATTTTTTTTTTGGGGGGGGGGGGAGGGTTGGATTTTGTTTAAGGTAGAGTTATTTGGAATTTTCAAGTTTTGGTTAGTATATACTGATGAAAACTACATTTCTTCCTCGAATTGGGATATGGTTGGATAGACTTTTTCTATAATCTGGTTTCGGGTTGACTTCAAACGGAATTTTTTTATTCTTCTATATCAACATACATTATTTTGTCGAAGAAAGAATGGGTATAATTTGATAATTTTCTTTTAGGGTTTAGAATAGATTTTATTAGGAATTTTCAGGTTCTGGGTGGTGCACGTTGACAGAAATTATTTTGTCCTCTTTAAACAGATTTATGTTTTCACGGACTTTTTTGGCTCGGATTGGGTTTTTGTAAATGCGTTTCTGTAGATTTTTTTTTTTTTTTTTTTTTTTTGAATCAGGTTAAGGTACAATAGAATTGTTTTCAGGTTTGGATGTAGTTCAATTCAAATGGAATTTTCAAGTTCTGGTCAGGTTGCATTTCAATGGGAAATAGTATTTTGCCCTGTACTGATATCGTATTATGATTATATGGAAATTTTTCTGGATTCGGATTGGGTTTATGATACACTTTAGTTGGGATTTATAGGTTTTGTCTGTGTATATCGACGGAAATTATATTTTCTTTCTCATATCAGGATATGGTCAGACTTGTATAAAACCAAAAACTTTATGAAAATGTAATATTGGGTCAAAAACTTTCTGCAAGTTAATTATAATGTCTAATAAAATACACATTATTATATTTATTTAGTATGTACAAAATTTGCTTTTATTACACAATTCATAGACGTAATTCGAATTTTTTAAGCAATTCATAAAAATAATTCACGTTTTTTATGTGACTGATTCACAAAATTCGTGTTTTTTAAGTGACTTATGGACGTAATTCGCTTTTTTATGCGATCTGTCGATGAAATTTGCGTTTTATGAGATCTGTCAATGAATTTCGCATTTTATTAGAGATCTGCCGCCGAAATTCACGTTTTTTATGCGATTCATGAACATAATTCACATTTTTTTAAGGGATTTATGGACGTAATTCTTTTTTATATGATTTATAAACTAGTGTTCGCTCTTGAAATAAAAAGGGCATGGCGCTATTCACTACAAAAGGCACTACTGCAGCAGAAAATGGCACTTTTGCCAGAAAAAAATTGTTATTGCCTATAGAAGGGGAAGAAAGAAAGCAATGAAACACATAATTTTTAAATATGATATAACAAATAACATTAATTTTGAATGATTTTATGATATAAAAATTAAAAATACAATTAAAACATTATTAAATAGTTTTATGTTGTTTTATTAAAGATATGAAAAAATCTATCATTTTTGGGCACACAAATTTAGAAACACTACGGAATAAAAAAATATTTATTAAAAATCTCTGGGTAAAACCAGTGGTGCATTTTACTACTTTTAAAAAGGGCAGGGTGCATTTTGTAAATTTGAAAAAGGGCAGGGTGCTGCACCCTTCAAAAATGGCCTAGAATGAACACTATATAAACATAATTCTTTTTTTTTTTTATGTGATCGGTCGAAGAAATTCGTGTTTATTAAGCAATCTGTCGATGAAATTTCTGTTTTTTGAGCAATCTGTCGGCAAAATTGACGTTTCTTATGTGATTTATGGAGGTAACTCGCTATTTTTAAGCGATTCATGGATATAATGCACTCTTTGAGCTTTATGTTGACGAAATTTGTGTTTGTTAAGCTATCTTTCAACGAAATGTGCGTTTTTTCAGGGATATCGATGAAATTCACGATTTTTATGCGATCTGTCAACGTAATTTGTGTTTTTTATGCGATTTATGAATATAATTCGTGTTTTTATGCAAATTGTGAACGTAATTAGTGTTTTTTATGTAATTCATGGATAAATTCGCGTTTCTTGAGTGATTCATTGATGCAATTCGTGGTTTTTGAGCGATTACTGGACATAATTTGAGGTTTTTATTAGATTCATGGACGTAATTTGTATTTTTTATGAAATTCATAGTCGTAATTTGTAGTTTTTACGAGAACCATGCACAAAATTCAAGTTTTTTACGAGAACCATGCACGAAATTGACAGTTTTTATGAGAACCACACACAAAATTTGTGATTTTTACAATAATCATGCACGAAATTCACATTTTTAATGAGATTCATGCACGAAATTCACATTTTTTACGTGGTTCATGGATGGAATATACGTTTTTCGTGCAGCTTTCTGTCGAAATGTTCGTTTTTTACACAATTCTTTATTGAAATGAATGCTTTTCATGCGATTCTTTCCCGAAATGCACGTTTTCTTAAGTGATTCTTTGTTGAAATTCGTGATTTTTTTTAGGGTTTTTTGGCAAAATTCGCATTTACAGTAAATAATTAGGATAGATATTAATAGGAATTTTCAGGTTCTAGGTGTGCATAGAGTTGCAAAGAGTCGGTTTTATCCCGGGTTTATTTCCAATCGACCAGGTTTATTCCCAGGTTTATTCCCAAAAAACCGAATTATTCCAAAAAATCCCGGGTTTTTTCCAGGTTTATTCCTAAAAACCCGGTTTATTCCCGGGTTTAAACCGGCTTTTTTCAAACCTTTGCAACGCTAGGTGTGCATGTTGACGGAAATT
This sequence comes from Maratus speculifer, assembly GCA_964019185.1. Taxonomy (NCBI): domain Eukaryota; kingdom Metazoa; phylum Arthropoda; class Arachnida; order Araneae; family Salticidae; genus Maratus; species Maratus speculifer. Next base: position 293,209,812 of record OZ025294.1, on the reverse strand, counting down.
ATCTTGCCTTTCTTAAACAGATTAATCTTTCCACTGATTTTTTTCTTTTTTCTTGGGGGGGGGGGGGGGGGTTGCTCAGATTGGGTTTTTGTAAATGTATGTCAGCCGAATTTTTTTTTTTTTTTTTGAATCAGGTTAAGATTCAACAGAATTTTTTTGGAATTTAATGAGTTCAATTCAAATGGAATTTTCAAGTTCTGGTCAAATTGCATTGGGACTAGAAATATTTTGTCCTGTACACATACCATGTTATGATTATACCGATTTTTTTGGGGGGGGGGGCTTGGATTGGGTTAAAGATACACATAAGTTGGGATTTATAAGTTTTGTTTGTGTATATCGATGGAAATTATATTTTCTTTCTCGGATCAGGATATGGTTAGATAGATTTTAATTATTATTTTTTTTTTTTTTGGGGGGGGGGGAGGAGCGAGGGATTTATCTGGTTTCGGATTGATTTCAAATTGAATTTTCAGGGACTTGTCGAGTTGCATTTCATTGTATATCATTTTGTCACAGATTTATTGGGTTACAATTGAATGAATTTTCTTTTATGGTGTTCGGAATAGGTTTATATTGATTTTAATTGGAATTCCCCGGTTCTGGAGAGTGTGTTGACAATAATTATTTTGTCTTTATTGGACAGATTTATGTTTCCATTGATTTTTTTTTTCTTTTGGGGGGGGGGGGGGTTTGGAATTGGGTTTTAGGTTAACTTTCTTGTTCCTGTCAGTATGTATCAGCAAAAACTATTTTTCTTTTCAGATCAGGTTAGGATCCATCCACAAATTGAAGAGGTAAAAATTTTTTAGCAATTGTGGATTGAGCAAATTTAAGCATTACTATTAATTTACAAATTTGATTTTCAAGTTTCAAAAACATAAAATTTTTGTCAATTGGTATTTTTTTTTTCTACAAATGACAGTAAACAGGTTGTAGATTGTACTAGAGGCTCAGTAAAATGCTTAGTGTAGCTTCAAATATTGGCACGAAAAGTTATAACAACTACTGAAGAATTTACTGAAATTGCTGTAAAATGCATCTTAAAATAACTAGTTTATGTCATCAACTATGATAAAGGAGTATATGTTGAAAAGCTCACAGAAAGGTAGAGAGAGGTTTTTCGTCTTCTGGGTAGACATAGCACACACTATTTGTAGCCTTTTAATAAATATGTAATTAAATATAGAAAATACTTATTTTCTGATTAAAAAGTTTCCTTTAGCTTCATAGAAGTTAAAGAACATTACTGAAAAGCAATAAAAAGCTAATAAGAATTTAAATTAAAAACAAGCATTGACATGCAAGACAATATTGGAGACTATATCCTTTCGGTGATTACAGAAATAGTTTGAGTACTTTTGGGCTGGGTGGATGCCAGTGTTATACACAGGGGTAGGGAATTTTTCAAAAATCTTACCACCAAGGATTTATTTCACCAGCCCGCAAGATGCAACACACACACAGTTGAAAATAGTTATGACAAAATCGCACAGGCTTACAGACGAAATTACTACTACTACAATGCATTTTCGTAGTTCTTTTTTCCTATAATATTAAGAAATATATACAACAGAGGTAGCTTAATAAGATTGAATTTAGTACCATATTGTCACTGTAATAATTTGGAAAAATAAAATATCAAGATTAAAAAAAATGTTTTTGATGATGTCTGTATTGCCTGCAGTTTTTCAAAAATTTAAAATGCACTCACCTTGACAGAAAATCCACTTGTCACTGGCGAGAAAAATGATGTATTTCCCTACCCCTGGTTATATATATACTACACATACATAAGTATGTATATGCATATGTATACAAATATATTGTATACGCCAACATGAAAATATATATGTGTGTGCATATATATAACATTGATGCCCAGCAAACCAAAAAGTATCCAAGTTTGTTTGCTGTTATGCTGCCAAGATAATTTCTGTAGATTATACCTAAAAATTATCATGTATAAAGAAGCAGGAGGGTAACGATCTAATTTACTTATTCCCAGAAAAAACTATAAATGCTGAGTAGATAAGAACCAAAATACAAAATCATCAATTATAACTTATGGAATTACAAAACAGTTTATTTGTTATATATATGTAGACTCATACTTAACTGCAGAATAATGCTTGATATATGCATAAATTTCATTAATTTTTAAACTAAAATAAAGTTTGCAAACTTTATGGAATTTTTTGTCATTTCGTTACCAGAGTAAGATTTTCTTTTTCCATTACTAAGACTTATTTAGTGGTATTAAATTACTTATATACACTTTATTCGGGAAAAATAACAAATATAATATTGTGAATAGTTTTAATTAAAAAATAAATTTGTATTAGAATTTGATAGTTTTGAATCTTTTATGAAAATGATATTAAGGACATAGCAGTTATTAAAATTCTAAATAAATGTAATGATTTATAAAGAAGTTAAATACTTGTTACAAATGTTAAAATCAATTGCCATTGCTTTAGAAAAAATACTGTTCTATTGCAGCTGCTCATACAATTTCCTTAACTTTATTTAATAATCGAAATATCATGCAAACTCACAAATGCAAGATTCAAATCTCATTTAATACAATTCGAGCTTTTATGCTATCTTATTTACTTCATTCTAAGTATATGGCATCAAAATTGACATTTGAGCATAAAGAAAAGGCAAGGAAGGTGCTTTTTTATATTAATCTAAATTTTGTGCCATACATAATAACTGCTTGTTTTAAAAATTTAAATATAAATTCAATCGTAAGCAATAATATCAATAGTTAAACTTGTACAGCATCAGATTACTGTTATTAAAATTTCTCAAGGTATAGAAAATTATGAATAATAATATAAAAATGCGTGAATAAACAAAGTATTCATATTATTCTTTTCAAACTACTTGCTACTTTGAATAACATTCAGAATCTTTATTTTAATGTTTTAAATAGTAAATTCCTTATATATTAAACATATGTGAGTTATGAATCACAGCAGGCTAAAATTCTTATTAGTATTATTTCTTAGTTTCTATAAATTTTTGGCGCTTACTGCCAGAAACTAGTTTCTGCCATGCCAGTTTTAACTGGTTAAAACCACCCCGGCAGAAACTTGCCAGCCCTGATTACTCTATAACTATTTATTGATTTAGAAATTCAAAAATCGATGAATATTTCACAATCAGCCCCTTGTTGGTTCCGACATTTTCATACAAGCTTTATTATATACAATTTGGCTGAATTTTGCATCATAAGCTTATGGTGAAATACTAGGGTAGCAAACATGTCATTCTGTTACCATGAATAAAATTAATGTAATTTTTATTTCTAATCGCTTAAATCCTAATTATTAAGTATATTTAATAAAAGTTAATGGTGGTGCTTAAAATTCAGATAAAACAAATTTTCTAATTCCAATAATTTTTCATTCTGAGATTAAAACAACCTCAACTTGTTACTTAAACCGTTATTCTGAGCCAGCATTATACCAGCATGTTATCCTGGAATGGACCCAATCACACCTGTCGGTCTAATTTTTTGGAGTTTTCCATGGTTTTCTTCTAACCTTGGATTTTCACAGAACAACCATCCATGAAAGGCACCCCCCTCCCTTTTTAGGGCCTATATTCCATGTGTTGATAATTGGCTGCCATGCAAACAGCCAACAGCTACCTATGCTCTTCACAATAAAGCTAAAAAATTTTAGTTGTTAGTATTTCAAAATATTTATTTGTTAGTGAGTTAGTTATTTTAACCCTTAGCGCTCTGTTAGCCGTCAGTCATAAAGTTCAAAAACATGTGGAACACTAAGGGTTAATTGAAAAATTTTTAAGTTGTGTTAAATCTATCTTTTTATTTTAGGTGTAATTTATTTAAATAATGGCTTTAAATTTTGATATGAGTGTTTTGCATTCTTTAGTAGAATCAAGTACCTGATTTTTTTTTCTTATATAAAAGAGGCTTAATAGACTATGAATATTAAATTAAAGCTTCCGATAGGAAAAAAAGAAACAGGTAAATAAATATTTTATGAAACTCAATGTTAAAATATTATTATAGAGTATAAGTCACTTCTTTTAAAACCAATGCTATTGCTAAAATTTGGCAAATGAATTTTTTAATCAAGCAAATTTAATAAGTGCTTGTAAACTAACATTATCAAACTACATTAAGATTCTTATAACTATTTTAGATGTCCAGTTCATGAATGTTACATTATGCATTAAATAACAATACTAAGTTCTAAGCTGCAAAAATTATGCTTTTATATTTTGTTTATTGATTTCTATAGTGCATACACCTACATATTTTTTTTCTATTAGAATACTTTTGTATTGGATTTATAATTTGTCACGAGTCACTACAAAAATTTTTAGAATTAAATTTAAATCATCAGGTTCTTAAAGAGAAAGAGAAAAAAAATCTATTGGGAACAACATCTGATCACAGACCACCAATGATGCACTGTAGTACATTTATAGCAATTGATAAACAACATATTTAAAATAGAAACATGGATTTTCAAAATTATTAATGAAAAAATATGATGCAATGAACATTAAAAATTAAAACTGCAGTAACTGATGCATATCAGTGCTCTGTGCACGTAAAATTCATGGATGCAGCAAACTTGTACAATGATGTCTAAAGTGCATGAAATTTGTTAAAGCCGAAGTCAATAACACATGTATTAACACTTTGCCCATATGAAAACAAACAACAAAAATTAATGGATACAGCAAACTGTTCAGCAAATTCATTAGAAAATCATTAAAAAGGTCTAATGCATGTATGGGCACTGTGTGCACACAAAAACAAAACGTCCTAGGTTGCAGCAAACTTGCTGCGCAGCAATGCATAAAATGTACAAAATTCTTTAAAGTTACAACCACTAACGTATGTTATACAAGCACTACATGTACATTAGGGATGCACAACCTGTAGCCCATGAATTTTTTCAATTTACAATTGGAAAAAATTGTAATTTTTGTGCATAAATTTCAGAAAAAAATCGTAAATTGTGTCACTTTACCGCAAAAAAAAAAAAAAAAAAAAAAAATGTAAAATTTTGTCAGTCACTTAAGAATTTCAAATTTCATAGATGGGGCACAGAATAGTCACAAATTCTAATGACCAAGTGTGAGAAAATAGAGATTTTTATCTGTTGGACGCGAAAAATCGCACATTTCGTTTATTGGGTACAAAAAAAATCGTTAGTTTTGTTGATGATACTAGAAAATATTGCAAAATAAATTCATTGGCAGCGGAAAAATTGAATGTTTTTGGGTTTATCACATCTAAAAAACAATTTCTTTGATCAAGCAAGAAAAAATTGCAAATTTTGTTGATCAAGAACAAAAAAATTGTAACTTTCATGATAAGGCACCAAAAATAGTGAATTTTTGTTGATAAGCACAGAAAAATCGTGAATTTTGTCAGTCATATGCAAAAAATCACAAATTTCGTTGATCGGGCAAGAAAAAATCATCAGCTTTGTTCATGATGCATGAAAAAATGTCAACATTGGCTGTGAAAAAATTGTAATTCTTCTAAGTTTATCATCAGGTGAAAAAAAACACAAATTTTGTTGATCAACATGGAAAAAAACACCAATTTTGCTGATCAGGAACGATAAAATTGCAAATTTCGTTTATAAGGCACTAGAAAATCATGAATTTTGCGATGATGTGCGAAAAAACTGAAAATTTCATTGACCAGCTGCGAAACAATAGTGAGTTTTGTTGATCAGTTTCTTAAAATTCACAAATTTTGACGATCGGCTTAGAAAAAATTGCAAATTTTGTTAATTAGGCACGGAAAGATCATGAATTTTCTTGATCAGCATCATAAAAATTGTAAATTTTTTTACCGACTTCATAAAAATCACAAATTTTTTCAATTAGGCTTAGAAAATTGACAAATTTTAACAATCATGCTTAGAAAAAGTGCAAATTTCATAGATCAACTTTGTAAAAATTGCGAATTTTGGCCATCGGCTTCGTAAAAATTGCGAATTTTGGCCATCGGCTTTGTAAAAATTGCGAATTTTGGCCATCGGCTTTGTAAAAATTGCGAATTTTGGCCATCGGCTTCGTAAAAATTACAAATTTTGGACATCGGCTTTGTAAAAATTGCGAATTTTGGCCATCAGCTTCGTAAAAATTCTAATTTTGGCCATCGGCTTCGTAAAAATTGCAAATTTTGCCCATCGGCTTCGTAAAAGATGCGAATTTCGTTGATTGACTTGGTAAAAATCCTGAATTTTGTTAATTGGCATTGCAAAAATAGCTAATTTTGAAGATATGATTCGTAAAAGTAACAAATTTCAAGAATCACACTCGAAAAAATGCAACCTGTGACAATCAGACTCGGAAAATCATGAATTTCATGGATTGCACCGAAGAAATTGTGAATTAATTTCATCAATTGGCTTTGTTGAAATTGCAAATTTTGTTGCTGTACTTGAGAAATATCGTAAATTTTGTTGATCAGACAAGAAACCAGTATGAAGCTAGTCGATCAAGTATGGAAAATTGGAAAATTTTGACAATCAGTTTTGTAAAAATCAAAAATTTCATCAATTGGTTTCGTAAAAATTGTGAATATTTGATCAAGCACAGAAAAATTGTGAATTTTTTCGCGTGGTTTTATAAAAATTGCAAATTTATGGATTGGTTTCATAAAAAGCACAAATTTGGTTGATTACGCATAAAAAATTGCAAATTTTGTTGATCAAGTGCAGAGAAAAAATGGGTATTTCATTGATTAGGCATGGAAAAATCTTGTGAATCGGCTTTTTCTTTCTCTTTCATTGCTAAAGTTTACATTTTTTTAGCACTATCCACTTATGTTTGTTTTCTTAGCACTTTTAATAAAACAAAATTTACTCTTAAGAATTATTACATCTTGAAAATAATCCTTGCTACATCTGTTATATATGCAAACATAAAAACTGCTGATATACACCCCTACCGTTCCGTACATGAAAAGAAAAAAAAACAATGAATGCAACAAACCTGCTTTGCAATCACTGAAATCTTTACAGCTTCAGTCACTAATGAAGGTATCTTCTCCCCCTCCCCCAGAAAAAAGAAAAAACATTCAATAAACTTTGGTGATGATATAGGATCAGGAGAAATTTTGTAAAATCATAAACAACTGATTACGATTTTAACGACAAATTTTTAAATACTGCAAATTTTGTCCAAGAATTCTAAAGAAACACAAATTTTGTCATTAGATTTCAAAATTACCGCAAATCTTGTAATAGGAATACAGAAAAACCTGCTAATTTCTTCAAAAGATTGCGAAAAAGTTTGCAAAATTTGTCAAAAGATGTGCAAGATTTTTTAAAAGGTTCTTAAAAAAATCATCATATAACAGAAAATTTCATCAAAGAAACGTAAAGAAAGAAAGAAAAAAAAGCCACAAATTTATTAAAAGAGCACAAAATCAGCAAATTTATGTTCAATTATAATTAGTTATTAAATTGCTTTAATTTCTAGAAGTTTTCTTTTATATTATACTAGTCAAATAATAATACATAACTGATTTACTTAAATAACTAATAAACTTAAATAACTAATATACTTTAAGGATTTAAAAAAAAGAATTCATAACTGTATGCATTGAATATTTGAACATTTTTTTCACAATATATTTATAAACAGAATGTCCCAGAAATAGTGAGACAAATTTTAAGGGGGGGAGATAGGGGACATCACAAGGATTGAATTTTACATAGCAACCCATGGTCGGAAGCGTTTTTCAGTCACGGTAGGGGAAAACACAAGAAAGACCGGGCACGAATAAGAGGAGAAAGCATGTTTATTTTCCTTAATACAGCAACAAACTAAGAAAAAAGAACATTAAAGAGATAACGATAGTCATCAAAACAGGTGTTCAAAATTACGATCCCGAACCCTTATGCACGGAGCGCATCTTCGATGCATGAATGATCTAATGATCTCGAAAACATCAAGGATGTCCCGAACTTCCCCCAACAGCTGCCACGATGCGTGTAACAAATTCCGCAGCACTTCCCAGCATTGTCTCAGTATTTTTGCAGCATTAAGAATAATAAACATGTTTTATTTCCCTGTTCGTGACCTTTCTTTCTTGTGTTTTGTGTCGTCACTACCGCGCCAGGAAAACATTTCCGACCACGGGTTTTTATGCAAAACTGAATCCTTGTGATGTACCTTGCCTTTCCTTAAAATTTGTCCCAATATTTCTGCGACATCCTGTATATTAATAATGCATGTACGTTCAATGGTTTTCTTCAAATGAAATTTCTTGCTTATCTTTTCTCTAAGAATTGCCGTACATATAAAAAAAAGACCTACGATTAGAAGTCTTTTTAATGCGTATCAGATGCATATCTTAAGCACCGCATGTCGAAAAAGCGATCTATACTTGGAGGACTAAGACTATCTAACTATCTTATGGAACTCGAAGAGATCACAAATAACATCCCCATTAGAGCAGAAAATCGTATTATTGTGGATATTTTTCTATTTGTTATAGATGCTTATCGGTTTTCTTGTCTACACAGCTTGTAGATGTATTATAGATGAGTGCGCGCCGTGTAGGAAGTATCTGAAAATTAATGAATTTGGAAGTATTGTGTTATTGTTAAGCAAAATATAATTTGGAGACAAAAGTCATATTTTTGCCTTACTTTAAAAATTAAAATTTGCCACATTTTGTTTATTCTAAACTTTTTGATGAAATTAAGTGAAAAATGTCGAAAGAATTAACGTCCTTCAATTATTTCTCTTCTAGAAAATAAAAAAGATAAAATTTTAATCTGAGCTGACTAACATGTATTATTAAGGAAAATATATCACATTAAAGAGACAATATAAAAATAGAAAAAATGTGTATATTTTAAACATAATGAAATCATGCATCAATAAATATTATGTCTCTAATTGCCTATGTAGCATTACTTTTTGTTTTATAAACTCAGAATGGAAATATCTGTAATAAATGTTGAGGTATAATTAAAAATTGAATTTCATTCTAGTAATTTAAAAATTTTAATTAGTCCCATTAGCGAAATTATTCAGTATTTTTTGTAAATTTAAATTTATAATCCTCATTTCTTTATTGTGATAATACGAAAGCTTAAATACGATTATTCCAAGAATTCTACTTTAAAGAGGAAATGTATTATCTCCTATTTTAATCAATTTTGACTGTACAACTATTTAATACTCTAGAAATGTTTCAGTTAGTGACTCGTTTTCAGAAAACAAAGTTAATACTCGTCTTTACAGGATAAATCATGTATTTCCTTTTAGATTGACGTAGAAATCCCTAGACAATCCTGTCGAACTAATTAAACATTTTAAATGCAGATAGACTTTTTTTAAATCTCTTTTATAAATTAACAATGTTTTTTAGATTGTACCAAAAAAACTAAATATTAATTAATTTGCTTTTTCAAAAAATCTACTATCTTAAATTTTGAGTAAGGTGGTCTGGTGTAATAACGCCAGGCGGGGTAATAGCGCCAAGTGCTAATATTTTGCAAAATTATGAAATAATCTGGTAAATGACACCCATGTGCTTTGCGCAGAAGGGTTTTGAGTCATATAAATCGCAAAAAACAGCTTCAAGTTAATTTCTTTTATTTTTAGGTCTTATTGTTTTTACAAGCAACTAAAATTAACGCTTGATCTAAAATTTGCGAGATACGTTTTGTGATGTGAAGACTATTTTTTTTTTATCTGGAAATACTTTGTTAATTACATAAATTTGTAGTACATTTCATGGACTTTCAAAAGGTTGTTGAAGATTTTGGATATCTTCTCGAGATAATTTGTAATTTAAAATGTACAGCGCAATAACTATAACGGGGTAATAACGCCAATCCTTGGCATTAACACCCCGGTTGATTCCCTACAGTGGCCGAGCTACATTCTAAATACTGATTCAAATAAACACAGTTAAAACTGTGCATGTGCAATGTTTCTAATTATTCTAATCGGTCCTTTTTTAAGCAAAAAGAAGCTCACGGTCTGATATTCTTTTGCCTCATCCTCCCCCCCCACACACACACACCACACCTTTATTTTTCTTACACTTTCACAAAAAATTGAACATTTTCAATAGCTTAGAATGCAATTTGTCAATTTCTAAGTTTGTAGCGTATGTATTTTTAGAATTGGGCAATCTACATGCAATTATTCCATCTTATTTCATAGTTTTGTTTGCATGGCGTTAATAACGCCAAATAGCATTGGTAAAGAAATCCCGCCATTACATTTTATGAATATATATCTGTTAAATTATTTTTTATATAGATAGTCAATGAGTTGCTGTATCAAATCATATATTTGTTTGAAAAATGCAAACTAAAACTGAGCCTTGAAAATTGGTAGAACCTTAACGTGACGTTATTACCCCAGGGTACCTTATTTAAATTTTAATGTTTAGAAAGCTAAAAATATATTTTTTTATTAAATTTCATTTCATAACTACATGAAATCTTAGGGTGCTTATTGAATAGCATGCTTCTGAAAAATTCAGGGTCTGAAATTCGTGGGTTCAAATTTGCACCTCTATCAAGGGATAGCTGTTTATTAGGGCGGAGCGTAAAAAACTTTTTTTCGAAATTCTTTTCTCCCTAGCGCGGAAAAGTTGTCTAGTGCTATCAGTAACTTACTCACAAAATTTCAAAACAATCAATAAATATCTTCCGGTTCCACTTTTGGGTCGAAATATGCAATTTTAGCCAAAAATGTTGCAATTTTTCACATTTCAGTAATATTTTAAAATTTCAATATTTTCTTCGCCCTAGTGCGGAAAAACTGAAAGAGTACATAAGGAACACAAGTCCAAAATATTAGAGTAATTAAAAAATATTTTCTGGTTCCACTTGGGGTTCTAATATGTGAAATTTGTCGAAAATTATACAAATTTTCACATTTTAGTCATTTTTTTATTTTTCGATTTTCTATTCCCGCTGGCATGGAAATGTTAGAAGAATATGCAAGAAACATAAGTAAAAAACTTTAGAATAATAAATAAATATCTTCCGTCTTCCTTTTTGGGGTCTAAAAATGTCAAAGAAGCCAAAAATTATGTAACTTTTCATATTTCAGAGATTTTTTTTTCTTATCAATTTTCTCTTCTGGCTGGAACGGAAAGTATGGAAAATCATATGAGAAATATAGCAGAAGAGGTTATTGGTGACACTTGCCTTATATAATCGCAGCCAGGTTCTTCTATAAGTGTCCAGTATTCTTCAAGCACTCTCTGCGTTCCCTCAATATTCCTCTGAATTAAAGTTTGCTCTTTGTGACGGTCAAAATACAATCTTTTCTATGTATTGGTGGATATGAAACTCTAATCTTGGACTTGGAATTTCATGTGATATTTCTTTCTTTCTCTGCTTGTGTTATGCCTGTCTATAACATTAGACATGTCGTCCTGTGTCACAACTCGCAAGTCTTCAAGAAATGCGCCTGTTACTGATACTGCAACTCAGTCGGACACTCCTATTGTGTCTCAAGTTCTGTCTAGGACAGGATGACGGGTTGTTCATGATATACTTATAGTATTTATGTTCGAATGCAGTGACACTAAAGGTTTATCACTATTATCGTGACACAGTTGTTCATTAACAAGACTAAAAGATTTAAATAACTGTAAGTCTTTGATGAAGCAGTATTGATTGTTTTTTTTTCCCTTTTATACCATTTTCTGAAATTTTCTTATTCTTTTTCGAGCCTGCTCATTCATTTACTAAGTTTCTGTGTTGTGGACCGTGTTTCCGAATGTGTCAATTGGGTCTATTCGCAATTTCCTTGAAGTTATTTAATCCTTAAGAAACTGTCTTTCAATTCTGGAATTTTTATATCACGTGGGCATTTACATCGTTTTAGAGATGTACTCCTGTAAGAAAAATTTTCACTCAGACTTTTTTCCCTTCCAGTAAGAAAATTTTAAATTTTGACTTCGTCTGTTCTTTAGCGTCAAATTTCTTTATACTGTTGTGTTTATCATTATATGAATTAATAATTTGGACTATTCTCGGACTAGAAAACGATGGAACTGAGGAGCCTGCTAAATTGCTTCAACTGTTTCAGCACATAATCCGCTATCACCCGAAAGGTGGGCACGATTTTTAATTATTATTTCGATTCATTTTTCACCAACAAAAAAGTATATTATATGTCCATAAGTTGGTAGAACGCCAGTTCTTAATTCAGTAGGATCCCCAAAAAGTGAGATGAGACAAATCCCGTGTATACTGCGCTTTAATTGGGATATTTCTGTGTAATATTTTCCATGCACACTATTAGTTCAACACAATATTCAGTATACACAATCAACACAATTAAAAATTAATTTTGTAAACACTTTCAAATGTATTATTTTTCAATAAAATATAGAAGCTAAAATTGAATGGCCTCATTACGAACCTATCACGAGCAGAGCATTAAACCAATAGTAATACTACAGTAAACGAACAGAAAGCTGAACTTATAAGAGAAATTTCCCCCAGATCTCTTTTAATTCAATTTTTCTATTATTTTTGAGCACATTAATGCCATGAATTTACTAGTTTAAGTAATAAAAGTCAAATCAGAAGATATTTATTAATTATTTTAAATTTTTACACTGTTTGTCATATGATTTTCCGAATTTTCCGCGTCAGCGAGAAGAGAAAATTGATAAGAAAAAAAAAATCTCTGAAATATGAAAAGTTATGTACTTTTTGGCTATTTTGACATTTTTAGACCCCGAAAAGGAAGACGGAAGATATTTATTTATTATTCTAAAGTTTTTTACTTGTGTTTCTTGCATATTCTTCTAACATTTCCATGCCAGCGGGAATAGAAAATCGAAAAATAAAAAAATGACTAAAATGTGAAAATTTGTATAATTTTCGACAAATTTCACATATTTAGAATCCCAAGTGGAACCAGAAAATATTTTTTAATTACTCTAATATTTTGGACTTGTGTTCCTTATGTACTTTTTCAGTTTTTCCGCACTAGGGCGAAGAAAAAATTTAAAAAATAAAATATTACTGAAATGTGAAAAATTACAACATTTTTGGCTAAAATTGCATATTTCGATCCAAAAGTGGAACCGGAAGATATTTATTGATTTTTTGAAATTTTTGTGAGTATATTACTGATACCACTAGACAACTTTTCCGCGCTAGAGAGAAAAGAATTTCGAAAAAAAGTTTTTTACGCTCCGCCCTACGCTTTATCGTGTTTGAAAGGTGGTAAACTAGATCGACATGTTATTACATGACTTTTAAAAATTCTTTCTGTCAACACATCGCAGATTGTATTGTCAAAAAAGATGCTATTGTAAATAATACCAGCCTCTATATCACGAACTTACGTTTCATGAATTTTCCGATACCATGAAAAATTATTATTTCCAATAATGTTTTACAATAATAGCAAAAACTCCTTTTTAAGTCAACTTTATTTATGTTCACTCCTCAATATTTCTAAATATATAAGAGTCAGAAAATTAAAATTTTCAGAAGAATTTAACAGTTTTCTTGGATAAGTTTTGTGAAAAAATTTCGTGTCTCTAAGAAAAAATAAAATAAATAAAATAAATTTAGATTAAATGACTTCGTAATTTGATAACAGATGCGATTTTTTTTTAAAATCTTAATTTCATATTACTACGAAACGAAACTAATCATTAATTATCGGTGAATACAAACAAGCCAAGCTGCTGAAAAAGATGTAAAAAATAAAAATGAGCTTGAAAATGTGTTTGGAATTTTAACCAGCACGTTCTTCGCATTTTTTTAATAAAGAGATTATAAATCAAACCACTGCTTATCAATATTAAATAAATGACAAACATACTGAATATTATGAATAAATATTTGACTGATGTGTATTATTCAGTGTACAACACTAAAGTTACTTCTTTTGAAAACTTTGGGAATATAACATAATATGCTCTGGTTAAAAAAAATACGAAATCAATGGTTGAACCGTAACTTTTATGATAACAAAAACCACATAAACCAGAAGGCGGCTGAACAGAAAATTATTTCTTCGATTTCACGTCTGAAATATTAGAATTAATTAAAATGCAATCAGTCTGCCAAGACATATCTTAATGGCAAAAACATGAAAAACTAATTTTAGAGGATGACTCGTTGGTTTACCATTGTGTTTTTCTGCTACAAGTTCTCCATGTTTTTATACTTTTTGTTGCAGAAAAACACAATTGTATACCTACACTAAAATTGGGTTTTTGGGAGTTTCCCACCAATAAAAGACTTGGTACACCAATTGTATTTTTATGTGCAAATCGAGATTTAATTATTTTTAATATTTCAACCGTGAAATCAAGGAGTTGATTATGTGTGCTGCCGTCTTCCGGTCCAATAATTTATGCTGTTCTAAAAAAATGTGAGGGATTATAAAGCCTCTCAGAAGAAATTTGTGCGATCTTTTGTAATATATTAACTAATAATATTGAAGAAGTATATTGTATTTTTTCGAAAATACTGTATTATTGATTGTAGAATTGAAATTTCTATTATTTGCAATTGTTTATTGTTACATTTAGTATTATTGTTGAATGTTGGCACATATCAACGGGGGCCGGTATGTTACGGCTTCACCATAATCTTGTATATCGCGTCTCCATGGCGCATTCTTTTGTAACGGCTTCACCATAACCTTGAATGTCGCGCGTCTGCTTGTGGCGCATTCTATTGTACTTTAGGTTTGCCGTTTTGGCAACATTGGAATATCATTTGTTATTGTTTTGGTTTCGGCGATCTTAGCGGACCTATCGTGTGTTTCGCTAGATCTGTATTCTTTATTCGAAATGTAAATAATGTGTAAATAATTTGTATATAAAGAATTTTTAAGTAATTAGTAGTATTAATTGAACCAGCGACCTAATGAGTATTAAAGATACTCGCAACATTCGACAGTTCGTCACAATATCAGAATGTTTTTATAGCAACCTTCCAATTCACGATGGGAAGATTTTACTGTATAAACATTAAATTAAATCTTCCTTAATTTCTTTTCCCGCTTTTGTGAAAACATACATGTCAATTTTTTTGGTTGATAAATTACAGTTTAAGTTGAATTTTTTAACGAAAACGATCAAGGAGAAACTTTTTTTGTTCGTGTAAAAAGTAGTTATTGTTATCCGAATTTAAATACATTTCATACAACTGGACATGACAATAGAAAACAGTTCGTACTAAAAATGATTCGTGTTAACCGTGTTCCTGTTAACGAAGTTTGACTGCATAAAAAATAATGAAAACTAATACTAGATACAGTATATCATTTTCCGTACATGTAATTTTAAACAGAAAATAAATTACAAAACAATTTAATTTTATTTCTGTTTAATCATTATTGTGGGGTAAAATTGCTTCCTTATTAAGAAAAACTCAGGTTATTCATTATCTTCTTCTATATAAAATTTTATTACTTTCCAATTTCGTAATGTTAATTGAAATCATTTCTTAGAAAAAAAAAGTTTCTCAATTATCGAAAAACTCGTCACAAATAAATGAACACAATTTCGTTTTTATGTTGTTTAAAACAAGATTTTGTTCGTTTAAGTCCTCTATAATTAAAAAGCTGCCTTTAAAAGATTTCGATGACAGTTTTAGCATTTAATGCAACTTCTTTAAGTCACCTAATAACTGCTTTAGTTAATGAAAATTTTAAGTTTAGGGGATGGCTTTAAGAAAAAGAATTATTTAATCTCTCCGAAGTAGTTTAGATTACATTTAAAGACTTTCATTAATTTTGGAATTGTCTTTTATTTAGTTACTGCGTATTATTTTTTATAAGGGCTTCTTCCTTAAATAAAACAAATGCATTGAAAAAAAGTTATCTTTTTTACAAAATTAAGTATCAAGAAGCGTTTATCAAAATTAATATTTAAAAGGAAATGTGCATGTAATTTACAGTTTTTTAAATTCCAACGCTAAATGTATTCATGGACTATATTGGAAGTGCGGTTAAATGATGTGATACAATTTAAAACTTTTGTAAGTTTTATCTCTTCTTAAAAAAACAGAAAAGTCTTTAATTTGCCTTTCCGATTTTCTGACATTCAAAAGTTTGTTCAAGAAAGTTCAGAAGTAATGCAAAAATTCGCTAATTGATCACCTTCCACGGTAAAATTTGATGAAATTTTAGCAAATCTGTCACTAAAGTACGTCATTATATATATTGCATTTTGGTGATAGTTTGCTGATTTGGAGAAAATCATGTTCGAATGTTAACGATTCGATAAAACTTACCTCTTGTGTTCTTTTATTAGAATCTTTTATAATTGAGACAATTTATGAAGAAAATTGAACTTCTAAATTAGTAAACATGCCGGACAGTGCTGATGACAATATAAAAAATTAGAGTAATGTACCAAAATTTACTGCGGTAGATTCTTTCAAATGTCCTAATTAATATTACTGCAACTCAGGCAACATGGCGCGATCGCTTTTTATTTAAACTCACTTTTAATGCAAACAAATTGTTCAAATTCTAAATTGTAAATATACAAATAACTATAAATCATAAATACATTAACGAATCGTAAAATCAACAATACAAATGAAAGAAAGTTTAGCTCCATCTATTTGCAATTGCAAGCAAAATTTATCGGGTACATAAAACTGAAAATTCATGTGAGGTTTATCCCAAAGTTTGCCCTAATGTACCTGAGACTTGAAATTTTAAAAGTTTTCTAATTAGTTGAACATATCAAAAATGTAATCTTAAAAGCACCAATAATTTTAAATTTTGTACTTACCGGTTTCGACAGCATATAGTTTACCGTCCTCAATGCTCTATACTATCAGTTTTGGTAAGCTATATGCTACCGAAATCGGCCTAGGAAGGTCAAAAGTGGAAGAATTAAGGAAAATCTCTGCAAAGTTAAAAATGTTATTAACAAGAACGAAAAATAATGCGTTAAGCATAGATTATGAAACACTTCCAATTACTTCCAGGATACTTTAACAAAACTTCACCACTTACTAAAGAAAAATATGTATTCTAAGTAAATCATTTGGAAAAATCATAACATATTTGAAAAATCTATTAGGAATTCTTATCGATAGACTAAAAAATATCCGAATTATTTTGCGAAGCCCGATACATGATACATGTACACGTACATAGTTCAACATATATATGCAACTCAGTACGGTAAAATTTAGTTCAGTTCAGTTAGGGAAGTAACAGCACAATTGAAGATTCCTTTTCAACCATTTCTATCAATAAATAGAAATAAACTCCAGATCTTTTGTTCAACCATGTATGTGATCTAAGATTACAAAAAACAAATAATAAATAACAATAATAATAATAAAACATAGCATAACTGAAAACATACTTCCAGAAATTATTGTTACCACAAATATTGTAACCACATTCATTTTTGTGTCTCTGTAAATGAATTTTGTAATGATAAATGCTATGCACACCATATACGACAAAACGTCTCTTGTAGTGCATCTCAGTGATTCATATGTATTTCCGTACATTTGAAATACAATAAAATCACTAAAAAATACAACATACTCCCTCCTTTCCCATGAACCGTAATGCTACGTAATTCTTTTGAGTGTCCCTGTAAACTGCGTCAAGTGCTGCATACTTTATTTTCAATACCGAACATGTTGTAGGCATGCAAAATAATTCAAGACCATGCAAAATAATTCAAGTACGTTTCCGCATATTGTTAAACATTATTGAAGGTAAATTTTCAGCTGTGATAACCTTTTGTGTACTAAAATAAATTTTAGCATAATGTGTCAAGTACGCAGAAATCTATAGATCATAAACAGAGCTCCTCAAAAGAATTGGTGTATCTTTCCGGCAATGAGCAATAATTGTTGGATTCTGGGTTTTAAAATATCGGTACTGCATTATTTTTAACTTTTCGACCAAAAAACTATTGCCAAGCTATAAGATTAATTGCCAATAGGGGATGTTCGTAAATGTAACATTCATTTGACATTAAACGTTATACGTGTTTGCTCGTCATCAAGTGATTTTTAATTCGACGTTTTATTTGCATTTTTATTAATGTTTTACTAATTTATTTGTTCTTTCATTATTTAAAATAAAAGTTATGCCAATTTGTATAATTTGGCAAACAGTTTTGTAATTTGGAAAAGTTTGTCGACGGGATAATTAAGTCAAATGTCTTATGCGGTTTCTAAAATGTTTACATATCAGAGGAAAGATAGGAGAAGTTTTACACTTGCATATTTTTTACATTATTAAATAATAATTTTTTTTTTAATATTCTGAAAGCGTTGAAAACAATCACCAATACGACTCACACAAATAATGTTGTATCACAATCTATACTTGACGTATCAGTTTTCTTTCTTGTTTTATTAAATTTAAAAGACTTAGATATCTGATTAGCGAATTTTTTTATTGCTAACTAAGCTTAGAACCTATTTAGTGAAAAATGTGCAAGCCAGGAATCGAACACGGAACCTTTAGAATAGCTCCAAATGCTTTACCATTTAAGCTGCGAAGACGATGACCAACTAGGCATTTTTCACTTCATATGTTGGTTAGGTTGCAACTCGCAGCACAAGATGGAACCGTCTTCATGAGCACACAATCTTGCGGCGTAACATTAGACCAGTATCGGAAAATCATATATTTAAGTTAATATATTAAGTCCATCTTTTGCTGCGAGTTGCAATCTAACCAACATATGAAGTGAAAAATGCTAAGCTATGCATCGTCTTTGTAGTTTAAATGGCAAAGCATTTGTAGCGCTACTCTAAGGGTTCCGGGTTCGATTCTTACCTTGGGCATTTTTCACTAAGTTGGTTCTACGCTTAGTTATAAATTAAAAAAATCACGAATTAAATATCCATGTATTTCAAGCGTAATTTTGCTGCTGAAAAATTAATTAAAATATTTAAAAGACTTATTTTCAGTTTCATTAAAAGGCATCATTAAATAGTGAATTTAAGCTCAATAATTAATGTATTTTTTTTATTTGTAAAGGGCATTTGTATGCTTAAGCAAAAGCATAGATTCAATGAAAAATTCTATACTTAAAAATTAATGTATTAATGAATATCTAAAATGTTATTTGCATGTTACTCTTCAGAAATTACGTGTCTAATCCTTCATTATTAAGTCAGTTTGAAAATATTATACAGGATATTAACTCCGGTGGAATTTAGTCGAGCATACTCTTGGCAAGCATCAAAGAAAATTGTGGGAAATGCGTCAAAGCTTCCTAAACATAATGATTATAATAAAGTTAATGATGTTTAATTTAAACGAAAAATTACTGAATCTTTCAAAAGAAGGTTTCCACATTTTAAAAAATTTCCGTTATAGTGCACATGAAGCATTTAGAACATTTCAGTATTTAGAATTCTTATTTTATTAATTTCATTGTGCATTTTTAAATGTGAAAAAAAAGAAAAAAAAAAGTTTTTTTTTTTTTGTTTTTTGTTTTTTACATTGAATGATAAGCAGATAGCGGATTTTGCTCACTGAAACTGCTAAAACTTGGATGCCAATTCGTATTTTACTTACTTGAATTGCTTGATTATAACCCTTATTTAAAATTTAAAATATTTGCCTTATTTAAGGATAGATTAAAATTCAATATGCTGTGAATAATATGCGTTAAAATTAAAAAAATAAAATAAAATAAATCAGTATTGTTTTTTACGATATCTAAGGAAAATTGACACTAAATCAAATGTTATTTCTAAATAAATGAATTACTTACTAATAGCTTGACCACCACTATTTTTATATAAAAATTTTGTGGTGTGTTTTTACAACAACTGCTCAATAAATTATATTTAAAATAGATTAATAAAAATTATTTAAAAAAATACTAGTAGCCAGAATATCACAGAGGCAATTGTTTTATATTCGCTTTATTAAAAGAGATGTGTACATTTCATAAAAGTTTTACCCTATATTTTTATTGCAGTATTTAATTACATATTTAAGAGAAATGCAAAATGCAGTTGATTTAGTTGTACTTTTAAAAGCGCATAATAAAAAAAGTAAGCGTCTCAGACTTCAAGTCCTTCATCAATAATGTAAATAAACGCAAAACCACCAGAGATGTGATAAATTCAACCTATGTTACTTTACTTGTAATGTTTCTTTATGTAATTCAACCTACTTTTAAAAAGTTTACAACATTTAATGTTATTGTTTTTTATTTTTAACCTTTTAAGCTGTTTTAGGAGATACACTGCCTTGAAATTGATCAAAATATCGATTTTCTTTCTTTCTTTCTTTCTTTCTTTTTACATTAACAGAATGATTCTTTCATTGTGAATATTTTGATACCTCATTTCTACCTGTACGACATTTATATTGCGATATATTGTTGTGACAACTCCGAATGTCTAAATTAAAAATCACAACCAGAGTTGCTACACAAAGAAATATCAATATGCCCGTTGATTCTAATAATTTCATAAAACAAAAATAAAGAAACATATAAAAATGTCTGACCCCCAAAATTCTAATTTCTTGTGAAAATCGGGGTATCGGGGCTCCAGATGTTCTAAAGCTTCATTGGCAGCATCAGTATTAAGAAACTACTTTAACTACAGAACAATAGTCCTTGGTTAGTTTTTCTTCTTTTAATAACATCACGATTCACAAACCAAGTAAACACATACATTAATATTATTTACATATTGTTTTGCACAGTCGATTTCAAATCTACATCTTTTCTGCGTAAATCTTAAAACAGTTTTAAAAAGAAAAAAAAAGTCAATAAACAAAAATGTTTTTTATAAGAGAATGTCGCGCACATGCGTCACACCTGTTTCTCAAAGAAAACTAACTAAGATTTTTGTTTCCGATTGCGCAACTCTTTTAGCTGGCAAGTGGTCGGATGAAAAAGTATGAAATGCATTTCCAAATCCCAACAATTGCAAAATTTTGTTAATAGATCCAGCGCAATTACCCATACAAATGAAAACTTTAAACTGATTTTTCTCCATGTTCATATTTTTATAACTTGCTTGTTCGATAAATATTAAGGCTTTTTTGCTAATTTAGATAGAGGTTTATTTTTTTCTACTTGTTCTCTATTTAATTTTAATAATAGAAAATTTTAATTTCTGTATGAAGTGTGTGTTATATTGTAAAGATAGACACATCTTTTCTTTGTTAATTCTATAAATTTTTGTTCTAAAATAATGGGCAATAATCTGACTTGTGAAATTTTATTTTGATGATTTTGGTATTACATTGTCTAGACTAGCAATAGTGTAGCAGTTTTAGAAAATATACTGCAAATCTCGCGGCTATCTTTAGATTTTACATATTTAGGGATACAATGTTTTAGTATTTTTTAAGTATTACTGACGGAGATAGCCTATTTCCTCACTATATATTCTAGACGGTATACTGACGTGGCACTGATAATTTACCCAAAGAAATTCTGATTGACATTGACCAGAAAGGAAGCTACTACTGCTTTACAACATGAACTGTTTTAATCACTGACTTGCAGGAAGCCCCTCCCCTTTTTAATGCTAGATGTTTATTTTTCAAATTTTAAAACTTTATTTCTCGATAAAAATTAAACGAGGGCAAATAATTTATACATCTAAAGACATGTTTCAATATGCCGTTTCGATTGTTACTTATTTATTTATTTTTCTATTATTACACTCCAGCTAAAAATGAACTCCAATTTTTTTTTTTTTTTTTTTTTTTTTTTTTTTTTTTTTTTTTTTTTGTAGAAGTAAAATATTTTTGAGGTTTTTCTTAAGTTAACTGTAGATTTTCTATAGTGCAATCTCAACTGTAAAATCACTTCAGTTAATTGGTAGTTAAAATGAGGTAATTTTGCAATAATTTAT
The DNA here is from genome assembly GCA_964019185.1 of Maratus speculifer. NCBI lineage: Eukaryota > Metazoa > Arthropoda > Arachnida > Araneae > Salticidae > Maratus > Maratus speculifer. Next base: position 293,187,952 of record OZ025294.1, on the reverse strand, counting down.
TTTAAATATACTGTGAGCTATTAACTTTAAAATCACTGTATTTTTTATTAAGCTATTTTTAATCATAAATTTAAAAATATATTAAATTTTTTTATAATTTTTTATTTCTTTCAAAATTTTTAAAATAAATTTTAAAAAAACTTTATAACCGTGGAAGAACTGCACTAAATTTGAAACTATTGTCAAACCATTAATTTAGAAATACATTTTCTGATGTATCTCCGGTACAACTGCAGTTACCGAACGGTAAATTCACAGACTTTAATCAAAGAAAAATAATTTCCTTTATATTTCAAAATCGAAGGAGGCACTCCATCTACCCACTCTCTTAGCAAAAAATTTATTAGTTCCTACTTTATTTTGTTACTAAATTTTACTATATTTAAAAAAAAGAATAAATAAAAAATATTGATTTTTTTTTTTAATTTAGGCATTGGCGTACCAATCTATACCTCCTTTCCCCTAACGAATTCTCAGTTCTTCTTTTAATGTAAGCTAAGAAAAAAATTAAATTTCACTATGTTACATTTCGAAATCCGGAGAGGGGTAGTAACTACCTATGCTCCCTGCCCACAAAGGAAATTTCTTAGTTCCTTTATTTTAAGTTACTCTAAACGAATAAATTTGCTATATTTATCAAAATCAAAGAAAAAAAAACTATTATTTAAGTTTTAAAAGCTTTGCGGGTCAATGGACCTTTCACTCACCAAACCCTTAATGGGAAATTTCTTCTTACTTTTTATTGTAAATTATTTGAAAATTATCCATTTTACTATGCTTTTAAAAATAGAAGAAAAGGAAAATTTTAGTAATTATATTTTTAAATTAGGGTGGGGTAACAGCTCTCAGTTCTACCTCTGTCCTCCAAATAGAAAATTATTAGTTCCTCTTATAACTTAAGCTAAGGAAAATATTCTCACACGATATAAAAAGAAAAGTTTTGTTTTCTTCAAATAACATAATTAACCACATACCTTTCCTCTTAAATATATTTGTAAATGTTTAATAATCTATAAATATGTGGGTCGGCAGAGTTTTATTAATTCCCTCAATTTGAGCTTTTCACGTTTCATAGTTTATGGATAAAATGGCTGTGACAGACTGACAGACAGACACCGAAGTGATATTGTAATGGTTCCGTTTTCGCTTAATAAGTACGGAACCCCCCAAAAATAGCAATGAGAAAAAGTTTATTAAATCCAATTCATTTTTTAAACACCAGATTTTAAAACATTCACCTTTTATATAAACATTTTAATAAAAATTTTTAATTTTATTTACTTAAGAAAGGTGTTATAATAAAAATAAATGACATTGGCATGTTTCGGAACCGTCAAATAATTGCGTGTCATTTGTATTGACCGTGAAATATTTTGAAATTTTATTTTTATTTACATTTCAGATCATAGTCTATATTTTAATTTAATTTTTTACAATAGAGCGCGTATTTTTTGTATTTTTTGTTAGTTATTTATATCTCATTGTCGCGTGTCATTTGTATTGACCGTGTAATATTTTGAAATTTTATTTTTATTTATATTAGGATTATGGAACTTATTTGACGGTTCCGAAACATGTCAATGTCATTTATTTTTATTATAACACCTTTCTTAAGTAAAATTAAAAAATTTTATTAAAATATAGAAATGAGAATTTAAACTTTAAAGAGATGTTTTTAAAGGGTCAAAGCTACTTTCCATATACTAAAAATACCACTTTTTCAAATAGAAAAAAGTAAAAAAATAACAATGTTGAAAATGTGTAAAGTGGTTATAACTATTCCTTATGACCCGATTAGTGCATTCTTGATTTGTTGTTGTAACAGAAAATTTTGCCATGATTTTGTGGATATTTTCCATGGTTATGTGATTACCGGCAATCTAAGATGGAATTTTTGAATGAAACTAATTTTATTCCTCAACAAAAAATTAAATTTTCTATTTTGAAAGTCTTTTTAATAACATACAAATTCTTTTGATTTAAAAGGTTTTAAAAAATGATTCTTAATTACTTTATTTTTTATAAATGATAAATGGCAAATTAGCAGAGAATTATATTTAAGCTTTTATTTGTGTCATTTGTGCTATTTTTATTTGTGCAACAATTACGTCACTTTTAAAATTAATGTTTTTTAAGCAATTATACCGAAGAGAAATGAACACTAATTATTCAAATATCGTGTCAAACATTTTTAGATGCGTTCGTAATTATGTAAATACGTAGAAATAATCGATGTTCAGTCTATCCATTCGTCTGCCCGTCGCGTCTGTCTATTTGTCCATCTGTCTGTACGTCCTTTCGCAAATACTATCCAACCGAATCGTTTGAAATTTAAAATATATAATTGTTGCATATATATGCCGAGTCTCTTCAAATTTTATAAAAATTTCATGTATAGTTTAATTACAGGGACAATCAAAGGTATTCCGTTACATTACAGCCAATGAGAAAATATAGTTTTAAGTGCACTTTAATGATATTACACTCATGATAAAATTGGTATGCATCTGTGAAGTATATACTAAAATATATATTCTGTACAGTCTGTGGTGCAAAGAATATTTGTTATAAATTTACAGGGCCACACAAAAATATTGGTATAGGGAGAAACATTGTTTGGGGCGCATTTTTATTATATTTATTTATTTCACATTTTGTTAAATTGAAATACGTTGACGCGATTTACTACTAGTTGTTTTTATGCATATTAGAAAGCAGATAGTATTTACAGGGACACACACATGATTTCGGCTACTATCCGAGGTACTGTATAATATTGTACGAAGATCCCAATATTTTTTATAATTTCGTTATAGTACGCACGAACGCATCTCATTTGCTATGCTTGACGTGTAGTTTCCAACTTGTCTTTTTTACTATACAAAAAATTATATAATAAAATTAGCAAATAATAATACTGAATACCAAACTACTCATTTGTAAATAATATTAAGGAATCAGTGTAATTTGATCAAAATCTTTCCTGCAAGTGACTGAGCTATACTACTATAGCAGCATATTGTGATAACAGATCTTTCTTTAATCCGAATTTTATCAACTTTAAAATTTCAACTTTTTGCATTTCATAAAAAATATACTTAAGGTATTTAATTAAGATTATTATAATATATATCTTTCTAACTTTTCATTATTGAGCAGATATTTTAATGATAAATTTAAATAATTTATTTTTTTTTTAACTTCAGTTATAATCCAGAGATCAAACTTTGAATTATGATAATATATTTTTCGAACTCTTAGAATTTTATGCTAAATCTAGGATATATGATATCTGCATTGATGTATTCAGATTTAAAATAAATCAAATACTTTTTTTTAATATCGAGAATACTGAATAAATATTGCATCATTTTGAAACATCTTCTGTTGTAAAGCAGATTTGGTACAATGAATTAAACATGAAAATCTTGGAAACATCAGACATAAGACAACGAAAAGCAATCTTTTATTCGATGTGTTTAAACAAGGAAAACAACAAACAAAAGCAGTTTTGTATGGACGGTTTTAAAATGGAATGCTTGTAGTGTGTACTTTTCATTCTATTATAAGAGGAAATCCTTTTTCCTTAAAGTATATATAAATACATACAAGCAAAAATAAGGCAAAAAGGATTTTGCTGATATTTTTTTCGATTTCTTTAAAAAAATATATGTATTTAACCAGAAGAGTTTTGTGAAAATAAATAATGGAATAATTCAAACTGAAATATTTTTAAAATGAACGAATATAATTTCAACGGATTTTTTCTTTAAAATAAGGATCTTTAACCCTTTGTAAAGGCACAGAGCATTTTCATCGCTTACGTGTTGAAATTAATGAATGACACCGAAATTTGAAAACAACTTTATTTTTAAATGAGAAAAGGCTATATTTGACACATCTAATAAACCGAATTTTTGTAAACCAAAATTTTGATGCCAATGCGGCTTTAGGGAATTAAAATGAAGTGGTTTCATAGATATACCACCGCCCCTTAAGGGGTTAACTCTTTTCCCCGTCAACTGGTGTCCGCGATAAACATCCGGACCGCAGAAAGTCGAAGCATGGACCGCTAAAGAAATTACTTCAAATGAAGAATTTATTAATTTTCCCACAATTCTTGTATATAAAAAGAATGCCGAAATAAACACTGCAGTGTTTCTAAGTTTTATGACAGATCTTGTAAAGAAATTTGAAGCAAGATACCAAAACTTTGTACAGATAGGAAAATTCTCTCAATTAGCCTTATGAAGTTGCTCCAGCTTTAAAATGGGCTCGCGTGCACTGTAAAAAAAAATTGGGAAAGTTACAAAATTTTTTCTAGTAGAATTGTATTCCAAGAACTTTTTATGTAACGGCAACAATAAAAATTCATGTAACAGATACAGATTTGCACTTTGAATCAAACAAATTTTAAGGTTACTAAGAATTTTTTTGGGAAATCGTATTCCAAGAACTTTTTAAGTGACGATAACGAGCATTATAGATAAAATTTTAGTAAAGTTACCAAAATTTTAGTAAATTCTTTTGTAAAGTTACAGATGTTTTAGTTTTGCTTACAAGCTTTGTAGATTGACATCATTTTCTTGTACAGTGTACGCATAAAATTTTAGTAAAAGTAAGAGATTTCGGTTAATTTAGATTACTAAGGTTACAGATTTTTTTTTTACAGTGTGGCTACGGAGATGTTCAGTCTGAAAAATCCTTTACTTCAAATGGAGATATTTTATTTGCAAGAAGTAAATCTTGCAAATGTATAAAACTGCTAGGAATTTTGAAGTGGAACAAAGGAATATTTGAGAAGCATGTTTCAGAAAAGTAGAAAAAAATACAAAAATAAACTAGCTATTAAGAGGCCTCTCGACTCGCTGAAAAAGACCCGGATGGTAATGTTAAGTCTACGGGGGCGTTATTTGCAAATATCTCACTCAAATTGTAATATTTTTACTTTTTTCTTTTTTTTTTTTTTTTTTTTTGCATAGGATAGCTGAAGACGATCTACAACCGAGCAAGGTTTTTTTTTTTTTGTTTGGTTGGTTATATTTTTTAAATATTATGATCGTTTCAGTCTCAGAACCGGTTTTAGTCGGTTCCGAAAGTTAAAATAACATTTCTAAAACATCTGAAACCAAAATGTGACATCGGGACTTTAGGAGCTCAATAAAAGCTGTAACACGTATAATTTTCAATTTTAGGTTTCCCGCAAAATTAAGTACAGGAAACAGGACATTACGGTCTCACCTTTCCGGCCTTGGGACTTTTCTGTCCCTACCCATTTCGGTCCCAAGTCATTTCAGTCCCTTCCCTAGTCATATCGGTCTAGAGACATTTCGGCTCCTAGCCATTTCGGTCCCAAGACACTTCGATTCCTTCTCCAGCAAGCTGAAATTTTGTGCATTTAAATATGTGGCATAATTTTATAGAGAACATTGTAGAATTTTTAACTGATGGTCATAAAATTTTAGGTGTAATGAGATTATAAGTGCCCAAAAACCGCATACACCTATGACTCGGATCCAAACTATTACAATCTGCATAAATTTCGTATGTTAATTTCAACTGCTTTAAAAAATAGGGTTAAGGGAGAGCTCTGTTGATTTTTTTCTATATTTTAATGTAGCGGCTCCTAGCCATTTCGGCCCCAAGGCACTTTCGATCCCTTCTCCAGCAAGCTAAAATTTTATGCATTTGAAATATGTGACATAATTTTATAGGGAACATTGTAGAGTTTTTTAACTGATGGTCATAAAATTTTCGTATGATGAGATTATATGTGCCCGAAAACCGCATACTAGTATAACTCGAATCCAAACTATTACAACCCACATAAATTTCGTATGTTAATCTCAATCGTTTTAAAAAATAGGGGGAAGGGGGAGATATGTTGACTTTTTCTATATTTTAATGTATCATAAGTATAAGGTCTTAATAAATTAAAAAATTATAACTCGATCTACAATTATCGCAAAACACTCATATTTTGTATGGTAAATATAATCTTCATAAAAGGAGAGACATTATCGGATTTTTTAAGTGAATCCTCTAATTTTTAGTATAATCCGAATATAAGGGCATGAAAATCGTAAACACTTATAACTCGGATCCAAATTGTAGCACCCCATGCAAATTTCAGATGATAGAAGTAAACGTTTTCAGAGGTGTTGTGTGAAGTTTTTATAGAAGCTCCTCATATTTTAGTCAATCATAAATATAAAGTCCTGACAATTTAATAACACTTATAAGTCGAACTTTAATTTCCATATGCAAATGTCCATTCACTACACATCTTTAATTGCATAATTTTTGGACAATATTAGTTTTAGAATTAAAACTAATCTGCAGATATTTTTATATAGTTTTTATGAAGTTGTTCAGCAATATTTTTTATATTATTATAATAGAAATCTTTATTTCATGCTATTATTTAACGGCACATCAGTTTCGGATGTATGGAATTTTACATATTTTAAAAAAGAGAGTTCTCAACATGGAATTGTAATAGAGACAAATTATTTTTTAAATTCTGAATCGGAACAGACTATAACTTTTTATTTCATTTTAATATTTATTTTGATTTGCTACTAAAAACAAACTATTTAAAAGCTTGCATTAATCTTTTTACACGTAAAAGCTATATGAACGCTATTTCTATCGGTGTCGAATGACACCTTTAAAAGGATTTCGATTTATGGTTTTGCATTTGTAATTTTTAAAGTGCAATAATTACAATTCCTTTTTAACACATTTAAGAATTTTTTATGCTTATAACATTCAAAACCTATGAGCAAAATAAACATAAATCAAATTTTTAAAAAGATACTATATGACATCGCTAGAAATAGTGTTAAAAAAGTGACTAGTCTGTTAAGAACTACTTCAGTCAAGCGAAAAGATCCATCATATGGAACCTAATGCTAATGCTATGGAGGAAATTCCTAAAGATATCTTTGTTGTATTTCAATATTTTAAACTTTTTTTTTTTTTTTTTTTTTTTTTTTGGCATTATATAGCTGAGACCAATCTGCACAAATACTGCTTTTTACTTTTTTGATTTTGTTCGCCTACATTTTTAATGAGGACACTTTTATTCTCAGAACTGGTTTACTAAATGAAAGTATCCTCACAAACAAATCTCCAGTTAAAATTGAAAAAGGAAAAAAAGGAAAAAAATGGCATACAGAACAATCTCAGCTATCCAATTAAAAATAGAGAGAAATAAAAAAGATTAAAGATTTTCAAAAGCAACCAAGATATCTTTAAACATTTCTTCCATAGGATTAGTTTTTGTGAACGGATATTTTCGCTTCACTGAAGTAGCCTCTTAAGTTGGGATATAAAGGTTAAAATTTCTAATAATCATGAACTGGTCGTTTAAAATTAATTCTACATTTCAAATATTTCCCTGTTACTTTTTGACTTATATACATAAAATTTAAATAGCCTATATGTTTTAATGTGACAAATAAAAAATAACATAAAATCAGAGCATATAACATAACACAATAATAATAACATAACATACACAGCATCATAATATAACATAACATAGAATATTAATGTATAGTGAATCACTTTTATGTAAAATTTCATTTAAAATGAATAAAAGTTATAATTAAATCTTAATGAAGAAATTTGATTATTTAGAAAGCATTTTTATTTTTGGTTTTTTTTAATGTGTATCTTATCCATTCAAAAGAATAATATATGCATAAATATTTTCGTCCTACATCAAGTGTAGATGGCCTGATTTCCCCCATCAGACTATGCTTAATAAAGCTCCTCTATATTCTACTCGTGCACACTTTGTTAGCCGAAACTTTTTTGTGGTCACACGCATTTTTTTAAAGGCTTAAAATAAAAATTACAAGGATATTATGCAATATTTCCTTCAAGTTGACATAAAAAATTTTTGTTCCCTTGTCCTATTGTGATAAACCGAATAAACCGTGAAAGGGTTAAAAAGAAGGGTTTCCTGGAAAAATGTTAAATGATTGCAGAACAAGCATTCGAATGAAGTTTACTTTTAAGTCACCCACTTTGACATTGACAAAAGGTAGATAAGAAATTCCCCAGCATTCTAATAATAAGGAATAATTGGTAGAAAGGTAATCCCTGGAAAAATCCTAATTACAACTTCGCTACTTATTATTCCGATTAAAGGAAAAGGATTTATAAAGAAATGAATAAATATACTTTACAGTCATTTGAATATTAAAGTTTTACTTCCAAGTAAATAAGAAGCTTTTTTGAATTCTCTTTAGTAAAATTAATTGTAAATTTAAATATATTTCGCGCATGCATTAAAAAAAATGTGAAAATTCTTCAAGTTTATCGAAATAGTATTATGCATTTAAAAAACTAACTTATTTGAAATAGAAAAAAATATATCAATTGTGGTATTAGAATAGCTGACATGGTGCCTGAAATTTAGTATTTTTTAAATTGCTTTACTTTTTATAAATGAAGCATGATTCACATCTCATCTAGAAACAAAGGAATTTTTCAAGGCTTTTTGTGAATTGTAAACAATAACTTTGCTTAAAAAAATTAAAATCTGCATCTGAATAATATTTCCACCTAACACAGTTAAAATATTTTTATACGTTTGGTACAGCATTGCATTATTATTATTATTATTATTATTATTATTATTATTATTATTATTATTATTATTATTATTATTAATGGACGTTACGTTAAACGGACTTTAACGTTAGGATTTTGACTGATTTTTCAAAAAAAATTCTATTCTATTTTTTTAGAAATAATAAATAAAAAATTTTGAATAAAAATTTTAATAGATGAAAAACTGCTATTAATTAATTCTCAAAATAGTTAGTAATTTTAGTATTAAAATCAAGTTAATATTTTATAAAATAGTTTTTTTTTAATTTAATGTATCCTTAATATATTAAATTAATAACATTATTAATATACATTACGAATTATATTTTAAAATAAACTCAATACAAAATAAATTTTATACTCATTTCATCATTATATTTTATATTAGTTATAAACTGAAATTTATCGTTACCTGTTTATTTTATATTTAAAATTGCCGAAATTTAACACTATTAAAACAATTAAACTAAAATATTTATTATTATTTTTTTACTGGGAAAGTGGGAACAAAAAGGTAATAGAAAACAAACAAATAAATAAATAAATAACAGACAAATAAAAAAAAGCTTCTTTTTGTCAGTCAGAAATTGAAAATAAAACTGTTTAAAATTATAAATACATTATTGCAAAATTTAAAAAAATAATCAGCTTATTACAAAGAAATAGGTCCAATAAAAAAAAAGCTCAAAATAATTATCTTTATGGGGTTTCGAAGACTTTAAAAAAAAAATGAAATCAATAATTATTACTATTAAAAAAGAAAAAAAGGTGGGGGGGGGCAGCTTACAGAAAACAAAAATGTTCATAGCACACCTAGTTTTAAATCACTATTGTTTTCCCAATGTTTATAATTGTGAATAAATAACTTATGAAAACAAATTTATAAGATGCAACTTTGTATTATAAAAATAATAAGAAAATTTTAATATTTGTACTTTAATAAATATATCTCATTTCGGAATTATCAAAGAAGGGTATAGAGGGATGATTTAAAGAAATATGTACTTATGACAGCGTAAAAGTGCCCAGTTGAATTATTAAACTAACTGGAATAATAAGAAAAAAACTAAGCACAGTTTTTTTTTAAATTATTTAATCGATGATAATTTAAAGACTCTAAAAAATGTACGAAATCAATCCAAAAAATATTTATAGCAGTTTATAGTATAAATATGTGATACCTAATACTAATAATAAATAATAAAACTTAAAATATTCAGTCAGTTAAATAATAATAATAATAATAATAATAATACGATAATGTCCCCTGTAAAATTATATCACATTGCTTAATCAAACAAATTTTCACCTCGTTGTGATTTCATTATCACGAGTTATAAAAGTTTAAATTTATCGGACTATTAAATTCAGCTTTCCATGAAATTTGGGGGGAAAGAAAGAAAAAAATGAAAAGTTAAAAAAAAGGCCCAAATAATGGTGAACTTACAGCGTTTAGCAGCAGGCCCACAACAATTAGAACTCGAGTTAAAAGGTGGCCGGTAAAGAAATAGCAAGGGACCGAAATGACTAAGTACCGAAATGTCTAAGGACCGAAATGTCTTTTGAACGAAATGTCTCGGGACCGAAATATTTTGGGACCGAAATGTCTTGGGACCGAAATGTCTCGGGACAAAATGTCTCGAGACCGAAATATCTTAGAACCGAAATGACCAGGGACTGAAATGTTTCGGGACCGAAATGTGTGGCCGAAATGGTGTGACCGAAGTTGTGGAACCGAAATGTCGTGTACCCTAAGTACAGGTAGTCATGGTCGAAATTTTTCTGGAAGCTTCCAAAATCTCGACCCAAGAATACAACGTGTAAATAAAAAGTCATCTCTGAGATCGAGATTTCAGCTAAAAATAGAATTTGTTTGTCAAACAATAATTATATTGAAAGAAAAAATAAATTTATTGATATGGAATACATTTTAAAACGTTGAATATTATACTTGGCATTTTGATGAAAGAATGATTTTAAATAAATAGGTTTTTTAGAACGGAATAATTTACGAATAAAGATTTGTAGCAATTATATAAAGGATTTTAAGAGTCAAACACGAAAAAGCACAGTAATTTTTACCAGAAATTTAAATAATAATAGTTTTTATTTAAAGAAAATTGGAATAAATATTTAAAAATAGATTAAGATTTTATATATTTCGTAACAATAGGGCTTTAATTTAATAAGCCAGAACAATGTATGGAATATTATTAAAAGGAAATGTATATAAAATAATATTAACTTTGGCAAAATTTTTGAAATTTTGTAACATGTAAAAAAAAGTCTTATTATCATTCTTTTACTCTTTAAAAGTAAGATAAATCCATATATTGTTCACTTCTGTATAAAAATAGTTTATTAAATGTAAGACAAGTGAAAACCAACGCCGAAAAAACGAAAGTACAGCATAATGCATTCACGACCTTTCTTCCATTATCTGCATTCGTATTCTAGCCTTTGCATATTCAATTGAAAAAATTACTACTCGCAAAATTTAGAATATGTAGTTCAAATAGTTCGTTTGTTTTTACAGGAAAAAAATGCTATTCTTTTTTTTTACATATTAATAAAATTACTTTCAAATTTTTTGTGTTTAAAAATGAATACGACGTTGTCAACATGAGTAGAAAAGTTGCTAAATTGGATTTCAGAATGGTTTAACTATATATTTGACATAGTAAATAAAAAGGTGCGAGTGCATTGCAAGTACTAAAATGTATATCTCTTTTTAACATATTCTATGAGGAAAAGTAATTTTCTTGTGAAAAATCAAGTTTTATTGTGTATTACGCAAATAAATTTTACTAAAGTATGAAAAATAAATGCATCTGCCCAACCATACAAATATATGTTAGATATAACGTTGAGTCATACGTGATCTGCAGGAAAATGTGTGTTTAAAATGTATTTCCTTGGTTGAAAATAGAAAACTGTATTGGCGACAGAGACCCACTTCATATTTTTTACCTCTTACATTTGCTTCAGTACTGGGAGAAGAGAGCGAGCCTAAAATTGGACTTTGGTTTGGCACCAAATGCTGTAGCGGCCTCCATCACGGATATTTCATAATTGTTGGAGTGAAATAGACCAGCAGTTGCTTTTCCACAAACCACTCATATTCTAACTCTAAATATATATTTTTTTCTTAGCTGAGTAACTTTACGTGATCGTATATATAATCCCTAGCTAGAATGATAGGTCCTATGCTGGACTTTAAGGAGCGATATTTTTACTTAATCATCGCCAAAGCGTTGTGAATTTTTAGTAGACATTCTAGCTTATAGGATTCCCTTAAAATCATTAGGGTTCAATCATCAAAATATAAAGAATAACTACACTCATTTTACTAGGAAGAATGTTAAAAGGGAATTTTAAATTAATTAATTTATTTGCAATTCTATTAATTACATACAATTTACAATACCTTTAAATGTTACATAATTTATTTTAAGCATCATTTACTAATCTAGAAACAGAATCTACATTTATTAAAGTTATACATTATTCACTTTCCCATGTCCTCATCTGGGTACAAAAATCCCTAATCACAAAACATGTAATATAAATATGGGAACAACAATATATATTAAGCATTACCTGTTCTCTTTTTTTACATCAGCATAGATGGAACATACACTAACTTTTTTTTTTATCACTGACCATTTTTTTACGTGTAGAACTCACCAACACTCTCATTCTTCTTCCAACAAGAAAACTGACTAACTTCTCTGGGAAAAAAACTGGAGGCGGACTTCTAATTATCATATTCAGATTTTTTTGGGGCATCATTCTGGCCTTCGGAAAGCCCCTTAGCCAATCTGTGATTAGCCCCACATCTGATTAGTATCATGAACAAAACTATTTGCACAAGGGTCCTACATGCTCCTCCCCTGGTCCGGCTGAGCTGACCCTTGCCCCGACGTCCCTTGCCTCCAACATTTTCCCAGAAGTGGCCCCTTCAAGGGGGTGAGAACAGGGGCGCAGTCCTGCGGACTGTCATAAATATTTTTGTGACTGGCTATAAACTATAGCCGACGTATACTGTCAGCCCCATTGTATGGGCTCCCCAGCTTGGCGCCTCATGACTGCTCAACAATTAATTATACAGAAAATCATACATCTCTGTAAACAAAATTAGTTACATTTTTTTTTACACAAAATAAAATTTCACAAAATTTTACTTTCACTACAACATCTTCCCCCCTTGGATAAATGAAAAAAAAAAAGTTCTGTTGTGTGTGAAATGTTAAAAAAAATGAGTTCTGTGCTGCTTTTTATTGCAACGCACCGCTGAAGAATCCAGTTCATTGATCATAGTGGCACAGTCATCAGTGTCTCTGAAGAGTTTTACCGTCCATTACAGTGTGGTGCAAGAGTCTGTGACACCTTTTTGAGTGTCCTTCAGCTGTATTCCAGTCTATCTTACTGTATTGCAACAGTCTGTGGCACAAGTATAAGTGTCCTTTTGCTGTGTCCCAATCCGATTTTCAGCCGTGGAATTCGTGAAGCCAACCTCTTTGATACAGCTCTTCAGACAGCAGAGAAAGAAATGCTTAGCTGCTATGCCGTAATTGTGACTTTTTACTTTGTCCCGACCTCGCCCGGTCCTTCACAGGCTTACTAGAGACTGGGTATTAGCAAATTTTTGTTCTAGTTCAAGCAATGGCCTCTTCAAAGAACTTTTCGTGTAATATAACTTCGAAGTCACTCTTGCTTCAACTACTATGGTAATGATTATTATCATTGTTCCCAGAATTTTGAATATTTTGGTAGATGAGCCCTGTAAACATGGGCTCAGATTTCTAGACCAAATGTTAAACCAAACTCTGATAGCATCTAATATAGAAAGTAAAACTCTGGCTAAATTTACATCATTGTACTGAAAAATGGCATTTTAATATATAATTAATATTTTCACATATAATGTACACACAACTTATAAAATTGATGTATGACAATAGTATATAAAGAAACAAAACAAGAATAACACACTTCAATATGCAAGAGTCCGATTCAAAATCAATTCTATATTTGTTCATACCCACACTATGACAATATATCTTCAATTATATATATATATAACATCCTGAAGAGGAATCAATGTATGCAAAAAAAATATATATATTATACTAACACATACGCCAGAAAAAATATTTACAGCGGACAGAACAAAGTTCACGCGTATGCAGCAAAATCATTCTAGACTATATATAAAAATCTATACCGATTATATTGATCCCTACATTCGTTCAATTCCCTTTCAAAACCTAGTCATCGTGAGAGAAAAAAAAATTTTTTTTTTTTTTACCACCCGCTCAAGACAACTGAATTTATGTGAAGACGAAATCGTGAAAAGAGAAACAAAATATATTCCTCTTTTCGCCCCAACACTGACAGCCAGGGACGGGAATCCAGTTTCCCACGATTAAAGTGTCATTAGTACTTCACACCCCTTTAAAAAGACCACAAATGAGCTAACCCTATACTACTGCCGACGCGGGAGAAATACAACGCGTCTGACCACTCAAAGCGTCATCGGAAGGATTACTCATACAAAGTAAGTACATATATATCTCTGTATATGTTGTATAACTTAAGTGAAACAGTGTGCTTTATTCTTTTAATCTTAGCCTATAAGAGAGAGACAGTAGTCATTCCCGTATATTAATTGCTTTATGTGTCTCGTAAAAGTTGAATTATTTACTATATACTTTAGACAACATGATTGATAGCCGTAATCATTGGCCTCTCACTTTTATCCAGAGAGCCAGACATGACACACCGTCTTGCTGTAGAGTGTTTGATGCTATCTTATGTCTATAAACTTTATACACCCAATTATTTTGATCTATTAAATCCTCAGTGAAACATAAATCAATTAGCCTGCTTTGTAAGCACCCTATTAATTTTTCTTTTTTTTTTTTTTTTTTTTTTTTTTTTTTTTTTTACGCTACATTGCGTACAGAGTAGCTCTGCCTAAGATGAACCTATTATCTGCCTAAACGGCCGGTTCACGACGCAATCAGGTTAGTTAGCGACTCATCGTGCTAGTATAGAACAGTTTTTTTAATTATTTGTTTAATCATGCTACTGCCATGTAATTTTAATGCAGCTTAGGGTTATAAGGCTAACAATGAATAATAGTTTAAACTTAGTCCTGATAATTATGTTTTATCCATTTATTTATTTATTTATTTTCTAACTGCAGCTCCAAATAGTATTAAAATTTTAAAACATCTAAAATGAAATTTTCAAAATAAGCCGAAATCTAACTACGCTCTTCTATGCATACATTTTATGTATATGTTTCTTTCTTTATTTTCTTAAATCTATATATATTGTAAATTCACTATACTAACAATAGCTCGGTTCTTCCCCCTTTTTTTTTTAACAGGTGAATAACAGAAAAGCTGAGACTCCACGATCTGATGCCGGCCGGAAGCAGAGACCTTCGCCTGCGAAGCTGTCTGCACATCAGACGCATCGAGACAACCCCTCTTTTATGTTAAAAGTATGTACCATCTTATTATAATGATTCATTACTCATCCTTGCTTTTATATCTTAATTTATTTATTTATGTTTTTTTTTTTTTTTTTAAACAAAACTGAAAAATTTACGTATTTAATGCCTAATAATTATTTTTTTAAATTTAAGCAGAAAAACCAATTCTATATGGAACCTGGAGCTTGGTATTTGCATTTTTTTGTATTTTAAAATTTTGACATAGAATTGAAGCTTATTGTTGTTATTATGTTTTAAGAGAGTTAATAAGATAACTTTATTATTTTTATTATTATTATTTCATTATTATTATTTTTTATTATCATTATTACTATTTTAGCCCTCCCATGTAACACTTAATCCTGTCTCCATAGGAAATTAAACGACGTTACTTCCCTTGCACTTTTAAGAAACTGAACATTCCCACTCTTAACGAATTTATGTTTTATTTAATTTTAAACTTATAATACCCCTTTTTTTATTTAAAAACAGTTTCAATGATAGATCCACAGAATTACTCGCAAAGTGCTGTTTTGGCCAATTTTGCCATCGTACCTTTAGTGATTTTTTTTTTTTACAACTTATATGGGAATTTTAAGTACTAGCAATAATCATATATCTTATTTTTATTACACTATTCCTGAGATCTAATCTGTTTGGTTTATTTCAGCGCCCACTGAAGATATTACTGCCCAGCCATGGCCTTTCTCCAACTGTGTACTTCCTGGAAGGCGAAGCATGACCCTTCAGCTAGATCGGAAATCGAAGCAGGCTCCTCAGCTAAAACGAGGTAAGTCTCTCTTGTAAGCATGACCTCCAATCTTCCTTGCATGACGCCCCCCATCCCCTCATTCTAGCGACTCAACTGACCCAACCAATCCCACTGAAACATATCTCCGTTTGTTTACCAACACCTAGTCAGTGAGGGGACCAGAAGTGTCGTAATATCACGAGTAATCGTTTCACTCTGAGTCCTTTTTTTAATGCATTACATGACGAATCCCTAAGCGAGACCCCCGCATCAAGTCTTTCTAAGTCAAAGTTATTATTATAACTCAGTGAAAAGCAAATAAACTAGATACCAACAACAATAATTTTTTTTTTTTTAGATCCCAACCATATATTTCTTTATTATGTTTAATATCTATGTTTCAATTATCCTGTAATTTGATCATGATACACACACATCTCTTCATAAGAAGAACAGAAAACCATCAATTCCAACATTGACACTCCCCTCTTTTTAATTGCATGAAGAAGCATGAAGAATTGTCATTCAAGCATGCGTTTGCACGCTGTCTTTCTTTTTTTTTTTTTAATTATTTACTTATTTTATTTATTTATTTTTTTTTTTAATATGAGAATCTTATTGTAAGCTATAAAGCGAGATCGCATGATATTATTATTTCTTTTTTTATGAATTTTATCTGTCATTATAACATGTTTTCAGGACAGAAGAAGAAGCTGTATGTCACAAAGAAATTTATTTAATTATTATGTTTTACTATATTGTATGCATCTTTATATATTTATTCGTGGAAATTTACCCTCTATAAACTGTGTTTCATGCATTATTTTAATTTATTTATTTATATTTCAAGTATATATTGTGATTATTGTATCACTGCTCCTACTTATATAGTGTGCCAGGTGATTGTTTAATTATTTATATTGTTAGCACAAAGTTTAAATATATTGTGTTCGTACTGTAATGAACTGAAGCGTGTTTCAAAATTTGTAAATAACTAATATTTAATTTGTTAAATTTATAAACCGGGACTGCAGATAACCTCCATGCCTAGTGAGCTTATAAAAACTTCGTCTGGGGACAGGGAACCTAAAAATTTATTATGTCTATATTTTTTTTTTGTTGTTTTTTTTTGTTGCCTATCTTAATCCGACCATTTTTTTTTTATTAAGATTGTCCATATGTGTGTGTGAATCACGTTAAAGTGAAAAAACCTGTATTATTCATATTATTATCATTACTGACCCAAATAAGCGCTTACTTAATTTAGCTATATGCTTGCATGCCTGCAAAACACGATTCCCTGTGATTTGTCCCGTATTAATAAATTCTCTCTATGTGTTATCGCTCAAAGTACTTAAATGAAACTTTAGCAACCAGTTTCCTCATGTGGCTAGCGTAGAAATAAATTCTCTCTCGAGAACAGCATACACGAACTGGCTTTTACGCCTGTATACACTGACCCCGGAGAGCGACATAGTATGACGTTACCAACAGCGCATTTCTCCTCTCTCCACGAAAAGCAAAAAGGGAGGGGGAAACGGCGCTCCGACATTCGTAGCTCATTTGCATAAAAAAACATTCCTATTTCTCATCGGGGAGAGAGAGCGTGTGTTCCGGTAGAAAGAAAAGCCCTCGCCTCCGAATGGGTTACGGAGAAAAAAAACCGCTTTCTCCGCCGAAGAAAAAAAAAAGCTGTCCCAACAAATCGCTTTTATTGTCAATGCTGACCTCTGCTACTTCAAATAACAGAGTAATTTATACCTAATTAACTTTTTTTTTTTAGTACCTCTAGTAAGATCTTCGAAACAGTAATCATTTATTTACAAAGGGAAAAAAAATATATATATATATACATATTTATTCAATGTTCGGCCTATAAGTTGATAACCCATCGTGTACTTAAGTGTTTTTACTGCACTGAACCCGTTTTATCCGAATCTTCTAAAAGTTTTTCGACATTCCTTGTCATTTTAGGCGCATACAGATGCTGTATGTGTCTTCTAATCGTAGGCGCATTTTTATTGAATTCATCCTGTAATACATAATTATTGTTACGCACTACTTTTACTACTATAAATGGCCCTTCGAATCGCGGGTGAAGTGCTCTGGGTTTGCCAATAACTTTCATAAATACTCTTTGACCCAGACTTAAACTTGTAGTCTTCTGGACATCATCTTCTTTAATGTATTCACGCAGCATTTTTTGTTGATTTGCTAATGCTTGTTTGTACACTTCCTGCATATGTTCTAGCCTATTCTTAACATATGTTAGTGTGCACATTTCGTCGGGAGAATTATAAATCGTAAATTGATTTCTTATCTCTCGACCGAAAAATAGTTTAGCTGGTGAAAATCCGGTAGCCCTGTGTAGTGACGTATTGTAATGCAATTTAAAATAGTCGAGACGCGTGTCCCATTCTAATGTCGAATTGCTCATAGCCACCAAAGATGATTTCAATATTTTGTTCGTGATCTCTACTAAACCGTTTGCGCAAGCTTTATACAGGCTCGTAAAATTTAAATTTATTTTAAGAGCACGCATATATTCCGTAAAAACCGCCGACCTAAAATATTTCCCATTATCCGCGACAATTTCCGACACCAATCCATAAGAAGCAAAGTATTTATTTAAAATATTTAACAATGTTTGCGATTCCACATTCCGTACCGCAACTGCCTCTAAAAATCGTGAACCCGCATCTACGATTGTAAATATGAAACAATTTTTACGTAGTGTCAGAGGTAATCGCCCAATCACATCGATATGTATAGTTGCCCTAATTTTTAGATTTCTATCCATTTCCTGAATCGGCACTTTAATTGTCGGATGTTGTTTACTTTTATTGCATCTTACACAATTACTGCAATAGTTTTTGATATGTTGGTACATGCCATACCAAAACAACCGTGATTTTATTGTTGCATAAGTTTTTGCAAATCCAAAGTGCGGTCCATGTGCTTCTTGTATAATTGTTAACTTTAAATCATCTGGAACTATAATTAGTTCAGGGTGTTTTGCATTTTGTTTTAATATTAAGAGTTTCTTATCATTTAACGCAAATTTTTTATTAAGTTTCTTGTTTTTGCCTGATTCAATCTTTTTAATGATAATTGATAATTTTTCATCTTGGTACTGATGTATTTTTATATTTTCATCAGAAAGTTGGGGATTAACTTTAAATAAATTGTTTTGTAATTCAGTTTGAGTAGTAATATTGCATATGTTCCTACTTACGTAATCTGCAGGATTAATTTTCCCTTCTAAAAATTCAATAGTGTAATCAAAGTCACTAAGGTTTAATATCCATCTAGCAACAATGGCCGATTGATTTTCTAGTTTTAGAGGATAAGTTAAGGCTTTGCTATCCGTTAGGATAGTGAATTTTCTACCAATGAGAATTGATTTGAAGTGCATGACAGCCTCATGAATAGCTAACAGCTCAAATTTTAAACTCGGATACACAGATTCAGTTTGTTTAAGTTTGCGTCCAAAAAATTCTATTGGGAATAAAAACCCATTATCCTCTTGCGCCAAAATGGCTGAGATTGCAACTTTTGATCCATCTGTGATTAAGAAAAATTCCTTGTTAAAATTTGGTGGTTTTAACGTAGGATTATTTATAATGGCTGCTTGTATGTTCAAAAATGCCTGATCTGCTTCCTTAGTCCATTTAAATCTCGCACTGTCTTTTGTCATTTCTACCAAAGGGTTAACTATCTCCGCATAATCATGAATGAGGGTTCTGAAATAATTGGCTAATCCAAGCAAAGATTTAACCCCTCTCTTGTTTTTGGGACGCACTAAACGCTGAATTTTCCCCACATTTCTGTCAGAAGGTGCATACCCATTTTTATTAACCTTAAATCCTAGAAACTCTATCTCCTCTTTACAAATCTGAGCTTTAGAAGGCTCCACAGTTATATTATTATTTATAAATGTTTGCAGGACCTCCTGTAAAAGTTTAAGCATTTCCTGCGGATTTTCGGCAGCTATTATAACGTCATCCAGATAGTAATTTACTTTGTCTTTGGGGAAATGTCCTAGCACTTTATCCATTAATTCTGCGAACCTGGTGCTACTGATCTTCAATCCAAAATTTAAACGACATGGTGAAAAAACGCCATATTCTGTAACAAATGCTAATTTATGTCTGTCCTGTGGCCTCAAATTTATTTGAAAAAAAGCTGAGTGAAGATCTAAAACCGAATACAGTTTTTTTCCACTCATTGCCTGTAAAATTGTCTTTGCGTCGGGTACCGGGTAAGGAAACCCTTCCAATATCTCATTTAAAGTTCTATAATCTACAGCCATGCGGTATCGAATTTTCTCCTTGTCAGTACTCTTTTTTTTAACAAAAAGTACGGGGAATGCATAATCGGAATCCGATTTTTCTATTATCTTAGCCTCCAAAAGTTTGCGAATCTCTTGTTGTGCATAATCTTTCGCCGCTTGTTGAGTCTTGTAAGGCTTATGCTGAATGGGGAAATTATGGCTAAGTGTCACTTTTGGAATGACTAAATCTGTTTGACCCAAAGTTTGGTAAGATTTAGAAAATGCGTGGGCATGTTTTATTAATAAATTCGCTACTTCCTCTTTAAGATCCCCCGATAAATGATCAATTTTAAAATCCTTGATATCAAATTCTGCTTCTCTCAATGCTCTAGTTTCCTCTAAACTCAGATTATTGATTTGATAAATTTTCCCGTCCTCGATATCATTTTCGTTTAAATTACTTTTGCTATCAAAATTTGTGATAATGTGTCCTACCTTCGCATTTTGTTTAATTATTTTCTTTTCTCCGCTGTTATTTGTTATAATAATATTAATTCTGTTTGTACTCTTAACCTCATGAACTGACTGTTCAGAAATCAAATCCCTAAAATCTTCCAAAGGTTCAAGTAAAATCAATTGATTTGGTTGAATGGAACATGGACAGTTCAATGGCATAATTTTTACTTCCCCTGGCTGAATGTGAATATCTTTCACACTTGTTGCGAAAATTTCCGTATTAACTCGTTTAACTTTCTTCGTGTTTCCTTTATTTGATTTATTTGTGACTACCGTATTATCAATATTTTTATGCAGTACATTAATTTGACTGTTGTAGTCCTTGTCCTTCTGTGGTTCCAAAGACAACCTAGTATTTTTAAACCGCAATGCTTTTTCATTAAAGTCTAAAATCATTCTATTTATTTTCAGATAATCATATCCTAATAACATATCATAATCGCCCTGAAAACTTTTTGATGTTACATAAAATGTACCGGTTGTGAAAATGTTATTTATTTTAAACGTTAATTTTATGCAGTGTCTGAAGGGTATTTTGGAGTTATCAAAAGATTGTATAGTTATACGATTACCTAAATATTTTATTTTTGCTTCAGTTTCTTTTAGAGATTCGAAAATGTCCGGTGATAATAGGCTGACAGCTGCCCCTGAATCGAAAAGTATTTTCACTGAAATCCCATAAATATCTAATTGTATGATAGGTAAACTATCTTCTTTAGTAGAATTTACACTTGAAATCAGAGCTGTTTTATTCCTTTGTTCATCCCATTTCGGTTGTTTTTTCTCTTGTAAATTGTACCCCTTCCTAAGGGATCTACCCGGGTACATCCTTTCTTTATTTTGAATTGTAGACCCCCTTATTTGTTTTCCGATCGATTATTTCTATTATTATCTGTTTTCGAATTATTTCCTTTACTTCTATTGTCTTGCATGGTGTTTCGTCTGTTATGGTTGTTTTGACCACGCCACCCTCTCGTATTACCTCTCCGAAAAGGTTGTTGCCGATTTGTATTATTGTGTTCGGCGTAATACTCATTATTAGGGAATATAAAATTTTGATTAGGAGCGTTTTGGCTGCTAAAATTATCCCTCGGATACCCATGATAATTGTTATAACCATGATTATTGAACGGAGTGTAATTTTGCGTCGAGTAGGAACCTGGAAATCTCGTGTTTCCATGACCATAATTTTGGGTCAAACCATTTTCATTTTGAGTGTAATTTTGCTGCATACCTGTGTTAAAAAAATCCTGTCTAAAACCTCTATTACTCTTTAAATTGTACCAACAATAGCTAATGTCATGCCTACCATCATTGCAAATTTGACAAAATTTCTGTGATTTATTTCCTTCAGTTGTGTTTTCTTTATTAGTCAATTTCAAATTATTTATTTCCATTTTAAGCTCCGATATGGCAGTCGATTGATTCGCATTTATTTTTAATAAATTTTCGTAAAATTCATTTTTTTCTGTACTCGCTATAGCTGAAACTGCATTTATTTGTTCTAATGTTGTTGAATTGAAAGCATTTTCAATAGTTTTAGCCTTTTCGCATAGACGCGAAAAATCTTTATTTTCCGATTTTCGCAATTCTAAAGAAATATTTGGGGAAATTGCTTCCAGAAACTTATTAATTTTAATTAAATCAAAAAGTTTTTTAGCTCCATCCTCTGTTGCATGCCCAGAAGCATTCAGATAGTCCGATGCTGCTCTTTCAAATTCACTTATAATATCAGTAATAGACTGATTTGGTTTCTGTTTAATAGAATTAAATTTTGTTTGCGAATCTGCAAATGAATCCTTTTTTTGAAAAATTTTAGTCATTTTTGTTTTAAATTGTTTGTAATCAGTTTCATTATTTAGACTATCATCTGAAGCAAGTTTATCGCGAGCGTCCCCTATAAATTTTGCTTTTAAAATTTGCAATTTGAAGTCTTCTGAGACTTTTACTTGGTCTGTTAGAGTATCAAACTCTTTCAAATAAAAGACGACATTTTTTACTTTTTTTCCATCAAAGGGTAGTATTAATGTCAAAATATTCGCTAGATCTGGTTTAGCTTCCGCCATAATGTTATCAGTTAATTTGTTTGATGCTTCCTGCAATTGCTTCCTTGTTTGTACCCCTGAGTTATCTCTATTAACGGATTTTCGTTTTCTCCCACGCGACATATGCTACACACCAATCAATACACATAAATGTACAATTATCACAATAACAAGAAAAGAAATATGTATGTATGAATATTATTATACAATACATAATACCATTATTTAAATTTTCTTTGCTTTACCACATAGTGTGATAATTTTAAAATTATTATATTTCTTTAATTACACTTATTATCATTATTTTTATTTTATTTTATTCGTTTCTTTATTCATTTATTATTATTATTTTTTTATAATTTGCATTTTGCTATTGTTATGTATTTTTTTTTTTTAATTTAATTTTATACATATAGAAACCAATTCAAAATCGATAACATACACCATTTCTAAGAATAACAGTTTAAAATTAACAGCATGATTACCAGAATATTTTTATAATATTAATATCGAAACAAATTACAAATGCATAAAATATCATAGTATGTGCTATCTTTACTATATAGCTATAAATATACAACCCTAGTTAATATTTGAAACACCTATATATAGATATACATATCAAACTTGAAAATGCCATTCTCAAAAATTAATTTTGCCAGAGGTTTACTTTGTGTACCCAGTGAGGTGGGAATAGTTGTTATTATGATTAGATATTAAATTATGTAAGATGATTTTATACTAAAAGTCACCACGAGTTGTGAATAGTTAATTTATTATATACCATAGCAAATGTCCATTACAATTTAGAATCCGAAAAGAGGGTAAAAAGAGAAAAATGATATGAAGTTAACGGAATATACATATGAAAGAAGAGAAATTTCATAAATACTCTAAACATAGTTATAATATATTTTAATTAACCCAAGGAGATATCCGTGAGGGAACTTGGCACCACATTAATTATTATATAAGATGTTGGAGTGAAATAGACCAGCAGTTGCTTTTCCACAAACCACTCATATTCTAACTCTAAATATTTATTTTTTTCTTAGCTGAGTAACTTTACGTGATCGTATATATAATCCCTAGCTAGAATGATAGGTCCTATGCTGGACTTTAAGGAGCGATATTTTTACTTAATCATCGCCAAAGCGTTGTGAATTTTTAGTAGACATTCTAGCTTATAGGATTCCCTTAAAATCATTAGGGTTCAATCGTCAAAATATAAAGAATAACTACACTCATTTTACTAGGAAGTATGTTAAAAGGGAATTTTAAATTAATTAATTTATTTGCAATTCTATTAATAACATACAATTTACAATACCTTTAAATGTTACATAATTTATTTTAAGCATCATTTACTAATCTAGAAACAGAATCTACATTTATTAAAGTTATACATTTTTCACTTTCCCATGTCCTCATCTGGGTACAAAAATCCCTAATCACAAAACATGTAATATAAATATGGGAACAACAATATATATTAAGCATTACCTGTTCTCTTTTTATACATCAGCATAGATGGAACATACACTAACTTTTTTTTTTATCACTGACCATTTTTTTACGTGTAGAACTCACCAACACTCTCATTCTTCTTCCAACAAGAAAACTGACTAACTTCTCTGGGAAAAAAACTGGAGGCGGACTTCTAATTATCATATTCAGATTTTTTTGGGGCATCATTCTGGCCTTCGGAAAGCCCCTTAGCCAATCTGTGATTAGCCCCACATCTGATTAGTATCATGAACAAAACTATTTGCACAAGGGTCCTACATGCTCCTCCCCTGGTCCGGCTGAGCTGACCCTTGCCCCGACGTCCCTTGCCTCCAACATTTTCCCAGAAGTGGCCCCTTCAAGGGGGTGAGAACAGGGGCGCAGTCCTGCGGACTGTCATAAATATTTTTGTGACTGGCTATAAACTATAGCCGACGTATACTGTCAGCCCCATTGTATGGGCACCCCAGCTTGGCGCCTCATGACTGCTCAACAATTAATTATACAGAAAATCATACATCTCTGTAAACAAAATTAGTTACATTTTTTTTTACACAAAATAAAATTTCACAAAATTTTACTTTCACTACAACATCTTCCCCCTTTCCCATGTCCTCATCTGGGTACAAAAATCCCTAATCACAAAACATGTAATATAAATATGGGAACAACAATATATATTAAGCATTACCTGTTCTCTTTTTTTACATCAGCATAGATGGAACATACACTAACTTTTTTTTTATCACTGACCATTTTTTTACGTGTAGAACTCACCAACACTCTCATTCTTCTTCCAACAAGAAAACTGACTAACTTCTCTGGGAAAAAAACTGGAGGCGGACTTCTAATTATCATATTCAGATTTTTTTGGGGCATCATTCTGGCCTTCGGAAAGCCCCTTAGCCAATCTGTGATTAGCCCCACATCTGATTAGTATCATGAACAAAACTATTTGCACAAGGGTCCTACATGCTCCTCCCCTGGTCCGGCTGAGCTGACCCTTGCCCCGACGTCCCTTGCCTCCAACATTTTCCCAGAAGTGGCCCCTTCAAGGGGGTGAGAACAGGGGCGCAGTCCTGCGGACTGTCATAAATATTTTTGTGACTGGCTATAAACTATAGCCGACGTATACTGTCAGCCCCATTGTATGGGCTCCCCAGCTTGGCGCCTCATGACTGCTCAACAATTAATTATACAGAAAATCATACATCTCTGTAAACAAAATTAGTTACATTTTTTTTACACAAAATAAAATTTCACAAAATTTTACTTTCACTACAACAATAATAAATCACGAAATCGCAGCAAAAAAAATTTTGTCGTCTTACATAACCCTCCTGGATTTATATATATATATATATATATATATATATATATATATATATATATATATATATATATATATATATATATATATATATGTATATATATATATATATATATGTATATATATGTATGTATGTATATATATATACAGGGTGTTTCGCTACCAGACCGACAAATTTTGAGGGGTGATAGTAGACATGAAGACAAACATTATTAAATAGGAAACCATGGGACGCAAACGTCTTCTATAGGAGGTAGGGGCCATTAAAGTTTAAGGTCCAAAAATTCAAACGATGATAAAAAATGAAAAAAAGGATCGATTTGTTTGCGGTTTTCACTAAAATCATTCTTTATATCACGATTTTGAAAAAAACAAATTATAAAGGTTACGTTCAAAAATTGTCGATAGAGGGCGCTTTAGACTTTAGAGTAACGAACAAATACTTTTTACCGTTATTTTGTGCATGGGGTTGAAATTATTTTAAAGTTTAGACTTTAACTTAAATTTTAATCCCAAAATCGAAAACATTGGCATAGGGTAACTAGCGAAAATTGAACTGTGAACAGAGAGGTGGATTTTAAACTCTCATAAATATTATACAAACTGATCGATTTTGTTGCGGTTTGCGTGTAGGCCATTCCCTTGGTAATTATTCTATTCCAAATAACTTACAGCTCTTGTGTCTCCAATTTTTGATACAGGGCGCTTCCGACACATCTCCGACATTTCAATGGCATTACTCCTGGGTGTTTTACTACCAGATCAACATACTTTCAGGAAGTGTTAGGGATGCAAAGCGACTTGGAATCACATAGAAATGTAACGTTGAAAGTGCCTTTTTAGAGAGCTGTGGTTAAAAGAAGTAGAGAAAAAAAACAGAAACAGGTAGTGAAACAGCAACACGTTAATATGGCAGAAAACAATTTAGTTAAAGGTTTTACTACAAAAGGTGTCCGAAATTACGACCAGAAGTAGTCAGGCATGCTTGACAGCAGCGTCGCATGCAATTCCTCAAGCTTTGAAAGATTCCTGGCATCTCGGATAGCTTTCTAGCAGCTACAAAAATTCGAGCTGAGAGGTCTTCTACTGACGGTACGGAAGTCTCATACATTCAACTTTTCATTTGACCCCAGCAGAAGAAGTCCATACAGATTCAGATTCAGATTGAGTCAGGTGTGTGTGTGGGGGGGGGGGATACCGATTGGTTTGAGCTCAACTAGCCCCACCCAGCAATGTTTTTTTAATAAAATACAGAACAATTATACAGTAATAAAATGAAGGTAGGTAACAAAAATAATTGATATAATGAAGTAGGTGCGACGATCTGGCAGGCCAACGAATCGAGCCACCACTACCTATCCACCGCTGTCCATATGTGGGTTAAGGTGTCTGCGAACATCATTGGTAAACTGTGCAGGAGCCCCATCGTGCTATAGAGTGGAGCAACGAAAGAGGAACATGTGCTTTTACCAGAAGTTCCGACAGAATGTGTTGTAGAAATATCAAGTGGCTTTTTTCTCGGCTTCATTTAACTCTAACTCGTAAAAAAGGTATTTTTGGTGTTACATTATAATATAACTCCGAGTCGTCTTTGCATCGCTAACACTCCCTGGAAGTATGTTGATCTGGTAGTAAAACACTTAGGAGTAACGTCATTGGAATTTCGAAGATATGTCGAAAGCGCCCTCTATCAAAAAAATGGGGCCACCAATGCTGTATGTCTTTTGAAATAAAATAATTACCAAGGGAATGACCTACACGCAAAACGCAACAAAATTGATTAGTTAGTCAAATGTTTATGAGCGTTCAAAATCTCCTCCCCTGTTCACAGCTCAATTTTCGCTAGTTACCCGATAACAATGTTTCCAATTTTGGGCTTAAAATTTAAGTTAAAGATTAAACTTTAGAATCATTTCAACCCCGTGCCCAAAATAAGGGTAAAAAGTAGTTGTTTGTTACTCTAAAGTCTAAAGCGCCCTCTATCGACAGTTTTTGAACGTAACCTTTAAAAATTTTTTACAAACAAAACGTGGTATAGAGAATGATCTTAGCGAAAACCGCAAACGAATCAACCATTTTTTCCGTTTTTTATAATCGTTTGAAGTTCTGGACCTTAAACTTTAACGGCCCCTAACTCCTACGCAAGACTTTTGGCCCCATGGTTTGCTATTTAATAATGTTTGTCTTCATGTCTACTATCACCTCTCAAAGAATGTCGGTCTGGTAGCGAAACACCCTGTATATATATATATATATATATATATATATATATATATATATATATATATATATATATATATATACAGCTGTCATCATTGACAAATTACTGAATTTCAAAAATTAATTAGTCCATTTTAGGATATTCGCTTATACATATAAGTATAGGCTCTCATAAAATACTGAAAAAAAATCCTGGTATTCAAAAAGTGGCATTTAAAAAATGCAAGATTTGTAAAATCATCAATATATCGTTAAAGAATGCCTCAGAGTATATTAACCCCTTGCGGACGAGCGACACGTATACGTTCCGCAAAAAGGTTTAAGAATCCTTGTTTATTCCCACCGGTAAAATAATACAACAAAATTTGCCTTATTTAATCGGAGCATAACCTCGATTTAATAAAGCACAAATTTCTGTTTTTACAAACCGGTGACAAAACATTAAAAATTTCGTAAAAAGCTCCCGTCGCGAATGGGTTAAGGAGGGATGAAATCAGAATTCAAATTATTTATTTTTTATCTCATACCACTTTATTGTCATGCATATTATTTTTTTTTATTCCATTTCTTCTACCATGCCTTTTAAGTTATAAAGTTGGGTTCATCTCATTTTTAAAATATTTACAAAGGAACAGGGGCTTTTAAAAAATGGAAAATATTCTTTTTTGAAAGAAAGATTTAGAAATGCTAATTTTGGCAAAAAGAAAGTTTGTTAAGAGAAATTCTATTTAATTTCCTCACATACTTTGACATTTTTTTTCTGTGTAAAAAAATTTAGAAATGAAATCATGAATACAAAAATTTGTATTTCAATTATAGTTGTTATGAATATACTATGATATGAATATAATATGACTTACAAAAGACTTTAATAATGTTTTTGAAAACTACAAACTTCATTTCTGATTTACTTATTCGACTAGATTACCAGATTCTGTTTTATAAATAATTGCGCAAAACGCGAAGAAAATGAAAGAATCAATGCACAAATTCAGAAATAAAAAACGTTAAATTGAAGACAAAATTTAGTACATAAAAGTAAAAGATTACAAACGAATTCCTTTTATAAATTTGCTAAATCATCGCAGATTCTTTTAAGCTGAAAATCATATTGAAAATCTCGTTGATATAATTATTAAAAAAAAGACTCCATCATGCCCGTTTTTTTATAAAGCATGTTTTCAGAATTAAATTCAATATCTTTGAGCAAATGCAATGGAATTTGCCATTTAAATTACTTTTTAAAATTGCGATTTCTAAATTTGTGAAACATTTTTAATTATTTACTTTCAATTTGAGAGCAAAATACTGCTTAAAGTTGAAAAAGTGGAATCAGAAAGTTATTAAAGAATGCAGCATCGGGAAAAATTCCTACCTAAAATATTTTAACAATAACTCATAAATTTTGAACTTAAAATGTCGACGTAAATGTGCGTGTTTTTCATGTATTTTAATATAAATGCATTTCAATAAACAAATTAATTTAAATATTTCACAAAATCGGAAAAATAAATACAATAATCAACAAAGTAAAGGAAATTGTAATAAATGAAATTACTGTTAACTAAAAAATATTTTTAATTAATATATTTCAAGATGCAAAATTCTGAAATATAGAAGTAAAAAATTCTAAAAAGACTTTTCTAATATTGAAACTTATTTACATCAGATATTATTTTTTCAGGCAGAAAAATCACAAGCTTTTGAAGACTACAACAGTAGTACTCTTAAGTTATGCACCCTGCATAACCGAATATATTTTAAAGGATACGAAATACGCTAATAAAAAAGAATGAAACTTACAGTCAGACATGTTAACGTGACCGAAATCAAATTTGACTAAGAAATCGTGCATCTCCCAAAAAACTTTGAACAGAATAGCTCTACACTGAAAAAAAAATCTGCAATCTTACAGATGTAAAGTTGCCGAAATCTGTATGGTTGCTAACATTTTATCTGTACACTGTACAAGAAAAAATGTAAATCTACAAAACTAATTTTTGTAAAGTTGCAGAAATCTGTAACTTTACATAGGAGTTTACTAAAATTACAGTTATCTTACTAAAATTTTATCTGTAACCTGCGTTGCAGTTACATGAAAAATTCTTGGAATCCCAGTATCCTAAAAAATTACTTTACAGATTTTTTGATTTTCAGTGCAAATCTGTATCTGTTACAAGAATTTTTGCTGTTGCCGTTACATAAAAAGTTCTAGGAATCTCAGTTTCCTAGAAAACTTTTAGTAACTTTACATTTTTTTTCCTTTTTAACATTGTATTCCGCAGCTCTCTCCCAAATAACCTCCCACAGAAGAAAAAGATAACACTCTCCATACCACTAGTTTACGAACAAGGCACTGATATACATACAAGGAGCACATGAATCTTTCTGTGATGTTTTGACAAATGCTGTTAAAATTTGGTATTCTGATCGAAAATGTTGCTGTATAGAATCGTATGCCTTTGGCGTTTTAGGAATTTCCTAATAATATTGTGATTCGTGATTAACTTCATGAAAATTCTTTGCATCAAATTTACAACCAATGGCGTCATTTGTAGAATTTGGATTTTTTATATATTTTTTCATCATTTATTTTGGCTTTCATTTTACTACTTTTTACCACCACAAAGTATTGTTGAATTTCATAATACAGCGTCATCGAAAAATTACGCCGCGATTTAGCAATCTTGTAAAAAATTAATTCTTAAACATACGGAAATAATTCTTGTTGAAATATAATGAAATATAATAAGTTTTTAGTAGCGTAGATAAGCTCCTTCTCATTTTTCCTTATGGATGCGTGCAGCCTTGAAGGAGAAGTTGTCCAACTCATCGATTGGAATAGATGGCCCAATTGCGTGGCCTCCCCGAAACCCCGATCTTACGCCTCCGGACTTCTTTTTCTAAGAATATATGTAGATCATTGCGTACATTAAATGAATTGCCGATATCAGCCACTTAGAATGTTCAGTAATAACAGCAACTGAAACTAACTCTAGAGACGCTTCACAGGATATGAACGGGGATTGTCTCGACGTCTGTTCCCTGATTAATATAAGAGAAAAGTTGGATAAAACCGGGTAGGTGAATGAAACCGGGAATCAGGCTTTCTGGCTTTGTTAGGGGAGGTATCTAGTAGAAACGTTTAGAATTATTTCTAGGCGAGCGGCATGCCAGATCCCAGTAAGCAGAAGTCGTGTAAACTTACTCGTTTCGCAATGGTGATTTTTTAACGATTTCACATGAAAAAGTTAAAAATTTGAAGTCTGCAATGTTACTTTACCAATCCTAAATACCTAAGGATTTGGTTTAGGTAAGTATAACGTATGGTAGTCTATTATTTACTCGTTATTTTAACGTTTTGTATTGGTGTCTACGAGTTATCTGAAAAACGCTAGAGAACATTCCATCAAAATGGCATGGTCGGACAAAACCGGGATGCATATGGTTGGACATAACCGGGAAGTTTCCTGTTTTGGTTAACTTTTTTATTTACGTGATTGAAATAGAATTAACTTGTTCATGCATTCTTTTGAATATCTATAAATATTTGAAAAGTATGCAAAAAATATTATTTAAACTAAGTTCTTATATAGATGAGTGTTTTTAGTCATTTGAATTCCAATATCGATCCTTATTTCAACTCTTTACAAATTAGAACTCGAACAAGAAGCAAAAGAAAGGATGGGAAAACAAGACAAGAAGAACTTAACCCTGAAGCGAAAATATTCCATGATGATAGAAAAGAATAGAAGAAAAATATGATGTGAAAAAGAAGAGTACAAAGAAAAAAAACCCTTAACATCAAACGAGGAGGAGGATGAAAGTGAAGCATGCATCTTTTGCAACAGCTGCTATGAATTACCTAAACCTCAGTAGAAATGGATATAGTGCCTTCATTGCAGAGGGTGGACAAAATGAAGTACCCAACAATGCAAATGAACAAGTGGTTCCTTCATTTGTGATTTTTGAGCATAACAATTTCAACTCTTAAACCATAACTTAACTCATATTATTTTATGTAGATTTGATATAGATTTACATTCTATAAGTATAATATTTAAATTTTCCTTTAATAAATAGTATTTTTGCAAAGTTACAATGTGCTTTTTATTATTTTTTCCAGCTCCCGGTTTTGTTCGACTTGGTAGAACAAAATCGTCACATAGCACACTTCTAAAAAAAGTCTTGTTATGATCTAAATTGCTATTGTTCGAGACTGGATTAATATTTTTTTTCTTCGCAAGGAATCGATTTATTACAAATTTTGACTGTTTTGTTCACATAGTGCACAGTAATAAAAAGAAAAGCATTAGGGTCCTGGTTTTATCTGACTATCATCTACACATATCAAACCGTAATGAAATGGGTATAAAACTTGGTAGTTTTTTTTTAATTTTTAAACTAAATTTATTTTTCTCCTTTTTTTTATTTGCGTAATACAAAATTAGAGTCCTGGCATTCTTTTACGATGAACCCATATTTTGCACTTTCTTCTATATTTACAAGAAGGAAGTGTTGGATTCGTAAAAATGTTTGACTTATTTAGATGTTTCGAAAGTTAGAAAAACACATTTTTATAAAAAGTCTGTCTGTGAGTTTGTGACACTGTCTGTTAGTCTAACTGTGTGCGAAACAAATATGCCTCTGTCTCAAGAATTAATGCAAGGAATTTAAACATATATATATATATTTATTCAGTTAGTCCTTGATGTATATTGGTGTTGATTATTTTTTGGTGTAAATATCGCCCAACAGTTGGTGCTTCTATGCTCCATTTTTTAAAATTTTCGCAATAGTTCTATCTCAAGAATTAATGCACGAATTTTGAACAAACTTCAGATTTAGTTAATCCTTGATGTGAATTGGAGATGATTACGTTTTGATGTAAATCGCCTAACAGGTGGTGCTGCTATGATGTATTTTTTATGATTACTGATATTGCTCAAGAAATGATGCACGAAATTTCAATAACTAAGAATTCAGTAGACATAACTTGTTACTGGTAAAACTTTGGTGTTGATTGCCCACTAGGTGGTGCTGCCATGCAGAATTTACATAATAGTCATATCTCAAGAAGTATTGTATGGAATATCATATATTTAAAATCCTCATGAGGGGCATGGATTTCCATTTAATTTTAGCATTGTAATAGCGAATTTTGAAGTGTTAACATACATGAGGTAAAAGAAAGCTTTGGAATTGCCTTTTCCAATCAGTTTTTTTATGTTTTATGTAACAACTGCATTAACTGAATTTACAATAAATGAAAGCTTTCAGACATGTACATTTCTTTGGTTATATAACTCTATTGGTATCTATGTTCAAAGATTAATTATATCCTAAAACGAATATATTATATCAATTCAAGTAATATCTTTTTCTATTATCAAACATCAACAAATCCAATAAACAAGAGTACAGTTCATAAATGAAACCAAGTGATATATTTTAGAATACACTTGTATGAAAGAATTTAAATTACCAGAAAAAAAATTAAATAAAAGTAAAGCATTCCCGTTTCATAACTCAAAAATAGTATTATATTTCTTTTCTGTTAATCTTAAGATGCCAAGTACCAAATGTGTTGCATTTTTTTAAAGTAGTAATATTGATTTTCCTATTGGTTTTCGTTAAATAGTATAGAATAATTTTTACAACAGAATGTTGTCTTTTGTTGATACCTAACATAATTTTAAGTGAAAAAAAATGTATTTGAACTCAAAAAAAGTTTTTTTTTTTATATAACAAACAGTGATTGTATTTGAAACATAAACAAGAAACTGAATGCTTTTTAGACAATGCATATGCGATAATGAAATTTTACGCAATTAATGATATTAAGAAACACGGTTCCTAATTTCTCGTAAAATAAATTTGTTGTTTCTACAGAAATAAATATTAAGAAAATATGAGCAATGAAATAGTTCCAAAAATTAGTTTTTCAACATTAACAATGCCGCAAATTTAATTTTACTAATACGTTTATATATTCATGCACCATGCTTGGCCAGAAATATTTTTTATCAAATTAACATAATCACTATTGTTATTAATTCATTTTTATCTAATATTTATCTGAAGTGTATTATGTCTTAGTTATTTATTGAAGTTTTTCAAGCGTATACTCAATTTTCACGCCATTTTTATGAAAACAATTTGTGATTAAAGGATGACTAATGTTGCGTCATTCTGCAAATTTTAGATAAATATATTTTGCATATATCTTAAGAAATACGGACAGTTTATCGCCTGAACTAAAATATTATTTAAAATAATTATTAAACATCAGACAGATTTGATTAAATTTAAAAAACGATTAAATTAAAATATATACAATGCCATAATATAAAAAATAAATAAATAAATAAATAAACTTGACACTTGCGATTTTAGACGTTTTGATAAATATATAGAAATATACATGAGAAATTATTCTGAAGTTCTAGGTGTGTAAACAAAATAGACAGGTCATACATTTTTCCAGCATTTTTTTTCCCGAAATGCCATAGGGGACTCTCAACAAATCGAAAAAGAACGAAGGTCTCTTGGATAACCCTCAAAACTAATGTACTAATTTCGTTCAAACTGCAGATTATGATTAAGTGGCTCATTGTGATAAACTTTGTTCATTTTTATGAGGATAGCATGTATACGCGTGGAGAAATTGAGATTTTTGTAAAAACAGTCCCAAATTTTGCCAAGTTTTTTTGCTTATACAAAGTTGAAGCGTTCTTAATAAAAATAAATAAAAAATAAATAAATCTGATAAACAACATTGTACATAATGCATTGTAATCAGAATAAAAAAAAATAATAATTTTATGAAAAATGAATAGATTTACTAAATAAAATTTCAATGCGCATGTGAAATGCGTGAACGCAATCAAAATATAATTTGCATAATGTGTTAGCTAAACGTATAGAGCAACTTTTGCGAAAGTCTTGAGTACATAGCTCAAAAATTCTGAAAATTTTCGTCGCTAGAATAAGCTCAAAATCCGTTGTTCACAAAAGGGAGCCAAACGATGAGGGGTTATATCCAAATATAGTAGTTTGTGCAATATTGTGTAGACACTAATCAATGGAATATGGATACAGTCTCTCATCTTTTTGTTTCATTTTGGGAATAACGGATTTTTAACTTATTCTCATAATTTAAAATTTTCATAATTTTCAATCTATGTTTTTGAGACTTTCTCAAAAGTTGCTATATAAATTTAGCCAACACATTATGCAAATTATATTTTGATTACGTTCACGCATGAATAGGGAAATATTATTCAGCAAACCTATTTATTTTTCATACAATTCTTAATATTTTTTAATTCTGATTACAGGCTATTATGTATAATGTTTTCAGTCATATTTTCTGAAAAGAATATAGTTTTTTATTAAAAACTGCAAGTTATAACCAAAAAACTTGCAAAATTTGGGGCCGTTTTTATAAAAATCTTAATTTTACTGCGAGTATACATGTTATCTTCATAAAAAGAAACATAGTTGATAACAATAAGCCATTTAATCATAATCTGCAGTTTGTGCGCTTTTGCTATATTAGTTTCGACAGGTTTATCCAAAATATATTCGTTTATTTTAATGTGTTGACGGTCCCCTATAGGATTTCGGGGGAAAATCTTCGCGAAAATATGTGACCTGAACTGTTTAGATAACACACCTAGAGTTTCATAATAATTCCTTAAGTATACTTCTAGATATTTAACAAAATGTCTAAAATCATAAGTATCAAGATTGTTTTTAGCTTGCAGTGTATAGTAGCACCAATCGTTTTTCGCACGTAATAAATAATTTAAAAATTTCTTTTCTTTTTTTTTTTTTCAATATTCGTGTGTAACTATATATTTTAATTGAAAACACCATGTTTGAAATATTATTCGGTGTCTAAAATCGGGTAACAGTTGATAATAAACAACTATTTAAAACTATGAATTAAATTGGTAGTCGGATAATAAAATTTTGAATAAACAATTTGAAAAAAAAAAAAAAAAACTTTAAAACTGGACGAATTTATCTGTTTTGAAAAACAGATAAATTCGTAACATTTAATCTAATAAATCTAAAGTTACATTACTTTCCGTAATTAATTCTTAATTAGATTTTGATAAAATTTTCTAAAAGAGTTTAAAAGAAATTTGATTTGAAAACTTTGAAATAAATTTGTAAAAATATATTTTTTAAACGGCAATTTTTTTATATAAATTTAGGCTTTCTTTTATTATTATTATTAAGGATTTTTTTTTTTTCGTTTTTGATTGTCTGATAAACTTTGTGTATAAACAAAAGCTGTTAAAAGATTAATAATTTTGCATTATCTACATTCAAAATTAATTCTAATAACAAATATTATTTAAGTGTTTCAAAATGTAGAACAGATAAAAAGAAATTCCTTCATGGATTTCATTTCATACAAAGTGCTACAAAGTGCTTTCATACAAAGTAAAACTTAGCATATGCATTACTATGCAGACAAGTCTCCTCTTCAGAAAAAGAAAAGTACAATGGAATATTTTGAGCAGCCCACGTGTACCATAATAAAATCTTCCCATCAAGCAAAAAACTATTGGCCATCTAAGTGCTTTTTGGATGACGGCTTTGAATAGAATTTTGTCATAGAGCTATATTCATAGTAAGTATCAGTATGCAGAAAATTTCGCTTTTGAGAAAAATTTAATTCTATGTCTACGTACTCTAAAAAGTTTAGTTGATCTTACGTGTCTTACTACTATTCTTCTTTTATTTATTTTTCTTTTTTCATTGAAAATCAACAGAAAAAAAGTTTGTTTTAAAAAAAGTGAACTTCGTAATAAAATAAAGTAAATAACTAAATGGATTAATAGAACTTAAATGGGCTGGGAAAGCAAAAATATTGAGTAGGCTCAAATATACATGCACTGTAAAACAAATTTTGTATTTTTACAGTTTAAATTTACAAAAGTTTTATCTGTACAAAAAGTTAAAATCTACAAAATTAGCTTCTATAAAGTTACAAAAATCTGTGGCTTTACCAAAAAGAAAAAAAAAACAGTAATCATATTAAAATTCTGTCCCCGGGTTCCAGTTGTATGAAAATTTCTAGGCATCCCAGTTTCCTAAAAAAATCTTGGTAACCTATATTTTGTTTGATTTACAGTGCAAATGTACATAAATTTTTACTTTTGCCATTACATAAAAAAATCAAGGAATCTCAGTTTCCTAGAAAAATTTCAGTTCTTTACTTTTTTTTTTTTTTTTTTTTTTTTTTTTTGTAAAGTGTGGTGCCCAAATTTATCTTTCCAACTTTGATCCTCCATAAAACTTTCACAAAAGAAATCAACGAAATTCTGTTTATTGTACAATAACATCAAATTTCAAAATTTGACTTTTTTTTGGTAAAGTTACAGATTTTTGTAACTTTATAAAGATGATTTTATAGATTTACAATTTTTTCTGTTCAGTGTACAAATAAAATTTTTGTAAATATGAAGATTTCGGAATTATAATAATAATTAGACTAATAAAGAAGGATTAGATAAACATGAATATATTTTAAGAACACTTAAAATATATGTATAAAAACATTTAAATTAAAATCAAAATCATACATAATAAGTATTTCACTATATCATCCAACCACAGAAACAAAACATTCAATACACAGTGGAATCAGTCAAAGTTAAAGTTTTTCATTAAGAAACAAAAATATTCATTAAGTGCCGAGCCTGATTCGTTCAAAATGTATGATTATAGCTTAGCTAACTTAGCTAACCATTCCACCATGAAAAATCGATAATGGTATTATTTGCAGTTATTTCGTAATTTCGTTACTTTCATAAAAGTTACTGTAGTGATTATCACAACGGATTTTTCATGGAGAAATGGTTCATTGAACCACGCAAATCTTCCTTGAACAAATGAGGTTTGAAACCTAATGAATATTTCTTATTTCTAAAAGAAAAACTTTAACTTTGACAGAAACCAGTGCGTGTTAGGTGCTGAGCAGGCTATGCGATGACATAGCGGAACATTTATTACGTTGTATGATTTTGATTTTAATTCAAATGTTTTTATGAATATATTTTCTTTTTTTTATTCAACTTTGTCTAATATTTCATAATTGTTTTCCATATACTTTCTTAATAAATATTTTTGTATAATAGAAACTTTTTTAATAACTCAAAACTTGTTTCCTACACATCGATATATTTTTTAGTCTAAATTACGAGATAAATAAATAAATAAATAAAAGTAAAAAACTGAAATTCTTTACAAGAACAATCAACATGAAAACACAGAGTATCCTAAACATTCTTTTATTTTGCGTGGTTCTTAAAAGAATTCTTTCACAAATATTTCTTTTGAAGAGTGTTTCAATTTGAGAAAAAAATGCAAAACATGGCAGATGTAATTAGGCACTGAGAAAAGTTTGAAATTTTTTCAAAGAACAGAAACAAATTTCTCGACATTTTGGTGAAGCAAAAGAAACTTAAGATAAACTTATCTTACCAAACAAACTTTAGTTGCTGGAATGATGTTTGTTATTAATAAGATTTTTAATGTTTTTTTTATTAATTCCATCCCGTATTTATGATAATAATTAATCATAAATTTAATGATTCAGTTATTTTTCTTTTTTGTTTTATTCAAATCAGATAATTTAAAAAACAAACTGTTGGGAAAATTACGAATTCCACATTCAATTTGTTTTGCATGAAATTCAATTAAAAAAATTAAACTAACAATAAAAAATTAGAAAGACATAAATACATTTGAAAGAAAAGAAAACTTAACATACATGCATAAAACATTAAAATTAAAATTAAAATAATACTAAAAAAACGTTTCGCTTTATCATCACATAGCCTCAACAGCACTAACATCAACCTCACAAACAAAACATTAAACACACAATGGATTCAGTCAAAGTTAAAATTTTTCTCTTAGAAATAAGAATCATTCACTTAGAGACAAACCTGATTCGTTCGAGATATATGAGTATAACTTAATGAACCATTCCACCATGAGAATTTGATAATGGTAATCTTTGCAGTTATTTTGTAGTCTTCTTAATTTTGTGAAATAAGTGTAATGATTATTATAACACACTTTTCATGGAGGGATGGTTAACTAAGCTATATGGATATAGCTTAGGAATATGGGACTATATTCTTTGAATGAATGAGGTTCGATTCCTAATAAATATTTCTTATTTCTAAAAAAGAAATTAATTGAAAATAGTCCATGTTCGATGTCTTGTTGTTGTGGTATGTATTAGTACCGATGATTCTATGCGATGATGTACCAAACGTTTACTTTATATGATATCGATTTAAATTTAAACATTTTTATGTATGTATTTTCATTGTTTTTTAAATTATTACAAGTTTGTCTAATATTTCATTATTATTTTCCATATATTTTCTTAATAAATAATTTTATCAAATAAAAGCATTTTTTAATAACTCAAAACTTGTTTCGTACACTACGACATTTCTTTAAATCTAAATTATGGTATAAATAAATAAATAAATAAAAGGGAAAAACCGAAATTCTTTACAACAACAATCTACATGAAAACACAAAGCATCTTAAACATTCTTGTATTTTGAGTGATTCTTAAAAGAATTTTTTCTCAAATATTTCTTTGAAGAGTGTTTCAATTTGAGAAAGAAATACAAAACATGGGAAAAGTAATTAAAGTAAAGTTTGAAATTTTTCAAAAGAACAGAAAGAAATTTCTTGACATTTTGGTGAAGCAAAATAAACTTAAGGTAAACTTATCTTGCCAAGCAAACTTTAGTTGCTGTAACAGGGGTTGCAGCGTTCCTAAAATTTTCGCACTTTTTTCCCAACATTTTAAGTCAAAAGTCTTCAAGTAAAATTCTCTTAACATCTACAATGAAATTCTACATTAAAAATTATCGTTTTAAAACTATGGTAGGAAAGTGTGAAAGTTTTAGAGACGCTGCGACCCCCTACTGTAATGACTATTTTATTAACACGATTTTTTTAGTAGTTTTTCTTAATTTCCTTCCCATATCTCTAACATTAATTTCTGACAAATTTAATGTTTCGGTATTTTTTATTTTTTTTTTTGGTCAAATCAAATTATAAAAAAAACAATTGTTGGAATATTTATGCATTCCACATATAATTTGTTTTGAAAGAATGTCATATGTATTCTTGATTTATTTAACCAGTTATTCCTACATTATTAAAAAAATTATAAAGGAATAAGAAGTTTTTGTAATTATGATTAAATTAGCATAAATATTTTATCTAATGAAAAAATATACTTAATTTTGAATAACATTAAATATAACTTATTAATTTTGAATGCATAAAAATGCATTTGCATGTAAAACTTTCTTTTAATTTATGCAGAAAATTCATAACTTAAATGTTTGAACTATTAATATTACCTTAATTTTCATTACGTATTTAAACATGCAAAATTTCGTAGTTAAAAAATTATTTATACATTAAAAAATGTGCATTTAATTTATATTTTTTGTAAATTTCAATTATCATACAAATTGTTTTAAATTGCAATTCCAAAATGACTGATGAAAATTTTCGTTCTAAAAAATATACCGATTAATATTACATCAATATTTTGCTGTGTTTTGATTTTAGAGCAGACGACAAATCAGAGCGATGATACGCATGCGCCAACTTTGTAACTCTCAGTTGTTGAAACGACGGGCTCCCGTCTTGTTTTTGTGCTTCACGTTAGTACTGAGGAAGCTATGGTCTGGAATAGCAAAATAATTACTTTGTTTGATTTTAATTTTAGTTCAAATGTTTTGGCATATATTTTAATCATTTTATAAATGTATTCAATTCTGTCTAGAATTTCAAAAATAATTTCCATAATAACTGTTTTGTTGACAAATATTTTTATAAAATAAAAACATTTCTTAATAACTCGAAACTTGTTTCATACACTAAGATATTTCTTTAAGTCTTAAACTTTATTTTGCCAAACAAACTTGTATTGCTGGAATCGTGTTTTTTATTAATTACTATTTGTAATGGTTTTTATTAATTTCCATCCGATATTTATGACATTAATTAGTGACAAATTTAATGTTTCAGTGATTTTTTTTGGCCCAATAATTTAAAAAAATTTGGGGGATAATTATGCATGCCACATAAAATTTGTTTTGCAAGAATTCTTGCAAGAAGAAATTTGCAAGAAGTTTTCTTGATTTATTTATCGCATTATTCATACATTCTCTTTAACAAAGTTACAAAAATAACCAGAAGCTTTTATAATTTGTATTAAATTAGCATAAATATTTTATTTCATGAAAATTTACGTTTAAGTTTGAATAGCATTAAATATAACTTTTTTTTTCTTTTTGAATGCATAAAAAATGCATTTGCATTATATGCCGCGGTAGCAATGGCTATATTCACGATCATAGGGGGCGCAATGTTTTGTTTTGATATTTAAATTATATTTATATCCAGTGTCATTTAATTTTCTACTGATTTTATATGTTATGAATACGGCTCTTATGAATGAACCGAAACATGTCAACTTTTTAATTTAATTTTTATTTGTGACACCTTCTAAGTAAATAAATATGAAATGTTTTTATACGTGAATGAAAAAGGTGAAGTAATTTTGTTTTAGTTTTTGAAAAAACGAAAGCTAACAACAGTTTTAACATTGCATTTGCATGTTAAACTTTTTTTTTATTCATGCAGAAAATTCACAATTTAAATATTTATATAGTTAGTATTATTTTATATATTTAAACATACAAAATGTCGCAGTTAAGAAATTACTTATACTCCACAAAATGTACATTTAATTTATATTTATTGGTAATTTCAACTATCTTGCACATTTTTTCAGCTGCGATTCGAAAATGAATGATTAAAATTTTCGTTTCAAGAAGTAAGACCGGTAAATATTACATCAATTTTTCGCTCTGTTTTGATTTTCGAGCAGATGACAAATCAGAGCGCAAATACACATGCGCCAACTTTGTAACTCTCAGTTTTTGAAACGTCGACGGGTTCCCGTTTTCTTGTTCTAGTTGATGTTAGTACTGAGGAGGCTATGCTATGATATTGCGAAACATTTACTTTGTATGATTTTGAACTTAATTCAGATGTTTTTATGCATTCATTTTAATTGTTTTTAAAATGTATTCAAATCTGTCTAGAATTTCAAAATTAATTTTCATAATAAATGTTTTTTAATAAATATTTTTATAAAATTAAAACATTTTTTAATAATTCGAAACTTATTTCTTTAAGTCAGAAGTACGGTACAAATAAATAAATAAATAAAAGGAAAAAATTTAAATTCTTTACAACAACAATCTACATGAAAACACAAAGTATCTTAAACATTCTTGTATTTTGAGTGTTTCTTAAAAGAATTCTTGCTCAAATATTTCTTTGAAGAGTGTTTCAATTTGAAAAAAAAAAAAAAAAAAAAAAAAAAACACAAAACATGGCAGATATAATTAGACGCTGAGAGAAAAGTTTGAAAATTTTCAAAAGAACAGAAACAAATTTCTTGACATTTTGGTAAAGCAAAAGAAAATTTATCTTCCCAAAAAAACTTTAGTTACTGTAATGATGTTTTTTACTAACGCAATTTTTTAATGGTTTTTATTAATCTCCCATATTTATGACATTAATTAATTACAAATTTTATGTTTCAGTAATTTTTCTTTTTTTGTTTTATTCAAATCAGATAATAAAAAAAACTGTTGGGATAATTAAGAATTCCACATACAATTTATTTTGTAAGAATGTCAATTTCAAAATATTTAAACAAACAATAAAAGATTATATAGACATAAATACATTTGAAAAACATTAAATATATATATAAAACAATTAAAATTAAAATCAGAATAATACAAAATAAACGTTTTGCTCTATCATCACATAGCCTCTCCAGTACTAACATCAACCACAACAACAAAGCACCAAACTCACAGTGGATTCAGGCAAAGTTTTTCTCGTAGAAACGAGAAATATTCATTAAGAGTCGAATCTGATTCATTTAAGGTATATAAGTTAGTGAACCACTCCACCATGAAAATTAGATAATGATTTGCGGTTATTTTGTAGTTTTGTTACGCTTGTAAAATAACTGCTATGATTATCATAACAGACTTTTCAAGGAGAAATGTTTCACTAAGCTATGTGAGTATAGATCAGGAATATGGGTCTTTATTCCTTCAATAAATCAAGTTCAATTCCTAAGGAATATTTTTTTTCTAAGAAAAAGACTTTAACTTTGATTGAATCCAGTGCTTGTTCGATATCTTGCTGTTGTGGTTGATATAAAAAATGAGGATTTAATTCGATGATATAGCGAACTGTTTACTTTGTATGGTTTTGATTTTAATTGAAATGTTTGTATGCGTATATT
The DNA here is from genome assembly GCA_964019185.1 of Maratus speculifer. Lineage (NCBI taxonomy): Eukaryota > Metazoa > Arthropoda > Arachnida > Araneae > Salticidae > Maratus > Maratus speculifer. The sequence goes on along the minus strand of OZ025294.1, from coordinate 293,144,778 downwards.
TTCATAGTTTTGTAAATGTATTCACGTCTGGTATAATATTTCATAATTATTTCCCGTATATTTTCTTTAATAGATATCTTTATTAAATAGCAAATCTTTCTTTATAACTAGAAATTGGTTCAAACACTGAGATATTTCTTTAAGTCTGAAGTGCGGTATAAATAAATAAAAGCAAAAAAATCGAATTCTTTACAACAACAATCTACATGAAAACACAAAGCATCTTAAACTTCTTGTATTTTGTGTGATTCTTAAAAATATTATTTCTCAAATATTTCTTTGAAGAGAGTTTCAATTTGAGAAAAAATTACAAAGTATGGCAAAAGTAATTAGACGCTGAGAAAAATTTGAATTTTTTCAAAAAAAAGAGAAACAAATTCTTTGACATTTTTGTGAAGCGAAAGAAATTTAAGATAAACTTATCTTGCCAAACAAACTTTAGTTGCTGTAATGATGTATTTTATTAATTATGATTTTTTAATTGTTGTTATTAATTTCCATCTGATATTCATGACATTATTTAATTACAAATAATGTTTCAGTAGACTTTTATGGAGTCAATTAGACTTTTCATGGAGGGATGGTTCACTACGCTATATAAATATTCCTTGAATGAATCAGGTTCGATTCCTAAGGAATATTTCTTATTGCTAAGAAGAATAACTTTAACTTTGATTGAATCGAGTGCATACTCAATGTCTTGTTGTTGTGGTTGATATTATTACTGGGGAGGCCATGCGCTGATGTAGCTAAATGTTTAGTATGTATGATCTAGATTTTAATTTAAACATTTTTATGTATATATTTTCATTGTTTTTAAAATTTATTCAATTCTTACTAATATTACATAATTATTTTCAGTATATTTTCCAAATAAATATTTACACTACAATACTACTATACAATAAGATAGTTCTTTAAGTCTGAAGTACTGTATAAATAAATAAAATGAAAAAAAAAATGAAATTCTTTACAACAACAATCTACATGAAAACACAACGCATCTTAAACATTCTTGTAATTTGAGTGATTCTTAAAAGAATTCTTTCTCAAATACTCCTTTGAAGAATGTTTAATTTGAGAAAAATATACAAAACATTTTCAGAAGTAATTAGACTCCGAGAAAAGTTCGAAGATTTTTAAAAGAACAGGAAAAAAATTGTTGACATTTTTGTGAAGCAAAAGATTCTTAAGGTAAACTTTATCTTGCCAAACAAACTTTAGTTAATCTAACGGTGTTTTTTATTTATTAAGATTTTTTAATGATTTTTATTAATTTCTATCAGGTATTTATGCCATTAATTAATTACAAATTTAATGTTTCAGTATTTTTCTTTTGTTGTTGTTCAAATCACATAATAAAAAAACTGTTGGGATAATTATACATTCCATATACAATTTATTTTGCAAGATTCTCAGCCATATTCTTGATTTAATTAATCAATTATTCATACATAACTTTTTACAAAGTTACAAAAAACATTCATTGTGAATCGAACCTCATTCGTTGAAGTATATGAATATAACTAATTGTACCGTTCCACCATGAATAGTCGATAATAGTAATCTTTGCAGTTATTTCGTAGTCTAGTTAAGTTTATAAAATAACAGCAATGATTATCATAACAGAATTTTCATGGAGTTACGGTTCAATAAGCTATACGAGTATAGCTTAGGAATATAGGTCCATATTCCTTGAATGCATCAGATTCGATTTCTAATGACTATTTCTTATTTCTCAGAAAAAATTTTTAATTTGATTGAATCCAGTCCTGTTCAATATCTTGTTTTTGTGCTTGATATTAGTACTGAAGATTCTATGTGACAATGCAGCAAAACGTTTATTTTGTATGATTTTTATTTTAATTGAAATGTTTTAATGCATATATTTTTTTCTTTTTTTTAAATGTGTTCAAGTCTATCTAATATTTCATAATTATTTTCCATATATTTTCTTATAAATGTGTTTTATAAAATAAAAAACATTTCTTAATAGCTCGAAATTTGTTTTATGCTCTATGATATTTCTTTAAGTCTGAAAATACGGTATAAATAAATATATAAATAAATAAATAAATAAATAAATACAAAAAAATTGAAATTCTTTACAACAATAATCTACACGAAAACACAAAGCATCTTAAACATTCTTGTATTTTGCGTGATTCTTAAAAGAATTCTTTCTAAAATAAAGAGTTTTTCAACTTGAGAAAAAAAATTACAAAACATGACACAAGTAATTAAACGCTGAGAAAAGTTTGAAAATTTTCAAAAGAACAGAAACAAATTTGTTGACATTTTGGTGAAGCAAAAGAAACTTAAGGTAAACTTTATCTTGCCAAACAAACTTTAGTTGCTGTAATGATGTATTTTTATTAACGCGATTTTTTAATGGTTTTGATTAATTTCCATCCGGTATTTATGACATTAATTAATTATAAATTTTATGCTTCAGTATTTTTCCTTTTTTGTTTTATTCAAATCACATAATTAAAAAAAATTTGGAATAATTATGCATTTCACATACAATTTATTTTGCGAGAATGTCATTATGTATTCTTGATTTATTTAATGAATTATTTATACATTATTTTTAACAAAATTGCAAAAATAATCAGAAGCTTTTACAATTTTGATTATATTAGTATAAATATTTAATTTAATGAAAATTTAGGCATAATTTTGAATAGCATTAAATGTAACTTCTAATTTTTGAATGCATAAAAAATGCATTTGCATGTAATGCTTTTTTTAATTTATGCAAAAGATTCCTAATTTAAATATTTAAAAAATTCATATTTAAGCGTTTTGGAAGAGGGGTTGATTAATTCGAAGCAGGGATTAGAAAAACTGCAGTTTTTGTATCTATCTATCTATCTATATATATATATATTGAAATGGCCTTTAACTACATTTCATAACTACAATTATTTTACAGGTAAAAAAATCAGCAAAAAACCTTTAAATATTTTGAGATTTTGCAGGCATATTAAAGGTTTTTGCGGGTATTTATAAGGAAAATGAAAGCTAAAGGTTTCCCTAAGAGAAATATACAGCTTTTAAAAAGTTTTCATACAGGTTCTTATGAGCAAATTATTACCTTTAAATCACCTTTATTGACTTAGAAGATTTTCATGAAATCACTTGAGGTAGTTTGAAGGAAAGTGAAAACTGTTTCTCACGCAGGTGATATAAAGGTTTTACTTGAAGGTTTTATTGAGGTTTATCATTGCACATTATGATATCTAAGATTTTGACATGTTTGCATTTCCTCATAACATTTATCATTATTATTATTATTTTAAATTAATATTTTAGATAATTCTGAGAAATCTAATTTCTTCCACCGGTTCAATAAAAAATTCTTAATTATCCTTGTTAACATTTTTAATTATTTTAAATTATAATTTGAAATAGCGATATAAAAATTCCGTTCTAAGAAAGGAAAAATCTTCAAATTATTTTAAAGTCCCCTCATTAAGATTCTTAATTACCATTTAAATTACAATTTTCCAGTCCCATCCAAAAATCCCGTTAGCGGTTAAATGGAAAATTCTTAACGCCCTTCATTCAAATTTTTAATTAAATTTTAATTTAAAATAGCGATATAAAAATCCCGTTCTAGAAATAAAAATATCTAAATTATTTTAAGGCTTCCTCGTTAAGATTTTTAATTACCATTTAAAATTATTATTTTTCATTCCCATCAACAAATCCCTTTAAAGAAAACAAAAATCTCAAAATTATTTGAAAGTCTCCTCGTTAAATAAAAAAAATAAATAAATAAATAAAAAATAAAAAAAACCACGAAATTTTCTTGAAATCTATTTTTTACCATAAAATTTTTCATAATTTTTCCTCAAATTTCCGCAGTAAAATAGCCCCTCGAATTCTAATACATACAAAAATTTCAACTAACAAAAATTCTCCCTAAGAAAACCTTCAAATTAATTTTAAATCCCTTTCATTACTATTTAAAATCGTATTCAAACACGCACGAAAATTCCCCAAAGAAAATTCATCCCACCTCCAATAAGAAATCCCTTTGAAATTTCTATATTTGATAAATAATATTTAACAGAGAGATCCGTCCAAAAACTGCATCTGAAGTTTTAAAAATATGTCCCCCCCCCCTTTTCATGCCCCGAAATTCAACTCTTGTCACATAAAATGTCCATACATTTAGTGTTATATATATCGATATTTTAAAGAAAATCCATTTATATTAATAGCTCAGTGGGTGGCGCCCATGATTAAACTTCTTTTCTATCAGACATGATCAATTTTACTTTAAACGCTTCCAAGATGGTGACGTCAGGACAATTGCTATCTTTAATTTCTTCTTAAATATAAATTTAAATATAATTTGTAGTTTGATTACTAGCGAAATGTCATGACTGATATCGCGACTGAAATCTTCTCAACTCCACTCCACTTTGTAAACAAACTGACCGCTCGTTTGGCGGGATGATAATCGCTCTCGTGTCTAGTCGCGTTGCGTTCGTTTGTTTATTATTTTGTTATTCTTTTTTAGCTAACATTGGAGTCATTCTTTGTACTTTTATTAATCTTTTTAAATGTATAAACCGACAAGTTTAAAATTAATACTTGGCGAAAATTTAAGCATGAAAAGTCCCACGTTTCTTAAAAAAATCCCTTTGGAGAAATGAACATTTAGTGTATTTTTAGCTATTCAATATTAAAGACTATATATAAGAATATATAATATAATATATAAAGAATACTAATAGTGAATTTTTAGATTAAGTTTTTTATTCTTATTATTTAATTTTAGATTTGTTTTTTAATATTTTAATAGAAGAGGAGGTAATTAAATGTCAGTTACAGGGAATTCAAATAACCCATACGTAATTTAGCCCTGTTCATTGCAAAGAATTTCATGTATATATGTATTTTTTTATTTATTTATTTTTTGTATTGATATTGATTTTACTTCTCCGATGTATTAAAAATAAGTGTCAATCAAGTTATCGAAAATATCTTAATCTTTTTATGCATATTATCAAATATTTCTGGTAAAATTATTAATCTGTAAATAGTTTTATAGATAATTGAAAAAATAATGATTTAAAGTAATTGTGTTGTAAATAGTCAGCTTATAAAATATGATAAGAAATTGCCTGCACCTTCTGTGTAATATATTTTTTTGTAGACTGCAAATTATTTAAAAAAAAATATGTTCTATAATATAAACTTTAAATTTTTTAATCAAAATTGTTACAGCAAGGAATATGTAAGCCCTTTTTTTAATGCAAAAGGGAACTTTATTTTTTATTGAGAGGTTACAAGCGTGCAAATTTTTTAAATGAAGGACAGAAATAGTACTATTTTGTAAAGCAATGGGCAGGTAGGGTTCAGCAACTGCACCCTTCTAAAACAGCATGAGAAACAAGGGCGGATCCAGCCCAACCTCCAGGGGGGGGGGGGTCACAACTTTTGTCAGATGATTTAATGAAACAATTTTAAATTACAGTAAATCTTGTGAAAACGGAATTACGATAAAAAGTGGCAAATTTCGCCAATCAGGCATGAAAAAAATTGCGAATTTTGTCGATTAGGCACAAAAAATCTCAGATTTCGTTTATCGGGCAAGGAAAAAAAATCTAATTTTTTCATAATACTTGAAATAGGTTGCAGAAAAGTTGCCTGTTTACTGCACAAAAAAAACGCGAATTTCGTTGATCGGGCGCTGAAAAATCGAAAATATCGTCAACTAGACATTGAAAAATTGCCAGTTTTGTCTATCGGCCTTCAAAAAATCTCGTATTTTGTCTGTATGTCTCTGAAAAGTCGCAAATTTTGTTGATCGAGCACAAAAAATCACTGATTTTGTATATCTGGTACAAAAAAATCACAAATTTCGTTACTAAAGCAGGGAAAATCTCCAATTTCTCGATCGCTTCGTAAAAAGCACGAATTTATTCGATCGGGAACAGAAAAATCGCGAATCTTGTTGATTGGGAATAAAAAAATTGTTAATTTCGAGTTGATATGGAATGCAAAAATTTCCAATTTCGTGAATCGGGAAAGAAATTATTGCGAATGTAAGTCGATTCTCTTCATAAAAAGAGCGATTCGGGAGATTAGGTACAAAAAACTCGTGAATTTTGTCGATTCGGAACAAAAAAGTCGCTAATTTCGTTGATAGGGCATGGAAAAATCGAAGACTTTGTCGATGATGCGAAAAATAAAAAAATTTTTTGAGCGGCTGCAGAACAATAGCGAGTTTCATTAGTTTATCGCGAGAGAAAAAAAAATCAGTTTTCATCAATTTACGGCAGGGAAAAAATCTAGATTTCATCAGTCAGTTAAGAAAAATGCGTATTTCATGGACAAGAACGGAAACAGACTCGAATCTCATCGATTGGGCACAGAAAAATCCTGAATATTGTCGATCGCTTTCGTAAAAAGCACGAATTTAGTCGACTGGGAACGATAAATCGCTTTTGGTAGGGCACGGAAAAAACGCGATCTTTGTCAATCAAGAATGAAAAAGTCGCAAATATGGTCGATCAGTTTCATAAAAAGCGCAAATACAGTCGATCAGGAATGAAAAGAATCGCGAATTACGTTGATATGGCGAACAAAAATTGACA